>CM042480.1:22723083-24023083 GCA_023621385.1 Quercus gilva | reverse complement strand
TTAACATGACTACATATTTTGAAAATCTGACCATTGAATTTCATGTTTTTTATGATCTTAAAATACATGTCAAATTTTATGTCAATTGGACGTTATTTACTATACGATACATAAACTTATTTTTTATGTATAAATTTAAACTACAAAAACTTGAAATTTAAACATTTGATTGATGATATAATTATTGATTTTTTATCTTCTTGAAATTTTGTACTTATGGAGAATATAAGAAAACAATGTAATTAAATATTGGATTTATCAAAATTTACATCCAATAATAAATAAAAAAAAATTGACAGTTGTAACTTTAGTCTACAAGACTACAATCAAATTTCTTGCCAAACATTGTCCAAAATTTAATTATGTTGCGCCTAAAAAATTTAGGGTGGTCAAAAATTTTTTTTTAAGGATAAAAAAATTATAAATCTTTAAATTTTATATATATAATAATTTTTTTTTCAAGTCAGGGTAGTCTTGTGAGCACCCTAGACACAATGTAGAGCTGCCCCTAGCTACACACAACTTTTTTCTTCAATTTATTAATTTATAGATATTATAAGTAGACACATTATAAAAAGTATTCTTATTTAAAAGAAACAATAAATTATATATTATTATAGATTTTGTTAACAGATGCCCTAATAAATTATATATTATTATTTATTATGTTAATAGATGTCCTAAAGGCATTCATTTAGGAATTAATTTTTAAACAAAAAATTTATTGAAAAAAAAAAAAAAAACTTGTTTTTTGGACAGTATTTTTATATTTTCAATCAAAATTGTATAATTTTTTTATTAAAAATTATTCATTAACAAATGTCCTAAAGGCACTAATTAACCAAATTCAGTATTATTATTATTATTATTATTATAAAAAAGAGAGTTTTTTTGTTACTATTTTATGTTGACCTTTTTTAATTTGTGACTAAATTTGATTAGTTTTTTGACTTAATATGCGAGCTTTGATTTTCATGGAAAATTTTGTTGCATAGGTCCTAACAAAAATGGAAGTCTTGTCTGAAGCCTCAATTTCATCAAAACACCCACATATGAAGCTAGCGTACGTCATTGAATGGAAGTTTATAGAAGTGAGTTATAATTAAAGTACATCATTTTCATGGCTTCCTTGGAAAGCTCTGGATTCTCAACTACGTTCTACGTCTATTAAATGAACAAGCTGTAAGATAAGAAAAAAGGGCTGAAAGCCTGAAACCTTTACACGGCTGCAGTGACGCCATTGTTATTGCCTTGCAAGTCAACATGGGCACTGATCTGCCCACGATTTATTTTCCGCGTAGGCCGATATTTTTTTATCTTTCTAGACCTCCATATGCTGGTACGACATATTGGACATGTCAATTGAAAGTTCAACCAAAGCCTAATGCATTCGGAATGGAAGATGTGGTTGCAGAAAGGAAAACGTTGGCATGGATCACCAGGATTATAATCCTCCAAGCAGATCACACAGTAGTGATTGTTGCAACTTGATGTTTTTTCTTGATCACAACTTTCATAGCTTGAGATTGGTGTTAGCCTCTCTTGCGCACGCTTCCTTTGCTCCAATTCATCATTCGAGGACTTCTTTTCATCTAATAGAACTACTATAACGAGGCCACACATCAATGCTAAATAAAACAACGTGAAGCATACTATAATGGACTCTAAGGGGGTTAGAGGAGGAAGGGTTTCATCTTCATTAAGAAAGGGTGAAGGATACGTCCAAGGATACATATGATTAGGATACATGATCAATGAGAAATTTTGGTAAATCCTTTAGAAAGTGGTAAATGTTGGTGGTCTCTTAACTCTCAATGTGAAAGACCATTTATATTAAGATTTAAGACAAAGACAGTTAATTTTGTTGGAGATTTTATAACCTTTAAAGTTCAAACACAACTCACCCAATCCTGTTCAATATTACGTGTAAAATTCCCGTCCACTACTTATTTATGGGGAAGGATACGCGTAATTTGGTTTAAGAACCATTGATGGAGAAATCTCAACTAAACACCTTATAACTGTTAAAACTTAAAACTTAAACAGACCAAGGAGAGAATTTCCAAAACTTTACTTTTTTCTTTCTTTTTCATATTTATAAATTTGATAATCACAATCCGCGAGATATAAACCATGTATGTCTATCAGTTGAGTCACAAGTGACAAGACTCTTCTTGGCCCCTTTACTTAAATATTGCTAAATGCTCTAAAATTGTTACCCAACTTATTTTTAGCAGACCTAAATTAGAGATTTGGTGTGATTTACCAAATCAAATACGGCCTCACAAATGAACTCCCCAATCATCTTTAAACCAAAAAAAAAAGATTTAGTGTAATTGGTTACCTAAGATATTAGATCTTGAACTCATTATTCCTCTAATTTTTAGTAGCATTTGTATTTCTAAGGGATCCTTTTGGAGTGAGCTTAAGAATTTTCTTATGAGACTCATCCTAAGTCTTCTTATTCTCAAATTTTTAAAAGATAATTAGCCTCAACACGTGCTTGGAGGCCCTTCTATTTTTTTGATAAAGATTAATAATTTGCATCTTTTATAATTTAGGACTACATCATTTTCCAATCACAAAATAGATAGAGGTGTGATGAGTGTTATGCGTTTGTAGGTGAAATAATTTTTTCATCATACCTCTAGGTATTTTATGATTGGAAAATATAATAATTTCAAATTATAATGAATACAAATTATTAACCTTTATATAAAAAATTAAAAGAGCCTCTCAGGGACTAGTCCCAAATTATGGGAGAGATAAGACTTTTTTTTTTTTTTTTTTTAGTTTAGTGTTCATAATTTTACATTCATCCTAATTTAAGATTTATACGTTTGTCCAATAATATTACGCATTTGTAAACTATTTATACAATTAAAAGTGTCATGAGGCTAGTTTCAAAAAATAGATAAATCCACACATGAACATATGATTTCAATGCTATTTCGAAGTATCATGCCTTGGATATCAAATCTATACAAAATTTCTCTTTTCTACTTCATTGGTATCATTTTGGTTTTTTTTTTCTTCTAAAAATTCATTATGGGTGTTAGTTACTTGGTTTACTAAATTTGCTAACTAAGTGTGCGTTTGGGTTAGGATTAAAAATTAAAATTATTCTACTATTTAGCTTATTTTAGCTATTATTCATGAGCCCCACTGTACTATTTTAACTAATTTTTACCTTTATTTATAATATTTTCAGTAATAATTTTTTAGTTTCAACAAATAAACGGTATCCAAACACACTCTAAGTATCTTAATTTTTTCTTACCATCCTATTCCATTCTTTGGAGGGTAGTTGTTGTGCATGTTGAATCGATGATCTTATAGGAGGGAAGTCTTTTTCCCCCTTTTTATGTGGGAATTATATATTATTATGGTTGGAAAATTTGTTAATTTGTCAACTATCATTTATTATAGCCTTGTAATCAAAGAATATATTTCAACAGAACTAAATTTTTTTTCTTGGTATAGTACTTCTCTCTAGGATCAAACCTCCATCATCGGAGCTTGAACATAAATCACGAAGAAAGGTTGCAAACAAAATTTATTACAAATCCTTCTTTAGTTTTTCCAAGGGTGAGAACAAAGTCCTAGAGTGTGAAACATAATTGGAACTTGGCATGAGAGAGATGTCACTTTACATTCATCATAATTCAAAATTTTTGTCTTTTTCTGATGACATCCCTAAATATTTTTGTAATTAATAATAATAATAATAATAATAATAGTAGTAGTAGTAGTAGTAGTAGTAGAAGTGCTCCTTAGAGCACTAGCATTCGGGGATGAGAATCAGTTGCTATTTTACCATCTAAAAACTTGATATATCTATTATACCAACTCACTTTACAATATACCCTACATGCCACTTCTTATTTTTACATACAACCTAATAAAATAATATAAACTATTTAATAAAATAATTTTTAAAAATTAAAAAAAAAAAAAAAAAAACTTATTTCTCTCTCTCTTCTCCCATTTGTCTATTTCCTCTCTTCCTTTGTCTCTATCTCTACAGCAACCACCACATGAGAGAGTTATTCTAAAACTGAATAAGCAACATATTTTACACTGTAAAATTAAACCAAAAGCGCATGGAGACCCTATAGCTTTCCACATATACAACACATAATATCCTGCATACTTGTCTCATACATTTCTATCCAAGGAACACGTCCAAATTAAGTATATGAATCATTTCATGCTCCTATTAGTAGATGCAACATTTCGCTCCATTTCATTCCTGGATCTATTAAGTCCAATCCGACGTGTAGATTTCTTTTCCTTCTCATCATTTGATAAATACTTGAATATGGTTCCAATTAAAACTTAATAAAATAAAAACAACCTCGAAAGAAATAGAGTGAAAGGTATACAAATTGAATGGAAATATACGTGTGTAGCCTACTTAATTATCTAACATAAACAGATAGAAATTGTTTAGTAAATACCTTGTGGATTTTGTTTGGAGTGTTCCCTCTAGTACTTATTCACCTTTTATCAAACTGCGAAAAATGGTTGGTTAACATTATAACTGGTTGATGATAATGGGAAATTTTAAATTGTTAGGTGTAAGTTTGAAGTTGTATGCGCGAGAATTTTCAGGCCTTTTTTTTTTTTTTTTTTTTTTTTTTTTTTAAGGGGGGGAATGTGAGGTGTTTTATTTTATTTTTAAATAATAATAAAATGAAAAAAAAAAAAAAAAAAAAAAAAAAACAGAATGTAGGTACTTTTGAAGAGCATTAGTGGAAAAATAGTTGTAGGAAGTGTTTTACTTGAGAGTTAGAAATTTATTTTAACCGAATTGTCCCTAAGTTTTGTATCTACTTAAACCTAGAATTTAGGGGTATTTTTTACCTATGAAAATGAGGATCCCAAATAAGAGAAACCCTTTAAATAGTAGTATAGATAGATATATAAAATGAAAAAAAAAAAAAAAAAAAAAAAAAAAAAAGTAGGCACTTTTGAAGAGGTGGGTTAGTAGGAGAGTGGTTGTAGGAAGTGTTCTATGTGGGAGTTAGAAATATATTTTAATGTAGTTGTCCCTAGGTTTTGTCTCTACTTAAACCTAGAGTTTATGGGTATTTTTTTAACCTTGAAAATGAGTATCCCAAATAGGCCCAAATAAGAGAAACCCCTTAAATAGTAGTACAGATAAATAATAATAATAATAAAAGGAAATCTTGGGGCATGGGTGGATAAGATGTCTAGAACGTTTAAGGATAATATGATTTAGAATGTCTAAAACCATACTTCAAAATGGTGGTTGAAAACTTGGAGCACCACTACCTTGAAGCTTGCTTGAGCCCATATAAGGACTTGTTAAGCTTGCAAACCAACTCCCACTTGCTATGAAAGCCCTGAGGAAGCTGGATGTCATAGAGCTCACCATGAAGAAAGGCATTATTCACATCAAGCTAAGTCAAGTGCCAACCTCTTACAGTAGAAATAGCAAGTAGTGTCTTGATAGTAGCCATTTTTGCCACAAGGGAAAAGGTCTCTGTGAAATCAAGACCTTCTTGTTGAGTAAAGTCCTTAGCAACCAGCCTAGCTTTATATCTCTCTCTAATTTGTACTTCACTTTGTACACCCACTTGCACCCAATTGCTTTCTCATTTAAAGGTAAAGGAGTGAGGGTCCCACTATGGTTAGACTATAAGGTAGCAATTTCAGCATCCATTACCTCCTACTACTTAAGGTCCTTAATAGCCTCATGATAAAACTTAAGCTCAATAACATTAGTAATAAGGGAACAAAAATGGGCATATGATGGGGATAATTTTGAGGAATCAAGATAATTGGATAAAGGATATTGTGTACCTGACTTGGCTGGGGAAAGGCCAAACCTATTGGCAAGATTAGAATGAGCAAACTGATCACAAGCAATGGAGCTGCACTTGTATGATTGCAAATAAGATGGAGGCTTAGTAATCTTATGAGATCTCCTTATAGGTGGATTTAATGTCACAGGTTCTATAGAATCAATAGTGGAAAGAGATGCAGGTGATGCATCATCTGCAAAAGGAGTTGGAACAAAAGAAGCTGGAATTGCAGGTGGAACAATAGCAACTAGAGGAATGGGATCAGCTACAGGAACAATCTCAACTGGAGTAATAAGATCAGTGCCAGAAGGTGTGAAAGATGGAATAAGCTTAGTGGCAAGAAAAGATGAAGATGGAACAAGCTAAGAATCAACAGATGGAGAAATAGAAGGAAATAGAGAATTTGGGGGTGAAGCCACAGGTGGGAAAAGATGAGGTAAAGAGATATTTGAATGAGGAGAAGAAGAATAGGCAGAAGAAATGAAAGGAAAAATTGTTTCATGGAAAATCACATCCCTAGAAAAAAATATTTTCTTGGAAATATAGATTAAGCAACTTGTAACCCTTAACACCAAAAGTAGAGGCAAAACAAATGACATGTTTTGCCTTTACTTTTGATCATAGGAAGGAAGCTTATTATATAGTTTCTCAAAAGGTGACTTGTTTTGCAAAATAGGTGAAGGCAACCTATTGATAATATGTACAACAATAAGAACACAATCACCTCATAGATAGAGAGGTACATTAGACTGAAACTTAAGTGCTCTAGCCATGCTCAAAATATGTTGGTGTTTTCTCTCTGCAACTGAGTTTTGTTGTGGAGTTGTAAATAGGAGTGCTAATGAATAATACCACGAGCAGTAAAAAAAATCTTTTAAGAAGTATTCTTGAGCATTGTTAGTTCTAATGACCTTAATGTTTGTGTGAAACTGTGTACATATCATTTTATAAAAGGAGATTAAAAAAAAAAAAAAAGTCTAGTTTCAAACTTAGTTTTCATGAGTCATACCCATGTTGATCTAGTGGCTAGTGGCATCATCACAATAGTAAGAAAATATCTCAAACCTTCTTGAGTAGGCTTAGCAAATGGACCCTAAACATCATAACGAATGATATCAAAAGCATGATCAGACAAGTGATTAAAAGAAGGAAAAGGGAGGTTTTTCTATTTAGCCACAGGATAAAGAATACAATCTTTATTGCTATGAAAAGTGATTACATCAAGAAGAGTATGTTGTAAAACATTGAGCTTATTATTAGATACATAACCAAGTCTAAGGTGCCAAAGATATGGCTTAGAAACAACAGGAATATCGAAAACTAAATTAACAAAAGAAGTGAAAACATATTGCAAAACTGAAGAAGCCTCTAAAATAGAATTGCAATTTGTTGAGGACTATAGCCAGCAAGGGTGAGCAACCCCAACCCACCAATTTTTTCTTAAACTGGATCTAACCCCCACAAACGAGTGGGATCATGATGCTCAAAATGTTGAATTTACTATAAAATTTACTACCCCTTAGATCAAGGGTTTTACATGGAGTTGTCACTTACTTAATTTAAATGGAAAAATAAGAAAATCTTCTCTATTAAAAAATGCTTCTATTGTATTAATATATATATATATATATATATGAAAATTTACATCAATTTTGTAACAAAATTTACAATGCTTCTTTGGTCCTAGATACAATCTAAGAAAGTAAATTACATTGCTATGTTTTCTAGTTACATTATAAAAAAATGTAAAATTGCATATACAAATGCCTAGCCTTAGAACCCTTGATCTTGGTTTGAAAGCTAATTTACAAGATGATAAGAGATTAAACACCCATCTCGCCCTGTAAAACTAGTCTCCTAGGTTAAGGTGGCCAATACTTGTCAAACAAATACAAATAATATATAATATAAACATGTTAATTTGCAAGCATTGTAAACAAACATGAGTTGGGGAATTTAATGTAAAGAGAAACAAAAAGTGAAATTTGTTAGATAATAATGTAAATGTAAAGAAAGCATGAAAGTAATGACATGTTCATCCAAGAAATTAATGAAAGACAAAGAATTCCTAGCTTAGACATATTCATCCAAGCATGTTTAGTAGATTAGATAATTAGATATGTTCATCCAATCACATTATAAAAAGTAAATAATAACTTAGAAGTGTTCATCCAAGCATGTGAAAGAAAATTGAAAATTGTCATGTTATTGTCATCCACACAATTGCAAAGAAAAAATAATTTTTAAGCATATTGATCATCCAAGAAATTATAAAATAAAAAATAAAAATAAAAATAAAAAAAATGAAGAAAAATCAATTGGACATGTTCATCTAAGTATTATAGAGAAAATTAGAATATTTAGACATGTTTGTCTAAGCATAAATTTTTTTAAAAAAAAAAAAGTAAAACAACTACCTAGACATGTTCATCTAAGCATTTAAGTGAAAGTTGTGTGTTAGCCTAGAAGTGTTCGCCTAAGCATGTAAAAGGAACATCAATGAGATATCTAGACATGTTTATCCAAGTATATCATCGACACTTAAGAAAATTTGAATGTTGTGTGCCATAGGATTAGGGAATGTTATTACATTAATTTCATCGTATTTCATTACAATAAACTAATTTAATATGTACATTTGTTAGAAACAGCGTATGTTATGAGAATAATTTCAACATATAGAGGAAAGATCAAGGATTGGTATGCAAAAGGAATTCGAGTATTTAGTATGTGATGAAGAACTGAAATTCGAGCATGTTGGAAGAAAAAAGGAAATCAAGTATGTGATAGAAAACAAAACTTTAAACATATTAGAAGGAAATGAAAATCAAGCATGTTATAGCAAACCAAAGTTTAAGCATGTTGGAGGAAAATGAAACTCAGGCATAGGATAACAAACCAACAGTTTAAGCAGACTTAACATTTAAGCATGAATATCATACTAAAGGTTGAATATATATATATATATATGAGATCCTAAACTCAAGCCAATACAATACATGTTTATCGTATATGATACCTATAGTTTATTAATATAGTTTATTAATATGACAATACATATAGATTATACACATGTGACAGTACATATTAACAAGATTGAAATGAAAGAAAACCAAGTAATGGAAAGAAAGCTTAATCAAAATCTACATATATTTTATGAGAATATAAAGGAAAGGAATTCAACAATTTGAGATAAATTATAATGAATCCTAATATTTTCTAAAAGACTAAAGAGAGAGCAAGAAATATAAGGAATAATAAACTAGTGCAGAAATTTAACAAATAAGGAATAATAAACTAGTGCAGAAATTTAAAGAACATAATTAACTACTTACCAGTTGTTAGGAACCCGGTGGTTCTTAATGGGGATGGATAGAAATTATAGGAGAATTGATGGGAATTGTAGAGAAATTGACTTAATTTGAGGTAGTCACCCTCTATAGAGAAATATTAAGAGAGAGGGAGATAGAGAAACAAAATGTACTAAGCAATGAGTTCGTTTATTCTTTATTGATATCTAATGTTGAATTATAATAATGTATTTATAGGAGACTAGTTCTAATGTCATTGGCCCATATGACTTAAGATAATTAGCTAGTTAATTCAACATGTGCTCTATGAATTAAGTCATGTGTTAAAAGAGTTACATGTGCCCAAATCCCAACTAACTCATCATAATCTCAACCAACTAACTAACTACCTAATTAAAGGGATTACAACAATTATTTCATATTCCTAACATTATCCTCCCCTTGAAAACACCTTGCCCACAAGGTGTTGTTGTGAAATGACACCTTCACAAGAGGAAATTGACCACTAACCCAATACTCCAAAGCATCTTGAACATTGAACACACAAACTACTTCCAAGCACCTTGTCACAAACCATAACTTGAGCAAGTAGTTCCTATCATTAACTAGATCAGCAAAGGAGCACCAAGAAATCTTTATGTCGTGGCCTTTCTTTCGATCAAATACCAAGTCTCTGGCCATAAACTTCCAAACAAATGTCCAACCATGCAACTCACGTGCGTAAGGAGATGATTGTCCATAAACTGTAAATAATGCAATAATTGGATCCAACTGATCACATTCCCATGAAGCTGATATTGGGGATATAAAGAGTTTCTTGAGAGCAATCTATATATCTTCACAACCTTTAAGATCCCAACCCACAAACAAGTCCTTATAAAAATTATGAACAGCTCGATTATGGAACCCATCATTTATCCCACCATAGCCACTAAGAAAAGAATCATCTAGTTCAAATTCATTTGCATTGCCACCAATGTTAGTGACTGTTAATTTCATGTCTTCATTCTTCACTATATGAGTAGCCCTATCTGTTGAAGTATGAGTTTGGCCACAATTAAGCGCCATTGGATCTCTCGTATCCATACCAACAATAACAACTTCACGCATTGCAGATTCTTGAATCATCATCATCTTCTTTGTTGGTTCTTTAGACTAAACTTCAAGGGCAGTGTGTACATGGATATCATCATCCACTTTGATACAAAAATCAACATCCCAGCTTGTAACAACAGCATTAGATTCTTGAAACTTGATTTGTTCTTCGAGTTCCATCAAATTAAAAGATTGTAACTCATCTTCCACCATGTTCTCAAGATCTTTTTGCAATCTTAAAAGCTCTTCTTTCATGGCCTTTTTAGATTCAACCAAGGCCTTGACCTTCTCTGAAACTTCATCCACTATTTGTTGTAAGTCTTTCAAAATTTCTTGTTGATCATATTCACCCGTCTCAAGATCAATGACTCTAATACCACTTGTTAGAAACCTGGTGGTTCTTAATGGGGATGGATTGAAATTATAGGGGGATTGATGGGAATTGTAGAGAAATTGACTTAATTCGTGGTAGTCACACTCCATAGAGAAATATTGAGAGAGAGAGAGAGAGAGAGAAAATGCACTAAGCAATGAGTTGATTTATTCTTTATTGATATCTAATGTTGAATTATAATCATATATTTATAGGAGATTAGCTCTAATACTATTGGCCCACATGGCTCAAGATAATTGGCTAATTAATTCAACATGTGCTCTATGGATTAAGCTATGTGTTAAATGAGCTACATGTGCTCAAATCCTAACTAAATCATCCTAATCTCAACCAACTAGCTAACTACCTAACTAAAGAGATTACAACAATTATTTCATATTTCTAACACCAACATAGGGCATAAATTAAAGGGGGGCGTGATCACTTAAAGGGTTAGGGAGAATGCAAGGAAGTACTAAACTACAACCAAAGTAAGAACAGTGGTTGCACAATAGCTTTTCTTTTCTGCTTTCTCACTAGCTCTCTGGAGGGAATCAGGGTGTTGAAAATGGAAAGGTTTTCTCTATTTATAGGTGAAGGGATGGCTTAACTTTAAAGCTAAGTTGTTAGTTTTCTTCTGAAGCTAAGAGGGGAGATAAGCCTATTAGATAAGATGGATCAGATTTGGTGTTGATCTCCATTTGAAATTTGAAAGGAAGTTGAAGATGATGCTGAACTTGTGTTACCTTTTGCACCCATTTGGTGTTTTCACTATAACTTTCTGTTGAAAATTCCAACTGATTCTAGATTGGTGCCTTTTGAAAAAAAAAAGTAATTCTCTTCAACTTTTCCAAAAAATAGATAAAACCAAATTTCAATTTTTTCCAGGCCATAAATGCGATTCAAGTTGCTACTGAAAATAATAACGTTTTTTGAGTATTTTTTGTTATTTTTGAAATTTTCATAAAATGTATCCTTTTCTCTATCCAACTTGTTCTTCAAAAAAGCAGATAAAATACCATAAAGGAAAACATTTTTCATTATTTAAAAAAAAAAAAAATGAATTCCAATCAAAATTCACACTTAGTGTCCATATAGGATCCGCTTATTTTGTTGAAACTGAAAACTTTTTACTGAAACTACTATAGATAAAGGTAAAAGTTAACTAAAATAGTACAGTGGGACCCATGAATAGTACCAAAAATAAGCTGAATAGTAAAATAAGTTGGCAAAAATAATTTTTGTCAAACGGAAACTTAATTAATGTTAAATTAATTCTTGTTGAAACCAATCAAAATTAAATGCTTAAATTAAGACGTGATCGAGGCCCATTGTGTAGGTGAGCCACGATCATTGAAAATTGTTTGTGTGATAACTTTTGATTAGGTGGTCTGATCAAGGCTTATGACATACTATTGTGATCATTAGAGCATCAAGATTTGTTTTGTATCACAAATCTGAAGATCTAACTATTGAAATTACAATCATGCCATTGGTGCAAAATTACTGCTTTGCCGCTGAATGTTGGTTAAATGTAAGTTATAAAATGGGGTGTCTATAGCAAGTAAAGATTGTTATGCTATTTACCTACTCCAATCATGTTCCAACATGAAAGGTCCTATATGAAACAAAAATTGGAAAGAAACACAAGGCAACATTATAGGGATTTGGTCAAATGGCTAACTGATATCATGTTAAAAGTGAAAGAAGGAACACACAGTACATTTTTAAGGACTAAAGTAAATGTCACTTGAATTGTTCCTATATGTGTGACAGTAACTCTTTCACCATTAGGCAATTAGACAAAAGTGGAAACAGAACTAGTGATTTTGGTAAAAAAAAGTGATGGAATGAATGATATGGCCTGTGGCCCCAATGTCAAGAACCCAAGTTTCAATATCAAAGGCAGTCTTGTTTGCAGGATTAACAGTAAAAAATAGAATGTTGCATACTCAAACATTTAGATTCTTGGAAAGGATCACAAGAAATACCTGAAAGAGCATTAGGATTGATGGCAAAATTAGCTGTGTGCACTGCATCATTAGATGCAAATGAAAAGGCATGAGAATTTAGTATGGATGTTAATTGTTGACACTATTCTGAAGTGAAAGAAAAAGGATTGTTCTAATGTGCAATTTTAGACTGGCATTGATCACTTTCAACAATAACCTGATTAGCCATTGCAAGCTTTCCTTTTTGCTTATAGCCTGGTGGATAACCAACTAGCTTATAGCACTTCTCCATGATGTGACCAATCTTGCCACAATGGTTGCACATGAGCCTTTCCTTCCCAGTGTTTCCCTTAAAATTCTTGTCATTATTGCTCGAAAATCTAGAACTTTAACTAAATCCTTGATTCTTGATAGCAATGGCAATAGATTCAACTGAAGGACTTACATTGAATCCCAAAGATCTCTACCATTCCTCTTGAACCACCAATGAAAATGCCTTATCTATCAAAGAAATAGGCTCTATCATGAGGATCTGAATTCTTACTTGTGAATAGGAATCATTCAATCCATTAAGAAACTGCATGATTGAATCTTGATGGTGAAAATTGTTAATCTTGTCTTTCACACCACAAGTACATTTACCACATGATCATCATGGTAAAGGCTTGAAATTTAACAATTGATCTTGTGAAGCTTGAAGACCTGTGAAAAAGTTTGACACTATTGAATCTCTTTGCATCATAATGGACATTTCTTTATGAAGTTGTGAAATTCTCGGTCCATTGGCCTAAGAAAAGCAATTCTTGAGAGCATTCCAGACCTCGAATGCTATGTCTCTGTAGATAACACTAGCAGTGATGTAAGGTGAAACTAAATTCAAGATCCAAGAGGAAATCATGTAATTACGCTTTAACCAAGCTTGTTTCTTTAGTGGAGTAACTGCCATTGAAGCATTGATGCTTCAATTGACAAATCCGAGCTTGCTCTTAACATTCAAGGCCATTTTCATGGCTCTAGCCCAAGTAGGGTAATTGTCCTCAGTCAAAGGCTGAGAGACCAGAATCGCAGCAAGTGTTTCACCATGATGCAAAAAGAATGGATTTCAAGGATCTTCCATCGGTGAAAGTTCACGCTGGGAAGAAGAGGAACTTGGATCAGAATTGGACACCATTGAAAGAAGCTAAAGCTCTGATACCTTGTAAGAAATACAACCAAAGAGTAGAAGAAAGCTTGAGAGCTAGAGAGTTTTGGGAATTTTCTCTATGTTGTACTGAATGAATTGAATTCTATATAAGAGTTCTAGCTATATACTAATAACTGAAAAACTAACCAAACTATCAGGGAATCAATTACAGCACGTGTGATTAACCACGTGTGTATTTTACAAGAGGGCAAAACTTAGATACAGTACCTAAGATACAGTACATTAGGTACTCCTTTTAAAATTTAAACACCTGTCCACTTACTTAACAGTGAAACTGCCGTTTAACTCTCCGTTAATTTCTTTTTCTCTTTTATTTTTCCCTTGTTTCAGACTCAAGAACTCTAGCAAGAAAACCCTAAAACTCGCCAACTCCTACATTTCACTACGACGCTCTCTTTTCTTCTCTCTCACTCAAATTTTTTGAGTTATCAAATCCAACTCTTTGAACTCTCTCTCTCTCGCTCTATTTTCACATATTGGTTGGCTGGAACTAAAGTGATACATTGGTATGTATTGACCAAATCTCATTATAGGTTTTCAATTCTAGTTGCTGGGTTTGTCTTATTTTGAGGTTGGTATAGTTTTTCTTTGTTGATTCTAATTTGGGTGTCAATTTTGGTTAATGAGTCTGTGTTATTATTGCTTTGGTTAGTTTTGGTTTGGGTTTTCAGTTCTAGTGCTGGTTTTTTGTTATTTTGAGGTTTGGTAGAGTTTTTCTTTGTTGATTTTGATTTGGGTGTCAATTTTGGTTAATGGGTCTGTGTTATTATTGCTTTGGTTAGTTTTGATTTGGGTTTTCAATTTTAGTTTCTGGGTTTGTGTTATTTTGAGGTTTGGTAGAATTTTCCTTTGTTGATTCTAATTTGGGTGCCAATTTTGGTTAATTGGTTTGATAAACCACAAAGCTGATAGACTCCTAGGAAACCATTTTGACATCACATCAGTTGGAAAAGCAAGAAAAGAACAAACCCTTCAATGTCTGTCTAAGTGTGTGGATCACTGTGTTGTAGTAACTCCATGTCTTAATCTTATTAAATTTATGTATGTATTAAAAATAATTGCTAGTTATATAAGGCTGCTTATAATTATTGTTCATATACGTAGGGAGGAACACTGGCATTATTTGTGATAATTTAGCTCTAGTGCTTTCTTTGTAACTATTGATAGTAAGATTGCCTCTTAAGGATGATGGGATCTTTGTAGAGTGGCAGGTAGTTGGTGATAATGTAAATTGGTAACTATTGATAGTACCCTTTGAAGCTGGCTATCCAGTTTTGAAGAGAGTGAGAAGCATTTGAGTTTTATGTGGAAGAGGTACAAAGGAAAATTAACAGCAAATGGACATTGATTTCTTCATTCACCTTGATGAAGTTGAGTTCTAATTATTTTTTCAATGTCTGATGTTTGTCTTTGGTATTTGATTGATAGTTTCAAATCAAAAATTCGAAATTGGAAAGGCAAAAGATTCTTAGAACAACAATCAAATACTAATCTTAGAGAATTAAATACAAATATCTTGATTTGCATATTTTGGAAGTTATTGGAGGCATTGATATTAGCAATACCTGGAGATGTGTTTAGTGGCTAGTGAATTTTTTTGGTTTATTTATCATATCTTCTAAGACTGCCCTAGTGACTGGTCATTAACATTGTAGCTTGATTTTTAAATGTGGTATTTGCTAAATGTATAACTTTTCATTATTGCAGGAAAATAATGACAATTGGGCTAGAATGCTTAAAGATTTGTTCATTTTTTTCTCGACCTCTCAATTGAAGCATGTTCTCAAAGAACATCTTCATTAAATTGTCACAAGATGCAAGGTTGCTCCTGCCTGTTTTCTATCCAGATTTTTTACAAAAGAAGGTGTTTGCCTGCCTTTTTCCTTCACCACTTGCTTTCTTAGAAGATATGATAGTTTAATGGAGACAAAGTGACTTGCAGCTCAACCATTTTGAACATATTGTTTGCCAATCAAGCAGAGAGGCAATTGGTGTTAGATTTAATAGGCAGTATTGTTCACTAATGAGGCAGAGAGGCAGTTGGTGTTAGATTGAATAGGTAGTAGGACTTAAGCTCATGAATATATTCAATTTATTCTGTACAATTGAATTTATTTAAAAATTGCAAAATATTCTATCATTGCTGTCAAAAAAAAAAATTGCAAAATAAGCATTGTATTTAATTAGCGAATTATATTTTTAGTTTACAAATGGGAGCAAAGGAAATGATTTAATAAATTAGTGAATTCTTTTTTGCAACATGCCATGTGATTTTTGTAATGTGACTTCACAATTTAATAAAAAATTGGTTATTTCATTTTATTATCAAAACTAAGTTCCTTATCAAGTAAAATTGAAATAGAATAAGCACTACGTGAAAACAAAATAAGAGTATGTTCCAAAAGCCAAAGTGGATGTGGCCAAGCCCTTTTTCAAGTCAACATGACTAATGGGAGTTCAGATAAGGGTGACACATCTACTCATGCGCATTGATCTAAAAAGTGCAGGCAGCTTACTAGATTACGATTCTACCAAGCTTAAGAAAATTCAAGAACGGAATAGGTGAATGGCTAATCAAATTATAGCCAAGAGTAAAAAGGTTTAAACTTGCTCCACTATATAATGGCAGAGATAGCCAGTGACAATTTTTTACAAGCAAGAACTGGTTATATATGTAAAGTAATAGTAAAGAGGAAAGCAGCAGGAAAGTAAGCAAAGTGTATCAATTGTAGGCTGTTCACAAAAGAAATTAGAGACTCACCTACATGTGCAGTATAAAGTTGAACATATTTCACTAGGAAATTATAACCAGTGAAACATATTTTGTGAGAGTTTTATGATCAAATCGATATTGTTTTGTGCTTTTCCTCTTTAGTTTTTCCGAAGGCTAAAATGCTGCTAGAGAGTATGCAATCTGCTAAAGCAGATTGTACCTTGTCCTAGTTAGGTAAATTTTTGCAATACTCATGTCAATTACCAAATTTCATCCCTAAAAAAAAAATTTGTCAAATTGTCCCTAGCCAAGTCCAAATTAACTGAAGAGATGAAAGTGAAATTGTGTAAATGTATTTCATTCACTTGCCAAGCAATTCTCAGAAATCTACTCCTCATTTCAAAACTTGAATAAGAGTGTCATACAATAGCACATTCTAGCAAAATTGGAAATCATACAACCTTACATAAAAGAAAAAACAAAGACATCTCCAAATTGATTAGTATGTCTAGTAATCAGTAAATGGTTTTCATGAGAAATGCTTGATGGGACATATATGACAAACTTTGTTTCTAAACCACATTCCTTGGCCCACATCAATCTTTCCATGTCAATAATCTGCTTGCACATAAACCCCAAGACTGCACTTTCAACTACTTTCATATTCCTCACAATGTCTTCAACTCCACTTGCATCTCCATCACATTCTTTATTATCACTGTCATGGCATGAAAAGAGTAACTGAGTCAATTGCTTAAAGTGAAATACCGACCCAAATTTTTTTCCAAAATTCCTAGAAGAAAACTTGAAGAATGAATCTACATTATGACAATTTCAAACTAATTACATTGACTCTAGATGCAATTTGACATCAGGAACTCCAGGAAAATCTCAACCATGGTCAACATCTACCGCCCAACTGGTAAACCATGTAATTGCATGAAATTCTTCCTTGGTGATCCCCAAATGTAATGAATATTTTTTACCTATAGGGTGGCCAAGGTCACAGAGCTAGTGAACTCATAATAAATTGATCTACAAATAATAAACATGGCCAACTACCATCACACTAAGTTCAAACCCATGGAATCTAATGACTAGCATTGCTGCCATCCCTTGCAGAATAATCAGACGCAATGCTTGATGGCTTCCATTTCCAAGTAAAATTGAAATAGAATAAGCACTACATGAAAACAAAATAAGAGTAACTTCTAAAAGAAATAAGCACCACTTAGATTCTTTTGTTCAGACAATCTTTGCGAAAACTGAATCCAACATATCTAGCATATATATTATAATATATATATATATATATATATATGCCTCTTCCCCTTAATCAAACTCCATTCCAATAATAACAAAAACACATTAACCAAAGCAACAATAGCATAGACCAATTAACCAAAATTGACGCCAAATCAGAATCAACAAAGGAAAATTCTAGCAAACCTCAAAATAACACAAACCTAGAAACTAGAAATGAAAACCCAAATCAAAACTAACCAAAGCAATAATAACATAGACCCATTAACCAAAATTGACACTTAAATCAAAATCAACAAAGAAAAACTCTACCAAACCTCAAAATAACACAAACCCAGTACTAGAATAGGAAACCCAAATCAAAACTAACCAAAGCAATAATAACACAGAGCCATTAACCAAAATTGACACCCAAATCAAAATCAACAAAGAAAAACTCTACCAAACCTCAAAATAACAAAAACCCAGCACTAGAATTGAAAACCCAAATCAAAACTAACCAAAGCAATAATAACACAAACTCATTAACAAAAATTGACACCCAAGTCAGAATCAACAAAGAAAAACTATACCAACCTCAAAATAAGACAAACCCAGCAACTAAAATTGAAAACCTATAATGAGATTTAGTCAATACGTACCAACAAATCACTTTAGTTCCAGCCAACCAATATATGAAAATAGAGTGAGAGAGGGAGAGAGAGTTCAGAGAGCTAGATTCGATAACTTAAACAATCTGAGCGAGAGAGAAGAAAAGAAAGCGTCGTAGAGAATTGTAGGAGCTGGTGAGTTTTGGGGTTTTCTTGCTAGAGTTCTTGAGTCTGAAACAAGGGGAAAAAAAAAAAGAGAAAAAGAAATAAACGGAGAGTTAAACGGTAGTTTCACTGTTAAGCAAGTGGATAGGTGTTTAAATTTTAAAAAAGGTACCTAATGTACTGTACTTAAGGTACTGTATCTAAATTTTGTCCTTTACAAGAGCTGATAAATAAAACACCTAAACTACTTGCAGTATAGCCAACCAACTAAAATGCTCTGTCGTTTTACACATTCAACTTGTCGTTTAGCTTAGTTTGCCTTCTTCTGAACTTCTTTCCCTTTACTCTGATCTTTCTTCCTTTTCTGATCTTTAGAATCTTGATAGAGGCTGTGAAAATGGGTGGGGGTGGGGGTGGGGGTTTAGCAGTTGTATACTCACTGGCCTTAAGAGGCTAGACGATAGTGATGACACCATTGGCATGCAAGTCAACATGGGCACTCTCATGCCCAAGATTTCTTTTAGGAGTACGACGATATCTTTTTATATTTGATGTCCTCCATATAATAGTACGACATATTGGACATGTCAATTGAAACTTCAACCAATGCCTAATGCAGTGGGAATGGAAGATGTGTTTGCAGAAAGGAAAACGTTGGCATGGGTCACCAGGCTCAAATTCCTCTAAGCATATCACACAGTATGCATTCCAACTTGCTGTTTCTTGTTGATCACTTTTATAGCCTGAAATTGGTGACAACCTCTTTAATGCGCGCTTCATTTGCTTCTCAGCCTGATCCGATTCTTCTGAATTCGAGAACATCTGAGATACGCCTTCAAATATGCAATATATAACTAAGCCACCCAAAAACAGTACCATACAAACCAAAGTAGAGTCTACCATAAGGGACTCTAAGCGGGACAGAGGAGGGGGGCGTACATTTTCTTTAAGAATGGGTGAAGAATACGGCCAAGTATACATAGAATTCATGACCAATGAGAGAACTTTGGGTAAATGGGAAAGACTTGCCTTTAGAAAGCATTAAGTATATTGGTAGTCTCTAACATTAAAGGCGAAACCCCATTTATATTAAGACAAAGGCAGTTATTTGGTAGAGATTTCATACCTTTTAAAGTTTAAACACAAATCACCCAAAATCCTGTTAAATATTACATGTAAAATTCCCCTCCACTACTTATTTATTGGGAAGGATATACGCGTAATTTGGTTTAAGAATCATTGATGGAGAAATCTCAACTTAGCAACTTATATGTCAAAACTTACACACAATGGACAGAATCTCAAAACCATTTACTTAAATACTGTTTAATTCTCTAAAATTGTTAGTATTAATGAATGTTCACTAACATAAATTCGTTTTCCAATTTATTTTTAGCAAACCTAAATTTGGGATTTATATACCTAAATCCGGAGCTAACAAATCGACACGTTTTTTTTAAGAAAAAAAAAAAAGATTTATGACTAATCGGTGACTTAAGAGTTAAGAGATATCAGACATTGAACTCATTACCCCCCTAATTTTCGGAACTTTGTATATTTTTTTGAAGTAAACCTTTTGGAGTGAGCTTATCAGAGCTTATGAGCTTCATCCTACTCTCTTCTCATTCTCAAATGAACCTTGGTTTAAAAATAAATAAATAAAAGGAAATGATCCTGGGGCCATCTAAGGTCTGCTCGATTTGGTCTTTCAAATTATTAAAATGTCACAATTTTGTCTTTCTGTCTTTTTTATTTTAATTTATATGATTAACGAAATCTGAAACACCCTAGCTACCGTGTATTTAAGGGATTAAAATTGAACTAGCTTTATATGTAAGAAACTAAGATCAAACCAATCTAATACTACTTAATAAGGGACTAAAATTGAATGCACTCCATAATTTAAAAGACCAAAAATGGAAATAAAAAATGGTCGGAAAACAATTAATATTCGACAAAAAAATACAGACAGATAGACTAATAAAATATTATAATTTAAAATTTTGAAATATCAAATCAAAAATTGAACCAATCCCATATTTGAAGGACAAAAAATTTGATTTACCCCTTCTTATCGTATACTATTATTAACAATATTACACAATGTAGACCAGGTGACCAAAATGTAGCTTATGTTTAATATCCGAATTCCAAATAGAATCTCTCTCAAAAAAAATAAAAATAAAATAAAATAATTCCAAATAGAAAACTTCTGAACCGAGTAACCTACGAGCTATCAACTTCAGTACTCAGTCAAAAAGAGAGAAAAGGAATTTAAGAAGGGAACGATGTGTCTAAAGAGTTTAGTAATTTACAGTTCTTGTTACAAACTCATTGAAGAGGGAAAAATCTGCATAAGTATGTATCTGACAGACTGTTCTCCTGACGGTCCATCTTCTTGACGGGCCAGCGTCCTGACGGGCCATCTCTTGTGGGCAAAGTTTGGGTGGGCCAGTTAAGCCGTAAAGCCCATAAGTGAAATTATAGCACAAATAAAGTTCTAGAAGATACGCTCATTAATGAGTTCTCTCCACAAGGAAAAACCTTGTCCATCAAGTCTAGGATTCTACAAAGAAGAGCCCTATAAGGAAAGGATTCCGCAATCTACGCTCATAAGGATTCCTATATGGAAAAGACTTCTACTCCAAGAAAGAGAGGTCAACCCTCTACTATTATAAAAGCCCCAATACCCTCACAAATCAAGGTACGCATAATTAACCCCTCTCTAGCACTCTAGAGTTGAAAGAAGTTCTAACTTGACCTTCGGAGGGTATTTGGCCGGCACCACATCGGTGCTCTCTGATAGGTCTTCTCCTTTTTGTTGTGCAGGTGTCGTTTCAAGCGTACGTACAAGTATTGTGCAACACGCTGGTGAGAATTTCGGCATCATCAGTTGGCGCCGCCTGTGGGAAACAATCAGATTAAGCCATACTATCGTTTCCCGGACTGAAGGGTTGCATGTACTCACTTGCTCGATGGCAACCACTAACGACGTTCAAGGAGAGGAGCCACCCACGACTGCCCTCGAGAGACAAGTTCGGACTCTTGGTGCCGCCGTGGAGCGTCTCACTAAACAAAACCACGACTTGGAAGAACAGCTGCGCCAGAAGAATGCAGCACTGAACGACCAGCAAGAGGATCAGGAAGGGACCAGTGCTCCAAAGAAAAATCAGGAGAAACCTGAAGGCAGCCACGCCCCAAGCAAACCGGAGAGGCAGAACTTGAGCATGCCATCCCTCACGGATGCGACTCCACCACATTTATTGCAGAGATGCAGGCGATGAGAGAACAGATGGAGGTTATGATGAACGCGCTCAAGGGACGAGTTTCAAGTGATCTTGACGATTTAGTCAACCGCACCAACTCGCCCTTCACTGTGGCCGTGAACTCCTTCCCCCTACCCCACAAATTTCGCATGCCGCATATCGACAGCTATGACGGAGTAAAGGATCCTCTGGACCATCTAGAAACTTTCAAGACCTTAATGCATCTTCAAGGGGTAGCAGACGAGATCATGTGCAGGGCCTTCCCCACAACACTCAAAGGCCCCGCAAGGGTATGGTTCAGCCGACTGACGCCCAACTCCATCAGCACCTTCAAGGAACTAAACGCTTAGTTCACCACACACTTCATTGGGGGCCACAGGTATAAGAAGTCCACGGCATGCTTGATGAGTATCAAGCAACGAGAGGACGAGACGCTAAGATCCTACATAACGTGCTTCAATAAGGAAGCGCTATCAATTGACGAGGCCGACGACAAAATACTTGTAGCGGCCTTCACAAATGGGTTGCGAAAGGGCAAGTTTTTGTTCTCCCTATACAAAAACGACCCGAAGACCATGTCGGAAGTACTCTACAGGGCTACTAAGTATATGAATACTGAGGACGCGCTACAGGCCTGAGAAGAGAAACCAAGAAAAAATGAGAGGCAGGAAGATGCACGACAAGATCAAGGGCGGAAGAGGCCGAGAACAGGAGATCGAAGGGACGAGAGGCGTTCTAAACTTTCGAGAGGAAGGTTCACAAGCTTCACCCCACTAACCATCCCGATAGATCAAGTCCTAATGCAAATCAAGGATGAAGGGGATCTGACCTTCCCTGGAAAGCTGAAGGGAGATCCTAGCAAGCGTTCTAGAGACAAATACTGCCGCTTCCACCGAGATCACGGCCATGACACAGCCGATTGTTACGACTTGAAGCAGTAGATTGAGGCCCTCATAAGACAAGGGAAATTGCAGAAGTTTGTAAGCAAGGAAAGAACGGATCCACCACCTCAGGAACAGCCCCCCCTGACGGGACAATGACCGCCCTAGACCACCCATTGGCGACATCAGGATGATTGTAGGAGGGACGGCTACCGGGTCATCCAAAAAGGCTCGGAAAACGTACCTCAGGATGGTCCAAAATGTCCAACTGACGGGCTCAGTACCAAAAATAGTACGGGGAGAATGCCTCGTCATCGAGTTCTCCGAAGAAGATGTGCGATGTCTTCACCACCCGCACGACGATGCGCTTGTTATCAGTTTGCAAGTAGGGGACTACAACTTGCACCGGGTGTTGATCGACAATGGGAGCTCGGCAGACATCCTGTACTACCTGGCATTCCAGCAGATGGGAATCAGCAGAGAACAATTGATTCCGACGAATGCCCCACTCGTCGGTGTTGGAGGAACGAGGGTGTTTCCCCTCGGCGTGGTCACATTGTCTGTAACGGCTGACGACTATCCTCAGCAGATCACAAAGGACGTGACGTTCCTCGTGGTCGACTGTTCGTTCGCCTACAATGCTATCTTAGGGCGACCCACCCTCAATTCATGGAAGGCGGCAACCTCGACTTATCATTTGAGGGTCAAGTTCCCTACCGAATACGGGATAGGTGAACTACGTGGAAATCAGGTGGCCGCACGCGAATGCTACGTGGCTATGATGGAAATGGATGATCAACTCCAAGCCATGAGCATAGAAGAACATCGAAGTGCGACGGAACCCGTCGAGAAGCTTGAAGAAATATCCCTTGACGACTCCAAACCTGACCAAACAACAAAGATTGGGACCCTTGCAAGTCCCATGATCCGACAAGCACTCGCAGCCTTCCTCAGAGAAAATCGAGACGTATTCGCCTGGAGTCACGAAGACATGCCAGGGATAGACCCTTCAGTCATGGTGCATAAGCTAAATGTATCACCCTCTTTTCTACCCGTCAGGCAAAAGAAGCGAGTATTTGCCCCCAAACGAGATCGAGCCATAGCTGAAGAAGTCTGCAATCTACAGGAGGCAAACTTTATTAGAGAAGTTTATTACCCCGACTGGCTAGCCAACGTAGTGATGGTCAAGAAAGCTAGCGGGAAGTGGAGGATGTGTGTAGACTTCACCGATCTAAACAGAGTGTGCCCCAAAGGCAGCTATCCCCTCCCGAGGGTCGACACTTTAGTAGACTCTACAGCTCAACACCAACTATTAAGCTTTATGGACGCTTTCTTCGGTTACAACCAAATCAAGATGCACGAAGTCGATCAAGAGAAAACGTCGTTCGTGACAAGCCAAGGCCTCTTCTGTTACAAAGTAATGCTGTTTGGTCTAAAAAATGCGGGCGCAACATACCAGAGGCTTATGAACAAAATGTTCGCACCACAAATCGGGAGAAATGTCCAAGTCTACGTAGATGATATACTGGTGAAAAGCCGAAGGGAGGAAGATCACTTGGAAGACCTCAGGGAAACATTCGATACTCTTCGCTCTTACAACATGAAGCTAAATCCAGGAAAGTGCGCCTTCGGGGTGACGGCAGGAAAATTCCTAAGGTTCATGGTTTCCCAAAGGGGCATTGAAGCCAATCCAGACAAGATTCGAGCTATAATAGAGATGGGCCCACCAAAAAATGTGAAGGAAGTACAAAGCCTTAATGGCAAGATAGCAGCACTAAATAGGTTCATCTCGAGGGCAACGGACAAGTGCTTACCCTTCTTTCGCACACTGAAGAGATCTTTCGAATGAACTGCCGAGTGCCAACAAGCATTCGAAGAATTGAAAACTTATCTCTCTTCCCCCCCATTGTTGAGTCCCTCGCAACCAGGTGAAGAACTTTTTCTCTATCTTGCTGTCTCCCCAGCCGCGGTCAGTGCCGCCTTGATCAGAGAAGAAGAGAGAGTGCAGAAACCTGTGTACTACACCAGTCGGGCGCTACGCGGAGCCGAAGAAAGATATCTGCCCATGGAAAAACTTGCATTTGCGCTAGTTACAGCAACACGCAAACTAAAGCCATACTTTCAAGCCCACACGATGATCGTTCTAACTGACAAGCCTTTGCGACGGGCAATGAGCAACCCTGAAGCTGCTAGGCAATTGGCACTATGGGCTATAGAATTAAGCGAGTTTGACATCCAATACCACCCGTAAACCGGCATTAAAGGACAGGTCGTTGCAGATTTCATAACTGAATTCACAAATGGCAAGGACAGGGGGGCAGATGAATCTCCCCAATAGAGCATACATGTTGACAGATCCTCTAACAGGTAGGCTGGGGGGGCCGGCGTCATGCTACACTCACCCGAAGGAGACATGGTTGAATGTATGGTCCGCCTTGAGTTCCCTACCACCAACAACGAGGCGGAGTATGAAGCTCTGATAGCAGGGCTTGACCTCGCCAAAGCTGCAGGAGCCGAAAGAGTAATCATTCACTGCGACTCTCAAGTCGTGGTCAATCAGATAAATGGGGATTATGAGTGTAAAGGCGAAAGGATGAAAAAATATCTGGACCAAGCAAGGTGGAGGGTAAACGAGCTGAAGGCCGAAATTACACAGATCCCCCGAGGTGAAAACGAGCAAGCTGATCGCCTAGCCAAAGCCGCTTCAGCCGAACATATGGCCACCCTTGGTAACGTTCTCTCTTTCGTTCACCTCTCTCCACTTATAAATTCTGTCGATGTATAGGAGCTTGGTTTCGAAAGTAATTGGACTACGCCATTAGTTTCCTACTTGAAGAACGGCGTATTACCGGACAGAAAGGAGGCTGCACGAAAGCTGAAGTTCCAGGCAGCGAGGTTCGTCCTAATAAGAGATGTCTTGTACAAAAGAGGCTTCTCCCACCCCTACCTACGATGCTTAGGTCCTGAAGAAGCAGATTATGTCATGAGGGTAGTGCACGAAGGAATCTATGGAAACCACTCGGGGTCGACTTAGGGTCGAGGTCATTAATACACAAGCTAGTACGAACGGGGTACTTTTGGCCAACTATGCAGAAGGATGCCGAGGCCTATGTAAAGAGATGCGACAAGTGCCAAAGGTTCAGCAATGTCGTCAGATAACCACCTGAAGAACTTACCCCGATGATGGCTCCGTAGCCGTTCGCTCAATGGGGATTGGACATCATGGAACCGTTTCCTACAGCAATACGACAACTGAAGTTTCTAGTAGTAGGCATCGACTACTTTACGAAATGGGTAGAAGCTGAAGCCTTGGCCACGGTTACGGAGAAGAGCATAAGCAATTTCGTTTGGAGATGCATCATATGCAAATTTGGCATCCCTAGAGTCTTAGTCTCGGACAATGGGAAGCAATTCGACAATGATGCCTTCCGGGACTTCTGCTCGCAATTAGGGATACGGAACCACTACTCCTCCCCCACCCACCCTCAAGCTAACGGATAGGTCGAAGTCACGAACCGATCCTTGCTGAAGATTATCAAGACTTGGCTCGAGGGGGCAAAGGGTATATGGGCTGAAGAGCTGCCGAGCATACTTTGGGCCTACAGGACAACGGCAAGGACACCAACACGGGAGACTCCATTCTGGCTAACATACGGGAGCGAGGCTGTCATCCCAGCCGAAGTCGGCCTCACAAGCTACAGGGTGCACAACCATGACGAAGGGAAAAATGACGAAGCCATACGTCTACAGCTCGATCTAGTGGACGAAGTCAGGACAGCGGCAGAGCAAAGGCTCGCACGATACCAGGACCGCATGGCCAAGCACTACAACTCCCGGGTCAGGCATAGAGACTTCCAGGTTGGAGACCTCGTTCTAAGGAAAGTCATGGGAGCAGCAAGAGACCCAACCCAAGGAAAACTCAGCCCGAATTGGGAAGGACCTTACCGAGTCACGGCGTGGCAGAGGAAGGGCACCTATCATCTGGAAACACTGGACGGACGGAAGCTACCGCATCCATGGAATGCTGAGCACTTGCAAAAGTACTACCAGTAAAGGCGATGACTTGAGGAACAACACCTATCTTCTTATTCTTAGATTTATTGTTTACTTTTAAATATCCACCACAATAAGCCTAACGGGTATGTTTTTTACTTTGGTTTTGCTACAATATGTTTTTAAGCCCAAAGGGGCACGTACCTTTCTACGAATGAATGATTTTTATTCAGATTCAACTATGTTTTCCTACATGCTAAAAGTCTTAAGTCCGCAATGTAGACGGACAACCCCAAAAGGGTTAAAAATTTTATCAAGTCCATAAAGTGGACGTACAAGGTCCACAAAGTGGACGGATCTCCTCAGGAGGCATAAAATCTTAAGTCCGCAAAGTAGACGGACAACCCCAAGAGGGTTAAAAATTTATCAAGTCCGTTAAGTGGACGGATGAAATGCACAAAGTGGACGGATCTCCCCACGAAGTGGACGGCCTTCTTCCAAAGAAAGCTAGAAACTACACAAAATCACAAAGTCCACAACTAGGACGGATCATCCCAAGAGGATGAAAATCCTAAGTCCTATAGAGGACAGATAAAAACTAAAATCCACAAGGTGGATGGATAATCTCATGAAGGTTAAAGTCTAAAGTCCACCAAGTAGACGGATCTCCTCAAAGAAGATTAAAATAAAACCATAAGGTGGACGGATCCCCCTAGTACAGCTAATATCCAAAATAGACGGTATTTTCTTTAGTCCGACGGGCCCAAAGGCGAACGATACAATTCATTAACCAAATCAAATGAAGTCAACAGATAAAGCAACAAAGTATATATGCTAAGTAAATAAGAAAATATTGATGGACAAAGTACCCATGAGAGGGAAATGTTTAATAGTAAAAAGAGGACGGAATCATAAATTGTTCTCCAAATATCTTTACATATCAAAAATTAAAATAAAAAGGCGAAATAAAATTTAAACTAGAACAGGCGCTTGCTTCTCTTTATCACAACCGGATTAGCCATGCTTAGGATTGCTCTCAACGGCTGGCTGATCTTCAGGAGCACTTTTACCATCCTTAGGATCGCTGGCAATAATTTGTTGATCCCCAGGGGCACTGACGGGTGGGTTCTCCCCAAAGAGCTCTTCCGTGTCCTCAAAATGGGCTAGACGGGTGGAGGTCAGTTCTTGAGCGTTAACATTGACAGACGACAAATCGATGTCCGGATATAATGCCTTTACTTGACGGATAGCCTCGTCAAAACCATCATTAAAAGAATCTCCAAGCTCTGACAATAGGGCGTCGGAATCACGGTATTCTTGGATAGTAGCATCCTTTGCCAGACAGAGCTCTTTTTCTTTATCTTCGAGGACTTTCCTCAGCTCCTCCGTCAACTTATAGTGCTCGTCCCTATCCGTCTCAAGCAACTTAAACTTTTTCTCCTGGATGACCCTCCAAGCCTTCAGCTCTACCAGCTCTTCCTCCGTCAGCTTGGCTTTCTCCCAAACACGGCCTAAGGTCGTCTCATGATTGAGACACCATCCCATAAGGCCCTTCACCATGACCATGGTCTGGAATGTGAAATAATTCATAAATCAAAAGCAGTAGTAAGACAGATAAAAAAAATAAATAGATATAAGTCGGACGGGGCTTACCTGAGCTATGTTGAATAAACTTGTCTCACCCATGGCCTCCGTCGAGTGATTACCCAGGTCTTCGTAATCCTCAGAGGTGATAATGGAAGATAGCTTTTCCAAAGCATAACTGGGGTCGTCCCGGAGAAGGGGAGGTGGTTTCTTAAGGTTGGAGGACGGATCCTTCATCAGCCCTTTACCAGCCCCATGTTTGGGTGGGGTGGCCGTCTTGGCTCCTTCAGGCATAAGCCCCACAACGGGCTCCAGGGGGACCTTAGGCTTCTTAGAGGGACGGTCTCCCTTGGACGGCTGCTTTCGCTTTGAGACTGTCGCCTCCTTTGGTTCTGTAACATTGGCCGTCCTATTTTTTGCGGCGTTAGTCCGTATAAGTGCCCTTCTCTTGGCGATATCCATTTTTGTAAAAATGAACGGATAAAGTTAGCTTCATAAAACAGAACCCATTATTAAAGCAAGAGGAGAATGACGGACATACACTGACGGATCATTTTTTTCGTATTTGATTGCTTGGGGTGAAGGTACAGGTCTGTCACAGTACCAACAAATTGTGTCAAGGTTGACCAATTTCGCCCAAGTCCTTTCCTCCGGTGTGGTCTTGTTGAAAATTCTTTCAAGAAAACCGAACTCCTCAACACTAACTTGTGGGCGCCGTCGAACTGCAAATAAAGAGGACGGTTAGAAAAGTTTTGAAATAAACTGAACGGTTTAAAAAAAGGGATCCTTACACACTAAGACGGACACATACCATTCTCAGATAGTATGCCCCATGTTGTGTCGACAGGCATGTGGTCTGTCTCTCTTGGACGACACATCCATCCGTCACCCTCTAAGAAAAAATAACGACTCTTCCAGTCTCTGTTGGAGTCTGGGATTTCATATATTACCTTCAGCAGCGAACTCCTAGGTACAAAAATGAATATACCCCTAAATTTGTCAATCTCATCTGGACAGTAACAATGTAAAAACTCTCGTACTATCAACCTCCTAGCTCCGTCCAACCAAGCCCCGTATAGAATCTCCATTGCTATGAAGACTCTCCAAGCATTGGGGGATATCTGGTTGACGGACAAACCCAAATACTTTAACAGCTCACGATGAAGGGTGCTCAGTGGGAATCTAAGTCCTGCCTTCAACATTTGCTCGTATACTCCGACATTGTCTACCCCCTCATAGTAACATTTCTCCGGTTTGTGAGGCAGACGGATTGGAATATAATCCGGAATCTGATAGTTGGCCCTAAGAGTTTTGAAGTGGCTCTCCTTAATGGTTGATGTAAAATCATTAACCGTCCACTCTGGAAGCATGATGAACTCCCTTGATCCATCAGCCCCTACGACGGGTCCTAATTGTTCTTCGTTATCATCAAATTCTACTTGTTCAACCAATTTCATATCCTCATTTGTTGAGGACGGAGAAGAGGCAGACGGACTCCTATCGTCACTGGGACTGTCTAGGTCTTTATGACCTGACGGGTATACCTCCTCATAGTCCGCCCCGTCACGGACAAACGATTGATTACTCGACGCACTAGACATTGCCTAACTTAAGACTGACGACTCTATAGAAAAGGTGACGGATGTATGGAGAGGTATAAAAAATCTGACGGAAGAACGAAATGGCAAAAAGTACTTACCAGTCAGTATAATGTGAACGGAGAAAATTTGATGGTGACGGATGCGAATAACTAGTCAATAAAGTCTGACAAAGATGACGGATTGCGCTCTGATCAAAGTATTTTTGAGCAAAAGTGGGAAATGAGAGGTGAAGGCTTGATATTTATAAAGAGATTACACGGGAGACGAGGCAACGCCTCGATCCAAGACAACGCCCAATAGCACAGTGACACGTGTCATAATATTAGGTTGAAATTATGCTTGTATGTGGAAACCGTCGACCCACGAATATCTTACCCGTCATACCTCTTATCCGTCATGATTCTCGACCGTCATGCCTTAGCCATCTATTGTCACCACGTGAACCCTATAAATACTGACGGACTCACAGTGTGAGGGGGCAACTGAAGAGGGAAAAATATGCATAAGTATGTATCTGACGGACTGTTCTCCTGACGGTCCATCTTCCTGACGGGCCATCTCTTGTGGGCCGAGTTTGGGTGGGCCAGTTAAGCCGTAAAGCCCATAAGTGGAATTATAGCACAAATAAAGTTCTAGAAGATACGCTCATTAATGAGTTCTCTCCACAAGGATAAACCTTGTCCATCAAGTCTAGGATTCTACAAAGAAGAGCCCTATAAGGAAAGGATTCCGCAATCTACACTCATAAGGATTCCTATATGGAAAAGACTTCTACTCCAAGAAAGAGTGGTCAACCCTCTACTATTATAAAAGCCCCAATACCCTCACAAATCAAGGTATGCATAATTAACCCCTCTCTAGCACTCTAGAGTTGAAAGAAATTCTAACTTGACCTTCGGAGGGTATTTGGCCGGCACCACACCGGTGCTCTCTGATAGGTCTTCTCCTTTTTGTTGTGCAGGTGTCGTTTCGAGCGTACAAGCATTGTGCAACTCGCTGGTGAGAATTTCGGCATCATCACTCATATTTTTTATCTTTTGCTACATCATTTTATACATCTACGACAGAATTAAACACAGGAAATTGGACAAGTCAGCTTCTTCTTCAACCAACAATTTGAGTGGAAGATGTGGTTGCATGCACTGCGAAAAAACTTGACATGACTGGCCATTCTCAAATTCCTCCAAACATATATAACGCAGACAACATAAGCTGATGATGCTATTTCCTTTAAAAAAATAACGATTAAAATAGCAGTTAAAAATGAATCAAATTGATGATGAAAAAGGATGAGGAGGAAGAGTGAACAGTGGCGGAAGCCGCGAACACAGGCTCGAGGAAGCATGTTTTTTACGAGGAATGAATGCAGGCAAAGGGTTTCGCGTCCAGCATGGTTGGCCATATGGTTTTGTAAATGAACTCTTTTTTTTTTTTTTTTTCTTTTTCTTTTTTTTTTCTTTTTTTTAACAAAAAAATATTAGTAATAATCCTGTGTGCAACTCGAGGATGAAGTTCTAAAGAGCAAAAAATGGATGTGAACCCAAGCTTGTAACAAGAGTAGTGAATCCCAAATATGGATGTTCAGTTTTTTGAACTAATTATGGTCAACTAGACAAGAATGATATTTGTCTGGTAGAGATGGTAGGTTTGTTTAGACTTTTTCAAATGATCGATACATATATTACATCATGTAAAGTTCTTAAATTAATTATATTTTCTAAATTATCTTTGACCATTTTAAATGAAATGTTTGCAGTTTACCATATAGTTAATAATTTCAATAGATATTACAAATATTATAATTGACGTTTGTTTAACTAGTGATGATATGCTAAAATCTAATCTCACATTTTGAAATAAATATGTAGAATTTTAGGAACTCTATGGTACAAGTATCCTAAAAACCATAGACTATCCTATTACTTGGATGAACCCTTATCTATATGATATATTTAAAAAAAAAAAAGGATTAAGCTAATCGTCTCTGATTTTATGTCAAGATTCAAGAGTATCAAATTATATTTCAGATTTTATATAATTTTGTGTCCTAATTTAAAATTGCTTCAAATTTATTTACAAGTACCTCCAACATATTTCAACAATCTAATTTTTCTTACCTATATATCTTTAACTCAATAAAAATTTTACCAAGCTCCAAGATTTTTTTTTTTTTTTTTTGGTAATAGATTGAATTTTACTCTAGCCTAATCTAAGTGTATATGTTCTCTTGAAGACTTGAACCCTAACCCTTACCCGCCACACCCCATAAACACTTATACTTATGAAGTGAGATTCAAATCCTTTAAATTTCCTAAGATAATCTACCAAATAAATTTTCTTAAATCTTAATCATTCTTTAATGATTTAATGGTCTAGATTTTGTCCTATCAGCATTTTACTAACAATAATCTTAATTGTTTTGTTTGCAACATTATTTTATTATTTTAAGAATGATGTTAGTAGAATACTGACATAACAGAATCTAGACTATTAAATCATTAAAGAGTGGTTAGGATTTAAGTAAATTTATTGGTAGAGTACCCTAAAAAATCTAGAGGATCTGAATCTTATGAAGTGACCATCACGCCAATAGTATGCAGTGGTTCTAAGAAATTGTTTATCACTTGTCAATTAATCTTCATAGTTGACATAACTTATCTTTCCTTACTAAATTTTGATATTGCTAAGTGTGGGGCCAGAGAATTTGGCAGCCCCGGCCCACTCTATGTTAAGCCCAAGGCCCATGCCGAGGATAAGGATGTGTCCGAGGACGAGTCCATTCGCCAATAATACCGCCGAGGACAACCACGTCCTCGGCCCACACTGATCATTGTAAGGAAGAACAAAGTGTCTTCAGAGGTAAACTTTCACAGCTATCCAAGACAGAGGCAGGTACAGTGGGTCGATCATAGGAGCATGGTGGAGGAGCAATCTCAAGAGGAACTATCACCTCCACATTAAATGCCCACAACTAACGTTCTGGCCACATTAAATAGAGAAGTGACCCCTGAATAGTGCCGCTTCAGCTGCTACCACCCACAGAAAGGATGGAAGGTGGCTGATGGGACAGGCACTGGCATGATGACCTACATAAGCGACAAATGGAGGGTCGAGATTAACCGAAAGGGGGTATAAAATGTAACAAGTCCTCCAGAAAGGGGGACGGCAGTTGGAAGGAAGGAGAGGCGTCACAATATTTGTATAATCTTTGTAACCCAACTCCAAGGGAAATAGAAGAAAGAGACTATTAAAGAAAGTGGCCGAGGAGCCTAATTTCATACTTTTAGTTTGTATTCTTGTCAATCAGTCCATATATTACCATGCTTAATTGTACAACCCTTACTAGGGCCTAGTTCTTTAGTCCGCTCTCTACAAATTCATTGTACTGGGCCAGCTGGGCTTGAGTCCACTCATTCGTAAGGAATAGTGCTCAAACCAAGTCCCTACAATTGGCGCCTTTTGTGGGAAGAACTTGTGCGTTAGTCAGGGCAACGGTCAAGCATGGCAGGAACAGGTCCTCACCAAGTAGGATCCCACTAGTCCAAACCAGCGAGGTCACAGCCACAAGGTACCTTCCCCAACCCCGAGCGTGGTCGAAACAAAGAAAACGGAAGGTTTCAAGAGGGAAGTGCACACACCACACAGACCAGCGGAAGCTACATCCACGGGGGCAGCCACACACTGCAGAGACAAAATGATGACCAGACCGTGCAATCGGAAGAGGTCAGAAGCCATGCGTCCAAGAGACCGGATGATAAGGTGGCCATGCAACGGGAGATAGACGATTTAAAGAGAAAGTTACGCCATGCACAACGAAGGCAATCTCGTTCTAGTCCCGACACACCCTCCTACGAGGATGGAAATGATGACTATAGGCGGAGGTCAAGGACCCCCCCAAGCGAGACCTTCTCTCACGAGGAAGAGCGTTACTGGAGGCGCAAGCGTAAGAGCCCGTCCCCTAAGGGCGTGGGGAGCGACGCCATGAGCTGAGCACTAGATCAGCTCTCCAAGTCACCTTTCACCCGTCACATCGAAGAGGCTACGCTTTTTCGGCGATTTCAGCAGCCAAGCTTCACCAGTTATAACGGTAAGACGGACCCTGTGGAGCATATGAGCCAATATAACCAAAGGATGGCCATCCACGCCAGGAACGAAGCGCTGATGTGTAGAGTCTTCCCCTCTAGCCTGGGACCAGTAGCAATGAGGTGGTTCAATGGTCTCAAGACGAATTCTATAGACTCATACAGGCAGCTGACCCAAGCCTTTGGCTCCCGCTTCGTCACAAACAGCAGGACTCCTCGGCCCTTGAGTGCATTGTTAGCTCTAACCATGCATGACGGGGAAACTCTAAAGGCCCACTCAGACCGATTCTAGGAGATATACAATGAGCTGGACGGCAAATATGAGGATGTTGCCGTTAGCACCTTCAAAAACAGTCTCTCGACGGGGCATGGCCTGAGGAAGTCTCTGACTGGCAAACCCACCACCAGTGTGCGCCAGCTGATGAATCGGATCGACAAGTATAAGCGAGTGGAAGAGGATCAGCTCCAAAGCAAGGGAAAAGAGAAGGTTATCCCTCAGGAGATGAGGGATTTTAGGTCGGACCGATACAACGGCAATCACCCGAGGATGGATTTTGCAGGGCAATCCGGGCCGACCAATGCTCAGGCTGTCAATGCCGTATTTCGAGAGCCAATGCACAGGGTGTTGGAAAAGATAAGGAGTGAACCGTACTTTAAGGAGCCGAATAAGATGGCCGGGGACCCCGTGAAGCGCAATCAGAACCTATATTGCCAATACCATCAGGACCACGGACACACCACAGAAGAATGCAGGAACCTCTAGGACTACCTGGATCGTCTAGTCTGGGAAGGAAAGCTGAAGCACCTCCTGCACCATTCCAGTGGCAGCCAAGGCCAGACTTATCAAGAGCCCCAGAGAGACGCTGCCTTAAGGGCACCAACGGGGATGATCAATGTGATCTTGGCTGCGTCAGGAAGAACAAGTGCGCGCCCCTCGCAAGTGTTATCTATGGCCTAAACATGTGCCAAAGAGTCCCAATCGAGGCTGAAGAAGGCTAGGAAGAATTCTTACCCAACCTTGTGCATTTCAGAGGAAGACAAGATGGGGACCACCCAACCCCACGATGACGCACTAGTCATCACCCTCAGAATTGGGACTATGATGTGAGAAAGGTGATGGTAGATGGTGGCAGCGGAGTCGAGATTATGTACCCCGACCTCTACAAGGGGCTGGGGTTAAGACTAGAAGATCTGACACCTTACAACTCCCCCTTGATGAGCTTCGAAGGGAAGTTGGTGATCCCAAAAGGCATGATTAGGTTGCTCGTTCAGACCGGCCCAGAGGTGGTGGAGGTAGACTTCATAGTGGTGGACACCTACTCCCCGTACACAGCCATCGTCGGCAGACCATGGCTCCACACCTTGGGGACTGTCGCCTCCTCCTTGCACCAGAAAGTGAAATTCCCATCAGGGGACCATGTCCTCGAAATCTGTGGTTGCCAATCCACATCAAGGCAATGCATGGTGGCTACCACATTGCATCGGCTAGATGCAGGGTCCTCGGCCACTGCTGAAGGTGGCTTATAGCAATCAAAGGACCCAGACGCGCCTCTTGATGCAGCCGCCGAAGAAGCAAAATATGAAGATCTGGACAAGGTAATCATTGGAGACGATCCGGAGAAGTTCTTTCAGGTAGGGGCTCGGCTGCCTCCGCAGAAGAGGGAGGACTTGATCGAGTTCCTCAAAGTAAACCTTGACGTATTTGCATAGGACGCCTGCGATGCTCTAGGGATTGACCCAGACTTTATCTGTCACCATCTCAATGACAACCCATCCGTTGTTCCCAAGCAACAACCACCTCGGCGCCCATCAAAGGAGCACGCCGATGCGATTAGAGAAGAGGTGAAGAAGCTTAAGCGTGCGGGGGCCATCAATGAGGTCTTTTACCCTAAGTGGTTAGCCAACACTGTGGTAGTCAAGAAGAAAAGCGAAAAATGGAGAGTTTGTGTAGACTTCACGGACCTAAACAAGGCATGCCCAAAGGACCCGTTTCCCATGCCTCGGATAAACCAGCTGGTGGATGCCACAGCGGGACATCCTCGGATGAGTTTCTTAGACGCCTTCCAAGGCTATCATCAAATACCACTAGCCCTAGATGATCAAGAGAAGACTGCTTTCATGACACCCGTTAGGAATTACCACTATAAAGTGATGCCTTTTGGCCTGAAGAACGCTGGGTCCACCTATTAGAGGATGATGACGAGAATGTTCGAGCCGCTGCTGGGCAAAAACATTGAAATTTATGTTGATGATATGGTGGTGAAGAGTAAAGTGGTGTTCGAACACCTAGGAGACCTCGGCTGCATCTTTGACGTCCTAAGGAAGCACAAGCTGTGCCTGAATGCCTCCAAATGCTTGTTCGGTGTAGGGTCAAGCAAATTCTTGGGCTACATCATCACCCACAGAGGGATTGAGGTCGACACTGATCAAATTAGAGCTATTAACAACTTGAAGCCTCCGCGAAATCCTAAAGAAATCCAAAAACTCACTGGAATGATCGCAGCCCTGAACCGGTTCATTTCCAGGTCGGCTCATAGGTGCAGGCCTTTCTACCTCCTAATTAACAAGTGGAAAGGATTCGAGTGGTCCGAGGATTGTGCCGTAGCATTCCAGCAGCTCAAGGAGTACCTATCTCGGCACCAATCATGTTTAACCCCGAAGCCGACGAGATCCTGTATGCCTACATAGCCGTAGCCCCTCACGCAGTGAGCTTAGTGCTGATACAGGATGACAATGGCATCTAAAAGCCAGTCTACTACATGAGCAAATCGCTACATGAAATAGAGATCAAGTACTTGCCTTTGGAAAAAGCCCTACTGGCTGTAGTCCATGCCACGCGAAAGCTTCCCCATTATTTCCAGGCGCACACGGTAGTCGTCCTAACTCAACTGCCCTTGAGATCTGTACTTCGATCTGCTGATTACACTGGAAGAATCGCCAAGTGGAACACGATTCTAAGGGCCTTTAACATTAAATACATGCCTCGGACCTCTATAAAGGGCCAAGTCCTGGCTGACTTGGTGGCCGAATTCGCTGAACTACTGGAATCAGTAGCCGAGAATGGAGACATGGAGGAAAAGCCGGTCGAGGCAATCTCTATTCTAGGGCCCCCGCGCTAGGAAGTGTACGTTGATGGCACCGCGAATCAAAGGAGGTCTAGAGTGGGGCCAATCCTAGTGTCCCCAGAGAAGTCTATCGTGGAAAAGTCCCTGAGACTTGGGTTCCCTGCCACAAATAATGAAGTCGATTATGAAGCCTTATTACAAGGTATGGTCATGGTGCAAAAAATGGGCGGAAAGGCCGTAGATATGTTCTCGGATTCAAGGTTGGTGGTAGGCCAGGAAAACGAAGAACTGGAAGCCAAAGACGAGAGGATGCAGGAGTACTTAAGCCAAGTTAAGCGCCTGCAGTCGAACTTCGACCTTTTCAGCTTGTCACATGTCTCTAGAAGTGGAAACACCCAGGCGAACTCATTGGCCACACTCGCTACGTCGTCGACAGGAGATTTGCCCCGAGTTATCCTTGTTGAGCATCTTGAGAGGGCGAGTAAGGAGGTAAGGGGCATGACCCATGTCCACTAGGCTAGGGCGAGCCCCAGCTGGATGGACCCTATAGTGAGTTTCCTCAAGGATGATATCCTACCCGAGGAGAAGTCAGAAGCTGACAAAATACGGAGGAAAGCTCATCGGTTCTGGTTGTCCAAGGACCATAAGCTATATAGGCGCTCCTACACAGGACCCTACTTACTGTGCATTCACCTCGCGGCGTCAGAACTACTGCTCGAGGAGTTACATGAAGGGATCTGTGGGAGTCACACAGGAGGAAGATCCCTGTCGCACCAAGCCATCACCCAGGGATATTGGTGGTCGAAGATACAAAAGGAAGCCTTGGAGTATGTAAAAAAGTGTGACCAATGCCAAAGGTTTGCCCCAAACATTCACCAGCCAGGAGGTGTCCTAAATCCTTTATCCAGCTCATGGCCGTTTGCCCAGTGAGGCCTGGATATTGTAGGACCTTTCCCCAAGGCACTGGGGAACAAGAGATATCTACTAGTCGGCACAGATTATTTCACCAAGTGGGTCAAAGCTGAGCCCTTGGCCAACATTAGAGACGTGGATGCTAAGAAGTTCATCTGGAGGAACATTGTCACGCGATTCAGGGTCCCCCATACCCTCATTTCGGATAACGGGCTTCAATTTGATAGCAAAGCCTTCAGAAGATACTGTTGCGAGCTGGGGATCACGAACTGGTACTCAACTCCGGCTTATCCTCAAGGAAATGGGCAGGCCGAGGCTGTCAACAAGGTCATAGTTAATGGACTAAAGAAAAGGCTAGATGACACCAAAGGAAGATGGGTAGAAGAGTTTCCGCACGTCCTATGGACCTACCGTACTACACCACGGCGATCAACAGAGGAAACACCTTTAGCCATGACCTATAGGGCCGAGGCTGTTATCCCCCTAAAATCAAACTTCCCAACACTAAGAACGAGCTCCTTCTCCCCGGACGGTAATAATGAGCTGCTGGGGGAGAGCTTAGATCTGATCGATAAACGAAGGGAGAAGGCAATGATCTAGCTGGCCTACTACCACCAAAAGCTCAAGCAGGGATATGATACCAATGTGAAGCTAAGGCCACTAACACCACGGGACTTAGTGTTAAGGACAGTTGTGGGCACTGCCAAGAACCCATTCTATGGGAAGCTAGGACCCAACTGGGAAGGACCATACCGAATTACCTCAGTGGCGAGAATAGGTGCACACTACTTAGAAGATTTAAATGAAAAACATGTACCTCGTCCATGGAATGTAAAATACCTGCAAAGGTATTACTATTAATAAAAGCATCTTTGTCAATTCATATTTCAAGTCTGTCGTGATTACATGCTTCTCACCCTAATAATCCTATAAGTGCTAGACATAACCTAAGTCTCGCATGGTCCTTGGACTCAAACCTATGGGGAAACTAGTTACTTCAAAATAGTAAGTCTTAGACAAAACCTTGGTCTTGCATGGTCCTCGGACTCAAACCTATAGGAAAACTAATTACTTCAAAATAATAAGTGTTAGATAGAACCAAAGTCTTGCATAGTCCTCAGACTCAAACCTATGGAGAAACTAACCAGTTCGATAAATCCTATAAGTGCTGGATAGAACCTAGGTCTTGTATGGTCCTCTGACTCAAACCTATGGGGAAACTAGTTATTTCAAAATAGTAAGTGTTAGACAGAACTAAGGTCTTGCATGGTCCTCGGACTCAAACCTATGGGGAAACTAACCAGTTCGATAAATCCTATAAGTGCTAGATAGAACCTAGGTCTTGCATGGTCCTCGGACTCAAACCTATGGGGAAACTAGTTACTTCAAAATAGTAAATGTTAGACAGAACCAAGGTCTTGCATAGTCCTCGAACTCAAACCTATGGGGAAACTAACCAATTCGATAAATCCTATAAGTGCTAGACAGAACCTAGGACTTGCATGGTCCTCAGACTCAAACCTATGGGGAAACTAGTTACTTCAAAATAATAAGTGCTAGACAGAACCTAGGTCTTGCATGGTTCTCGGACTCAAACCTATGGGGAAACTAGTTACTTCAAAATAATAAGTGTTAGACAGAACCAAGGTCTTGCATGGTCCTCAGACTTAAACCTATGGGGAAACTAATTACTTCAAAAAAAAAAAAAAATATATATATATATATATAAGTGTTAAACGGAATCAAGGCCTTGCATGGTCCTCGAACTCAAGCCTTTGGGGAAACTAACTACATTAGCAAATCCCATAGGTATACAACAAGCAAGGGAAATCAAAACGCGCGATACATTAAGTTCATGAAAGGTACACAGCAGGAATCATATTCCAACATCTATAAAAAAATAAAAATAAAAATAAAAATAAAAATAAAAATAAAAATAAAAGAAACAAGGCAAAAGTGCCATTACATTGTTCCAAAAAATAGGAGGGAGACAAAACAAAGGCGCCAAAGGGCCTACTTCTTCAACTTAATCTTCTTCCCCCCATGTGGGTGGCTGATTTGTGGCGGCCTCGAGATCCTCTGAACTCTGACTTGGAGGAACAACCTGCAAGGGCGGCGCAGAAGGTGTTGCATCCTCAGTAAGAGAGGCCTGGACATTGGCTGAGAGGTTTGCTGCCTCTTGAGGTGTATCTTCATTGGGACCTCTAGCCGTTTCAGTCGACCCGAGAGGACCAATTCGCACGGCAGGATCATCGGAAGGTGTAATAACCACCTCGGTAATAACCGCAGCATCCTCGGCTCCTTCACCAGGCGCAGCATCAGTCTCCTCAGTAGTCGCCCTGGCCTTAGAGCTAGGAGGAACAGCCTCGCAAATGGCAGGGGGATAATACACACTCTCCTCCTTCCACAGGACAGACGAAGCCTCCACCTCAGCTTGTTTGAGGGCCTCATTCCATACCTGGGAGCAATAGAGTCTGCATACCCCAGGGACTTGGGCTCTGAGAGCAGCCTCCGTTTCAGCCACCCTAGCTTCATAAGCCGCCTCCTCGGCTTCTTCCTTGGAAGCCTGGGCTTCCTCTCTGCCAAAGTCCGCCTTAATTTTAGCCCTAAGAGCCTCCTCTTTGGCCCACTCAGCCACCTTTCTAGCCCCCTCAGCATCAGCCACCTGTCTTTTCAGATCAACGATCAACTCGTTTGTGAGTTTCAGCTATTCCTCCACCCTAGCCAGACGCCTCGTCTGTTCTTGGGCTTGCTTTTGGACACCTGGCAGGCCTACTTCGACGTTATCTCGAGCCCTAGTTACCTCTTTTAGCTCCTTTCGGGCCTTCACTAAATCAGCCTTGGTGGCCTTGAGGGTCCAGCTAGTCAATATGCGCTTGTCACGCTCTGCGTCAGTGGCTTTGTCCTATTTGATGGAAGCCTCCTCCAATCTGAAAGTAGCCTGAACAGCCTGCCAATTAAAGCAAACACACAAGTAAAAAAAAAAAAGAGAAGAAGAAAATTGAAGTTAGAAGAATCTTAAGTACTGAAAATCTCACCATCCCTAAGTATCGCTTAAGGCTAAGGAAGACCTCCTTACTCTTTAAAGTCTCCAACTCAGCCATATCCGCAGGGAGTAACAGGGACCACTCCAGCGCGTCGGCTATAAAAGTGCCTTCGCCCTTTTGGAAATCCCTGAGAGAAGCATTAACCATCAGAGGCTCCCCATGGAGCATTGGGGCTAGGAGCCAGGCATTACCCTCGGGACGGGCGGCGACCTGCTTGTCCTGACCATGGGCCCCTATCTTCAATTGCTTCGGAGGTCGCTGAGTATCGCCCTCCTCTCGAGGAGAATGGGGCTTCTCCCCTCCCATGGGCCTTTTACCCTTATCCTTCCTCTGCTTAGGATCAGAGGGCTCGGGCCTAGATGATGGACTCGGACGAGATGGAGGAAGGGGAAGCCTAGGCTGGGTGGAAGCTAACCTGGTCTGGGCAGGCTGAGACTTGGGTAGAGGAGGAGGAAGCTTAGGCTGATGCTTCCTCGACTGGCCTTCAAGCAGATCAAGCAAGTTGGACTGAGTTTTCCACTTGAAACCCATCCCGGCCCGAGAAGAGTCCCCTGCTGACAAGAAGTCTGCTTCGGTCAGGCTCTGGTCACCCGAGTCACCAGAAGGATCCTCGGACAGGCGAACTTGTTCGAACACGCCGAAGTCGTCCTTGGAAGGACTCGAGCTGGCACCTCCTTCCTCTAATCGTTCACCTCCCTCCTCAACCTCCGCAGCTTGGCGGGATGTAGAGGAACCCGCCAACGGAGTACCCTTTGGAGCAGGAGACCCCTTCGGGATCAAGAAACCGTCCTCGACTACGATAATTCTCCGAAGCTGAGGATCCTTGGCCCTAATCACACACCTTGGCACAGCAAACGACTTCTGAATAGGGTCGTAGTTCAGGATCCTGTGAGCGGCCCTAACTTAGTTGTCGGCCTTGTTCACAAAGATCTCCGCCCTCAGCACCTTCTCCAAGTCCTCCTTGTTAACCAAGCCAAAATGACGCTCGAAAGCATGTGGATCTAAAAGAAGCAAGAACATACTACTATTATCAACCAAACAAAACAGGCAACGAAAATCCAAAAAGTAACATCCTCTCCTACTCCGAGTGCCCCACCTGGTGTGCCCTCCACTGTTGGACAATGGATCCCATCGTGCCACTCCCCGGACACGATGAGAAAGTCCTTATCCAGCCCCTCGTTGGACAAGGGGAGGCACTGAATAAGCCGTACTCTATCCTCCCTCATCTTCATGTAGTAGGACTTATCCTTCAGACACTGAAGGTTATAGCACCAGTTCACATCATAATGGGTTAGCCTCAACCCTATCTTCTCATTTAAGGCATCTACACAGCCTAGAATCCCAAACATATTGACGCCGCATTGGGTAGGGACGAGACGGAAATGCCTAAGGTAACTTGTCATCACCTGACCCATGGGGATCCGCATACCACCCTCCAGGAAGGCGATTATGGGAATCACAACCTCTCCTTCTCTCCTCCTGAACCTCCACTCCCCCTCTTTACAGTACCTTATACCTACGGTGCTGGGTATCCTATAATCAGCAATGAATTTCTCCATCGCCTCTTCAGATTCAACAAATTTCTTGAGCCTACCCATTCCTAGAAATAACTAAGAGACACGAAAAAAGAAGTCAAAAAAAGGGGAGAATGCAATTGGAGAGAGAGAGGAAGACTTACAGAAATGAGGAAAAGATCCTCGGGCAGACTTTTTTGTGCTGAAAGAAGTCACAGGTTCAATTGAAGATGTGACCAGATTCGAAGTATGTGTACAATATCTCTTGAATGTGAAAGTAAACGTGCGGATAAACTCAAATTAGTATTTATACTCCCAATAAAAAACAACAACCGTGCAAAGTTTTCCCTCCCAAATAGCCAAGAAGATCACCACCGTTAGATTATCATCACACCATTGAACGTGGGGAGCACAGGGCCGCCCGAATTTAATGCGAGTGCACCCCGCATACCAAGGCATCAAAAACATGCCTTGGACAGGCGAAAGGGCACTGATACTCATGGAGGACAAGACTCAACGAGCCGCGGCAGAAGCCCAAGGACGTCAAAATCCTCCTTTCAGTCCGAGGAGCCTGACAGCAAGATTTTGAGGGGCTATTGTGGGGCTAGAGAATTTGGCAGCCCCGGCCCACTCTACGCTAAGCCCAAGGCCCATGCCAAGGATAAGAATGTGTCCGAGGACGAGTCCATTCGCCAGTAATACTGCCGAGGACAACCACATCCTCGGCCCACACTGATCATTGTAAGGAAGAACAAAGTGTCTTCGGAGGTAAACTTTCACAGCTATCCAAGACAAAGGCAGGTACAGCGTGTCGGTCATAGGAGCATGGTGGAGGAGTAATCCTAGGAGGAACTGTCACCTCCACATTAAATGCCCACAACTAACGTTCTGGCCGCATTAAATGGAGAAGTGACCCCTGAACAGTGCCGCCTCAGCTGCTACCACCCACAGAAAAGATGGAAGGTGGCTGATAGGACAGACACTGGCATGATGACCTACATAAGCGACAAATAGAGGGTCGAGATTAACCGGAAGGGGGTATAAAATGTAACAAGTCCTCCAAAAAAGGGGACGGCAGTTGGAAGGAAGGAGAGGCATCACAGTATTTGTATAATCTTTGTAACCCAACTCCAAGGGAAATAGAAGAAAGAGACTATTAAAGAAAGTGGCCGAGGAGCCTAATTTCATACTTTTAGTTTGTATTCTTGTCAATCGGTCCGTATATTACCATGCTTAATTGTACAACCCTCACTAGGGCCTAGTTCTTTAGCCCGCTCTCTACAAATTCATTGCACTGGGCCAACTGGGCTTAAGTCCACTCATTCGCAAGGAATAGTACTCGAACTAGGTCCCTACACTAAGTATTCACTAGGTGATGGATTTACAACCTCACCCGTCATGTTAGGCTATAATTTATTGCCTTTTAAACTTAAAATTCGTATGCAGAGTTTATTTGTATACTTTATCTTATAATATTTATACAAAGATCACTTTGAAATACAATGTGCTATAGCATCCGCAATGGCCTAAGGTAAATGGTATATGTTGAGGAATTTACAATTCAAAGCAAAAAACAAGTCAACATCAAGTCTTGTATATGTCTTGTATCCTAAAAAAAAGTAGAATTGTGCTACAGTACCATCACAAATTTGTGATGGTACTGTAGCACAATTGTAAAAAGAAGTAATATTTTTTTATTCAATCCTCTCTCCTCCCACTCTCTCTCACGTCTCAATCTCTGTCTCTCTCTCCGTGCTGGCTTTTATTTATGTTTTGAAATATATTATTTTAATGTATTGTATTGTAAAATAAAAGTTGGGATGTTGGGAGTGTTATAAAATGGCATGATATAATTGATAAAGTAGCTTTTTGAGATAGTAAAATAGAATAGGATAGCATTCACCATTGTGGATGCTCTAATGATGGGTACATGGAAATAATTATGGAAAATACTAAAGTTACAAAAAAAAAAAAAAAAAAAAAGTTTACAATATTTTTTACAAACTATTAATGTAGTGAATAGTAATTGGTAAGTAAAAAAATAATGTTAGTTGTAGACCCAAAGAAAAATTATTAAAAATTTATCACAGCAATAGTAGGGATGGCAATGAGGTAGGGCAGGTCCTAAGGATGAGGTCTTTACCTCCATCCCGCATGGTTTTACTTACCCCATCCTCGCCTTGCCTCGCATGATGGAGAAAATTTTCTTACCTCATCCCTGCCCCTTGGGAGCCTGCAAAGCCCCGCACCACCCCGTAAATTTCTACTTCTTATTAATTTGTCCACAACTATTACAATTGTTTTTAATAAAACTTTTTTCGTTAATAAAAATATGCTTGAAATTACAAATAAATTTATCTCATCAAATCAAACTAATTTTTAGCAAAAATTGAATAATATTATTAAAGTGTTTAACAAAACAATATCACAACAAAAATAAAAATCTCATAATACAAAATTAATGATTTAATAGTATATAAATTTTTTTATAATAAAAATAAAAGAAAATGTTAAAATTGGTACTTTATTTCTAACCTTGCTAAAAAATTAAAAAAAAAAAAGACAAAAAGCTTTGTTGGGTAGAAAAAAATAAACTGATGAGTTGCCTAGCATGGAACTGTCGTGGGCTTGGGAACCCATGTACAGTGAGAGAGCTTGGAGATTTAATCCGGGCAAAAGATCCCTCTGTCGTGTTTTTAGCCGAGACATTGGCAGATGAAGCAAGGCTAAAAGAAATCAAAAGAGATTTAAGTTTTGAGAATTTGCACTTTGTGGGAAGAATAAATAGAGCTGGAGGTTTGGCTCTTTTTTGGAAAAACAATGTTGATTTACATGTTGAAACGTCATCGAAAAACCATATTGATGCTGTTGTAGACAAAGGTAAAGAAGGAGCTTGGCGTTTTACTAGATTTTATGGTGAGCCCATTACACATAAAAGAATGGAGTCTTGGAATTTACTTCGAGAGCTTAATTCTAGAATGACACTCTCTTGGCTGTGTTTGGGTGATTTTAATTAAATAACAAGACAATCGGAGAAATTGGGTGGTAGTGTTAAAAGTCATTCTCAGATGCAACTTTTCAGAGATGCTATAGATGAGTGTGGTTTTATGAACCTCAGTTTTACTGGTTCTCAATTTACTTGGAAGAAACACTTTAATGATGGCCATTCAGTATGGGAGCGACTAGACCGGGGCTTAGCTAACAGTGAATGGTTACTTAAATTTGCTGGGACCATTGTCCACCATTTACAATCCTTTTCTTCTGACCATTGTCTAATCTGGATAGTGCCGAGGAACTTGATCTTACCAAGTGCATCCAAACCTTTCCGGTTCGAAGAAATGTGGCTTATAGAGAGAGGGTGTACTGATACCATTCAAGCTGTTTGGGCCATGAATGAGTCAACTGATCCAGGGATTAAAGTAATCAAGAAGATTGAGAGATGTGGTGTTGAGCTAAAGAAGTGGAGTTCGAGAAATTTTGATAGTGTAAGAAAAGAACTAGAATAAAAGAAGAAGGAAGTTGCTCAGGCCGAAAAGGAAGCTATGAGAACTGGGCTTAATTTTCAGGTAAGGGAATTGATGCATGAACTTAACACACTCAGGGACAAGGAGGCTCGGATGTGGTTGCAAAGGTCTAAAGTGCAATGGGCAAAACATGGGGATAAGAATTCAAAATATTTCCATGCAAGAGCCACACAAAGGTGTAGGAAAAATTCAATATCTTCTCTTAAAAAAGATGATGGCACGTGGTGTAGGGACCAAACTGAAATGGCAGAAACAATTGTAGCCTATTTTCAAGACTTGTTTAAATCGGCCAACCCCATAAATCTAGAGAATACTACTCAGTTTATTTATCCCATTATCAGTGATGAGATGAATGCAAGTTTAGTGGCTGATTTTGAAGCTCTGCAAGTACAAGAAGCAATCAAGCAAATGGCCCCTCTAAAAGCCCCCGGCCCAGATGGTATGCCCCCTGTCTTTTATCAAAACTATTGGGAATTATTAGGTGAGGATGTTACCTCTTCTGTGCTCTATTTTCTCAATTCTGCATCTTTGCCTGCTAACCTTAATCATACTTTTATTACTCTCATTCCTAACGTTAAAAATCCGGAATTTGTGTCTGAATTTCGGCCTATTAGCCTTTGTAATGTATTGTATAAAATTTTCTCTAAGGTTTTAGCAAATATACTTAAAAAAATCCTACCAAAAATTATCACTGAAAACCAAAGTGCTTTTACAAAGAGTCGGCTGATTTCAGATAATATTTTGGTAGCTTTTGAGTCATTACATAGTATGCAAAGACACACAGGGAAAGATGATTATATGGCCATAAAGCTTGATAGGAGCAAAGCTTATGATAGAGTGGAATGGGTCTATTTGGAAGCGGTGATAAGGAGAATGGGGTTTGTTGATAAATGGATTAGATTGATGATGATTTGCATAACCACTGTATCCTACTCAATCCTGGTCAATGGTGAGCCTACTAGTATGATTATCCCAACCCGAGGAATCAGACAGGGTGACCCACTATCTCCTTTTCTATTCTTGTTGTGTACTGAGGGGCTAAATGGTCTGATAAGCCAAGCAGCCAACCGTGGTGACATTAAGGGATTTGCTTTGTCCAGAAATAGCCCGAGACTAACACATCTTCTTTTTACAGATGATAGTCTTCTATTTTGCAGAGCCACTGAACAGGAATGCAATAATATTTTGGAGATTCTGAATGTGTATGGGAGTTGTTCTGGCCAACAAATTAACCAGAATAAAACCACCATTTTCTTTAGCAAGCTTACTTCAGAAGAAATAAGACAGCATATCAAACAAGCTTTGGGGGTGCCGGAGATCAAGCAGTATGAGAAATATTTAGATTTACCATCTTTTGTGGGAAGAAAAAAGAAAGCCAGTTTCAACTTTATAAAGGAGAGGGTTTGGAGAAAGTTGCAAGGATGGGAGGAAAAATTACTCTCGCAGGCTGGGAGAGAGATCATGATCAAAGCAGTAGTGCAAGCAATACCCACCTACGCTATGAGTTGCTTCAAACTCCCTATTGGCTTATGTAATGAATTGGAGAGCCTTATTAGGAAATTTTGGTGGGGTCAACGTGGAGATAGGCGGAAGATTCACTGGGTGAAATGGGAGACTCTTACCCAATCCAAGGCGGTTGGTGGGATGGGTTTTAAAGATTTAGCTCTCTTTAACGATGCTTTGTTAGCCAAACAAGCTTGGCGTCTTCTACATAACAAAGATTCACTTTTGCATAGAGTTTTCAAAAGTAAATTCTTTCCAAATTGCTCATTTATGGAAGCACCAGATTCTTCTAATGGATCATACGCTTGGCGTAGTATTCTCAAGGGGAGGGAAGTATTGGAGAGAGGGGCTAGATGGCAAGTGGGTAACGAAGAGTCCATCAAAATCTAGAATGACTCATGGCTACCTAGCTTAGAGCAACCTAGAATTTTGTCCCCTGTCATAGATGGGTTACAAGAAGCAACAGTGGATTGTCTTATCAATCCTACGCCTAGAAGTTGGGATAGGAATGCACTACTTGGTTACTTTGCCCCTATGGAAACTGATTTGATTTTAAAAATCCCACTTAGCCCAACAGCTGTAGAGGATAAGCTCATTTGGCCACATGTCCCTAATGGAGTTTACACAGTGAGATCCGGTTATAGATTCCTTGTTAAGGAAAAGTCTGACCCATCATCTTCTCCCTTCTCCCACGGTGAAGCCACAAGTGTTTGGGGTAGTATATGGAAGCTCTCGGTGCCAAACAAAGTAAAAAATTTTCTTTGGAGGGCTTGTAGGGAAGCTCTGCCTGTGAAGACGAATCTGGTTCGCAAACGAGTCATTGAGGAAGATGTTTGTAGCCATTGTAACTTGAAGGCTGAGGATGGTCTCCATGCTCTATGGGACTGCTCAGAAATCTCGACCATTTGGGAAACTGACATTATGTGGTTGTTTTGCAGGTCTAAAAAGTTCTCTAACTTCTACGAGCTTACCAGGTTTGTGTTGGAGTCAGATAGGCGACCTGAGCTGTTTACGTCAATCTCGTGGACAATTTGGTCTCGCCGTAATCAACTTCGAACCAGCAACAAGTCTTTCCCGCTATCACAAGTCATACCATCAGCCACGCATATGCTGCAGGAGTTCACGGATGTGCAACCAAAAATTCCAGTGCAGATGATTTCCCATCACAGATCTCGGCCAAAATGGGAACCCCCTCCTCCAACGCACTTGAAGATTAATTTCGATGGTGCAGTGTTTAGTGAGACAGAGGAAGCTAGGCTGGGTGTGGTTGTTCGTGATTCTCATGGAGAGGTGCTTGTTTCTTTGGCAGAGAAGATCAAACTTCCATCCTCATCAGACGAAATGGAAGCGCTGGCTGCTGTCCACGCTATCACCTTTGCTTTGGACCTCAACCTACCCTCTTTTATTGTCGAGGGAGATTCAGAGGTGGTTATTTCAGCCTTTAGAAAGGAAGAGGAATATTTTTCTTCTTTTGGTCATCTTATTCCTTCTATTAAGCATTATTTAGTTTTCTGTAATAGTTTTTCCTTTTCACATACCCATAGGACGGGTAATTCACTTGCTCATTCTTTAGCAAAACAAGCAAGAACTATTGATGGTTTTTCTATGTGGATGGGGGATGTCCCACCACAAGTAGCTGATGTACTTTTAGCTGATTGTGGCTGATTTATTTTTATAAAGTTGAAGTTGGTTTCTCAAAAAAAAAAAAAAAAATAGTATGGTTTTAAGATATGAAAAATTTATAATTTAACCCTTATCAATACAGAGCAAGGATGGGGTAAGACAAGTTGGGTCTAAAATGTCTAAACTCATCTTCACGCCCTGTGATGCGGGGGTTAAAATCTCGCCTCATCTCCACCTCCTTTAGGGGTAGGGAAAACCTGCATAGGGTGAAGCGGGGAGAGGCGGGTCAAGCAGGTGAAGCAAAATTGTCAACCCTAAATAATAACTTGTAAAAATGTTATAAAATAATTTATAACAGTAGCATTACTCTTCTTTTTTTTTTTTTTTTGAGAGATAAGTAAAGGGTCTAAATGAGAATATTTTCGAGGAATACAAGAAATTGTGTAGCAATACGAGAAACAATGGCAGTTGGGATTAACGTGGTGGTGGGTTTTGTAGCTGGGAGCGCTGAAGCTCGGTTCAGAGGTGGCGCGCGAGACAGAGTCCTCCGGCGAGCTTGCGGCAGAGCTAAACTATATAGGTGGGGCTGTTTGGTTTGACACTGCGGCTGGGTTTTTTTATATGGATCGGGTTGTCTGGGGTTAGTAGATATTGGTTGAAAGAATATGTGTTAGACACTATGGATGGTTAATGTGTTAGGCACTATGGATGGTTGTCTGGGGTTTTTTTTTTTTTTTTGACCCAAAAAAAAATGACTTTTTTTTTTTTTTTTTTTTTGGAGAAGGTGGTTGAGGAGAATTGGAATTCCGATGAATTATGGGTTTGGTATGATCGGATTTGATATGGGTTTCTAGCATGGGAATTCCGATGGGTTGCGGATTTGATAAGAGCTGGATTCTGGGCTCGTGAGAGTGCTAATGTTGGAGTTTGTTCATCTCTGGTATGAAGCTTGGGTGAGACAATGTTGATGTTGGAGAAAAAGGAAAAGAAGGGAGAAAGAAGAAGAAAATTGAGAGAATGAGGTGAGAGAAAGAAAAATGACGTATCTTCCATCTATATTAAAATGGAACAAAGTTTTTTTATAAATTAATTTGAAGAAAAACTCTTCAAATTGCTCATGTATCTTTATATTGAATGTAAATTTTAAAAATCTAACAGTTAGATTGAATGTTTTTATTATATTTTTCATACTTGTAAAATTTTTAACAATATCAAAAATCAATTGTCACGTTATTAAAAAATGTTAAAATTTCAAGTTTTTATAATCTAAAATTGTGTATAAAAAATAAGTTTATTAATTGGATAGTAGATAACATCCGATTTAAACGAAATTTAATTATGCATATTAAGAATATAAGAAACATGAAATTCAACAATTAGATTTTTAAAATTCACACTAAAAAGAGAGATATATAAAAAAAAAAAAAAATAGAAAAATTTCTCTTAAAAGTAGTTTAAAGAAAAACTTTATTCTTCTTTTAAATAGGAAGGGAGGCGCACCCATTCCAAATTCCCTAAAAAAAAAAAAAAAAAAAGAGATTTCCAAACAATCCAATGGGCTAGTAGCCTAGAGCTTCGACGAATGCTAGTGTAGAAGTAAAACACCTGGACCAATATGCAATTAGTGCTTCCTTATTTCGTCTACCCTTTCTCTCCTTTTCAACTCTAACTTTAGAAAAATAAATAAATAAATTATAAGTATGATAGAAGGTCCCTTATGGAATAAGGGATTTTACCCATTGAGATCCCCCTTTCCCTGACTATTGAGTTATTAAAAAAAAAATTAAGACCCGTGTTATTTTTACTTTTGTTATTGATAATGTTGTTGTTGTTATTAGTCCACTTAAAATGCATTTTTATACTCTCAAATATTAGGTCTATTTGATTTTGGTCCTTCAAAAGTTTAAAATGTCACAATTTAGTCTTTTTGGTTTTTCCCCTCATTTACATGACTAAGGATTTGTTTGGTTGGAGGAGTAGAAAAATGAGATGATGAAAATTTAGTGGAAGAGTGGAAAATTGAGAGAATAGAAAAATTTTGGTTTTCCCTCGTGTGTGTTTGGTTGGAGAGGTGGAAAAGTAGGATGGTGGAAAACTCTTTTATTTGATTAAAGAGAAAAGTGGGAGGATGAAAAATGTAGTTTATATGAATTGACTATTATGTGAAAAAATGGGAAAGTAAAGGGTAGGTGAGTGCAATAAAGGTAATGATATTTGTGTAATTTATTATCCACATCATCTTTTCTCCTTTGTTTTCCTCCCAAATTGGGAGGACAAAATTATGTGGGCTTGGAGGGATTATTTTCCATACCATTTTCTTTCTTTCTTTCTTGTTTTCTCTCCTGACCAAAATAAGAGAAAATTCAATTTTACACCCTATTTTCCTCTCCTTCTTTTCCACCCTCCCTATTTTCATCCAACCAAATGGGGCCTAACATAATGTTCTTGATGTGGTTCCTCCCCTTTTGGAACATCTTCACCTACACAAATCCTATTGTATCTTGCCCCTCAAAAAAAAAAATCCTATTGTATATTTAAAATAAAAATTAAAGAAAAAAACCATTTGGGAGAAAGTTTGCAGTTGTTTTTAGGAGAAAACAAAATATAATCCTACTGAACTGAAAGTTTGGTATTAACAATTCTTGTGACAAACTCATTTTTTTATCTTTTGCTACATCATTTTATACATCTGAGACAGAAACACGACAAATAGGACAAGTCAGCCTCCTCTTTAACCAACGTCCGATACAATTTGAGTGGAAGATGTGGTTGCACTGTGAAAAAACTTGACATGACTGGCCATTCTGAAATTCCTCCAAACAGATAACGCAGACAATATAAGCTGATGCTACTTCCTTGCTTCCATAATTTACAGGTGATGGTAATTTTTCTAATGCTTGTTGGTTTTGCCTTTTTCTTGCCTCTATATCCTCTACGATTCTATCCAATGAAGCCCAAATCCGTAAATTACTTCGGACCTCAGCTTGACGAGAAGAATGTAGATTGTCCTCTGGTTGATGGATTGTTCTTTCTCCTTCTTCAAGATCGTGATCACGTCTTTCATTGAACCAAGATAAGAACTCACATGTAATGATAGTGACAATGAGAATGAAATAGAACAATGACATTAAAATGAAGATAATAAAGAACATTATGATTATAATGAATAAAATAATGGTTAAAAGAGCAGCAACAAATGAATCGAATGATGAAAGAGGATCAGGAGGAAGAGAAGGCAGTAGCTGAACACTGGCTTGAGGAACCATGTAGTTCATGATGAATGATTGCTTGAGCAGAGGTTTTGTAAATGAAGTTTTGGCTAAACGTCGTAACTCATCAGGGCTTTCTTTCTTATCTTTTTCTTGTTTTGTATGATAAAGAACAAAAAAATAGATGTGAATCCAAGAGTGTAAGAGTTGTGAATTCCAAATATAGAGGTTCAGCTTTTCAAAGTAATGGGCAACTACACAATAGAACGATTTGTTAGGTAGAGCTGGCATGTCTTTTGTTTAGACTTTTTCAAAATTCATACATATATTTAAGGGTCACTAAATAGTCCATGACTCACAGTCCGACCCAGAAGCCTAATAGCTCACCTAGCTGATAGACGGCCTGACCCGTTATTATTGACGCCATGAGTAGCCCACTATTCCAGTGAGTCAAGTCGTGGACTAGTTTTATACCTATTGGCGTCAGATGGGCTAGCCCAATAGCTAAGCACGTTGGCCCAACCCATTGTCCAATCCAATAACTTAGAACTCATAATAAAAATACATAGGAAAAGTGAAAGCTCGGATTTGTGCTACAACATAAGAACTTGTTTAGACCCCAAAATAAAAATTACAGCTAGCTTTACTCAAACTTATTTAAGTGTGGAACAATAGTAAATAAAGCGCAATCATTGGATCTACTCTAGTGCATACACATGAACAACAAACAATAAAAATAAAGCACAAGAATAAGAGAAGAGAGATGCAAACACAAGATAACACCAAGATGTGTTATCAAAGAGGAAACCGAAGAACTCGCGAAAAATCTCTCCGTGACTTTCCAAGTCAAAATCAATCCACTAAAAAATAAAGTTGGAGTATATGAATAACAAAAAACTCTCCAAGCCTAGTCTACCCTATGTACTTGAGCCCTCCAAACTCTTGCTACCAACAGACTTCTTGAAGTCATGTCTTCTCTACCTTTCCGGATCCTGCAATACGCCCGACTGCATCTACCAAGCCTCACTGGCTTCTTTTAGCAAATCTCCAAAACTTCCTAAGCTTCAAAATACTCTCTACACTCTAAATAGGTGTGGGTTGTGTTTGGGTACAAATCTCCTCTCAAGGTATGACAATGGGAGAAAGAAGGAGAAGAGACTACAATGATTTCTCACTAAGGATAAGTAACTCTCTCTCTCTCTAAAAGATGGGTGTGTTGTGTTGTAGAAAAACTATCTAGGGTTTTTCAATTTGAATAGCCTCTTTTACTTTTAAGGGTAATGAGGGTATATATAGTATGAGTGAAGCGTAAGCAAGTCATACTTAAAATCCTCCAAGCAGAGAGTTTCGCAGGTTGGCCTTTCTTGCGAGACACTCGCGAAACTGATAGTCTAACATGACCTTTCAGCTTCTAGCATGTGCTTCTCACATGCCCTTTTCGCAGGAACCTTTAGTCGCGAACTTCTTCCGAGTTAGTTGCAAAATTGAACTGATTCTTCATTTCATGCTCAATTCTTCACCAACTTAATACTAAACTCAATACAACAAAATCCCATAAAATACAAAGAAATAAATTAATGCAATTACAATACTTTTTGTCATGGAATAAAACCAACATAAAACATAATTGAAAATCACAACTTTACAATCTCCCTATTTGGCTATTCCGTGACAAAACACCTTATAACAAACTCTGGACTTAAAAGTGAGTTTGGGAACAATGGCAAAACTCACTTACACCTAAATCTAAAACCTGTGATAAACTTGGAACACAATACCTGTATCCTAAAACACTTGCACAATAGCATAAGGATGTATGCATGTCCAACACACAAACGCGATACGATAAGAGCAACAGAGCATAGATACTAAACATAACTCAAAGCACCATAAAACAAAACAAGAAAACAAACAAAGAGTTAAATAAACAAAGCAAGGTTTTCTTGAAAAGAAATGTCTTCTCCCCCTCGGTATATGCATCTCCCCTATGACTTTCTCTCCCTACGAATGTGCACGATGTAGAATTTCTCCTCCTAAAAATGTGCACATAAGTCATATAAAAATGACAATACACTCTAGTATACTCTCTAGTATACTAAGGGAGAGATTGTAAAGTTGTGATTTACAACTATGTTTTTTATTGGCTTTATTCCATAAAATAAATAAATAAATAAAAGTGTTGTAATTGCATTAATTTATTGAAAGCTCAAATTTGTGCTAAAACACAAGGTCTTGTTTAGACCCCAAAATAAAAATTAGGGCCGGATTGCTTTTACTTTAACTTATTTAAGTAAGGAACAAGAGTAAATGAAGTATAATCACTGGATCTACTCTAGTGCATATACATGAACAATAAACAATAAAAGTAAAACACAAAAGTAAGGGAAAAAAAATGCAAACACAAGATAACACCAAGATATGTTATCGAAGAGGAAACCGAAGAACTCGGTAAAAAATCTCTCTGCGACTCTTCAAGTCGAAATCGATCCACTAGAGAATAAAGTTGGAGTATACGAATAACAAAAGACCCTTCAAGCCTAGTCTACCTAATGTACTTGAGACATCCAAACTCCTGCTATCAACGGACTTCCCGAAGTCATGTCTTCTCTAGTTTTCTAGATCGCGCAATACACCCGATTACATCTGCCAAGCCTCACCGGCTTCTTTTGGCAAATCCCCAAAACTTCTCAAGCTCCAAAACACTCTCTACACTCTAAATAGGTATTGGTTGTGTTTGGGTACAAATCTCCTCTCAAGGTATGACAATGGAAGAGGGAAGGAAAAGAGACTACAATGATTTCTCACTAAGGATGAGTAGCACTCTCTCTAAAAGATGGGTGTGTTGTGTTGTAGAAAACCTATCTAGGGTTTTTCTCTCTGAATATTCTCTTTTACTTTTGTGGGTAATGAGGGAATATATAGTATGGGTGAAGGGTAAAAAAGTCACACTTAAAATCCTCCAAGCAGAGAGTTTCGCGAGTACCTCACGGGTTGGCCCTTCTCACGAGACACTTACGAAACTGACAGCTTGGCATGACTTTTCAGCTTTTAGCATGTGTTTCTCACGTGCCCTTTTCGCGGGAACCTTTACTCGTGAGCTTCTTACAAGTTAGTCGCAAAATTGAACTGATTTTTCATTTCATACTTGATTCTTCACCAACTTAATATTAAATTCAATACAATACAATAAAATCCCACAAAATACTAGGAAATAAATTAATGCAGTTACAACACTTTTTGTCATGAAATAAAGCCAACATAAAATATAGTTGTAAATCACAACTTTACAAAATTATCGATCTTGAGACATTATAGACGAATTTTTTAAGAGAACTCCTCCAACCACTAAGATTCTTATAGAAGAATTTTTCATGGTTCCGTAAAAAAAAAAAAAAAAAAAAAAAAAACGTTTACATGTCCCATAAAAAATAAATAAAAGAGTAACTTTTCTTGGTCCCATAAAAAAATAAATAAATAAAACTTTTAATGGTTGACATAAACTTGCCCTTTTTTTTCCTTACCAAATTTTATTATTGTTAAGTCACCCTTCATGCCATTACTATTGTGGGAGAAAGAAGATATGAATTAGGCTATAAATTATTGAAGTTAAAAATCAAAATTTAGCATTCAAAAATTAATAATTTGTAACTTTATTAAATAATATTTTTACAAGGCTCACTTGAAACACTGCAAAAATATACAGTGCTATATCGATGTGTACAACTAACAATCTACTCTGTTAATATAATCGCATTACGAAGTTAATTGCCAAATACGATGGTATGTCAATGGGTACAATCTAAACCTCTTTCTTTTTTTCTTTTTTCTTTTTTTTTTCTTTTTTTTTTTTTTTTTTTGAGGTAAAAGATTGAAGTATTATTGATAAAACCCACCGCATATACAATCTAAACTTGATTACAAGCTCTTGTGTTCATATAATGACATTACAAGGTATTTTTTATTTATCTATTGTTGGGAATTGGAGGATTTTTTCTCTAAATATCTTCATTGAAAATAGGGAAAAATACACTTTTTGTCCTTACATTTTGGGCCAATTCTCGTTTTGATCTCTAAATTGATTTTGCTTCAAGATCAGTCCCTGAAATTTGAAAATCGATTTTATTTTAGTCCTTGCCATCAATCCAGTAACAAAAAATGCATACGTGGCGGACAGAATGCTCTGTTGGCAACCATTGCAGTTAAAAAATAAATAAACAATCCTATTTGTTACTAGCCACACATCCACATCATATCCACATTAGCAAAAAATTCATTTGGCATTTAAATAATGCCATGTTAGCATTTTACTTTTTTTTAATTAATTTTTTTTTAAAAGCCAAAAAACAATAATTAATTTTCAAAAAAAGCTAAAATTTTTTTTAATTTTTTTTTTCTTTAACCTCATCAAATTAAAACAAAAATTCTATACTCTCTCTAATCTCAAACTCTCTCTCTCTCTCTCTCTCTCTTCACCCTCCAAGGATGGAAAGTCTCTCTCTTCACCATAGCTCCATGGCCAGAGCTCACAAGCTTGGTCTTCTTATCCACCACATGTTGCTGCTATCATGGTAGTGTGGGACCCAGTAGTCGGCCTCTCTGTCATTGATGTGCAAGCGACGAAGATATGAAATGATGAATGGTTCTTGATGGGCTTTGAGGAGCCGGTGGAGTCAACCTTTGGGGAAGCAAAATGGGAATTTTTTTTTTTTTTTTTTTTTTGCATTTAGCATTATTTTTTAAACATTTTAATTAGTTGTCAATTTTGCAAAACTATTTAACAAACTAGCATGTCGAGACTCTAAAACTCAAGTTTAATATAGAACTCAAGTCTCTAACACTCGATTTGCAAGGGATGGTACGTTGATTTTGGCAAAATATCCACCTAGAACTCGAGTCTTTAAGACTCAAGTTCCTACACAGTAGGCTCAAGTTCCTCTTTTTTTCTTCTTCTTTGGCGTTTTCCATCACATGCCTTCTCCATCTCTAGATCTTCTTCCTCTCCGGCATTCTACATCACCTGCATTCTCTTTCTCGAGATCTTCTTCTTCTTCAGATCCGGTTTTCTTCTCCAAATCATCTTCTTCTTCTCCTTTTCTCCTTCTCCTTCTTCAAATCTGTTTCTATGGAACTCGAGTCTCTCCAACTCAAGTTCCATGTGGCTAAAACAGTAGTAAAACTTGAGTTTGAAAGCCTCGATTCTTGTCATCGAACTCGAGCTTTTCAAACTCAAGATGCTAGTTTATAACATTATTTCAAAATCGTGCTTACTTATTATATTGTTTCCCACTATTCTGCTAGCCTGCAAATTACCGCAACGAAATTGGCTGAAGAGAAAGAAGTTGACATTTCTGGACATTTGGGGTTTAGGGTTTGCTGGAAATTTAGGTTTGGCGTTTGCTAGGTATTTCACATTTTGAAATTTCTTTCTACTTTGTAGGTTGTTAACTTGTTGTGGTATTTGAAGTTTCTTTGATTATGGTTTGGTTTGGGAATGGATGAGTTGGGTGCTTTGCTGGGTTTCTATTCTTTGACGGTTTGGTTTGGGATTGGTTTCGTTGATGTGGTAATGGATGATTGGATTCAGTGGTGGTGCTTTGCTAGTTGCTGGGTTTCTATTCTTTTTCTTGGGTTTGATGTTCATGTTCTTTGATTCAGTGGTAATAATTTGGGGGTTTTTTTTTTCCTATGGGTTTTTCTGTGTTTGTTTGCGAAGAAAATTTATGGGTTTTAAGGCTAAGGTTTGCTTTGCTGGAGATATGGGTTTAGGGTTTAGTTGAGATCTAGCTTTGGGGTTTGGTTCTTTGCTAGGTATTCTTGCTCTTGTTTTGGGTTTGAATGTGAGAACATGAAGTTTGATTTTGGGTTTGCTCGTGTTCTAGGTTCAACCTACACTATTGTTTTCTTTAATTTATTTCTTGATTTCCTGGATTTGATAGAGATTAGATTTGGTTACTGAATTTGGATTTGGGGTTTGTCAGAGATTAGTTTGGTTGCTTGGTTTATTTCTTGGATTTGGGAAGAACATGAAGAATAAGTTCTTATGTTCTTGTGGAAAAAATAATGAAAGTAATAATAATAATAATAATAATAATTAGATTTAAAGTTTGTTTTTTAATTCATTTTTTAATTTAGTTTAAATTTTCTAAGCTGGCTTTTTTATTAATTTAAATGCTAATGTGACATTTAACAATGCTAAATATAATTTATTATTATTATTATTTTGTTAATCACGTCAACATATAACACACCAACGGAGCACTCCGTCTACCATGATTGCATTTTCTATTACTAAGTTGATAATAGAGACCAAAATAGAATCGATTTCTGATTTCAATGATTGACTTAGGAGAAAAATCAATTTAGGAACCAAAATGAGAATTCGCTCAAAATGTAAGACTCAAAAGTGTATTTTCACCTTGAAAATACTAAGGATACGTTTGGTACGCTGAATAAGAATCACGATATGAATTGTAATCTTTATTACTAAGAATATAATGTATTGTAATGTAATAACTAAACATATTCATAAGTTTAGTTGTGAGTTATAACATTAAAATAAAACTTAAGGTTTATTTTAGGAAATGTCTTACTGATACAATTATATCTGCTTAAAAATTGTTATTTTTTAAATTTAAGAGAGATATATATATATTATTTTTTATTTTTTATAATTGTTAGATGTATATAAAAAGTTTGTTTATTTGGAAATATATTAAATTTTGAAACTATTGCACTTACTATGGAATAATTAATACAACCCTTTTAAAGATAAATAGTTATTCCTCATTTTAAAGAATAGTTATTTATAAGGAATAACTATTTCTTGTAATAAAAACATAACCAAATTAAAGAATAGTTAAACCATAGAAATAACTACTCCCTCCGTCCCACTTTTTTTGTCCTCTATTCCATTTTGAGATGTCCCAAAATATTGTCCTGTTTCTAAAAATAAAAGTCATTAATTTACTAATGTTCCTATTATACTCCTATTAATTTACTAATTCAATTTTTTGATAAATTTTTTTAAGGGTAGTTTTGGAAACTTATACATTTTTAAAAGATAGACAAAACAATAAATGATGTTTCCTTAAAAGTTTAACTTTTCAAACAGGACAAAAAAAGTGAGACGGATGAAATATTATATTATAGTGTCTATTACAGTCTACCAAATATAAGAGGCGCTAATAAAATAAGCAACAAGACTCTTGGTAATGACACTGCAAAGTTATTTGCCACTTTTATGCATTCGCTTTTATAAGCTGTTTATTTCCTACTTTAATGATTTTTTATCTAAAACAAGGTATAATTCAAAAAATTTATACAATGTGAATTCTTTTTTAGGAATATTACAATGTAGGGCGAAACTACATTGGCCTGACAAATATGCCGCTTATTAAAAACAAGTCAAATCTATCTTATTAAAAGAGAAGGTTTATTATTATTATTTTTTAATAATAGTAAAGGGAGAAATGATTTTTTTGTTGAAAATATCAAAAAGTGTCAATTGAGTTATAAGAGAATCTAAAAAAAAATTAAAATAAAATTAAAATAAAAAAATAAAAAATAAAAACGTAGTTATAAGACTCTTAGCTAACGAGAAGTTGGCTCTCAAAAAATAAATAAATAAAAGATAAAAAAAAAGGGGGTAAATTGCAAGATTCTATTGAAGTGGACCTTTTTAAGATGTAGCAGAATCAATGCCAAAACCATATATAGTTGGATGGTCATCATTTATTTTCCCTTTATACTCCTGTCTCCTCTCTTCTCGTCAATCTCCCTCTATTTCACTGCCAAAAAAGGGTCAAACATAAATCAAGTAGTAATGTATCTTTTGCGTTGTGTCACATTTATAGTTCGCACTAATTACTTTTTTTTTTCACTATCTACCTATTGCAAAAAAAAGTATAATAAATAATAATAAATAATATATATATATATATATATATATATATATATCACTTTCTCCTTTGCTTTTCTCTTTTCTTCTCTCCATCATCTTCCTCCACTTTCAGGAAAGGCCTAAACATGAGCCCACCATATAGCTTCTGAAGATTTTGAAAACTGTTTAGCCAACATACAATCAATACAGTAATGTACAAATGAATACAAGGTTGTGTAATTTGGACAAACTGATCAATAAGGAATAAGAAAGAGAGTTGGAAATTGTTAAATTTTATCAAGATCAATTATCCTAAGAACTTAAATTTGATAGGAAATGATAAGTATAATCACTTAACCAAAATTTTAATAGAAATAAAAATATGTATAACTGATGAGAAAATTTTTTTAAAAAAAAAAGCTTATAGAAGCATGGATCATTGCAGAGTTCACAGTTTCTTTTTTTTTTTTTTTTTTTTTTTTGGTGCTAATTAAAATATTTACAGTTTTTGTTAATTAGTAGGCTATACATCTATGGTACGACGACAAATCGGACAAGTAAGCTTAGTCTTCAACCAGTGGTCAATGCAATATGAATGAAAAATGTAATCGCAAACTGGGAAAACTTGACATGAGTCACCAACGACAAAATCCTCCAAGCATATTGCACAATCAGTAACAGTTGATGATGATGATGAGCTTATATCATGGTTTCCATAATTTACCAATGGTGGCAATTTCTCTGAGGCCCTCAGCCTTTCCTCTCGTTTTCTGTCTATGTCACACATAAGTCTCTCTAATATTCCAGACACCCATACATTGTGTCGGTCCATAGCTTGATAAAATGGAGATTGCTGTGGCTGACTTGAACCAGTATTATCTGGCTGACGATGAACTCCTTGTCCCTCCTCAAGATCATGATTACGGTTTATGAAAAAATGGCACTGACAAATATATTAAGGGCAATGAAGAACAGCGTCACGATAATACAGACAAGGACGGAGTTTGGGAGATCTATTATGACAGTATACTGAAAAAAAGGAGCAGCTGGAGTTGATGAGGATTGAGGAATGCGATCCATACATGGGAAATAGTTATAATTGTGTAAGAGCAAAAGGATCACCACGTTGTATGTTTGTCTCTGATTTGGCAAACACCATTGTGGGATGTTGTATAAGAACAACGTTGATTATTAGTACGTTCTAGTCCAGATTAATTAAGAAACTGTTTTGAATCCAAAATTGCCTATATAGGCTGTGGATTCCAATTATGGGCATTTATGCTTTAGAAAATTCCTAACAACATGGAATATATTTGTCAAGGGAAGCTGGCAGATTTGAATGGACTTTGTCAAACATCCATCAATCCTAAAACCTTTTTTATTTTTATTTGAAATAAAATTATTATTTAACCTAATATGTGTGAAGCTCCTTTTTAAACTAAGTGTAATGTGAATTTGGACGAGCTTAGTAGAAAAAAAATGCATTTATTGTTGATATCATGGCCCAATTGAAAAGAATTTCCAGAGTTGATCAGTTTGTCCTTATTGATATAGTACCAGTTTGTCCACAAATTAGCTGAAAATCCAGAGTTGATCAGTTGATCCAATACTAAAGTTAGCTGAAAATCCACGAATTACAAGAATTTCCAGAGTTGCTAACATTTAATAATACGATTTTGAATTCTTCTTACACATCATCCAAACAAGAGTACTGTCTATTACTGTTCCTTAGGATCTAAAATAAAGAGAGACAATGATTGAACTTGACAATTGAGTAAATAATTAATGACCTTAAGGTCCTTAACTATTTGGATCAATCATTCCCAAAAAAAAAAAAAAAAAAAAAAAAAAAAAAAAACTATTTGGATCAACCTTAAATATATATATATATATATATATATATATATGTATGTATGTATATATAGAGAGAGAGAAATATAAATAAATAATTGTTCACATTAAACGACTTTCATAACCCCGGAATAAATATAATCAAATATTTATAGGATTTTAAAATTAAATATTTAAAATATTAATTATACTATAAAATTGTGACTATAGTCACATTATATCTCAATAACTAGGCTTAAAACCATACATAGTTAATTTGCAAGGTTCAAAGTGTAGTCATACTGTAACAGTTCAATTCCCAAAAAGGCATATAATCAATTTTGTTGTAGTCACATCTAGAATCACATAGTTTCGGAACTAAATAAACTCTTGTTTGCTTTATCAAAATAAATAAATAAATAAACTTTTGTTTGAGTAGGTGAGTCAGAAAGTGATGAAGGCAGAAGGAATTAGAACTTTATATGTCTGCCGGCTTCACAACTTTGGAAATAGCTTACTTAGCATTTTATTAAAAAAATTTTAATGAAAGTGTACTAAAATATATTTATACTTTGAGTAAAAAAAATAAAATGAAGTTTTAAAAATATATTCATAAAAGTTAAAAGGCAAAAAATAGCTTATAAGCTATACGTAATCACCAATCTTGACTAACATAACCTGCATGCTTAACATAATATGCATGCTTTAGTTGCACTGTTGCGGCATTGCTTAATGGAAACTTTCCTCATATGATACTCCGAAAGTATACTCTCACTCTCTCACAGAGGGGTAGACCCCATGATGGATGGGACCCACCCCTCAGTGAGAAAGGAAGGAGAATACTACCGAAATATGCGATAATAGCCCCATATGAAAATATCTCAGTTTAACAAAGAAAACAATCTAATTTATCTATTTAATTCAAACAATTAGTTTTTTTTTTTCACTAAAATTTTCACCAAACTTGATCCAATGTTTTTTTTTTTTTTTTTGAAAAATGTAAATCTTTGTAAAATAAAACTAATTTAGTCAAAATCTAATTCTTCTACTTAAACAACGCAACTAAAATAATTCATACAATTAATTTCATATTAAAAATAAAGAACTAATTCATTAAACTACACAACATGCTTTAAGCATAAACAAAAATCACTAGCTAAGGGGAAATGTTACTTACCTATAATGACTTTACCAAAATCACCAAAAATTCAAAATTATGGTACCTCAAGATTAACCTGATACAATGAAATACAAAATTTAATTCACTAACCCCAAGCTTTAGCAATCAACCCAAATTCACACATATAATTTAAATTTGTCTCCTCAAAATACCTCAAATGAGAAAATACCAAAATCATGTTGCTTTTGGAATGATGGAATGACTACTTCAAAAATTTCACCTAATAATAGTACTATATGAAACTGCCCTTTAAAATGTTTCGGGACATATAATGGAGCTAGTGAGCAATGCCTATAAGATGAACCTCCTCAAGTGCCAAATGTTTTATAAATTTCATTTCTTTCCCAACCAGATGTAGTTCGCGAGTAAGCTTTCTCAAGAACCATTATTTTCTAGATTAATTTATTTTTTGTTTGTTTCTACAGCTCTTTTCATGAACCAAATTAGGTTCCTAGTCAATTTTTGAACTACACCTAAGATATTATACATAAGTTTTGCCCTAACCTTAGTATCTATAGTGACTATGAACAAGAGTAAAGCTAGGGAGTTTTGGTTTTTTTTTTTTTTTGTGGGGGGGGGGGGGGGGGGGGACAATTAAAGAATATAATTGTTTCTTTTTTGGAAGTTTAATTTAATTAAAACAATTAATTATGAGAATAATTACATTATTTCAAATTATGGAATTTATTATATAATTATTAGTCTCACCACAAGTGCCTTGCACATACGTTGAGGCTTTTTTTGGGGGTGGGGGTTAGTGTCATAATTTTTTATTCATCAAAATTTCAAGTTTACACATTTTCCTACTAATATTAAGCATTAAAGCATGACCTTTTTTTTCACAAAATTTCATTTTATTTTTATCTCTTCTATTTCCATGTTCTTTCATTCTAGAACCTATCATCATAGACAAATAAACTGTAATAAATAAAGTAAATAATTACATTTTTTTACTTGAAATTTTGTAGTTTACAATTACAAAATTACAAAAAGCATGCCAAAAAAATGAAAAAAAAAAAAAACTATTTACACATGTAATTCACTTATATACAACAAATAATAACTTTTAAGGAGAATTGAAAGGGGAAAGAGGGGGGGGGGGGGGGAGAAAAGGAAAAAAAAAAACAAAACAAAAAGGGTAAGAAAATGGTGTCATCCCTTGAACCTTTTTCATTGTCTGACTACGATCTCATTTGGTCCTTAGTTCCTTGCATTTGCCCCTATAAAACCAGATATACAACAATCAAATAAATATAAATCACGTACAACAATCAAAATCATATAAGCAATTAAACAATAAAAAAGAAACAATACTAAGAAAATTAGGTTATGTTTGAACAATCCTGGTTTTCTATTTTCAAAAACTTGTTTTTGGAAATATAAAGAAAAAACAATTTTCTTGTATTTTTGAAATCAAAAACATGTTTGGTTAGTTAAAATTAAAAAAAAAAAAAAAAAATTTTTTGAAGAAAAAAATAAAAAAATACTAAAAATGTTGTTACTGGGATTTAAACTCTAACACTAACTCATTAAATGAAACAGATTCATTAAATTAAATGCATGTTTTCATTGACTTTTGAAAATTAGAATTTGAAAACGACATTGTGCATGTTTTCAGTTTCCTTCACAAATTGAGTTTTGAGAACAGTTTTTGTTTTCTATTTATTTTGAGTTGCCAAACAATTTTTTGGTCTCAAAAATAGAAAATTGGTTTTGAAAACTGAAAATAAAGGAGAAAAAACAGTTACCAAACATACCCTTACATTGTAGGAAAAGACTACTCATTCCTCTAAGAGAGAAAAAGAGAGGTTTTTTCTTTATATAGATTAAACAAGAGGAAGAGATATACTTATTCATGTTTGCTTTTGGCAACTGAGTTGCCATTTAGAAGGGATAAGGAGAGGCAGAAGTGCTTACTTTTAAGGGATATGGATAAGAGATTATCTTTGAATTAAAATAAATAGTTAGTTAAAAAATAGTGTATTCAAATAGTATAAGCATGAGATTTTTTTTCCATTAAAATAAAATAAAAGGATAAACGTGAGAGATAAGAAGGGAAAGTGGTGGTTTTATTTTTTTGGATGGGAGAGGTATTTTATTAGGATGAAAAAAAAAAAAAAAAAAAAAAAAAAAAAAAAAAAAAAACCTAAATTTTAGGACAAATCTTTTTGGATAAATTTATAAATAGTTAGCTAAAAAAAAAACTAACGTGAGTTGTTTATTTTTATATTTAAAAAAAAAAAAGTTGTATTATACTCGACTAATGTGTGTGTGTGTGTGTGAGAGAGAAAGCGAGAGAAGAAAAAAAAATTTTGTTTGAGACTATCTAAAATAAGCTGTTTTATTTTTTAAGACTTGAATTTGACAAAGAAACATGGGAAGGGAGAAACGTGGATGGAAGAAACTTCTTTTTTAAATTTATTTAAAATTTAGGAATTTTTAAATTAGTAATTTTACATGATTAATCATATTGTTTAAACTTTTAAAACATATTAATTTAAAGATATTTTGGTACGCTAAATTGTGAAACCAATATAGGTGAATTCTGTTATTAGTAGTAAAGATGTTTAAAATTTATTACTTTTAATTTATTTATATAAAAAGCCCTATTGCAAAAAAAAATAAATAAATAAAAAATAAAATTGTTGCAATAAACACCTATTGCAATATAAAAAATTTGATACACACTGTTGCAAGTATGTGGCAATAGGTAATTGCAACAAAATTTTCTTTACAATATCAATTTGTTGCAATAAAGGATTTTTAATAATTTTTAAATTTAGGTTATTAAAAAAAGTTGTTGTAATAAGTTATTAGAATATTACTTTTGTTGCAACCATGGTTTTGAATCCAAGACTAGACCGTATAGTCCAACCTTGTTAACCAAAAACCATTCACTCAGACGATTTTTTTAACATTAAAAATTGGCTAATGTAAAAAAGTAGCGGGCCGTGCGAACCTAGCTTGAACCTCTCAAACTTGAAAACCATGGGTGGTTGTATAAAATAGTAAAATAGTAGTGACCTCTAACAAAAATGTTAAGTATATTAATTTCATAGGTATATATAAGTCAATTTATCTATTTTTACTAATTTTATATATTTATTTATATTTTAAATAATTATTAAATTAGTTATGATGTTATTACGGTTTGACCTTGTTCCAACCTTAATAACCTTGAACCTCTCACTTTTTTCGGTTCATTAAACGGTCCGAATTTCAAAACCATAGTTGCCATAGGTTGATCACACCGACATGCTAGCTAATGGAAAGTTGAGAGAGAAAGAGACAATGAGATTTTGTTGATTATGGGAGATGATAGACTGAGAGTGAGGTTTTGAACTCTTGCTTTTGAGAGACTATGAGTGGAATTTTTGGCAAACATGGGTATGGAAAATTGGAAAAAAAATTTGAGCGGGAGGGAATTAGCATTCCAATATTGCTTTTGCATCAAATTATTGAAAGTTATTGCAACGATATTTACATTGATGCAATAAATTAGTGTTTTTAAGTCCCTATTGCAAAAATAAATAAATAAGAAGAAGAAGAAGATAACACCTAAGACTAAGAGTAAATAAATCCCTACCACTAAATTTTCTTTTTGTTTCAATAGAGGTTTTCTTGTTATAGTGAGTCATCTTGATCCACAACCTTATCACAAAGGGATCAACTTCTATTATCGTTTGACCCCTTTTTTTACTAGCATTCATGGCATGATGAGTCATTGTCTTTGCATCCATAGGTTAGACACTGTGGATTGTGACATATATGGTACACCTTACTGTTCTCGAGCAAGATACACGTAAATCAAATGGTGTGTGCGCGTGTGTGAAGAGACTTCTCTTTTTTGGATTTAGTGTCATAATTTTCTATTCATAACCAAAATTTCTAAAACACCTTTCATATGGTTCATGTATCACAAAAGGTCATAAAATTACCAATTCATAATATATGTAGTTGAAAAAGTACGATATATAATATAATTCAATTGAGAAAGTAGTATATAAATTTTGTTCAAAGGCTTATCAAATTTGATAGGAAAACGCCTGACCATTGAGAAAAATTTAGTATATGAAGCAGAGAGTGAGAAAGAAGATAATGTTGAATAGAAATAGGATGAAAGATTGAATAAGAATTTGAAGGAATATTATCGGGTAGAAATATTGTGGATTTGCAGTTTGAGGGATTTAATGTTATTAGAATTTTTCTCTGCATTCCACAACACTGGGAAGGGGAAAGAGGAACAAATAAAAGGGGTTTTTTTTTTTTTTTTTCATGAAGTTGCAATTGGTTTTAGCGTGGGTTTTTTATTTTACTTTTTTGATGCCGTGGGGTTTTTATTTTAATAGGAATGTGTGGTTTTTTTTTTTAATAGAAGGTGGGGAAAGTGCAAACAAATCTTGTTTGTGTAAGTGGAATGAGAGTTTTTTTTTTTTATTAGAAACATGTGAGAAGTCTGTATCTATCTAGAACTCTATTGTGAAGTTATACGAAGATTTATCAAGTAATTTTTTTTTGTTTCTGAATTTTTTTGAATTACGTGGTTTAGGATTTTTTTTTTTTTTTTTTTTTTTTTTTTTAGAAATAGGTGAAAAGTTTGTATCTCTCTAGGACTCTAGTGGGAAATTATTGGGAGATTTATCCGTTAGTTTTTTAATTTGTTTTTTTTATCATGTAGGTGTGTGTAGGATTGTTGTTTTTAATTTTTGTTGATTTACGGTATTAACCTCATTTTTTTGTGTTTTAGGAATAAGGATAGTAAAAACGGTAATAACAAATTTTCCGAATCCATATATAGAGAATAAAGAATTTGAGCCTTTAATCCTTCTAAAGGAGACATTTTTATTTTCTATATTCAATTATACTTTTTTTTTCTTTTTTAAAATCTTAATTTTCTGTTATAACTTTTTAACATTTAAAAAAAAAATAAAAAAAAATAAAAAAAGAAGAAGAAGAAGAAGAAGAAGAAGATAGAATATGATTTTTTTTTTTTATTCAATTAAGTTTGACATACAAAAAAATATTTAAAGAAAACGTAAAAATGAAAAAAAAAAAAAAAGATAAAAAAAAAAAAAAGAAAGATAAAGGCAATATATATATATATATATAAAATACAGAGAGGGGTGTTATTTTTAGGAGGACTTAGGAAAATTGTTTTCATAGACCTTTGGCTTCACCCTTGTCCTACACATGAGACACTTCGAAAACCTTATGAATCAATAGTATTGTGAATTGAATTTGGAATTTCAGGGTTTACGCTTAAGTCTATTGAATCCGCCACTTGACGCAGGTGATCATGTATTTTTGTTTGTCTTTGAGGAAGAGGAGGAGGCGGAGAAGATCATAGCAAGTGAGCCCTGGACCTTTGATAGAAATCTGGAGTTGTTACAATGCTACGATAAAAAGATTCCTATCCATGATTTAGTTTTTAATTGAGTTTCACCATGGGTTCAAGTGAACGATATTTCGATGGGCTTCTTCAGAAGAGATGTTGCCGAGGAACTGTGTGAGGTGATTGGAACAGTAGACAAGTTGACGGATTTTTCTGAAATGGAGGGTGGCAGTTTCTTACGAGTTCATGTAAATGTGGATGTCTCAATTCCGCTTTGTCGAGGTCATATTATTTCTTTTGAAGAAGGTAAGGAGGATTCCGATTATATGCTATTGGTGTGGTTGCTTAAATTATATCGACAAAGATTGTGAGAGGTGGATTGATAGTGAAGGGTCTCTAACTTTGGATGATCAAGAGTATGACTCTTGGATTCGTGCAGCTCTAGCGACTAAGTCCAAGAAGTCAATTATTCAGTTTCTATGAGGCAAGAAAAAAGAAAGGTTCGAATGGTGGTCCTCAGGGTGTTGATGTAGCTCCGCTGGTGGGTGGGGGCGGTGATGGAGAACCGTCGGTGGCTGAGGTTGTCAATATTGATTTGTCGTCTGAGGCTCGCAGCCAAGATATTGAAATTGCTAATTTTTTTTTTTTTTTGGGGGGGTGGGGGTGTGGAGAATCTTTTTTCAAAATGAGAGAACAAGTGTGAAATCTTCTCCAGAAAAGGAAATAAATAACCGAGATTGTTACGGAGAATATTTGGAGACTAGAATTTTGGAGATTGATAAGGTTTTACGGAGATTTGATGATCCTGTGACTCTACTTCTATACCTTCGACTGTGGCACGTGACTTAACTTCCCCATCCTTAAGTGGTCACGATCCACCGTTAGTTCTGAAGAATATTTCTAATACTCCTGGCCACGTGGAAAAAATTATTGATCCAGTCCCACGTCAGTGGAAGAGAATCCCAAGATCGGACTCTGGGGAAGAGTTGGCGAAGGGTGGGACTTCAATTACAAAACATCACCATGATGAGGAGGATCGTTACGAGTTATCGAAAAAGCAAAGGGTGGTTTCTGAGACCGATAAGGAAAATATCAATTTTATGGCAGTGTCTGGAGCACAGCCCCACCGAAGCCTATGAGTCTCTTATACTGGAACTGTCATGGGCTTGAGAATTTACAGACAGAACAAGAGCTCACAAATTTGATACGAGTACAAGATCCCTCAGCTGTGTTCTTAGCCGAAACATGGCTCGACAAAGCTAGGCTAAAAGTTCTTAAAGCTCGCTTTCAATTTTGACGGTATGCTGGATGTTTCAAGAGAGACTAGAGGAGGTGAGTTAGTGGTTTTTTGAAAGTCAAATTTTGATTTTTCTATGGATACTTTTTCACCTAATCACATTGATGCCATCTTCAATAAGGGTAAGGATGAAAAGTGGAGGTTTATAGGTTTCTACAGGAAACTGATACAAGTAATCACCATGTTTCATGGGCAACTCTTAAATGATTAAATTCCAAGCACTTGCTAGCTGCTACCATGGATTTGTGTGGGAGATTTTGACAAAATCACAAAAGCTCATGAAAAATTGGGAGGTAGACTAAAACTAGAGAAGCAGATGCAAAACTTCTAGGATGTGCTAGATGAATGTGGCTTTAAGGATCTAAGGTGCGTGGGAGAGAAATTTACATGGTGTAATGGGTGCAGGGAAGGTTTTTCTGTTTAGGAGAGGCTTGATAGAGCTGTTGCTACAGCTGATTGGCTTGAAAAATTTCCTGCTACAAAAATCCTTCATTTGGAATGTGGAACGTTTGATTATAAGCCATTGGTTATTTTACCAGAGGGCATTCCGAAGAAAAATAGGAAATTGTGGCATTTTGAACAAATGTGGTTAGATGAAAAGGGCTGTCGGGACGTAGTTGAATTAGCTTGAGGAGTAAATTTTCTAGGGGATCCGATGGATAGAATGCTGCAAAAAATCCATTACTGCTAGGTTAAACTGACTTGATGGAGCAGAATAGCCTTCAATAATGTAGTAAAGAATTTTAAAACAAAGAAGGACCAGCTTTGCAAGGCCGAAATTGCTGCCATTAATAGGGATAGCATGGCTCGGGTGCGTAGATTGATGAGGGAGATCACGGTTTTGCTATTAAGAGAAGAAAGGATGTGGAAGCAACGATCTAGAGCGTTATGGCTACATAAGGGAGATGGAAACACAAGGTATTTTCATAGTCAAGCCACCAGCAGATTTCGGCGAAACAAAATCCAGAAGTTGGAGAATCCAAACGGTGAACTTGTTGAGGATGAGGAAGGTATTTCTAATATTCTTACCAACTATTATCAGGTTTGCTTACTACATAGAATCCCATTAGTATAGAAGTAGTGGTAGTCGATATTCCTATGACTGTCACGAAGGAGATCAATCTGTCACTAGAAGCAATGTATACAAGGGAGGAAGTTGAGATCACCTTGAAGCAAATGGAGCTTTTAAAGGCACCTAGGCCAAATGGGTTGCCGCCATTATTTTTCCAACACTACTAGCAAGACATAGGAGATGAAGTATCTCAAGCTGTGCTAAATTGTTTAAACTCAAGTTATTTTCCTTCTTCCATAAATCATACATATATTGCGCTCATCCCGAAGGTAAAAAGCCCTACAAAAGTCTCTAAATATCATCCTATTTCCTTATGTAATATCCTATACAAACTTGTTTCCAAGGTTGTTGCAAACAGGTTAAAGAAATTCTTGCCTCATCTTATATCAGAATCCCAAAGCGCTTTTCAATCTAATAAAGACATCTCTAATAATATTCTGGTCGCCTTCGAAACTTTGCATCACATGAAAATTCAAATGTCCAAAAACAAGGGTTTCATGGTATTAAAGTTGGATATGAGCAAAGCATATGATCGGTTTGAGTGGATCTTTTTGCAGAGGACTATGGAAAAAATGGGCTTTTGTGAGAAGTGGATCTCGCTTATTATGGAGTGCATTAGTTCGATTCGGTTTCATATTCAATCTTGGTCAATGGGGAACCCAAAGGTGATATTCGACCATCCAGAGGAATTCAGCAAGGTGATCAGTTATTGCCATATATTTCTTTTATGCTTGGAGGGGCTGAACGGGACACTTCAAGCAGTAGCTACAAGGGATCAGATCCAAGGATTCTCCTTGTGCAAATTTGGTCCATGAGTTAGTCACCTATTCTTTGCCGGCGATAGCTTATTATTGTGTAAAGCATTGATGGGTGATCTTCATTCGATTCAACATACACTAGCTCTCTATGAACAAGCTTCAAGGCAGCAAATAAATAGAAGCAAGACTACTATTTTTTTTTAGCAAGGCGATAATCGAGGAAAGGAAAAATGAAATCATAACTTTCTTGGAAGTGCCAAAAGTGAAGGAATATGAGAAATATCTCGATCTACCATTTGTGGTTAGGAGAAATAAAAAAGCAAGTCTAAACTATATTAAAGAGTGGGTATGGAATAAACTTCAAGGATGGAAGGAAAAGCTATTGGCCCAAGTAGGTAGAGAAATTCTGCTTGGCTATGGTGCAAGCTATTCCGACCTTCGCTATGGGGTCTTTTAAACTGGCCATGGGTTTGTGTCATAAGGTTGAAATGCTAATCTGAAAGTTTTGGTGGGGACAACGGGGTGAACAAAGAAAGATTCATTGGAGAAGTTGGGAAGTGCTATGTCAGTCAAAGAACCAAGGAGGTTTGGGATTTAAAGATCTGGTCATGTTCAATGAGGCCATGCTTTATGATGCTTATTAACTGATCAGTCCTCTTTATTTTATCGAGTTTTCAAAGCAAAATACTTCCCCCATGGGTCAATTTTTAAAGCAAAGATTTCATCTAGTTCATACTTTTGGTAGAGTATCATGAAAGCTAAGAGGTGGTGGAATCAGGTTTACTATGGAGATTGAGTGATGATACAAGTATTAGAGTCTATAAAGATAACGGGGTACCAAGGAGTTTGCCTACAAAAATTATTTCCCCACAAGGGGAGGGGTTGGATGATTTTCGAGTCTCACAGCTCATTAATTCGAATTCAGGGAGGTGGGATTGCTCTCTGATTGATTGTTAGGACATATGTGGGTATTGTTAGAAACATATGTTATGTATATTGGTTAATCCTTTGACAAAACACACTTTACTTGTAATTAGGTAGATCTAGGATGAGTTTAGGACTTCAAGGAACAAGAGTTCAAGTCTAATATTGAAACCATGCAAATCTGTCCAAGAAACAAGTGAAGAAGTGTTGATCATTAAAGCTCAACAGATACATATCCATCGAGGTTTAATGAGGAAGCTCAACAGTAGCTCGACAAAAGCTGTATCTATCGAGGATTACGAAATTCAGATTTTTAGATTTGATTTCAGGCATATCCAAGTGTATTTGTGTAGGGTTTCTTTTCTCCCAACCCTAGATATATATAAGGATTATTTTAAGGGCCGTTAAAGGTCAGGCAAAGTGATGCAACTCAATGCAAATTAATTGTGCATGCAAATTGTGACTGGAGACAGAATTTGCCCTAGTTCATCATATTCCTTGTAGAAGCTGCTGCATCTTTGCGCTAAAGGTTTTGTAACCAAGGAGCTTCTTGATCTTCATTGTTTGGATGAACTGAAGAACTTTGCATTGAACCTAGATAGAGCTTCTCAAGGAGCTTCTCAAGTTGGTGTGTTAGTCAAGTACTTGGATCCGTACATCGATTAGTTAGTCACGTACTGAGAGCCATGCATTGAAAGGAGAGATTGTCACTACATTACAAGTCCAATTGGGTATTGGGGTAAGGGTTCAACTGTAGGTTGGTATTAGGTACTGGGATTCCTTTTACTTATAACCGCTTGTTTTGATAATAGTGGATTCTCAGGAGTGGTGACCTTAAATTCACCCGGTAGGGTTTTGCCTCGATGGTTTTCCCCATTCGTAAACAAATCACCCCTGTTAAATTTATTTTCTGCTGCATTTAACTTAATTGGTGATTTGTTTGTGCTACCACACTCATTGCATGTAATTGAATCTAATTAATTCACTTGGTTAATTAATTGGTTAATTTTACCAAAGACACTTTGATTAGGGTTAATCTTTGCTGTGTGATCCATTGACCCCCGTTTGTCATGGATAGAGGACAGTTTCTCATTACACTTCTTTTATTTGATGGCACTAACTATGCATACTGGAAAGTATGCATGAGAGCTTTCTTGCAGTCTTTAGATGAGAAGGTGGGGCAAGTTGTGGAGATTGGCTGAACTAAACCAAAGGAAGTGTCGGTTGATTGGGATGATGCCAAGATCAAAGCGGAAAATTTAAACAGCAAAGCATTGAATGCTTTATTCAGTGCGGTCACCAATTAGGAGTTCAAGAAGATATCCTCCAGACAACCTATGAAAGGATTAAGGCTGTCAAGGATTCAAAGTTTCAAAGGCTTACCACGAGCTTTGAAGAAATTAAGATGGAGGAAGATGAGTCATTTGATGAGTTCCATGCTAAGCTAAAGGACATAGTCAACTCACCTTTAATCTTGGGGAAACAATTCTTGAACCCAGGGTTGTAAGAAAGGTACCTTGATCTCTGCCTGAGAGATTTCATACCAAGATCCCCGCCATTGAAGAATCAAAAGACATTGACAAAATTCCTTTGACAAAGCTGGTTGGCAACTTGCAAACCTATGAATTAGGTTTGACTAAAATCTAGAAGTCAAGCCAGAGTAAAAGCATGGCATTAAAGGCCAAAAGTAGTGATACCGATGAGTCTTTTGATGATGAAGATTCCAAGATGAAATCATATATATAACTAGGCAATTCAAAAAGTTTATGAAGAATGCCAATGCAAAAGGATTCGACAAGGACCAAAAGCAATCCAGTTCTTCACAATTCAAGAGCCAAGATAAAAGGAAGAAGGATGCTAAGGAAGGTGGTCAGTACACTGTTCCTTCCAAACCAAAGTGCTTCGGATGTCAAGGTTTTGGACATATGAAACAAGAATGTCCAACATATCTCAAGACTATTGGAAAGAGCAAGGCCCTTGCTGCTACCTTGAGTGACACCGAGCTTGAGGATGATTCAGATGACAATGATGACGAGGGAATCTTGAATGCCTTTACTGCCACAATGAATCCTACTGAGGGGATTATTGCAAAGGTAGATGAAGAAGAGGACTTGGTTGGAGTTTAAGTTTAAGAAAATGGATGAACAAAATGACATCCATACAGCCTATGCTAAGTTGTACAAGGTTTCAGAGAAGCATGAGAAACTTTATAGGTTGACCACCAAGAAGCTAAGTGATGTGGAGCTAGATCAAGAGGAGCTCTCCACTAAGTTTGATGAAGCAAATCAAACCATTGGAGCTTTACGGTTCGAGAACAACTTCCTTGCTAAAAAGGCAAAGAAGCTTAAAGCAGAACTGTCACAAGTTAGAGCTCAATTGGAGAGGACTTCCAGTGCAAAGCTCGATTAGATGCTTAGTTTTCAAAAATCTGCTTCGGATACAACCGGTTTGGGGTATGATTTCTATTCTCCTATTATTACTTCTTCTAGTACTACTGTGCATGTCTCACCTACTAATAATGTTAATTCTGAGAACAATGAATGTAAAACTGATATAGCTAGTGAGAATGTAGACAAGGGCAAATCTATTTTAGGTGCACCCCTTAAGCTTGAAAAGAAAGAGACTAGAAACCCTCAGACTAAGAAGGTTAATAACAAAAAGTCTCAACGGAAGAAGCCGTGTCTCTGTCATCACTGTGGAGCTTCAGGGCATACTCGTCCAAATTACTATAAGTGGTTAGCCATTCAATAAATCAACAGTATGATCTTGTCTGAAAACTAGAATCAGTTTCCATCCTCTTTTGCCCCTCTTGGAGATCTTGTTAAGGACTTCATGTTCCTTTTGAACTTGAACGATTTCAACTCTTCCCCCCACCACGGAATCAAGGGTTCGCTCAACGAAAAGGTTCTTTCAAGGTGTGGAAGGAAAAAGGCTTAAAGTGATTTAGTCACTTTTTCTCTCTCCTCCCTCTTGTTGTTTATGCATTACTTGTTTTTTTTGCTTCTTGTTTTGAGTCAGTCTAGTTTTATGCCTATGAGAGACCGCCAAAATGGGGTGTCTCTCAAAAAAGAGATTTGGGTACTTTTTAGGGCACCTCTCTTTTTGGGTAAGTGGTGTGGAGTCACCACTTATTTTTTATTAAAAAAAAAAACTAAATATAAAAGTACATGACTGAACAATTCCTTTCATTGATTAAATAAATATACATGTTTGAAAATTTTGAAAATTACATAGCTTTGGGTCCTAGTTACAATCTACCAAATAATTACATGGCTTTTGTCCAAGTTACATTCTACCCAAAATAAAAATAAAGACAAGGCTTAGATCTACTTATCCAAAGACCTAAATTTGGATGTTAGGTTACGGAATGGGAAGGTGTTAGGCACCCATTCCGCCCAGACAGAGTCTGGTCTTCTAAACTCTTATGACCTATGTACCCCTTTTATGCATGCTATGAATGATATGTTAAACATGTGAAACAAAAATTAAATCACGTAAATTTATTTATGAATTCATCATCTTCTATGTTAAAAAAATTCAGATCTGTTTTAGTGAGTAAAAAAAATTGAATTGGGTTTAGAAAAATCAGATCTATTTTTGATGTGTTGAAAAAATAGTTTTTGGAGAGAAAATTCAGATTTGTTTTTATTTAAAACAAAGTCTTTTGGTTTTAAAAAAATTAGATCTGTTCTTGAGAACTCAGAAAAAATGGATTTTGATTTGTAAAGGATTAGATCTGTTTTTAAGAACTTAGAAAAAAAATGGTTTTTGATTTGTAAAGGATCGGATCTATTTTTAAGAACTTAGAAAAAATGGTTTTTGATTTGTAAAGGATCAGATCTGTTTTTAAGAACTTAGAAAAAGAAAAATAATTTTTTAGAAGAGGGTTTCATTCATGGTATAAATTTATGCTACACATATTAAACAAAACAAACACAATAACCACAATCATGCATGATCTTTTCCTTTGTTTCAAAATCCACATATGTTAAAAAATAAAAAATAAAAAAAAATAAAAATAAAAAAATAAAAAAAAGAAGAAGACCTATATCTAAGGAAGATACAAATCAGTTTTTGTGGTAAAAAAGAATCAGATTTGCATCTAATGAATATGCAAACCAATTTTTATTTGAGAAAAATTCAGATCTGCATCTAATGAAGATGCAAATCTATTTTATTTTAAAGAAAAATTCAGATCTACATCTAAGGAAGATGTAGATCCATTTTATTTGAAGAAAAATTCAGATCTACATCTAATGAAGATGTAGATCCATTTTATATTAAGAAAAAAGTCAGATCTACATCAAAGGAAGATGCAGATCCGTTTTATTTTAAGAAAAAATTTAGATCTACATCTAAGGAATATGCAGGTTTGTTTTATTTTGAAGAAAAATTCAGATCTACATCTAAGGAAGATGTAGATCCATTTTATTTGAAGAAAAATTCAGATCTACATCTAATGAAGATGTAGATCCATTTTATTTTAAGAAAAAATTTAAATCTACATCTAAGGAAAATGCAGATTTGTTTTATTTTGAAGAAAATTTCAAATCTACATCTAAGGAAGATGTAGATCCATTTTGTTTGAAGAAAAAATTAGATCTACATCTAATGAAGATGTAGATCCGTTTTATATTAAGAGAGAGAATTGTTTACAGGCGGACTTTTGAAAATAAGCAAGAGATCATAGCAATAATAAAAAAATCAAGAACATGTTTTCACAAACTAAATTAACAAATCATGATATGAATATTCTAAATTGAAAGAAATATACAAACATGCATCATCATGATAAGATAAACATAAGAAAAAGGGTTAAGAAAACAACCTCTTGCATGAGCACTCTTCTACTTGAGAGGATATTTTAGGGTTCAAAGAAATTTATGCAATTATCTTTGAAACCTAAAAACCCTAGCTTTAATAGAAAATATTAGAAAGGGGATCAAAAAATATGAACAATTTGAAAGCCTAAAAGAGTGTGATCCCAGAGTGTAAAAAGCGTGCTGAATTATAAGATCCAGTCTATATTTATAGAGACTGGAAAACTCTAAAAAAATAGCTCAGACGATTAGGAAGTGAATCGGGATGCGTCCTTCTGCAAAAAAGTCGACAAGGGTGTGCCTTATTGTCACTCGAAGTAAATTGGGCCAAAGCCCAAACGAGTGCCATTTGGCACTCCAAAAGTGCCGTTCGGCACTCCAAAAGTGCTGAATGGTACTCTTGGGCACTAAACATACTTTCGTGTTTGGGTGAGTTTTGGACTCCCATTTTAGGTTTTCTTGAACCGGTCCTTGCACCTAGACATGTTTTCACCTATATTCTAAGATTTTTCATCTCTTTTCTGGATAATTCAGGTCTTTTTAGGAGTAATTATCTTGTAGAAAAACACCCTAGAATAAATCTCGATAAAGTTCAGATTATCCACAATTTTATTGTAATCCAATTATCCCTTTTATTCCTATGCAAGCAATCCGATTTTAACCACTAATTATCAACCAATCACAAAATTATTTAATTAATTTTAATTTTTTAACCAATTAGAATTAATTTAAATTAATCATGCATGGTCGACTCTACCTAGACACAATGCATGATGACCGTGCAAACTTGATCATGTGATATCTTTCGATCCAACGGTCCGATTTGGAAACCAGACATACCGTCACGACCGTTAGAATCTCAAGATCATTTTTATGATATGCAATGAATGAATTGATGTATGTAATGCAAGAACAAATTAATGCATGTAATGCAATCATGATTTTTGGGGTACATGGATGGTCATTTCAGCCATCTTCCTTAATTAAATCATGGGTGCAAAATTGAGTGTCTACAGAATGCCCTTCATTGACAGAACTTGGAAAGAAAATGTCAATGTAAAACAAAGACACTAATTTTTAGCAACCATGATTTGATTAAGGTTGAATTTTCAAAGATTTCCTAGCACTCAAACTAAAACTTTGGAACATAGAACTAGTGCCTTATCTTTTGACAAAAAATGAAAATACTTGACCTAATTGATAGCTGACAAACTGTGAAATGATTCTTGATAATTGAAGTGACTAAGAGACTTTTTCATTCTGATCTTGATAATGGAGTTGTCTGCGACCAAGCGGCTTTTGAACCTTGATCTTGGCGAAGGTATTTTCTGCGACCAAAGGACTTGATCTTGACGAAGGAATGTTTGCAACCAAAAGACTTGATTTTGACGAAGGAAATGTCTACGACCACAATCTTGATCTTGGATACGTAGGTTCCTGCGACCAATGAATTTGATCTTGACTAAGGTAAAGTCTGCGACCACGATATTGATCTTGGATACATAAGTTCCTACGACCAATGAATTTGATCTTGATTGAGGAAATGTCTGCGACCACGATATTGATCTTGGATACGTAGATTCTTGCGACCAATGAATCTAATCTTGATTGAGATGATGTTTGCAACCATGATATTGATCTTGGATACGTAGATTCCTGCGACCAATGGATCTGATCTTGACGAACGAAATCAAGGGCTTCTCATCCTTGAAACCAAGTTATTGCCTACAAAAGTCAAAATTTGGAATTAGTCTTTAACTAATGAATGTTTTGTTGTCCCTTTGCTTTTTGAGATGTGTGATCTTTATTTACCCTTCTTGATTTGAACTTTATCAAGAAAATTTTTATTGAAAAAGATTTTTATTTTTGAAAAAAATTTGATTTATGAAGCTTGAAAGCCTAGAATTGGAAACTGGAAATTTTGAATTTGAAACTTTGGAATTTGGAGACTAGAGATTTTGGAATTTCAAATTTGAGATTTTGGAATTTCAAACTTGAGATTTTGAAATTTTGAAACTTAAGGCTTGGGCTTTGAAACTTGAAATTTTTGAAAGATTTGAAACTTGAGATTTTGAAAGATTTGAAAATTGAAACTCAAGATTTTTGAAATTTTGATCATGAAATATGAGGTTTGAAGTTTTTTGCAACTTGAAATTTTGAAAACTGAAGGTTTGGATTTTTAAAAAAATTGGGCATTGAGAATTTGGAATTTTTTTTTAACTTGGGAATGAAAATTTGGGTTTTGAAAGAAATTTGAAAATTTGAACTGAAGTTTTAACTTCAATCCATCCAAAAATTTTCATCCTTTCTTTTTTTTTTTTTTTTTTTTTTGGAAAATTTGATTTTTTGATGATGATTTTTTTTAGGAGTGGGGAAAGGAAATAAATATAAAAGAAAAAAAATAAAAACTTTTTTTTTGGGAGTTGACTTAGCAACTCAGCTGAGTTTAAGTGTGGGGGCCGAAATTTTGGCCCCCCACTTCCTTGTCTCTCTCTTTTCCTTTTTTGCTTCATCTTTTTCTCCTCTATTAACACTATTCACTTTCTTCTTCCCCTTGATTTTTCTTCTTCGTCCCACCATTTCTTCTCAAAAAAAAAAAAAAAAAAACACTTTTCTAAGCTTCTCAACCTTCCCTCATCTATCTCCCTCAATGTTTCTTTAGATCCTTGTGTTTTTGAGCATTTTCACCACACACCCATTTTGGTGAAACCCATCTTTTAAACCTATTTTCCTTTGTACCAACATGGCTTCTTCTTCCAATGGGTCCTCTTTTCTTACTTTTCATGGTAAGAAATATGATCCAACATTTGATTGGCATGATGAGGAGGGGCTTCTTCAAGACCCTAGGACCCATGCTTCATATTGTCATGTAGACACCAAGGTGAGTTTTTCTTTGGTTTCTTTGCTTGGAAAAATATTGTTTCATGTTTCATTGAAAGTTTGATAGCAAGATATTGTCATTTGGTTGTTGAAATTTGGGGCATTGTATGATTGGTCATGTTGTAATGTTGGCTTTGGAGCATTCTTGAAGTGTTATTTTTTATCATGGTGCAATTTGGACAATGTTGGTGGCTTATGGAATTTTGACAATGTGGGTAAATTGTGATATTGTTGGATGAATTTTGGTTTGGATTTTAGGAGTGTTGGCATTGTGAAAATTTTGTATTGTAGGCTTGTATGAATATGCTCATGACGCTTGGGGAAAAGGTTTGTTGGCATGTGTAAACTTTGTTTTATGAACATGGTAAAATTTTGTGAGTACGTGTATGGATAAATTTGTGGGTATGGACAACTTTTTGTGGGCATGAAATTTTGACTTATGAAAAAATTTTGTTGGGTATGTAATGTTGGTTCTAGAAAAATTTTATGGTTATGATTTTGGACATGTAGGGATTTTTTTTTGCATGGATATGTAGGAATTATTTTTTTATGGCTATGTAGGAATTTTTTTGTGCGAATGGTTATAGAAAAAAGGATTTGGTAGTTATGTATGGATATGTGAAAAATTTTGATTGTGGTGAAATTTTTGGTAGGGCATTGATTTTTTTTGTTACGATGGGCATTGATTTTTTTGGGTGCATGATTTTTGGTTATGAACAATTTTTAGTCATGTGGGTTTTGGTCATGTTTTTCTTCTTTGTTGACATGGGAAACTTTTGGTCATGTGGTTATGGTCATGAAATTTTTTTTTGTTGGACATGTGGTTTTTTTTTTTTTTTGGTCGACATGAGAATGATGAGCTAAACTTTTGTATTGCAAAGCCTCAAGAGTCAAGGTAGTATCCAAATGTTGAAAAACACATGGGCAGAATTGTCTCCTAACATCAAAAACATCATCAATGAAGCGGGCTTCGGCACTTTCTTCGAAACTTTGTTAAATCAAGAGACACATGAATACAAGGATCTTTAGTTACTCTTTACCTTGGCAGAGCGCTTCTGGGACACTACATGTACCTTCCATTTCCCAGGCATTGGTGAGGTAATGTTGACGCCTTATGACTTCTTTGTTATCACCAAGAATTTGTGTCAATGATTCTCTTACTTCAACTGGACTCAAGAAACTTCTAGGTGTAGTGCCTTCTAGAATGAGAAGTAACAATATTCCTTTATCTTGGCTATGTGAGAATATTCCCTAATGTGAGACTGTGGCAAAGGGTGCTCGCATGTTCATGCTTCTCTTTATTGGAACTTTCTCGTGTCTAGAGTTAGGCAGTACTGTGAATCTATGCCACTTGGGGAGCTTGAGAAAAATTGAGCAAATCCGGAATTATGACTGGGGCGGTATGGCTTATGCTACTCTGTTGCATTTCATGACCCAACTTTCTAGGGAAAGTCTTTCAAGCTTGGGTGGGGCTCCATTTGTATGGCATGTGAGGTTTGGGGGTTTTTTGGCTATGTGTGGGTTTTGGAAAAAGTTATTGGGCTATGTTTAGGTTTTAGAAAGTTATTTTGGCTATGTTGTAATGGTGTTGTGAATTTTTCAGGTCTGGATGTATGAATACTTTGGAGTTTGTTCTGAAATCTTGGAGGAGGTTGCTGGCATTTTTCCTAGATTTCTCTATTGGTTGCCCAAACACCGTTTGTCTACACCTTCCAGACATTCTTTGGAGATTTTACGCTTGGTGATTGACAACTTGACTTCTGAGTTCTTCCTCCTTTTCCTTTTTTTTTTTTTTTTTTTTTTTTTTTTGAATCTTTGGTACTTGGTTATGGCTTGGTCTTTTCACATTCTGGGTTCCTTTGTGATTCTTCAAATGTCTTTAGATCCTTGGGCTGGATGTGAGAGGTATGCAGAGTGTGAGCGGGCTTTAGAGCTGAATGGCCACCAGGTATTGTTTAAATGTAGGCATGGAAGGTATTGGTATCTTGGTGATAGGGTGTTGCCCCAAGTTCATCATGAGTATCTTTCGACCACAATTCCAACTACTCCTTGTCCCACTGTCCGGTTGGCTGACTTTCTGACTAATGAAAAGATTGCTCGAGCCCGTGATGGCTATACAGTTGCAAAAGTAGAAGGGGATTACTCTGAATTCATTCGACTTCATTCGCAAGGTTGCTTGGTTGGAAGAACGGTACTTTTCTTCCCTTCTAAAGTCAAATTTTTATCTTGCAAATTCCTTTTCCATATCTCTGCTTGGTAACAAAATGTGCATGTTGGATTTTCAGCCTCCATCTTCTAAGGGAGAGGAAGGGGGAGAGGAAGAGGAAGAGATACCCTCTCCTCACCATGCTGGCAGCTCTTCTAGTTCCTTTATGGGGACTTATCCCCATTTTTCGGCATGGCAATATGATGTGATGAATTCTGATAGAACGTATAGTTCCATGCCTTTGACTAGGCTAGAGCACATACCGAATGTTCCTTGGCCTGATCCGATATGTTCTCACATGTTCAGTTCTTTGTTCTTATTTCTTCTTGGCTTATTGAATGGCTCTTAATTTGGTAAATTTGTGCTTCAAGTTGATGTGGACCTTGTGGAAGAAAGCATGTGGATGATTCGAGGCTTACAATCGTTGGCTTATACTCAATCCTCCCAATATGTGCTCAATGATGCGAGCTGGGTATGCCATGATGCTTTCAAGAGTCTTTGGCTTGAACTTTGCTTGATGGTGGAATTACCACTCAATTTTGCTGACTTTTCAGGCACATCGAATAGAAACTGTTGATTCTACTAGAAAAACTTTAGAGGAAAGGATCAGGAGCCTCAAACTTGAAAATTGTCAGTATGATCCTTGATTTTTTACAAGTCAAGAAGGAAATAATGAAGGTGGCTCCTCTAGAGGAGAATCAAGGAGATCCTCACGCAGGTGAACTCAAAGTCCTAATGATATTTGACTTGCATTTTTCCTTTTTTCTGCAAAACAAAAGGAAACGTTCCTTAGACAATCTTGTATTATTTTCCATGTTTAGCTCTTTGTCCTTGCAATTGCCTTGGATCATGTAGAAATTTTAACTAAGACAAGTTTAGAATTCACCTGATGTGTTCTTGTAGTACCAATTTAAACTTATCTTGATTGGCTCTGATGGAATCTGCACTTACTTGAATGAGGCGGAGCCGAATACCCTTAGTTTAAAATGAATGCATGATATTTTTTTTTAAATCTTAATGATGATGATTTTTTTTTTTTTTTTTAAATGATGGTGGTCTTTCTTCTTCCTTTTTTTTTTTTTTTTTTTGAAAATGAATAAGCCATAGGCAAACGCCCTTAGTTTGGAATATGAGTTCATGGATCTTAAATAAACATCTTGATTTGATTAATTTTTGAAAACAATAATGCAAGCGATGATTTTCTAAAACAAGTGAGTTAGGCACGTCAGAATGCCCCAGTTTGACCAAAATAATCTTTTTGAGTGTTATATGATCTTAAAAAAAAGTCTGAGAACGCAAAATTGCATGGATGTACGATGGCCAGAGTGGGTGCCACTTGGCACATGAGGAGTGCCATTCGGCACTTTAAAAGTGCCATTCAGCACTTTAAAAGTGTTGATCGGCACTTTTAGAGTGCCATTCAGCACTTGTCTACACCACGACGCTCACACCATGGTGGGCCAACTCCTTACGCTTTTCCAATGCGTGTTTCATGTTTTCATATTTTTTGAAAAAAGTTTCCTTCGTTTGTGATCGTGAGACACTCTCCTACTCAACTACAAATTCTTTGAAACCTATTTCAAACTTGATTAGGAACTAATGTAGCTTATATAAATGATTTCTCCTGCAACAAATCTCTACATCAAGGTCAGCAAAACACAATAATCACAAGCAAAAGTCATCTATGGCTAGCAATCACAACTTTTCTCATGCAACAATTCATGATATCAACAGATGGGTTCGTAGCTTTGATTTCAGTACCAAGACCAATTTTACAGCCTACAAACTATAGGGAGTTAAGGCTTTGAGGAATGTCAAAATCAAATGGGATTTTCTTCGTGCTGCTGTGAAATTCTGGGATCCTGAATATCATGTGTTTCTGTTTAACACTGCTGAACTTTGTCCAACAATTGAAGAATTTTCTACTATCCTGGGCTATAATCCAAGCAGAAAATCTGTAGCGGTTTCTTGTGATCCCAGGCATAAGGAATCTTTGTTTGATGCTCCTAGTCTTCCTACCTCCATCACCAGTAGTATGATTGAAGGACATATGGTGAATCTTTGTGCAATTGTTTCCAGGCTGATTGACAAACGCACCTATGGAGCAAAAAAACTTTGGCTTGGCCCTATGATTCATGGGAAAACTTTTGCTTTGCTCTGGAAAGCGCAGTTTTGTGGATGCTCGAGCCATAAGTGTTGTGAATCAAATTAAGGATGGTGATAACCCTGTTTGTTTGATCTTGGCAGAAACTCTTCTAGGACTGGATGTTGTATTTTTTTAATGGTGGAGAATCTCAAAACTTCCTAGGGAGCCCGTTGACTTTGCAGATATGGCTGATGGAGTGACTAGATATGATTGCCAAGCCTACAACTGGTAATTATGGGCCTAGCAATTTTCTTAGCAGGACTGTAATTAAAACTGAGTGCCAAACCGAAAGTGACTGGGTGAAATTCTTGAGCAAGAAATCCAGTACCTCAATCCAATGGAACTGTTATTGGTGGAAGTACCCGCCCCCTCTACTGCGGTCTCTAGGATCAGACCACATCTTCCTTGTTTGGTTGCGGAGGGCAACTTTCTACAAGGGAGATAGACTCTTAAGGCAATTCAAATATGAGCAAGGAATGTCAAGTGGCAAAAGAAGAAGACCTTTCACTCCTGTGGACACAAATCCTACTTCCGTACAGAACATGCTGTTGGGATTGGGGATGGCCGACTGAGTGGACCAATCCTTTGTCAAGGTTCACTTTCACAAGATGACTACAGAATACTCTAATTGGTTGATAAATAAGATTGTTGACAAGGAAGCTGAGATGGTTGCAATGAGAGAACAGTTTCTCAAAGATAATCAGAAAAGACACGATGAAGACAACTATGAATTCAAAAGAAGGAACAAGAATGATGAAGCACTTAACACAGAAGAAATCGGTGATCAAAAGGCGAAAAGACTGAAGACAAAATGACCTTCTTATTTTCTAGCTTTGAACATGTTTATTTAAAAGTTGATGAAAAAACTCTTATGTTTATGAATTATTTAGGATTTGCAAGTTAAGGGTTCTGTTTATGGTGTAGGCTTTTGGGGTTTTTTTTTTTTTTTTTTTTTTTTTTTTTTTTTTTTTTATGGTTTGGCTTAGGGTTCTTGAGGTTTATTTATTTATTTATTTAGGGTTTGGGTTCTTGGATTTTGTGTAATGACATGGTTTAATGGAATTGTTGAATTTTTGGAAATTTTGGTTATTGGGCAAATGGTGGTTTTGAGAAATTGTGACCAAACCAAAGCATGGTTGCCTACGTACCCCCTTTGTAGAAGAATCAGGTCATCACGTAGTTCATTGATGATGATTTTTTTTTATTTGCCTTAACTTTTGCCTAGGCCGCCCTTTTGGGTTTTCAACTTAGCAAGCTCTCTCACTCTCTTCTTTTTTATTTTTTACTCTCCTTTTGCTTAGATTGCTCTTTTGGGTTTTCAACCTACCTTTTTTTTTTTTTTTTTTTTTTTGCTTTAATTTTTTCCTAGACCGCCCTTTTAGGTTTTTAACCTAGCGAGCTTTTTTTTTTTTTTTTTTTTTTTAATTTTAATTTTTTTTAAGCCTAGGAAAGGAAATAACATAATTTACAACTACTTTAGACGTGGCGCTTTCAAACTGCCACCTTAGACGTGGTACTTCTTCAGTTGATCCATGTTGGTTGGCTCAGCGAAAGGGTTTGCATCTAAGTCCATCAACCTTACTACTCCCTCAGAGTATATCTGTTTGATAATGTATGGGCCTGCCCAATTTTGCTTGAACTTTCCATTTGCATCTTGAACTGGGGCTCAGATTTCCTTCAACACTAAATCCCCCAACTTTAAATCTCTGACTCTTACTTTCTTGTCAAAAGCTTTCCTAAGCCTCATTTGGTAACCTTGAATATGATACAAGGCCTTAAGTCTTTTCTCATCTAGTATGCACAACTGATCATATTTGCTTTGTAACCAATCTACTTTAGGGATTTCACTTTCCAATATTGTCCTTAATGAACGAACACCCATCTCAATAGGAAGAACTGCTTCCATCCCATACACTAATGAATAAGGAGTGGCTCCTGTAGAAGATCAAATTGATGTTTTATACCCCCAGAGTGCATAGGGCAATTGCAGGTGCCAGTCCTTGTAGTTCTTTGTGCTCTTCTTCAAGATTCGCCCTATATTTTTATTAGTAGCCTCAACTGCTCCATTAGTCTGAGGACGGTAAAGTGAAGACTTGTAGTGTTGAATGTTGAACTGCCATAGCAGCCTCTCTGTTTCTCCTTTGAAATGTTGTCCATTGTTAGAGATAATTTCATGCGATACCCCATATCTGCAGATGATATTAGTCTAGATGAATTGAGCAACTTTCTTTGAATTCAAAACCTTAGATGAGGCAGCTTCTACCCATTTAGTGAAGTAATCAATGGTTACGAGTGTGAATTCATGGCCATTTGATGCTGTTGGATGGATCTTCCTAATAATGTCTATTGCCCATGTAGAGAATGGCTAAGGTGATGTCATAGTATGTACTGGCATGGGTGGCATGTGCTTCAGATCTCTATGGATATGGCATTGATGGCATTTTCTAACATGAGCTACACAGTCGGCTTCCATAGTAGTCCAATAATAACCCTGCCTCATTATCTTCCTTGACAGCATGTGTGCATTCATATGTGGTCCATAACTTGACTCATGAACCTCTTAAATTATTTGCTGTGCTTCCTTGGTGGTTACACAAAGGAGATGAATTCTATCATATGATCTTCTATAAAGACTTTCATCATAAATGATGTAATTAGTAGACAACCACCGAATGGTTAATTGATCATTCTTGTCTACAGACTTCGGGTATGTCCCATCCTTAAGGTATTGTAGGATGTCTGAATACCATTCACCTTCTCCATTCTTCTCTTCATCCTTTTCTATTGTCATGCAGTAGGCTGAATCTTCTTTTTGTTCTAACATTATCGGTCTAGCTTCATCTTTTTTTGGCCCATCCATCATGCATGCCATGGTTGCTAAAGCATCTACAATTTGATTCTGCATCCTTGGCACATATTGATATTGAATCTTGCTGAATATTGATGCCCACTTCTGAAGACATTCATGATAAGGCGTCAACCTTTCTTCTTTGATCTTCCACTTATTCTGAATTTAGGAGATTATCAAAGCTGAGTCTCCGTATACCTTCAACTCTCTCACTCTTAGGCCTAAGGCTGCTTGTAGGCCTATAATGCAAGCTTCATATTATGTGGCATTGTTGGTGGCAGGAAAGTTAAGTCTGCCAGAAAATGGAATATGTGTCCCTTTTGGAGAAATTAAGAAAACTCCAATTCCACTTCCATTTTGATTTGTGGCTCTATCAAAATACATCTTCCATGATTCTGCTTCAATCCCTATGATGTCTTCATCTGGAAAGTCCCTTTGAATCTCTTCAGCTTCTTTTGGTGAACAATAGGCTAAGTGATCAGTAATTGCTCTCCCCTTCACAAATTTCTGGGTCATATACTTAATATCAAATTCTAACAAAAGCAACACCCATTTAGCTGTCTTCCCTTCTTGCATAGGTTTTTCCATTAAGTACTTCAAAGGATCCATTCTTACAATCAACAAGACCTTCTAGGCAAGCATACAATGTCTGAGTTTGTGGGTAGTCCATACAAGTGCTACACATGCCTTTTCTAATGGTAAATACTTTTCTTCATCAGGCAACATCTTCTTGCTGATGTAGTAAATTGCATTCTCCCTTCTAGTCTCCTTTAGGTATTGAGCAAATATAGCCCTCATTAATGTATCTTTAGTGGTGAGATACAACAACAATAGCTTTTCGGGTACCGGTGGGACAAGTATTGGCAGTTTCATCAGATAATTCTTGATCTTCTCAAAGGCTTCTTGGCATTGTTCATTCCACACTATAGGAATCTCCTTCTTAAGTAGTCTGAAGATTGGTTCACATGTCATGGTGAGTTGAGCTATGAACCTGTTGATGTACTGTATCCTCCCCAGAAATCCTCGAATCTCCTTTTCAGTTCTTAGAGGCTTCATCTCTACAATTACCTTGATTTTGTCAAGATCAACTTCTATTCCCCTCTGGCTTACCATAAACCCTAGCAATTTTCCAAATGTGACTCCGAAAGTGCATTTCTTTGGATTCAACCGCAACTTGTAGAACCGAATTCTTTTAAAGAACTTCCTCAAAGCTGGTATGTGTCCTTCATGGTCTTAGGACTTCACTATCATATCATCAACATAAACTTCCACTTCTTTGTAGATCAAATCATGTAGCAAATTAGTGGTTGCACGTTGGTAAGTAGCACTAGCATTTTTAAGGCCAAATGACATGACCTTGTAGCAATATGTCCCCCATTGTGTAATAAAGGAGGTTTTCTCCATATCTTCTGAAGCCATCTTAATCTGATTGTAACCTGAAAATCCATCCATAAACAACAGCAAAGCATGACCTGCCGTGTTGTCAACCAGGACATCAATGTGAGGCAAAAGGAAATCATCTTTTGGGTTGGCCTTATTTAGATCTCGGAAATCTACACACATTCTCACATTTCCATCCTTCTTTGGTACTGGAACCATATTAACTAACCACTCTGGATAGTTGACCACTATCAGGATCCAGCATTGTACTGTTTCTCAACTTTTTCCTTGATCTTGAGAGTCCATTCTGGCTTCATTCTTCTCAATTTCTACTTGACCGGTTTCATGGTTCGATTTATTGGGATGCAGTGCTATACTATATATGTATCAATCCTAGGTATGTTTTCGTATGAACACGCAAAGACTTCCTTGAGCTCTATCAACAGTGCCACTAATGCTTCTTTCTTAGAAGGGGTCAAAGTATTGCCCACTTATATCATTTTAGGTTCATTATCAGTTCCCAGGTTAATGGGTTGGGTTTCTTCTTTTATGGGTTCTAGGTGTCCATGTTTTAATTCCTTATTATTAAGAGTTTCTTTACTAATTTTAGAAATAAAAACATTCAAAGCCAACAAATAAGCAAAATCAGAAATCATATTAAAAGGAAAAGAGTTCTCAACAGACTCAACAGGCTCAATAGACTTAACTAAATCAGACTTGACTGGAAAAATATCACGAAAGGCTTAACAGGAATAGAAATACTAGCAGAAATAGACTCAATAGGGACAGAAACAATGTTCTTGGTAGGAGTAACTAGCTCAGCGGTCTTAATCTTCTTGGCAAAAGTGACTGACTTGACAGTCTTGATCTTCCTTACGTAGTCCTCCATGGGGTGGGCGGCTCCCTCCCATGCCCAGTTCTTCAACTTGGTCATGGTTTCAACAATGGTAGATGGCTTCCACTAAGTTCCTTCTTCCCTCAGCATCAGTACTGTGGAATCTTTATCCATATAATCTATAGCTTCTTCATTAACCACTATGTCTGTAGGCTTGCTTGTCACAAAAGCATCCAAGCATTCTATGTTATCCATCCACTCATCAAACAGCTTGTGCTTGCCCCTATTGCCCAAGTAGGTGTGTTGAGGAAGTTGCTTTGACTCACCCCCTTCCATCCTCTCATTGCCACGTTCAACATTCTCAAGTGTCATGATTCTGAGGTTGTGGACCATTAGTTTTTGGTCTAGAGACCAACCTAGCATCTATATCATCCTCCTCTTCGGTATGTGGGGTTGATGAACTTGGTTCTAAATCATAATTTGACCCCAATTTTGGAACCTCTCTTCCATGCTTGTCATATCTAGGACCAGACCTTGAATTGACATTAAAAATATCACTCTAATCTGAAAGATGCCCATAAAGGTATTCATCATAGTACATTTCATTGGCTTGTGGATTCTCTTCTCTTGCATTCTCTAACACTTTTATCAGCCTATATTGGTCACTATCAATGTCACTCCACCTGTTAGCTTCAGCATCATCTTCAATGTCTTCATCATAGTAGTCCACAACATCATCATATTCTTCATAAAACAGACCTGCATATTCATCTTCTTTATCACTAGGGGGTTCACCCCAATCATTTCCACTATACGGGCTATCATAATCTTCAATGTTGTTGCTCTCACTATCAGTGCTGCTGTCATTATCATCATGTCCACTGCCGCTGCTGTTACTATCACTACTACTATCACTCTTGTCATCACTTCCATCCTTATCATCACTAGGGGTTGCTGCCCCTTCCTCGTCTTCATCATTGGCTCTTAGTTCATAGGGCTTTTCAATGTATGCTGGCAAGCCTCCCAATATTTTTCTTCTTCTATGTTGCAAATAGGATCTCCAATGAGTGTAGTCATGGCATTAAGATCTATGTAATCAGCCCAATCAGTAGGAACCTAAGTTGTATCTTCCTTCTTTAATTCTGGAGCCTTGTTGTTGCAATCAAGTAGTATTTCGAACTCAGGTATCATTGTCCTTGTCACAAGATCAAATCTCAGTTCAAGGAATCCCCAATAACATTTACTTTCTCCAGCTTTGACAAACTTTCTATTCAAGGTAGGAGTATATGGCTTCAGAAGTTCTGGAAGACAAGGAAGTCCTTTTGCTTTGGCTTTGGCTTGGGCCATCTTTCTCACGTCCATCTCTAACAATTCATCATCAGTGAGCTTATAGCCTAGCCCAAAAAGAGGTGTGGCAGTAGGAATCATCAGGACTTGAACAGTAGGCTTCTTCACAGTTCTCCCCAAGTTCATCCTTGGAAGGTAGTTCATTTTCCTCATCATCACTACCACATTGTTGTTACCATAAGGAGCAAAGCCCATCAAAATTTTCTCCACTTCTTGTTCTCTCCTTTCAAAGCCAAACCTCTCAATCTCAAAGCCATCCAAGGTTAATGGCTCTTTCTCAAAATCTATACCTAAAATAGGTATAGGCACAGTCAAAGTATCCCCATATATGGTCACAATAGCTCCTTCATGTGGAAACCGAACCTTTTGGTATAGGGGAAAAGGTACGGCTTCTGTGTCATGGATCCATAGTCACCCAAGGAGCATATTGAAGCATGAGGCTATATTAAGGATTTAAAAATCCACTTTCTTGACCATCAGTCCTATAGTGAGCTCTAATATTATGGTTCCCAAGACCTCTCTTCTATTGTTGTCGTATGCTCTCATATGATGATCGGTAGGCACAAAGTCTTCAATGCTTAGACTCAAGCAACTTGCAGTCTTCAAAGGACGCATGTTCAAAGCACTTCCATCATCTATCAAAACCATCGGTATCCTCTTCCACATGGCATCTACAATGATATGCAACGGGTAGTTGTGGTGCTTCCTTTTCTTGGTCAGATCCTTGTCAGAATAGGAAATGGTGAGTTCCCCATTTATGGACCCAATCATAGCATTCAAATCTTAGGAAGTTGTGGTTATAGGAACTTGGATTTGGTTGAGAAGGTCTACTAGGTTTTGACGGTGTTTGTATGAGGCCATGAGTAAACCCCATAAGGATATATTGGCTTATGTCTTTTGTAGTTACTTGATGACTTTATCTTCTTTGGCAGGTGTTTGTTAGGTAGATTTATTTAAGGCTTCTACTGGGTTATCGGTCTCCAAATGTGGGGGTTTGAAATGTCTCCCCCCTCTTGTGATATGGGCAATTTTGGTTGGGTCATTGGGATCAATGTCTTGGGGTTTGAAGTGTCTCCCCCCGTTTGTGGGTGCTTGGTAGCTTAATTGGGGTTTGAAGTGTCACCCACAATTTGTGGATGTTTGGTTATTTACTTAGGGTTTGAAGTGTCTCCCCCTATTTGTAGATGTTGGGTGATTTGGTTAGGGTTTGAAGTATCTTATAAGTCAAAGATAGGGTTATGATGTTGCAGCAGCGGAGTTTCTTCTGTGCTTAAGGGCTTTAGTACTGTAATGGGAGTGACAGGATTGGAACAAAAGCTATTGGCTTGAGTGTCGGGCTTAGGTTCTCTTTGCAATCTCCCTTCAGATCTTGAATAAACTCTCCCTAATGACAAGCTTGGTCGGGTTAATCAAAGCTAAGACCCCATCCACATCAATCAATCAACCAAACAAACACACACAACATGCAATGCAATTTTAACCGAGACCAACCAAAAGGTAGGTTCTAAATCATTATGTTGTAAGGTGGGTTTGTTGTTTTATTGTTTCCCATAGTTAGGACGTTACACCTCCCAACTTGTAATGTAATGAACATTGCGTTGGTTTGTACAGCATGGTTTATCATTTACAGTCAACAAGAAATAATCTAGTGACTTTAGGCTATGAGTTGGTGAGTTCACCACTGGGTACCCGAATCTAATGAAGACCAATGATCCGTGGTTACTACCACCACAAGTTGTTGAAAAGGGGTGCATACATTGTTGTTTGGATGGCACACACTATGACAGATAGGGAAAACTTTTAACAAACAATACAAACACCAAAATATCATACACCAAAATATCATACAACATCTCAGCAAACATAAATAAACAAACAAGCAACAATATCATACAAGACCACGCAAAAACAAAGGTACACATTTGGTCACTTAAGTCTAATACGAAACTTAGCCCTCGACATCCCCAGCGAAGTTGTCACTATGAGAGACCTCCAAAATTGGGGTGCCTCTCAAAAAAGATATTTGGGTACTTTTTAGAGCACCTCTCTTTTTAGGAAAGTGGAATGTCAAATGCTTAACATCATTGGGTATTTCCTTCCTATTTCTTATATGTCCATGCATGGTTTGCTTAAAAAGAAAAATATGCAAAGAAAAATAAAAAGCAAAAAGAACAAAATGCTTTATGTATGATTGCAAGCTTGTCTTCTAGGAGATGTGGGAGTTATAGGATGTACCTTGAAGGTGATAGTCCCCATCAAACAGTTATGATTGTATGTGAGTTAAAGTGATTTTCTCATATCTCAAATCTTCATAACATGTAGACACTTATGTAATCTTGTGATGTTTTTCACACACAACACGCAATATTCTTTGCTACTTTTGATACATGTGTAGGTACAATGTGATTTGGCCATCACAAGGAATACATGTGTTAATGTATGCTCACTAAACTATTTTAACTTATTTTTGAAATATAAAATTGGTTAGGCTTGTTTAGTGTGTGTGTTTTTCTTTGGATCTATGTGCTTACATTTTTCTTGATTGAAAGATGTTTTTGAGAGATTAAAATGTTGTTTGGATCCTTAGTTGAGTTGCATGTTTAATTGCATTCATGTCTGGGTTTTTCTCTCCTTGAAAAACTGTTTTTAAGCAATCTCGACAACTCCTCGACACCTCTCGACAACTAGGCTATCTATCGAGCTCTTCAGTTTCTTTTTATCGCAATCTCGATAGCTCCTCGATCCATCGAGAAAGTTTCTGTCTCCTCGATAGATGCTCGATAGCTCCTCGATCCATCAAGCCTTTTTTTGCTGTGGACAACTCTGGATAGCTGCTCGATAGCTGCATCTATTGAAGTTTAAACCTCGACACCTCTCGATTTGTCAAGATTTTAAAGGTCCTATATATAGGATCCGCACGATTTCAAATTCATTTCTCTCAATCCTTTCAGCCTCTTCACCTCCCAAAACACTTCTCAAGCACCCTAAACTTCATTCTCACTCAATCTTTGGTCTTAAGATCATTTTTCTTCATCTGGTATGTTGATTTCTCCCTCTTTCTCATGCATTTCATATCTTTTGACCTAACTTTTGGGATTTTTGATAAACTTTGGGGTTTTTCAAAATTAATGGAGTTTTGTGAAATTTTTGGGATGGGCTTTGTGAAAATGGCTTTAAATCATCATGCATTCCATCACATTTACATTATAACAATATTTCATGCATTTTAGGTGTGTGTTTACTTTTTTGAACTGATTGTGTGTTGGTAGGATTGGATTGGCTGAGCCCATGATATTTTTACTATTGCATATCACATGCCCACTCATTTTCATGCATACATACCTTACATTCTCTATTTTCTAATATATTGATTGTGACTGGTGCTTTTCTGTATCTCTCTCTCTCTCCTTCTCTCTCTCTCTCTCTCTCTCTCTCTCTCTCTTGTTTACATTAGTTGCATCATGGCACCTAAACATAAATCTACTCCGTCCCAGAACCCTCTTCATTCTGGGGCATCTTTTTCTTATGATCCTACTCCTTCTCATGTTCGGTTTTGTGATGATAAAGCCCGACAGGACTTTTTGAAGAACTTTTCTAGAAGAGGCTTTCATTCAGAACGCCAAGACATTTTGTTGGACTTCTCCGACAGTGACCTACCCACTGTCATTCACAGTAGGGGTTGGGAGTCACTATGTGACGTCCCGGTCACTTGTCCATCCGTGCTTATACAGAAGTTCTACTCCAACATGCATAGATTTGATTATTCAATACCTCTCTTTGTGATTCGCGTTCGAGGTATGCACATCGTGGTCACTCCGAATATTGTATCCAACGTGCTCCATGTCCCCAAGGTAGCACATCCTGATTATCCTAGTTGTGATCGTCTTAAGACCATGTCTAAAGACAAGCTTATATCCTCTTTTTGTGAGCGTCCTTCTGATGGGGGTGATCGTCAGTTCACTCCTTGTACGGCCTTTGCTAAAGGTCCTAGGTTCATTAACATGCTTATGACTTTTGTTTTGCATCCTTTATCTCATTATAACTCCATTACAGAGCCCCGTGCTCAATTTTCCCTCTCATTTTATTCTTTCACTCATACATGTATATATACGACGACCCGTGATAAGCTCATCTTCCCTTCGGCTATCACGAGGATTCTATGCCATTATTCTATCCCCTTTCCCGTTTCCGACCACTTCCATGTCATGTGTGCCATAGACACCGCTATCGTTAAACGGAGCGAGGCGCAGCTACGTTCGAAGTGGTCCGGGATGGCGATTCCTCCAGCATCTACAACTCCATCCACATTCGCTCCCTCTTCTTCTACGGGCGGTGTGACTCTCGAGGACATCATGGCACAGCTTATGCGTATGGATGCTTGCCTCGACACTCTCAGTGATGAGTTGTGTTAGGTGAACACCCGTGTTAGTCGTATTGCATGACGACAAGTTGTCATAGGTGGCTTCGTTGCTTCTCCTCCTTCTACTCTAGAGGCTTCTAAGGATAAGGACGATGATGGTAATGTTGATGCTACTGATGCTAAGGTTGATGATGCTAGCTCTAACTCTTCCAATGCTGAACCTTTTGTCACTCGTGACAAAAAGGGGGAGTAGTTTTAGATATGAGAGTAGTCATACTTATAGGGGGAGGGTTAGTATAGGAGATTTTTGTTAGGAGGAGTGTTCATATTTTGAGGGATGTAGTGAGGACTTTATGTATTTTTTTCTTTTCTCTCTATTTTAGATACATTGTTCATGTACCTTAGATCTTGTGATCATGTTGTGATAGCAAACCTTGTGCTTGTTGATATATATACATTTAAGGTTGTTATTACAGTTCTTTCACCTATCTTTACATGTGTTGTTTCTTTTCTTTCTTTATACGCATGCTTCTTACTTTTCTTTCTTTATACGCATGCTTCTTATATATTGTATGCAATCTATTATTTCTGTTTCACACTAAGATGCCATAATGATTTTTGTTTAAAGTGTTTTAAAAATACAGGTTGTTAAAGTCTCCCTAGCCATGAGTTCTCTTCTTGCAAAGTTTTTCAAGAGTTTGTGTTAAGATAGATTTTATTGTATTCAACAAGTGAATTTGAGTTGAGTGATTTATGACTTCTTTCATATGTTCATTTGTTTGTTGTGGTTTTGTCACTGATTGCCAAAAAGGGAGATTGTTAGGACATATGTGATTCAATGTTAGGAACATATGTCAATATTTTATGTAATTGGCTAATCCTTTGACAAAACGCACTTTACTTGTAATTGGGTAGATCTAAGATGTGTTTAATGCTTCAAGAAATAAGGTTTCAAGTTCAAGTGTTAAAGCCATGCAAGTCTGTCCAAGAATCAAGTAAGAAAGTAATGTTCATTAAAGCTCGACAATTAGTATCTATCGAGGTTTAAGAGAGCTGTTTCAGCCCAAGGCTCTACAGCTGCTCGACAGATAGGGTATCTGTTGAGATTTATGAAGTTCAATTTTTTAGAGCTGATTTTCATCCAATCCATGAGTATGTGTTTAGGCTTTCTTTTCTCACAACCCTAAACATATATAAGGATTATTTTAAGGGCCGTAAAAGGTTACGCACAGTTACACAAGAACACAATTTCACAAGTGTGAAGAAAAGTGTGACCGAAAACCTAATTTGCCTTAATTCTTCTTTCTCTTGAAGAGACTGTTGTATTTGTACACCATAGGATTTTGTAACCAAGTAACTTCATGATTTTCATCGTGTGATGAACAGAAGAATTTTGCGGCCAACATTCTTCTCAAGTTGGTGATTAAGTGCGTACTGGGATCCGCGCAATTGGTTAGTCACATACTGTCGTGCATTGAAAATGAGAGATTGTCACTACAGAACAAGTCCAATTGGGTATTCGGCTAAAGTTTCAACTATAGGTTGGTATAAGGTACTGGGATTCCTTTACTTGTAACCGCTTGTTTTAATAATAATGAATTCTCAAGAGTGATGACCTTAAAATCACACAATGGGGTTTTTTGCCATGTAGGTTTTCTCCATTCGTAAACAAATCACCGTGTCAATTTATTTTCCACTGCATACTTTAGATAATTGGTGATTTGTTTGTGCTACCATGCATTTTGCATGTTAACTTGATTAATTAATAAACTTCGCTAATTAATCAATTAATTCATCACAAGGGGTTAATACATTCTTGGCCTATCAAAACCCTAAAACATCCTCTCAAGAACAAGGAGTGCTAATGCAAGAGGTTGTTTTCAATCACCCTCTCTTTTTTATGCTATCTTTTTATAATTGATGAATGTTTTATCCATAGTATGAATGATTCTTCATTGTTTTTTTTAAAGCATGATTGTTTTTTATGTGATTGTTATAATCTTTTTCTTGAATGTCAATAATTTGCATGTGAACAATTCTTTTTCTTAAAATAAAAACATATCTACATCTTTATAAGATGTCTGACTTTTTTCTTAAAATAAAAATAGATCTACATCTTTCTTAGATGTAGATCTAAGTTTTTCTTCAAACAAAAATGGATCTGCATCTTTATGAGATGTTGATCTGAATTTTTCTCAAAATAAAAACTAATTTGTATCTTTCTTGGATACAGATCTGATTTTTCTTTAACATATGTATATTTTTGAAATAAAGAAAGAGATTAAATATGATTGTGTTTGCTTTTGTTTATTTAATTCATGATTGCATAAATTCATATTATGAGTGAAGCTCTCTTCTTAAAAGAAAAATCATTTTCATTTTTTTTAACATATAAGAAAAACAGATATGATTTTTCTGCTACTAAAATCATGTTTTATCATCATAAAACAGATCTGATCTTTTATAAACTAAAAAATCCATTTTTTTAATTCTAAAAAAAAATATATCTGATATTTAATAAACCAAAAGACTTTATTTTGTGTAATAAAAACATATCTGGATTTTTATCTCCAAAAACCACTTTTTTTTATATACCATAAAGCAAATCTAATTTTTCCAAATCAAAATCTTTTTTTTTTTTTAATCACCAAAACATATTTGAATTTCTTAAAAAAAAAAAAACAAAACAAAAGAAGAGACTTCATTCATAAATAAATTTGTGTGATTTAATATTTTTTTCACGTGTTTAACATATCATTCATGACATGCATAAAATAGTATATTGGTTACAAGAGTCTAAAAGACCAGACTTTGTCTGGGCAGAATGAGTGCCTAACACCTTCTCATTCCGTAACCTAGCTTTCGGATTTAGGTCTTTGGCTAAGTAGATCTAGCCTTGTCTTTATTTATTTTGGATAAAATGTAACTAGGACAAAAAGCCATGTAATTATTTGGTAGTTTGTAACTAGGACCCAAAGCCATGTAATTTTTCAATTTTTCATAGATATAATTCATTATTCAATCAATGAATGGAACAATTCAGTCATGTATTTGTATATGTTTATTTTTTCTTATTTTTTGTATAAAAAATAAATGGTGACTCCACACCACTTCCCCAAAAAGAAAGGTATCCTAAAAAGCATTCCAAAAATCTCTTTTTTGAGGGGCACTTTTGAGGTCTCTCACACATCGCTAAGAGGGAAGGACAATGACCTAAGTCGCCTACAGGTAGATAGTCCAATGTAACGTCATCCCCAAGAGGGAAGGACAATGACCTAAGTCGCCTACGGGTGGATAGACGAGCAAAATCACCTATGGGTGGATGGTCCAATGTAACATCATTCCCAAGAAGGACAACGACCAAAGTTTCCTAGGGGTGGATGATCCAACATAAAATCATCCCTAAGAGGAGGGGGGGTGGCAACGATCAAAGTCGCCTACGGGTGGACAGTCCAACGTAAAGTCATCCTCAAGTGGAAAGGACAATGACCAAAGTCGCCTACAGGTGGGCGATCCAATGTAAAGTCATCCCCAAGAGGGAAGGACAACAACCAAAGTCCCCTACGGGTGGACAAACAACCAAAGTCGCTTATGGGTGGACAATCCAAAGTAAAGTCCTACTCAAGGGGGAAGGACGACGACCAAAGTCACCTACGGGTGGACGGTCCGAAGTAAAGTCCTACACAAGAGGGAGAGATGATGACCAAAGTAAAGTCATCACTGAGAGGGAAGGATGACGACCAAAGTCATCTACGAGTGAACAGAAGAACCAAGCCACCCACGAGTGCCTTGGTAAAAATTCAAAGTCTTCCTACCAATAGGTGGATGGATGAACCAAGCCATTTACAAGTGCCTTGGAAAAAGATCTGAGTCTTCCTGCCTATAGGGTGATAAATGAACTAAGTCACCAAGGCGACAAACGATCCAATATTTCCTCTAAGGATGATCAACTCAAGTAGAGATCATCCAACCAAGTCACCAAGGTGACGAATGATCCAAGAGATCTTCCAAAGATGATCAACTCAAGCACTGATCATCTAACCTTATCACCAAGGTGACAAACGATCCAAATGATCCTCCAAAGATGGTCTACTCAAGTAACTAAGGTGACAACTGATCCAAGAAATCCTTTAAATAGGATCGACTCAAATAAAGATTGTCAAACCAAGTCATCAAGGTTACAAACGATTCAAGTGATCCAAAAAGTTTTCGGTTACCGAAAGCATAATGAGCTCAATAAAAGAGTCTTCGATGACTAAAAGCATTGTCAGGTTCCTCCCCTGACACCATTTGATACACTCCGCCTTAACGATCATCACATATCAAGGGGTCGTCAGGATATTCGACCCAACAGATCGTGACCATACCAATCAACTCCGTCACCAAGGATCCGTTGAGGGATGTCACGTATCCTCCTGACCTATAGATTTGTAAGACCTAGGGGGTAGATAGACAATTAAGGATGCCCTCGTGCACCTGATCAAATCGTAAGTCCTACCTAAGGGGTGGACAAATGATCAAGGATGCCCTCGTACACTTGATCAGATCCTAAGTTCTACCTAAGGGGTGGACAGATGATCAAGGATGCCCTCGTGCAACTAATAAAATTCTAAGTCCTATCCAAGTGGTGGACAGACGATCAAGGATGCCCTCTCGCACACCTAATAAAATCCTAAGTCCTACCTAAGGGATGGACAAATGATCAAGGATGCCCTCGTGCACTTGATCAAATCCTAAGTCCTTCTAAAGGGATGGACTAATGATTAAAGATGCCCTTGTGCAACTGATCAGATCCTAAGTCCTACCCAAGGGGTGGATAAATGATCAAGGATGCCCCTCGTGCACCTGATCAAATCCTAAGTCTTACCCAATTGGTGGACAAACGATCAAAGATGCCCTTATGCACCGAATTAAATCCTAAGTCCTACACAAGGGGTGGACAAACGATCAAGGATGCCATCGTGCACTTGATCAAGTCCTAAGTCCTGCCTAAGGAGTCGACAGACTATCAAAGATGCCATCGTGCACTTAATCCTTATCAAAACTCAAAACCCTACCCAAAGGGTAAATTGACAAGTCAAAGAAATGAGGGTTGGGTTGAAATAACCAACGAGTCGTAGCCCTTAGTGCCCAACATTGAGATAAACCCTCTAAACCAATGATTAAATAAACATTGATGTGATATAAGGAAAATTGACAAGCATCAACACTTGTACAAAATGCAAGAAATTAATTATGAAGTAAACTGAAAGCTTTATAAATTGCTGAAAAATATAAACCCAAAACAAGCGGCAAAGCATTTATGACAACTCTGAGACCCGTCGGCCACCCTGATGACTCACAGAGTAAAGGGCAGTTGATGAGGATAATTTTTGACTGATCGGTATGGGGGTGCCCAAAAGGGATGACCAACCCCGAAAGGGATGATCAATCACAAAAGGGATGAACAACCTCGAAAGGGATGATCAATCCCAAAAGAAAGGAATGACCGAACCCCGAAAGGGATGATCAATCCCAAAAGAAAGGGATGATCAATCCCAAAAGGGATGACCAACCCTGAAAGGGATAATTAATCCTAAAAGGGATGACCGATGATCAATCCTGAAAGGGATGACCAACCCCAGAAGGGATGATTAATCCTAAAAGGGATGACCAACCCCCGAAAGGGATGATTAATCCCAAATAACCAACCCTAAAAGGGATGACTAACCCCTGAAAGGGAAGATCAACCCCAAAAGGGAAGACCACCCTCAAAAGGGATGATCAACCCCTGAAAGGGAAGATCAGCCTTTAAAAGGGACGATTAACCCATGGGCCGACGGATCATGTAATCCCCGATCCTGACAACCTATCCCTTAGGGTTTCCATGGGGCTTACCTTAGGCCCACTCACAAATCCTTGCATAGTGCATAGAAATTACTTGCACATCATTACCAAAGGCCCTACCATGCAATCAAATCTCTTATATATGGAAAGGTGATCCTATGTATCTTAGGACCCTTCTCTCTAAAAGGAAATTCCCACGTATCATGGAATTCGGGTCAACTCTCTACCACTATATAAACCATAAACCTTACCTTTTTTGAGGTATGTGAATCCTCCCTAACTCTTGTACTCTTGAGTTCTTGGAGAATCTTCTATTACTAACTTAACCTTCAGAAGGTTTTTGGCCGGTACCCCACCAGTGCCCTTTGATTGGTTCTTCTCTTTTGTTCTTCAGGTACATCCATTGGCACATATGTGAACGATCAACTCATTAACGATTTTTGTGCATCATTAGTTGTTATTTATTCAAAATAGGTTATTAGGTTCTATATGAATTGGAGAAGCTTGACAAAGCAACTGTATCGAACTCCTCTGCTCAGAAGCCTTCCGGAATAGAATATGGAAATTACGGGTCCTAAATAAGGTAAAAAAAATTTTAGTGGTAAGCTTGTTTTAGTGCATTACCGACGAAAGTGAATCTAAAGAAAAGCAAGGTTATTGTTGATTCTAGTGTTAGGATTGTCCTAAAACGTAATTGTATGCGTTATAGGAATGTGGGGCTCTTCCTCAAATCTGGGATTGTGATTTTGGTTGGGTGAAATCGGGATTTCCTCACCTTCACTCTTTCTTGGATCTGGCATCTGTAGTAGACTCGAAATCAAGCAAACTGGAGTCATTTGCAATGGTGGCATGGATAGTGTGGAGTCATTGTAATAAGGCTAGATGTAATGAACGATGCCTGCCACTCTACAAAGTGCTGGATTTTGCTCGATTTTACCTACTTGAATTCCAAAGCTCGCTACATGGTCAAGATCGTTGGCCTAATCCAACGAAAGCAAAGTGGAAACCCCCCTTTTCTTCCACAATTAAGGTAAACTTCGATGGTGCCATGTTTGCGAAGTCTAACAATGCAAGGATTGGAGTGATTATTTGGAATGATAAAGGGGAGGTTATGACCGCCCTTTTAGAGAAGATTGCCCAGCCACCATCTGTGGATATCTTGGACATGCTGGCAGCAAGGCGTGTAGCTTAGTTCATATGAAACTTGGCTTTCCACAGGTTGTTTTCGAAGGCATTACCAAGGCGCTTACTAAAGGATATTCGGCCCTCTCAAGTTTTTGTCATCTGATAAAAGACTTTAAGTCTATTTTGGGTTTGTGTTGTTCCCACTTCTTCTCTCATGTCAAGAGGCAGGGCAATTCTGTAGTCTATGCTTTAGCACAGAGAGCTAAACTTTCTTTTCCTTTGTTAGTTTGGATGGAAGATGTTCCATTAGATGTTTTTCAATTTGTGTTTGAGACTTTCTAGTTTAATAAAAGCATACCGATGAGTATGGTTTTCTCTAAAAAAAAAAAAAAAGAATCTACCACTTGATTATATTTGATTCTTTTAGATATACATAAATTATAAATATTAATTACATATATGGGGTGCGTTTGAATACCGCTTATTTTGCTGAAAACTGAAAATAATAAAAAAATAATTTCTGATTACTGTTCACACTAAAAAACACAGTTCATATGCCTTAATGCACCGTTCATGTCCCATGAACAGTGCACTAGGCGCTGGTCCCAAAAAAAAAAAAAAAGGGCTGAAACGCAAAACGTCCAAACGTGGATGTGATTCAAATGCTTACATAGTGTCCGTTTGAATAACTTATTTTTTGCTAAATTATTTTACTATTCAGCTTATTTTTTGTATTATTCATTGGCCTCACTGCATTTTTTTGTACTATTTATAGGCTCCACTGTACTATTTTAATTAATTTTTACCTTTCTCTACAGTACTTTCAACAAAAGTTTTTTAATTTCAGTAAAATAAGCAGATCCCAAACAAACTTATAGTATCATAATTAAAAAAAAAAAAATAGAAGCTAAAACTTTTTTTTTTTTTTTTTTGAGAAAGAGAAGAAGCTAAAACCTCAATAATAAAGAAAACAAAAAAATAATTCTTATATATGTGTAAAAATTAAAAGAAAATATTGGGAGTCACATGTCACCTTTGCCTCTCTTATTCCGGAAACACACCCTAATAGCACATTGACGATAAATGCTAATTTATAGTAAACACTTTAACTTTATACCAAAAATAAAAAATAAAAAAAGTAAACCTGAGTCCACTATCTCATAAACGACCAGGCATAAAGTTAGAATTTGAAAGCCAACCTAGGACTACCTAAAATTCACACTTTCACTCCTCCCTTCTGCATATAGTTCCTCTCATCACCAAAACCCTTCTCTCTGTTTCTTCAATGGAGGAGGGGACCTCAGAAGCCCAAAACTATCTCTACGAAACCCTGAGTCCGCTCTCTTACTCAACCACCACCACCACCGCCTACCAATCCCCACCGTCTGACGATGAAGCCGAGCCCTACTGCGTCTTCCGCAACGAAATCTCTCTGTCCGTACTCAATCCCGACTCTCATCAGACTACCGCACCGGACTTCTTCTCCCTTGATGTCGGTGGCGCTGCCGAGCCAATTGCATCTACGCCGGCGCGTGAGCCGAAGACGCCATCTCGCGAAGCCGCCACGCCGAGACTCGAGACTGCTTGGTTCCGTGGGAATTGTACTTTCAAAAGCCCCATGCTTAAGCTCCATAAAGGTATTTTTAATTTTATTTGGTGTTTTTTGTGCTTTATAAGATTTGGGTTTTGCCTAGTTTCACCAAAATTAGTCTTTTTTTTTTTTTTTTTTGAATATTTAGTTTTTGACTAATTTTGAGTAAATCCCAGTAAATGGTTAGCTCTATTGGTTACTTCTAAGCATTGCATGCAATGCATGTTTAATTTTATTTTTCTTATTGGGTTCTAGGACGAGTCAGGGATTGATAAAGTTGAAAGTGAAAGCTACTTTGAAAAGATATTATTTGTTGGAACTTTGCTCTCTTAAATTGTTGATGATTGCTGTGTCAGTCAAATATTAATGACAGGTCATACACGTGGATATAGATTATATACAAAAAATGTTTAAGAACTTGCATATATTATTATCTTTGTACGTAATATTTGGATGCAGGTATGTAATTTGATGATACAGTGTTCAACCATCTGCATATACATGCCTTTTGGGCCAATGAGAGAGAGAGCATCGATATTAATGTTGCATTAAGTTTGACACTAGATTAGGTAGAATGATATAAGCCTTTTGGGTTCCATTTTGGAATGTTTAAGCTTTTGCTATGCCAATGGGCTATAGCTCAATTAGCACCTCCTCTTGCTACAAGTTCTAGGTGGAGGGCAAGGTTGTGGGTTCAACCCCCATTGGGGTGCGTGTGTAGCTTACCAATTAAAAAAAAGGAGCTTTTGTTATGCTAATATATATATATATATATAAAATATGAAGTTTTATTAATGTCACAAAAATAAAGTCACCCAAGTATAATCCATGGAGTATACAATTGGGGACCATACAGTCAGTCACTCAAATTACATAGATCTATCAAATCACTAACTGAACATATGGAATTACTATGGAAAACTGATATCCAATACAACAAAGTTCTAAAGAAAAATAATTTGAGATCATGCAAACTTCTCTCTAAATCCTCAAAAGTCCGGTTGTTTCTGAAAGGGAAAAAGATGTGCTTGGGATCCTCTCATGAACATTTAGAACTAAATTTGATTATGTTCTGACATTGTAAATCGTTCTGTAACTTATCTGCTGTTGGTTGATATTACAGAGATTGTGGATTTTTGCGACTTTCTATCTCCAACTCCAGAAGAGCAAGCTACTCGTAATACAGCAGTAGAACGTGTCTTTGATGTTGTCAAACATATATGGCCCCACTCGAAGGTGTGATTGGCTCACTGTCTCTCTCTTCAACTTCAGACTTTTCAATTATATAGAAGATGGAAATGTTGCAATGTTGTGTTATGATTGTTGCTTTTTAGGTAGAAGTTTTTGGATCGTTCAAGACAGGGCTCTATCTTCCATCTAGTGATATTGATGTGAGTACGCTGTTCCTCTTATCTCTAATAAACAAGTACCTTCATAGAATTTTTTAAGTTCCATGCTCGTAAGATGTAATGTTCTGAGGCATTTTTTTGTACTTAATAAAGGTCCCAGCTACTTTGGCATCTGATTTATTTTTCTCTATTTTATTTTTGGTACACCATTTTTCTCTATTTTGAATCCCTAATCTGGCTACTTGTACATTACAATTCAGCTTAAATTAAATATTAGATTGCCTTTAGTAGCTCACAAGCTGAAAGTAATTGTGCCTGGTTGGATTGGTCTCAAAAGACTTTTTTTTTTCTTTTTTTTTTTTTTGGGCTATGTAACTCAAAATCCTTGTTTTATGAGAACACCAAAAAGATTTTATGAGATGTTTTCTACCTCATTGTTCTCAGATTACATTGAAAACATGGAGGACAGACTGAAAACGCTGCTTCATTTATGGAAAAATTGTAAAAAAAAAAGGAAGTCTACCTAATGAAAAAATCATAATATTGAGACTCTGATTCAACTAAACTTGATCAGCCTCTTAAGTTCACATACAGACCTCCCTCCCTCCCAAACTGTAGCAAAAGTCTAAAATGGGGAACAGATAGAGAGGCTGATGTGAGATGTTTTTTTTGAGTTTTCTCCGTAAATTGCTCCCTTACTCTATTTTAGGGTAGCTGATACCAATGCTCTTAACCCCAATTAATGGTAGGCTTCATTCATAGTTTTGCATAATTGGAGGCCTATATCTTGTGTCTAAACCTCACTCATTTAGTTTTTATTTGTTTAAATTGACATTATCTAAACAAATTTTCATTTTTTTATTTTCAAAAATATGTTTTTAAGTTGCATCTTTCCAAAAAAAACTTATGGTATAAAAAAAAGAGGAAACACTCTTCTGTTCTCATTCTTGAAAACAAGTTTTTGAGAACAGTTTTTGGAAAATTTATTCAATGAGCCGCATTGCTTCTACCTGAAAGTGTGAACAGTCTCATTATTAATGTCTTTTTTCGTTGTTGATAATTATGTGATTTCATTAAAAGAAATTACTAAAAGGTATGCAATCACCAGAAGTATAAAAGGAAGAGCCAAAATGTAAAAAGAGAAAAAAAAAAAAATACAATAGTTTTAACTAAAGTTCAAATCAGTTGGGAAGTCAATAAGATTGGAGGTGGTAAAAAATGTAGAAGTCAACATTGACTCATAAAGGGGGCTGGGGGGCAAAAATCTATGCTGCACTACCAAATGCTCCTTTTCCTTAAAAGTATGCCTATTCATTTTTCTGAAAATGTGCACAATGGAACTGACTTCCAAACTGTTTGGAACCCAGTGGTTCTTACTAGGGATGGATAGGAATTATAGGGAAATTGATGAGAATTGTAGGGAAATTGACTTAATTTGAGGTAATCATCCTCCATAAATAATGAAAGAGATTAAAAGAGAAAGATGCACTAATGCACTAAGAAATTGATTTATTCTTTTATGATGGAAATATGATTACAAGTAGGTATTTATAGAGCCATAAAACTATTCTATTGGCCAACATGGCCTTATCCTAATGGTCCTATTATTCCCTATGTGTATTAATAATTCCAACACGTGTTAAATGTGATTAACATGTTTGGAATTGTAACTAACCAACCAACTAACTAACTAAATGCAATATTACAGCTATTATTATTTATATACCTATAGGGGTTCCTAACATTTCCCTCCCATTCAAAACACCTTGACTTGTGGTGGAGCTCATACTTTCCATGTGCTATTCCATGGCCAATACTGGTTACTCTTGGATCTCAACACCTTTTAGTAGCTTTTAACCTAGAATCTATTTTTCTTTGAAAGATACCAAGTCATTTTCTATACACCTTGTTAATGTCTTAACATTAAATGGTAGACGTTTACAAATTTTGCTTTTGTTGGCTTGCAAGCTGAATTAAACTATGTATCAGGATATTGAAGTGTTATCTATATATGGACAATGAACGCCTGTAACTTGTCAACAAAATTTAGAAATTTCCCTGGATGCTATCTCTTGTAGGTTGTGATTCTGGGGTCAGGGCTTCAAATCCCACAAAAAGGTTTGGTGGCTCTTTCTAGGGCATTGTCACAGAGGGGCCTGGCAAAAAATATACAGGTGTGCTTTGTGATGATTGGAATATGTTTGGTTACTTTAGTATGAAAGTTTATTATTTAAAATGTTCGTTAAATTTCTCAGGTTATTGGGAAGGCTCGTGTGCCAATTGTCAAATTTGTTGAAAAGAAAAGTGGTGTTGCATTTGATATAAGGTTTTTCTGTCTACCTTTTGCGTTGGAGTTGAATTTCCAAATTTGTTACACATGATAATTGCTTCATATTTGGGGTTGGCTGTTTAATTGGGGTTTTATACTAGCGCTGATTGTAAATGAATTGTTTTAAGTTTTAGTTAAAGCATAGTGTGTGTATATATACACTTTTTTTTGTTTGTTTTATTTTTTGATAAGTAGAGCATAGTATATTTTTATATGCTTCTTTCCAAATTAAGGGTTTTTTTTTGTTTTTTTTTTTGGATAAGTTCGAATTAAGGTTTTATACTAGTGTCATATTTGATTTATAATTTTCTGTTCTGCTTGACACAAATTAAAGTTTTTTGCTTAAACCAAATTTTAGATAATGTTCAGGTTATTTATTTGTTTATTACTTTATGTATTGCAGAATTTTCTCATGTGTTTAAGTTTTGGTGGGGATATCATTGTGTTGTTGAGGGAGGGACTTAAAACAGGATACAACTTTGAAGCCATGAATCATAGGAAAGAGAAATCTATTAACATAGATGAATTTCTAATAAATAAAATCTTCTATCACTAAATCAATATATATCTATATATATATAAAAGCAGAGACTTTATGTGGGAGAACATAAGATTCTGTTAAGTGACACATTCGTTTGAGTTTCTCTCATTTAGGCTTCCACCTCATCAAAGTTTACATTTATGTAAAACTTTTAATTCATTAAATGTGTTAATGAAGTGAATACACGTTAATAATTATCTATAAGTATGCACTAATTATATATGTATAAGAATTTTATATGGTTTTTTAAAAATATATATATATATATATATAAGAAAGAAAAAATATCATGTGAGAGACCATGCGATTCTGTCATGTGGCGCTTTGTAAGAGTAATTTTTCATTTAGCTTTACACCTCAACTTCTTTACATATTTGGATTATAATAAAATTTTATTAATAGGATATCACTATTTTCACTGATTGTTTAACTTACCACTATCATACTTCAATAACATAAACGTGACATCATAAATTTTAGATGACATTTCCATAACCAACTAAACATTTACATTTTTCTCAAAAAAAAAAAAAAAAAAACTAAACTAAACATTTACATGAAATTACAAATTTTTTATGCTAACTCCAAGCCAATGTAGAAACAAAAATTATGATTAAAAATTTCAGCAAAAAATTAATGATTAAACAAACAATCAACTAATTACTCCACGTTTTTTTTTTTTTTTTTTTTTTTTTTTGAGAAGATATTACACCCAATAATAACTAATTTCTAATTTATGTAACTTTTTCTCTATAGTTTAAATTCTCCATCCCCTTAGTTTTGTATTACATCATTAATTTAACAAAAATCTCTTCATGCTATTGCAACATTACTTCATGTTATTACTTTAAAATATTTTGGATATTCTATATAAGTTTTTCATATAACAGCTTAAATCATTATCGGCGCATCACGCGGGACCATGGCTAGTTATAACTAATTACATGTGGACATGAATTTAATTACAACTCTACTCATCTAAAGCCTAAATTCTGATCATTTTGTGGCTGGCTATTAATCTTCATCAACTAAACAAGGTTAGCCATATGTGGTATTTTTTGCCATTATATCCTATCTAAAACCATACTTTGTAGTCTCCCTAATTATTCTCTACTACTTCTACTCATGTTATTCTATTATTTGAATTTAATTATTTGTGTAGATAAAAGAAAGGAGAAAAATATCTTTTTGGACTTTTAGCTGAAAGAGATTTGAGAATTATCAAATGGAAACAACTGTTATGAGCTTTAAGTAGGGTAATTTGCATTAATTGTAAAAATCTACTAATGATTTTGAGTAACAATGAGACTCTTGTATAAAGCATATTCACCATATTTCCCATTGTACTCATCTTATAATGACAGATTTTACTAGAAATTTGCAATCATGATGATTTTAAATCAATTCTCTCTTGGTCTGCAGTTTTGATGTGCAAAATGGACCTTTAGCTGCTGTATTTATTAAGGTTGGTTGCATTATGTGACATCTTCAGTCCTAATATCCATTCTTAATTGCAATTAGCGATGCTATGTTTATTATGAGGTCACTTGATATTCTTTTATAGAAGCCAGTGCTCATGAAGTATGTTATTTTGGAAAATATAACACACGCTTGTGGCTGTTTGCTGTTGTGTTTGATCTAGGATGCCTTGTCAAAGTGTCCTCCGTTAAGGCCATTGTGTTTGATCTTGAAAGTATTTTTGCAACAACGGGAACTGAATGAGGTATGATTTTCTACTGGTGTCTTGTAATTGTAACACTCCATTTGTTTGGTGGAAAACATTTTCCTGAAAATGTTTTCATTTTCTGGTGTTTGGCATAACATAAAATCTTAATCAATAGACTGTTTTCTGCCATCCATTTGTGCCCATACCCCCCTCCATTCCTTAGTGCCGCCTCCATTACCACTATTGGCACAACTGTCACTGCAACCATTATCACCACCACCCGCTGTTATTGCCACCATTGTAACCACCACCACCTTTGCCACTACTGTGCCTACATGATATCAATGATTTTCTGTGAATGGAAAATAACAAAAGTGTCTGGGATCATTTTTAAAGTCGCAGTCAAACACAAGAAAACAAATGGAGCGTAATATCATTTTTTTTTGGTCAAAATGACCTTCCTTTCTAGTCTACCCATGTTAAGAGTCCTCTTAAGTGTGCAGGTATATTCTGGAGGAATAGGTTCTTATGCACTCCTTGCTATGCTCATGGCAATGTTGCAGGTGAGTTCATCCAAAATCTGCATTAAAATGTTCAATAATATTGTAGCTTTGAAAGCATGCTATTTACAACTATTGGCTTGATTTGTGAGATGCATGGACAATATTTAAGAATTGTTATCAAGAACCTTTGCTATTTACAATTCTGTACATTCATTGTCATCTTGTTTCTGCTGAGTTGTGCTGCATATGATTTACCTGTTCCATTTTTGGAAATGCACTCCCCACCCCACACCATTTTCTCTCTTCCCCCAGGGCGGAAAAAATTATTATAGGCATTGTGCTACAGAAATTGCTTTCTAGTGCTCAGAATTATGCAATTTCATCAAATGCCTTTCCATGTGTATCTTTCTCTGTCCTCCCCTTCCCTCCCCTAAATGAATTATGTTTTTGGCCTGCATCATGCCATAGAGGAAAACCATTATATGCACTGTTCCCTCGTAAAGTATTAATTCCTATCTAATGTTCAGCACTATGATATTTCATTAGATGTCTTTTATTTTTTTACCCCTAATTAATTATGCTGTTGTTTTGACTATATCTACGTTTTGTGCCATAGTCTCTCCCCAAGTCCCAAGCTGCTCCAGAACACAACTTGGGAATCCTTTTGGTATGTATTTCTAGAGAAGCTATTTTTATATTCGTCTTTTATTTTTCAGGGTCCTGTTCTTGTATTGTGTGCTCAAGTCAGCTCAGTTTGCCCTTATCCTAACTAGTTTGGGCTGCCACAGTTACTTGTATTCGCTATGTGAAAAATGTAATTTAGGTCCTCAGATGGATTGCTTTTTTGTATATCATACCCATGGTTTATATTTTGTAGATTGGACCTTCATTTTAGCCTTTAGGGACATCCCCAAAAAAAAAAAAAAATAAAACCAAGGAAAAGAAAAGTGAAACCTTGTGCATTTCTATTTTCTCATATGCATATTTTTTTTTGGCAACTAGGTACACTTTTTTGATTTCTATGGACGCAAATTGAACACGTCAGATGTTGGTGTATCTTGCAAAGGGGCAGAAACCTTTTTCTTGAAGAGTAACAAAGGGTAAGTGTGTGTTTGGATACCACTTATTTGTTGAAAACTAAAAATACTATAGCAAAATAATTTTCAAATGTGTGAATAGTGCTGTGGGACCCAAATTTATATTGAAATTTGTATTTGGATGACTTTTGTGGGTCCATGAATAGTGCCATGGGACCCACATTTTTTTCAGCAAAACGCACAAACGCCAGCCATAAATGCTATCTAAACGTGCACTAAATTGAATAAGAAAGGGCCTTCGTGGTGAAGGGAGTTTTATATTTCTTCTCAAGTTACAATGGCAACAATATTAATAAGTATTTGAATTTTTCCTCTCTTTGATTAGGTTCACAAATAAAGGACGGCCATTTCTACTTGCAATTGAGGACCCACAGGTTGTTTTGCAGATTCTGATTTGTTTATGTTAATAATGCAAGGGCTGTTTGCGAAGTCAAAAAGCATAGCCAAATAAAGAACTGTGCATCATTGTGATTTTTCTTGATTTGAGGTTTCACTGCTTTTACTAGATTGGGTGGTTATGCCCTAATGCTTGTTTGAATTTCCTGAACAGACCTCAGGAAAAACTGGGTTCACCTTGGCCCTAATTTTACACTTTTTTCCCCAAAGGAGTGTGCTTGACTAGCAAAGAATAGTTTCAGTCATTTTGCTTCTTCAGTGCAATGATGGTCTTGCGTTTCTGTATCCTGTTGCAAAATACTGTAATGGGGTTCAGAACAACTATTAAATAAAAAACTAGACATGGCCCTTGTTGTATAGATTCCATTTTTTACCTCTGTAGTTTGATTGACTGGATTTTATTTTCTTTTGAAATGTAGGCACCTGAGAATGATATTGGGAAGAACTCCTTTAACTACTTCCAGGTTTGTTCCACAAATCGTTAATGTCTTCTTCTTTGGCTTACTCAATGTTCATGTGGTATTCCTGGTGCTTTTGCAGCCGAGTGCATTAAATAAAAATTTTGTTGTTTAATGTACAGCCTGTTTTCAGTTGTATTAGCATTAGATCTAATCTCGGTAGGATTCTAGTTCTCTTGCCACAAATAAAGCCGGCCGATAGGCGAAAGAGAATCCACTAGTTTTGTTCTGAAAATTTATATATGTATATAGGAGAAAAATAGCACAACAAATCTCAAGGTCTCACTGGGTTTTACATGATTATTTCAATGTTAGCCTGCATTCAGTCTCCTTGTGTAATTTTTCCAAAAGTTGTGGATTGGTGGGAGTACTAAAATTTACTGCGTTTCTGTTGTGTAGCCAATGAGCTATAGCTCAACTGACGCCTCTTTCGTAAGAGCATTCCAAATGAACTAAACAAATTTCTAGCTAAAATTTTTCATCAAAGTCATTTTTTTCTACTTTATCTACCTACCTTTTTAAATACACTCCCCAACAAACTCTATTATTTATCTATACTATTAAAATTTTATTTTTTATTCTTTCTTTACCAAAAAGTAATATTATTTGCATATCCACAATTTTCTTCACCAACTCCATCCAAACTCACCTATGGAATCTCATCCCAAAATTCCAAAATACAAAACTTAAACACAAAGGGCAAAACTTAGGTACAGTATCTTAGGTTCCCTATTTAAAATTTTGACATCTGTCCCATTTAATGTCACAAGGAAACGGCGTTAAAACTTTTTTTTTTTTCCTTCTTTCTTCTTTTTCTTGTACTGCAAACGGGTTCTCTTCCACACCCAAAACCTTACTCTTCCAAACCACCCATGACCTTCTCTACGAAACCCAAAACCCAAAAAAAGAAAAGAAAAGATTCTTTCTTTTATTCTGATCTATGATTCTTTCTTCGGTGTGGGTATGTTTCCTTTCTTCTATTAAGATCTATGATTCTTTCTCTCTCTCGGTGTGTGTGTGTATCTGCTTCCCTTCTTCTTTTCTAATCTATGATTCTTTCTGATCTATGATTCTTTCTTTCTCTCTCAGTGTGTGTATCTGCTTTCTTTCTTCTTTTCTGATCTATGATTCTTTCTGTTCTCTCGGTGTGGGTATCTGTTTCCTCTTCTTTTCTGATCTGTGATTCTTTCTGATCTCTTGGTGCATGTATTTGTTTCCACTTCTTTTCTGATCTATGATTCTTTCTCTCTCTCTCTCTCTCTCTCTCTCTCTCTGTGGAAAAAATAATGAAAGAGGCTGTGACGATGGCTTTGTTGAAACCCAGTAGATCTGGCTTTTATTTTTTGATCTTTCTTGTTTGGTTACTGAGAAAATGAGGGAGAAAGGTCCATTTTTTGGTTTGAAACCCAATAGAGATCTGGCTTTTATTTTTTGATTTTTTGATCTTTCTTGTTTGGTTCTGCATTTTAGCTTCATTTTAGCTTTGCTTCTACAATTTAGCTTTCTGAGTTTTGGATTGGAATTTGGAATTCCCTTTATTATCTTCATTTTAGCTTCATTAATCAGAAGCAACCAGAGATTTGAAGCTCTGGGTTCTCTTGCAGTTGCAAAACAGGTAAAAGAAGGAAGAATGAAAAAAAAAAATTTTAGTTTTAACGCCATTTGTTTTTGACGTTAAATGGGACAAATGTCAAAATTTTAAGTAGGAGAACCTAAGGTACTGTATCTAAGGTACTGTACCTAAGTTTTGTTCAAACACAAATCATCAAATCCATTTACTAATCAAATACAAAAGCCCCAAACAAAGACCAAAACTCAAGAATCTTAGCTACACAAATTCACCCAAATACTAAACAGATTCGTCCAAGCCCTTTTTTTTCCACCTTCAAGCAAGCCCCTTGGAACTCAGAGAGAGAAAGGGCAGCTTCAACCACGTCACATGCGCTGCACCCAAAGTGCCATTTCATAATCATCAAAGTGCCATTTCAATCCATCATTTACACTGGTGGCTTCGGTGGCGAGCTGTGCCTCAAGCATGCAGTGGCGGTGCTCCTTGTAGTGGTGCTTGATTAATATATATATATATTATATATATATATATAGAGAGAGAGAGAGAGAGAGAGAGAGAGAGAGAGAGAGAGAGAGAGAGAGATCTTTCTCTTGAAGGAAATAGAAAATGGGTGGAAAATTATTTAGCAAAGTTACAGTACTGAACAATGCTGTTGAGTTACTTTAGCTTTTCAATAATCTATTGAGTTGCTAAAGTTGGTTGGAGACTGAAAAATGGATTTGGCTGATCAAAATATGGAAATTTTTGGCCTTCTGAGTTCATTGTGAATGCTCGAATAATTAGTTGAAGGGTGAGGTCCTAGGTTCAAAACTCATTGTCATTGGGTTGTAATTTACAAATAAAAAGAAACAATAAAAGTTTGTGTATGGGCACATCTTCAGACTGTGAACTTCCTTGGTCATGTATATTGCTCTTTGCCATAGAGCCCTGGGATGCGTGAGGAGATATGTTGGTTAGCGCCACTTGAAGCTTTGGGGCAAGAGCCATAAGTGCATCTTCTAGTCCAATTTGCTTTCGACTGTTTGCAGTCTTTTTGTATGTTTAATTGTGTTGAGTCAGCCAGATAGCTAAAAAAATTGGAATGACTAGGTAGAATAGCATTAATGTGATTCCCACAAAGTACCTTTGCAAATCCAAAATTGACACTTAAAAAACAAACCACCCCTTTGGTCCCACCACAGTTCATATAGCAGGTTTCCACCTGCGGGTTGCAGGAAACTTGTAAACGCTATTGGCCTCTTTTGTTCACGTGGACATATAATGATAAGCATCTTAAGATAGTTGGACTAAATATGATCTGTTGGATATGGCAATCCTGTATTTTAATCTCTTTTCCCAAGGCTTAACTATTAGGGCATGTAACTAAGGAAAACCCATCTAATTGATTTGTTTCCTACAGTCATTATATTCCCCCCTTTTTTTTTATATACCTTCTGTTTTATGATCTATTACTGGGGCTTTAAGTTGGACAATACACACACAGGCACATACAAATATACATGTACACCAACAGATGGATAGAATAGAAGAAAAGGAAAAAAAAAATTAACACAAAATTGGCATATCAAGATTCTGATTGAAAACCTATGTCACAGATTCGATCGGCTTTTGCAATGGCTTTCACAACATTGACAAATCCTAAGATCATCATGGACCTAGGCCCTAACAGAAGCATTCTTGGTACTATAATTAGACCAGACCCTGTCTTGCTGGAGCGCAAAGGAGGGTCTAATGGGGATGTAACCTTTAACAGTCTGCTTCCTGGAGCTGGCGAGCCATTACAACACCAATATGGAGAGCAGCAAGAGATTTTGTGCAATTGGCAATTAGGTGATGAAGAAGAACCGCTGCCACGGGGAAATTACATGGCTGGGGAAAGTTCACGTTCCTCAGGAAAGAAGAGGAAAGCTTCTTCAAAAGAGAAGACTAATAAGAAGGCAAAAGAGAATGGGGGCGAATTGGGGAAGGTCAGACATGAAGAAAATGGCTCAAGGAAAGAGAAAGGGGTGAAGAAGAAACGTTGGAGGCATAACCGTGATTCATCTCATTCTGTTATTGGTAGGAGCTCCAATGGTTATGGCCATTATGTTGGTGGGTCTCCATGGAGTAGATAGAAATTGTTTTCATGCTTTTATCTCTGGAAGGTCCTGCAAAATCTGGTTTTTTCATCCACTGCAAGTGGTTTCTCTATTAGCATTGCAATCCTCCAAATGTTTGATGAGCTGTGAATGTCAATTAGTTGACTTTTGCGGCAACTGTAGAGAACACAACATCAACACTATTGGGGCTGAACTCAAGGATGAATTCATGTCCGCCGCAATCAAAGGTGCAAACTGAGCCTGTAGCTGTACTGAATTATGGGCTAATCCTGTCACTTGAACAAAGTTGACATCAAATAATGGAATTTGACGGACGTAATATGTGCTGTTAAATAATAAACTCTTTCATATTATTTCTGCTAAAAAACTTGTGTAATGGATAGACGTTGAACCTTGGGGAGATGGAAATATTTTCCTTCCCAAGCGAAATGGGGGCAAGAATGCTGATTAATCACCTTTTGTAGGCCCCTGTAGTTTAACTGTAACTCGAGTAATGGAGGATAAGATATATATATATATATATATTAGATTTTTATTCTTTTAAATTTCTAAATGTTTGTCTTCAGTATTATGGTGCCTTTTATGATTCTTCAGGAAATTTATTTTGCAAAATGACTAGATACTTCAAGCAGTTGAAATTTGGTTTTCGAAGCAAGGAGTGCAAATTTGATTTGGTTTCTCCCTCCTATACTCTGAATGGATCTAGTGCTCCTATGCATTCAATCTAAGCCGGTTCCATAATTTATAAAAGTAAATCTGCTTTTGAACATGAGAATTGCTATGTTCCGAACAATTTAACATCAATTTCACAACAAATTTCATAATTAATTGTGATGCAATTGTTGACAATTTTTTTTGCATGGCGGTGGTAGCCAGGGATTGGTCATTGGAGAGGGACTTAGTGTTTGCTTGTTCAAAGGAAGTATACACCATCATCTCTGTTCAAGCAAAGGCTAATACCATCCTTTGGGCTCTCCAATTAACAACTAGCAATTTAGCCTAGAGATTAGTCATTGAGAGATTTCAAAATCTGCATTGAGGCCATCAAATCTTGGGCAAACCAGATTCCTTGAAAACTTTGTAATTTTGTAACTCGGTTAGGCTTGTATCTAATTCTCATGATAGTGTTTCTTTCAGTTAGGTTAATCGCGAAGCTAGCCATGTTGCTCATGTGCAAAGTGGTATTGTAAATACTCTATCTTTGGAAGTTTCAATCTAGGTTTTAGGCCCCCTTGTTTTGTAAATGTAATCTCGGATATCGTCGGAGGCTGTCTAGCTTGCTCCATAGTTTAGGGTATATTTGGTTGGGATGATTTAGGGGAAGATGGAAAAAGTAGTGTGTAAAATAAGAGAGAAAATAGGTGAGAGGGGTGTTTGGTTGAAAGGCGAAATGGGGAGAAAATGGTGAGACTCGACTATTTTCTTTTCGGACCCATCAAAACTCAATCTCCCAAAAATAGAGTGCAAAAATTAATAACATGAAGCTTTTTTTTTTTTTTTTTTTTTGCCATTTTTTTCCTTTAATTTTTCCCCTGGCAAGAGGTTGACGACCTTTTTTTTCCATTAGTTTAGTTTAGTTTTTTTTTTTTTAAGTGTTATTTTTCTATCTCTCTTTATATATATATATATATATTTTCATCAGTTTTGGTTTTTTTTTTTTTTTAGGTGTTAATGTGTTTCTTTTTCTTTTCTCACTTCTTTTTCATTTTTTTGGTTTTATAGAAAACAATTTTAGGTTCTTAAATTTCTTGTACTCTTTATTTTATTTAATTTTAAATGAAGTGCCCATTGCCCCACTCATATATATATATATATATGATTTAATTTGTTACTCTATTTATACTATTAGGATTCTCTGTTTGGGTTTTAACGTTTTGTGTACTAAAATATTCTCACATAAATTTCTAAACTCTCTAAAATACCATTATATTTTAGTTAAATAATTTTAATTTAAAAAACATAAACTAGTTAAAAAAAAAGTAATTTACTACCTAGTTAAAAGAGTAATTTAATGTTTCTAAGTTTTAGGCTTTTTTCTTTCTCTTCTCCATTGAGCCTAAAACTTAAGATACTATCTTTATCTCATTTTAAATATTGTTACACATTACCTTACTTCTTTCTTTAAGAAAAAAATACAAACACTTATTTATATATCACTTTCAAACATTATAACACAAAAAAAAAAAAAAAAAAATTATTATTTCAAGCACATAGTTTTTTATAAGTAGATAATGGAGGACTATGATTAATTTGTTACATTTAAAACTATAAGTTAATTTATTGGGTAAAACTTGAGTACAATACCACCGGCTAAAGGATAATTCTTAGGTACTTTTGGAGCATGAAAAATAGTGTTTTTCTTTTTCTTTTTTTTTTTTCATTCATAGTAGAGTTTACTCATTAAATTTATAGTGAGATCCACCATGAATGTGAGAGGCAGGAGCATCATTTTTTTGTACTTCAAAAATATCTAAGGATTTTCCCTGCTAGGTGCAATACAAAAAGGCTTCCACATAGATAACACTTACTTGAATTGAATTTATTTGTTTTTTTAAAAAAGAAAATACAATTTGTATTTTACTGTGTGAATTCTATTGGAGAACCTATTGGAAAAATTATACATAATTTATTATGCCTTAAACTATTTAATTCTAATTATATTATTTTGCTTATTTTAATTTTTTTATTGAAAATTATTCTTAATTTAAAAATAATTTTGGATTTAGCCATAACCCTCCTCTTCACTCTGTAAATTTATTGAAATTTTTCTTGTTCTTTTTCTTTTTTTTCCTTTATAATGGAAAATTTTCAAAATCCATTTTCAGAGTTAAACAAAATTAGGCAAAAACACCATTTTGGTCTCTATATTTTAGGGTAATAGTCAATTTGGTCTCTACATTTTGTAACAGTCAATTTGGTCCATGTTACTTTTAACTTGTATTGAGGGCAAATTTTTCGCACCACATGACTTTATTTCATTGGCAACTCGCACCGCATCAACATTATCATAAATTTTGGGATAATCTCTTTTAAATCCCAAAAGAGCCCATATTTACACAAAAATGCGTCAAAGCCCATGGCTCAAGCTCATAGCACATCATCTCATTTTTGGCTCATGATCCAAGCTCATGAGTCTTATCAGGAGAATTTTGGGAGTCGTGGTTTGGAGGGCCAAAAAGTATGTTCAGTAAAGCTCCAGTGGTTCAAAGTTGATAAAGGAAAACATGTTGCTTGGCATGTCTTCCCCAATTCCCTGAACTCTGATTGGTCAGTGTGCAATATGTAACATTTGGTAAGCTTCTCATATCACATAACACTTAAAATGATAAAACTCTCTATGCTCTTTACATAAAAATTAATGTTTATCATATAATAAGTTTAAAAATGCAATTATATTATTTCATATAAATAATATTATTATTTTCATTTAAATCAATCCTAAGCACATGGCTAAATCTATATTAATATCTCATATCTAGCATTAAATGCTCTCTTTGCTATCCAAAATCTGGTCAAAACACAAAAAGATTATAATTACATATCTAAAACTTCATCAAATATCAACTAACTAGTCTGTTACTTACCAAAATTATATTGTAATAAAACCATGAACTAAACATATAATTTTCCAAAAGAAGCAACTTAGCCAAAAAATTCTAGCAACAGCTCCAGCAAAAGCTGCAACAGCTCCAGCAAAAGCTGTAGTAGCTGTTGCAACAGCTCCAGCAACAGCTTAGATAGTTGACACATGTCCTAAAATGACATCACTTGCCCATTAATGGTCAATCCCAGCAACTACTTGCTGTACCAAAAGAAGTAAGGATCCTATAAAAGAAATCCTACCATTTTAAGCTAAGATCTTTAGCCTCCAGCTGCAGTACCAGTAATAGGAAGGTCCTATAAAGGTTATTTTACCATTTTCAGATAAACCATGAATTTAATGCTAAATTTTTTCCTCCAATAGAAGATACCAATTTTTTAAATCTGTTTCTCATAAAAATTGTTCACTGTTTTCTGCATAAATTGTTTTTAGCATTCTGCATAAAATTATTTATTTTCAGCATTATTTAAAAAATTGTTCGCTATTTTTTTACATAAATTATTCTTTGTTCATTGCATATGTTTATGCGTTCAAATAAAAAAATTTACTTATTTTTATATTTATGTTTATTTGTTGATTATCGAAAAAAAAAAAAAAAAAAAAAAAAAAAAAAAAAAAAAAAAAAAAAGGAACAAGGAACTCGAGCTTGTCAAACTCGAGTTCCATATTACAAGGAACTAGAGCTTGGTAAGCTCGAGTACCATAAAAGTACAAAAAGAGCATTCACCATGTTAGCACAAGTTTTTTTTTTTTTTTTTTTTTTTTTTTTTTTTTTTTTTTTTTTTTTTTATGAAACTCGAGTATTTAAAACTTGATTTACACAACAAACTTGAGTTTCTTGAACTCGAGTTTCAAAAAAGTGATATATTGCTACTTATTTTGCAAACAGTGGTATGTTGCTAATAATTTCCGCGAAAAGTGGTAAATGGCCAATTTGGCCCCAAAACACATCTCTATCTCCTGCTTTATTTCTCATACAAAATCTCTCTTCTTAGAAAGCAACATAACCCATGATATAACACATAAAACCACTCCAGAAGCAGCTATAATCTCATGTATTTACTATATTTAACTTTCATATTATCTATCTCATACTTTCATATATTTTACAAATACATTCCTCACAAACTATCCATTCATACTTCTCACATATATTTCTAATATATCTTACGAACACCATATCTCACAAAATATATATATTTCTTACTATCTCCATACATCTTAAAATATACCAAACACTTTTCCAAGAACATATTACAAAAGCTCTTTTCATGAAAGACATATGAACATCAATACTAAGGCCCTTCTTCTAAAAGGCACAAACACTTCATATTAAAGTCATTCTCACTGAAGACATACATTTCTAATACTTAAAGCTATTCTTATGAAAGACATAAAATTATAAAATTAAAAACCCTTCTTATGGAAGGTAATATCACTCATACTTGACTGAAAACTAAAGAGCATTACATGGGAAAAATCATTAAAGTGTATGATAAAGGCGATAAACTTAACCAACCTATGTACACGGCTGGATATATTCTCTCTCCCTCCAGTTGCACCAATTTTTCCCCTTCAATCATGAATTCACCATGAAAAGGACTTATAATATCATATTGTACTGCTGGACTCATTTTATCATGCTGCTAAAATGTTATAAGTCCATTGCTACTATATAGCTGGAGCTACAAACTGTGAAGATAAGTGATTATATTTTTATCTTCAAATTTATATTATTAAGTATATTTTATTTATTATCATTATACTACTTGACTAATGTCATTATACCGCTGGAATGTCATTAGCTTACTAACGCTATACAATTGGAGTCATAAATCATATAAAGAATAAAGTGATGTTGTACAACTAGAGTCAGAAACATAAAAGATAAGTCAATGTTTTCTTCATCTTTGAAATTACATTATTAAGTATATTTTATTCATTATCATTATACCACTCGACTAATGTCATTATACCGCTAGAATGCCATTAGCTTTCTAACACTATACAGTTGGAGCCACAAATCATATAAAGAATAAAGTGATGTTGTACAACTGGAGTCAGAAACATAAAAGATAAGTCAATGTTTTCTTCATCTTTGAAATTACATTATTAAGTATATGTTAACTTATTATCATTGTACTACTGGATGCAAATTACTTCAATATTACCTCACTATTCAATAAATATGGATTCACTAATGCTTCATTAATAAACATATATATTAATAAATTGAATCCATGTCACTACCGAACATATATTATTCGTACATAAAACCACTGCTAGACATATATCATTTGGACATGAACTACCGCTGGACATATATTATTTGGACATGAATCACAGCTGGATCAATTAATTAACATATATTATTTGGACATAAACCATGACTAGATACAAACTATTTGACACATATTATTTGGACATAGACCATTGCTGGACATACCTTATTATGTTGAACATGAACCATAAACCGCAGCTGGATATAAACTATTATGGACCCATCCCATTACTGGATATATGACACTTAATTAATTACTTTATAATATTGAACATCACTTAATAAACATAATAATTATGTTTAACTAATCATTTAATAAAAGCTATTCAATTAAATATATTATTTATTTATTTCAACCATTATCATACTTCTAAGACTTTGGGCTTTATTTATTTTGTAGGCTTAAAATACACAGGAAGCCATTGGTTTATGTGGCCTAATGTCGAGTTCCGGATTGGACTCCTCAAAACAAATCCAGATATAGCAAAGTCACACCTCCAGCAGAAGATATGTGGCTACGCACAAAAACCGCCCCCGACAACTTGCAATCAATTTGGTCTCTACCATTAAGTCACTAACAAAAAATATCTATGTGGCAAATAGTTTGTATGGTTAGCACACATGTGGCTACTAAAATAATAAAAAAAAAACATATATTTAATTGTTACTAAAAAAAAAGGCCACATAAGCAATTTTAAAAATAAAAAATCCATGTCAAAAAAATGAAATTAAATTTTTGGATGAACTTAAATAATTAAATTTTTTTCCAACTTTCTTAGTAACTAAACACCGTAACTTAAAGAGAAAAAAAAAATCTTGAACTTTTGTGACCTGCCAATCACCATTAGGGGTGTCAAATGGGTGGGTTTGGGGTGAGCATAATTGGGTTGGGCATATAAAACTCATTTACCCATTAAAACTCATTTAACTAATTGCTTCTAACCCAAATCCAACCCAACCCAATTATTATAGGTAAACCTCAACCGACCCAATTACCAAAATGCCACTAAAGTGAAAATGACCAAAGTACTCTAAAATCTTCAAAAATGACCAAAATATTAAACAAATTTCTTGTACTTTCCCACACTTTCTCACCTACCAAACAATTGAAATCTACCAAAAATAAGAAAAATATAGAAAAACCCCAAAAAATCTTACCCAAAATCAAAGAAATACAGAGAAGCCTAACAAATCTAACGCCAACAAAAGCCTTACTAAATTTCACAAAAAAAAAAAAAAAAAAGTAGGATTCTTGGAATTGACGGCTTGGGATCTAAGATCTAAGATCGTCTCCGGAACATAGATCTGAGATCTATACAAGTTTCTAACTCTAACTGCTGTTTGGTTACTAAGAAAATCAATACAAGATTGTCATATTTTATTTTGTTTTCACAGCTTAAGGACATGGCGTTGAAAGCGGCAGGGGCGTACAGGAACTGTAGCCCCTGCACAGGCCACTGATGTCGATGATGGCGGTGAGTCAGGCACAGAGTCAACTTAGGGTGGTGGGCGAGTTGAACGTGGAATTGGAGAAGTTCCAGTGGTCGTACAAGAGGACGGGGAGCTCAAACTCGGGGACAAGGGTTTGGGGGAAGGAGATGGAGGCCAGGCTGAAAGGGATATCGAGCTTGAGCGGAGAAAGGACGCCAAGTTCGGCAAGTGAGCGTTAAGTCGAACTGGTGGTGCTGTCTGTGGAGGAGAGCGTGCCGAAGGAGTGGGTGGCTTAGGGCTGTTTTTTTTTTTTTTTTTTTAATATGGGAAGGACTGGGTTGAATTTGGGTATATTATTTTTGAGTTATTGGGTTTTTAGTTAAAACCCAATAATCACTGGATTTAATTAAGTTGATACCCATTTAACCCAATTAATAATTGGATGAGTTTGAGTTTAATTAGAGTGGGTAAGTTTAAGTGGGCAAATGAGTTTGGGCTTACTTTGCCACCCATAATCACCACCTCTATGGCCATCTCTCAATTTTCTTATTTTGGTTGGCCTTTCCTCACCAAGATAGGTATGTAAGTCAACTATCTCTTTTCGATCCAAATCCCCAAAAATCAAATCATACAAGACAACAATGGTCTGATCTTTTCTACCCTTCAATCTTCGACCCACACCACAAGATTTCTCAATTAATTTCTTTCTCCTTCTTCTTCTTCTTCTTCTTCTTCTTCTTCTTCTTCTTTATTTTATTTTATTTTTTATTTTAATTTTTTTTAAGATAAAAGATAGGATTTTATTGATATGACCAAAAATATACAAACAAGTATTACCTTGCTCAAACATTGGTAGAACAGGGGGAAAAAACGCAGCTATTACAAGGATACAAACTTATACTAAGGTTACGTTTGGATTGGGCGTTTACTGTGAGCGTTTCACGTTTTGCGTTTTTATTTTTTTTATTTTTATTTTTTTTCAAAAACCGTGATTGTTGACTTCGGTGGTGTGATCAGTGTTCATACAGTAACATTTGCAGCCACTGTTCATTACCGTTGCGGCTACTGTTCATGAACAGTAGCCCGCAATATTTGACTTTTCACACAAATTTTACTGTTTATAGACCCATATATTTCACTTTTCAGCAACTTTTTCATTAAAAATGGGTCCTACGGTACTATTTACACATTTAAAAATTATTTGCTACAGTATTTTTCAGTTTTCAGCTGTATCCAAACGGACCCTAAGCATCCTATTTTTGGCTTCACTCATGTGCTTTCCCTTTAAGCAATGGAGGTGGGTAGATTGCTTCAGTTTTGCTCTGAAGGTTATGATTAGGAGTGATGGGGTTTGTTGATGGGTTTGCGATCTGGTAGCAACAGAGCGCAAGAGAGTAAAATGAAGCAGAATTCTCAGTGTCCAATAGATTAGGAACACGTGGACTATTAGTGTAACTAACTGAACCTCTAAGCCTTATTCTAAACTACGTACAATTTACATCTCTAATAATAAGCTACATGTCGTTTTTGGAAAGTTCTACAATTCTACAACTGATGCAGCTTTTGTGGATTTCTTTTCAACTAGTGCAGCATGTGTCTTGACATAGTGGATCTAGGTTGCGATGGATTTGGGTTGCTGGGTTTGCTTTGGGTTGTGATGAATTTTAGTTTTATGATAAATTTTATATTTGGGTGGTGAGAAAAAAGTAAAGGAAAATGTTAACGAGTGCCCTTAGGGCACTAGTTAATAATCCATTTAAAGAAAGTTTTTATGGGAATTGAAAAAAAAAAGTAACTAATATTTTGATAGTTTTTTTCATTTCCCATAAAAGTGGTATCAAAACTTTCTTAAAATGAATTATTAATGAGTGTCCTAAGGGTACTCGTAAGCATGGTCCGAAAGTAAATAGAGTAGATATAAGGATTTAATTTTTGATGTTGCATTTGACTTGGTATCTCATAGCTTCAATCATAAAGATTCGATTGCTACCCATGAACAAATTTCTAACCACAAGCGCAAAGCAACGTTAATTCTTTGTCGAGGCATCCCAATTCTTACATTCTTATTAAATAATTTAGGTTCCCACATTTCACAGTGACATGGTTTTTGCATTTTTCAACATAAAACCAGGTCAATGATTTAATGATATGATATGACCATTTTCGACAAGAATTTGCTGATGTGACTTTTTTTTTATTAGCCATATATGTGTCTGTGTAAATTATTTGCAACATGATTATTTTTTTGTTAATAACTTATTGGCAAAGACTAAATTAATTGTAAGTTAAAAATAACAGAATTAAATTGACTATTTAAAAATACCAGGACTAAGGAAACATTTAGATACAACTTCTATGCGTCTGCATTTGCTTCTTTTTTATTTATTTTATTTTATTTTATATATATATATATATAGAGAGAGAGAAATGTGTTTTAGCTTTTTCAGTGGGTCTTGTGCATTGTTTATGGATCCTATAAACTTTTTTTTTTCAATAAAATTTTTATTAAAAATAAGTCCTACGAAATTATTTATACTTTTAAAAATTATTTTTTTATAATATTTTTAATTTTCAACAAAATAAATAGTATTAAAAAGGACCCTAAATTGACTATTACAAAGGATCAAAACCATGATTTCGCACTCTACACACACACACACACACACAAACAAATATAACCTTACAAAGCTCACGACACTACACACACACACACACAAATGTAACTTTACAAAGCTCACGACACGAAGTCTCCTTCCAACCGTACCTTAGAGACAGTTCATAAAATAAGAAAAGAAAAGAAAAGAAAAGAAAAGAAAAAGTTAGAGATTTAGAGTCAGCAATCCACAGTCAAAGACACAGAGAGAGATCCATATACAACATGAATCCCCCGTCAGTTTGTTCATCATCTTCTTCTTCTTCTTCAGATGGGTCTTCGAGCAACACCAAGGCTTGGATAGTGCATGGCATTGTCGCCGGAGTGGCAATCGCGGTGGCGGTGGGCGCTCGCGCCTATCTGGGTCGATTTGGGAAGTTCCGGAGCCGGGTTGTCGGCATCATACCCGCCCGTTTCGCCTCATCCAGGTTCCACGGCAAGCCTCTCGTTCATATTCTCGGAAAGCCCATGATTCAGGTACCCAATTGCTTCATTTCTCTATGTCTATCTTTAAATTTCATATCTTTAATGCAAGATCTGATTTGGGTTTCTATAGTTTTACTTAGTCAATAAAGGCGTGACATCGAACTTCTTTAGAATTTGAGAATTTTGAATTTAGACCCTTTACAAATTTTGGATGGACAGTTGAATTAGAAGGTGATCATAAACCAATTTTTTTTAAGCGCAACTAGTGGTAGCTGGCAGTTAACAATTTATGAAAAGGAATCATGTTTCTGTGCTTTGCTTTATAGGTAACAATTTATAGGGTTGTGTTGGGAATTAAAAGGTGGTTTGATTAGTTATTTGATGGCTATTTGGTATAAGAAAGTATGTGGGGTTTTAGGATTTTGATAGGTGAAGGAAAATACATGATTTAGGGTTGTGTGGAAGAAGGAAAAGAGAGGACTTAGGAGTACCACGAGAGAGATAGAGAGAGAGAGAGAGAACACACAAGGCAAATATGACTCAATGCTCAAAACACTCAATATTTTTATTGATCAATTCCTTCTAATCTTCGAGTACATTGAGCACAAATATATATAAAGACAATTTCTTATACTAGTAGTATTAGGACTTATAGTTTGACTGGTAAACTAAGAACCTAATATAAGTATAAACATGAACCGAAGTAAAATAAAATCTAAGATACTTAGGATCTATTAGAAAATTCTAGACTTTGCTAGTCTACCAAAATTCTTAAGTTGCAGGGATTGCAGATATTACAATTTCACATTTAAATACAAAATTGACCATAAATTTTTAAATAAAAACTCAAATTAAAAATTATTTTAGCTTTAGGACATGTATAGGTATCTAATTAGATCTTTAAAACCACAAGACTTTTTGCTTTAATTGGATTTCACACTTGGGCCCCATAAAAAAAATTTTGAGTAGGCAAATTTGCCATGTAGTAACAAATCAATCTTTCATATATGCATCATTCTCCCCCATTTGGAAAATAAATAAATAAACAAATTCAGCCTTAAATTTTGAGAATATTGAGAGACCTCTTGATCAATTGAAATACTTGTTAATTTGCACCTTGTTTGTTTGGTCTTACGCATAGGGTTTTACACATTGTAATTCCATTTTTGAGTTCCAAGAGTCTCTTCAATTTCTGGTATTATTTTTTGTAATTTTTTAAGATACTTTGTGTTCATCATCATGAACAATAAGTCATATTCAATTTCAAAAAAATATTATTACTTATCAAAAAAATGTTTTGTAGTGCTGAAGAATCATAACTATTGAACTTGAAACTTGCACACATTCTTAAAGGTAATTAGAAAAAGACTCTTTCTTTCCCACCGTATTGTTAAATTCCTTTGGAATAATAAAATCAATGCTTGGAAGGTTTTTCATCTTTTAAAATCCTTCTTGAATTGATCTATAATAAGTAACATTAAATCTTCCTTGGTATTTACTTTTCCATGAGCAACCTTATGCTCATCTTGCTCTTTTGTGATCTCCATTGCCCTTGTAATGTATTCCCCTGGTTGTTCTTGAAGTTGGAGTTGCTGCGGTGAATCTAAGGCTGAGTTTCTCTCTTTACTGCCATGCCTTGCGGCATTGAACCTATATGCAATTAAAGCTTATGTGGCAGCAAATTGGCAGGGCCGTATACATTAGATTTTGAAAGAGTAACTGGTGCAATGTTTGCCAACAAAAATAGGGATAAACTAGGGTCTAACTTAGAATATCTAAATTCTTGATCAGCTGTTGTTCTAGCAGGATATTTTCCCAAATTAGCAATTAGCAGCTTAACCAAAGTTTATTGCATGGTAAGAAAATCTTCTAGCTTTGCTTCTATGAAACACACTTTTTCATTCAATTGGTAAAAATTTTCCTTGGACAAAATCTTGAGTAAAAGCTGAAACCTTAAATTTAGTTCCGCATTGTTGACCACCATCTTAAATGAGAAATTTCATTAAGATGTTGGTAAAGAGAATTTCAACAAAGGACTTGTGGTAGAATTTTGTCTCTGATATCAAATTGACGTAGAAACAATTGGGGGAATTTGTCTAAATTTATTTGTGGTGGTTAGGAGAATTTGTAGATTTAGGGTTTTGAATTGTTGGAAGTGTTATGGGCCCGTGTCAGGAGTTAAAAGGTGGGTTGATAAATTATTTGATTGCTATTTGGTTGAAGAATGTATGTGGGGCTGTAGGGATTTTTGATAGGTAAAAGAAAGAGCTTGATTTGGGGTTACATGGAAGAAGGAAAATAGATTTTATGGTGTTTTGGGGCTATATGAATAGTACCTGTTATTTGGATCAGGAGAAAGAGAAGACAGAGAAGAGAAGAGAAAGGGAGAAAAAGAAGGCACTACAGCCAACATGCCTCAATGCTTAAAAAGTCAATATAAATAATCATCTTCATCTAGCCTTTTGAGTACATGAACACAAATATATTTAAAGCCCCTGTTTTGTTACTCTAGTAGTATTAGGACTCCTAATGTGACTATTAAACAAAATACCTAATAAAAGACTAAGTTGGACTCAAAGAAAATGAAATTTAAGATATTTTAGATTCACTAGAAAATTCTAGACTCAACTAAACCACCAAAATACCCTTAGATCATAGGGTTTGCAGAAATTAAAATATTAGTTTGAATACAGATGACCATAGCTTTTTAAATAAAAGCCCAAAGTAAAAACTTTTTTAACCCTAGGACATAAAATTGGATCCTTAAAACCAAATGGCTATCACTTCAATTGAACTTTACACATGGGCCCCATAAAAAAAATCCTGAATAGACAAATAAATCTTTAATTGCTGCATCTCTGAACTCTCATTGAGTTCTGATTGGAAGCTTCAGAACAGGTTCTATTTACATATGCAAACTATTGCACTTGCAGCACTCTGCCTTACACATTTCTAACAAATACATAGAATTAGAAAGGATTTGCTTTCCCATGTTAAAGTATAGGAATTGGTCTTCTTTTCTTTGAAAGTTTTTTTGTCTAAATTTCCAATGGATTATGTCATCTTTAATGGACTGAGGATATCTTATGTATTGGCTTTCTACAGAGAACATGGGAAAGGGCAAAACTGGCGGCTACTTTAGACCATATTGGTATGTCTAGTCACTGGAGTTTCCCATAATTTGCTATGCTGTTATGGCTAAGATTCTTGGCTTTTTGTGATGTTTTCATAAAGAACATCCCTGAGGAGGGTGACTCTGGACTACTTGCTGTAGTCTTAAACTAAAATTCCACTTTGCATTTGTCCTCTTTACATATATTCTGAGGCATCTTAATGTGATGCACAGAGGTGTGTGCCTAACGGCTCTTGGCAATGTTCCTAGAAGGTTAATCTTGCTTTAAGAGTTAAACTTGTTCTTGCACATCTCATGTCATAGAACTGGTATTGAACTTTGCCTTGCTGTGGATCACATTATAGTTTTCTTATTTCCTTTTATTTGAATTAAAATATTCCTGTAACTGGGGATCTGAAGAGGATTAACAAAGGATAAACTATGAGGTGCACCATTTCCTCTCTCTAGCAATTTCTTAGTTGAGAAGTTGCTCAATGTTGCTATTGAACAGATCATGTTACCTTTCTTTTTGGATTGTGGCCTTTGACAAAGTTGTGAGCATCAAATCTGGGGTAGTATTGGTGGTAGACAAGTATGTCTAAGCCTTTTTTTTTTTTGTTTTGGGGCGGGGGGGGTGGGATATGTATAGATACCATGTTAGAATGAAACAGAATTGGCTTTGGTCATACAAAGAACATTACCTATTAAAAAAAATATATGGAACATCATCTTGAGAGAAAAGGTTTGCAGCATAAGTTTTCTTTTTTACTTTTACTCTCTATCTCTGTTGGTTGCTTGGTGTTCGAATGTCTTTTTCATGTCTTCTTGGTATAGTTGTGGCCACGGATGATGACAAGATTGCAGAATGCTGTCGAGGATTTGGTGCCCATGTCATAATGACATCAGAATCTTGCCGAAATGGTAGTCAGCTTGGTTTTGAATTTCTTGCAAATTTTATATTATAATTGTTCTAATAGATCATATTGTCGGATAAATTTACAGGTACTGAGCGATGCAATGAAGCTCTTCAGAAGCTTGAAAAGAAATATGATATTGTTGTCAATATTCAGGGAGATGAGCCTCTTATTGAACCCGAGATCATAGATGGGGTTGTTAAAGCCCTGCAGGTAAATTTGTATTCCTTGAACAACTTTTGGCTCATATATTGTTACTGCCACCTCATGGAACTGAAAATTCATGTCAGCCTTCATTGATTTCAAATCATATATTATATATCAAAATTTGTGTTACATATGTTGCGGTTGTGCTAAGTGGATACCCTTTCTTTTTGCCAAATGGATGTCTGTCATTTAACCCCTTTATGTTGAACACTTCAGATTGTCATATATAACGTGCTTCTGTCATGTGGCTTACTATAAATATATTAAAATTATTAAGATATTTTATTTTATGTGAAACTCTATTACTATTTTTTTTGATAGGTAATAAGACTTTTATTGAAAAATTGAACATCATGTTCACGATGGAAATGTGAAACTCTATTACTAAATTTTCAAAAATGTTAAAATACTACTTTAAGTAAAATTGTGTTGCCAAAAGTTTCAAAAATTTTTAAATAACTTCCATATTGTTTTAAATTAGTTTCACTTCCTGCTTATGCTATGTGGTTTAATATAAATGTTATAGGTTGTGAAAATGCTTTTGCCATGTGACTCTCTAATTGTTAAGATAGTTTGCCTTAAGTGAAACTCTGTCATAAAAGTTTCAAGAAGTTTAAAGTACTATTTCAGTTAAAATTTACTACCAAAAATTATAAGAAATTTAAAATAAATTTCATTATTTATTCTAAATTTTATTTACCATAATTTTTTTTTTTCAAATAAAAACTTAATTTTATTCTTACACAATGTACTTCTTTCATGCAATCCCAAATTCATCCTCAGAAAGAAATCTACTTTCATCAAAGGTCAAAACACCCGTGACTTGAGATAACTTTGTTCTTTTATTTTTATTATCGGTTTACTATTATTAATGAGTAATCTATGTTAAATTTACATATAATTTTACTTAATCCATGCATTGTACGGATACACCTTTAGTTTATACTAAAAGTTTATTTGAAAATCACGTCCATAATAGATGATGCCCTGTTACATTTTGTGTCTATTAAGTCATGTTGAAATAAAGTTGTTGTTTTCGGGTATCTCTCATTGTTAAGTTTATTTCTCTGAGTCATGTGGGAATTTTTTGTGTGCTACAGGCAGCACCAGATGCAGTTTTTAGCACTGCAGTTACATCTTTAAAACCTGAAGATGCGTTTGATCCAAATCGAGTGAAATGTGTGGTGGATAATAGAGGTTATGCCATTTATTTTTCAAGGGGGCTGATTCCGTTTAACAAGTGAGTTTATGGATTTTGTATTTACCCTCTCTCTTTTCATTTTGATTTTGCATGGTTATTTTTTTTAAATAAAATTTTGCAGTAGGAAAATTTGAGAAATTTGCATATGAGTGTGCCTGTGGTGGGTTTACAGTTGGGAGATGGGGATTTTGAGTTTAGAACCTTTTTAGAAGGGTTAGGGTTCAAAAGAGTAAAGATTTGATTTATGGTTGAAAAGAGAAGGGAAAGAAATATAATAGAATTTTTTTGGTTATATCTGTGAACAGTACATAGTATCTGTGAAAAATACAAGGAAGAAATAAAAGAAGAAAATAAAGAAGAGAAAGAAGAGAACAAAAAGAACAATAAGGCCAACGTGCCTCAATACTCAAAAACCTCAATATTTTATAGATCATCTCTAACTTGTTTGAGTACAGTAAGACACTTATATAGACCCTACTCTTAACTTCTTCTAGTACAGTAGGACCTCTACTTACACTTATATAGACCCTACTCTTAAATTAGTGCAGTAGGACCTCTGCTTTAACTAGTAAAGTAAAGCCTACACATAAAGACCCATAAACTAAGACTGACTTATTAATTAAAAATATAAAATAAACCCCAAGACCCTTAACTATGGCCCATACTCAACTATTGTAGAATTACTAGAATAACTTTGACAGTAGAATAACTAAATAAAACAGAAAACCCTAGTAACTAGTTAATTACCATGGACACTTATTCTTGGTTTTGCCTTAAGCAGACTTTCAAAGAGGATTTATCAAAATAAATAAGAGGATTTTGCTTCTCCAACCATGCAATCACTGCTCCATCATATATTATAAGTGATTGCAATATTACACCTATTTAGTGCTCAGTAAGACTTGATGAATGTGTACTCCTTACCTGGTACAGGTCAGGAGAAGTTAATGCACAATTTCCATACTTGCTTCATCTTGGAATTCAGGTATCAAATTGGCTTCTTTTTTCCTTTTATTAGAGCTATTGGTGGCATCAACGTTCGAAATTTCTATTGCCTACACTATTTTTCACTTTGTGGGTTCACATTTCTTTGTTTTCTATGTCTGGCCAGAGCTATGATTCAAAGTTTTTGAAGATATATCCAGAGCTTCAACCTACGCCACTGCAACTAGAAGAGGATCTGGAACAGCTTAAAGTCCTTGAGAATGGGTATAAAATGAAGGTATTAAAATTTGACCATTCTTTTTTCTTTTGACTGGCTTGTTCATTTCCCACTCACTGCTTCCTTGAAGATTTTTTCGGTGTTGGGAATCATTTAGGAAATGAAGTAATTTTATTCTCTTTTAATTGCAATTATTTGAAGCAAAGAACTTACAGGAGAGTTGTCAACCTTGTTTTCCTTTCCTTCCCTACCAAATTGGCTTTATTTCTCCATTCTGTATTTTAAATGTGAGATTTTGTTAATTTGGTGCAGAAATTTATAAATGGAAATGTCATCTTCCAGTAGTTTCAAAAGGATCAAATTAATATAGCATTATATTTTGGGTCAAGTGTCCATAAACTTTCTTTGGTATAAATGCAAAATTGCTGATTGGAGATATAGGAGCTTTAACTAGCAAGAGCATCTATTACTAAATGTTCTTGGCGTCATTAGATAGAGGTTTTGTGGCTACAAAAGTGAACATAGAGGGGTTTCTGGACAGCTTATGGAAATGAAGCAGTCACCACAACTGAAACAATGCTATGAAGTGATATGATTATTTTTCTTTTCTCTGTGCAGGTCTCTTCACTCCACCACCCACACCCCCCCCCCCCCACAACACCCCCCCCCCCCCCCCCCCCTCAAAAAAAAAAAAAAACTTCCCCCTAAAACAGCCAATACTGAAACATTAGGCTGGAAACAACCCTAATTAGAAACCAAATGCCAGCAATTAGGCTCATTTATAGAATAAAATCTATACTACAGTGGACTGACCTAATCTTAATAGAAGATATGCCTGCCAATAATGAACTTGCTTTCTCTTTACTTTTTGCTCTTCTATGTAATCTTTTCTTTTTCAGTAATTGTTTAATTTTCCAAATATTTTGGTATGGGGGAATGGGTGCATATCAGGTTGATTCGATTTTCTTGCTGAAATATGGGTTTTTCTAAATTTACACAATGCTGTTTTTGCAGGTGATAAAGGTAGACCATGAGGCTCATGGTGTTGACGCTCCAGAAGATGTAGAAAAGATAGAATCTTACATGCGTGAGAGGAACTTGTCTTAGATATATCTGACAATGACAAGGATTCCAGTTCATATGTGCTCACAATTACCATTATCATTGTGATTCATTTCAAATAGTATTCATTGGCATTCTTCAGTGTACGAAATGCTTCGTCCAAAGGGGAGAAAATCATGTTAAATAGGATTATAGATTTATTTATAAGCCACTTTCCTTCATATTGTAGAGCTATGTGATTCAGTCATAGATTGCAGGTCTTGTTTCTCCAATGACAGATAGGTTAAATTTTAGAGTTAAATGTCAATGGGTATTTTTTTTTTTTTTTGGGGACTTTCCTTGTGATTGAGTTTTGTGAATTGGTATATTGATTAAGGGATTGTTAAATATTTGTAATGAATAATTGTGATACACTTGGCATGCAAGCAAATCCAATGCTCCTTAGAAAATATGGTCTCTTCAGATGGGTATAAATTGCAACTATTTACTCGTTTTGATGATTTGATTAGATGACTTGTCTTTACAAGCATGTGCTCAGAGATTCTCTTTCTCAATCCTAACTAATTTGTCTATTAATTAAATGTTAAAAGTAAGGACAAGGGAAATAAGGTCGCCCATGTACCTCTTGCCATGTAGCCCTTGTGGGGAATCACCGCTACAATTTTTTTGAAAAAAAAAATTCTTACGTATGACACCTAAACCTCAATTAAATTTATGTATATTTATAAATTAAATTAAATTTTAAAACGTATAAAGTTATTTGTATTCATTTAAATATGGGCACAAATTTTTTTCATATGATGAGTCATATGTAAAGATTACTTGATTTAATTGGATAGAATGAACATGTAGTTATCCTAACAATTATTTGGAACAACAAAGGGAAAGCAAATAATGCCTTTTTAGTCATTACACTTTATAACTTATTGTAATTTAAATAAAAATGTTTAGCTTTTGCGTACTTTTTTTTATTGTACTTTTTTTTAAGTATCTAAATAATTGTTCATTACAAATAGCAAATTATTTTTGTTAATATCGACTCAATTTATCAAATTTAATATATATATATATATATTTTGTAGTACACATATTGGGTTACAATGTATCGAATTTACTTTAATAAAAAAAATATCTAATTTGTTTCCTAAATTGCTTCTTTGTTTTTTTATTATTTGTTTTTTGTCCTGGTTAGAAATATATTAATAATCTACACCACCCCAACCCCCATCTTGAACTGGAGACCCCACTCTCCCCTAAGTAGTACATAGGGAGGTGCCATAATACTAAAGGATGTCTTAGCCTTTTTAAATTGTTTTATACTACAATAGGAGTAGGAAATATAGAAGACATAGATCATTAGGTTGCAAAAAAGTGTATATTATACTTCCTAAAACATACTTTATCTATTTCACTTTTACCATCTCATTTTACAACTAGCTTAACCTCTTATTTTCTATTTTTACATACAACTTATTAAAATAATATAAACTATACTAACAAATAATATAAACAAATCAATTCTCTCTCTTCTCTCCCATCTCTCTCTTTCCTTTTTCCTCTCTCATTCCATTAAAATGTGTTTTTATTTTTACAACTCATGAACAATAGGATTGTATTGTATATATACAACCTTACTGTTTACAAGTGGCAAAAAATTTTAAGTAGCCATACCCGGGCAAAGCCCTCTTTTAGTGTCTTGGTTGCTAAAATAGCAACGAATATTTTTACACCCTCCAATATTAATGCTCTAATAATTATATATATATATATATATATATGTATGTATGTATGTATGTATGTATGTATGGGGTATAGGAATTTAAAAAAGGTAATCGCACCACGCGTCATACCTATGGCCGAGGGGGTTATTATCGTGCCAAGGAGGTCACACCCTCGGAAAGTAAGGCCACGTCAATGGCACGTTACCAAAGGAGGTTATACTATAGAGAATGAGTTTTGGAGAAGGAGTTAGTTCTAACATGACTGAAGGGATGGTGGCTACTACCACATTTAATGCATCATTTTTACACCAAATCTCCTAGTTGCATTTATGTGGAGAAGACCCCTGAATAGTGCTACCTCGGCTGCCACAACTTACAAGGGGTTTGAGAAGGCGTCTGATGAGATAAGCACTCAAGTAGTGGCCTGGACGATAAACAAATGGAGGGCAAAGATCATCTAAAGGGAGCTATATAATGTAAGAGACCTTCCAAGGAGAGGAGATCGAAAAATTTGTGGAGAAAACACTGTAATAACAAGAACTGAAATTGTATCCAAATTTAAAATAAATATACATAAGGACCACTCTCCTCTGATTTTGCGGAGGAAGGTTTTCTTTGCACATAGCTTGTCTTCCTTTACTTTCTTACTATCTTTGATTCACTATGCATGTTGTTTGATTCATTAAAGCCTAGCTCTTAAACTCACATTCTACAAATTCATTGTATTGGGCTCTTTGAACCTTAATCCATTCATATTTTGGGCTTAGGAACCAAAACCCGCCCTTACAGTGTGTGTGTGTATATATATATATATTTAATATCCCCAAGAACAAAATCCTATCTCCACCACTGTATGGGCTATGTTCAAAATGTAATGGTGGTGAAAATAATGCTACTTGACACCTCCTAACATTGTCATTAAATACTTTCAACACTACAAGTGAACAGCTTACATTTACTGAAAGTTAGACAATTAATAGGATTGAGATCTGGTACAATAGTTAGAGATATTGCACCATGCAATACCTTCTCAACGGTTCAAACCAAAAGTTAAAAAGTTAACTTTTGACATCAATTATTGGATGAAGGAAGTTAAAAAATAAAAAAGAAGTTTATAATTTTGAAAAAGTGAAATTCATTTGGGAGGAATTGCATGATGCAATAGCTCCCTAGTTATTGTACCGGATCCCAATCTGACTAACCATAGTGTTACTACTTATGAACATCTTACACAATTACTACTTCTTTTCTAATAGTTCAAAGTTCAAACACTTCTTGCCTCCAAGAGTTATGATGGTGCTACCTAGTGCCATTTATGTTTCAAATTTTTGATTAGATGTTAAATTTTCATTTTAGTTATTCATGTTCATTTTTTTTTTTTTTTAGCGACCATATTGTCTACTTTTATTGACTATGTGACATTTAATATTATATGGATAACATGTTTTTAATGAAATCCATTTATTTGACACTTAATAATCAAATTACTAATAAGAATAAATAGGATAATTACCATGAAAACAGAATCAAACATGACAAGTCAAAAACAAAAATATCAAAAAGTAAAGAGTCAAAAAAAAAAAAAAAAACTTCAAATTTTAAGGGTGAAAATTATAATTTAATGAGAATAGCGTGTACTAAGACAAATTCAGAACATTGATTGAGAGGAGAAAATTAAAAAGACTTGTCACTGGTCAAGCACCAAACGTAGGATGTATCAGTGAAATACGACACCAAATGAAACCATGCATCAATCTCGGGGGAATGAATACAAAAGACAAAGCCTCTCTCTCAAAGAGCTACCTAATCCGAACAGATATCTACTATTGGTATTCTGAAGGTATGTTTGCGTGTGCTTATGGAACACAGATATTTATAATAATACCGCTTAGTCCATCTAGCAGAAAGACGTTTTGTGATTTTGTCCTACCAGTACAGAAAGACAGTGTCTAGCCTTTTCACTGGAACCAACCTAATCTATTGTCCATATGTAAATCACACTGTACGCTCACAAACACTAAACCACAGTAACCGAGAAAATGAAATAACTACATGACTATGAAATTTGAATTGATCATGTAATATTGTTTTTTTTTAATTTATTTAAAATTTCAAATTTTGGAGTCCTTTTTTTATAGTTTTGTTTTTTATTATCAATCAATTTTTAGTATAAGCGGAAATCGATCATATAACATCTTTATCTCAAGGACTTGTAATTCATATGGTAATTAATGATATTTTGAACTGCTATATACCCTCTCTCAATTATCATTTTTTTTAAAAATAAAAAAACCATAATAATAATAATAATAATAATAATAATAATAATAATAATAATAATAATGTGATTATGAGTCTTGCATTGATTATGTATCTAGAATGAATGTATATCTATGATCATGATTACTTCACGAGTTAAAATGATTGTTATTCTTAAAGCAATCTTATTCATTATTTTTGTTTAAACAATGATTGCTATTCTCTTAACAATACCACAAATCCCACCCCATTATTCATAATGAACAGATTTAGATACAATGATGATGAATTGGTCCACAGAAATAAATTTATTATTATTTTTTCTTAATTTGTTGGGATTGAAAACTGTGTTTATAAATTATAATGGTAGCGAGTCAAAGAAAGCTTGGCATATATTTTTTTAGCATTCATAATAATTTATCATATTATATTAAATATGGACCTTTCTTTTAGAAAAACTAATAAATTTTAATTGAGCTAAAAGTTTCTAAGCAAATTTAATGCCATATATTAACAGGACACATTTTAACCCTTTTTCTTTCATTGAATATCATATAATCATGAATACAAGGATTTTTCTCTCTAACCTGGTTCTTCCCTTGATCCATTCAGGAGTGGTTGCATTTCCCAATCAGGACATAACAATTAAAATTTTTTTTTCCCTAAAAAAAAAGTTGAAAAAAAATAAAGACCAGAACAAATTTGATGGTTGGCACAGGGAAATTATAATTGGACAGGTCTCGTACTCTGTTTTCCTCTGTGCTATGTGGGAAAATAGCAATATACTAAAGTTTATGCGCCTGGTTCCTTGACCAACAGAACCTCTGTCTTGAAAAGCAGAACTGAAAGCGAGTCAATGGAGAAGTAGACGAAGCCACCCGGTGAGTGAGTCACGAATGACCCGAAACTCGTCCCCACCACACAGTGCCACGCCGGTCCGTACAAAGTGTCAAACTCCTATATATAGTAAAATGACACTGACTTTAATTTACAGCAGGGTTTTGATTTTCTCACATACATGTTTCAGAATTTTCTTTTTGTCATTCACTTTTATTAGATTATGTTTGTGAAATATTGGACGTGAAGGAGTATTGAAAAACAATTTTCCTAGTAAAAACACACACAAAAATAGATTGATATATAGAACGTGTACCTTTTTGAGAGCTCGAGCTAGGTGGGTGGGGTTGAACTTAGGGAGTAATTTTGGGGCTGAATCTGAATCGTCAAGGAGTGATCTGGTGTAGTTCAAGGCACGTTCTTGCATGTGGGGGGGCATGTCAGATGATCTCAACCGTACGTTGAGGCTGATAGCAGTGGCAGCTAATTTCACTTGCTCTGTTGGAGCTAACCTAAACCTATCATGGGTAGTGATTGTTGGTCCAAGACTCAGTTGAGAAAGCTTTTGTATTGCTGGCTTGTCATTTAATTTTTGTGGGATATCCATGAGAAAAAGAGAGAGATATGTTGAAGAGAAATAGACCTAGTTTGAGAGAGAGAGAGAGAGAGAGCCTTTGAACTTGGAACACAAGGAGAGAGTTGGTGAGAGGGTGTGAACTTTGAACTTTGACCAACAATTAAGTTTAAGAGAGAATGAGAGGATTTTAGTGCCCATATGACAATGAGGTCTATGACCAGACAAAATAGATAAATTTTGGGTATGAACGAGGATTTTAATCTCACGCGCTTTATAGTGGTACTGGTATGTATGTTATACAGTTCCAATGATGTTTGAACTTTGAACTTTCAAGGTTGTAATTTTGTAACGGCAATTGGCTGTATGGTCAATGGTGGTGTGAAGAGTGTTTTTCACGAAAATTGAAGAGTGTGGTTGTATCAAGACTTTGCTATCTTCGTGTTCTGACACGAGGATAGCGTGGAAACGGTGTGACAAAGGTGTGCGATTCTTGTTGACTTGATGACCTCAGCCTTTTTTTTATTTTTTTTATTAAGTTTGGGCGAAGGGAATTTGATCTAACTTGTTCATTTGCTTCGTTCTGGTCGAAACAGCTACAAAAATTTTGGTACGCATATGTTAGAGCATCCAATTATTTTAGCCACCAAAACACAAAAAAACAAGTTATATCAATGGTTTCTCAAAAAAAAAAAAAAAAAATAGTTATATCAATGATGTTAAAACTAAAAATTTTAGCAACCAAGCTATAGTGAAGGGTCATCTTTGACACTACATTAACTCTAAAATTATTAAGAAAAACTAATATTTTATTTCTTCTCATTAAAATATTTTATTTCTTTCTTTCTTTTTCTCTTCTATGTATTTGTGCCGTCTCTCCCTTTCTTCTCTTTTTTTTTTCCTCCTCTTTCTTCTTCTCGTCTTATCTTGCCTTTCTTTTCTCTTAGGCATTTCCTTGTCTCTCCCTTTCTTCTCTTTTTTTTTTTTTCCTCTCTTGCCATTCTTTTTCTCTATAGCATCTCTGTATCTCTCCCTTTCTTCTCTTCTTTTTTTTCCCCCTCTCTTGCCTACTTCTTTTGACTCAAAATCAGAACGGTAGAGATTGGTGACAATGTGGGCGTGTCGTGGAGGTTGAGTCAGTGACGATGTGGGTGTCTCAATTCCATGGTTTTGAAACCTGAATCAGACTGTTTGTTTATACCGGGAAAACCTCGAACCGTTCATTTTTACAGTCTGTTTAACATCAAGAACCATTCCATTTAAAAAAAGCAGGGACCCGTATGAACTACGATCCGATCGCCTGGTTCTGTGAACCGTGTGTAGTTCAGGCAATTCACACGAGTCCCTTATTTCAAACCTTAAACGACACCATTTTGTCTCCAAAGAATTGTCTTTTTTTTTTTTTTTCTTTTTTTTTTTTTCCCTATATGGCGTCGTTTGGAATTGGATCCTCAAAGGGTCAAAATAGAAACCCTCGTAGCTCACCACACTCTCAATCACTCTTTGAGCTCTCTGCCTCTCTCTCACTCCTCTCTCCCTCGTCGTCGTTGACCACCACAGTCCTCAGCCTAAATCGTAGCTCGCAACTCGCCTCACTCTCATCTCTGCCTCTTTCCCTCGTCGCTGTCGTCTACCGCACTCTCATCTATGAAAGTTGATTAGGTAAAATAATAATAAACCTTTTACATGTGAATGTTGTGATTTATTCTTGTTTTTTGTTTTTCTATCTGAATCTGTGAACATCAAAAGTACATAAGTTTGGTAATTTAAATATGTTATAGATACACAAAATTTGCCTTTGCATTGAGTGTAAGATATTTGCGATATTTGCTACCGATGATCGTCAATTCATTTCCTTAGACTTGCATTGAGTGTAATTTACACGATCAATTATATTATGTGATAATTGCATGTAAGAGTATATATATGTTTGTGTTTGTGAATATATATAGCTATATGTGGACTGTCAACTATGTATTTGGATATTTGGGGCGATGGGTCTGTTGTAAAAAATTGGTGAATTTCAGAAATTGTATGAAGTTGTGAATTTGTGATTCTTTGACTTTATGACTCTGTGTACATTAGTTTGTTAATTTGACTCTATGTGTGAAGTTGTGATTTTTTGACTCTCTGTACTTCAAATATTGATGGGTCTATGAGTGTTTGATTGGTTGTTTAGTCTTTTAGATTAAAATGGAAACAGAGACTGGGTCTACTCCATCACATGAAGTTGATTCCAATATAGTGGAGTCTAGCTCAAGAGTAAGGGAAAAGGTTGATCCGGCTTGGGAACATTTTAGCCTTTGGATGGATGAGAAGGGACGGAATACTTTTACATGTGTGTATTGTAGGCAAACAAATAAAGGTGGGGGTATTAATAGGATGAAACTACACCTTGCAGGGATAAAAGATCATATTGGATCATGTAAAAAGGTTTCTTAGGATGTGAGATACCAAATGTTGGAATATTTGAAGGAGTTTGAATTGAAGAAAAAAGCTTCTAAACAACGTCAAGAAGAAATGTTTTGTGTGCCTTTCACAAATAGTGATATGCAAGAAGATGAAGATGTTTAAGAAGTATTTGGTAGTGGGTTGCCTAAAAAAACTGTTTTAGGTAAAAGAAAGGGAAAAAAAGCCAGTGGACAATTACTTTGCTCCAAGAACTACTCTAGGAGCTCAACCGTCTCTTAAAAGTGTGTTCTAAAGCAAAGAAAATGTGAGGCAAGCTGATATGACTATTGCAAGGTGGATGTATGACACTTGTATTCCTTTTAATGCTGTGAATTTAGTGTACTACCAATGGATGATTGGTGCCGTAGCTGCTGTGGGTCCTGGTTACAAAGGTCCAACTTATCATGCTATATAGGTCCCTTTGTTGAGGGATCAAAAGAAAGAGGTTCAATTGTTGGTCGACTCACAACGTAGGCATTGAGCAAAAGTTGAATGTACACTTATGACTAGTGGTTGTACAGATACTAGACATAGGTCATTGATCAATTTCCTTGTTTATTGTCCTAGGGAAATGGTATTTGCAAAATCAGTTGATGCTTCAGAGATTGTAAAGAGTTCTAGAAACTTGTTTAATTGTTTGATGAAGTAGTTACATGGGTTGGTCCAAAAAAAAATAGTTCACATGATTACTGATAATGCTTCCATTATGTATTTGCTAATAAATTATTGTGTGAAAAGTATAAAACTATTAGTTGGTCTCCTTGTGCAGCATATTGCCTGAATCTTGGGTTGAAGGATATGGAAGAAATGCCTCATGTGGATAGACTCAAAGAACGTGCTTCCAAAATTACGGTTTTTTATTTATAATAATGTGGCTTTGGTTGCTTGGTTGAGGAATAGACCTGGTTGGACATAAATTGTACGTCCGGGAGCAACAAGATTTGCTACTACTTTCCTTGCATTTGGAAGCATTCATATGCATAAGCATGACTTACAAGCCTTAGTGACTAGCAAGTTCTTTGTGGACAATAGATTTGCAAGAGAGTTAAAGGCAAAAGAAGTAGTTTCTATCATTTTGGATAATTCTTTTTGGGATTGTATTAACGTTATTGTCGAGATTTCATCGCCACTCATTTGTTTGTTACGGATTGTTGATTCTGATCGAAGGCCTGCAATAGGATATGTGTTTAAGGGCATGTATAGAGCACATTTGGGAATCCAAAAGATCTTCCCAATGAAGAAGCACTTGTACAAGCCATATACCTCAATTATAAAAAACGTTGGGATAAACATTTGCATAAAGATCTTCATGTTGTTGCTTATTGGTTAAATCCAGCTTTTTAATATGATAAGGAGAATTTTTGTTAGTAACCAGCAGTAAATATGGCTATTTTGGACTACATTGGGAAAAAAATATGATGGTGACCAAGAAAAGGTAATTAAGGAAACCCAATATTTTCGAGACCATATTGGGAGCTTTGACAGAGATCATGCATTGTCAACAAGCAAGACCACTCATCCAGGTGAGAAGTAATTAGTTTACTTTAATACTATAAACAAATCTTTGTTTTTTTTTTTTTTGTTTATGTTGAAAGTTAGTTTTGTCACTAAAGTTTAGATAACTGAAGTGATTATTCAATTGAAAGTTAGTTTGTTTATGTTGATTAATATTAGTTTATGTTGTGCTATGAAAATTAGATGAATGGTGGAAGTTGTGGACGGCTGATGCTCCAAACTTGCAAAAATTGGCAATTAGAATCCTTAGCCAAACTTCTGCCTCTTCTGGATGTGAGCGTAATTGGAGTTTATTTGAATAAATACATTCTAAGAGGAGAAATAGGTTGGAGCATTAAATGCGCAATGATCTTGTGTTTGTTCATCATAACTTGTGATTGAGACATAGGTAACTAAATGTTATATCTTTTCATTGTATTAATTTTTAGGAAGTCATTTATATAGTGTAATTGCTAGTTACTAATTATGTTCAAATTCCAATAATGAGCATGATATTTTATGATGCAGGCTTTACAACAAAAAGTTTAATTTTGACCTCATTGATTATGCAAGCATTGACAAAATTGATTTTTGGGTATTTGTGGAAGAGGAAGACCCATATCTAGGATATGAAGAGTGTGAGAGACCGCAAAGGTGCCTTCAAAAAAGAGATTCGGGTGCTTGTTCAAGATACCTCTCTTTTTGGGTAAGTGGTGTGGAGTCACCACTTTTTTTTTTATTAAAAAAATAAGAAAAAATTAAATACAACTTGACATGACTAAAATGTCCCATTATCATTGATTGAATAAAGAAAATACAAACTTGATGAATTGAGTATTACATGGCTTCAGGGACTTTTGCTTAGGGCTGGGGATCAAGAACCAATTCTCATCCTCAGGTCACCTTCAAGCCAACGGTCAGACGGAAGTGACGAACTGGACAATGCTCAAGATCATCAAGGCTCTGTTGGAAGATGCAAAAGGCGCTTGGTCAGAGGAATTGCCCAATTTCCGGTGGGCATACAGGACTACAACAAGAACCCCGACAAGAGAAACCTCCTTTAGACTTACCTATGGCACCGAGGCAGTAATTCCAATAATGTCAATCAGTTGAGAGTCAACCTAGATTGCTTGGACGAAGTTAGAGATGGAGCATCCCGTAAAATGATGAAGTACCAGCAGAAGATGGCCGAGTACTACAACAAGAGAGTGAAGCTCAGACGACTTAACATAAGAGACCTCGTCCTACACAAAGTCACACCTGCTACTAAGGATCCAACCCAAGGGAAGCTTGGCCCAACTTAGGAGAGACCCTACAAAGTCATTCATTATTCTAGGCAAGGCAGCTATCACATGGAAATGTTGGACGGGAAGAAACTACCACGACCATGGAATATTGAGCATTTGAAGAGGTACCACCAATAAATGTAATGGACGATTGTATTCATGTTTGAAACAAAGCAATAAAAGAACTATTTAGCCAACATTCCAACGTACTGTATGCAAATCTAGAAACCTAAAAACAAAAAGAATTTTTGGCTAAGTAATAAGATTTCGCCTATACAGATGTAAATTGCTAACGAAGCCAAGTGACAATCCCTTAAATGGGTGTCAGTCACCTAAAAATTGGCTAAATAATAAGATTCCACATAGACGGATGTAAATTACTGACGAAGCCAAGTGACAATCCCTTAAATGGGTGCAAGTCACCTAAAAATTGGCTAAGTAATAAGATTCTGCCTAGACAGTTGTAAATTACTGATGAAGCCAAGTGACAATCCCTTAAATGGGTGTAAGTCACCTAAAAATTGTCTAAGTAATAAGATTCCACCTAGACGAATGTAAATTTCTGACGAAGTCAAGTGACAATCCCTTAAATGGGTATAAGTCACCTAAAAGTGACTTACATACGAAGTCAAGTGACAATCCCATAAATGGGTACAAGTCACCTATAAGTGGCTAAGTAACGAAATTCCGCCTAAACGGATGTAAGTTACTGATAAAGCATAATCAACCAAACTCCTAATCTAAGGGTAAACAGGCAAAGATGCAAGCAAAAAGCATGAATCACATACAGACAGAAAGTGTTAAGCATAACGAAGAAAAAATCAATGAAAATAGGAAAGTAAGCAGGTAAACATAAATATATTCTATCTGAATTAAAAACCCAAAAACACTGGACAAGGAATATTGTTTTGGCATAAAAAAATAATAATAAAAAAAATAAAAAATAATAAGAAAAAGAAAAAAAAAATCCCATAAACATACTGGGCTCCCAAAAAAAACAGAAAAAAGAAAAGAAAAAAGAAAAGTAAAACATAGAGATCAGGCATAAACGGGTTCAACCACTAGCTTCTCCACCATTAGCTTCAGTAGGCTCTGGAGCATTTCCCTCAAGAGCGACAACAGCAGCTTGAGCAGCCTTGGCAGCCTCGTCCGCAGCCATTTCTTTATCCATAGCCTCGAAGTCCAAGCTCTCCAGTTCCACGCCAGCAGGATACTTGATGAGATATCGCCGCAATAGCTCGAAGTCCTTGTAGTACCAGCTAAAGAGCATAGTATTGTATTCGTCAGTCTGCTGGAAGGCCTCGACGAACTTAACTGCAATGGTCTTCACCCTTTCCTTTACAACCTGGAGTTGCTCGTCCTTCTTTAGGGTCAGCTGCCTCTCTGCCCTCAGGTCATCAGATAAGACCCTCTCCTTTTCCCTGGCAATATTGACCTCATCCATGGCCACGATAAGATCTTTCCTTAGCTTCGAGAGCTTAGCCTCCAGACCCTTCACCTTGGACTCCGCAAACGAAGCCTTAGCCTTCTGGCTCAAGTACTCTGAGGTGAAATGAATGGTCTCCCCCAAAACCTAAAAGGAAGATCCAACTTTCAGAACCATGTAAAAAGAGAGAAAATGAAATGCAAATTGCACAAGTGTATTACCTAGACGAGCTTGTGGACGTGACGGTCCACTATCTCGTTGGAGGGCACTATAGAGAGGGCCTTGAGCTCGTTAGCCGTGAAGGCATCTTGCACCCTCGACCGCGAGGAAGCCTTCTCCTTCCCCTTATCTGCCACGTGCGGCTTCTTCGTCCACAAGGTAATTTCCTCCACCGACGTAGCCGAAAAAGTTGTCCTCGATGTCTCAGGGACGAAGGTAACAGGGGTGGCAGGAGTCCTCATGTAATACTTAGAAAGAGGCTCGTTCTTCTTCGCCCTTATCTTGGCATACATCTTTTGGTTAAATTTCGTCATCATTTCTGCGGAAAAAAAAGCACTTAGTAAAAAAAAAAAAAGGAGAAAGAGAAGAGAGCAACGAAGCAAATGGACACTTACTCTTCTCTTCAAACTCTATAGCACGCAAAATGTATGCAGATGGCTCTGGACCAAGACAATGACGAGCCAGGGTTCGTGGGTCAACTAGGTAGTCAAAATCATCGATCGTTGTACTCTACAGCTACCTCTATGCGACTCCTGTACCAACTTTTGAGCTTTGGACGCTTTTTAACTCCACAGACACAACAAATAGGAAAGTTAGCAATGATAAAAAATATAAAGGAAAAGAACAAAGAAGGAAAGAGGACTTGCAGAAAGATGACGCGCCTAGACTCGAGCCTCTCTAACAACAGAGCAACCTAGGGACGTCACCCCAAACTTCATCAGAAGGAGTCTCCCAATCATCCCCAGACACAAAGAAGAACCGAGATTTCTAGTATTTACAGGACAAGGGCAGATCAGTGATGATCCTAGCCTTCCTGACCTAAGGCACAAGCTCATAGTACCCATACTCTTTGGACTCCTTTAAACGATATAGGTAAGTGAACTTGTCCACCCTGATCATGTCTCCTTCAGTGGTAGCTAGCCATATCTCCTTCAGTGGCAGCCAGCCATATCTCCATACAGCTAATCATTGTCCTCCATGAGTTTGGCATAAGTTGCCCAAGAGCAATGTTGAAATGACTCAAAAGCTCCATAATGAATGGGTGGACGGGGGAACCTAAGCCCGTACTAGAAAGCAACTTCATAGAAGCACACTTCCTCGGGTGAAAAGTGGCAGGCTCGTTCCTCCTCATGAGGACGACGAATCCTAACCCTCTCAGGAAATTGAAACCTATCCCTAAACCTAGAAAGGGTCTCGATGTCTAGGCCGCACTCCTTCCTGAGAGCAGAAAAAAGCCCTGACCTCCCTTGGGCCAAAGGCCACAGTGTTTTCCTCCACCTCAATAGGGTTGTCGCTAGATAACAACCCCATCTCAAACTCACTAGATCTCACCTCTGACATCACTCTCTGCTTACCTACTAATTCCTCAAACCAATCAATAGATTGACGGAGTAAGGGAAACAGATCAACCAACACTACACTTAAGCTACTACCCCCAGACATAAAACCTTCAACTAAAGGGCAAAAGGTGCAAGAAACTCCTTGAGAAGCCCCCAAACGCGCAAAGAGAAATGAAACAGAGGGGAAAAGTATCCTAACTTCAGAGCTACCAACTATGGAACCCAAGAAACAAAAAAAGAAGGGCAAAGTACTAAAAATCCAAAACAGGAAAGAAAAAAAATCAGAAACCCTTACAAATTACCTACGCTACGAAGAATAAAGAAGGTGAAAAGAAGCCGTACCTCAAAAAAGCAACCCTAGAAAGGAAAAATGCAGGAAATTGTAGGGAGAATAGCTTGGAGAAGAAGAAGCACGGAATAGTAATGGCGAAGAAAAAAGAAAGTGAAGAAGAAAGAGAAAAACCTAAGAGACACACAAGTGGGGCATTAACTCCACCAGTCATAATGTGCCACGTGGCCACGATGTGTACGGTGTCGCCACTACACATTAAATGCGGAACAGAACCCCAAGAGTCATGTCTGAGCAAGAAACCTTTCACCTTCTGGTGGTCGTCATGACACGCAAGGAAGACCATAGAACCTAGGTTGGCTGATTGGACCAATGAACCTTCTTGCCTAAACAAACCCATTAGACACCTTCGTCCATCTTGCCACATCATGGACAAAGGAAGGAAAGCCATTAAATGAAGGATTCAGTACCTCGAGCAGTTACAAAACCAGCTGTCAAACCGTTGGAAGCTCATCAAGGCCTACATTATTGAGCCCAGAGGTGTTACAAAAAGGCACTAAAACCACAATAAAGGCTACAATGGCTAGAATCAAAGAAGCCATATATAAACACTCCTCAAAATCAAATAAGGTACACACTCTAGTATACAGATACGCTGTAGCTCGAATATCTTAAGTTCTCATATTATCTAAAAGCTTCTATACACTAACTTAACCATCAGAGACTCTGTGGCAGGCACCACACCGGTGACCACCCAAGGAGAATTCTTCTCATAGCAGTTGCAGGTATAGGGACAAGGTTGCTGACCTGTTTGGACAAACCTACTCAACTAACGATTATCGCATCATCAAGATAGAATTCTACTCTAGCATAATCTAAGTATATATGTGTGTGAAGCTCCCTCCTAGAGACTTGAACCCTGGCTCTTGCCTCCCACACCCCATAAACACTTATACTTGTGAAGTGACCATCGCACCAAAGGTATGCGGTGGTCCAATGGGTTAATGAGTGCAAGTCCAGTCTTTATTTATTTATTTTATGAATAGAGTGCGAGTCCAGTCATAAGTTTTTCTTTATGCCTAACAAACTGATGATTCATGTTTTTAGGTACGTGACAAATAGATGACTCCCAGCTTCCCTTGTCGCATTTGTGAGTGTTTTATACTTTTATCATCACATAAGTAATTGCATTCAATATCACTGTTTTTTGTAATTTATTTAGAATATTTTTCATTTTTTTTAGAAGAATATTTTTCATTTTTTACTTATAAAATAATTAATTTCTACTTATTCACGGTCATAGTATAATTAATTGTTACTTTATTTATGACTTTCTAGTTTTAAACATTGCTAATGACAAAGTTAGAGAAATGCTACATTCGCAACATTTTTACAACTCTTTCATAATAAATTATAGGTGATAAATTATTATTAGTTCTAATTTAAATCCATGATTTAAATTACTTTTTTGTTCACCTATAACAACTAATAACAATCTACTACTTAGAATTTATTGTGAAATATTATAAAAATGTCGTGGACATAACATTTCCCTTATAAAATTATCCTACATGATGATGCCTAAAGTTTTACTATTCAACAAATTCTAACATAGTAACACGTCTTCAATCATCAAAAGGATTGAAGAACAATAGCCAATTACTTGAGCAAAAGGCCACACAACTCCACCTTTTATGCTAGTAACATGGGACTTTGAATGTTGGGAAAATACACAATACTCTCATTTAGTTTATTGTAAATTGCGGGAATTTTTAAAGTTTATGAGTGTCACACTATTCTTGTGATATTGTTTTATGTGTAATCAATTAAATATTTGTGAAAAAGAAAGATCATTTTCATATAAAAAGAAAGATTACTTTCACATGAAATCTCTCGGCTCTAATCACTAACCAGTGACCTACTCGAAAGTTCAATTAACTTGGAAGCAGCAATAACTTTTCAAGAAAAAAAAGAGAAGAAACATTTTTATTCTAATCGTGAAATAGCTCTATAGTTAAAGGGGGTTTCGACTTCCAAGGGTGAGCCATCTCCACTGGATTTGGGTTCAGGTTCAGGCCATGTCAGAAAAGAGTCAACTCTCCACCATAAATTTAATAAGCAGACCCTATCATGAATGTGAGAGGAGGGAGCACCATTCTCTATACTCCGAGAGTACCTAAGAATTACTCCAACTAAATATATTGGTTTTTAACTTCTTTTATGTGCATCTGAGCAGACGATACAATAAGTAATGGAAGCCATAAAGCCAATAAATATTTCCTTGGAAATACAATTCAAATTCGGCCAGCAATCTAGGCCATTATTTAGTTGAATTTATTACATAAACAAATCACTATTATACATAGCATACTAGTTAAAGGCCCGTGCGTTGCACGGTTTTATAAAAAACTTATAGAATATACATTTTATTTGATAAACAAAATCTCCCAAATAATTATTATAATAAAAAAAGGAAAAAAAATTGGTATAATAATTATCAAATATAAAATGATAACAACTAATAAAATTATTATTTTGTAACCTACCAATTGTGCTCTAATGAGAATTTTGTATCTTTGGGAGATTGTTAAATACTTCTGTGTACACCATATCCTTGTTCTTGTTTGTCATTGTACTTTATTATAAAATTTTACGATTAATAAAAAATCATGTCAAACCATATTTAATGATTGATAAAAAAAAAAAAAACAAATACTAAATGAATAGATTGACTTCTTTTATAGATCAAAGTGTACAACTCTAATAGTTAGCCAAAGCTATTTCAATCAGGAAAAAAAAAAAAAAAATCAAATTGTTATGAACAATTTATAATCAAATTTATATCAAAACATGCTTAATTGTAAGATAAAAAGAAGATTTTTCTCTAAATCAAAATTGAGAGGATGAAAGAAACATATCACCATTAGAACCCATGTCATAAAACAAAAAATAATTTAAAAATCATGCTGAAGCATATTTAATGATTAATTCTCAAACCATAATCATATAAATTGTATAAATCATAAGCAAATTAGGTTAAACAAAAAAAAAAAAAAAAAAAAAAAAAAAAAAAAAAAAAACACATACACACACACACACACACACACAAAACCTATTCGATTTAATAAAAAAAAATTAGAACAAATAAATACATACCTAAAAGGTTGTAAGTAGATGAAGAGAAGTACTAAAAAAATAAAGAATCGTAAAGTACATATTCATTATTAATTATTTAGTATATATACACTCCACATTGGAGAAATTGATATAAATAAAAAGTCTAATGTTAGTCTAATTTGTGGGAGTGTAAAGCTGAAGTCTAAATCTTAAAAAAAGTGGCAATAGGAAATTCAAAGAATTTAGTGTTTTATTTAAATACTAAGAGTAGTTGCTGTTTTTTTTTTTTTTTTTTTTACATGTACTACCTTGCTGATTTTTTAAAGTGTATAGTGTTGCTTTTTTTTTTTTTTTTTTTTAATATATATATATATATATATACACGTGTAGTAATATAATTTAAATTAAAAAATAAGGATAAGTTGAAAGTTTTGGATTGTAATCAAATTATCAACTTAGAAATTATAGGAGAAGAAGATAAGAACAAAAAAATAAGTCTATTTTTTTAAAAAATCTAACAAAATTTCTGCAATTTGATGGAGAGTAAGAGAATTTTCAATTGTATGGAAATTAGATTTCTAATCATTTTAAGAATTATAAAAGAGGAAGAATTAACATAGGATGTATGTTTATCCAAAATCTTCATCTAATACTTTACTTTTACGTGTACTATGTTGTTTTTTTTTGTTACACTTGATAATATAATTTAAATTAAAAAAAAAAGGATTAGATGAAGAGTCTATTGATTTTAGACTTGTTGATAACATTTTAGATAAACACAACTGCTGTAGTTTTAAATCAAATACTACTTTCTTTCATTACTTGATTTGTCATATTTATCAACTTAGAAATTATAGGAGAAAAAGATAAGAACAAAAAAATAAGTCTATTTTTTAAAAGAATCTAACAAAATTTCTGCAATTTGATGGAGAGTGAGAGAATTTTCAATTGTATGGAAATTAGATTTCTAATCATTTTAAGAATTATAAGAAAGGAAGAATTAACATAGGATGTGTTTATCCAAAATCTTCATCTAATACTTTACTTTTACGTGTACTATGTTGTTTTTTTTTTTTTTTTTTGGTTACACGTGATAATATAATTAAAAAAAAAAAAAAAAAAGGATTAGATGAAGAGTCTATTGATTTTAGACTTGTTGATAACATTTTAGATAAATACAACTGCTATAGTTTTAAATCAAATACTACTTTTTTTCATTACTTGGTTTGTTATATTTATCTAAAAAATATGTATATATCTATTCTTAAAATCTAAAAATTTATTAAAATTTATGCAATTTAATGAAGCCACTTGGCGTAACTACGGCGTCTAAGCCCAACTTTTATTATATATAATAATATGATTTCCAAGCCCCCACTTAGGCCTGGGTCAAGCTTAGGCCCTCAAGAATTTCTGGAAGGGCCCATCTACGGGGTAAAGCTCTACAAAACATAGTCCAAAGTTTGTCTTTGTGCTAAAGGACGCTCAAATTTAATGGGTAAAAACAGATTTCAAATAGAGAATAAACTGGGTTTTGGCGTAAAAGGTGTTTTTTACGCCAGCTAATCCTAAGAAGCCATATTAGCAAGATACTTTAGATTGAATACACTTCATTACACAAAATTATAACTCAATTAAAACCCCAAAACCTTTCAAACACAACACATTCAGTTCTCCTCCTCCTCCTCATCCCACCAAAGCTCCACCCCTCATCAACAACACTAACAGCAACAACACTTGGACATCAGCAACACACACTAAAATAGAATAGCTAATTTGCAGAAAACTCCATGAGATGAGACAAAACCCACGGAATCCCAGTATAGAGGCCTTGTAGCAAAAAATAAAAAAATAATAAAAAATAAAAAATTCAACAATCCTGTCATACAAGATTTTGTAATAAGAAAAAAAAAAGGTGAAAATACACTATTAGTCCCTTAAGTTTACCTAATGAGTACTTTTAGTCTCTCAAGTCTAAAATGAGCACTATTGGTCCTTTAAGTTTAAAAAATGAACTCAATTGGTCATTCTATTAACAACTGTTAGTCTTAGTGCCTACATAGCTAATGGCGTTATGATGTGACAAATTTTAAGTGAGGTGGCATCCAATTTAATTTAAAAAAATTAAGATCTAAAATCTGACTCATTAAAAAACTATTAATCCATTAAAACCCAACCTAATTTGGGTGACACATTTAGAAATAGGTATTCCCAAATTCAAATGACATTAGACATTATCCAAATCTGAAACGAGAGAGATATCTCTAACAACGTTGTCGTCCACCGCTCGACTGCTGCCTCCTATCTTGAGACACATCCAATTGACACGCAAAGCCACTGGTGCCACCGATCTCTACATTAAAAAACATGTCATTTTCTTGAGCTTTATGAGTTAGCCATTAGCCTACTAGTGCTAGCTTCATTCATGGACTATATAAAATTCATTGGAGTAAATTACTTGCTCTCCTAGATTGTTCTTTCCATCATCTAAACCCAAAAGTAATGTCGTAGTGGTTACCATTCATCATTCTCTCAGAACCAACCCTAAAAAAGTTTCGAATCTTTCGATTTTAAAAATAAAAGTGATATGCAGCTAAGTTGTTCTTTGCACCCAGGGGTTGTGTGTATCAGAGAGATGGGTCGAGATGGAGGAGGATGGCAGTGAGAGCAGTGGACAACGACGTTTTTAGGGATTTCCTTCTCTAGTTACAGATTTGTGCAATGTCATTTGAAATTGGGAAATTTTTAAAATGGTCACCCGATTAGGTTGGGCTCTTCAATTCTTCTAATGGGTTAATACTTTTTCTAATGTCAAATTTTGAATCTTGATTTTTTTAATATTAAATTTGATGCCACGAAACTTAAAATTTGACACATCATAGTTTTGTTAGCCATGTAGGCAATAAGACTACCGGATGTTAACAGATGCACTAATTGTGCTGATTTTTTAAACTTGAAGGACTAATAAAGCTCCATTCAAACTTGAGGGATTAATTGTGCTTTGTAGGTAAACTTTAGGGACCAATAGTGTAGTTTCGCCAAAATAAAAAATGCCAATTGATTGGCCCCTTATTTGGTCCAAGTTCAAATCAAAACCTAGAATCAGTTTAGGAGTTGATAAAAAAACCCATCAAAATACTGAAATCCAACAAAACCCATAGTGATTGACGTCCAAAAAAAGCCAAATCCATCAATATTTCAAAATTAAAATTGAGGAAAACTACTGGATCATGAGAGAACAAACCTTAAAGATTGTGAACCCAGACTTCCGACATCGTTTTCAGGCTCTAGCAACAACTCCGGCAGGGTGGAGCTCCAGTGGGATGAGGAGGAGGAGGAAATTTTTTGCTCAGGTTTGCCTTTAGGAGAGAGCCTCTAAACTGAACGTGTTGTATTTGAAAGGATTTGGGGTTTTAATTGAGTTATAATTTTGTGTAGTGAGGTGTATTAAATTTAAAGTATTTTGCTGATGTGGCATCTCAAGATTGTCTGGCATAAAACACACATTTTACACCAACTCCGGACCCAATTTATTCTCAAAGACCAATGACGTCATTCTACATGCCACACATGAAAACACTTAAAGACCAGAATGACACTCATGTATTACTTACTCAAACGGTGTCATTTCTCTAATAGCCATTGAAGTCTTATAGAGTTAGTTACAAACTGACTGTAACAGATGTGGGAAAATTATGGAATCTGTTGGAGTTGGTTACAAAGGTTTAATTATGATGTAATGCTCGTATTTGTGATCTGGTGTGAGTGAGTTGTAGTATATAATCAAAGTTGTACACAGAAAGTAATTAATCAAGAAGTATTATTCAGTTTCATATAGAAAATCTCTCTCTCTCTCTCTTGGAGACTTAAATAAGATAGAAATTCTACTCTAGCTTAATCTAAGTGTATATGCGAGTGAAACTCTCTCCTGGAAACTTAAATCCCGGCCTTTGCCCCCCACACCTCACACCCCATAAACGCTTATACTTGTGAAGTGACCACCACACTAAGAATGCGCGGTGGTAAAAGACAAGTTTTTAACTGTGCATACATTGTTAATAGTCCTATCAACATATTCAACCCTCTCAACCTCAAATTTTGACGCCTAAGAACCTAAACTTTTGAAATCCTCCATCTTCAATTATAATTGCTCACCTATGTGTTCCTCATTAATCCTAACATTTATCATATTAAAGAGACTTGAAGCACTTTTAATGGATCATTTATAAATCTTAACCAGTTAAAGAATTTTAAGGGTAAAACTATACAATTCCTCCCAGGATGATTTCAAATTATATAACCTAATCATTTTTCTATATATATATATATAACCTAATCATTTTAAACATTCATGATGTCAAATTAATGCTCATAACCAATAATTTCTTTGATATATATATATATATATATATTTTTTGGGTAAAACTTTTCCCTTTTGACGGTCATTATAACTAAGCTCATGGACCTCTTCATTTTTTTTTTTTGAAATGTCATGGACCTCTTCATGACATCAATTAACTGCTGTGAATGAATACTTTAGTGTTAATGATATTTAATGTAATACAACAAATATGTGCATTATATTACATATCATGCACGGTACTTTGTTTGCTGAACATTAGTGTATTAATTTTGGGATTAATTTCTTAATTATGCTATTATGATTCTCCAACTTCTAATCCCTGTAGGGTACTTTTTGAATATTATTCAAGCACTTTTCAAAGTACTTGTTCTTGTTGGAAATGAAAAAAGTATGTTATAACTTATAAGACAATCTTATAAGACCTCTTTCTCACAATATGTGTAGATCTCACCCGTTGTGTGAGGGTGCCTCATGAGATACCCTCTCGTTGAAAACATGCAAATCACATGCACATAAAATCATATTTTCATTTTAAGTACCCAACCAGTAACCCAAATTAACCAAAACCTTTTAATTAGTTTCTTCTACAACTCAATTATAGAAAATTGTAATTCATGACATGCCATATATATAGGATTCCAAATTGTCAATTTGATTTGTGACGTCTTACATTTTTCTTAAGGTCATGCAAGTACATGTAAACAATATATGATTCAACCACTAGGATGAGATTTTTTGTATCCTTTATCCCATGAAACGGTCAACCCCTTGCAGGCTGTGAACAATTCTATAATAAGACTTATGGTATATCCTAACTGTATGGTAAATCCATCCAGCCAATTGCCAAAGTATTCCGAGCTGTATTGGGGATGGAGAGATTTATGGGGTTCCAAAAGGTTCCAAGGAGGTGAGGCTGAGTCAACACCAATTATTTACCAAGTATTAGGCCTTGGAAACCAAATCAGTGAGATCACCTTAGGCTGTGGCCTTGAAGCATACATGTTTAAGCTTGAAGTAGTTTCGTAAGATGTGGACGAGGTTCTTGAAAATCCTCAATGAAAACACTGTAGGATGGAAGGGACGTGACTAGGGAAAAAACTGAATGGGTTGTAAGACAGTTATGATTGCATTTCTAGAGGAAGAAGATAGTTTTTTAGGGGTAAACTTTCTGCACCATATTCAATTCCATGAAATGGTAGGGTTGGTGTTAGAGAAGTCTTGAAAATAAATTTTAGGCCTTGAAGATGGTAAACATACCTGTTGATAGGGTCCAACATTAGTGATCCTCTTGTTGGTGGTATTTGGGCAGAGAGAAGGCTAGAATAAGGTCTATGAAGTGCGGGGGTTAGTGGTAGGGGAGCATGTATTGTTGGAGTACATGTGTTTCAAACACTTAAACTGTGCTTGTGTCCCACATTGGTTAGAGATGAGTTTTCATGTGTGTTTATAAACATAGCACAACTTAGGTGATAGTTTGGCAGATAATGGGCTAAGGGTTAGAGTTGGGCTTTAGTTGGATTTTGGCTTGTCTCTATCTCTCTTGGGCTGTACACTTTTTCCTTTCAGCTTGTTGGGCATGGCTTGTCTCTATCTCTCTTGGGCTATACACTTTTTCCTTTCTTTTCCCTTTTAGCCCAATTCAGTTCAGCCCGTTGGGCATTAACTAAGCAGCCCGTTAAGGGCATTTAATGTGCTGCCCAATGGGCATGCACAGTGACCGTTGCAGCCCATAAGTCCCCTCATTAGTTGGCTTATAAAACCCCTTATTCCCCTTTTGTTCTCTTCATTTTTTTTTCAGCTACACAGCTGCCTCTCCCCTCTGTTTTGATCTGTTTTCTGCTCATCTCCACTGAAAATTTCAGCATCAATTTTTAGTTTTAAGGAAAGGCCAATTAAGGTTGTTCTTAGTTCTTCTTGCTTGAGTGTGTGATCAACTTGAAGAAATCACTATAGTCTAATCTTGGGGGTTGTTCGGCCAAGAGAGCCATTCACACCGAGCTCTACTCCCGGTGGCATGAATCAACCTTTAAAGACAACGCATTTTGCCTAACTTTATAGTTTGTGAGATCTTTCTAACTCTATCTATTTACTTTTTGGCATTGCTAATTTTTTTGGGTTTGTATTGTTAAATCAAAACTTGTTTATTTAGCCTTATTTTCCTACATGTATATCTACTATTGTCTTGTTTTGTCCACATCCTTATATATATATATATATATATCTAGAACTAATTTGATAAAATACCTCTAATTGAAATGGGTGGAACAAGAGAAGCAAAAGTTGCATCAACATAACAAACTAACAACACCAAACATCAAAACAAAACATGCAACAAATTTGGTAACAACTCTGCAGCAACACAGAAAAATATGCAAAACAGCGACTACACCACTCCAGATACAACATCTTAATCTTTAAAAACAGTTGAAAAAACTCCTCAATTAGCACAAAGAACCCTATTCTGACAGTTTCCAAGTTTGTTTATTCTTTGGATGAATAAATAAAAGGTATACATGTAGTTTACCCTTTCATAGTAAATAGACAAATGTCAATAAATAGAATTTTTAGCTAAAATCAAAACCATTGCATGTGAATATATCAGCAAAAAACATGACATACTTAAACAACTCTGAAAATCAAGTACAATCACCCTTTTGCATATTATGTTCTCAAGAGGTTTCATATGCTTGATACAGTGAAATCAAAACATTATTACAGCAATACAACAATGAAGACAGCTACACGGGTGAATCAACCATTGTTGCTATGGCTGATTGACTAAAGAGTAAGTATTTTGTATGATTTGGCAATTTAACATCCTTTAAGACGTCAACTTTGACGCTTGTAGCCTAACAAATACAAAAATAGCAATATAAAGTATAAACAAAAGGTGATTATGTATGAACCAAAAGAAAGGATTTATTATATGTGAAAGGGGGAAGTGTAGACTTACAAACTATCTTTGAAAGCAGCTAAGCTTTATGGCTCAGACACCTATCATAATGAACAAACTTATCAATGTAAAAATTAAGGTTTATCTCACAACAATGTTACAATGCAATCCTAGGACAAGATGCACATTGATTCACCAAAAATAGCTCCTAATATATTTTTCAAGTATTACTTCCTGGTACTGACATTATCTCTATTGAATGACTGACTAGTTTCAAGCTAGTTGTTACATCCAAAACCTTTTTAGGTAGAAGCCACAGTATGAGAAAGAGGAAAAAGATAGAATTTGAAACTTTAAAATAATGATTTGGACCATTTCTTTCCATTACAAAAGAATCTCTAATTTGGATATTCAAAGCGCCCCCCCCCCCCCCCCCCCCTCCCCCACTATTTCTCTATTTTTTCAAAAAAAAAAAAAAAAAACTCCAATTCCATCATATTACTATTAGTCAAACTCCCAAATCTTCTACACAGTATATTTATCAAATAACCTAGGAAACAAAAGTAATATTTTGAATTAAAAGGATTTTCATATACAAATACTAAGACAAACAAACAGAGAAAGGAATAAAGATCCCCAAAAAAAAAAAAAAAAAATCAGAATACTTTTAAAAACCCAACTCCCAAATCAAAAACAGCCAAAATGTGATAAACCTAGATAACAAAACACAAAATAACAACCCAGATAACCATAATTGCAAAATGCCATAACCACACACAAAATCTCCCAAATTTTACAAAAAAAGAAAAGTGAAAACCAAAAACATTATGATGAAGAACCAGAAATACAAATTAGAGAGTCTCATACATATGAAGGCATTCAAAATATGTATGAGGAAGGCATAAAGAACAAGTCACGTGCACCACAATTGTCTCCCTCTTCACTCTCATCACTTGAATTATTCATTGTATTGGAACAAAACAATAAAAGAAAAAAAAATTATTGTAAGTCTAAACCTTTGGTAATACCGTAAATATAATAAATAATGCAATGGCTTAGAGAATATACCTGCAATTTCCCAAAAATGGTGAGCGCACTTTGGTTCTCCATCTCTTGAATTACCTTTGCAAAAGCTCCAATAACTCGGGATCACCGAGTTTGTGGATTTTGTAGTGTTCCCCTTGAATCCTATTCCAAAAATGAACAGAGGGAATATGCTTGACCTTGCAAAACTCAGGGCCTTCAGCTGGCTGCATACTAAGCACGAATTCAATCGGCATTTCATAAAATTGCAGTTTTTTTAGGCTTTTTAAATGTTGGATGCCAGTGGGCACCTTCTTAAGCTGTGGGGAAGGTCCAATTTCAAGAATTTCAAGAAGAGGCAAGGCATCTTCGTCTATTATCAACATATTCAATCCTCCCAAATTTCGAAGCCCTAGAAACTTGAGTTTTTGGAAGCCTCCTCCCTCAATATGTAATTGCTCACCTCCGTATCCATCATAAAGCAAAAGATCCATCAAATTAGATAAAGCTTGAAGGACCTTTAATGGATCATCCATTAATCTTGACCAGTCTAAACCAATTCTAACTATACTCTTGAGTTTAGGAATCCATTCTGGCAACTTTTCTATTCGCCCAGATAGGATGAGAGTTTGTAGGCATGGCGGAGGCGAAGACATTGATTGTAACTCAAGAACTTCTTCTTCAACTGTTGCACTAATTTTCAAAGACTGAAGGTGGCTCATTTTCTCCAATGCAGTGCACAAAGCCGTCCCATTTTCTCTGTTTAGTTTACATATTTGCAACTTTCTCAATTGGCCCAAACTGCCCAATTCTTCAATAAGGGCATCGTTGTTGGCTTCAATTTTAAAAAGCTTTTGTAAGGATTGTAAACATGCAATGCCACTTTGTATCTTTATCGCTCGTCGAAAATCAATGTTGTCTTCAATATCGTGGCTTTCAGAGTATGCCGCAAGATATCGTAGCTTTTGTAGCCCATTGATCTCCACTGGTAGCTCAGACACAAGGGAACGCTTCAAATCCAAAGTCTCTAGGTTGTGGAGTTTACCTATCGACTTTGGAAGTATATGTACTTTTGTATCTCTTAGGCTTAAGTATCTTAGAAGGAATAGATTACCCACTTCTTTAGGAATGTAATCTATAGGAGCACCTTCACAATCCATTACTTTCATTAGTTTGAAGTTTGCAAAAAATGTACTAAAAAAAGAATTAGGCATTTCATCTACCCCAAAAATAAGAATAGAACGTGTTTGGGAACTAGTAATACTCTCTAAAGGAGTATTTACATTGTTCTGAATTGAGAGGTGTCTAGCGACACTCTTACAATTTGAGAAGTTTTGCACTGAGACCGAACGGAAATTCAATTCCTCTGACCTTGAAAGAATGACCTCACGTATCATATCATGAACTCGACAACTTCTAGTTTTACCAACAAAATCCTTTCGTGTCAATTGAACCAAGCTTCTACTAATAAGTTGGTTCAAGTAGTCTTGTGCAACTTCTTCCAATGTTGTTCCTTGCCTTTCTTTTACAAAGCCCTCACCTATCCAAAGTCGAATTAGTCTTGAACAATTAATTGAGTGATCCTCTGGAAACATGCCAAAATATAGAAAACATGCTTTGAGGTTGTAAGGTAGATCATGATAACTAAGAGAGAGAATTTTGGGGATACTTCTTAGACGTGAATTACTTTCTAACTCTGAACTAAGACTATCATGTAATTTCCGCCACTCAGAGACAACCTTGTCTTTGATTGACAAAAAACTGCCTATTGTAACAATTGCTAGGGGCAAACCTCCACATCTCTCAACTATGCCATGAGACAACTCAACAAAATCAGAAGGACATTTTCCTCCTTCACATTGGAACACCTTTATGTAAAATAGTTCCAAGGCTATTTCAAAAGGTAGAGGGGGTAGCTTATACACACAATAATTTGGAGATTCATTTCTAGAAGGAGCAACATCCTCATTTCGACTTGTGATTACAATTCTATTGCCTTTTTCATTCTCAGGGAAAGCAAATTTTATATGTCCCCAAAATTCTACATCCCATAAATCATCAAAAACTACTAAATACCTAAGTTCACGTAAATATTTACTTAATTCCTCCATTAGTGATGTCTCTTTCATTGTGTCAATTTCACAAGGTGCAAACTCCTTCCTTGCCTTATAGAGCTGCTTTATCATGTCCCTTAATAGGCTTTCCATCTTGTATGATTGAGATACATTAATCCAAGCATGGCAATCAAAATTTGTTCCTACCTTCACATTGTCAAACACTTTCTTGACGAGAGTGGTCTTGCCAAGGCCACCAATGCCAACAACCGAAAACACCTTGCGTTTAGATGGTCCTTCTACCAACCACTTTATCAATTTGGTTCTAGCAAACTCAATTCCCACAACCTCTGCTTCCTTAATGAAAAGGGATGCCACTCGAGGGTCATGCCATGTAACACTTCCAGTGTTGCTGGATCTTCCCTGCTCTATTGCACTAAAGCCATATCTTTCGCCGCTCTTTCTTATGTCCTCGAGTTTCTTGTTGATACCTTGAATATTAGAGGCTATCACATGTCGTGGTTTTAGGTTTATGGTAAAGTGAAAAACCTTCTGGAGGAAATGAAGGTATTGCCTTCGCTCATGAGAATTTTTTGAAAAATGAAGTATGTATTTATCAATGGCATCTTCTATGTGATAAGCTTTTTCCCTTACCAATTTCACCCATGTTTTTGCAACATTGTTCATATCTTCTTTCTCGGCCCTTGCATCTGCATCCTTGAGGAATGATCGAATGAACTCTAATTCACCTCTGATGCTTTCAACTTCGTCATGGATACCCTTCAACAATTTTGCTTTTTGGACTAACAACGGGACCAAATTCTCTACAACTAGGCTAACAGCACTTTCTGCCATTTCTCCTCCCTTCTTAAGTCAATAGCCAAGATACACTGAAAATAGACAAACTCAGTGCTAGTAATAGAAATATAAGATGAGACCAAAAAATACTTGTCACTATTTCTCAATATTACCTCATGAACTGTAAGGTGAGGTGAAGTTGGAACTACTCCACATCGATCTCCCACAAGCCTTCAAGTAAAGAATAGTTGCCTCAAGCCTGCAACCTACATTTATAACAATAAGTGAACAAGAAACACAAACACGTGAAAGTGTATCTCTAATTAACTCTATGCTCCAAACTGAAAGCCATATTCTATTCTCTAGAAAAAGAAATATATATATATATATATTTTACATATTAATACATTAATTAGCAGTAAACTAGGAGAACTTAGAATTAGAATTATGTGAAAGTAAAATTACCATTTTGGTTCCTACATTTTGAGGTCACTTTTAATTTGGTCATTTCTTTCTTTTGACACTAAGTTAGTCCTTGTCATCATCTCAAAGACTAAAAAGGCCTACCTGTTAAATAGATTACACAATTGGCATACTTGAAGTATACTAAAATAATAATAATAATAATAATAATAATTTTAATAGACATTAAAAAAAATGGTCAATTTGGATGAAAAAAATGTTAATTTTAAAGAAAGAGAAAAAGAAAAAAAAAAAAAAGAACCTAGATTTGGGAATCTCAACAAACACAAATCATCACCAAATGATTTTTCAAAAGTTTCACCAACATAAGCTCAAATTAATCTCCAAAAATCCAAATCAAAATTCAGTAAGTTCTTCAATCTCTCGTCTTTATGCCCCACTGTGGCTCCCTAGATCCTTAACCCATCGTGAGCTCCACTTCACCTACCCGTTTGCTTCTATTGCATACATGATTCACACACTCATTCTCAATTTCTTTGATTTTCTTTTGTATTCTTGCACTTTCTTAGCTAACAAACATAATACTCAGCAATAAAGCAATCTCAAAAACTAAGAACAGTAAATATTTTTGTTTTAGAAGTTGACTTGTAATTTGTTTTGGGTGTATTTTGTGCTTTCTTGCCAAGAAAATGAATGAAAAATTGCACAGGAAGCTTTTCTTTTAATTCTTCTTTTCTTTCTTCAAATTTGAGAAATTAAGAGTATGTTTGGTACCATAAAAAGCTACTTTATCTATTTCTTTGATTTTCTTTTGTATTCTTTCACTTTCTTAGCTAACAAACACAATATTTAGCAACAAAGCAATCCCAAAAACTGAGAACAGTAACTATTTTTGTTTTAAGAGTTGAACTGTAGTTTGTTTTGGGTGTATTTTGTGCTTGCTTGCCAAGAAAATGAAAGAAAAATTGCATAGGAAGCTTTTCTTTTAATTCTTCTTTTCTTTCTTCAAATTTGAGAAATTAAGAGTATGTTTGGTACCACAAAAAGCTACTTAATCTATTTTACCACTTCACTTTACAAAACACCCAATATCAATGGTTTTATTTTAGCATTCAACACAATAAAATAATTTATCTTTTAACAAAATATTGGTTTTTTTTTTTTACCACCTTCGCTACAATGCACAATCATCTTTGGCTATGCACTGTAATTCAACAACAAAATAAAATGCCTTTTGCTCCACTGATGCATTAGCCTTTTGTTCTACTTTTGTTATATTTAGTTGCTAAATTTAGCATTTTACCTATTTGCCTCCACCGATACTAATGCTCTTAATTATTTGTGTAAAGTTGTGATTTACAAGTGTGTTTTTGTTGGCTTTAATTATATGTCAAATATGATTGTATTTTGTTCAATCATTGCCTTGTATGTTTATGAGATTTACAAGGGTTAAGTATGAGAGTTTTGTGAAGAATTGTGAAGATAGTGAAGTTAGTGACTTGCTCGCGATAGGCATGCGAGTGGACAACCCGTGAAAGGCCACGTGAGAAGCACATGCTTGGAAGCTAAATAGAATTATGTCAAGCCAAGTTTCACGAGCCGCTTCACCACTTGGCCAACTTGCGAGTGACCCGCGAAATTCTTTGCCTGGATGATTTCAAAGAATGTTTTCCTCATTTTTTACACACACTATATAAGCCCACATTATCCATGAAATTGTAAGGAGACTTTTTAAAGAGAAAACCCTAGCAATACATTTGAGAGTTAAAGATTTTAAACTCACAATCATCTACACAATTTCTCTTAGTTTTCCTCTACTCCTACCTCTTCAAATACAAATCCTTGAGAGGTTCTTAGCCCAAAATTCACCTTATCCAATCTGAGTGTTGAGAGAAGTTTTGGTGCGTGTGATAAGCATTGGAAGAAGCCATTGATTGGCGGATGCAATTTGGAGTTGATTGCAGGATCCGGATAACTAGTGAAGACATGGTTAAGTAAAGTTCGTTTGGTAGCTGGAACTTAGAGGGTTTAAGTACATTGGGTAGATTAGGCTTGGAGGGTCTTTTTGATATCTATACTCCAACTTTATTCCCTAGTGGATCGATTTGGCTTGGAGGGCCGCTGAAAGGTTTTTTGTAGGAGTACTTTGGTTTCCTCTTCGATAACACGTCTCGGTATTATCTTGTGTTTACATCTCTCTTCCCTTACTCTTTATGCTTTACGTTTATTGTTTATTGTATTTGCATATTCTATAGATTAGTTCAGGCCTTATTGTGTTACACTTACTCTTATTCTGCACGTAGTTAAGTAGAGTAAAAGCAATCTAGCCATTTCTTTGAAATTATGGGTCTAAACAAGTAATAGTGTTTTACACTATTTGAGCTTTCAATTGGTATTAGATTTGATTATCTTTGTGTGATCCTAGACCCTGTTTGAGATGGATCGATCTTAATCCCTTAACACACCTCCCTTCTTTGACGAGAACAATTATGCATTTTGGAAAGTATGTATGCGTGCTTTCTTATGTGCTATCGATGAGAGTGTGTGGGACTCCATCAAAATTGGATGGGCTAGGCCTGACAAACCCAAGGCCAAGTGGTATAAGGCCGCCGTTGCTTTGGCCAATGCTAATAGTAAAGCCATTAATGCTATTTTCTGTGGTGTGTCTACTGATGAATTTCATGGGATATCTCATGTGAAGACCACCCAAGAAGCATGAAAGATCCTTGAGACTACCTATGAGGGTACCGAGAAGGTCAAGGACACAAAGCTACTAATTCTCACTACTTGATTCGAGGAAGTGAAGACAAGTGAGGATGAGTCATTTGACTCATTTTATGGTAGACTCAATGAGATTGTCAACGCCAAGCTTAATCTTGGAGAGAAGGTAGAGGACACCAAAATTGTGAGGATGGTCCAAAGGTCTCTACCTAAAAGCTTCCGGGCCAAAGTTACCACCATTAAGGAGAGCAAAGGCTTGGATGCCATTAACATTCAAGAGCTTGTTAGCTCACTTTGAACTATGAGCTTTGGCTGCCATCTCATATAAGTAGCAAGTCTCTTGCTCTCAAGACCATAAATGAGAGAACCAAGAGTCTTCGGATGAGGATGATATCAAGAATGAGGTGGCTTACCTTGCAAAGAATTTCTGGAAATTCTGAAGATGAAGAATAATGGGAAGTCTTTTGGCAAGAGGAAATCTTCATCCTTCAAGAATGACAAGAAAATTTTCAAGAAGAAGAAGCTCAAAGAGTTCTCCATCTCAAGGAATCGTTTGTTATGAATGCAATGAACATGGTCATATGAAGAGAGAGTGCCCAAACTATTTGAGAGAGAAGGGCAAGGTGTTAATTACCACCCTTAGTGATTTTGAAAGCTCTAGTTCAGATTTGGAAGATAGCTATGATGGTGATGGAAATTATTCTACCTTTATGCAATTACTTCAGTGGACTCAAAAGAAGAATTAGAAGAGTTGAATGAGGAACTCGATGAGCACAATGATGTTAAAGACATTGAAGCTACTAATGATGAGGAAGAATACCTTAATGGAAGTGATAAGAAGCTTAAAGTTGTTTACGATGTATTGCTTAAAGATTGTGGCAAGTGTGCCAAAGTAGCAAAGAGTGCGGTTAAGAAGATGAAGAGAATCAAGGAAGACCACAAATCCACTCTTGTGCAACTTAGAGATGCTAAGTGTGAAGTTGAGAATTTGAAAGAGGAATTGTTGAATTCTTATTCCAAAATCAAATTTCTTAAACTAGAAGTGATTCAAGCAAATGAAAAGGTTGAGTGCATCACAACCAAGAAGCTTGACAACGTCTAACATCTCAAAATTCCTTTTCAGACAAGATTGGATTAGGTTGCACCAGTAGAGGAAGTTCAACTGCAGAACCAAAGAGGGAGATGAAGTTTGTGTCGGCAAAGGTTGTTGAGAAGCTAGAAGTTGAGAGACCAAATCTTGAGAACAAGCCCATTGAGGTAGAATCTAAGGCAAAAGGGAAGTCATTGCATAAGAATCAAAGAGGACGTCAAGTGAAGCATTTTTGCCATCGGTGTGGCATTCATGGTCACACTAGATTCAAACTTCATGCTCTTAAAAGAGCCGATCTTGAAAGCACTCAAGGAATTGAAAAAAGGAAGCCAAGAGGAAAGTAAGCCAAGGAAGACAATGGAGGACAACTCATTGGAGACATTTTGGAGATGCTTAACAGCATTTCAACTTGCCTAGCTAGCTTCACCCCAAGGTTTGAGCGTTATGTTGCATGTACCCCTCCTATTAAGGATCCCACTCAAAATACTCGTGTAGTGTGGGTGAAGAAGGGTACTCATGCATGATCACTCTACCATGTCCATGCATTAATATTTCCAATGTTTTAGGGACATAGTTTCATGCATGCTCTCATGTGCATCTTCTTTTGGTTGTCATGCTAACCCTCTAGCATGTTTATTTTAATTGCTTTTAGTTAAAGCTTGTTTGTTGTTGATCTTACTTTATTGCTTTTGTTTTGTGTGAGTAAAAAATTCAAAAAATCACATAAAAAGTATAAAATCCAAATAGTTTGATTGCTTGTGTTGTATCCTATCACATGTTGAGTTTAGCCTAGTACCTTCATACTAATGACATAGTGTATTTACGAACTTAGCTTGTTATGTATGCACATATTAAATGTGAGTGAGATCTAGAAATCTATGTTTGATTGTTGTAAATAGATCTTCAAGCTTGTTATGGATGTCTAGCCAATAGTCTTGTTTGATCTTGATACTTGAGTACAGTTGGTCTTATATATCTCCTTAAATTTAATTTTCTGTGAAAAAGTTGTTCAAACGTCAATCTCTAAAAAGAGAAAGAGTTGAAAAGCCTTGTTTCGAAAACTAGTTTGACTAGGAAAATGTGGAGCAAAATGTATTTATTTGTATGATGCCGAAACCAAAGGCTTATTCTTCAATGAAATATAAAAAAATTCCATGGCATAAATGCTCAAAAATTGAGTTGTGTTGATATAAAAAAAATAATAAAAAAAAAGTATGAAAAATGGAAGCCAAATGAAAAGCTTTCAATCAATGTAAACATTTTGGTGAGGAATCATATATGTTCATTTCTATTAGTGAGATAGGTCTCTTGACTTCGTGTTATTTGTGTATTACTTGATTGAATTGATCATTAAAACTTCATGCTAGACTATGGACTAACTCATACTTGATACTCACACACAATACACAAGTCTAATGTTCAATGAATATCTATTTCATTTGTGTGATTGTGCGTGTTTAAATGTGATGTGTGTATGCTCAATTGCTCATTGATTAAACCAAAAAATTTTTGAGTGTTTTATTTGTTTTTGAAAGTGATTTTGTCACTCTTGTTTTGAAAGTTTTTCTCAAAAAGCAAAAATTTTATGTTGAAAAACTTTGTGTTTGGCAATTTCGCCAGTGGATGCAATCCCATCCAAGTTGCAAGATGAAACGGGAAAATTTAGTCCCTTTGAAAAATCAGGTAGAAAGTTTCACGACTCATCTACAAGTGGTTCGTGACTCAAGCCTGACCTCCAAAATGAAAATGAGGAAATTTCAATTTCTTCACAAATTTTGGCAGAGAGTTTCGCGACTCAGATGCAAGTGCCTCGTGACTTAGATCTAACCTACAAAAGTCTACCTAGTGCATTTGCACATTTCACGAGTAACTCGCGAGTGGCTTGTGAGTCATTGACTAGTGAAATTAGCAAAAAGTCAATTATAAAGGGCTTAAATTGACAGTTTTTCAAAATTTTGTTTTTTAGCTCTTCGTGAGTCCCTCACCCAAAACTCAAAATCTCTTCAAAAACTTAACCAAACTTCTTTGGATTTCACTTCTAAGACTACTATAAGGTTTTTTTTTTTTTTTTTTAACACGTTAACTTTTTCAATTCCTTTGATTTAGGTCTAGAATGCTTAAAACCTTGGGTTGGATTTACTTTGATTGGGGGTTGGGAAAATTTAGTTTTTGTCAAATTTTTCTATTTTGATGATTGGGCTTAGTCCCATTTGTGTTGTTGATGATTATGTTGGACCCTTGTGGTATTTTGAACTTGTAATAAGGCATATTTTCACATTTTCATGTATTTTCCATCATCTAGTGTTATTTTGTACACATTAGGTGTTTAATAAAATATTCCTAAGGCATTTTTTTACTTGTTTGGACTCTGATGAGTACCAAACTTTGGGGTTTACCATGTTTACTTATTTGTTACATGTTTTGATCATTGTTTGTGTTTTACACAGTTTGCCCCTTTGTGCTTGTTAATGCCATGATCATGCATTGCACACACACCCTTGGTGCACACAACCTATCACATTTGACATGTCCTGCATTTATCTCATGATTTTAGTCTATTTAGACCATCTTGCATCTATAACATGTCTTTATGTTTTTTTATGCTCTTTAATCAATCTTATGCTTTGTATTTAGAGTGTTTATGCTTCATTTTGTACTAACTTGCATTAGTCAAGTTTGTTGCCATTTCGTATATGGTTTATGTTTGTTTCTTCTTTGTAGATGTCTCCAAGAAAGAAAACAATTGCAAAGAAGTCTTCTAAGCATCTTTGATTTAACAACAAACTTTTTAGAAGTAGTGATGATTTTAAGGCTTATACAGATTTCTTCAGCTCGGTTGTGATCATTGTGGAAAGGGAAGTGGACCTTGATTCACTCTTTCAAACATTCATTCTAGAGGTGTTCAAGGATTGAACTTGGACTAAGCTCCTCAATGGGTCAACAAAATTTTGTGATCCTATTATTCAGGAGTTCTCCTCAAATGCTATTGGAAGCTGAACATCTCAATTGCTGGGTAAAGGGGAGACAATTCTATGTCACTCTTGAGTTAATCCAAGATCTCCTAGAAGTCTACCCAATCATTCCTAATTCCACTCTACCATATGATGGAAGAAGAACTAAAATCACATCTACTATTGAAGTGCTTGGAGGAAAGGAGAAGAAACAGTCAATGCACACAATTGATTTCTCTCCTGCAATGAAAGCCTTGGCGTACATAATGATCATCAACCTTTATCTAGTGAAGAATTTGACTACTTTATCTCAACCAAGTACTATATTTCTTCATGACTTGTCCACGAGAAAGGAGATTGACATATGTGTTTGTATTTACCATCTCTTTGCCAAGTGTATCTGAAAGAAGTCGACTCAGATGACCTTTCCATTTCCAGGAGTGATCATGTCTATTCTATAATGCGAGAAGGACAATCTTTCGCATGATTGGACTACTATGAGAAGGGAAGATCCCTTCTCTGCTCAAACCATGATGAGGAGCAAAGCTTTCCTTCTAGGTACAGAAGGGGAAGTAGAAGGAGAATGAGCAAAAGGAGAGGACACTGCTGTTAAAGGTAACATTGATGAAGAGATTGATAACTTTACTCTTGGTCTGGATGACATTTAGGCTCACCTTCACAGGCTCAGCCTTAGGGATAGCCACAGGCTTAACCTCAAGCACTAGCTTAGGCTCCTAACCGCCTCGATTTGCTTCTTGACAAATTGGAACACCTTCAAAGATCTTAGGAAGTTTTGCAAAGGACATTGGATAAGCATTGTGCCTACTTTAGAAGTTAGTTTACCTACCTTTAAGAGCAAATCATCGCTCTTTCTTCTCAAATCTAAGATATGGGAAGCTTAGACTAGCAACTTTGACCATTTTGGTAAAAAAAGGAGAGTAGTGTTAGCTTGAGGAAGTGTATAGTTTGGGGGGAAGTAGTATATTTTAGTTTGTAATTTTTATCTACCTTGCTTTTTATAAGCTTTTAGTACTTTAATTTAAAAACTCTGTTTACTTTAGTACTTTTGTACTTGGTTTTTATAACCCTTATGATGCATTTAGTTTATCTATTGCCTTCTTGCTTTAGTTTCTTAATAGTTTCAATTCAACGAGTTAAGCGGGTTGGGCGGGTTGGCAAATTTAATTGACTAAATTAAATTATTTCAATTAAATTGGATAATTTTTGGCTCCATCAAATAATATATATATATAAAAAAAAAAAAAAAAACTCTGAATATGAAATTAGACTTATACATAGAGTAAGAATAATAACAAAATCTTAGAGAGAGTAGATGAAGTTTATTAGTGAAGAGAAATGTGAAAATGAAAAAAATAAAATGAAAGTGAGATGAGAGAAATAAAGTGAATATGTATGTAAGGTAGAGTTTTGCGACATGACAAATTTTGTGTGTGTGTGTGTGTGTGTGTGTGTGTGTGTGTAGTCAGACGGGTTAGAAATGTCTCAACCTAAATAAATTATCTATCTAACTTGCCAAACCCAACCTACCTCACTTACTAGATTTGCATGGGTTGGGTTAGGTGGTTCAGATTAGGTAGGTTGGCGGGTTAAACGTTTTTTTTGCACAACCCTACTCCTTACCATCATCCTCATCCACAAAATCCTCTCCATCACACCACCATTGTTGAACCAACCATCAACCTATGTGTGCGCCACCAGAAACCCACTTTCAATGTGAGCTTCGATGTGTGTTTACATAAGAAGTGGAGACTAGCTCATCATGACCTATGTTGTGGGGTTATATCTCCTGTTCAGGTTTTGGTTGTGTTTAAAAATACAATGTCTATGTGTTTAGTGGGCTTGTTTTACTTTTGCAGCGTGTGCTTCTACTTGTTGTATACAAACATGTATTTGACATATAAAAAAAAATTATTGATTTTGGGAAAAAATGTTTCATCACGTAGTTAATAGGCTCAAGAAATGCTCACTCAATTTTGTGTTGTTTTGAAATTGGTAGGGTCTTATATATGTATGTTGACAAAAACGTGATAAAACGCACCTTATATGTATTTAAGATCATCAACAAGTCGTACGCTTTGAAGACTAAAGACTACTCAAGAAAAGCTACCAAAAACAAGACTTCAATACTTCTTGATGCTTTTTGATCTATAGAAAATAAATGAATCTCAATACATAGCTTGACACCTCTCGAACTATCAAGCTACTAGAAAACTTAATAGTAAATTTTGTTTTAGCCAATGATGAGTTAGCCCAACTTGGAATTCATGCACTAGGATTCCAAAATGTACAAAAACAATATTATGGCCATCATCATATGCACACAAAGACTTACTCATACTTGGAGCTACAGTGACATTCTATGCACCTAGGGTTTTGAAGAATATTGCAAAAGGCTACATCAATCAAGCGATTGATGTGGTGTTAGTCATAGATTGTAGGTTCATGTAAAGGATAAGTCTTAGAGCACTAGCAAAAGGTGTCTCAAATGCTAAAATTTTAGCATTTGGCACACCAAATACAAAAACAAAAAACAAGATTTATGAAATGTCTCAAATGCTAAAAAAATTTAGCATTTTGAGTAAAATTGGTACATTCCAATTGTATTAGTAGAACGACATCGTAGCCAATCTGTTTCTTTTTTTTTTTTCTCTCTCTCTCTCTACTCCCATGCCTCTCCCGTCTCTAACCTTATTTTTTATTCTCTCTTTCTCTCTTCAAGTTTAGATACCCAGCCGACCAACCCTTTCTCCCCCCCTCCCCCTCTTCATTTTCTCCTCTTTTCTTAGCAATCTCTCTTCACCTCCTCAATCTGCGCTGCCCTCTCTCTTCTCTATCCTCCTTTTTTCTTAGCCCTCTTTCTCCTCAAATTAGCGCCACCCTCTCTCTTCGCCTCCTCAGATCAACACCAACCTCTCTCTTCTTTCTCTCATTTCCTTCATCTTCTCCTCTCTTCTCAGCCCTTTCTCTCCTCCCCAAATCGGTTGCACTGTCCTCCTCACCAACGCTAGCGGTTCTATGGGTAGTTGGGTCATATCGGCGATAGTGGTTTGGTGTTTTTCTCAGTGGTGCTATAGGTTTGGTGGATTTATGACGATTTTGGTGAATTTTGGTTAGTTTTTTGTGTGATTTTAGTTGGTCGGTGAATTTTGGGATGTGATGGCGGTTTGGTGTTTTTTTGGAGTTATGTCACGGTGGCAATTTTTGTAGGATTTGGTGTTTAGGTTGGGTCACAGTGGCGGTGCTAATGGTGAATGAGGTTCTAGTTCAAAGGAGAGAGAATTTTTGATTTTTAGAGAGAGACATGATTAAGTGATTTTTTTTTATTGGGTTTTTTATATTATTTTAATGTATAATAATGCTAAAATAGAAGATGTCATGTAGAGTGTACTGTTGAATAGTATGGAAATAAAATAAAGTAGGTATTTCTAGTGTTAAATTGGCATTTGGCATAGTCCAATTGGAGATTGAAGCTAAGTTTCCTTATAAATCAATAGGTTCTACTATAGGTAAGTGTTTCGGAATATGGTAGAGCTCTTGTACTTGTAAGCTCTATTCTTGTTAGTGGATTTTTTGGGAGTGGTGACCTAAAACTCACCTAATGAAGTTTTGCTTGTGAGGGTTTTTCCATTGTGTCAAACGTATTTTCTCCTGCACTTAAATGAGTTTGGTGATTTGATTGTACCTTAATTGGATTTGCATGTAATTTGGACTAATTAATCAACTTGGGTGATTGGTTTATTAATTTAGGGTCAATTTTTTACCCAACAAAACTAACCAAACATTTTTTCAACTTTGAAAAACATGATAAGATTGTCCCCCCCCCCCCCCCCCCCCTAAAAAACAAGCTTTTGAAAACAAAAAACAAAATTGGTTACCAAACATGTTCTAATTTTTTTTTGTTTTTGTTTTCGTTCAAATACGGACATGGTATATTTTTTAATGCCAATTAAAATTATTTATTATTATTTTAGTAGTCAAGTAAACTTCAAGTGTGCCGGTGTGCAATTTGTTTGACATGTAGGTGTTGACTGTCACTAAGAAGACAACAAGGACTAACTTGACAATAAGTTAAAAATAACTTAACCAAATTGAAAATGACCCAAAATGTAGACACCAAAATAATAATTTCTCTTTATTTGAATTTGGTATCTAACTTTGTCCATTACAAGTGATGCTATCATAAGGTGCCCACTAAATTGTTTAGTGGGGAAACTCCAATCCTTAACCTTTCAATTTGAGAAGTGGGTTTCCCATCCATTGTGGGTGGGGGTGCCCACTAAATTTAGTGGGCACCAATCAAGTGGAGCCCACTAAATTGAGTAAGGAAGTGTTTTGAATGTAATTAATGATATAATAAGCTAAAGGATGTAAGAAAAATTCTACGTCATGGTGTTTTTGATAATTTTTAAATCAGATTACTATAAGAAATTATGTAATTCCATCTCAAGTTATTTGCAAAAAAAATCAATAAAAATTAGTAACAAAATAGGCACATTTCACAAGCTAAGAACAAATCAAACAAAATAACTCATTTTAGGGTAATCTCAATAAAAGGCATCAAAACAAAATAGTACCTGCTCTTGAAATTGCACTTTTGTGGTTTAAAATAGCACCTTTTTTTTTTTTCTCTTATGTAGACAAAGCAACAACTTCAACCTGATCATGAATGTATGATAATTATTCTCCACATAACTCCACATAAAGAAATACATGTCTATGCTAATCTTGGAAAAGAGCATGAGATCTTACATTTCAAAATGTATTTTGCTTTACAAGTAATCGCATCCATGGCTAAAGATGATGAAGAGAGATTGTGCCATGGCTTTGGGGAGAAGGAATAGCAATTTGTAATTTCTCCTTCAGATGCTCTGTAAAAATAGTAATATATAAACAATGTCCTTTCTACAGTAGTGGAAGACAAAAAATGGCCCTACTTTTTTTTTAAACTCTCTAAAGTTACCCATACCGTTCATTTGTATTCTCCTCTCTCGATTATTTTTTCCTTGAGAAAGTGTGTGAAACCTTTCATTTTCAATCATTGTGGAATATTCAACACTATGCCAATGTTAGTTGAAATGCTTTCACAAAACTAAGCACGGATTTGGATAAGAATGAAAAATTAAAATTATTTTACTATTCAGCTTATTTTTGCTACTATTCATAGGCTCTATTGCACTTTTTGGCACTATTCATAGACCCCACTATACTATTTCAACTAACTTTTACCTTTATCGATAGTACTTTCAGCAATAATTTTTCAGTTTCAGCAAAATAAACGATATCTAAATACACCCTAACTGCTAGCTGAGAGTTTAACGTACTAATATGAGGGAAATTATTGTGTACTCCCGGAGTACCATAAATGCGTACTATTTAATTAGTGGGACCCACCATTCATGTGAGAGGAGGGAGTACGCATTTATGGTATTCCGGGAGTACCTAATAATTTTTCCTAATATGAATTCTACCAATGAGTATCTACTTAATTATAACTTTTACTTTTATCGATAGTACTTTCAGCAATAATTTTTCAGTTTCAGCAAAATAAACGGTATCTAAATACACCCTAACTGCTAGCTGAGAGTTTAATGTACTAATATGAATTCTACCAATGAGTATCTACTTAATTGCTATAGACTATTGAAACTATGTTCTCCACCTCCTAAATTAATCATAACCAATATCACATTAGTAGATTTAATAAAGTTTTTTTTTTTTTTTTTCCTTCTGAAAATTACATAAAGTTGTTCTTTTTACCGTGTCAGATGGTGTTTTGATTATTATTTATTAACGGAAACAAATAAATTATGATTTGATGAAAATTCTGCTTGATTTCTATTATGGTCTTTCAAAATGTTTTCCCCAACTAACTGTAATCATATGCCCTCACGAAAAGAATGAACCTCCTACTTTGCAGTAGGCACAGTTGAACTTTTTTTTTTTTTTTTTGAGAAATAATTATAACATGCTGCTAATCCTGCAACTCGAACATTTTCTCCCCTAGACCCCCAAGCACTTTGTTCATGGGGAGCAGTTAATATAACATAGTTAAGCCTAAATTCAATAGACTTAAGTCTTTTGAGTTAGGTGATGTCCCTATATGTTACATTAACTACTTAGTTAGTGGCTCTCCAAGGTGTTATCTCCAGCGAAAGTGGCGAGGTGTTCAAAACTTTATTTATTTAATTGTAGCATTAACCAATGAAACGATAATAGACTTTATTTATTCAAGATCAAGTTGTGAATGGCAAAAAGAAAGGTAAGACATTCTTCTAATCAAACAATAGCCTCCTCATTCTCTTTTGTGGCACTAGCGCAAAAGCTACACTAACAAATGATACATTATGAAAACATTTTCTAATCAAGCCAATATCTTAAAGTGTCCACGCAACTTCGAAACGCAAAATCTAGTCGAATTCAGCAAATCCACCAATTCATTGAACGTGCTTTCCACAATAATGTTAAATTTCTTTTGACTTTGTGTCACTAGCAAGCATTAGAGTTACTCAATTACATCGTAAAGGAACACTTACAAATGATACAGAATGAAAACATTTTCTAGTCCTGCCAATATCTTCAAATATCCAAGCAACTTTCGAAGGCAAAATCTAGTCGAATTCAGCAAATCCACCAATTCATTGAACGTGCTTTCCACAATAATGTCAAAGAAATAGTTTGCCTAACAGAACAAAAGAGCTTTCCTCATAACAATAGCCTTGGGAATCTTCCTCCCTCGCCAAACAACAAAGCTCATGAACTGCCTGTGGGATCCCAAAGCCCACGACAACTCAAATTAAGAACTCTTCTTTTGAAGAGGGGGGTTGGGTACCAACCCCAATAGCTATTGAGAAGTCCTTGTTTTTGTTCAAGTGCTTGTCTTTAGCAGAAAGTATCAGAACTGAGCTTTGTGGCTCGCCTCATTTTTTCCAAACAAGAACGTTGGAAAATGCTAGGTACTAGTTATTAGTAGTTTTACTACATAATACTTAAAAATTAATGTAATAATAAATGTGATTGATAAAATTTAACTGACCTTATAAATGATTATTTGAATGGTTCATTTGTGATTAGCAATAACAACACATCAGTTTGTAAGTTTTAGTAAAACTTGTAATACCTATAGCATTTTTTTTTAATTGAGAGAACGTTTTTCGTTAGAACTATTATTCTCACAAATAAAACTTTTCCAAAGTCCTTAAGGAAGACTTGGTGGGGCCCATAACTTCCATATGATCTGCTAATTCCATTTCAAAATCATTATATACAGTCGAAACAATAACGGGATTTTCCACAGCATTTGAATATATGACTAGTGGATACAGGATAGTGCATAGCAAAAGTGTTACTTATAATATTACATCAAGGTACATATATAAAATATATTGTTCTTCTCAACAAAAGAAAAAGTACATGTATTGTCCAATACGGAATGTAAGCTTCGAAGAAATCCTACTTCAATTAGAAATAGGTGATCATGGCATACCAAGTTTAGTATTCCATTTTCCTCAACAAACAAAAAAAACAAGTTATAGTATTCCAATTTTGTCTTGCATTAGGAATAATGAGGCGGCTGGTCTTTTTATATATAAAGTCTGCGTGTGTTTCAATTGTGAATCATAAGAGAGAAACAAACCGTGAGAGAGCAAGCCGCGTGAAAAGAGAAAAATAGTGCACTATAAGGAAAAAAAAAAGAAAAAAAGGAAAAAAAGAAGAGCCATTTTTTCTTTTGTGGTTCAGGACACATGCGAGTAGGACTAGGAGGGTTCTTTGGGTTTAGAGTGGAAGATCTTATTGCCTTCTTTTATTTTTATTTTTTATTTTTTATTTTTTTGGTGGTGAGATTAAATTTGTTCTAGAGAGGTATTATTGTGCGTATTCTCAATTTATTGTAAACTCAAGTTTTGGATTTAACTTGAATATTGTAATCTCAACTTTATTATAGTAAATTGATCATATTTGCCTCATGATTTTTCCCTTTGCTAAAGGGATTTCTTTTCCAACTAATTCTGTGTGCGCTTGTGTGATTATTTTTTAGGTGTTTGTGTAAATTTTATTATCTCGGTAGCTTGGAATTATATTAAACTTAATTCACACATAGACTGTATTTATCCCAACCAATGGTATCAATAATCAATTTTTGTTTCTACTTCCACGCATTCTCATTGGTTTAATGTAAAACCCATAAAAATGCAAAATGTATCAATGCCCCATATCCAGTGAGAAATTTTGCATAAATTTTTACAGCTTGCTATAATGACTATGTATATATACATAACCAATTAACCATTGTAGTATTGTGTAAAAGTTTTTATATTTTTTAGTCTCTTTCATGTAGCATTAAAGTAAGAATATTTTAATATGATGTATTCCAAAGTAAATAAATAAAAATGAGCTGTAAGGTTGTTGTAAAAGTGGTTATATATATATATATATTGTTGCATAAGTGGACAAGAATGCTATAAAAGTGATCCATAATTAACCTTGAATTGAAATCATATTCTTATTCATTTAACTAATAAACTTGACTTAACCACCGCTCACCCTTAATGCGGTGGTCATTCTATAAGTATAAATACTTGTGGAGTGTGGGGGATAAAGGTCGGGGTTTAAGTCACCAGGAGACAGTGGCGGTTTCAGGAATTTTGTTTAAGGGGGTCATTAAAAAACTTATATAAAAAAAATTAATAAAAAGAGAACTTGTATATATCGAATTATTGACAAAAAAAATTTGAAATTTTACAATTTCTTTCTACAAGTTTTCAAATTTTGAGTTGTTATATGATAGTTCATTATGAGTATTAATTGTCATTATGGTTAGCTATGACCATTTTATTTTGTTAAATTTGTCTAACATTTTTATTTTTATGCAGTTGTTATTATTTATTTGTCTTTGTTTTTATAAAAATATTTTAAACTAAATGGATAAACTCAACTCACTGGTTTTGTATTAATTATTGACGCATACAACCACATTCATTCATACATAAATAATACACTACATATCTACTTAACCAATAAAATACTTGAACAATCACTAACTTTACAATTTTTTTTCTTGAATTTTTCTGACTTTATAACAAAAAATTATTATAACATGATAACAATACACACACATGCAACAAACCTTCTCTATTTCCTAATTAATAAATCATATAAAGTTATATTATATTTAGGGTCATGTTAACGGATATTCTTAGGGCAATTGTTATATTTCCCATGAAAGCAGTGACAAAACATTTCTCTTATTTTTATACTGTACACACAAACTTCCACACACATTATTATTTACACAAATAACATTATAACAAAAAATAATGCACACAATCAATATTAGATACACTCATACGCTTATAATATAAAGAATAATACTAGAAATACAAACTATTTTACAAAATTTTTTACAAACTATTGATGTGGTGGGTGATTATTGGTAAATGAAAAAGTTGATATTAATGGTAGGTTTAAATAAAAACCAATAAGAAGTTGGCCACATCAACATTTTATAAAAATTGTAAAATAGTTTGTGGTTGTAACATTACTCTAATATAAATTTATGACAGAGTGACACTTACAATCTACAAACACTTATTCTTACTCTTAGAGTTGGAAATATTTGTAATAAGGGTGTATAAAATTTAAGTCAGGGTGTGCAAAAATAATATTTTTAAGAAAAAATCTAAGTATTAAACTAACCAAAGAAAATATTATATATATATATATATATATAAAATAAATAAAAATTGAAGTCAGGGGGTTCATTTGAACCCCCTGAACAAAGTATAGCGCCGCCCCTGCTAGGAGGGAGCTTCACATACATATACACTTAGATTATGTTAGAGTAGAAATTTTATCATGTATCATAAAAAATAAATAAATAAATAAACTTGACTTAATTCCACATAACTTAATTGACGGGATTCAAACTGGAACTTTTCAAAGTCAAATATCTTGATTAATTAAGGTATTTTTATAACTATTTAATTGAATATCATGAGTCATATATCAACAGCAAGAGGTGGAATGGGTCCCGTACTTGTAGTTTTTCTTTTTGTTTCATTTAATTTCTCTATCAATTGCACTAATATATTTAGTCGTCGGATAGGGTCAAGAAGAAAGAGAGAAAGAGAGAAAGAAAGGGTCTAGGTCCTCCTTTCTTCTTCTTCTTCTTCTTCTTCTTCTTCTTCTCACACTTTTTTAAAAAAAAAAAAAAATTTTCCTTGTGGAAGAGGAAGAAATGATCTCGGCCTTGGCCTTGGTCAATTGGCATCTTCTTCTTCTTCTTTTTTTGTGTGGTTTAGATCTAAGATTTTATTCATTGGATTTGATAATTTATAAAGTGTCACATCATTTAAAATATTAAATGACATTACTTTAAATACCCTTTAAGATTTGTAATATTTGTTACATGGTACGTTTGTGTGTGGCTTGAATTGCCACTTTAACCACAGTGGGTCATGCTATCTAAGTGAATATAATTTGTATTACCAAAAAAAAAAATTAAATTACAAAAATTAAAAAAATTAAAAATTAAAAAATTAAAAAAACCTGCATGGTAATTTCATTAGAATTCCTCTTAACCTAGCAACCATATGTTCTAAAAGATAAAGACAGGCTTTGAGTGAGAGAAATATAGGTAGTATTTGGGGTTTGCGTGTTTTGAGAGTGTTCTCGTGCTACTATTGTAATCTCCCTATTTTATAGTGAAACTTTATCCTTATTGTCGTTTGTCGACATAGGCACATTGTCAAATCACATAAATTCTTTGTGTTGATCCTCTTTCTTTTAAAGATCTGTTGGTACAACAAGGTTTGGTGAATACTTTCTATAAGAAAAATAACAAAATGGAGAAGATGAGAGACGGCAAATGGGTAGATTTCAATACGAAGGCGATGACTACAATCTTGTTATGTCTAAAAGACGACGTTTCATATTATGTAATGGATGAGAAATTGATTGTGGGGTATAAGGTTGAGACTGGAGAGCTGATACATGTCCAAGTGTCTTACAAATGAACTGAATCTTAAGTCGAAACTAGCTAGACAATGGTACAAGAGATTGATTGTTTTTTATTCAGATTGTTTATTGAAAGATCACTTAGTGTATAATACACTAGTGAATGTTTAGACCCCCAATTACAAAATTACCAAAGCAAGCTTATATTCAAACAATTGATGAGAGGAATGATGAATATAAGCAATTCCCAAATAAGCAAACTACTCTAAGCCATAATTTAATCACAACACAGTAGTAATTAAAAGCAAAGAGTAAGCGATAGAGAGAAGCAAAAACAAAGATAACACCGAGAGGTGTTATCGAAGAGGAAACCAAAGAACTCAGCAAAAAACCTCTCCGCCGCCTTCCAAGCAGTAAAATGATCCACTAGAAAATCAGTTGGGATACATGAATAGCAATAAACCCTCTAAGCCTAATCTACTCGATGTACCTAAGCCCTCAAATGAATAAGGCATTCATTTAATCAAGCACAATCACACAAATGAATAAGGCATTCATTTAACATAAACATGTGTGATGTGAGTGGGTATCAAATGTGAGATAGTTCTTAGTCTAATGTGAAGCTTCAATGATCAATTCAACCAAGTCATACACAATTAGCACTAAGTAAAGTGACCAATCTCAATTATAGAAATGAGCATATATGAGCTCCCACAAAAACTTGATTACATAGAGATAGAAGCTTTTCATTTGGCTTCTTATAATTCATAACATTTGATCATTTTAGATCTTTACATCTCTTTTTGAGATCAATGCCTGAAATTTTTTATATTTCAATTTGATAAGTAAGCCTTTGGCTTTTAGGCATCATACATTTCAATACATGTCACTTTCCTTTTTTCCTAGTCGAATACTAGTATGTGCGATGGCTTTTTCAACTCAATATATCTTTTTGAAATTTGACATTGGTTGAGCTCTTAAGCAAAAAAAATGAGTGGGAAGAGATATAGGCACAAGTCTATGCATGTCTCAAGATCAACAAAACTATTGACTAATCATTCATGACAAGTTTGAAGATCTATTTACAACAATCACATAGATGTCAAGATGTACAAAAATACAAGTACATAGAGAACAAGCTAAGCTCATTAATGCACAAAGCCATTAGTATGGAGGTACAAGGCTAAACATGCGTGTGACAATACACAATAATGCCGATCAAACTTTTTGGATTTTGTACTTTTTATGTGTTTTTGGATTTTTGACACAAAGCAAGTAAAGAATGATAAAAAAAAAACAACTAACAACCAAAGCTTTTAAACAACATAAACAATAAAAACATGCTAGAATGTAAAATGAGCAAACAACCAACAGTGTCACATTATATCGAAAGAATTAATGCATGGACATGTTATAATGCTTCTACATGAGTACCCTTCTTCACCCACATGGCACGTGCATTTGGGGTAATATCCTTTGAGGATTGGGTACTTGAGCCATGATTCTCAAACCTTAGGGAGAAGTTGGCCAAACATGAGGTGATGGTGTCAATCATCTTCATCACGTCACTCATAACGGGTTCTTCTTCTCACCTTTTTGATTGCTTGGGTTTGCCATTGCCTTTTCCTTATTTTCTTGGCTTTTGAAGATCCGCATTCTTCAATGCTTAAAGCTTGTGGCAATTTGGCCTAGTGTGCCCTTGGATTCCACAATGATGGCAATAGTGTTGAGTTTGAGGACTTCTTTGTGCCTTAGGAAGAGATTTTCCTTTTGCCTTGGGCTTAGCCGCAATTGGATTTGGAGACTTTGTCAAAACCTTTTGAATCACCACATTTGGCTTCTTTTCAACTTTTATATTTTCAACAAAAGGGGTTGTTACCAATGGTTCTTTAGCCTTGACAAACTTTATTTCCTTAGACACATTAGAGCTTGTTACTTTCTCCGGTATACCCTAAGCCACTTCTATCTGAAGAGGGCTTTTGATAGGCAAGCACTTCATCAAGTTTCTTGGAAGCAACATTCTCCACTTTGGCATTTGCTTGAATAACCTCAAGCTCAAGAAACTTTATCCTAGAATAGGCATTTGTTAGCTCTTTGTTTAACCCTTCAACTTCACACTTGGTCTCTTTGTACCGCACGAGGATGCTTTTATAATCCTGTTTAGCTTTCTTCATCTTTCTAATGGCTGCCTTAGCCACTCTTGTATATTCTCCTCTCTTTTCAAGAAATGTGTTGTAGGATTCTTGCAATCTTCTCGTTCCTTCATAGACGCATTCTTCTTCTTCATCGTCAGATTTATCTCCAACATCCATGGATTCCACTTCGATATGTTCACCAAGCTCTTCCACTAGATTGCTCAAATCTTCCAAAGAGTCTATTGGAGCAATGGTCATGAAAGCGAAGTAGTTTCCTTCCCTATCATAGCTTTCTTTAGAATCGAAGTTTGAGCTATTTGAATCACTAAAGGTTGTAGCAAAGACTTTGCCCTTTGCCTTCAAATAGGTGGGGCATTCTTTCTTTACATGACCATTCCAATTGCACTCATAACAAGCGACTACTTGAGAAGGAGAAGAGTCTTTGGAATCCTTCTTTTTGAAGTACTTCTTGTCTTTCTTGAAATTGGAGAATTTTCCTTTGTCAAAGCACTTCCATCCTTTTTGAATTTCAAGAACTTGCAAAATTTCTTTGCAAGGTATGCCACCTCTTTTTCAACCTCATCCTCATCTGAGGAATCTTGAGCTTCAATTCTCTCATTAATCGTCTTAAGAGTAAGGGATTTGCTCTTCCTTTGAGATGGTAGAGACAACTCATATGTTTGAAAAGAACCAATGAGTTCTTGGACCTTTATCTCATCAAGATCCTTGCTTTCCTCAATGGTGGTCACCTTGGCACAAAATCTCTCCGGCAATGAGCATAGGATCTTTCTTACTACTTTGGAGTCTTCCGTCTTTTCGCCCAAGTTCAATTTGCCGATTACCACTTCATTCAATTTTCCATAGAATGAGTTGAATGGTTCATCTTCGCTCATCTTCAATTCTTCAAACCGAGTGGTAAGCATTTGAAGCTTGGTATCCTTCACCTTCTTGGTGCCTTCATATGTAGTCTCCAAAATTTTCCATGCCTTCTTGGCAATTGACACATGAGAAATCCTATGAAATTCATCCAGTGAGACACCACAAAATATAGCATTAAGAGCTTTACTATTAGCATTAGCCGCTGCAAGAGTTGCCTTATCCCAAGTAGATTTGGCAGCCTCCGGCCTTGTCCAACCATTTTCAACAGCATCCCACACACTTTCATCAATGGAGCACAAAAATGAATACATACGCACTTTCCAAGATGTGTAATTACTCCCATCAAAGAAGGGAGGTGCATTAAGGGATTGAGACCTATCCATCCTAAGGGTCAAGGATCACACTAAGGATATAGAAATCTGTCAAAGTGTACCCACTCTGATACCAATTGAAAGATCACTTTGTATATAAAATACTAGTGAATGTTTAAACTCCCAATTACAAAATTACCAAAGCAAGCTTATATTCAAACAATTGATGTGCGGAATGATGAATATAAGCAATACCCAAATAAGCAAACTACTCTAAGCCATAACTTAATCACAACACAACAGTAATTAAAAGCAAAGTGTAAGGAATAGAGAGAAGTAAACACAAAGATAACACCTAGATGTATTATCGAAGAGGAAACTGAAGAATTCGACGAAAAACCTCTTCGCTGCTCTCCAAGTGGTAAAATGATCCACTAGAAAATCAATTGGGAGACATGAATAGCAATAGACCCTCCAAGCCTAATCTATCCGATGCACTTAAGCCTTCCGAGCTTCTTGCTCCAATAGGGTTACACCTAACCTTGTCTTCTCTAGCTTACCTAATCCCGCAATTAGCTCATTGCATCAACCAAAATGAATTGGTTCTCTCTTGAATTGCTTCCTAAACACCAAGAACCTTCTCATTGCTATGAATATAGTGAGGTAAGGATTTGGCTTAAGATCCTCTCAAGGATATGACAATGGAGAGGGTGAGAGTAGAGGAATTTGGGAAATCAAATGTATAAGATTGTGGATGAATCAATCTTATTGTTCTCTAGGGTTTATCTCTCAAAATTCTCTTTGGAAACTCACTACATTTCATGGATATAGAGTATTTATAGTAAGGTATGAGAAGGAATGTGAAAAGTCATTTTTCAGTAAAACAGGGTGCACTGACGAGTCACTTGTGACTGGGATGAGTTGCGAGTTCTAGCCACCAGATAACAGAATGGCCAAACTGTACTTTTTATCCTGTAGTGATCCAGCTGTCCTGACCTTTCAACTTCCTGCATGCTTCACACATGTGACACATTCTAGCGAGTCACCACTGGCAAGTCAATCACGAGGTCCAGTAGTGAGATGCCTCTTGATGCACACACTTGATCAATTCTTCACACTCTCTCACATAAAACCCCTACATTATTCCCACCTAAATACAGGGTTTATAAATGCTGAATTACAAACAAATTTGGCATGGAATAAAGCCAACACATAGTTGAATAAATTTAAATTTTACATTTATAACAATTGTTTTGAGGATGATTGTTGCATGTATGTTAGAATGATTGATGAATGTGGGTGCAAGGGAGTACACCTTGGCCAAATAGACCATGGTGGAGAAAAATGGAGTCGCCACTTAGATTAGGTCTAGGAATCATATTGGACCTTTTGGGCCAATCACTTACATGCATGGGTTTGCATACCAAATTATGAGTTCAGAGTTTACTTACGGCTTGGGAAGGTGTTAGGCGCCCAAGACCGCTCGGCCTGTGGGCCAACCTCCATTATGTGTTGCTAGGTCATATTTAGATAAAGAAGTTATTAAAAGAGCCCTAGTCCTTAACTTAAATATACATCATACACTTAAATAAAATAAAATACATGTTAAAGATCACATCACAATATAAAAGGAAACAAATAAAACACAATCAAACCAAATAAATTAAATATAGAAAGTTGACAATTAAATAAAACACACAAGGAAAAAATATTAAATAAACCAAATATGGCAAAGACTCAAACAAACATGAAAAATAAATAAACACAACATATTAACCTAAATAGAGTCAAACAGAATCAAAGAACATGTTAAAAATAATTAAATAAATAAAAACAAGATTTTTGCCCTAATCTGGGTTCGGGATGCATACTCGACTGTACGTATGCATGGTTGAACCATGCGCACACATACTCGATGATGCATATGCATCCTTTAGCATAGATTCGAAAAATCACATTTTTTATAGATTTACTCAAACAAAGATATAAACATAGAAATCAAACAAGCATTTTAGAAACCTTAAAAACTAAACTAACAAAAAAAAAAAAAAATAGCACAAAGCATCTATATAAACAGATAGACATGAAACAAATCAATAAGTATAATAAACTACATAAAATGAATAAACATGTTAAACTTTACATAAAATTAAAATAATAAAACAAGAACAACATAAAAAGATTATAAACAAGCTAAAATTAGATTAACACATATTAAACAAATTAAAAACAATAAACAAATAAAAAATTACAAATAAAAAACTATGTTAAGAAACTCATGTGAATCCAATTAAACAAAGAAGAAATTCATGGGAAGAACACTCACCTTGCTTAAGATTATGAGTTTGAGATTATTTAGCCGACCCCTCAGTGCCTACAACACAAAAGATCAAATTGAGGGAACAAGAATAATTGAAGAACACAATAGTTTTAAGGATAATCACAACTCAAGAGCAAATTTATAATTGAAAAGGTTTTAGAAATGAATTGGGAATGTAGACACTCGATTTTACACCCATAATTTAATCTTGGAAGATGGCTAGAATGACCATTCATATACCCAAAATTTAGAGTTGCATCACATGTATTAATTCATTCATTGCAAATCATAAAAATGATCTTGAGGGTCTAATAGCCATGACGATATGTCCGATTTCCAAATTGGGCTGTTGGATTGAAAGATATCACATGATCAAGTTTGCACGGTCTGCATGCATTTGGTTTGGGTGGAACTGACCACGCATGATTAATTTAAATTAATTCTAATTGGCTAGACAATTAAAATTAATTAAATAATTCTGTGATTGGTCGTTAGTTAGTGTTAAAAATAGACTTGCTTGCATGAGAATAAAGTGGATGATCAAATAACAAAGAAATTGTGGATAATCAAGCTTTTTTGGAATTTTTATCTACATGATAATTATCACTTTAAATACCTATATATCCAAAGAAAAAAAAAAGTGATTAATTTTTAAAATACGGATTAAAAATGTGTATAAGTACAATTCCTGGCTCAAAAATCCTCAAAAAATGAGTTCAAATTAGACCAAAACTTAAACGCAGACTCAGCACCCAAGAGGACCATTTGACACTTCCCAAGTGCCGATTAGCCCAAATTTGTGGCTCGGCCAGGGACTCCCTAATTGAGATAAAGCCTATTTTTTACAATTTTTTTAGAAATAAGGATGTGTTCCAATTCGTATCTGATCTCATTGAAGCATCTCAACCTCTATAAATAGAGGAAACAAATCAGAATTAGGAGGGCTCTTCTCTTCTAACTTTTCAATTCCCCTTACGTCAAAGACATTCTGGAGGCTTTTTCTTTAGGAACTTCTTTTTTGTAAGTAAAGTATTTTAGGCTTCAAAGAGGTGAATAAATTTCTTTGAATCCTAAAATATTCTTTCATTAAAAGAGCACGCTCATGCAAGAGATATTCTATTTTTCTTCTTTCTTTTCTTCTTTCATTAATTTTTGTTATTGTTTGATGCATGATTATGTTTAGCATGTGTTTATTATGTTTTGTTCTTGATATATGATTACCATGCTTAAATACGTTGCAAGAATTTTCTTTAACATATGCTTAGGTGATTGTTTATTGTAATTCTTTTTCTTAAGTTTCAAAATCTGCAATGACTAACACAGTTCTTTTATGAATTCAAAAAATTATGTATTCTCAGATCTGATTTCAAAACACAAAATTGATCTGTATTATCAGATCTAATTTTTTTCAAAACACAAAAATTGATCTGTATTTTAAGATCTGATTTATTTAACACAAAACTTATCTGTATTTTCAGATCTAATTTTTGAACACAAAAACTAATTTGTATTTTCAGATCTAATTTCAAAACACAAAACTGATCTGTATTTTCAGATCTGATTTTTTTAACACAAAACTGATTTATATTTTCAAATCTAATTTTTCTTTTAAAACACAAAATTGATTTGTATTTTCATTAAATACAAATCTGATTTTTTTCAAAACACAAAACTGATATGTATTGTCATTAAATACAGATCTGATTCTTTTAAAAAAATTCAAAACTGATCTGTATTTTCATTAAATACATATCTGTTTTGGGAAAAGTTTTCTTTGTTACAAAATTGCAAATTTTGAAATTTAAAAGAAGAAATTGAAAGTTAGGTTGAAGTTTTTTTAATATGTGATGCATGCATAATAAATTTATCTCATGAATGTGGATCCTCTTTCAAAAAGTCTTTTTTATTTTTTATTCATAAAAAATAGATTTGATTTTTCTTGATAAAATCATTTTTTTAACTTTACACAAAAAATTGATATGTATTTTCAGATCTAATTTCAAAACACAAAATTGATCTGTATTATTAGATCTAATTTTTTTCAAAACACAAAAACTAATTTGTATTTTTAGATCTGATTTATTTAACACAAAACTGATCTATATTTTCAGATCTATTTTTTGAACACAAAAATTGATTTGTATTTTCAAATCTAATTTCAAAACACAAAACTGATCAGTATTTTCAGATCTGATTTTTTTAACACAAAACTAATCTATATTTTCAAATCTAATTTTTTTCAAAACACAAAACTGATATGTATTTTCATTAAATACAGATCTAATTCTTTTAAAAAAATTCAAAACTAATTTGTATTTTCATTAAATACAGATCTATTTCAGGAAAAGTTTTCTTTGTTACAAAATTGCAAAATTTGAAATTTAAAAGAAGAAATTGAAAGTTAGGTTGAAGTTTTTTTAATATGTGATGCATGCATAATAAATTTATCTCATGAATGTGGATCCTCTTTCAAAAAGTTTTTTTTTTATTTTTTATTCATAAAAAATAGATTTGATTTTTCTTGATAAAATCATTTTTTTAACTTTACACAAAAACAAATCTAATCAATTTTAACAAAAATCTATTCTTTCTTTTACATAAAAATGGATCTAATTTTCTTTACAAATCAATTTTTTTTTTATTCACAAAATAGATCTGAATATTCTTGAAAAAGAGGACACATCCATAAGGCAAATTTATTTGAATTAATTTTGGTCAAGTGTCTATCATGTGTGTTTAACATATCTTTCAACATCATGCAAGAAAAGGTATATTGGTCAATAGAGTCTAGAAGACCAGACTCTATCTGGGCGGAATGGGTACCTAACACCTTCCCATTTCATAACCTAGCTCCTGAGCTTAGGATTTTTGGATAGGTAAATTATTGTTTTGTCTTTTTAATTTTTGTAGATTGTAACTAGGACCAAAGTTTTGTATTCTTTTGCATAGATTGTAATTAGGACCCAAAGCCTTGTAAGGTTTAATTTACCAAAATTGTACTTGTCTTTATTCAATCAATGACATTTGAAATATTTTGAACATGTAATTTGTATTTATTTTTCTTATTTTTTTGGTATAAAAAATAAGTGGCGACTCCACACCACTATCCAAAAGAGAGATGCCCTTACAAGCACTCGAATCTCTTTTTTGAGAGCACCCCTCAAAAAGTGCTGTCTCTCACAAGGAAAATAGTTTCTACCTTAGAACTAACTAAAGAGAGGTTTTTAATTTGTAAAAAACATTCTAAGGTGCTGCCCTAGAGTTTTGAAAAGAGAAAATAGGGTTTTAGAGAAGATGGAAGCTAAAAAATAACTCTCTCTAGCTAGGGTTTTTATTGAAGATATAAGATGAGTATTTATAAGTAAAAATTAGGGTTTTCAAAGCTTTTTGTGTTTAAATTGAAGCCTAGGATGTCTACTTTCCAATGAAATAAATCTCACTCAAAATTTCTTTGTGGATAAAAGGTTATGATCAAAATAGTGAGCAAAGGTCATTTTTTAATATCGATTTCAAAGTGATTTGAGCACTTTTGAGTTGTGATTACTTTCAAACTATTGTGAACTATTTAATTACACTTGGTTGTCATATGTCAAGCTCATCATTGGGGCCGGAGACCAAAATTTATTAACCGGTACAAAATGCGGTGTCTACAATGATGGTTCTTATATTTTTATCTACCATATGTGAATGATATGTTGATTGCTTCTAAGAGCATGTGTAAGGTTGATAGGCTAAAGTTTTTGTTACGCTGCAAGGAGTTTGATATGAAAGACTTGGATATTGCTAAGAAAATTCTGAGTTTGGAGATTCCTAGGGATAGGGAGGCAAGAAAGTTGTGGATGTCTTGGAAGAACTACTGTAGTACTATCAATTGAGTCAATTAATAAAAATATTTTATTGTCAATAAATAATCTAGAATAAAATTTACACATTTTTTACTAACTAAATTTGGTCATTTATAGTTTCAAAAAATAAATTGGTTAAAGATGAATTTACCGTGAAGAAAGGTGTAGGATCAGGGGCAAAGGGAGGGAAGGTCGAGGGGGGCAAGTCCCCCCCCCCCCCAATAACTCTCAAAATTTTCTCTAATAATACTAGTATATTGAACTAAAATGTCTCATTTGCCCTCCTGACACAAAGGACAATGAACTTTTCTATTTACTATGTACTAGGTTGTCTGACCTTTTTTCAATTATCACAACAGCTTTTCTTACCCCTAATACTAATAAACTTACACACTTACTACAACTCTTGTATAAAAGTAATGGGTCCCACCTAGTAATGATAAAAAAAAAAATTAATTAAAAAAAAAAAAAAAAAAAAAAACCCACTAATTTTTCCCTCCATTGAAGGGTTTTCTTTTCCAACTAATTTTGTGTGTTCTTGTGTGATTATTTTCTTGGCGCTAGAGTAAATTTTATTTTCTCAATAGCTTGGAGTTATATTAAATTTAATTCACACGTAGACAATATTTATCCCAACAAGTGGTATCAATAATCAATTTTTGTTTCTACTTCTAAGTGTTCTCATTGGTTTAATGTAAAATCCATAAAAATGCAAAATGTATCAACACCCCATATCCAGTGAGGCATTTTGTATAAATTTTTACAACTTGCTACAATGATTATGTATATTTACATAACCGATTAACCATTGTAGAATTGTGTAAAGTTTTTTATTAATTTTTATTCTCTTTCATGTAGCATTAAAGTAAGATTATTTTAATGTGATGTATTTCAAAATAAAGAATGAGATGTAAGGTATGTTCTAAAAGTGGTTTTATATATATATATATATATATATATATTGTTGCACAAGTCTAAAAGTGATCCACTAGAGTAACCATTCATTTTGTTTTCTCCTTGGCCTTTCAAAAAAGTTTGTGAAATCATTCATCTTTCAATCATAGTAGAATATTAAAAAATTGTGCCAATGTTAGTGGGAATGATTTCACATTGTGGGGACCGGTTGTGGTTGTTTACACTTAGTTTAGTTTATTTCATTTCATTTGTAATCTTCAGATTATCATTTTTATATGGGTTTTAATTTTGTAATTGGGATTTTTACATGGAGTGTTGAAGAGGGAAATTGCTATGCCTTTAGGCCCTATACTTGTTTAGTGTTTGCAAATTGCAACTCATGAACAAATTGAAAGTCTTGTGCATTAAACATTTGTATTTTCAAGACAAAGACAAAGTCTCAAAATCAACTCAAGAAAAGAGAAACTACTATCTTGTGTCTCACTCTCAATAAAGTCTTGATTAATTGAGTTTTGCGAATTATGAATTTTAATCTGCCCATTAAGCCAACTCATGACTTGGAATTCGAACTGTATACTGGAGATACCAAAAGTAAATATGAAAATTAGTATTGCTGAAGACTGGCAATCAAGTTGAAGCCATAATATCAACACAACCAAGTTTCTATGAAATTTTTGAGGTGGTCTTTAAAGTTGCAAGCAATAAGATTGTGTTGGTGAATCTATAATAGAAGAAACCAACCAGTTGTGCAAATTGGAACTCACGGCACAATTAACCTTGAATTGAAATCATATTCTTATTTGTTTAACTAATAAACTTGACTTAATTCCACATAACTTAATCGACGGGATTTAAACTGGAACTTTTCAAAGTTAAATATCTTGATTAATTAAGGTATTACTATAACTATTTAATTGAATATCATAAGTTATATGTCAACAGCACTAGGTGGAATGGGTCCCGTACTTAGTAGTTATTCTTTTCTTTCATTTAATTTCTCTAGCAATTACACTAATATATTTAGTCGTCCGACAGGGTCAAGAAGAAAGAAAGAAAGGGTCTCGGTCCCCCACTTTTTCTTTTTTTCTTTTTTCTTTTTTTTTTTGGTCCTTATGGAAGAAGAAGAAATGGTCTCGGTCTTGGCCTTGATCTATTGGCATCTATTCTTTTCTTTTCTTTTTTTGTGGGGTTTAGATCTTAGATTTTATTCTTTGGATTTGATAGTTTAGAAAGTGCTAAATCGTTTAAAATATTAAATGACATTACATTAAATACCCTTCTAGATTTGTAATATTTGTTACATGGCACGTTTGTGTGTGGCTTGAATTGCCTCTTTAACCAAAGTGAGTCATGCTATCTAAGTGAATATATTTTGTATTACAAAAAATAAACACACACACAAGGTGTGTGGACACACCTGAATGAAATTTTCACTAGAATTCCTCTTAACCTAGCAGCCGTATGTACTAAAAGATAAAGAGAGGTTTTTGAGTGAGAGAAAGTTAGATTGTATTTGTGGTTTGCATGTTTTGAGAGTGTTCTCGTGCTACTATTATAATCTTCCTGTTTTATAGTAAAACTTTATCCCTATTGCCGTTTGTTGACGTAGACTCACTGTCAAATCATGTAAATTCCTTATGTTAATTCTCTCTCTCTTTTAAAGATCTGTTGGTAGTTGGTACAATAAGGTTTAGTGAATACTTTCTATAGGATAAAAAGGAAAATGGAGAAGATGATAGATGGCGAATGGGTAGTCCAATACCAAAGCAATGACTACAGTCGTTTTATGTCTAAAAGACGAGGTTTTGTATTATATAATGGAAGAGAAATCGACTGTGGGGTTAGAATGATTGATGATGGTTCTTATATTTTCAGCTATATGTGAATGATATGCTAATTGTTGCTAAGAGCATGTGTAAGGTTGATAGGCTAACGTATTTGTTACACAAGGAGTTTGATATGAAAGACTTGGATACTACTAAGAAAATTCTGAGGATGGAGATTCGTAGGGATAGGGAGGCAAGAGAGTTGGGGTTGTCTTAGAAGAACTACTGTCAATTGACTCAATTGATAAAGTATTATTTGTCAATAAATAATCTAGAATAAAATTTTACACATTTTTGACTAACTAAATCTGGTCATTTATAGTTTCAAAAAATAAATCAGGTTCTTTAAAAGATGAATTTACTGCGAAGAAAGGTGTAGGATACTTCTTCTTCTTCTTCTTCTTTTTCTTTTCTTTTTTTTTTCTTTTTTTTTTTTTTTTAAATGACAATGTTATATTTTATATGTGTAAAGGGGGAAAAAAAAAACTCAAACCAACATGGTGATCATTTTATGAATTCATGTAGACAGGTAATTTGACCTTCACTTTTATCTTCTTCTTCTTATTCGTTTTTTTAAAATTTTGTTTATAATAACTTTATATTGAACGATTGAAAAAGAAGTGACCCCTGGACTCACCAAAAATATCCCAAATAGGGAAGAAAGAGGGAGGAAAACTGGACTTTTTTATTCCCCTTCCGTCCTAAACGGTCAGGTAGCCACCACACCAATGGTTCTATAAAAATGAATAGAGAAAAAAAAAAGTTTAAATAATGTAATAATTGTGATGTGTAGCTTTTATAATGTATCAAATTACAGAATTACTTCTTAATTGATGCACTTTTTTAGATTACCACCCACTTATGTTGGGCAGGGTTGGCCCATTTAAACCCATAAATTGAAAAGTGATTCTACCTAAACAATTCAATAATGGATCCAATCACCTTAATACTTTACTTAGTAACAAGCTTTGCTTGGCTTCACTTAACTCAGCACGGCAATATACTGCTTTAGAGAAGGTAGATGCTCTAACAACAAATGGAGCTGATTTTCTAGAAGGCTTTTGTTTACCCTCCTGCCTTTATTTTGTATTTTATTAGGTTTGATGCCATGAGAATTATGTATTTAAGGCGTTGTTGTATCATTAACATAACTTTGTAATTTCTTCATTGCTAATATATTATCCAGTTAACCAAAAAATAAAAATTACTTCTTAAATACTTCAGAATAAAAAATTTACTTCCTATATATAATATATGCTATGTAATTGGAGTATAATAATAAATTTATGATAAAGTTTAGTTACAAAATTAGTTGTAGTCTCAGGTTACAACCTTACTTAATAAAATAAACATTACTTCATATTTTGAAAATCTAACCGTTGAATTGTACGTTCTTTACACTTTTAATACACATATCAAATTTTGTGTCAATCAGATATTTTTTACGGTATGATCTATCAACGTATATTTTATGCATAATTTTAAACTACCAAAACTTGTAATTTAAACAATTTTTTGATAACATAAATATTGGTCTTTAATTTTCTATAAATTCTGTAAGCATAGAGGATATAAAAAGAAGATGTAATCCAATAATGGATTTGTCAAAATTCACTTTCAATAAAAAGATATTGAGTAAGGTTGTAGCCTATTTTGTAGCTAAACTTTGTTTCTAAATTTATACCAACTATTTTTTCAAGTTTCTAATTTTTTTTCAACCAAATAAAAAAATTTTATATTTATTTTCCATCATTCCAAATCCAACCAAACACACACGTTAAAAAATTAAAATATTTCTTATCCTCTTGATATTTTTAAAATTTTCAATTTTTCATCCTCTCAAGAGGTTAAGAGGGTGGTTGGCAAATCACGAAGGTTAGCTAAGAGCAATATAATTAGTTTTAATTGTTTTTAGTTTGGTAACTATTTATTTCATAAAAACTTGTTCAAAATAGGAATAGATATATTCACATATCAAAATAGTTGTAATTTTAACCTTTTTTTTTTTTTTTCAAATACAATCTCTCCAAAATCATAATTTCATATTTTAGTGGTTTGGCATAGATAGTCGCACCAAACCTAGTTTTAACTTTGTCTTTCTTCATGAACGGCATGTTAATTAAAATGGGTTCTGACTTGATTCTTGAAAAAATAGATAAAATAAAATCAGTTCAATTGGTTTAGCTTATGTTAGAATTGAACCGGTTCTATTATTCTGCAGTTTGCAAAACATGAACAAGGAAAAAGTCTTGACCAATGCACTTGTCCAGTTTAGGAGCCTTGACTGGGGTTGGAGAATACAGCTACAACAGACAAAGTCAGCTCTTTCCTATTGGGATAGGTAGGTGAGCAATGGAGATTGTGGTCATGATGTGCTTAACAGAGCATTGAGCGGGAAAAGTATGAACGGGAATTTTCAAAGTCTTTTGGTCTGTGGGGTTGTCATTATCTTGATAAATTGGCTAACAAGTTTCCTTCGTTTAGGTTACACAAGCTAATACCTTATTTTAGATTTCTATCAATTCTTCTATCGATACACCCTTGACCACGTACTTTGACACAACTTGTGTCAATGTGTGATTAGATTGTATCACTTACATATATATATCTATCACTGAAATTTAATGAAAAGTAATTCAACTAGTACTTGTTACGTATCTAAATTATATCAAAGTATGTAGACAAGGGTTTGGTGGATTTTAGTAAAAAATAACCAAATTCCTCAAACTATTTTATTAGTAAGGCAAAGTTTGAAACATATTTCGTTAATAACAATTCGAGTGTGTAACACTCGATTTTGCCCTGCGAAAATGCACTTGGAAATCGAGTGTCTTACACTCGATTTCAAACTCAAGTTTAAAACACTCGATTTCCAAGTGAATTTTTGCAGAGCGAAATCAAGTGTCTCACACTCGAATTGTTATAAATGAAATATGTTTCAAACCTTGCCTAACTAATGATATTGTTTGGGTTTTATAGTTATTTTCTAAAAAATTCTGGGTTTGGTGCTAGACTTTTTGGCCCAAGTTCTAACTACAATGAAAGGGAAAAGGACAAACGAGAAAAAACAAAAAGTTCACTGCAACATTTTAGATATCGATATACATTTAAAAGGATCAAAAATTAATAATCTTATCATGATAACAGTAATTTAAACATTAAGGGTCCAATTTAATATGGAACATGATAGGGTCCACTTAAAATCAAGTGATCTCTCCGCTAAATGGCAATGACTAATGTGAGCCTTTATAAATTCCTTTGCCAACTAATGAATAATGATACCAAGTCTCAGAGTGGCCTAAGACTGGATAATTTTTTTCCTGGATTGGAATTGCTGATCCAAGGGCTAAAATGTTAGCCCAAAAGTTCGCTAATGGGTCATTCCTTACTGCCCATTTAATACCCCTTATTAAAAAGGGCCGTTATCATTTAAGGCCCATCAAGAAGTGCAAACCATTAAGTTTAAACAAATGGCCCACATGCACACAACTTGGCCATGGAAGCAAGGTTTTTGGGTGTAGCTAAATAAAGACCAATACCTCGCTTCTTTTCTTTGGTCTCTTAACTTTCCATTGGTATAAAATGGATTTATTTTATATTGTTCAAATTAAATATTTTAAATATAAAAATATATCAAGTGTCATGTCATTATAAATTTTACATGGCACTCTATATATTATCATATTCAAAAAATAAAAATTAATTCTCTCCTCCAAAAAAATGGACGGAGAGTATTGTTATTACTATTATTTTATTTTTCACAATTAGGGCTCCACATAAACTATCTATTAATTTCATCTAACTCGTTACATGTTCTACTTAGTAATGCAAAAACTCCCCAAGTAAGAACAGTAGCTAAGCTTTCCACCTAATAAGTTCAATTTTAATTGTTTCAACTATATGGAGTCAAATTGTGATCCACTTTGCCTAGCCTCAAGGCTGAGAAACCCTAAATACGTATCAAGTTCCAAATTTCTCTTATTTCAAACATCTCACAAAGAGCTTTCGAGTTTCAGGAGCTATATTGCTGAAGCCAAAAATCTGTGATTTCAAATTACTTACCTTTTCCCTTGAGACCATACAAAAATTGTCTAAGCATTTCCCTTCACTTACCATTACCATATGATATTATTTGTGCTATTAGAGAAAATTCCATTTCATGACATGCTATATATTTGATATAGGATTCCATATTTGTCAATTTGATTTGTAATGTCTTATGTTTTTCTTAGAGTGCAAACTATGTCCGGAGCTGGTGTAAAACCATCATTTTACACCATCTAATAGCATCATTGATATCGTCCAATTTTGTAACGAAAATTGTAGTGTAGCTAAGGTTGTCATTCTATTGAGAAAAGGAAAACAAGAACACGTCAAAAGCACAAATAATAGGTTTAAAATATATATATATATATATGATTAAACACTTAGGATTAATAAAGTTTGGTAAAATTCAATAATTAAAATTACTAGGGCATTAGGATTTGTCCTCCAATATTGTTTAGCATCCACTATCAAATCCCATTTAGTACACAATTGGGTAAGTAAACACATAAACTATCCGATTGGAAGATTTAAAAATAAGCTTTATTAATAAAACTCTCTTTGGTTGATTATATTTATCAATTATTCCAACAATTTAGTCTAGAAAATAATAACTTTGTTAGAAAAACTCAAGCACATCACATACCCTAGAGGCAATACTATGGCAAAAGTAATATCTAACAAGATTACCACGTTTTACTAGAGATATTATAATACCCTATTCTAACAATAAGAAATTTCAAGAATAGACTTATGAAAGAATTAGAAATCAAATATCAACCTAATAAAATAATTATAAAAAGAAAACAATTGATTTCAATAATCAAAACGTGAAAAACATGCTTGAATTGAATAGTGGACAACTTACAACATTAAAGATTCACCCAAACCCTAACTTAGGTTCTTAAGCTTCTATAGAAAAAAAAAAAAAAAAAAAAAAAAAAAAAAACTCTTCAAAATTGATGAAAAATAAGGTTTCCCAACAGCCAAAAACATGGCTGCCCTTGTATTCCTTTAATATTTATATCATTCAAAACCATAAAACACATGCTTCCCAAAAAGGAAAATATAAAATGTCAATTCCCGTTTTTTAACAGTGGAACAACTTCCAAGTCGGTTTTGGCCTTTAATAGGTAGATTTTGTAGTTTTGATAAGCTACAAAGTTTTAGATCTTTAAGTCCTCTTTCTGTGGTAGCAAGAATCAAGTCAATCCAAAATCGGACTAAAAAGATATTGCCAAAATACCAAAACTGGTTAGAATATTTCCATGTCATGATTTTTTTCGTCTTTGGCTCAAACGAATTTCTCTTTGTCCTTTTATGTTTCCACACATATTTGACTCACTAAATTCTTCAAAAGCCACTTCTCAATTGATCTTCACCCTTGGATTCTCTTAGCTTCATGTTTGCATGCTTAGCTGATTAGTTTAAATCCCTTACAAAAAAAAAAAAAAAAAAAAAAAAAATCCACGTAATGAGTATTGTAGGGTCAAATTTTTGTTGGGCCAAGTATGGACTTTATGGACTCAGCCCAAAGAAACCCTTGACAATAAATTTGTAGAGAGTGGGTTGAACAACTGGGCTAAAAATGGATTCGACAACGGTTCAAACAAACAAAACAAGGAACAAAAGTGATGTTCAGACTAATATTCAGCAAGGATCCTCTTGAATCCGAAGAGGCTTAAAGTTTACAGACTTCAAATGACCAAAAAACTCCCATTTTTCTGTGAGACCTATTTCCTTTATATATACACTTTTCACTTCATCTTCACCGTACACTTGTTCTTCATCTAAGCGTCTACTTGAGTACTATTCACATTAGAAGTTTGCTTTAGCCTGCAGTGAGTGGTAGTGGTTGAGGTTGCACTGTTCAGGTGTCTTCTCCACATAAATGCGGCCAGGAAAGTTGCTGCAGTGCATTAAATGCGGTGACAGCAGCTTTATTTTTAAGATATTTCATGATCTTCTCACACTTAGGCGTGCCCAGAACTCACTCCTTACCGAGGAATCTTCAGTATATCTACTTGATCAAGTTCTTCGGAGATCCGATGAGTGGAACCTCTTCGGACCAGCCAGGTTGTCTTCGGAAGCAACATTCGTCCCTTCTTGGTTGCGTTTTCACCAGGGTGGCAAAGCGCTGATCACTTTTACCTCTTCGGACAGAAAGTGATACCTAAATTGGGCCCCAGGCCCAACATATGGCGTTGGGCTTTCTCACCCATAAGTATATTTTATAGAAAACTAGCAAACTCTCTGTAAAGTTGTGATTTATAACTATGTTTTATGTTGGCTTCATTCCATGACAAAAAGTGTTGTAATTGCATTAATTTATTTCCTTGTATTTTGTGGGATTTTATTATATTAGGTTTAGTATTAAATTGGTGAAGAATCGAGCATAAAATGAAGATCAGTGCAATTTCGCGACTAGCTCGTCAAAAATTCTCGAGTAAAGGTTCCAGCGAAAATGACACATAAGAAGTACATGCTAGAAGCTGAAGAGTCAAGTGTCAGGTTATATTTCACAAGTACTTCACGAGATAGGTCATCTCACGAGGTACTCGCAAAACTCTTTGCTTGGAGGATTTTAAGTGTGACTTTCTTACCCTTTACCCATATTATGTATAACCTCATTACCTACAAAAGTAAAGGAATCTATTTAGAGAGAAAATCCTAGATAGATTTCTACAACACAACACACCCACATTTTAGAGAGAGAGCTACTCATCCTTTAGTGAGAGATCATTATAGTCTCTTCTCCTTGCCTCTCTCATTGTTATACCTTAAGAAGAGATTCGTATCCAAACACAACCCACACTTATTCAAAGTGTAGAGAGTGTTTTGAAGCTTGGGAAACTTTGGGGATTTGCCAAAAGAAGCCAGTGAGGCTTGGCAGATGCAATCGAGCGGTATAACGGGATCCAGAAAGCTAGTGAAGACAAGACTCCGAGAAGTCCATTAGTAGCAAGAGCTTGGAGGGCTCAAGTACATTGAGTAGACTAGGCTTGGAGGTCTTTTGTTATTCGTGTACTCCAACTTATTCACTAATGGATCAATTTCAACTTGAAGGGTCGCAAAGAGGTTTTTCGCTGAGTTGTTCAATTTCCTGTTTGATAACACGTCATGGTATTATCTTGTGTTTGCATCTTTCTTCCCTTACTCTTTGTGCTTTACATTTATTGTTTATCGTTCATGTTTATGCACTAGTGTAGTTCTGGTTTATTGCACTTCATTTACTCTTGTTCCTCATTTACTCTTGTTCCGCATTTAGATAAGTTAGAGTAAAAGCAATTAAGCCGTAATTTTTAATTTGAGGTCTAAACAAGCTCGCGTGTTTTCACACAAAATCTGAGCTTTCACTCTCATATTTATGTGTAAGTGTGAAAATAAACATAAAATAGATGTGATAATGCCTACCAAAACTAAGATAATATTGTACTTTTAAGCTATTATCACCCCCTCCCCCAACCCCCCCTTCCAAAAAAAACATGAACATTGCTAGTTTCTAACAACCACAAAACTCATGAAGTCCATACTAACCCGTCCATAATATCTTTATCTTTTGTTCTCAGGCATATTTAGTGCATTAACTGGACAATATTCCTTACTTAATTTTTACAATATAAGTGAAAGACCTGGGTTTGAAAATCTTGAAGCAATACATACTTAGAAGATCCTTACTTTTCCAAGGTGGTGTGGTAAGAATGCTCAAAGGGGCTATATAATTATTTCTTATTGCTAGATGGCTACCAATTCAAAGGTAATTAGTTGTGTTCCACAACATTTTCTTTAATGATCGATGTCAATATTACTAAAACTTGGTTCAACATCGTTGTGTCCTGTCAAGTTCGACTTGTTTTAAGCAATGCGATCGATACAAGAATTAAAGTTAGATGCAATTATAGTTTTTTTTTTTTTTTTTTTTTAAGACAAGTAAATAGAGAGTGAGTTTCTCGCTATGTATCTCGTTGGTGGATTCTTTAGAGTGGTGAGTATTTCTATCATTTATTTTGTATCCCTTGTATGGGTTTCTTTGAGTTGTGAGTATTTTCCATTAATTGTGAGTAGTAATAGAGCCAAAAATTTACTCAGGGGTGCAAAATTTATAACTAACATATATATATATATATATATTACATATTTTAGTGTTAAAAACTCATAAAAAAATATTTATTATATTATGCTTGTAAATTTTTTCCTTGTGAAAATGTTACTTATATTTCTCATATATTGATTTTTATTACTTAGATAAACCTCAACTAGAACATATGTCAGTTTTTGTTAAACTCATAAAATCATTAATTTATAACAAAATTTCAAATCATATATTTTGTTTCCAGCCAACTTTAATGAGTCTTTTTTAATTCTCCTCCAGTCCTCCTCCCTCACCCTCAATTCAAACTAGCCATCATGAAAGCTCCTAACCTCCCACTAATCATAATTTGATATTTGAACTCAATATATAGGCAAGTTATTGGGTTTTACACCTAAAGCCCGCTATCAAGCCCGGGCCAATGGGCCTAATTTGAAAATGGTTGTTCACGTGGGGAAGGGACTATGATATGTCTTTTTTCTTGATTTGATATTTGAAATTCAATACTAATATAATAAATTATTGAATTTAATTGATTCATGGTTGTGTTAGAGTATTCTCAATTCTCATAAAAAAAAATGTCATTTTGACACACCAAAAACTTTCTTTATTATTTTAACACATCATTTTACAATATCTCATTTATAAGATGTTTTATATTTTAATTCTATACATTAAAATAATATTTACTACACATTAAAATAATATATTAACTACTCCCTATCATCATCATCGTCAACAACAACAACAACAACAACAACAACGGCACAACCACCACTGCCGCAACAACGGCCACTAACAACCACTGCCGCAACAACACCAACAGCCACCACTGGCACAAACCCACATCCACCAACGCCACTTAAAAAAAAAAAAAAAAAAAAAAAAAAACACAACCAGAGAGATCAGCACAAACCCACATCCACCAAACCAAACAAACCCACATCCCAAACCCACCACCGACATAAACCCACATCCACCACGAGCACAAAACCACATCCACCAAATCAAACAAACCCACATCCCAAATCCATCAAATCAAGTATAAAATTAATTACAATTTACACTAAAATCATAAATTGAATTGGACATACACCGAGACATTTTGGGTGGGTTTAAGCTAGATATACACCGAGACTTTTTTTTCTCTCTCCTCCTTCAGTGTTTGTTACCTTTCAAGAGCGACAATCAGATCAAGACAATCGCCTCTATCGCCGTCACTGATGGAAGTTTCCACTTCTAGCCACCGTGTCCTTCACACTGGAGTTCCTCTTCATCGCAAAGTGGGTCAATGATCAGTGGCAAGCCTAGGCGGTCTCTGTCTCTCAACGTATGAGATCATAGATCAGTGAGGAGAGAGCGAAAAAAGGGGAAAAAAAAATCGGTGAAGGAGATTTTATAGATCAGTGATGGTGGAATTTATGAGATGGTAGAGAGGAAATCGGTGGTGGCTCATGATTCATGAATGGGAAGAGAATAGAGCAAAAGGGAAGAAGGGAGAAGAAAAGAGTATGGGAGAGTGGAGATGGAGAAGCAAAAAATGAGTGGCTAAACGTGAAGATGATAATATATTTTAATCGGGATGAGAGAGAAATATGGAAAAAAATAATAATAAACGCATATAGCATTTTCATCTGTACCGTGCCAAAGATGAGAGTGTACTGTAGCATGTCTCAAAATTTTAGCACATTTGGCACACCTCGTGATGCTTTGTTTTTGGTGTTTGCTATGCCAAATGCCAAATATTTGGCATTTGGCACACCTGATGAGAATGCTCTTAGTTATTAGTTATTATAATTTACATATTAGTAGTTGATATCATAATCCTCATTATTATATAATACTAGTTATTATATAATACTAGTTGCTAACCCATGCGATGCACGAGATTCATTAAAAAAAAAAAAAAACAATATTGTAATTATCAATTGCTGCACTAAATCAAAATGCGTCAAGACTCACTAATCAAATAATACAACTAAATGGAGAAGATCCAAGCATAACATAAAATCTTCACTAATTCAAGTATTAAATACTGTCAAACCTAGTACACTATGTGCTTGTGACCAATTAAAAAGTATAAAGACAAGTAAGGGATAAAGAAATCCTGTATGTTAGCTCCATAAAAATACATACATTTTGAAAAGATTAATACCACTACTATAGGTCCATTGACAATGAAATTATTTTCATAGTTACATATATACTATGAATAAACAAATTGCAATAATGATCGCAAACCTTATTTTCATAATAAATAAATAGAATATAGTAACCAATGTCAAATTCTTTTTCTATAACTCAAAAAGAGTAGAGAATATAATACAACACATCTGCATTATGTAGAAGAGTACATCATATATTTATTCAACATAAAACATTGAGTTCTATAAATTGTTATTAATCTGTATTTCAAATCTCTTGTTAAATAAATTAAAGACACAACCATTAAGTCCATCAACACATATTTGGCAGCTATGTAAATGCAATAACAAAACTCAAAACAATAGAAGAGACATCTTCATTGGCAGTGTCCTACGCAGCCTTATTAAGTGCATCCCTTTTTAGAGGATCCAAATGTCCCTCATAGTGAAATAATTGACAAATGGCCAATGTATGTCTTTGCATTTCTCTCATGAACTTCACACCAAAATTTCCCATTACATATTTAATCAACCTCAAAGCCTACATAAAATTAAAGAGTAATTGGTGTTATAATTTTTTTATAAATTATATTTTCAAGTGACAATCCGTCAAACACATCTGTCTAAATCCACATATCCAACTAACTTTCACAATCTAAGAAATAATTATGTCAAAAGCTAAGTGTCATGTGTTAGATTATTAGAGCTATTTATGTCAAATCAATTTCCATTCTCAAATAAAAGACAATGCATTGTCTAATTCCTAGTTTTATAATATTGAAATCAAGTTAGAGCATATACATAACATTCTGCACATAAGTTTCGACCAAATCACAAAGAAATAATTAGGGTTATAAGACAAACCAATTTTTGCAGCTCCTTTCATTTAGTTATTTCTTATCTATTCATTTAGTAGTTCAATTATTCAAAGAAACACCTTGAAGAACTTGCTTTTCCCATTGCCCAAATACACAATGGAAGGCCTTGCGCTCCTTTTGTTTCTACATTGGACAATGACTCCCCTTAAATATGATGCCTGCTTTAAAAGTAACTGTTAAGAGATGTGAGCACTTAACAGTATTTCAACAATCATCAATTTGCATATTTTAAAAAGTATCATGCAACATAAACTTAACATGACTCGTAATGTTCATAAATCATTGTTAAGAAAAATCTAATGCACCCATGTTCAAAAGAAACTTACCGTGATACATATAGTTCTTTTAGGCAACCAATCATGGGTAGGGGGCCTCGTAAGCAAATCCTTCTGTCAAGGAATTCAATACATTCTAAGAAACAAAAATATTATATCCCTCATAACTAAAAAGCAATGCTCTAACTATATACTACATTCTATTTCAGAATCAATAAATAAAAAAGAATGTAAAGTATTTGTCATGATAAGAACGTGGAAACACATACTTACAAAGATGCCCCTAAATCAATGTCATAGTTGTGAAGCTAAAATTTTCTTAACAATGACTTATGAACAATTATGAAGTATAAAGGCATATACTTAGCGAAGTATTTCATTTTACCCATAAACAAAAATAAATCATTAAAAAAACTTTTTTCCAAAATCAATTACATAGATAACAAATACTCATAAAGCCTTGACTATATTGTTCAAGAATTTCTCAAAATTATCAAAGGAAACTCAACCACAAAATCTGGATCGTTCTCATTTTGCAGCAGTTTCTAAAGTTGTTCATCTTTACCTACCATAGGGTAGGCAGATTGTTGTAACATGTAGGCTTTGTCCATTTTCACCACCCTTTCTTCTATCAAAGTTCCAAACTTGTTCGGTAAATTCGTCTACTCGGTTGCCCTATTTTCAATTGATATAATGGTGGTTAGGATGTTGATCAGTGTTCCACCTGGTTCCTTAAGTTCCATATAGGTTCTAAAGTAAAAGCCATGTAAGCAGAGAATTAATCTTTTAATATACTTTGGGATTGACTAGTAGTGTGGCTATGTGCTCACAGTGAAAGTACCCATATGCAGAATCCCACCAAGACCTAGCATCAAACACCTCACAAACACTATTATAGAGACTCTTTTTATCATTTTGTCAAATAAAGAGTAATCTCCGATAATTTGAATTTTTCCCTTTAAATTGCCACAATTAAAAGCACAACCACCATTCAAATTCAATAGCCAAATGGGTCATTTGAATCAAAACCCAATAGTTGTAAATTGTAGAAATCAAAAGGACTACATTATGATTAGAGCACCTCACCTGTGTGAACTGAGGACTGGAGCTCGATGCATCAGTGACTTAGGCTAAGGTCTTGTAATGGATATGGTGGGTGAAGGTAGCTACACTATCAGTGGCAGCTATGGTCATGGATGGGACTTAGAGAGAAGGAAATTAAGGAGCTTTCGTGTATATGTATTGGTTTAAGAAAGGTCGGAATCGGGATTGCGATGTAGTTGCTAAATGATAATTAGTTCTTTTTTTTTAAATTAAAAAAAAAATGGTTACGTGGATAACTGTGAGGGCTAAAAACAATTTGGAGGAAGTTGATGTAGAGAATGACGTTTTGGGGAAGGAGAAGGGTAGAGAAGAGAGAGGAGGGGGAGAAATAGTTATTGGGATTGATTTTCAGAGTTGAGTTTTGGGGGAAGGAGAAGGGTAGAGAAGATCTTCAAAATTGCGAGGATATCAGGTTTGATTTTCAAAATTGTGGAAAATTTTTTGGGTTTTTTTTTTTTTTTTTCTTTTTATTTTTTGGTTAGAATTAGTTTTTTTTTTTTTTTTTTTTTAATAATGCTGATTTGTAAAAATGTGGAAGCTCTAAAAAAAAAGTCAAATATCGATCAGAGACTTCAGTTTTATAGTATGCTAGCATTACTCTTGTGCATTGCACGGTTTTGGTTATAAAATTTTTTAATAATTTTATTGAAAAATAAAAAATTAAGAATCACTTAAGTCCAAATTATATAAATTGCATATAAATATTGTTCTTTGGATTCAAACAATCACACAATATATTATATGAAAAAAGTTCCTAAATTTAATAATTAAAAACCTAAGGAAACTTAACCAGAGGTTTTTCATTTGCCAGAATATTTGTAGTACATCTAAAATGTGTTATGCACTTGAAGAGTGTAGACTACACGGTATTTTGTTTTTCAAACCTTTAAAGAATTACGTTTTGATACACTAATGACCACTTTTATCTAAACAGGATCTCCTTAAAAATAAGTGGAGAGTCATGAAAATTCAATATTAAAGGAGTCTTAAGGGATAAAAAGGATATAGACAATTGCTAGAAAAAATTATTAGTTCAAGCAAATAGTTGCATGATCATATTAAGATGTGAATTCCTTTTCATAATGTAGATTTACTATTACTTGCTAATAGCAATCTTGTGAAGGAATATGTTGTTGATATTTATAACATGATATTTTAAAAATATACATTTTCATGAATACTTTTTAAATGTGTTGTGGGTGATAAATATAGGTATGGATATCGATATTTGTAAAACCAAAATAAAAATTAATTTCATTGAAATTTAATATAATAAAAAAAAGTTACATGCTCATAATATTAGACAATTTCTTTCGCACACATATAATATCATTAACAAAAAAAATAAAATTGAGAAATAGTGACATAAAATTTTACTACTCAAGAAAATTAATTTAATCTAATAATGCAAGTATAAATGTAACACAAATACAAATGGAACCCTTTTTGTAGGAGAGAATACAAAATTTGATCATTCTTAAATAATATTTATAGACGTTTATATAATAGATTTCATGGATTTAAAATTGCATTTATAACCCATAAGCAAAACCTTTATTAAAAAAAACAAAAACAAAGTAGATAAATATATACTTGTAATAGTTTGGATGGTAGGTTTGATAAAGACTTCTACTATGGATTTCACAAACATCAAATTGCCAAAGTAATAAGAAAAAAAAAAAAAAACAAACAAAGAAAGAAAGAAAGAAAGGAGAGTTAGATATCTAAACAACATAGAACTTGTATAGAGAATGAGAATTATTGATAATGGGGAGAGAAAAAAGAAGGGGAAGAAGAAGTTGTGCCTACGAATATATAAAAATACACTAAAAAATAGAATATATATATGTGTGTGTGTGTGTGTGTGTGTAGAGACAGAGACAGAGAGAGAATTTCTAATTGTGAGGAAGTTAGATTTCTAATCATTCTAGAAATTATAAGAAAAGAAGAATTAACTTAGGATGTATGTTTATCCAAAAAAAAAAAAAGTGAATGTGAATGGCAATAAGGAAATAGGATAGACATATTTTTTTAAGGTTATAATCAACTTAGAAGTTTAAAGTTATCCGAAAAAGAAGAAATTAAACTCAACATAACTTTATCCAAAAAAGTGATAAAGTCATAAAGGAAAAGTTGATAATAACAAAATTATATCTATAAATTTTTGCAGATGTAGTATGTTGTTGTTGTTGTTGTTGTTGTTGTTGTTGTTTTTTTTTTTTTTTTTTTTTTTTTTTTTTTTTTTTAAATAAGGATTAGATGAAAATTTTGGATTGTAATCAAAGTAAGATTTTTATCAACTTAAATTATATGAGAAGAAAAATTATATCTATTTTTTCTTAAAATCAAAATTTTTTTTTACAATTTGGTAAAGCTACTTAGCGCAACTATGACTTCTAAGCCCAACTTTTATTATATAGTATATGATATGATATTGATTAGTGTTAAAAATGAGTATTATTTGTGTGAGGGTGAAATAAGCCGAGCAAGAGTGTTGAGCCGTGGGCCATGCCCGAGGACCTACAGGAACCCGAGGATGGTCAAAAGGTTTAGTAAGTATTGAGGTTAATAGGCCGAGGATAAGGAAAAATGATAGCGAGTTGGCGGTACCTCCTGATGAGCCAAGCTTCCTCAGGAAGGTATTATGGAAGGTTGGAACCCGAGTGCCTGGAGGACATTGTGCAAGGAGTAATCATATTTCTGAAGATAAGTTTCAAGGAAAGGAGCCTACAGTAACCTAGGAAATATCTGAGAAGAAGCCTGCTATCACCACATTAAATGTTTTGCACCTAACCAACTTGTCTCATTTATGTGGAAATGACCCCTGAGTAGGGATATCTCAGTTCACTGCTACTCACAAAACTTCCAAGAGGTTTTTGATGGGACAAGCATTCAAAAGATCTACTACGTGATCAACAAGTGGAAGGCTAGGATTGAAAAAAATATGACTATATAAGAAAAAGGCCCCCGTGAGAAATGGGACATGGAATTTGAGAGAAAAAGAGAAAAAAAGTGAAAGCCTTGTATTGAGATAAACTTGTATGAATATAAGAACACTTCATCCTCGGACTTGAGCGAGGAGTGTTATTTCCTTCAAATTCTGTTTTCTTATCTTCTTGGCATGATTCCAATCTACTGTGGCCCATACTTGATTTACTAAGTCTTTTACTTGTAAAACTCACTCTCTAACAAATATATTGTGTTGGGCTTGTTGGGCCATCATTCATTTTTAGTGGGCTGAAGGTCAAATCCCTATCCTTACAATTTAGTTTTTATTTCAATATAAATAAATTAGAATTGTGATTAGAACATAATTGAAAACTTTGACTTTAACCACATTCTAGGCTACCACCTGATTAATGGGGTGGATTTGTGATTGGACCTGAAGGTTATTGGCAAAATTTTCAGTTGTTAATAAAAGTTTTTAAAATCCAAGAGATCGATATCATCTTCTTGATTAAGGATTTTAGTTGTTGTTGTAATTGATATTTTAATATTGTATTAGTTTGATATTTTTAGTATATTTTCTGAGATTTTAACTTATAAAACCAAGATCTCGACTCCACTAGATTTGCGTTGAGGCATGGCATGTCAGAAAAGTATCAATTAAATAGGTAGTGGAAGTGTTAAATCCTTCCTAGGAAATACAATTCAAATTTGGCCAGCAATATTGTAGGTCAACGTTTAGTTCAATTTACATTAGCAATTTCCTCATTAAAATATAAATAAATAAATAAATAAAGAAGAAGAAGAAGAGAATTTACATAAGCAAATCACACTATTATAAGCATATGATATGATATGAAACCAATGAAACGATTCTCCCATCAAAAATGCAAACTGACATAATATCCCACACCGAAAGTATAGACAAATACGGAGGCTAAGTGGGACATCAAAAGCAAAGCACGGTTGAAAGGCTAAATCATCTTTGCGCTTGGGGCAATGACGCAGCTAGTGAGGTTCTAACCGAGGCGCGTCTATTGCTGGTTGAAAACTATTTCCAAACCCCCTCTTAGGCCTGGGTCAAGCTCAGGCCTTAGAGAATTTCTGGAAGGGCTCCCAATTGGGTAAAGCCCTACAATATTTAGTTCAAACTTTGCCTCTGAGGTATCGCTGGTCCAAATTTGGTAATTTATCAATATAATTAGCGGACCATTAATTACATGTATTGCTTATAATTTAAGAGGTGCGAATAATCTTCTCAAAAAAATAAAAAATAATAAAAGGTGTGAATAACATATATTTTTGGAATTAATGAAATATATAAAATTAGTGCTGTGAAAGTAATCTCTTTTGAGAATTAAGTATTTTTAACACACACACGGAGAGAGGAGAGAAGATTTTTTAAAGAAATTTACAGTGGTGTATATCCAAAAAAACCTGTGAAAGTAATCTCCATATTCAAATTTGGTCATTTTTTTTAATTATAAAATAGGGTAACCTACATATTTAGTCATTATCTTTTACACCATATTATTTTAATTTTGGTCCTTAACCTTTCATGTCAATTTGGTACCAAAATAAAATTTTAGTGTATTATCATATCAAAGAAAACTAATTTTTTATTTTAGCCATTAAACGCGTAATCAATTTACATCCAAAAAATAATAGTAGAGACTAAATTGACATGTTACTGAAAGATTATGGACCAAATTAAAATACAGTGTATAGAATATGGATCAAATACGTAGTTTACCCTATAAAATATTTATTTATAAATAAAATTAATGAAATTATTTTAAAACAATAAAATATTGAATTTTATTAAATATGCCTTTTTGTGTAAATATTTTTTGTCAATGATTGTGTCAGGTTTTACTAGGATTAATGCAAAAGAGTCAGAATTGAAAGATTTTCTTTTTGGTTAAAAAAGGATATTGCAATGTCTTGGGACAAGGCCTGTTTGGCAATCATCCACAGAGAGAAGAAACAAACAACATCATTCGAGTGGTTTTCGTGCTCACCTTAGTCCACTTTAACGTCTCCGACCTTGTTAACAAGCAAAGATTTCATTGTTCTTGAGTTTTAAGACCCATGGAATAATATAATTCTCATTATTAATAAAATATGTTGTGAGTCTATGTAAAACACTTGATTTAAGAGGGAAGATATATTCAATCAAATTGGCATTTTGAGAGAGGCATCAATACAATCTCACTCATTCTCATGGGTTTGGCCCAATAAAACAAGTAGGTTGAAGTTGCGGCTCTCACATTCATTTTACTGATCTACACACCCAAATGTCTCAATTCAATGTCGCCATCAACTTTCTACGCTTTAATCAAAGAGCTATGCATGCTCCTGCAGTATTGCTTTTTTTTTTTTTTTTTTTTTTTTTTTTTTTGATACCAAATAAAACATCATTCGTGATGGAAAAATTTTGTTAAAAATAGTGTATGACATTGCAGGGCCTATGTTTGCATGATGGAATGTAGCAATGCGGAGGATTTATGGTTTGGTTATTTTTTTTAATGTAAAAAAAAAGAGTTAAATTACGTGTTTTGTCCATTTACATCATATTTTAATTTGGTTTTAACTTTTCAATGCCATGTTAATTTAATCTATGTCATTATCTTTTGGACTTAAATTGTTGGCATGGCAAACGACAAAAAAAAAATATATATATATATATATATATTGTCACATAAACAAAAACTAATTTTTTATTTTAGCAATTTGTTATATTAGCAGTTTCTATTTAAGAGATAACCGCAGAGATTAAATTGACTAAATTAAAAGGTTAAGGATTAAATTAAAATATATTGTAAAGAATAGGGATCAAATACGCAATTTACCCAAACAAAAAATTATCTAATCGTTGATAAAGAGACCTTATGTGAAACTCTATTTATAGAGAAATGGTATGGCTGAAGTGTGGGTTTTCAATTTTTTTTTAATTTTTTATTTCATTTTTTGTGGATTCTTAAAAAAGAATGAATGAATCAAAAAATTGAATTGAAATCCCCTTTTATGTTTTGGTAGAACAATCACTCTTTGAAAGTTTGTATATCTTTGTATAATTTCTATTTTGCCTATTCATTTTCTAATATAAATATTATTTTAATAATATCGATTTATAAACTATCCAATTATTCTAACATTTATTTTACTTTTTATATAATTTTACTATTGCTATTTTTAATTAACTAGTCGCTAACCCGTGCGATGCACGGGATAGTTAAATAAAAAGACAATCAACCAACATCACATTAAGGTAAAAGAATTAGTGAAAGACTGATTTACTCACCAAGAATTTAAAAGAAAAAAAGATTGATATAATAAAACCTAAGAAATTTAGAAATAGAAAATTGGGTTAATAATATGCATATTATAGACATTTTGCTAGTTAGCGTTTAAAAAAAAATGGATCTGTCATAATTAAATAAAATACAATGGGAATAAATATTTAATTTCTATGCTTTTCTATAGTTTAGAAGTGTTGTCTAACGTAGAATGTTATTGGGTTGTAAAAAAGATTTTTATAAAATGTTAATACCATATATATATGCTTATATTGTCAATATCTCACTGCAGGTACATATTTACTGAAACCTATAAAGTAATTTACAATTCTTAAATTAATAAAGCAAAATTCTCAAAAGTTATATATATACACACACTCAAAACTGATATAAACTACAAAGATAAAAACAAATCTTATTTAGTCGTATTAATAACAACATAAACAATTCAAAATACGGAACACTATCAAATTTATAACACATAATTCTATTATCTTTTACGTTGAATCCAAACAAATAATTAATTGAAATTAATCCAAACAAATAATTAATCAACCAAAAATCAAAACTTTAATTAAGAAAACAAAAAATCACATGAACCCAAAATAAAAATTCTCAATAAAGAAAAAACATATAAGGTTATAAAGAATTAAGATCAACCTACTAAGACGCAAATACCAAAAACCCCAAAACTTAAATCTTCCAAATTTTATAGAATCCCCAAATTCTACTTCAAAACCAAACAAAACCCTTCAAATTCAAAAATTTCATATATAATATACCAAATAAAAATTTACCACACCTTGGGTTGGAAGACATAGGTTGCAACTTTGATTTTTCTCTAAAAAATAGAGATGCTTCATCTGCCGTATACAATATAAAATAATTATTAGAAATTTCAACCCAAAAACCAAACCCACAAAAATACTATCAAAATATAGAGATTAACCCAAACACTTAGAAGAAAATAAATTCTAAACATAACAAAACAATAAGATAGAATAAAAATTTCAGGCACATATGAAAGCAAATAAAAAAGACAAAACTTACGTTTTTTTTTTTTTTTTAGTTGAGTCTCTCTCCTTCTTATTTTTTTAATTTTAAAGTGAAGTTAAGTTTAGGGTTTTGAGATGGTAATTGCTAGGATTTTAAGGAGAGAAAAGAGAGTCCTACCAGGAGTCTAAATAATATAAACAATTCAAAACATGGAACATTATCAAATTTATAACACCTAATTCCATTATCTTTTATGTTGAATCCAAACAAATAATTAATTGAAATTAATCCAAAAAAATAATTAATTAACCAAAAATCAAAGTTTTAATAAAAAAACAAAAAATCACATGAACCTAAATAAAAATTCTCAATAAAGCAAGAACATATAAAAATTTACCACACCTTGGGCTGGAAGACATAGGTTGCAGCTTTGATTTTTCTCCAAAAAATAGAGATGTTTCATCTGCCATATACAACATAAAATAATTATTAGAATTTCAACCCAAAAACTAAACCCATAAAAACACTATCAAAATATAGAGATTAACTCAAATACTTAGAAGAAAATCAATTCTAAACATAATAAAACAATAAGATAGAATGAAAATTTTAGGCACATATGAAAGCAAATAAAAAAGACAAAACCTACGTTTTTTTTTTTTTTTTTTTTTTTTTTACGTGAGTCTCTCTCCTTCTTTTTTTTAATCTTAAAGTGAAGTTGAGTTTAGGGTTTTGAGATGGTAGTTGCTAGGGTTTTAAGGAGAGAAGAGAGAGTCCTACCAGGAGTCTCTCTCTTTTTTTCTTAATCCTAAAGTTTTTTTTTTTTTTTTTGGTGAGACCTTTTTTAAAAAAAAAAAATTTCAAACCTAAAGTGAGTCATTTTTTTTTTAAATTATAATTAATTTTTAATCTTCAATTTTATATTATATATAGATAATAATAATGATGTGATAAGCCAACAAAATATATCTAATAGAATTTTACTTAAACTAAACTATTGTAACACTAATAAATATAAGAAGATATAAAATCTAGAATAAAAAGAATCTAAAATAAAAAGAAACTATTTGGTATTTTTGTGATAAGTTGATGTAGGATATTGTTATTTTGGTATTTTTATGCAAAAAACGTTATTTTAGATCTAGGTGATTTATTTCCTTGTTTTTAGGTTCTTTTAATGCTTTTTAGGTCAAATTTGGTTCCTATTATGGTTAGGTATTAATTAGGACTTATTTTAAAATATATTTTCTTGTCCATCAAGTTTTATGGAGCCCTTAAATAGGCCTCCAAGTTTGTATACGTTTTTAAATATTATTGCTATAAGAATCTAAAATAAAAAGAAAATAAAAATAGCGATGATATGGAAAATTGTGAGAGCTTCAGAGGCTTCGGTTTTATATATATATATTGATTATAAATTAAATTTTAATGTTATTTTAATTAAAAATAATATAAAATTCTTTTTTATTTAATGTAATTTTGAATAGATGATTCATGAATAAAATCCAACTAAAAAGATTCTATGTGATTATGAAGATGGAAAGATCTTTCATATTCAGTCATATAATTAATTGAAATTAACCTTTAAAAAACTACTCATACTACAGGAATGAACTTAGGATTTCAACCTAGAAGGGACCGGAGTATAAGAAAAAAAAATTCTAAATAGGCATCTATATAGTATTAAAAAATTATAAATATACAAAATTATTGATTCTTAATACATTAAAATGCAATAATCTACCAACAAAGACCACCAAAAAAAAAAGAAATAATGCTTTTTTTTTTTTTAATACTAAGCTAGCTAGGATTTTATTTTTATTTTTATTTTTTTGTTGAAGTTAGAGCATTTATAGTAGTGGTGCTAAAAAAATTTAGCTTATAACACCTCAAATGGTTAATTTATCTATTTTATCACCCCACTTTACAATGCACCCAACATTAAATGTTCTTTTTTTACCACTTCATAAAATAATATAAACAACTTATTAAAATAATAAAGGAATAGAGAAAATTTGAGTTTTTAATTGAAATGTAGAGAATTTGAGTTTTTTACTGTAGTTGCAAACAAATTAGTTTTAGTTTCTCCGATAACACATGATTTTTTGGTTCTTTAGTGGTAAATTTTTTTTTTTTTTTTTGGCTAAAATACAATCGCCATTATAAATGTTTTTATTTGTTTAGTAAAATTTTTGAGTTAAATAGTTGTTGATTAGAAGGAGCCTAAGGTTTTGAAATGGGGGTAGCTACAAAAATGATGTATATAATTTATAAAAAAAATTGGATCCGGGGGCGCAGGCCTCCACCTAGGTCCGTCTCTATCATATTATGAACATTATATGATTGTGAATTGGTGATCAGATAAGTATGCCCCTTATTTATACCCTTTTTTTTAAAAATTCCCTTTAGAAAAAAAGAAGAAGGAATTTTGATCAAATTGATAGATGAAAGGTCAAAGTATCAACAAAACTTCTTGGTTTCCTATTGGAAACATTGTTGTTGGGACTTTGGAGTGCTCATGACTTGGAAACTAGGTGCCAATCGAATCTTGATGAAGTGTCAATTGGTAATTTGACATTGTGCAAATTGACATTTGCACCTGAACGCTTTGTTTGTTGGTTTTTTCTTTTTTGGCTTTTGTATTTTCAAGTTTGATTAATTTTATATATATATATATATACATACATGTATATATATATATATATATATATATAAAGATGAGTTAGGTTCAAGTTATACTTAGTGTAACACACCTAATATTTTTTAATTAAATATGAATTTTGATAAATCCACTGCTGAATTATATTATCTTTGTATATTCTTTCTTACAAAATTTAAAGATGATAAAAAATCAATAGTCATGTCATCAATCAATTGTTTAAATTCAAATTTTTGTAGTTTAAAAAAAATGTATAAAAGATGAGTTTTTGGATCAATTGATAAATTACATCCGATTGGCATGAAAATTGTCATGCATATTAAGAATATATAGGATATGTAATTCAACGGTTGGATTTTCAAATATGAATTCAATAACAAGTTATAAAACATGCTTAAAGTTATAAAACATGCTTAGAGTTATACCAAGTGTAACTTGAATTCAAACTATAAAAGATTAAGGCTGCGTTTGGTTCGATGTAAATCAAATTCCTAGTGTAAAATGAATGCAGGGGAAAATGAATTCCTATAAGGAAATTAAAATCCGGGCGTTTGGTTTCGCAATGGAAAATAGCCTGGAAAACGATTTTCAGTGTTTGGTAACATTCTGAAAATGCTATTTTCTTACAAAATTTTCACATTTTCTCAGCCATTTTCTAAGCTTCCAAACAAATTTTATATAAGAATATCCACCACCACCCACACACTAGCACCCACAGAAAATCCACCACTATCGACACAAAACCCACCACCACACAACACAAAAACCACCAAAATACCACCACAACAACAAAAAAAAAAAAATTAAACATCAAAGAAAATGAAAATTAGACACAAAAATAAGTAGAAGGCTTGGTTCGGGTCAGAGAGAAAAAGTGAGATGAGAGTGAGTGTCGTGAGTGAGAGTGGAAGAGAGGGTGTGGTTCTTAAATGAAGGCACTAGATCTGTGACATGTAATGTCCGATCCGACCTTGGTTGGTTGGAGGGAGAGAGAGAGAAAGCAAATCAGCGAGTGGCGTACGATGAGATCGAGAGGAGACAATCTGACCCAGAGGGCGGCAACGACGAGATCGAGAGGAGATGATCTAACCTAGAGGAGGATGAGGCGATCTAGAGGGTGTGGCGACGGGCTTCAGGCGGTGGCGACGATCAGACCCGATTCAATCTCTCGCTTTCTCTCTCTCTTCGAGTGTGTTATCTCTCTCTCTCGTCCTTACGCTTTGGCTTGGCATGAGTGAGCTGAGGAGAGTGAAAATGGTTTGAAGGTAAAATAAGTGTGTAAAATGATTTATACGAGTGTGGGGTGGGTATTTTACGGTCAACTGATATCTATTTTCAGTTTGACCATAATTTCTTGTGTTGCCAAACACCAGCAATAGTGTAAACAATTTCAGGAATTCAATTACACCTAAATCAAACGCAGCCTAAGTTGAAAGCTTTTCTAATCAAATTTGACTCCCATTTTTTTAGGGCTACAATCCAAGTCAGACTAATCTCTTTGGTAGAGTATTCTTTTGTATTGTTTATTTATTTAAAAAATGGATATTTATTAGGATAATCATATTTTTATATCATATTTTGTAGGAAAAACTCTGTGATAAGCAAACACAATGTTCAATGAGTATGGACAATTTTAGCATTATCGATCTACAAGCCCATGAGATTCATTTTAATGATCTTAGTATGATCTCCTATGATTTTTTTTTTTTAGAAGAAACAATTGATTAAATAGAATTTTGTTAGGACATATGTGGAACTTGTTAGAGACTGTAGGGACCGAGTTCGAGCACTATTCCTTGCAAATGAGTGGGCTCAAGCCTAACTGGCCCGATATAATGAATTTATAGAGTGCGGGTCAAAGAACTAGGCTCTAGTGAGGATTGCAACAACTAAACATGGTAATGCATGGATTGAGTGACAAAAACACAAACTAAAATATGAAACTAGGCTCCACAGCCGTTTCCTTAGGTCGTATATTTCTTATCCCTTCTTTAGTGCTAGGTTACAAGGATAATACAAGTGCCACGGTTCTTTTTCTCTTCCAAAACTTCCGTCCCTCCTTTCTGGAGGATCTGTTACATTTTATATCCCCTTTTGGTTAATCCTGGCCTTCCATTTGTTGATCATGTAGGTCACCACTTGAGTGCCTGTCCCATCAGCCACCTTCCCATCCTTCTTGTGGGTGGTAACAGCTGAGGCGGCACTATTCAGGGGTTACTTCTCCATTAATGCGGCCAGAACATTAGTTGTGGGCATTTAATGTGGAGGTGACAGTTCCTCCTAGGATTGCTCCTCCACCATGCTTCCATGCCAGCATGTTGTACTTGCCTCTCTCTTGGATCGCTTTGGAGGGTTACCTCTGAAGACACTTTGCTCTTCCTTTCAATGGTCCATATAGGTCAAGGACATGATTATCCTCAGCGGTACTCTTGGTGAATGAAGCTTCCTTGACTCGTTCTCGGACACTCCTTCCTCCTCGGCGTGGGCTTTGGGCTTAGCATAGAGTCGGCCGGGGTTGCCAAATTCTCTGGCCCCACAGAAACATATGTCATTTAGAATTGGCTAATCCTTTGACAAAACGCACTTTACTTGTAATTAGGTAGATCTAGGATGTGTTTAATACTTCAAGGAACAAGAGTTCAAGTTTAGTATTGAAGGCATGCAAATCTGTCCAAGAAACAAGTGAAGAAGTGTTGTTCATTAAAGCATGACAGATAGCTCGACAAATGTATCTATCGAGGCCTCGACAAAAGTTCAACAAAAATATCTATCGAGATCTACGAAATCAGAATTTCCAGATTTGATTTTCGTCCATGCTAACATGTATGTGTAGGGTTTCTTTTCTCACAACCCTAGACATATATAAGACTTATTTTAAAGGCCGTCACACATGAGAGTACAAAGAGAACACATGCAAAAAGTGACTGAGTGCCTTATTCTCTCTGAAAGAAGCTACTGCATCTTTGCGCCTTAGAGTTTTGTAACTAAGTGCTTCTTGATCTTCATTATTGATAAAGTGAAGAACTTTGTAGCCAACAACATCTTCAAGTTGGTGAGATAGTCACATACTGGGAGTTGTGCATCTTTGGTTAGTCATATATTAGGATCAGTGCAAAAATGGTGGCGTTCATATATTGAAGAGTTCAAAGGTTCTAAAGCGGTAGAAGGTTTCTATTGTAAATTCATTTATGAGGATTGTGGAATCTAGGGACAAAAGTTTTTTACTAGATTTGAAACTTCTTTTTACTATAGTGAATTGCTTTTTAAGAAGGTGTCCCCTCAGGTTTTTTACTGTGAAACTAGTTTGTTTCTTTGGTTTTCCTGGGTCATTATATCTTATCTTAATTACTTTTCCATTGTGCATGATATTGACATGATATTGATGTTAGTTTGTTTTAACAAGGTTTGTTCATAATAAATCTAATTAACAACTTAGGTTTAAAACTTGTTAATTCTAACAATTGAGGTCTAAATTTCCCAACAATCTCCTCTGATTAAGGGTCAATGAATTGTTATTTTTATTTTTTACCAACAAATAATATTTCATATTAGCCTTAAAAATAATATCATGAATCTTAACTCATTATAAGACAATATTTAGACCAACAAAGACTAGTAATTTCAATTTCCAACATTTTTGTGTGTTTGTCGTCATTGAAAATTTCACATTAGTCCATTCCTTTTTCTTTTCTTTGTTTCTCAAATAAACTAAAATCAATAACTCTTGTGGCAAAATATTGGTTGATCTTCTAAACATCATATGATGTATTTTTGCCAGATGGAAAACTATAAGAATATCTTAGGTGAAACCTTATCATTAAAAGTTGGGTAAATTTGCAAATTACACCTTTAAAATTTGGGGGTGTTTGGATTTTACATCTTAAAGTTTTAGAATTTGAAATTTACTCCCTAAAATTTGAAAGTGTTTGGATTTTACCCCTTAAAGTTTAGCAGTATTTGAATTTTACACCCTTGAATTCTAAAATTTTAGGGTGTAAAATTCAAACACCCTCGAATTCTAAACTTTAGAGGTATTTGAATTTTACATCCCCAAACTTTAGAAAATAAAATTCAAACACCCCCAAACTTTAGAGAGTAAAATCCAAACACCCTAAGATTTAGGAGGTAACATAAAAAAATTTGAAACGTTAGGGTGTAAAATCCTAACACCCCTAAACTTCAAGGGTAAAATCCATATTCTGAAATTTCAAGTTGTAAAATCCAAACACTTCCAAACTTTTAGAGTATAATTTGCAATTTTCCCTTCAAAGTATAAGAAAGTGAAACTGCTATTTCAATTAAAATTTTATTATCAAAAGTTTGAAGAAATTAAAAAAAAATTGTTAATTTTTAATTCTAGTGTTTGATTAGATATTTCTAGCATAACATGTTAATTTAGAAAGGAATTTCAATCTTAGAAAATATAGGGCCTGTTTGATTAGAGAAATCTAGTATCGTTGTTTAAGTGTTGTGAAAATACGTGTGAGTTAAAAATTGTGATGGAAATACATGTTTCAGTGTTTAAATACTGAAAACTGTTGTTTAAAATCTGATACCACACAACCCATACTTTTTCTATTTAATGTAACTTATAGTGTGTTTGGATGGAATATTAGGCGAGGGGAATAGCTTGAAAGGGGGATATGTTAGATTTTTGTGGAAGGGGGAAGAAGGGTTTCAAGAACTTGGAGGGGTAAGATAGCACTCCAAAATCTTTATTTTTAATTTCTCATAATTGGGGGAATTTGTAGAGGAGAGGTTCCACTTATATATATATATATAAATAAAATATATATAACATAAAACATAACTATGGTATAATAAATAGACAAATGCATTAAAATAGGTTTTTTTTTGGGTTAAAATTTGTACTTTTATTTGAATCTAACAAATTATTAGACTTCTTTTAACACAAAATTATTAGCTTACTTAATTTAGCTTAATTTATCCATAAGGTCTCTCTCTCTCTCTCTCTCTCCTACAAAATTTTCATATTTTCAAATTTCTTTTCTACATTATGAATTAGGTATTAACTGACAATTTGATTAATATTTTTTTGTCATTATTGTTATAAGTTTAAGAAACTAGAATGTTGAGAAGAAATTTTTTTTTAAAATTAAAATAAAAGAATAGGTAGAGATAATAAATGTTGATGATGAAGAAGAAAATTCTATTGAAGAAATAAGTTTGTAAAATGATGAACATGATGAAAGCATTGACTTAGATGTAGTTGATTAGACAATATGATGAAAAAACATTATTATTTTGGGTTATTCGTAATATATTATAGCTTTTGAGTTTAATCAATTTAAATGTGTATATTTTAAACACGTGCTAGTTTGATTTATTTAACTAGCATGTTAAATAATATTACATAAGTGATGAATAAATTAGTTATTAGTTGAATATATTCAAAATTTATGATGAATATACCCTTTATATATGTATATTTATAAATTTTATTAAGTATTTGTGTCTATGATACACGATACAGAAAAATAAAAAATTGATTTATGTTTTGACAACTGTAATTGTGTTTAAACAAACTCAATACACACACACACACACACACACACACACACACACATATATAGCCAAAACTAAGAAAATCCAAAATTCTAAATTGGAGTCTAATTTTGTGTCATATATCTTATTTAATTTTTAAATTTGTGTATCAATTGAATTTTTTGGGTGCAAAAATCAAAGAACTTAGATTTAATTAGATTCTAAATTATATATGTATATATATATATATAATTGTTATTATTTTTAAATATACACTGTATATTTATATTGGTGTGTACATGTGCATATGCACAAAATTATATATTAGTATAAATAAAGATAAAGAACAACCATCTTTAAGATTGAGAATTAAAAAAGTAATTTTCAATTTCAAACATTAAAAAAAAAAGAAAAAAAAAAAAGAATCGCAAATAAAAAAGTGTAAACCAGGTTTGTGATTGTCTAAACCATCATTATCACTTTCAATAAGTCCACCCGGCATTATCGTATTCGTCAAATGCTCAAACTGCAGCATAAATCACCGGACGAAAAGCCCTTTTCCTCACCCTCATTCATCCAGGCCACTTCCCTCTGCATCCAATCGCTAAACTAAACACAAAACACCTACTCCCTCTCAAGTCTCAACCTCTCAGATCCCAAACTCTACACTTGCCCCCAATTCTTCTGTCTCACTCTCTCTTAATCTTACAGCTCCAATCCCCTGCTTCGATGGCCACTGTACTCGAATCCCTCAGCGCCCCACGCGCTGCTTCTGCTCTCTCTCTCCCTACTCGCTCTCACATCGCACCAGCTGTCTCTTCTTCCCTTTCTTCCTTCTCCGCACGTATATCATTTCCTCTCTTCAAAGGCCTCAAAGTCGGACCCACTTTCACCGCTCGCTCTCTTGGCCCCCTCACCGTCACCTCGCGACGTGCCACGAGCGCCGGACCCGTCGTGTGCGAGGTTCAGGACACCGCTGTTGAAGGTCAGGACTCAGGACTCAAGACTGATATTATCGTTTTTTTTTTTTTTTTTTTTTTTTTCCAAATAGTATTAAAGACTTTTAATTGTCTGTCCTTTCCCTTATTGTATTAGTATAATATATTTTGTTTGTGGAATTACTGTTAGAGATTGATTATAGTGCTGTATTTTTCTGGAAAGTAAGAAAAAGGATCTCACTTTTTAAGTGCAGTACAAAAATTTATAAAAGGTGGTGCCTACTTTGGAGAGGCTGATGGTTGGCAGTCCTTAATTTTGTTTGTGGAATTACTGTTAGAGATTGAATATAGAGCTGTTTTTTTTTGGAAAGGTGGTGCCTACTTTGGGAGAGGTGGTTGGTTGGCAGTCTTATCGTTTTTTTAGATTTTTTTTTTAATTGTTTCTTGGAGCGGTTGATTCTCGGACTCGAACTCGGACCTTAAAAAAAAAAAATTATTGGAAAGTTACACGTGCACCACTAACTAGGTGGATTTTGAACCCACAAGAGGTGGAGAGTGCCATTTAGTTTACCTTGTGGTTGGTTGAGTGTATATTTATTTTATCAGATATTTGTAGTGTTTCTTTTAGGTTGTGATTTGTATGGTGGTGCACTAGAGTGGGGGTGTGTTAGGAGTTAGGACTTGGACTTGAGATGTCAGTTACTTCAACTTCCCTTAAGTTTAGCGTTGGCTTGTATAAGGTTTTATGTCATGGCATGTTGGAAAAATAGCTCTCGTACTTCTTGTTCAGAAAATTATGTTTAACTGGAAGAACTTATTATTATTATTATTAAGCTAAAATGTGATCCTCTCTTGAATTCATTTCAGATCTCTAACCTTCAAGTTTATTCAATTAAGACATCTCCATCAAATTTCCTTAAATGTTGTGGTTAATTGTCCAAATTTTTAATTTTTTTTTTCTTCAAATTTTTTAAATTAAAAAAAAATCCAATTAATGATTGAAAAATATTTTTCATTAATTTTTTTTTTCAAAAAAGATTTAAAGAAAAAAATTAAAAATTTGACCTGAAATACTTATCAAAAAAAATTTGACCTGAAACTTTAATGGAAGCTAAGCGGAAAGGCCTTAATTCAATAAACTTGAAACTTGAAGGACTAAAATGAATGAATGCAAAATTAGAGAATTGAATTGAATTCTGGTAAAACTTAGAGAGTGAGTTTTGCATTTTAGTCTTATTATTATTATATTGGATAAGTAAGTTTAACTGAGGATGAAGAACTAATGATTAAACAATCACCAAATCTAAGAACTTGATCTTAAACAACTTAGGAAACATAACTGAAAATGTGGAATTGTTGCTTCGGAGGATCTTTCCTTTACTTTCACTTTTTAGTACCACATAAGATACTTTTCAAATTTGATTGGTTGAGGAATATTTGGAATCTTTGTTGTCTTCTCTTTTAGAAATCATGGATCTGTTTTTTTTTTTTTTTTTTCCTCGTAATTTTAGCTCTTAATTTGTTGTGTTTGCTCTTGCGTTCTTACTGTGTACTCGGGCTTTGTCCTTTTTCATTTCAATAAAACTGATTACTTTTATGAAGGAAAAAAAAAAGACTCGTTTATATTCTAAATTATCTTTTCTCCATTTGATATGAGTTTCAAATTTAAAATTCCTTTCTTTCTATTAGTAATTAAAAAAAAATCTTTACTACTATCTCTAACTTTTTTTATTTTGTAAGTGTACTTTTTTTTTTTTCATGCATTCCTTGCATTGTTAACAGATAGTTGGAAATACGATAATTTGAGGTGTCAGTCTTGATGACCTCCCATAATATGGAGATGAATTTACTAATAAAACTGGTCAGTATACTGTGTTATTTCTGTCTCACACTCCCTAGACTGCTTTATTTAAAGCACCTTGTAGATGAAGTCATGAAACTATTATTTGATTTTGAAAAGAAGGCACGGCTGTACCATGTGGTCTGGAAGTTTGAGAATTTTGGCAAATTATAATAAATACTTTATGTAGATGGTAGGATGTTTTGCAGTGGTTCCCATTGTTTGATTTACTGTGAATACCCCAGTCTCTAAAAAATTGTAACCATGACAAAGGATACAGATTTCATAATATGAAAGAAATCATGGTTGGTGAAGAGAGGGGGGGGGGGGGGGGGGGGTGGAGGTTGTTGTTAATGCTGCCATTTTTTTTTAATGCATTTGTTTTAAGCATGTTTCCACAATCTCCAATCGATTCTATATTCAATCTGCGGTTAGGCTAAATTTGATGATTCAAGGTTGGCTGTACACAGATTGCAGGCCTGGGAAATTGATCATTTGGACATTATGTAAGTGGTATTGTGAGGCCTGGTAACAGACTGGGTCTTTTGGTGAATCCTTTATTGACTAAACAAATTCAATTAGGGGACAACAACTCATTGTTGGATTTTTACTTTGGATAATCTCATGATTAGGGGTCTCTCTTTGGCAAATTGGTGTTGTATGTGGTGTTGTAATGGGAAATTTGTGGACCATCTCCTTCTTCACTGTCTTGTAGCACATTCTTTTTGGGTGCATATGCTTCAGGTTTTTGGTATTCAATGGGTCATGCCAGGCTCTAAGGCGGGTTTGTTATTTTGTTGGAGAATGGAGACACCGGCTTGGGAACCATAATTCATACATTGGAATAGGGTTGTTCACAGGTCGATTTGGGTAGGGTTTGGACTCGACCCAGACTCTACCCACTCAGCTGGGTGGAAGACGATCAGACCCACAACTGACCGCCGATCACCAAGGGTTGAGTCAGATCGGATTCTAGAAAACGATCAGTCAGTTTGGTTGAAATTGACGAAGGGTGGCCGCAGGTGGAGGAGAGCAAATCTTGGCCGAGTTTGGGCGGAGGAGAACGAAACGTCACTGGATCTGAGTGAAGGAGAGTGAAATGTTGCTGAATCTGAGCTTAAACATCATCGGATCTAAGGCAAAGTCACCCAATCTTAGGGGATTTGAGAAAAATATTGTCGGATCTGAGCCAAAAGTCATCGGATCTAAGTAGATCTGAAAGAAATAAAACCGGATTTGAGTGGAGGAGGGCTGATCGTTGCGGGATCTGAGTGGAGGAGGGCTAATCTGAATTTGTGGTCTGTTTGGTTGGGTGGCTCGGGTTTTAGAGGAGAAAACCTGCCATTCGACCCGCTGGACTTGGAGGCTGAGACCCGTTGCCGACCACCAGAGTTGTCGGATCGGGCAGCGAACGAGTCAGTCCGGCTGGTTTGTTAGTTTGATCGGGTTGTCCAGGTTTCTTGGACACCCCTAATTTGGAATTTGGTTCCAAGCTGTTTGATGTGGATTGTTTGGATGGAACGGAATCGTCGCTCTTTTGAGGATACTAAGAAATCGTTGGTTGAGTTAAAAAATTTGTGCCAGCGTAGTCTTTTTGATTGGTCTTGGTGTTGGGGTTTCACAGATTGTTCTTCTCTTATAGAGTTCCTTTCTTCTTTTAGAATAGTCTCTTGATTTCTTTTTTCTGTCTTTTATTATTATTTTTATCTGTGTTCATCATGAACACCTTGTATTCTTCTTTCTTTATCTTTTATCAATAATATTACTCTTATTATGTATTAAAAAAAAAAAAAAAATTCAATTGATTAGTAGATGCTGTATCAAAGTGTGGATGTGTGGAATGCTATCCTTTGTGTTTATTGTGGTTTATTTGGAGGGAGTGTAATTCTAGGATGTTCAATGAGATGGAATCCTCATTGCTTCAATTGAATTCCTGCATTTGAGGTATTTATTTGATTGGTTGTGGGCAATTGGAGGCGTCGATTGTCACTTATCAAAGAAGAAAGAGTGGGGGGTGGGTGGGGTGGCGATTGTTTTCCTTTGCTGGAATGTTTAGATCATTGTAATTGTTGTATACTTCCCAGTACTAGGGTTTGCCCTTTCTTTTAATAAAAAGAAATTATTGAAAAGGTTGTACTTAGTGCACAAAGCTCCCGCTTCTATGGGGTTTGTGAGAGGATTGCAAGGTGATTGGTAGGCAGCCTTATTAGATTGGTTGCTTGCATCATGTAAAACTTAATTAAAAATATTTCTTACTTTATGGATGCAACGGCTGAGTATATGCTACAATATGTTGTACAAGGAATTCAATCTACAATTTCTATCTTCTCAGGTTGCTTTTACATATGGGACAGGGTGTATCAATAAGGTTTTTTAGAAAAATAATATTTGGATTTTGATATGGTTGATGTGTGAATAACTTTGAACCCCATTTTTGGAAATAGTGAAAATTTTGCTTCTCTGTTGATGTTGACTGTTTTAAACTGTGTATGTTATTCTTTTATATTTTTGTTTAGTTCTTGTAGTTGGGATCTATTATTGGTCAGTGTCTCTCTTGTCAGTTTGAGGAAACTATTAATAAAATTAAACAGTGTATTCTTTGGAAAATTGCAGTTCCTGCTATTACAGATGCAAATTGGCAGTCACTTGTTCTTGAATCTGAATCCCCTGTTCTGGTTGAATTTTGGGCCCCATGGTGTGGGCCATGCCGTATGATCCATCCTGTTATTGATGAACTGGCAAAGCAATATGCTGGAAAGATCAAATGCTACAAAGTTAATACTGATGAGAGCCCTTCAATTGCAACCCGTTATGGGATTAGAAGCATCCCAACTGTCATAATCTTCAAGAACGGTGAGAAAAAAGACACGGTTATTGGTGCCGTTCCCAAATCCACCTTGACTACCAGCATAGAGAAATTCTTGTAGAGGTGGTTAATGAAGAACACCTTTACTGTAATAAGCTATTTCTGGTGCTTGTTTCTTTTCTTTTTAGCTTCTGATGTCCTAAGTTTGGACACTCTGCTCCCATAATAAAGTGATATTCCTCCTGTACAGTTATCAGATGCAGCTGTATGTTTAGTCATCCTTAGAAAATGTACTGACTGATAGACTTGTTACATGAATGTCTATTTTACAATGTCTTCTGTATATGATTAAATATGGGCATTATTGGCTTCTGTTTCTTTGTATTTTTATTTAAGACCATTATAGTGGCTGTGTGAGTCTGTGGCTGTATGTAATTGTATACATTGAATTTGGGAGACATTAGGTCCAGGAAAGCTATACCTTTTCTTGGCGTTTCAGCTAAGAGCGAGTGTAGTTCTAGGGAAGGCCAGAAGCAAAGCTAAAGAGAGATTATTTGTTGGGGAGATCATTGGATAAACTGTCCTTCAGTCACTATTTTGCTAAGGGAGACAGGTTAGGTTAGAAGTCACCAAGAAAGAGATGTGAGTAGTAATGAATAACGTCAGATGACTTAGAAAAACCAAGAAATATTTCTGGTGAGAAACGAGAACGTATGTCTACTGTCGATCCAAATGCCAAAGGCTCTCTTCTACTTTTCTTGAGTTTTTAAATTCTTCATTTAGTAGTCCTCCGTGTCTGTGGGTACATTTACCCTGTATTTGAGCCTTCTACCTCTTGGCCCTTTTCTTAGTATTGCCGTATTCTGGTAGAATGGGAATTAAAAAGGTACAAAAAGCAGTGTGGAGAGATGATCACAAGAGCGGGGTCAGACGATTAATCAAATGACTTGTATGATGATAGTTTAGGAAGTGAATCAATAGTTAAAAGACTCAATAGAAGACTCTGAACCAGTTATAGGGGAAGGTCAATTCAATTGAAGTAAAGCTTGACAAATTCTCCGCCATGTAAGGAACTTTGGATGGGCTCAGTAGTCCATCTTGGCAAATTTTCAGTTAGAATCCACCATTGATCAAGTCTCCAAATCCTCTAAATCAGGCCCTAGTGTAGCCTCTATGCTTCCCTCTGATTCAATACATTTTTATTCTATAACTTCCTACGGATTAAGCACTGGTTAAATGCTCCCACAACAAACACAATCCACAATTGTGTTCACGCATCAAGGTGCTGGTTTTATGGAAAAGAATCAACCTTATCGTCCATCATTGGTCTGTTATTTACTAATGCTGATAGAGGTGTTAAAATGGAAGTTAATGACTTTTGTGGTGAGGGCAATCCAGAGGTGTTCTTTGATTGGTTGCACTGAATAAAAAGCTTTTTTAGATGGTATAGCTTAAGCAAAGAGCGATCTTCTTCTTCTTCTCTCCCTCTCTCTCTCTCTTTTCAAAACTCAAGAGGGATGGCTATAATATTGTGGGAAAATTATAAACAAAAACTCACCTAGTAGTCATTCAATATTGGGAGGACGTGCGAAGTATTATGACTCATTACTTTATGCTACCTAATTACAAGCTACGAGCTCGCTTGCAATTTCCACAGGTGGTGCAAGGAGATCTTCTATTGAGTACACCAACAAGTTCTATAGCTTGGCTATGAGATTGGGATTCCCATGGAATGAAGATGTGAAGATTTCTATGCATTGCCAAGTCTTAATCTTAATATTTCTTTGAGTTTGGCTGCAACAAGGCTTTTTACTATGGCAGATGCAATTCAAGTTGCATATCAAATGTGTTGGGTTAAAGACTTGACCCTAGTGAATTAACCAATAACCCAAATTGGTTGATTAATTCAATTACATGCAATAATCAATTAAGGAACAACGATATTGTATCAACTAAGTATAGCAGAAAATAAATTAACAAAACGATACGGTCATGATGGGGAAACCCTCATAAGCAAAACCCCATGGGGTGATTACATAAGTAGCCTTGATAGATAGGTTGCTATCGAGACTTCTATCAAGACAGCAATTGCAACACTAATTTGAGTAGTTATTGAGCTTGCTTTGATTGTCTTTAATCTATACCACTTGAACTTTATTGAATAATCTAGACTAAGACTCAAATACATCAAAAATGTGATTTTACTTGGATATGCCAATGTTAGGCTTGTCTACGGGTTGGTTTTGGACCGAACCAAGATTCAACCCATCGACATTGGGTGAAAACAAAGGGACCAAAAACTGATTGCTGACATCAATTGGTCGAGTTGGTTTTGGGTTCAATTGGTGGTGAAGGTTGCCGAAATCTACAAAGATTTGCTGGATTCTGCAAAAATTCTCCAAAATTTTCTGGGATTTGGTTGAATCCCCCTAAAACAGAGCTTGATCTTGCCAGATTTGACTGGATTTTTTTATATAGCATTGGTCTAGTTAGGTCGGGTGGCTTGGATTTTTGAGAAGAAAACCCGCCACTTGACTCGTTGGCGTTGGTTCTTTAAGGTCAGGTTTCCGGGTGGTGGTTGGCTTTGGACACCCCTAACCAACATATATGACCCTAACAAAATGGAATAGGAGACTAAAAAGAAAGTCTTAATGAGAGCAAAAATGGCAAACAATACTTGAAATGAGAAAAAAAGTTGTGGGATTTAGGCTTTGCTTATTGTTAAACAAAATGCTAATTAAGAGAAGTTTGTTGATAAGTCTCAAAATAATTTGACCCCAAACAAAATGTTCGTTTTAGTACTTGTTCATCACAAGGAAGTAGTAGTTCTAATTATAGAATAAATATCATACTTGTCAAGGATTTTCTAGTTTTTTCTCTCTTTTCTTTTTTTGGTTGCTGCTGGGAAAAGAAGGAAAATGTTAGAACTACAACTTTTGCCACAACATTTTCCACAACTTGCTCATGTGGCAAGTCATGAGTGGTGGAGCAAAAGTGGTGGGTTTCCACCACTCATTAATTGTCAAGTGAGCAAGTTATGGCAAAAGTTATGGTCTTAGCATTACTCGAAAAAGAAAGATTGTGATGGAGGAATGAGAATTATAAAGGATAATGTGATTGGTGAAGAGAGGGAATTTTTTGAAATTGTGAGGCCTGATGTTGTTGGATATTTTTATGGGTTTTTCGTAGGGTTCATAAAGGATATATATATATTTTTTTAAATTGTTTCCAGGATTTTTTTCCTCCCCAGTTTTCCATAAATAGAAACCCTCACCTCACTATATGGGACAGCCTTCACAGTCTAACAAATTCCCCCTGTGGACACTTGATTTTGCACCTATAATTTAACCTTGGAAGATGACTAGAGTGACCATTCATATACCCAAATTTTAGAGTTGCATTACATGCATTAATTCATTCATTGAACATCATAAAAATGATCTTGAGGTTTTAACAGTCGCAACAGTATATCCGATTTCTAAATTGGACCGTTGGCTTGAAAGATATCACATGATTAAGTTGGCACGGTTTGCATGCATTTTGTTTGGGTGGAACTGACCACACATGATTAATTTAAATTAATTCTAATTGGTTAATCGATTAAAATTAATTTAAATAATTTTATGATTGGTTATTAGTTAGTGTCAAACATAGACTTGCTTGCATGGGAATAAAGTGGATAAACAGATAACAAAGAAGTTGTGGATAATCAAGCATTTTTAGAATATTTATTTACAAGATAATTATCACTTTAAAGACCTAAATATCAAGAAAAGGGGATTAATTCTTTAAAATACGGATTAAAAATGCATCTAAGTGCAATTCCTAGCTCAAAAATCCACAAAAAAAAGTCCAAATTGGACCAAAATTCAAACACGAACTCAGCACCCAAGGGGGTCATTTGGCACTCTTGGAGTGCTGATTAGCACATGAAAAGTGTCAATCGGCCCTTCCCAAGTGGCGATTGGCACAAAATTGTGGCTCGGCCCGAGGACTCCTAGATTGCGATAAACCTTACCCTTTTCAGTTTTTTAGATATAAGGATGCGTCTCAATTCATATCTGGTCATTCAGTCAATTTTTCATAGCATTCCAACCTCTATAAATAGAGGATGCCTCTCAAAATTCAAAATTTAGCACACTTTCTGACCCCCTCTTTCTGGCTCTTCTCTTTTGAATTTTCAGTTCCCCTTACGTTAAAGATGTTCTGAATGCTTTTGCTTTAGGAACTTCTTTTTTGTAAGAAAAGTATTTTAGGCTTCAAAGAGGTGAACAAACTTCTTTGAATTCGAAAATATTCTTTCATTAGAAGAGCATGCTTATGCAAGAGGTATTCAATAAATTTTCTTCTTTCTTTTCTTTCTCCATTAATTTTTATTGTTTGATGCATGATTGTGTTTGACATGATTTATTACGTTTTGTTCTTTGTGTATAATTATCATGCTTTGCTAGAATTTTCTTTAACATGTTCTTAGATGATTGTTTATTGTAATCCTTTTTTCTTATGTTTCAAAATCTGCTCATGACTATCCAAGATTACTTTTTCCAAAAATTGATATGTATTTTTCAAATCTAACTTTTTTAATTCAAAAACTGATATGTAATTTTTAGATCTGATTTTTTTAACATAAAATTGATCTGTGTTTTCATTAAATACAAATCTAATTTTTTTCAAAATTCAAAATTGATCTGTATTTTCATTAAATACAGATTTGATTTTTTTAAACTCACAAAACTGATCTATGTTTTCATTAAATACAGATTTGATTTTTTCAAGACTTAAAACTGATTTGTATTTTCATTAAATACAGATCTGATTTTTGTTACATAATTGCAGATTTGGAAATTTAAAAGAAGGTATTAAAAATTAGGTTAAAGTCTTTTCTTAATATGTGATGCGTGCATAATGAATTTATCTCATGAATGTGAATCCTCTTTCAGAAGTTTTTTATTTGTTTACACAAAACAGATCTGATTTTTTATACAAAACAATTTTTTATTTTTTTTTAATTTTTTTTTTTAACTTTACACCAAAACAGATCTGATTTTTTTTAACAAAATCTTTCTTTTTATCCTTTATAAAAATGGATCTAATTTTTTTTTTAACAAACAAAGTTTTTTTTTTAATAAAAAAGAAAAACAGATATGATTTTTCTTTTAAAAGAAGACATATTCATGAGGAAAATTTATTTAGATTAATTCTTGTCGAGTGTTTGTCATGTGAATTCAACATATCATCCAACATCATGCAAAAAAGGGTATATTGGTCATTAGAGTCTAGAAGACTAGACTCTGTCTGGGCAGAATGGGTGCCTAATACCTTCCTATTCCGTAACCTAGCCCCCCAGCTTAGGATTTTTGGATAGGTAGATTAGTGTCTTGTTTTTTTTTTTTTTTTAAATTTTGGTAGATTGTAACTAGGACCAAAGATTTGTATTCTTTTACATAGATTGTAACTTGGACCCCAAGTCTTGTAAGGTTTAATTTACCAAAATTGTACTCTTCTTTATTCAATCAATGACATTCAAAGTATTCTGAATATGTATTTTGTATTTAGTTTTTTTTTTTTTTTTTTTTTTTTTTTTTTTTTTGTATAAAAAATAAGTGGTGACTCCACACCACTACCCAAAAGAGAGGTGCCCTTAAAAGCAACCAAATCTCTTTTTGAGAGTACCCCTTCCTTTTCAAAAGAAGCGTGGTCTCTCACACCCCCCTCACACGGTTAGGTAGAGAACAACAGTGCTTACCTAATCCTTTCCCCTCATCACTCTCTTTCTAACATTTTCCTCCCTTAACACCTAAAATCCCTCTGACAACCTCAATTTTATCTACAATGCTAAAATCTGAATCCATTTGTTATGATATCAATAGTGTTCAAATAAAGAGTACAATGAAAGCACCATAGAAATACCTAAATTGGATTTTCAATTTTGTGCCATGTATTCATCTAATTTGTTTTTGTTTACTTAAGTGAGTATTGGGTTCAAAATCTGATGAGATTATCTATAGCTTTGATCTACAATCCCTAGAAACCTCCAAAATCTCTCTCTCTCTCTCTCTCTCTCTCTCTCTCTCTCTCTCGTACCTATTGATCTCTAAAGGGGTTTATTCTTATTTTATTTTTATTTTACCTTTCTTGTGCTTCTCTACAAAGTTTATCCATCTTCCCATTAACACAGACACCTAATATTTCTCCCTTTCTTACATCTTTTAAGTGCCGAAGTTCTCTAAAACACTAAATTTCTACTCCATACACGTTACTATTACTAATGGAATAAGAAATAGTCCTTGAAAACCCAAAATATGATTCAAGTCATTTACAATAAGAAGACGTAGACTTAGGGACAAAGACAAAACTTGAAGTTAGGGAAGGCAACTCTGTTGCTAGCTATGTGTCCTTTTTTTTTTTTTTTTTTTTTTTTTTTTTTTTTGAGTCTTTAATGTGTGCATTTGATGCTAGGAAAATACGAAATTATTTTGTTTAAAATTTTTTAAAGGGCGAATTGTTTTTTTTTTTTTTTGAGTAAAATTGGTTAATTGTGCTTTTTTTTTTTAATAGTTTTGTTATTAGTATTTTTGCAGTTGAGCTAATTTTGTTGGGTTGTATATTTTGCTTTGAATTTCAAATATATAATTTTTTTATGGCCTATAAAATAAGGAAAATTCTAGAATTACAAATTGGTGATATACTGATATGGTCAGTGGTTATTGATAAGTAAAAAAGTGATATAAGTGGTGGCCCTAAATGTGAACCAATAAGAATGTGTATCTCAAAAGTTTGTAAAAATGTTATAGATAAGTTTGAGAATTGTTTTGCAATTAAAACCAAAATGCAAACAATTTTATTAGTTAGCATTGTTTCAAAACTATTTAGAAAACAAAACATCTTGAGTCTCTTAGACACGATTTCACTATAGCAACTCGAGTCTCAGAGACTTGAGTTTTATGTACTGGCAGTGTTGAGGTGGAAAATTTTTCCATGTGGAACTCGAGGCGATTTCACTATAGCAACTCAAGTCTCAAGGACTTGAGTTTTATGTACTAGCAGTGTTGAGGTGGAAAATTTTTCCATGTGGAACTCAAGTTCCATAAAGAAATAATGAAGAAGGATGGGAGATCAACAACGAAGGCAGCAGATCAACAAAGAAGGCAACAAACCAGAGAGGTCAAACAAAAACAACGAAGCAACAAACTAGTTAGGAAAAAAAAAAAAAAACAACAACAACAACTACTAAGCAAGAGATCAAAAACAGAAACTATGCCTTTCTCAAACCTCCCTAACCCAAATCCCCGCGAACCCATATCTCCCTAACCTAAAACCTTTGGTTCTGATCTTCCTAATCCAAACCCTTTGGCTTGGACTGAACCTAGATGGCAGCAGTGGCGAAGGCTTTAGGTGAGGGAAGTTGGCTTGAATTGAACCTAGGCGGTAGCAAAGGCTCCAAGCGAAGGTTTCATTTTCCTCTAATACCTTTTTTTTTTTTTTTTGGTTTTCCTTCCTTCTTCTTCTTTGTATTGCATGAATTGGATTTGTGCAAAGGTTTTCTTCTTCCTCAGGCAAAGGTTTTGTTTTCTTGTAATTCTTCTTTTTTTTTTGGGTGTAGAGCAGGAACTCAAGTCTCTAATACCCAAACTCCACGTGGATCCTGTCAGCACATAGAACTCGAGTCTTTAAGACTCAATTTGCTACAGTGAACTTGAGTCTAAGAGACTCGAGATGTTAGTGTCTTAACTAGTTTGGAAACGATACTAACTAATGAAATTATTAGGATTTTGGTGTTAAATTGAAAAAATCCCTAAGTTTATAACTGTAACATTACTTTTAGAAGATTCAATGATTGTTAGGGGGAGCAAAGTTTAATTTTATAGAACAAAATTACTAAAATTAATACATATAATTGTGTGTGTATATATTAATTATAAAAGGAGGGAGGTGGCATTGTCCTTCAAAATTCAATGTATAGTTTTATCTCTATGTAGACTAAACTACTTCAATTTGACGTATTTCATCTTTCTTTCTTTCTTTCTTTTTTATTTTATTTTTTTATTTTTTTTATTTTTTTATATATATATATATATATATAGAAAACTAATATTAATAACATTTGACAAATTCCATACATTGCATGAGTTACGTGCTAGTACTAGTAATGCAGTGGAACATTACCATTTGAAAATGCTGATGGGATCCAGGAGATAAGATATGTACAAATCGCTGTTGGCCATTAAACAAGTTCTAAGAAATAAGTATTGCCAAGCCATAATAATAATTGGGACAGTGAGACAAAGGGAGGATGCCAAAGTTCTTGTTTGTATACTAGCTGCGTTGGTTTGTAATTTTATTTTCTTTTTGGTTTAAAGCATTGACATTTGAGATGCTGATGCCTCAACCTTACCCTCTGCCAGTGTCTCCGCCTTACCCTCTGCCCGTGTCTCCGCCTGCACATGTGTGTATCTGATTTTTACTTTTTATTTTCAAAAGAAAGATTTATTAATCTCGGTGGCCTATATTGTTGACCTGAGTTATTGTGATGAACTTTCATGTTTGAATTTTTTGCATATATTGTTGTGTGTTCCAAATATCGCCAACAGCCTTTTGCTCCTTTGTTTGCTATTTGCTACCTAAAGTTCGAAATCTGATTTTTGTTCCTATCTGGGATATCTCCGTAATAGGGTCATCAACACAAAATACCATCTCAAAGAGGCAAATACAGCAGCACCAATGGCTCCAGATTCTATTTCATGCTAGTTGAACAATAAATTCATTTCTTTTAAGCCTCTGACGCTAGCTTTGCTAAACAAATAAGCAAGAAAAGCAGGGTAGAACCGGTATATTTACTTAGGGCCAAACTCTACTGTCAAAACATAATTCACACAATCACACGTATAATATACACTAGCCTCATCACACCGGCTCTGCGTGTGCGATGAGGCTTTTTTTTGAATTATTGTTATAATTTCTCATTATTTCAATTTGAGATTTACACTTTTTCACAAAAATTACATGTTTAGAATCACTAATATGACCAAAGTATTATAAGGCTAACTCTAAAAAATAACACCAAAATAGCATTGAAGTTTTTTTAGTTATTATTATTATTAATTTTTTGATGTGATATGGGCCAGTTTTTTTTTTTTTTTCTTTAGAAAGTGGAATGGTTTTTTTAGGAGAAGGTGAGGGTTGTGGAGAGTTTTTATTTTTTTCACTTTTTTTGTCATTAACTTTTGTTGATTTATGGTTTTAATCATATTTCTTATTTTTTTGGAATAAGGATGAGTTAATTAAATTAAGGGTATTCTTGTAAGTAAAAAATGTAATAATTAACTTTCTAAATTCTCTTAATTTATAGAGATACATTTGTACATATACATGTTTATGCATGTGGAAGGTTGTGTGAGATAAAATGTGTAGTAAAAACCAACATTAAAAATACCGTTTTGAACACTGTTTTAGTTTGATTATTGAAATAAAATATTTCTATACTCATAAATACCAGTTTACTTTTTGAAGATATATATATATATATATATTCTAGGTCAAACACATATTTTAATTGTCATGAATCTTAAAATTATAAGTCCCTAATTCACCTAGTATTCCGATCTCATATCCAATATTAATAGTTATTATTATAATAAATTTATAACCATAACAACTTTTTTAGAATATAATAACAATAATATTTATTTTTTTTAAAAAGTAAGTAACACGTGGAAGGGCTGAAGAAGACACAAAGGCAGCAAGCTTTTAACTCTCCTTTTAAATTACAATGCTAGTCACGTGCAGTGGTTCACAAAATTAAAAATTGGGGGCACAAAAGTCAAAATACCAAAGCTGGAGGGTAAAAGAAAAAGGACGGGCAATAGAAAAAGTTAAAAAGAAGGTGAGGACAAAATGTAGAATAAAAGAAGAAGAAGGGGCATGCGGTTGAGGCTACCGATGAAGTGGGTGACTTGCGGTGGTGGCTTTCTTCATGTAACACTTTTTAAAGTTGAAAATGTCAAAGTTACGCATTTATCAATACCAGCCGAAATGCACCCAAACAGGCCGGAGTGAACTGAAATTTGGTTCAAGGTGGAGCAAGAGGGTGATTCGTACTTGTTTAAGGTTTGGTATGAAATTTTCGGCCATTCCAGTCAAAATGGAATGGTATTAATAATAATGATAAAAACCATTTATTATATTAACTACTCATTTTTTTTTATTAGTATTCAACGTGTGACTTTTCATTCATTAACCAACCACATTACGTACTCACACAATCACATGAATATTTTAATCCTTTTTTTTTTTTTTTTTTTTTTAATCATCTTCTTCTCTCATTGTATCACATGGAAAATTCAGTCTAATTCATTTAGAGGTACTGGCATTAGCAATTTCAAATAGTCTCAACATCTCATGCGTGTTTCGTTCCAAACAGCTCAAGATGTAGAAGTGAATGGTTTTATCCACCAGCAAATTTTTTTTTTTTTAAGAATTTCAACATATGACATTCACTTTTAATAATAGCTCTTTATCGTCAAACCAAGGCATCAATAAGTTTTTAGTATAGGTGGAGATTTAATCTTAGATCTCTTATAAAACCTCAGAAATTTTACCAGTTGAGCTAATAGAAACCCACATAAATTAAATTAGCATTTCCATAATAATAATTAGAACAGAGAGGTAAAGATATAAAAGAGATTTTTTTTTCAAGCATTGACATTTGAGATGCCTTAACCTCAGCCTCCGCCTCTGCTGGTGGATCAACAATAAAGATATAAACCTATTTATATTTATGGCATAATATTGTTGACCCGAGTAATTATTCTGATGAACTTGAATAAACTACTCGATTACATGTTTGAATTTTTTGCACATACTGTGCATTACCATTATCGTCAAGAGCTTGTCGCTCCTCTTTTTGCTAGTTACTACCTGAAGTTCGAAATCCAAGTTGGTTCCTTTATGTGATTTCCGTAATATGGCCATCGCCACAATATATATATATATATATATATATATATATATATCAATTCAAATAGGCAAATACAGCAGCACTATTGGCTACAGATTTCATTTCTTTCAAGTTGAACAACATTCATCTTTCTTTTAAGCCTCTGACGCTTTGCTAGACAAATAAGCAAGGTACAAGGGGTAAGAACCAACATTTTCTACTTAGGGCCAAACTCTATTATCAATAAATAATTCACACACATAATACATACATGATACATTCGTACATATAAACGTGTTTGCATATGTTCGTTTTGAAAAGTAAAAGGTCTTAAATCCGGCTAGTTTGGTAGTAGATTTCAAGGGACAAAATTGCCCTTTGCCATTTTTGGGCAAATTATATAGCCTTATACTCTCTTTCCCAAACTAATTAGGGAAATACCTATCTTTTAAAACTCGATTTGTGATAAATCAAGTTAGGCCCTATAGTGGCATTTTTAAGAAGTCTATAGTGACGTTTTAAAGACATATAGTGGCGTTTTGTAACTCAACCTCAATGAAATCGATTTATAGGTAAAAAATTGCCTATAACTCGATTTCAGTGAAGCCGAGTTATAAAACGTCACTATAGGTCCTTAAAACGTTACTATAGGGCTCCAGAATTTTTTTATTTTTAATTTGATTTATCATAAATCGAGTTTTAAAAGAGAGACATTTTCCTAATTAGTTTGAGAAAGATGGCATAAGGCTATATAATTTGCCCAAAAAGGGCAAAGGGCAATTTTGTCTAGATTTCAAGTATTGTTGTTCAAAATGATGTGAAAAATTGTAGTTTGAAAAGTGTTGTGAAAACACGTTAAAGTACTTATAATGCAAAAAATGTGTTTAGTATCATATTTCTAGTAATATTGTTTTAAAAAGTGAAAAAACATAATTGTGTGATTGATATGTGTAGATGTTTTTTTTTTTTTTGAAAAAATGTAACTTTTCTGACATGAACAGTAAAATTTAATTATTTATTTATTCTCTTTCTTTGCTCTTTGTCCCATCTCTCTCCTCCGCAAGTCCAAGCTTGAACAATTCACTGAATCAATGCAAACCCAACTGAATCAAAGCCAAATTGCTATTTTTTTTAGTTTAGGCAAAAATTGTATTAATGAATCAAAGAATAAAGAAGCAAAAGAAAAGAAAGAAGGAAGCCCATTCTCCAAACAAGGAAGAAGCAAAAGAAAAAAAAAATTACAAGGAGAAAATTGGTCATCTAAACCTTGGGAAAAAGAAAATAAGAGAAGACCCAAAAACAAAAACCCATCAACTAGGATATTTAAAAAAAATAAAAAATAAATAAATAAAAAAGAGGAAAGAAAGAAGAAGAAGACCGAAACATGAACCCATCAACTAGGATATTTAAAAATAAAAAAATAAATAATAAAAAGAAGAAGAAAGAAAAAGAAGATAGTGTGCAAGAGAGAGAAAAAAAAGTAAAAAAATAAAGAGAAGAAAAAGAGAGAATGGCAGCGTGCAAGAGAAAGAGGAAAGGAAAAAGAAAGAAAGAAAGAAGAACAAAGAATAATAGTGTGCAAGAGAGAGAAAAAGAAAAAAGAAAAGTCTGGAGAGAGAGAAAATTGGTTGGGTATTGTCAAATCCGTGGTTCCCATGTTTTTAAAAATATTAACGATTGTGCCATTGAGTAATGTTGTTTGATACTTGAAAATTGATATGAAGAGCTTTCTAAATTCGGTGTTTAAACACCTTAAAATGAGCAACGAAATTCAAACACTCCTAAAAAAACAATGCTACCAAACTTTTTTTTTTTTGGAACAACAGTTTTCAGTGTTTAAACACTAAAAACTATTATTTGGAATTAAGAACCAATTGGGCTTAAAAAAAATGTCCCTCACCTAGTAATAAATAGTGACTAAAACCCCATTCGGGAGTACACTACAAACTCATAGAGTCATTCTAGCTATATTCCTAGATCTTGATTACATACTTCTTAAGTTGTTGCATAATTAGCCTACATCCATACATGGAGACAAACTTTGTACCAAAAAGGCTTAACAAATTTATTTTTGGTATTGGTTCTAGCCACTGCCACATACTTAGAGCATTGGCATTGGATCTTGCAAATGGTATATGTTAGGGAAATTTAGCATCAAAGCACAAAACAAGCTCATTACTCGGTTTTTTAATTGTAAAATTTTTTACAATAATGCTGCAGTATCGTCTTACTTATATGACAATACTATAGTAACTAGTATAATATAAATTTTTTTTTTCCTCTTTGCTCCTCACACTCTCTATTTGTCTCCCATTCTCCCTTTGATCTCACTTCCCTCTTCTTTGATTCTCTCTCTCTCTCTCTCTCTCTCTCTCTCTCTCAGTGCTGGGTTTTTTCTAGCATGGGTCTAGCAGAGGTGTGGTTGGTTGCAATCTTGTGGTTGGTTGAGATCAGCGTGGGTTTGCTTGGTCCGACTTGGTTAGTGGGTGTGCTTGGTTGGGTTTGCTTGGTCCGGCATGTGGTTGGCTTGGTTGCAATTAGCATGGTGTGGGTGTGCTTGGTCCAATGTGGGTAGTGGGTTGGTTGAGATCGGTTGGGCCTCCAAGCTTACAGAACAAAGAAGCAAAGATTGGTTTGATTTCCACCGATTTGCTGTGTTTCAGTGGTGGATGGTTACTGCAGTAGTGGGTTTGATGAGTGTGGGTGTGTGTGTGGTGGATATCGGCATAGGTGGTGGCAAAGGTAGGTGGGTTTTGATCGGGTGAGTCATGTAGTGGTGGAGATCGGTGTGGTCACGACTATGGATTTTTTGTCTTTTAGGTTTGGATGGGTTGGATTTTAGATTTAGATTGGTTCGATTTTGAATTCAGATTGGTTGGATTCGTATTGGTTGGTTTGGGTTGGCGTGGTGCTAACTGGGTTTTTGGTATAGGTTTGCTAAGTTTGTGGTTGGGTTTTTGGTATAGGTTTGCTAGGTTTGTGGTTGGGTTTTTGGTGAGTATTTGCTGGGTTTTTGGTCCTGGTGGGATTTTTGTGGGCAGTGGTGGTGACTGGGTTGTTTGGTTTTTTTTTTTTTTTTTATAACGGGTTTGTTAAGTTTATGGTGGGTATTTGCTTGGTTTTGTTTTGTTTTTGTTTTTGTTTTTGTTTTGTTTTTTTTTTTTTTTTTTTTTTTTAATTTTTAAATTTGGATTTTTGGTTCCGGTGAGATTTTGGTGGGCAAGGGGTAGTGGTGTGTATGGTGGTTGTGTGGTGTTGACTAAGTTGTTTTGTTGTTGAGAGAGTGACAGAGAGGCAGTGATAGAAATTAGAGAGAGAAGAGAGATAGATATTTTATTATTATTTTATTGTATAATTTATATTATTTTAATGTGTTGTATTTTAAAATAAAAATTAGGACGTTGGGTGTATTGTGAAATGGTATGGTATAATAGATAAAGTAACTTTTGAGATAGTAAAATAGAATAGTTTAAAGATACTGGATGCTAATACTCTTAGCCAAAGCTACCGAACTTGAAGAAACCCCAACAATATCCTTGTACTTTCTCAACACCCTAGAAAAGTGCGACTTCAACGACAATGTGATCCTAGTTGCTCGTATTGCTGGCAAGGCTTGGAATGTCCCCAAATCTAGCACTGTCATTATCACTGAATGCCCTATATCACCATTACCTCAAGTTAGAACTTAGTTGAATTTGGCCATGCCAAAGGCATGTACTTGACAATGGGGTCGAAGGGGTTAGATTCATGAGTTTCAATAATAATAGAGTTCACTAATGAAAAGTACTGATGAGGATAATTTTTGACTGATCGGTATAGGGGTGCTCAAAAGGGATAACTAACTCCCGAAAGGGATGACTGGCCCCAAAAGGGATGACCAACCCTGAAAGGGATGATTCACCCTAAAAGGGATGACTGTTGATACCGTATTTTGTTTGCCCTCGATTCGCATGTTGAACCCCAAAAAATTCGAAAATATTATTTTCTCTCCATAGGGCCACAAGAACATCCATAATGATGTGGCACAACCCGTTTGGACATCGGAGCACCCAAAGTGCCTTTTTTAGCCAAAATGACCAAAATGCCCCTGGTCAACCCTAAGTTTGACAGAAGGTCAAACGAGGTCAAAACTCTCACGAAACAACATTTTTCATAGTGTTACATCAAACCCGAGCTTCTCGAAGACTTTTGACAACTTTGACTTGAAGTCGATCTCGAGTGGGCCCAAAAACCCTAATTTTGATCTAAGTATCAGAACGGGTTGGAACCAACGCCATTGTAAAGATTATCAAATTCTCATTCCAACAACTATTCATGGGTCGAAATCGAAGTTAGAACAGCCTAGATATCATGAAAACTGAGATGATGCACTGATCGATGCACCGTGAACTTCTAAGACCCGTAACTTTTGATCCAATCATTGGATTTTCAAGATCCATACCTTTTCAGAAACAGGAAGTCAAGATATTTATAGAGGTGTTAAGATCAACCCAATTGGAGGCCCTTTGAGGCCAACGACCCTTGAAGGGTTGCCACCTCGCAATGCGTGCCAGGGCTATAAATAGCCCTAGGCACCCCTTAGACCAAGGAAGAACACATTTTTTTTTTATTTTTTTATTTTTTGCTCTCTGCTTAGGTCCTTTACACTTTTTCTCTCTTCGAAACACCCAAAAACACCCCAAAAAAAACACATCAAAATCACTTGATTCTTCTATCTTCACCAAAAACACAAGGTATTGTTCTTATACCCAATCTTCCCTTCCTTGGTCCTACACTTTGGATTTGGGGTTTAGGGGTGTGGATGTAGCTTTTCTAGCTATCATCCACACCCTAACCTTCCAAATCTTTTTCTAGCATTTATCTTGCTATTTTTGCTTGCATAACATGTTCTATTGCTTTCCTTGGCATGTTTCTTGTTTTATTTGTGTTTCTAGTTTAAATCTCTTGGTTGTTATGTCTTGTACCATGTTTTATGCTTAGATCTACATCCTTACATGCTTATATGTTTAGATCTACATGCCTAGGGTTCTATGCCACGCTTTCCTTTGTTTCGTTCCTCTTTTTGCTTTATGTTAATGTTAGGGTTACATGCTCACATGCTTGTATGATGTCATTGGCTATGCCTTGCTTGGATCTATGTGTTTATTTGCTTTTTGTGATGTGTTATGCTTAAATCCACATTCGTACATATCTATATGCTTGTATCCATGTTCTACCATGTCTATGGGCTAAGCTTTCACATGTTCACAAACGTGTAGCCATACCTATGCCTAGAGCTATGTTTTCACATGCCTTTATGTCTCGATCTATGCTTCCACATGCTTGTGTGCTTGGATCTATGCTCTATATGCTTTATGCTAGTTTTCCATATACTTGTGAGCTCTATGCCATGTTTCTGTGCTTAGACCTAGACCTTGTTTGTCATGCCATGTGCTATTGTAGCCCTTTTGTCACTTTATCTTTCTTTCTTGTGTCTTGGCCTAATGGTTCGGACCCGATCTAGACCCTATGGTCTTTGTCATTGTCCATACACCTTGGCCCACATCAAAGGGTTTGGATCGCCCCTATTTGCATGTCCATGCTTGCTTGCTTCTATGCTTTATGCTTGTGTTAGCCTTTCTTGTTCTCGACTTTGCCACACTTGACGCCCTTAATGGGTTTGTGGTTGTGTGGTTACGTCTGATGCCCAGGAGGCCTTGTTTGGATGTAACCATTTAGGATGCATCACCATGATGCCGGTTGCTTCGTGCATATCTTTCCCTTTTTCTGCACTGTGCGATGATATGCTTACCATGCTTGTTTGTGCCACCCGTTGGCTTTCTTTGCATCTTTACACGTTTGCTTACATATCCATGCATGAGTCTTGCTTGCTAGTGTGTCGTCCATGCTTTAACACAATGAAGTTATGAACATCTGATCCAAACCTACATTTGTCCCTCACGGACATCATCTTTTGTTTGCTTTCTTGTTTGTTTGCCCTTTTTCTTGTTTGCTTGCTTTCTTGCTTGTTTGCTTTCTCGCTTGTTTGCTTGTCTTCTCACTTGTTTGCTTGCTTTTTTGTTCTTTGCTTGCCATGTCTATCATGCTTATCTGCTTTATGCCTCTTTCATACACTCTTTGCACCTTTTCCTTCCATTGTTTGTCTACTGGTTTCTTGTCTTTGCCTTTGCATGTACACATATGGAGTGAGGATGCTTGGAGCTAAGGCACAGTCTCCAGGGCATAAGCAAAAAGGGCACGGGTGCGAGCATGTAGATGTGAGCCGAGCGGTTGCAGTCAATAGGTTTAGGAGCTTAGTTTCTCCTTTTTGGTCATGTACTCTTTTAAAACCCTTTCCTTCCTCCTCCCTTTCTCCCCTAGATGGTTTGTATTAGGTATATCATGCTGTGTATCATTCGTCCTCATCTCTAGAGTATGGCGATCCTTGTCTTCTTTCCTGCACTTAAATTCTGGGCCATGCTCTAGGGATGTAGGCATTTACTTTCTTGCCCTGTGTGCTTGCATTATGCATGATGTATGTATACATATACTTGTTCCCCCCTTCGGGTGTGATCGTCACAGTTCGTGTCACCTAAGGCAAAGCAATGCCTAATTTCCGTTGCAAAAGTAAGGTGATGTGTCGTCGGATTTTTGTAGTGGAAATCTGGCACCCAGCTCGAATGCCTTAGGAAAGCATAAATTGGGACCACACTCATTCAAAAGCCAAATCTCAAAGCCTTCATGTATGCAAAGCCCCAAAAGCCAACGCGAAAATTATTTTTTTACTGCCAATCTTCAAAAATTAAGATTTTATCAAAACAAAGGACTGTCCTTGGACAGGCGTTGTGAGGTGCCTAACACCTTCCCCACACGTAACCAAACTTCCAGACCTAAGAATCAATATTTTTTGCCATCCACATTAGATTATGAAAAGTGCCTTTTTCTTAACCTAGGATCAGTAATAAAATCAATTAGAAATAGGTGACCAATCACACCTTAGAAAAACCCAATGATTGGTGGTGCCTCCACTCACCTTTAGTAATCCCTTAAAATTTGACCAAAATTCCTACCATAATGCCAAAGGTAGACCTACCTTCCTCCACCGAGAGAGAGAGAGCATCCAAAGCTCCGCATGAACCACACCATCACTATCGAGAGGGGCCCTCCAATGGGGCCGCGTGCACGCGGGAGCTGTCGCCACAACGGGTGGTCTAACGAGGGCTCGTAACGACCGCGATGATTTTCTACCGCTCTGTTCCGATCGAGGCCGGGCGTCGACAATGACCAATCCCAAACGGAAAAGGATGACCAACCCCAAAAGGGATGACCGACCCATGGGCCAACAAATCAAGCAATCCCTAATCCTGACGACTTATCCCCCTAGGGTTTCCATGGGGCTTACGTAGGGCCCACTCACACATCCGTATATGGAAATTACTTGCACATCACGACCAAAAACCCTACCACACAATCAGATCTCTTATATATGGAAAGGTGATCCTGAGCATCTTGGGACCCTTCTCTCTACAAGGAAATTCTCTCGTATCAAGGGATTCGGGTCAACTCTCTACCACCATATAAACTACAAACCTTACCCTATTTGAGGTACGTGAATCCTCTCTAACTCTTGCACTCTTGAGTTTTTGGAGAGTCGTTTATTACTGACTTAACCTTGGAGGGTCTTTGGCCGATACCCCACTGGTGTCCTTTGATTGGTTCTTCTCTTTTATTTTTCAAGTACATCCATTGGCACGTGTGTGGACGATCAGCTCACTGACGATTTTTGTGCATCATCAAGTACAAAGGAAGCACCATAGAAATACAAGGTATTAGCAGGCAATTTATGCCTGGTACAGAGGTTTCAGTGTTGGGCGGGACTGGAAAATTCAAGTTTGCTAGGGGCTATGCTAATTTTAAAGAAGTGCACTTGGACATTCCTAACCGATGCACTATTATCCGGTGCGACGTTACTCTGCAACATTAGTAGTCGAAAATAATGTTGACGGTCCCACAGAAATAACAAATGGACCAGTCATCAGTTAATGTTGGCCATTAAACAACTTCTGAGAAATAAGCATTGTCATAATAACATTTGGGAGCAAAGAAGCGACGCCAAAGTACTTTTTTTTTTTGGGTACTAGCTACCTTGATTTCTAATTTTATTCTTATTTTCCTTTATTTATTTATTTTTAAATGTGCACAATCTAAGTTCACATATCTCTGCTTCATCAAAAGAATGAAAAAAAATAAAATAAAAAAAGAGAAAAAATAGTTGTCATGGTCAGTATTATGTTATCAATCTCCTTAGGTGCACATGGCTCATGTAAAATATGATAAAAAGTTGAATCACTTACAAGATAACTAATATACAAAACTTAAAAAATAAAATATAACAGATAACATATTAGACAAATAAAAATAAGTAAATAAATAATATGAATTTCACCCCTATATACTCAATGGCAATAGTAGATCTAGTAGTAGAAATATTCGTACTTGAGAATCGCACCTCAAGATGTCGAATAATTTTGACAAAATTTTCATTTACAATATAGTATTTTAATATAATTTTTTGAGAGTCAATTTTTAATATAATTTTAGTATACAATGAAAATGATTTTATAAAAAATTAAAAATTTCTAACTATGACTATTCTATCAATAACTTACATATATATATATATATATATATCTTTAAATCTATATAACACACTTCAGTGTCAATCAAAACTTTGACATTATCTCTTGCAAATTACAAAATCGATACTCCTTGCTAAAAGTTGATACATTTTACCTCTAGTGCTAGAATTCGATTAAAAAGCAAACCTAGTTATAAAAACGGTCAAGAGATCACTTGCCTTGAAAGAGAACTCATAAAATTTATTGTAATTTTCTTTACACTAAGAAATTAAGACCCCGTATTGGATTGAGATGATCAAATTTGCAGCCAATAATAATTTAGTGGGCTATGTTCCTCTAGGTTACAATAAATTAAGAACAACTCTGTTGCATAAAGAGAGGGCACACATTGAGAAGTTGTTGAAGTCAATTAAAGAAACTTGGAAAAAAAAGAGTTTAAGCATAGTAAGTGATGGGTGGACAGATATTCAAAAAAGGCCACTTATCAATTTTATGGCTACATCAGAGAAAGGGCCACTTTTTATCAAATCCATTGATGGTACCAAAGAGTACAAAGAAAAGCACTTCATTTCTAACTTGTTTCTAAAGGTCATTGGTGAGGTTGGGCATCAACATGTTGTCCAAATTATTATTGATAATGCATATGTTATGAAGGCAGCAGAATCTATTGTTGAAGCTGAATATCCTCATATATTTTGGTCACCTTGTGTTGTGCATACCCTTAATTTGGCCTTGAGGAATATATGTGCACCTAAGAACTCTTTGTAGAATGAGGTTCCATATAATGAATGTAAATGGATTGCACAAGTTGCAAATGAGGCAACTTTCATTCGTATTTTCATTACAAATCATTCTATGAGATTAGCAATTTTTAATTCATATTCCCCTTTGAAGCTACTTGCTGTTGTTGAAACACGATTTGCTTCAATAATCATCATGCTTAAAAGATTGTTTCAAGTAAACATCTTCGAAATATGGTCATTAGTGAGGAATGGATGTCATATAGAGAAGATGATGTAGGAAAAGCTAAAACTGTGAGGGATTATGTTTTGAATGATTTGTGGTGGAACAAGGTTGCATATATTCTGAGATTCACAGGACCTATTTATGAGATGCTTCGAGTGGCTGACACGGATGCACCTATTCTCCATAAGGTGTATGAAATGTGGGATTCCATGATAGAAAATGTGAAGAAAGAAATATACCAGCATTAAGGCAAGGAAGACCATGAGGAGTCTCCCTTCTATGAGGTGGTACACAATATACTCATTGAACGGTGGACTAAAAATTGCACACCACTTCATTGCCTAGCCCACTCCTTGAATCCGAAGTAATTTTTTTATCTCTTTAATCTTTCCTTTTATATTCTTTAGGCATTTTCAAACAAATAAACTAAACTCTTTAGTTGTACTTATTTATTTGCTTTTAACTAGGTATTATACTAATCAATGGATTGAGGAAGTCAGAGGCCGTGTTGCGCCACATAAGGATGCTAAAATTTATGGGGAAAGAAACAAGTGCCTCAAAAGATTCTTTCTTGATATTGATGATAGGAAGAATGTTATTGTGGAGTTTGGTTTGTTTTCAAGAATTATGGCTTATGATGATGATAACATGGATGATGGGTGGACCTTCGATCCAATGCTTTGGTGGTTAAATTATGGGTACAAGTTACCAATGCTTCAAACTTTAGCTCTAAAGCTTCTTGGACAGCCTTGCTCATCATCATGTGCTAAGAGGAATTGGAGAACATATGGCTTCATCCATTGTATGAGGAGGAATAGAATTACTCCTAAACGTGCTAAAGATTTAGTGTTTGTTCATTCTAATCTTCGACTTCTTTCAAGGAGGAGGGAAGAGTACACTAAAGGAAACTCTAAGAAGTGGGACATTGGTGGAGATACTTGGGATGAACCATTTGGAGGACCTGTGTTGCTTGAGATTGCTCATCTCACACTAGATGAGCCAGAGATGGAGATAAGTCTTGTTGAGAATGATGACTATGTTGATGACGATGATGTTGTTGTTGTGTGATAATCTTGAAAGTTTAAAACTTATTTTCCTTTTATGTTTTTAGTTTGATGTTGAACTTGTTGTCTATGGTAATCTTGAAAGTTTAAAGCTTGTTTTCCTTTTTTGTTTTTAGTTTGATGTTGAATGTAGTCTATTTAAACTTTTGGTTTGTACTCTAAACATTTTATGTGTATTATTGTACTACTTTGGGTGTTAGTTTACTTATTTATAGTTCTTACATAATTTAAATTCTAGACATAAACGTATTTTATGTCTAAAAATATTAAAAAATATACCTAAATATAAATTTTAATTATTTATTTAATTGCCATACCCATGACATGTCATACTCTTATTTTTAAAAAATTGTCGTACCTCCCTATCCGTACCCATGTCCGTGTCGGTGCAACTTAGGTCGCTCTTCTTTTTGCTAGATGCCACCTAAAGTTTGAAATCAAGGTTGAATTCCTTTATGGGATATCCGTAGATTCCGTACGTAATATGGTCATCACCACAATATATAAATTCAAATAGGCAAATGCAGCAGCACACCATTGGATATACAGCGCGGATGACTTGGCTAGAATTGGCAGCTGTAGCGGCGAGCCTTTTATTTTGTTTGCTCTTCCACCACTTGAAGTGGATCAGCTTTGTACCCTTGATAAGGAAGGGATCTTTTGTAATAGACTTATTTAATTTTTATGAAGTTATCCTTATTCACCAAAAAGAGAAAAAAAGAAAAATAAGCTCCTTTCTTTTAAGCCTCTACTTTGCTAAACAAACTAGCAAGGTAAACAGGAATCAAAATCATGAGTCCCACTGTCTCTATCTCACTCCTTGCTTCACAAATCAAAATACATCACTTGTCCACTCATTCCACCGAGAAAATTATTAGAGACTATTTGTTTAACAAAAAAATGTCCCTATAATAGTAATAAATAGTGACCAAAGCCCCAACTAAGGAGTACAAACTCAGAGAATCATTCTAGCTATATTCACTTCCCAGATTACATGCTTCTTTGTTGCCTGATTACCCAGCATCCATCATCCATGGCAACAAACTTAGTACCAAAAAGACTAACAAATTTATTCTTGGTGTAGGGACATGGGATCGGTGACTAGTATTGGCCAATTGTTGTTAGGATGGACTCAGCCTATTAGCAATATTATAGAGACATAGGATCGGTGCTCGGTAATGGCCCATTGTCATTAGACTCGGCTCGGCCTAGTATCAATAAGTGGGTTGGGGATAACCAAAGGGGTAACAGCCAATACTCAAATTGGTTCCCGAACGCTATTAGTGGCTTGGGGGAATTCGCTACCGAGCGTCATTCAGCGTCAGGTGCAAGTTTCAAGAGAATCTATAGAATGAATCAATTAATTATTAGGGATTTTGAACAGAAGTGGGGACCACATGGGAAAAGATGGAAGGATAATCATTTGGGTCCCCACTAAGGGGAGATTATAAAAGGAAAGGGAGATAGAAGAGTGGGGTGGGTTGGCAAAAATTGGGGTGTGAAAAACAAGAGTGAAGGTGAGAGGAAAAAGTACTAGGAAGGGAGGGAATTAAACATGAGAGGTTTAAGGGTTAACAATTGGGTTATCCAGGCAGCATTTGAAGCTTGCCATAGTAAGAGTTCAGTTATACCTACTAACAAATAAATTGGGAGCCCAATCCCTACACATGAAGTACCAGTGGGTTTGGGTACCACACTTGGTATTGGTTCTAGCCACTGCCACATACTTAGCCAAAGCTACCGAACTTGAAAAAACCCCAATGATATCCTTGTACTTTCATGACACCCCAGAAAAGTGCAACTCCAATGTCAAGGTGATCCCAGTTGCACATATTGCTGGTAAGGCTTGGAATGTCCCCAAATCTGACACTGTCATTGTCACTGAGTACCCTATCACCATTACCCCAGGTTAGAACTTAGCCGAAGTTGGCCGTGCCAAAGGCATGTACATAACAGTGTCGAAGGGGTTGGATTCATGAGTGACAATAACAATAGAGTTCACAAATGAAGGGTACAAAGGAAGCACCATAGAAATACAAGGTATTAGTAAGCAATTTATGCCTGGTACAAAGGTTTCAGTGGTGGGCGGGACTGGGAAATTTAGGTTTGCTAGGGGCTATGCTACTTTTAAAGAAGAGCACTTGGACATTCCAAACCGATACACTATTATCCAGTACTATTATCCAGTACGACGTAACAGAAACGACATATGGATATCATCAATGAAAGTAAAACTATATGTATAATATCATCGAGACAATGTCACAATGGGCATGTATAATTTTTATTCTTTTTTAATATAAAAATGGGAAAATACCATTTTAGTCCTTATATTTTGGGGTCACATTGAATTTGATTCTTACATTTTAGTAGCAGTCAATTTAATTTATGTTATTTTTAACTTAAAATCAATTTGTCTCTGCTGTGAACTTACTAACGGAAAATGCTTACGTAATTAATGGATTGCTTAGTTGGCACAATTCATACCTATGTGGCTTTTAATTGATATTTTTAAAAGCCCTATTATGATCTAAAAAAAAAATTTAGAAGCAAAAAATAAAATTCATATAAGAGAAAAAAACAAAACAAAAAAAAATTGAAAATGAGGAGTTTTAAAAAATTTCCCAGTTTTTCTTGCACTTTCTTAGTAGCCAAACATAGTAACCAAAAAATTATTTGAGGAATTTAACCCAGAAAAATCCAAACTAATAATCTATTAAGGACTTTAACCAAACCTAGACTAAATCCCTTAACCATAAAAGAAAAAAAATCCCAAAACCACTCAACCCCAAAACACCTTTCACAAAAACCAAGATTCAAAATTGACGAGAGAACCACGGAATCTAAACTAGTACCCCAGCCATCATTGTCAAACCAAATATTTTTTTCTCAAATCTGCAAATTTTTATATTTCAAAAACTCAAAACACAAGAAAGAAAGATCTAGAATACAGTTACACAAATAAATAGTATCCCAAAAAAAATAGATCAACACTGAGTTGCTCCTCAAGTTGTGTCTGAGATCAAGCTACTAAGGTTGTGCTTGAAAATGACGTTGATTTCTTTAGGATCATCATCACCAAACTGATCTCAGGGGCTCGAGCTTTTATTTAAAATCTATCTAGCCAACCCAGGGGGTTGGCCGAGTTGGTTGGGCTCTCAGTCTCAAGGTGCTTGTACTGGGTTTGATTGAGTGTGCTCTCCAATTCGAGTCTTGCTACTTGCACTTTGAAAAGAATTTCCTGGGCTAGCACTTTATCCCTTCGTGGGCTCACTCGGCGTGAACAGTGATTAATCTTTGGTTGAAAGCCTTAAGAATACACTCTGCGAGAGCAAAGAAAAAAAATAATAATAATAATCTATCTAGCCACCTCCTACGTTTCCTTCATTATGTCAAACGTTGATGACACAAATTCTAAAGTAAAGTATACTTTGCCAAGCCTATCTCTAAATAGTTCTAGGAATAAACCATAAAAAATTCACTCCTAATTCTCCAATGTTTCATTTTGTTTATTTTTCCTTTTAAAAATCATTCCATTTTTTAATGCTCTAACGTGGATTTTTAATATGTGGATGTGATTTAAGTTTCAAAAAAAAAAAAAAAATGTGGATGTGATTTTAAAAATAACAATTAAAATATATTATTATTATTTTAGTAACCGTGTAGGCATAAAGTGTGCTAGCCATGCAATCCGTTAATTACGTAAGCATTTTCCGTTAGTGAGTTAATAGCACGGACCAAATTGACTTCAGGTTGAATATAACAGGGATCAAATAAACTGCTACCAAAATTGACTTCAAGTTGAATATAATAGGAATCAAATAGACTGCTACCAAAATGTAGAGACCGAATTGACTGTAACTCCAAAATGTAAGGACCAAAATACAGTCTTTTCACCTATAAAAAATTGAAGTCCTTAAAATTTTAACTTTGTATGAAAATTTTTTATTGAGCTTTACAACATTTTTTTTTTTTTTTTTAATGAAAGAATGATTTCAATTTTTTTATTGATGTGGTCAACTTTATAACATTTTACAAAGTTTTTATTGATGTGGCCAAAAAATGTTGATGAGCTTTATAACATTTTACAAAGCTTTTTATTGAGCTTTACAAATTTTTAATTTTTTTAATTTTATTTTTTAAGTTGGAACCTCAATATTAGAACTTAGAAAATCTAATACATTTTTCCTTTTTAAAGAAAAGAACTCATAAAAATTTAGGGAGGGCCAAAGCTGAGAATATAACTTTTCGAGGAAATTACACTTTACGTCCCTAATACCTCATTTTACACTTACTCCACTAAACTATGAAAACACACACTTAGCCCCCTTAAATTATAACATTTTTTACACTTATCGTCCTAAACAATGAGAATGCGAATTTTACCTCCTTAAACTATATCACATATTACACTTATCCCCCCTAAACTATGAGCATACACACTTACTTCTTTAAACAATTATCCATGGAATGTGGTACAAAGTGTTACATAGGTAATAGTTTAGGAGGGTAAGTGTGCATTCTTATAGTTGAAGGAGAAAGTGTTACATGAGTAATAATTTAGGAGAGGCTAAGTATGCATTTCTATAATTTATGGGAAGTAAGTGTAAAATGAGATAAGTTTAGGAGGTAAAGTTTAATCTCCCTTAAACTTTCCCAAAGGAAAAATGTATTTTGCAAAATTTTAGAGGAAGTCATGCCCCCTTTATCCATAAAGTGGCTTTGTACTTGGGTGCTAGCTGAGAGTTGGGAAAGTTAATAAAAAATTATTTGTTAACCTATGCTAGAATATGTTATTATTAGCCCATTGGGCTTGGGCTATTGTACTATTTTATTTTTCATACACTCATATTACTTATACAACATCATAGTATTTATACTATTGATATCAGGATTCTCTGTTTGGGTTTTATCATTTTACCTACTAAATTATTCTCACACAAATTTTCAAACTCTTTAAAATACCCCTATCTTTTAGTTGAATAATTTTAAAATTTTAAAAACACAAACAAATTAAAAGAGTAAGATAGGGGTATTTACTATCTTTTAGTTGAATTATTTGTCATACACTCATATTACTTATACAACATCATAGCATCTATACTATTAATATGAAGATTTCTTGTTTGGGTTTCATCATTTTAGTTGAATAATTTTAAATTTTTAAAAACACAAACGAGTTAAAAGAGTAATTTACTATTTTTAAAAGAGTTCCTAAATTTTAGGCTTTTAAACTTTTATCAAGATTCTAAAACTTAGGACACTATCTCTGTCTCATTTTTAAAGATTATTTCACTAAATTCGAAATAAAAAATAGCCTTATCACATGTGCAAAACGCGTGTGATAAGTCTAGTGTCTATACAAAGTCTCTCTTTTAAGGTTTTATACATGAACTAGTATACATAGTTTCAGTTTCTCTCTTTCTCTCCCTCTCCCCATCTCTTTTCTCTTATTTTTATCAACAACTAGGACCAAAAAAAAGGTCCCTCACCTAGTTAATAAATAGTGACTGAAATCCCAACTAAGAGCATCTCCAATGGCTTCTTTAAAGCCAATTTTAGAGAGAAAACATTCCAAAAATTCACTCCAACAGCTTCTCTATCTCCATTTTTTATATTAGAATTGCTACAATGCTGCTCTACAAGTAGAGAACATTGTAGCGTTTACTGTTCACATTTCAAATGTTTTTTTTTTTTTCCTATTATAATAATCAGTTATTGAATTAAAAAAATGTTAGAAGATGTGTAGTTGTTAAAAAAATAATAAATAATGAATAAAGAATGAATGAAGAAATAATATTTAAATGAGATAGAAAAAAAAATTGAAAATCTATTAGAAAGTGTATTTGAAAAAGTAGGTAAGTAAAATGTAAATATCACCGTTCACTATCTAAATAGTACAAAAATTTAGATAAGCTGCTAAAGATGCTCTAAGAGAGTCATTCTAGCTATAATCTTAGTCCTAGATTACATACCTCTTTGTTGCCTAATTACCCAATATCCATCCATGGCAACAAACTTAATTAGTACCAAAAAGACTTACAAATTTATTCCTGGTATTGGTTTTAGCCAATATTACACTTTTAAAAATTATTTCACTAAATTCGAAATAAAAAATAGCCATATTACAGGTGCTTGTATAATGAGTCTAGAGTCTATATAAAGGCTCTCTCTTTTAAGGTTTTACACAGAATAGTATGCACGGTTTCGGTATCTCTCTCTCCATCTCTGTTCTCTTATTTATATCAGCAACTGGGACCAAAAAAAGAAGTCCCTCACCTATTCCTGGTATTGGTTTTAGCCAATATTACACTTTTAAAAATTATTTCACTAAATTCGAAATAAAAAATAGCCATATTACAGGTGCTCGTATAATGAGTCTAGAGTCTATATAAAGGCTCTCTCTTTTAAGGTTTTACACAGAATAGTATGCACGGTTTCGGTATCTCTCTCTCCATCTCTTTTCTCTTATTTATATCAGCAACTGGGACCAAAAAAAGAAGTCCCTCACCTAGTTAAGAAATACTGACCAAAACCCCAACTAAGAGAGTCATCCTAGCTATAATCTTAGTCCTAGATTATATACCTCTTTGTTTCCTAATTACCCAGTATCCATCCATGGCAACAAACTTAGTACCAAAAAAACTTGCAAATTTATTCTTGGTATTGGTTCTAGCCAATATCACATATTTAGCCAAAGCTACCGAACCTGAAAAAACCACGCTATCCTTGTACTTTCATGACACCCCAGACCGGTGTGACTCCAATGTCAAGGTGATCCCAGTTACCCGTATTGCTGGCAAGGCTTGGAATGTCCCCAAAACTGGCACTGTCATTGTCACCGAGGACCTTATCACCAAAAACTCAGGTCAGAACTCAGCTGAAGTTGGCCGTGCCAAAGGCATGTACGTGACAGCAGGGTCGAATGGATTGGATTCACAAGTTTCAATATCAATAGAGTTCACAGATGGAGAGTACAAAGGAAGCACCATAGAGATACAAGGTATTAGCAACCAATTCATGCCCGGTGCAGAGGTTTCAGTGGTGGGCGGCACTGGGACATTCCGGTTTGCTAGGGGCTACGCTACTTTTGCAACACATCACTTGGACATTCCTAGCCGATATGCTATTATTCGGTGCGATATCACAGTGCAACTACATTGTTGTTGAAAATGTTGATGGATTACGGAGATCAGATGTGGACGGGTTGCTCTTGGCCAATGAACAAGGTCTGAGAAATAGGATTACCATAATAATAACTGTCCCATCGTTTAAGAAAATGTATTATGTTTGGAATAACTGGGCACATTTTTCTTTAAAAGTTAAATTGACTTTTAAGTGAAGTTTATAATATGTCATGTTACAATTATATTTTCTCTTTGCTGTGTGTGTTTTTTTTCTAAAATAAATAAAATTTCATTATCTGTAATTTTACTTTTGTATAAGGTTATTTGTACTGGTTGCCTTGGTTTTGTTTCTTTTGTTGATGTTGTTATTTATTTTTCATGAGAAATGATATGTCTACAACATTTTTACAACATTTTTATAACAAATCCTAAGTGGCAGGTTGTTACTGGTTGTTATTGTTGGGGCAAAAAAGTAATCTTAGTGTTAGTTTTAAATTTGAACTAATAACAACTAACCATCTGTGATTTGTTGTAAAATTATTGTAGACGTAGCATCTCTCATTTTTCATTTCTAAGTTTTAAGCATTGACATTTGGCGTGCCCTAGCCTTAGCCTTAGCCTTAGCCTTAGCCTTTGACCGTGTACTTATCAACAATAAAATTTAAATTAAAAAAATCGCAATTTTTTTTTCATAATTTTGATATGATAAATTATAAATAATTATTTACAACTTTCACATAGAGTTACTATTTCTGTTCCACCATTCATGGTCACTCACGATAGAATTGTAGCAAAAGTTGAAGTACAAGAATTGTGTCCACATATTTTCTCAAAAAATATAAAAGAGATTTATTAATCTTGGTAGCCTATTTATATTTACGGCATAATATTGTTAACCTGGATTATTGTGATCAACTTTTTTTTTCTTTTTTTGAGAATGATTATTGTGATCAACTTTAATAAACAACTCGATTTCATGTTTGAATTTTGAGAATTACTATTTTTATCCCAAACACAGTTGGATATGGCCATCTAAAGACGTTGACCATCCAAGTTTATCTCAGGATTTGAAATTAATAATGAAACCTTGCTAATGGTAATCCTGCCATATTTTGGTGTTTTTATTTAGAATAATGCTAAAGATATAAACTTTTTTTACAAAAAAATTTATAAAATGTTAATGTGATAAGTGACTATTGGTAAATGAAGGTGAGCCTAGGTAAAAACCAATAAGAAGTTAGTTATATCAACAATTTGTAAGATGTTGTAAAATTTTATAAACTGTTGATGTTGTCAACTTCTTATTGGTTTTTACATAGGCTTATCATTATCATTATTTTTTTATTTACCAATAACCACTCATTACATCAACAGTTTATAAAATTTTTGTCAAAAATTTTGTATATCTAGCATTACTCTTTTATTTTTATTTTTTCATATCAATATTTTCCCTAATTTTTGTTAAGATTTATACAATAAAAAATAAAATAGTAAGATTATGCCACATCATGAATCCACTAACAAAAACTTAACATAATAATTTTTTCCATAGAGAGTTCAAAATTATTCACGGTAAAACCAAAAAGGCAAAATTTGCTCCTCTCTTTCTCCCTCCCGAGCAATCTTCGGTGAGAATACATGGAAAACTCAGACCACCAAAACAAATCCATTGCGGGCTGCCATCTCTAATCAAACAATACCACCAAACCCCATCAACTCCAACCAAGCTAACTCCATAAACGGAATCTAAATTTCCCGTAATTAATCACATGGACAGCTTGATCATCAAAATTGAAACTTTCATTATGTACTGTATGAATATCCAACTTACAAGACGATATTGAAAAAAAAAATTGAATAAATTTGTTGCAGTGGGCATTTCAATCAAAAACTTATTAAAATGGTCCTCCACATGTTATTCAAACGAGGGCCACTCTTGGTGAGTCACTTGGCACGTGTAAATGCCCCTCTGTGCAATAGCAAAGGTACAGTTGGTAGAGTCTCAAATCTCTACCGTAGATTTGAGTTGAATCTCTAATTCGCTTCTTATTGGAAATAGGGAAGGAAAAATTGAAATAAAAAAAATATGCTAAAAGTTACAAATTACTGCAACTCTGCTTTCATTTTCTTTTGGAAAGAAAATGGTAGAGGTGAAGACACATTTGACTTGACGATCGGTGTTTGGAGTTGGTCATTGATAATGGATCTTATCGCCGAAGATCAGTAGTGGAAAGGGAAAAAGGGGAATTTTTTAATTTTACCATGAATGATTTGGACTTTTTATGGGAAATCTTATAATTTTTTTATTGTCTTAGTTAGTGGATTCATGACATGGCATAATCTTAGCGTTTTATTTTAAGTGGATGGTGAGGATTTAAAAAATTCTACACAGTAGAATACCCTAGCTAGTAACTCTAGAAGATCTTAATACAAAGTTAATCCTTATGAGAGACCTTCAATTGCAACCAATTATGGGATTAGAACTTCAGAACTTGAAAGCATCCCAACTATCATATTCTTCAAGAATGTTGAGAAAAAAATAAAAAATAAAAAGTTTATAGGTGCTATTCTCAAATTTACTTAGACTACTAGCATGGAGAAAATCTTTTAGAGGTGGCAAGTAAAGACTAAGAGTTTGTTTGGGAACAGCTTATCTAGTTTTTTGCTGAAAGTGTGTTGAAGTATATTTGTATATTGTACCTTGAAAATTTTTGAAAAAGTGAGAAAAGACAGGAAAAAGTGAGGTTTTAAAAAGTTGTCCATAAAAGCTAAAAGTTTAAAACTGATGTCAAACTCACCCTAAAGACTAAAGAACACCTTTATTGGAATAAGTTGTTTCTTGTGCTTGTTTCTTTTCTTTTAGCTTCTGATGTCCCAAGTTTGGATACATTGCTCCCTGTGGTGGGCCTTTTGATAATGTTGGGCTGGGCTGCCTCCTACCATATTGGGCCCAAGTGTTTTGGATTAGGGAGTTGGGACCAGTCCAATTGTAACCCCCACCTTGGTCCAGCTTGTGAGCAAACTATGCCTAGTTGGCCAAAGCTTTGGTTACATGCCCATGACAGGCGAAGCTGTTATGGGAAAATTATGGTAGGCAGATATAATAAAGATAACAAAAGAGATACGTTTGCTACTCAGACAGAAATAAATAAAGAGGCAGTGACAAGAAAGTGCCCTTTTTATGAAATAGCAGAAATAAATGAGGAAGAGATAGCAATAAGTTTATTGAATCAAAGAGAGAAATGTCAATTTGCCGTGCCAAACTATGTTACAGGCCAAAGTTAAGAAGGGAACCATTTCTTCAATGTGAATAATCTCCCCCAGAAGAAATTAATTGCTTTGAGGGAGCGGGCCTAAATGACTTGTGCGCAAAAGAACCTTTTGCCTTTGACAAAGAGCATGGGCTTTAAAGGGACAGAGAGGATCAACCTATTGGTGCATACCTGTCATTCTATACTCTCTATTTTCTTTCGTTATTTTTAATTCCTTTTCTTCTTCTTTTTTTCTTCTCTTCTCAGTGTTTATTTGTTGCAATTCTCTCTTAAAGGTTACCATTACTGTGTTCGTCATGCCCCTTTATGCATAGCAAAGGCCCTTTATATAATGCCTACCGTGACTGGATTTTACTATTTTAGACCACCACTGGTTTGTCAGTTGCCTAGCCACCATTACTTACCTGTGCTGGTTGTGCCACCAGACAAAGTAGACTATTTTGTTTGTTTGTTTGCTGTGGCACTCTTACCTGCTACGGTGTAGGTTCTCTCTCTCTTGCTATCCTTCATGGCATGCACCTAATGGTTTCAACTCATCTTTGCTTGTTTTAGGTGGTATGTCATCCCAGCAGAACATTTCCCCCGAAAAAGCCTGAGCATAAACCCCAGAATAGGTTTTCCCCCTCTCCCCACTGCCAGACCATACCCTCTTACCTCTGACCTATGACCTCACCACTTCCTGTATTGGCTAGGTACAGGCTGGTGATGTTTGGCCCTTGCACATGCTTCACTTCTATGCATGTCCAAAATCTGCTTGCTACTCATGCGTTCACCATGGTTTGGAGGCTAGTCTGCACATTCTGCAGCCCATCCTTGGCTTCTTATGGCGTGAGCCATTTTCTAACCTCTCATTCTTTAGGGCCTGCTCCTTTCGAGGGCTGGCTTTTGCTTAACTGTGGGCTTTTCCTCCTTTATCCCATTCTTTTGCTCTTTTCTACAGTCTTTGCATTTCCTGCCGTGCTCTACTATTCCTGCTGTGATGTTATTTGACCCCAGCTTACTGGGCCTCTTTAGGCTTACTGCTTATTCTTCTCTCAATGACTCAGTACGGTCATTGGGCATTTTGATTACATTGTTTGTGGGCTCTTATTTTCCATTCATTTCCTTTTGGGCATCCTTGGCCCTTTCTAATTCTGTGTTCCCATGGGTTTTTACTAATTCCTTTGGGCTTCCCTAACCCAATTACTATATCCTTCATCCTTGGGGCTCATGGGCTTTCTATCAACCCCTTACTTTCTTTACTTGCATTACTTCGGGCATGTTGTGGCCCATTCTCACTTTTCTACATCACATACTGCCCATGGGTTTGCTACTTCTCTCTTTCTGGGCTCCTTTAGGCCCGCTTGTTTCCTCAAGGCCCATTTGTTTATTTTATGGCCTGATGATCCATTATTCTTGTCATTTGGGCTTAATGGCTTTTCTATCCAATTACTAACTCATTTCTACCCATGTTATTGGGCATCTTCCTTCTACTAGGCTTCTCAAAATAAGCATCAACATTTAGCTCTCTGAGAGTATATGAAGCGTTCCTGCAGTTCATATGTGAATAAAAGACTTCCCAGTCCTTTCTGTCTTTCCTTCTTCTTTTTCTTCGCGGACTTTTTCTAACAATGGTCCCTAACTTATATATATGTATATATATATATGTATGTATGTATATATATATATATATATATATTTTTTTTTTTTTTTCTTACCATGAACAGTGTTGTCTCTTCGAATTTCATAGTTTAGCAGTTATTCTAAAACGTAGGCGTCGCTTTGTTAATTCCATCCCTTATCCATTGGCTGACCATCCTTTCATGTTGGTATTAATGACGCTAGTATTTAAGAGAAGTTCCCTTCATATTCCAAACACTCTCTCCCCTCCCAACACAAACACTTTCCTCATTTCCTTTTCTTCACCGTGTTCTCCCTTTCAGACACTTTCATCCATTTACTCTGATCAATTGTTGCACCATGATGCTGATGAAAGCCCAAAGTTCCTCTTGCCGTAAGGGAAAAGAGATTGCCTCTGATCCTCCCGCTGCATGCTATGTAGGCGAAGAGGTTGTATATTCCTAATCAAACCATTTCAACGAGGAGGAAACGCAACACGCCCCTGATAGTGATTGTGCTCCTCTTATAGATCCTTGGTACAATATCCATCCCCATTTCCAAAAGGTTATAGGTGATTGCGCACCGCCACCGCCAGGCCGTGTGTGGCTCGTTCTTTGTCGTCATAATACAGACTTTTCTTGGGCTCCGTTGGCTTCCTCGATCCCCGACCTCGTCATTTGCCAAGGCACTTTACTCCCCGTGCCCATTCACTTCGAATTTGGATCATCGCTTTGGGTTGGAAGGAATGGGTGGATAGGGAGTTTTCTGACACGGGTTTCATAGGGTTGCTACAGCAGGCCGGTGTATTGAAGGCTATTGTTTCATCCCGCTGTTTATCTAACTATAAGGACCTCTTCAACCTCCGCCATTTAGTCCGTCGGTGGTGTACCACCACTCACACTTTCTTTTTCTCCTACAGTGAGATCACCGTGACTTTGGAAGATGTAGCAAATAAGTTGCTTTGGCCCATCCTTGGCGATGTTAATCCTGACGCTTTAAAGCTTTCCCTTAGAAGAAGAGGTCGTGGAGGCCGAGTTGAAGAAAAAGATGAGTGGTAATGCAATGTTGTCGTTTTGGGTTGGTTCCTCTTCTAAAATTTCCGTTGCTGCTCACCATGCAGCCTTTATCAAATTCTAACTTTGTAAGTTTATCTTTGGCTCTCATCCCCACTATCCTGTGAAGCCTTTATATTTTTGATTAGCTATTAAGATATCTACTGGGATAAGTCTGCCATTGGCTCCTATGTTCTTGGGGCATTTGTATGTTCAATTAAATATTCTGCAGAGCGATGAGAGTCAAGCAGGCTCTTGCCACATAGTCACTTCTTCCATTCACAATACTATTCTGCAACACTTGTTGTATGAGCATTGTGCCAGGCACTTGGCGAAGTGTAGGCCTGTTTGTTTTGCTAAGGAGAAATATCAATCATGCCTGAGGGTCATTACCAATTTCTGTGGTAGATTTCAGTTTGACTTTCCGTTGGGTTGGTCTAAAGCCAATTGATCATTCTGTTGTTGAGTTTTTGATGAAGGAGTTGGGTTTTCTTGGAGAGCATACAAGAACTTAGGTACAGGTTACACATGCGCAAATTCTGTTATGGGTCCATTTGTTGACACTGCCGGGACCACCACTCCATTGACCAGTTTCGAGGAGAGAGGGATTACTTACTTGGCAGCCACCAATGCTGGGTGGTTGCCTTATCTGGCTGACGAAGGCATTAGGTTTGTGCACTATCTTGCTAACAGGGTGAGAAGACAGTTCAAGCTAGATCAGGATGTTCCTGATGATCTTTCTTCCCTTATGGAGTCTCCCACCTCCCTTCGACCATTCCTGCGACATGATGCTTTTGAGTTTTGGAGCAAGCATTTCACTGTGGTTACTATTCCAAGCTCACAGAGAGAGGGCATTTGTACTCCTACTATGCACAGATACTAGCAGGCTATGATGACTTCTTTGAGTAGGAATTGATGGGTAGTTGGGGTTTTTCTCTTATTCCTCATAACGGGCTTAGTGCAGTCATTTCAACTAACCTTCGGCTACTTCTCCCCTCTAAATCTGTGTTGGCATATGCTAGGAAGTAGAGTCGGTCTGCCATCTTTGAGTGGGTTGAGAAGGATAAGGGGTGGTTATGGCATGCCGGTGACTATCCCGCGGGTTAGGAGAAGAAAGTAAATGTGATAAACATTCTTGTGCCAAGTAAGAAAGGTTCTGCCAAGGCTAAGTTCACTACTTCGCGCCCATCTACCGATGCTCCTCCTTCCAGTAAGAAACGAGGCAGTAAGAGAAAGACCTCTCCTCCCCCTGCGGCCACTTCCACTGAGCGGAGAGTATGTTATCTCTAACTTTTCCCTTTTTTATTTTATATATATATATATATATATGTATAGGGCTTTTCCTGCGGTTAGCCCTCATACACTTGTTAACTCATCTCTTCATCTTTGTCTTTTGCTTTCTTTTCCTTTGCAGTCTAAGCATAAGGAGGATGTATCTGCCACCCGTCCTATATTACTTGATAAGCCCGAGTTTGAGGTATGTCTCCTCCTTTTCTTCGTTCTTTTTCTTCTCTTTTGCCCATATTTCCTCTGCCATATGCCATTGGTTGTTTGTTGTCCATATCCCTTTCAACATCATCACTAGTTATGGATTCCTTTGTTCCTCATTTCCTTTTTTTTTTTTTTTTTTTTTTTTCCAGGATGAGCCTGAGCCTATCTATGTATATCACCCCACGGCTGAGAAGATTTCTACCTCTATGGGCACACCCATGGAAGGTTTCTTTGACGAGGCTGAGGTAGTGTTTGCAACACCTGCCCCTTTTGCTGCTGCACACAGAGTCCCTGCTGAGGCTCTTATCCCTTCCACTGAGCCAATACTCACACAGAAAGGGTTAGTGAGACTACTCCTACTCCTACCAAGACACTTACTCCCCAAGAGGGAGTCATTCCTTCCGTTATTGCTCAGACCAAGGTTGCTTCTCCTACCACACCTCTCGTTATCACTACCAGTGATCCCTTTGCAACTCTGTCTCAGGCTGTGAAGGATGGTTCCTCTTTAGTGGTTAATCCTTTTTTCATCCCAAGCTTTGCCACACATGGACCTGATGCAGACTTGTCTTCTAAGGGATCTAAGGATGTTATCGAGGATCCTGATGACGCACCTACCATGAAAAAGAGGGTTTCTGATTCTAAGGAGGAGGAAAGTGCTGAGCATGAAGCCGAATTCATGGGTATGTGTCTCCTTATCTAGCTAAGTTCCCTCCTCCTTCCTCCCTCCTTTTTTTTTAGCTCATCTTTATGCATATGTATTTATGTCACCCCTTTGCTGCAGTCTCCCTTTATTTTGCCTGTCCATTCTTCTGGTTGCAGAGACCTTCAAAGAGCCAAGAGTTGTAGCAGACACAGATATGCCTACAGCCACTTCTCCTGCCGCATTTGTAGCACCCGTTTTTGCCATACCATCAGCACTAGTTTCTGCCATACATACTGTATTAGTTTCTGTCATTCCCACAACACTCGTTCCTGTTATCTCCACAACCCCTACTCCTATAGGTCCTGGTCTGTCTCTTTCCCTTCTCTCTTTCTTCACTTCTTCATTGTGAGCTCGTTCTCCTTAGCTTATGATTTCTCACACCATGCTTCGTGTTTTCTTAATAGGTCCACTTCCTACTGCCCTTTCTTAGTTTGAGGTAGGCATCAGTTTTGCCACAGTTTCGGACCCTGTGAGTGAAGCCGTAGCCGTTTTTGCTCGTTTTGATCAGCCTAAGGTTAATAACTTTGTTCTTGCAGACTTCTGGGGTTTTGGGCTTCCCTATGTAGACTTCCATGGCTTTAGAGTTCCCGATAATTGTGCTTCTCATTTGGAGACAATCTACAGTAGCCGTGGCGACTTCATACAAGGATTTTGCCTTGGCCGTACTGCCAAAGAGCACTTTTTAAAGCTGTTAGGGAGCGTGATGAATGATATTGAGCATAATTTTGTTGACACAGTTTCTACTGAGAGGATCCTACAGTGGAGGGCTGCGATTCGGGAGCTTATTAGCGTGGGCTTTACTGTGGAGTTCATTCTGGACCATCTTCATGAGATTGCCTGAGCCTTCTTCATAAGAAGGGTTCAACCTGCTGTTGATGCCATTGATACACGTATTGAGGCTTTGAGGAAGGAAGTGGCAGACTTGGAGGGTCGTCGTGAGTGCCTTCTTTCCAGCATTGGTGGATCCAGCCATTTTGGAGATTAGCCCCTTATTTCTGGGCTTCATTGATGATGATGTAATTCCCCTTCTCCTTTTTTTTTTTTTTTTTTTTTTTTCTTTCTTATTACCCCGTCTAGTACACTTTATGTTTCCTATAGCACTTATTTGGCAAGTTTGCCATAGTTTGGGTTTGTAACTATGATGCTACACTTTGTTACTGCTTTTGCTATTGCTATGACATAGAATGCTTTTGTAATACTTTGTACTTTTTCATTACATACTCATGAAAGCACGTTACAATCTTGTCTTATGACATAGTGACTTGAAGGAAAAAAAAAAAAAAAAGGAAACATAAAACTCATTAAACAAAAAGGATAACTACATAACCTCCTTTTTTTTTTTTAAGCATAATAATGTTTCAACCACTTCCCATTGATGGGATCCAACAGTTCTTTACCATCCATCTGGGCCAGACGATAATACCCATTTGGATGCGCCTCTCTTATCACAAGGGGCCCTCCCATTTTGGTGCGAACTTAGATGGTCCTGCCGTGCCTCACCTAACGTAGTCTGCTACCTTTAACACAAGTTTCCCCTCTGCGAACACTCTTTTTTTAGTCATTCTGCCATAGGCTTCAGTCATCCTTTTTCTATATCTATGGCTGCGTTCTTGAGCCTCTTCCCTTCTTTCATCAAGCCTTTTTAGGTCTTCATACCTATCTACCGTAAAGACCTTCTTTGCTTTTCCCTTCTCCCGCATCTGGATAACTCTCAAGGATGGAGTCATTACTTTTGCCAAGCTCATTACCTTTGTCCCATAGACTAAGGAAAAAGGTGAAAATCCTGTGGTAGATTTTGGCGAATTTCTATAGGCCTAGAGAGCGTCTGGCAGATGCATTGCCCATCCTCCGATGTATTCTTGGCTTATTTTGCTGATGATCTTTATGAGGGTCTTGTTCGTCGCCTCTGCTTGCCCATTTCCTTGAGGGTAATAGGGTGATGAACGATGGTGCTTGACTTGGTAGAATTCCAGCATCTTCCTTACTTCATTGTTGACAAAGGGTGTGTCACTGTCACTGATAATCCTATAGGGTACCCTAAACCTCACAATTATGTTTTCTTTGATGAAATTTGCTACTGCTCCTCTTGTGGCTTTACGGAGTGGCAGTACCTTTGCCCTTTTGGTGAAGTATTCTGTAGCCACCAGGATCCATATGTACCCACGTGACGGAGGGTTAACTGGTCCTACCAAATCAAGCCCTCGAGTGTGAAAGGCTATGGGGTGACCATGGTATGTAAGTTCTATGGATGAGTGTGAATTAAGTTGGCCTATACTTGACAGCTGTGGCATTTTTTTACAAATTATGCTGTGTCTTTCTTCATGGAGGGCCAATAGTAACCCATTTGTAGCAGGCTTCAGTATAGCTTTTTCTTCCCCTGGTGTTTCCTACACTCTCCTAAGTATACTTCTTTTATCATCCATTTTGCCTCTTCGGGACCCAAACATCTTAAGGGATCCCCATCATACCCTTTTTTGAAAAAGACTGCGTTATGTAAGAAGTAACGTGTTGCTAACCTCTTGAACTTGTATCTTTCACTATGTTTTTGTGGCAGGATACTTTCTGTTAAGTACTGCATGAATGGGCTTCTCCAGTCTTCATTGACAAACATAGCGTAACTCTCCTCTCTCTCTGCTGCAAGCTAGCAGGTCTCGCATTGGGTTTAGACTTGGTCTACATCTTTACCCATACTTGGCCAATAGAAGTTTGCCCTTTGAAGTCTGCAGTAAAGGTTGACCTCTCCATAGGACCCGCAAGTCCTGTCATGTACTTCTTTTAACTTTCTCTAGGCCTTTTCCTGCCCCACGCATCTGGATAAGACCTCACTTGGCATCCTGCAGTACAACTCTCCACTCACCAGGGCATAGTCTTTTAGCACATTTAGTTCTACAGCGTCTTCTTCCTTCATCAAGGCCTCCCTTATGGGAATTCGCCAATCTCCTTCACACTGTTCCTCTTGGAACCTTTCCTTCAACATCTCAATAATAGACTCTTTCCTTTTACTGATTTCTACCCTAGTGCTATCCCCTTCAAAAATTATTTGTGAACCTAATGAGGCCAGCGCATCCACAAACCGGTTTTCATTCCTTGGAGTATGCTCTATTTCAAAGGTTGAAAACTTTTCCTCCATCTTCTGGGCCATTTTTCTGTATAGGGCTAGGCTGGGTTCCTTTAAGGAGAAACTCTATTTGGTCTGGCAAACTACTAGGTTCGAATCACCCCTTACTTTTAAATGCATGATTCCCATTTCGAGGGCCGTGGCTAGCCCGGTTAAATAGGCTTCATATTCTGCCGTGTTGTTCGAACAGGGAAATTCTAATTTGAATGATAGTGCCACAACCTTGTCTTCTTCATGATACAAAACTACTCCCACTCCTCTTGATTGAGTGGTAGAAGACCCATCAAATTTCATTATCCATTGTTCTCTGGCTTTTTCTACCACAGCTACTTCTCTTGGGACCTCATCATCCAGCGAGAATTCTTCTTCTCTTGGAAACTGTGCCAATAAATATGCTATAGCCTGACTCTTTATTGCCTTAAGCATCCCTACTTTCAGGTCATACTGTTACAATTGTAATAACCACTAGGATATTCTGCTAGAGAGAATCAGTTGCCGCAACAAGGCTTTGATTGCATGAGACTTAGTCATCAACCACACCTCGTAAGTCAAGAAATAATGTTGTAGCCTTTGCGAAGCATACACAATACCTAGACATGCCCTTTTTACTCTTGGGTAACGAGTTTTTGTATCTTTTAGAGCACGACTGATGTAGTAAACTGGTTGCTTAATGCTTTCTCCATCCTCTTAAGCGATCAGTGCACCTATAGCACACTGGTTGGTGGCTAGGTAGAGCAACAATGGCCTCTTGCGAATTGGGGCTTGCACAGTAAGGAGGTTCATCATAATCTACTATAGCCTTTTGAAGGCCATCTGCTGTGCTTCTCCCCACTCAAAACTTTGCCCCTTCTTGAGTAGTTTGCCAAAAGCAGAAGTAATTGATGCCAATCCAAGGATAAATCTTCGGATATATGAGACCTTCCCCAAGAAACTCTTCAACTCCTTTACTGTGGCCAGAGGCTTCATGGTTGCTATAACCGTAGCTTTGGCCGAATCCACGTCTATTCCTCTGCTGTGAACCAGGAAACCCAAGAATTTCCCGGAGGATACTCCGAATGCGCACTTGAGCGGGTTCATCCTTAGTTTGAAAGTTCTACACCTGTCAAATACCTTCCTCAACACTTGGACGTGTTCTTCTTGCTTCTTTGATTTTACTACTCTGTCATCCACATAGTCTTCTAGTTCTTGGTGCATCATGTCATGAAATATAGCCATTATTGTCCGTTGATAAGTTGCGCTTGTATTTTTTAACCCAAACGGCATCACTATGTAGTAGAAGTTGCCTAGGGGTGTTTTGAAGGCAGTTTGCTCTGCATCCTTTGGCGCCATTCTGATCTAATCGTACCCACTGAATCCGTCCATGAATGAAAACATGGCGCTCCCTACCACAGAATCTATCAGTAAATCCATGTTTGGCAGTGGGAATTCGTCTTTCAGGTAGGCCCTGTTAAGATTTCTAAAATCTACACAACACCTTATCTGCCCGTTCTTCTTCTTTACTAACACTATGTTGGACAACCAGCGCGGGTGTTGAATGGGATTAATGAATCCTGTGGGTAACAATTTCTATACCTACTTGACTATTTGTCCTTCTATCTCAGTGTGGAATATTCTGGCAGGCTAGGCCACTGGCTTGGCCTCGGGATCCACGTTTAGTGTATGCATTACCAGCCCTGGATCCAACCCTGGCATTTCACTATAGCCCCATGCAAAGACATCTTTGTATTCCTTTAGCAACAGTATCAATTCTGACTTTTCCTTTTCTGATAGCCTTGAACTAATTGAGATAGGCCTTGGTTCCTACGAGTCGGATCCAAGGTTAATTTCTTCCAACTTTTCTTCTGCCGCAACCTATACATCCTTTTCTGCTACAACTTCTTCATCTTTTTCTTCATTACTTCCTTCCTTTGAGCTTTCTTGAGCCACGCAACACACCAGGCTCTTGTACTGCCGCTCTTGTCTAGGGCCCACTTGTACTTCACTCGTGGGCCCTGCGCACCTTCATAATTTGTATACAATCCTTCCATTAGGGCCCCAAACTCTGACACATTATGGTGTGTCATCTGATTCTACGGCGGGTGCTTCCTTCCTCTTCTTTTTTCGTGCTAACAACTCCCTTAGATCAGGTTCCAGATCACTTTGGATGTCTTCCCACTTCGGTACAAAAGTGCCTCATGGCTTTAATACTGAACTTTCCCCAGATGGTGTTCATTGGTCATAAAACATAGTTTCTACTAAATGAGCCTCTGTTTGCTCAAATGGCGAGGGATTTACTGCTATGTGTATCATTCTACCATTTAACCTTCCCTTCACACACTGGTGATAGGTGGATAGGACTAATCGGTGTTTGTGCAACCATGGCCTCCCCAATAGCACATGAGACCTTCGTCTTTACCACGTGGAACCGAGCTAAGGAAGCTATGGGGCCCACTAGAAATTCCTGTTGCTTGTAGAGTGCTCAATGGAATGAGATTTACAGAAGCACATATATCCACTAAGGCTCTCTTGATGGGGATTTGATTTATGGATACTGCTAAGTAAATGGGCCTCTTGTAGTTTGGGTACCCACCTCCATATCTTCGTTACTAAAAGTGATTTCACTCGACTCTTGTAAGAGGGCTCTGTCATCTGTGACTTTCGCTGATAAACATTCTATTCCTGGCTGGAGGCAATGCTCACTAGGGCCTTTATGGCTATCTTTCGCTCCTTCGTCGTAAGCCCCAATTGGTCAAACAAATTTTTGAATTTGGAACTCTTCTGTAAGGTGATAATTTCTGCGGCAGGCAGGGCTGGATTCTCCTTTTCGTCCTCCCTTAGATTTGCGCAAATTACTACCGCTGCTACACCCTTCCCTTTGTGGTTTGGGAGTGATTTCTTTAAACTTCTTGCTGAGATAGTTCAAAAGTCTCTTCTTTGATCCTGCGATGCACTAGTCTACGGAATGCCTAACATTCTACAGTAGGATGTTGCACGTAGTTATGCAAACGGCAGAAGCGTGGGTCCTTCCGCTCTTTTTCTGTGGGCTTTCCAGAAACTTGATTAGGTTTAAAGATTTCGTTTGCTATCCACTTGTTTAGGAGCATATCTGACTCCTTTTGGGTACATGGTATTCGTGGGGTAGTATCGTACTCCCTTTTGTCAGTCTTCCTTCTCCGTTCACCAGTGGATACTATCATAGCTTGTGAAGCGTTTCTTTTGTCAGAACTTGGCTTCACCGACTGGGCAGTCTTCCTAGCTTTTTGCAACAACTGCATAAACTGGGAGATTTCTAAGTTTTCCAAGACTGCCCTGTACTCCCTGATCATATTTGTCATACACATTTCCACTAATGTTCTCTCTTCACAATGATCATAGCAGTAGAGTGCTATGTCCCTAAACCTTTTGATATATTTCATTAAATCCTCACCATTTCTTTGCTCAGTTGCTTGCAAGGTTACAAGCGTTACTATTTCTTCTTCGTGGAAGTATTTAGTGCAGAATACATCCACCATGTCATCCCAAGTTGGGATGGATCTTGGCTTTAGGCTGATGTACTAGGTGTCTGCCTAGTTACACAATGATTTGGAAAACTCCTGAAGACATAAGTCCTCGTCTGTTGCATAAGAGCCAAGGGTATCAATAAACTTGCTCATGTGCTCAACGACCCTTCCCTTCCTACAATCGTACTGCGCAAAGGCCCGTGGTTCATATCTCTCGGGGTACGGTTTGCTGAGTACCTTTAGTGGGTAAAGAGGTCTTCGTGCATAGAATCTCTCCTTAGGTGCTCTGGCCTTCTCTTGCTCCAAGAGGGCTGCTACTTTGGCCATAGTGATGAAAAGTTGTTCTGCATGCTGTGGGACACCTCCTGCTGGTGTCTCCTCTTTGTCTACCGCATGCTCTGGGTTATGCTAGCTCCCTTTCCCTTTTGTTTTGTCCATTTTTAGCTGACGAATTTCTTCCATCATTTGCTGTTATGAATGCTGCAGAGACTGCAACACCTCAATGAAGACATTGGCATTGTCAGTGGGGATTCTTGGGTGCGATTGGGGTTCAGCCCCCATTCTATTAACACCTTCTGTCTGGTTAGGCTGCGATTGGTGGGGCATCGTTGGCCTAGACTCTACCTGCGAGGGCACGACGCTTATGTTTCGCGTTGTCCTGGATTTTTGGGGCATTTGTTTGCGAGGGTTCCTGTCCATATCTGCTTCCCAACTCCCTAGTGAAGTCGCCAATTTAAATGTGGTGAGCCTTTTTGTAATGTTGGGCTGGGCTGTCTCATGTCGTACTAGGCCCAAGTGTTCTGGATCAGGGAGTTGGGACCGGTTCAATTGTAACCCACCTTGGTCCGGTTTGTGCACAAACTATGCCTAGTTGGCCAAAGCTTTCGTTACATGCCTATGACAGGCAGAGCTGCTATGAGAAAATTATGGCAGACAGATATAATAAAGATAACAAAAGAGATATGTTTGCTACTTAGACAGAAATAAATAAAGAGACAGTGACAAGAAAGTGCCCTTTTTATGAAATAGTAGAAATAAATGAGGAAGAGATAGCAATAAGTTTATTGAATCAAAGAGAGAAATGTCAGTTTGCCATGCCAAACTATGTTATAGGGCCGAAGTCAAGAAGGGAACCATTTCCTCAATGCGAATAATCTCCCCAGGAAGAAATTAATTGCTTTAAGGGAGTGGGCCTAAATGACTTGTGCCCAAAAGAACCTTTTGCTTTTAATAGAGAGTATGAGCTTTAAAAGGAAAGAGGAGATCAACTTATTGGTGCATGCCTACCATTCAATGCTCTCTATTTTCTTTCGTTATTTCTAATTCCTTTTCTTTTTCTCTCTTTTTTTCTCAGTGTTTATTTGTTGCAATTCTCTCCTAGAGGTTACTATTACTGTGTTCGTCGTGCCCCTCTGTGCACAAAAGGGCCCTTTATATAATTCTTGCCGTGACCGGGTTTTACTATTTTAGCCTTTAACTACCTTTGTCTGGTATGGGTGTCCTTGCCAACCACCACTGGTTTGTTAATCGCCTATCCACCACCACTTACCTATGCTGGCTGTGCCACCAAACAAAGAAGACTATTTTGTTTGTTTGTTTGTTGTGGCACTCTTACCTGCTACGGTGTGGGTGCTCTCTCTCTTCCTATCTTTCATGGCATGCACCTAGTGGTTCCAACTCATCTTTGCTTCTTTTAGGCGGTAGGTCATCTCAGCAAGACATTTCCCCTAAAAGAGTCTGGGCAGGAACCCCAGAATAGGTTGAATGTTCAAATAGCGTGTAAAATACTATGAACATTTAGACCCCTAATTACAAAAAATCAATTCAAGCTTAATGTCAAACAATATATGTGCGGATAATGAACATAAGCTAATAACAAAATTGATAAACAATCTAAACCAATTAAAATCACATCCACAACAGAAATTAAATGGCAAAGATTAAGGGAAGAGAGATGCAAACACAAGGACAGCACAACGATGTGTTATCAAAGAGGAAACCGAACCCCTTGGCGTAAAACCTCTCCGCTGCCTTCCGAGCGGTCAATAATCCATTAGAAAATGTAGTTGGGATACATGAACAATAATAGACCCTCCAATCCTAATCTACCCAGTGTACCTAAGCCCTCCAAGCTTCTTGCTCCAACGAGGTTGCGTCGAACCTTTGTCTTTTCTAGCTTACCGGATTCCGCTATAGCCCATAGCATTAACCAATAACCATTGGTCCCTTCCTAACTGCTTCCTAAAGCACCAAAAAGCCTTCTCACAGATGTGGATATGGTGAAAAAAGGATTTGGCCAAGAACCACTCAAGGATGTATTAATGGAGAGGGTGAGAGTAGAGGAATTTAAAGAGTCAATCTTGTTTTTCTCTAGGGTTTCTCTCTCGAAATTCTCTCTAGAAGCTCTCTACATTTCATGGGTATAAAGGTCTATATATAGTGGTGTGTGTTTGGAAAGTGAAGAGTCATTTTTCCAAAACAGAGCTGGCTGGCGACTTGGCCTCGCGACTTGACTGAGTCGCGAGTTCAAGCTGCGAGCTAACTGAATGGCCAATCTAGACTTTTTGTCCTGTAGTGCAACAGCTGACATGACGGTTCAGCTTCTCTGCATGCTTCACTCGTATGTATCTTCTAGCGGCTTGCCAGTCGCGAGCCTCCGTGAGATCCAGTCGTGAGTTCCTGCTTCACTGTACAATCTTGAGCAATTCTTCACACTCTTTCACACACTACCCTTACGTGATTTCCACCTAAATACAGGGTTTCTAAATGCTGAATTACAAGCAAATTGGGCATAGAATAAAGCCAACAAAATGGTTGATTAAATTCAACCTTACAATCTCCCCCTTTGGCTATTTTGTGACAAAGCCCTATAAGAAACTCTAGACTTAACGCGTGAGTTGGGAACAGTTGAGCAAAACTTACTCACACCTAACCCTAGAATCTGTGAAGCTCTTGAACCATAAGAACAAGTATCTCTTGAAACACAACATCACACTATTATCATTGTATGCAGAAAACTTGTAATGCATATTGAGCAAGCACAATGCGATCAAGCAAAATTGGACTTAAACAATAAACCATGGCTTGACCAAAAACGAGCAATCACTATAAATAGTGATCACAATGCTCATTCACACATGAAATGAACATCCGGACATGCAAGCTAATAAGCTCAATTACAAAGTATCATTTGCATGTCTAACACTTAACCAATGCAACAACACAAGGTAATTGCATTAAGGATAAAAATCCAACAAAGGGCACAAGAGTGATGTACTTAAAGAAAATGCATAACATTTAGCAACAAGTACTAGGCTACAAAGCATGGGTACAAAAACCTAAAAGTTTACAAAAGCAAACAGTTACAAATATACCATACACAATATGAAAACAACATAAACACTAAAATATGCTAATATGAAGCAAAATATTAAACGTAGGCCTGCTTGCTAAAATCTCCCCCTTTGATCAAGCTCTTTCTCCCCCTATCATTGTACTCCCTTATCAATATCATCATGTGCCTCTTTTTGTCATGGAATAGCTAGTCCTCATCTTCTTCTAGCTTCCTTTGAATCTGATCCAATTGAGTTTGGAGAGAAGTGAACTTCATATCACATCGAATGTTGTGGTGGTGCAAGATAGATGTGAGTCCGGACATTTTGGTGCTCAGCTCATGGACAGATGCCATAATGTTGTCTAGCTTCTCGTCAAAGGAAGATGAGCTAGAGCACGAACCTCTATGAGATGCTGAAGTTTCCATTTTGATTCCTTTCTGACTATGACCAATGCTAGCGTTAAACGTATGCATGTTGATTAGACATGGTTTTGTGCAGGGAGACTCATCTTCTGATGGATGGATCCCTTTGAGCTTCAAAATCCTAGAAATGAGGTAGCAAAACAGATTGCATATTCGTGACTCAATTCGAAGAATTGTTTTGCGCAGAACATGAAAGATATGTGCACAAATGTCAATCTCTACATCAGAGATCAAATCATGAAGAAATAAGGCACGTCCGAGGTTCATATATCCGGTGCTAGATAAGGGGTACAGGTTGTGAAACATAATGATTGTAAGGACCCTTAATTTCGGAGGAAGAGAGGAAACATTGACTGAGTTCCCATTTGTGATAATTCCAAGTCTTTTTCAAGAGCATCCCGAAGTAGGTCCTCATTTGGACATAGATTATCATAAACCAGTGAGTTTTTAAGCATCGGCCGATTAATGTGAAGGATCTCTGCCAGATATGTCGGAGAGACTGAGAAACTTTTTCTTCTAACCTAGCACTTGAGTTCATCACCTTTAACAATTGCATTGGCATAAAACTCCTTTACCAAATTTTCATATGCTTCATCAAGGTCGAAGAGAAGGTAATTCCAATCCTTGTGAGCAAACCATTTAGGGATGTTGGTGTCAAAAAGAGAAGGTTGATCAACAACCCTTTCAACCAACAATGTAGCATCTCTGAAATAATTCTTATGAGTCTGAAAGGCAGCATAGGATCTGAACTTGTTTGGATCGAACACTCCTGATGGTGAACAGGTCCTTTTTGTTCGAGGTGATAGATCATCAACATCAATGACAGGCTCCTTACCTTTGTTGTTGCCCCCTTTCACAGCTGCTCTCTTGAATGGAGACATTTTCACTCTGCATCATGTTTTAACAAAGACAAGTGGAAGCACACAAGATACCAAATATTATTAGCATTGGGTTAGTTCCAAAACATGGATAATGAAGAAACGCTAAAACTTGAGATTTATGTCCCAATCATGACAGTGAGTGTGTGTGTGCCATTAATAACACAATGTTTACTCAAGATAGAGTAGATCAGAACATAACCACCACAAATCACACAACAATTTCACCAGAAGATCAAATACCCATATTCAATCAGGAGATATACAAATATAAGCAAAAGCACACAAACCAAGAGATATATGCAGTAAATGAGAAATATAAAAAGTAAGAAATAGAACCCATACCTTTTTTTGAAGGTTGAGAAAGTGGTGAAAAAGGAAGTTGAAGATTTTGTGTGTGAACACGGTGGTTTTGAAATAGTGAAAGATAGAACAAAAGATGAACAGCCACAAGGTGCGAGGGAAAAATGAAAAGTTTTTGAAATCAGTCTTGAAAAAGACCCTTATTATGCAAAAACACGCGATTTTCGCGACTGTGTCAAGTCGCGTGCAAGTCGCAAGGACCAGCCGCCAAAACACTTAAGGCAAATTTTGAAAAATTTTCTAAGTGTTTTTCGCAACTAGAAGGTCTACTCGCGAGAGAGTCACGAGATAAGCCGCGAAAATCTCTGTGTACTCCTCGCAACTGAACTTTCCACCTGCGAACAAGTCGCCACACTGAGCCGCGAAAAACATAAAACCCAAATTTTGAAAAGTATTCTATGTATTTTTCACGACTGGGACATTGACCCACCAGTGAGTCGCGAAAACCTTCTGAGTAATTCTCGCGACTGGGCATACGACTAGACTAACTCGTGACTGAGCCGCCAGAATAGGGCAACACGGTTTTTAAGATTTTGGACAATTTTTGTAAAAACAAAATACTTTCCAAAAACAACTAAAACACTCAAAAATATTTTTGTGTTTGATCAACAAAGATTGAGCATGTGAAAACACATTTAATCAGATACAATCACATAAATGAATATGGCATTCATTGAACATAGACATGTGTGATGTGTGTGGATACCAAAAATAAGATAGTCCTTAGTCTAATGTAAAACTTCAATGATCAATTCAATCAAGACATACACAACTAGCATTAGATAACATGACCCCTCTCAATTATAGAAATATGCATATATGACGTCCCACATAACTTGAAAACATAACTTTGAAGCTTTTCATTTGGCTTCATAGACATCATATCATTTGATCTTTTTCAAGTCTTTAGATCTCATTCTAAGATCGATGCCTGAAATTTTTGATATTTCAAATTGATGAGTTAGCCTTTGGCTTTTTGGGTATCATACATTTATTTTGGTCGCTTTCTCTTTTTCCTAGTCAAATACTAATATGTGCGACAGGCTTTTACAGCTTAGTATCTCTTTTCATTTGGAGATTTTTATTTGGTAAGCTCTTTAAGCAAAAACAATAAAATAAAAAATGGGAAGATATATAGGCAAAAGTCTATGCATGTCTCAAGATCAACAAAACCATTTACTAATCATTCATGACAAGGTTGAAGATCTATTTACAACAGTCACATAGATTTCAAGATTTCTCCCACAATGATATGAGTGCATAGGGAACAAGTTAAGCTCGCAAATGCACAAAGCCATTAGTACAAAGGTACAAGACAAAACATGCTTTGAGACAAAACTCAACAATGTTGATCAAACTTTTTGGATTTTCTACTTTTTATGTATTTTTGGATTTTTGACACACAAGCAAGAAAAGATTGATCAAAAGCAGTGCATACAAATAAATGCAAAATTCACAAATGCATAAAGATATGACATTCAATATGAAGAGTCCAACAAAAATTGAAAGAATTAGATCAAGGACCAAAAGAGCAAAAGCTCAACCATAGGAACCTTTCCTCATCCAAACGAAACAATTGTTTGGAATGAGTGTCTCAAGAGAAGTGAGACGAGGGTTGGAAGAATGAGAACCGGAGATGCACATAGACAAGGAGTTAAGAGTATTAAATACTTTCTTTAACAGCGTGCTACTTTCACTCAAATCCGGTTTACCCTTTTTAGCACAACTTCCAAGAAGCTCAAGTTTCTCTTTTCTTTTGGTTCTTTTAAGAGCATGAAACTTAGAGCAATGAGGTCTTAGATGACCAAAGGCACCACAATGGTGACAAACAATGTGTTTAGGTCCATTAGGCTTTTTGGGAAGGGATCTAGCAACATGGTTTTGTTCTCTCTTTAACTTCTGACATTAAGGTCTTATATGACCACTCACACCACAATGGTGACAAGTTGGAACAAACTTAGATCCATTCAAAACCTTAGGTTGAGACCTAAACGGAAGCTTTGACTTAATAGCCTTTCTCTCCACCTTTTGATTTCTTTTGTGTGGAGGAATGTACACCGATTTTTTCTTTGAGATAGAACACACAATAGGCACAAAATCGGGTATCACAACATGATTGCAACAAATATTTTCATCCTTTTTAGCAATAGGTTCAAGAATCAAACACTTGGCATGCATCTTAAGATATTCATTTTCACATTTTAACTCATCAACAAGTTTGTTAGACAAAACAAGTTTAGCATCCAAGTCCACATTCAAACATTCAAACTCTTTTAGCTTTTTAAGATAATTTTCAGCAAGTTTCTTATATTTCTTAACCAATTTGTTGGATTCATTAAGCTTAACAATCAAATTCTTTTGAAACTTCTTCGCCTTTTTTTTTAAGAGTTTGTCATTTGGAATATCAACAACATCCAAAGATTCATGTAACATAACATCACAATCATGAGGATTATCACTCATAGAGGCATTTTCACAAACACGTTGCATGTTACATTCATCAACATCCAAAACATGCATAGAGGCATTCAAAGCACTATCCATGGCAAATAAACACAAGGGATCAAGGATCACACTTAGGTATTTAAACCACAACAAATGATGCGAACCTCAATAAACACACTTTAAGACCCAACAAAAATATTGAATACTTGCCCAAGAAAGCTAAAATTCAGATTTTTGATAGAAACCCTGACCCAATGTTTATAATCGAAACGAAAACCAAAGGTATAAGTATAATACATTGACCCAATAATTATAATTGAATCACAAACCAAAGGTATAAAGTTTGAATGCCACAAGGAAGAATCCCTGATAAGTTCACAGTTCTTGAAGAACCAAAAGAAGAGCAAAGTCTCACATTTTCTGATTTTTATTCAATAATTCTCCCTATTACAATGAGTTCATGCTATTTATAAGGTATGACTGAAAATAGAAAAATATAAAAAGAAAACGTACTAAACAGTAAAACTAGACATTGAAAAACCGGCAAGTCGGGTCGGGTCAATCGGGTCGCAAGTCATAATGGGTCACGGGTCAAAACGGGTTATTTTTAAATAGGTCAAACGGGTTGCAAGTCAAACGGGTCGTGGGTCAAGTCAGGTCACGGGACGGGTCGAGTTGACCCGCATTTTTCAAACAAGTTTTTTTCTTTTTTTTTTGAAATAGATGCAATTTGTCAATTGTTTCTGAGTTCCTTAACTGTAATAAGATTCTCATTGGTGATACTGTTACCACTTACCAATTACCACTAAACACTTGATACCTAAATTTGGTGCAACTCTTGTTCCAGCTTTCTAGAAGTTAATCTTGGTATAATCTTCGATCTGTTTAAAATAGGAAGAGAAAATGAAGGTGGCAAGTAAAGAATAATAAACTATAATGGAGTACATAACATATTAAGTGAAGAAGAATAAGTAAATATCTTATAAGAATTACACCTCAATATCAATCTACTCAACATTGGTAGACGTGGTAAAACGGGTGGGTCGGGTCGGGTCAATCGAGTCGCGGGTCAAAACGGGTCACGGGTCAAACGGGTTGCTGGTCAAACGGGTCGGGTCAGAAAATTCTGACCCGTTTTGCCATGTCTAAGAAAAACCCTAAATAAAAGTTGATTTGATTTGAAATTAACATATCCAAAATAGGAAAATGCTAAAAAAATGTCATAAATAATAAAAGTCTAAAATTAAGATAGATTTGGTTCGAAATTAGAAGCTCCAGAGTAGGAAAAATGTCTATTAACTGATATGGAGCTGGAAAATCAATCAGCCATTAATCCACACCATAAATCACGCCCAATTCAGCCAGATTGGCCCTCAATAGCTTGGATTAAATTTATTATGCCTTCATCTTCCTTTGGGCCAAGTTTGGAATGTCCTATGTTAGAATCAGCCCAAATCTCTTGAAACAACTCATTAAGTGCTTATTTGATCTTCTTGGATCTTGCTTTAGTAATAGGCCCAACTGGAACATGCAACGGATCCTTGAATGCTTGTTGATTCTCTCATCAACAAGTGTACCCACTCTGATACCAATTGAATGTTCAAATAACGTATAAAACACTATGAACGTTTAGACCCCTAATTACAAAAAATCAATTCAAGCTTAATGTCAAACAATATATGTGCGGATAATGAACATAAGCTAATAACAGAATTGATAAACAATCTAAACCAATTAAAATCACATCCACAGTAAAAATTAAATGGCAAAGATTAAGGGAAGAGGGATGCAAACACAAGGACGACATAACGATGTGTTATTGAAAAGGAAACCGAAGCCCTCGGCGTAAAACCTCTCCACCGCCTTCCAAGCAGTCAATAATCCACTAGAAAATGTAGTTATGATACATGAATAGCAATAGACCCTCCAAGCCTAATCTACCCAATGTACCTAAGCCCTCCGAGCTTCTTGCTCCAACGAGATTGCACCGAACTTTTTTCTTTTCTAGCTTACCAGATTCCACTATAGCCCATAGCATCAACCAATAACTATTGGTCCTATCACGACCCAAATCCATGGAACATGAATTTAGATGCATGACTATCTTACTGAGCTTACATAACTCTATAAACATAATAAATTTAAACATAAATCAATAAAACTCCAAGTAAACAATGCTCTTAATAAATCTTTTACAATACTAAAGTCCTCAATTTAGAATAATCTCCAAAATATTGTGAAAACTAAAGCGGAATAAAAATAGCTAATATTCCTTTAAGGCTTTAAGTATTATTGACTTCGCCTAAAACTCCCACGCTCTACCTTGCACCTTATGAAGAAATCCAAAGGTTTTGTTCCCCAACTAAACTTTAATCTGAAAAAAAATTGTAATTGATCGGGTGAGCCACACATCTAGTAAGTAATTATACAGAATACACAATGGAGAAGAGTCAAGCAAAGCACGAGTATTTTGCTTTTACACAAACTTATTCAATGATATCAAAAATAATTATTCCACAAAATATATAATGAATCACTTAATACATATGTAATCATATCTTAAAATCATTAGAAATCACATACATATAATTGATCAGAATACAGTGTCACATATACACATCACATATTCTCACATACAATCCTGTGAGCGGATACCAACATCTAACCCTTGCTAGTGAGGGATCAACACATATTCTCACATACAATCCTGTGAGCGGATTTACACATATATCTGATATATCTGATCAATTCTAAAAACACTTATTTTTAGTCACATGTCACAAAAGCAAAGTTTATACAAAATATAATAATTTACTTGATATTAACAATTATTCCAAATACAGAGGCATATCAAAGATCACAATATTGAATAGAACATAAATCAAAGGATGCTTGACTCTTTTGGGAAACGAATAGAAACTGAGGAGTTTATATAAATATATTACAATTCTTGAGTAAATCTGAAAATTTAATTTGCTAAAAGAAACATTTTAAATACTATTTGGAGAATAGGAATATGACTAAAATCACTTGGTTTTAACAAATTTAAAGAACAAGAATCTTTTTAGAAAATTTACTTTGAAACTCAATTATTTTTGAAAAATAGTTTAGTTTAGAAATAACCTTTTAAATGAGATTTGGACATTCAAAACGTTATTTAAAATTCGAAGTATCTCTTTAAAAACATAATTTAATAGTCGAAATTTCTCTTTCAATGATGCAAAAATACTTTTGACAAACTTTAGAAAATATAAGTTTGAAATACAAAACTTTTGAAAACTTTTAACTTCTAAGAACCTAATGGACAAAACTTGTGCATATTATGCATAATTACTTACAGCACTCGAATCCCTCTGAAAGTCCAGCCGAAACAACCTCCAAAAAGCCTCAAAACACTCTTAAATAAGACCTATAATCAATCATGGAAATTACTAAATATCCTCCACAAAATATAAAACTGATAGGATTATACAAACTGACTCACTAGTAATTAAACTTTGCTAAACTAATAACACTTTTAACACTAAATTTATAGTTTCTCTAACCAATGACGTTCTAACCAAAAAATATTCCCTTAAATTAATCGAAACTCGTATTGCCATGAGGAAGGCAGTAGCCAAAAATATCATTGACCTAGCATTTAATATAAAACCCCATTGAAAATGTAAGAGCCATATACCTAAATAGATACTTGTAATCCATGGCTTGTTCACACAGTGGGCAACCTAGCATTTTATTATATAACTCTGATGAACATGTGAAGGCCATAACCATGAATAATATATTGATCCATGACTTAGTTCATGGATTACACACGGTGGCCCAAAACTAGAATTATGTATATATAAATATCCCAACGAAACAATGTTAAAGGCTTAAAGCCATCCTAACCTTCAAGCCATCTTCCTTTATTTCCAAATCGCAACTATCTCTAAAGATTCAGCAGCTTTTGGATTAACGTTATTGAGGTCTTTAAAGCCATCCTCTAATATATATATATAACCCAAGAAAACGATAAATCTACCTAACATATATAACCCCAAACGTTAAAGCCATATTCATAATTGAGATTTGAAATTCCATGATAAGATTCTAACTTTTTAATTCTTTGATTCTAACAAATGGAAAATCATACCTGGAACAATTGGTTGCCTCTTCAATTAACTCCAAGGAGAAATACACCTCCTAGCCTCCTTAGTGATAAAAACCTTCCTATGAAAAACCCTAATTTATCTCTTCATTTACCTTATATTTGACACATCAGAGATGTGGGCTTGGTGGGGTAGTGGGCTGGAGTTTAAAACCCACTTAAACTTATTTCTTTAGTCTCCAAGAGGCCCATAAAACATTTTCCTCCTTTATTTATATATTTCTTATTTTAATTGCTACACTAAATTTTATGCACTAAAACTTTAATTTTTTTTTTCACGTATTTGCAGCACCACAAAATTGTCTGCTCCCATCTTACTGTGCACACACATATAGTACCTCAACTCTATATTAAGAATGACAAGGTATGGTGACAATCATAAAAGCAAAATTGGGGTATTACAGGTCCCTTCCTAACTGCTTCCTAAAGCACCAAAAAACCTTATCACAGATGTGGGTATGGTGAAAAAAGGATTTGGCCAAGAACCTCTCAAGGGTGTATCAATGGAGAGGGTGAGAGTAGTGGAATTTGAAGAGTCTCTATGTAAAAATTGTGGATGAGTCAATCTTGTTTTTCTCTAGGGTTTCTCTCTCGAAATTCTCTCTAGAAGCTCTCTACATTTCATGGGTATAAGGGTTTATATATAGTGGTGTGTGTTTGAAATGCGAAGAGTCATTTTTTCAAAACAAAGCTAGTTGGCGACTTGGCCTCGCGACTTGGCTGAGTCGCGAGTTCAAGCTGCGAGCTAACTGAATGGCCAATTTGGACTTTTTGTCCTGTAGTGCAACAGCTGGCACGACGGTTCAGCTTCTCTGCATGCTTCACTCGTGTGCATCTTCTGGCGGCTTGCCAGTCGCAAGCCACCGGCAGATCCAGTTGCGAGTTCTTGCTTCATTGCATAATCTTGAGCAATTCTTCACACTATCTCACACACTACCCTTACATGATTCCCACCTAAATATAGGGTTTCTAAATTCTAAATTACAAGCAAATTTGGCACGGAATAAAGCCAACAAAATGGTTGATTAAATTCAACCTTACATAGGTTTTCCCCTTCTCCCCCCCACCAAACCATACTCTTTTACCTCTGACCCATGACCTCACCACTTCCTGTATTGGCTGGGTACAAGCTGATGATGTCTGGGCCTTGTGCGTGCTTCAGTTCTGTGCATGTCCAAAATCTGCTTGCTACTCATGCGTTCGCCATGGTCTGGAGGCTCGCCTGCACATTCTGCCACCCATCCTTGGCTTCTTATGGCATGAGCCATTTTCTGACCTCTCATTCTTTAAGGCCCGCTCCCCTCGGGGGTTGGGTTTCGCTTAACTGTGGGCTTTTCCTCCTTCAACCCATTCTTTTGCTCTTTTCTACAATTTTTGCATTTCCTACCGTACTGCTCTGCTATTTCTGCTATGATGTTATTTGACCCCCACCTGCTAGGCCTCTTTGAGCCTGCTGCTTATTATTCTCTCAATGACTCAGTATGGTCATTGGGCTTTTTTATTACATTGCTTGCGAGCTCCATTCATTTCCTTTTGGGCATCCTTGGACCATTTACTTTCCTTGGGCATCCTTAGCCCTTTCTGATTCTATGTTCCCATGGGCTTTTACTAATTCCTTTGGGCTTCCCTAGCCCAATTACTTTACCCTTCATCCTTGGGGCTCATGGGCTTTCCATCAACCCCTTACTTTCTTTACTTGCATTACTTCGGGCCTGCTATGACCTATTCTCACTTTTCTACGTCACATACTACCCATGGGTTTGCTACTTCTCTCTTTCCGAGCTCCTCTACGCCCACTTGCTTCCTCAAGGCCCATTTGTTTATTTTATGGTCTTATGATCCATTATTCCTGCCACTTGGGTTTAATGGCTTTTCTATCCAATTTCTAACTCATTTCTGCCCATGTTACTGGGCTTCTTCCTTCTATTGGGCTTCTCAAAATGAGCATCAACAATCTCATAAGAGCATTCACATCAAACAACTCAAGAATTTTAGATTTTGACCACTCAAAACACTACTTTATCTATTTTACAACTCACTTTACAATTCATCCAACATAAAAGGTTCTATTTTTCACATCACACCTAAAAACTATTCATTTTTTTTATTCATTTCTCTCCTTCTCCCTTTTTGTCAGTCTCTCTCTCTCTCTCTATCTCACACACACACACACACGCGCGCGCACGCGCACACACACACGCGCACACAACCCACCATTCATCATCTCCATAAATCCACAATCAACAACCACCCAATCACCACCACCGTCAAGCTTTCATTAGACCCAAACAATCACTACCCACCATCACAACCGCCACAACCCAATCTTAACCCAACCACCCCAGCCTGATCTTAACCCCAACCACCACATGTAGGAAAAACACATGGAAAATACAGTTTTGTATCTCATAGAGAAACACGTAGCGGAATATAAACATATCTACTTCATTCATGTAAGATAACATGCAAGATCTGAATTTTAGAAACAAAGAAAAAGAAGGCGTACCTTGATGCAATGAAATTCAAAACAAAATGAAGATTGAACTTGGGAAGACTTTCAATCATCACTCTAATTCAACAATGTGCCCAAGATGTATGGTCTCTCAATAAGTTCTATACGTACTTGTTTAAGAGAATAATCAAGTGTCATGAGTAAACTCTGAATCTTTCTCTTTTTAATCATACGTATATTTATGCATTTGGCAATTACTTTATTTAATAACTTTTATTAAATAAATAACTGATTATCTAATTGAGTTAGCCTTTTGGGCCAGCCCAATTGGGGTTTAGTGTGTAGCTTGGAGTGTGACCAAAAGGGACAAATAAAGCCCTAACTCTAATGGGCTTTGGACTTATCTGTCAACTCTTGACAAGCCCAAAGTTACCATTAATTATATTTAATACCACTATATAAATATAATTGCACTCTAGACCTTATTAATAAATTATATCCCAAAACTTTATTAAACATTTAACCTCTTCATGAAAATATTCGTAGTAATACAAAGTCATAATATATAACTATCACTTTGAAGATTACTACATTTTGATCCTTAAGTACCCGGTTTAATCTTTTTAGTTATTCATATATATTTTATGAATCTAATTTCATAGAATATAAATTTTAGTAACTCTTTACTAAAGTGGTTAAGCCTAATACTCTGAATAACCAAACCCATTAAATTTATCTGAAGGTAATGTTTTATATCTCTATAAAGAGACCATGAATTCCATCTTGAGAATATATGTTCCTTCAACATTACGTGTGATTGCCCAATATATTGTGGTTTTAATCGTATGTCTAGATCTCACTCCTGATATATTAAAGCAACTTATATTTCATAATCAGATTCATTATTCCCTCAAGATTAAGAGTTTATGTAAATGAAAGTCGTGAAATTTATTATTCATTTGACAGTCGTTAATAGAATAATAAATTTCACAGTAGTCCAATTCAATATGTCTTATATACTTAAAACATATTAACATATCAACTAGAAAGCTTCACTTCCATGATCAAGACAAATCATCTTAATTGACATGTTATAGTCTTCGTAGATGAAATGCCCAATTTCATCACCGACTACAAACTAAGATTTTGAGTTTACAAAGAACTTATGATTTATATCTTATATGACTAAATCACATAAATCACATACTATACATCTCAAGAACTATATTATAATGTCCAAATATTCATGCTATCATTATTTTAGATAATAATAAAATAAGTTTATTACATAGAACATAATGTCATACATAGCATACAATAGGATTTTAGGGCACTAATCCTTACACCCCAACCTCAACCTCTACCCACCTAGCCCAACCCAATCTCAACCCCAACCACCCTAACCTCAACCCAACCCAACCGAATCTCAACCCACGCACCCCACCCCAATCTCTTCCCACCCACCCTGACCACCACCCACCATAGCCACCACGAGCCACCACTTGAGAGAGAGAATGAGAGAACAAATAAAGTGAGAAGGAAGGAGAAGAGACACGAACGAGAGAATGATATAGGGTGAGAGACATGGATGAGAGAGAGAGAGAGAGAGAGAGAGAGAGAGAGAGAAACTAATTTAATAAAGTGGGAAGGAAAGAGAAAATAGTTTTTTATTGGTAACAACTTGCTACAGTAGGTTGCTAGTAGTAGCAACTGTAGCAAGTTGCCTAAAAAAAAAGGTTTGACAACGTTGATGAAGAGAGTTTTTTTTTTTTGGTGATTTTGTTGCTAAAATAAGTTTTTAGCAATTTTCACACCTTTGGTGTGAATACTTTAATAAAGTGATATTGCTCCTGTGTAGTTATCAGATGCAGCTGTATGTTCAGACTTCAGTTATACTTAGAACATGTACTTACCGATATACTTGTTATTCGAATGCCTATCTTACAATTTTCTTCTCGTATGTGATTATATAATTTGGACAGTATTGGCTTATGTTTCTTTGTATTATTATTGAAGACCTTTATGAGTGGCAGTGTGAGTCAGTGCGTGTATGTAATTATCGACACACTTAGTTGGGAGATGTTGGGTCTAGGGAAGTCACAACTTTTCTCAGCCTTTTGGCTAAGATAAGTGTAGGTCCAATGAAGCCCTAAAGCAAGCTAAAGAGAGATTCTTCGTTGGAGGGATCATTAGATAAACCGCAATTGTTGTCTGAGTTTGGTTGGCAAATGCAAAATCTAAATTATACTTAAGCTAGCATATTACACCGCTGTGTTTGATGTTGGCTTATTTGAAAAAGAGGGTTTAAAAGGCTCTAAAGCTTGTTTCCAATGCTTATTGTTAAATACTGTTAGAATATAATTAATCTCAATAGACCCTTATACTTTACTAGCCTGATCGCATTGTGATGAGGCTTTTTTTTAAAAAAAATTATCAAGTGTCATAATTTCCCTTTTTTTATAAAAAATTTAGATAAGTTTATTTTGAAGACATGAATTAGTAGGAGAGTGTCCTATTTTGTAGGCATCTTAAGTAGAGTTAGAGATATATTTATATTGGGTTATCCTTAAGTTTTTCCCTCGTTAAATATAAGGTTTAGGGATATTTCTGAACCATATAAAAGTCCAATTCAAATAAAAGAATCATCTTATAAATCGTATAGATTACTTACTACAATTTAATACCCAAATTTTCAGACTTTCACACTTATAAACAAAATGTCTTTCAGTTACTAATTTGTGAAGCAAGACAAGGTTCAACTTAGAAGCCAAACATGAAATAGCTTTGAATAGCCATGAATACTGTTAGATGAATTTGAAAAATTAAACAAGAAATATTTTAGGTAAAAAACGATTCAAGCTTAAATGCCAAATTAATACTGTACAAATCAAAATTTTCAATTGAATTTGTTATTTTCATCATAATTTGCAATATTGCAATTATTGAATCAATCGGGTGGGAATAGCATAACTTAATAGTTGACCTCCAAGTGTCTTTAAGGTCTCCCATTTCACACCCTCTTTTGAAGAAGAAAAAAAATATTATATATATATATATAGTCTCAACTTTATTGTCTTACTACTTTTATCTCCCACGATCTCTCTCTAGCATGTATAACAATTTTACACCATTTTGGACACCGAATATTTTTGCCTTCAAAAGTTAGGTTTGTTTATCCAAAGAATTAAAGATGTTTTTCATTCGACTTTTCCTTGCTTCAGCTGTCACCTTTTACTTCACAAGTTTTATTTTTGGAGCCACTGACACTGTATTGGTGGCTGATGAAATATGTTCTCACTCTCTGTTTCTCTCACACACAGTTGTGTATGTGATATATAGCTTGAGTTCCTTTTTTTTTTTTTTTTCCTTTTCTTTTCTATTCTCTATAAAATCTTTGTTAAGTTTGTTTCCGTGAGAATGGAATGGAAGTCAAATTTGGTTGAAAATATTCACAAGTATGATTGATTTGATTTTCTTTTTAAGCTTACTTTTATATTTTGTTTTTGGTGGTGATAACGCTTCACAGTACAAGCTTTACGTGACATAGGGAAGACTTTGGAGGACTGGAATTCAATGTAGATCCATGCAGTGCACAATTTGTATGGGCCAAAGATTTAGAAAATGCCGTTTAATTGCAGTATCCCCAATACCACCGGCTGCCATGTTGTCAGCATGTACGCTTTCTCTCTCTCTCTCACGCGTACATAACACCAAACATTTAAACCATTGAAGTACTGTGTTACTATTCACAATGATAACTTAGGAACTGTTTGGTTTTTGTGTTTCTATCGTCCATAATTCTGTTTCCATCACTCATATTATGGACAAAATTGGAAAATGCCCCGTTTGAACAAAAAAAACAGCATTATGCCCTCTTTTCCAAACTAAATAGGAAAATGCCCCTCTTTTGTAACTCGATTTTCTCAAAATCGAGTTATAAAAAAAAAAATTCTGGAGCCCTATAGTGGCATTTTTAAGGACCTATAGTGACATTTTCAGGACCTATAGTGACGTTTTGTAACTCGACTTCTATAAAATCGAGTTATAGGCAATTTTTTTAATTTTTTTTACCTATAACTCGATTTCATATAAATCGAGTTAAAAAACGCCACTATAAGTCCTAAAAACGTCATCATAAGCTCCTAAAAAACATTGCTATAGGACCTAAATCGATTTTGAGAAACTCGATTTTCAAAAGAAGAGCATTTCCCTATTTAGTTTGGAAAATAGGGCATAATGCTGCTTTTTTTGCTCAAACGGGGCATTTCCCAATTTTGTCCCTCATATTACTGTTCACAATGATAACTTAGGGGCTGTTTGGTTTTTCTGTTTCCATCGTCCATAACTCTGTTTCCATCACTCATAACTCAAAATAGGTGGGTCTCATGGCTGAGAAGTCTGTTTGGTTTTTGTTTCTAATTTTTGTTTCCATCACTCAATTCTCTGTTTTTTGAGTGATGAGTTATGGAAACTGAAAACACATTTTAGGTGTTTTTAGTTTCCAAAACTCAGTTTCCAATGGCATTTTCATAATTAAACCCGCATACCTGGACCCACGATCAGAGCAACACACGTGATGCGTTGCTTTTAACATTCATTATTCTAATGAATGGGTTTTTTAACACCATGTATTTTTGGCCACCACAGGTTTACATAGTGTACTTTGGAGAGCACTGTAGAGAAAAAACATTGAACGAGATAGAAGACATCCATCATTCATATTTGCTCTCTGTAAAAAAGAATGAAGTAGATGCTAGCTTATTTACAGTTACAAGCAAAGCATCAATGGCTTTGCTACGGTGCTCACACCTGAAGAAGCCTCCAAACTAACTAGTAATAAACAAAAACATCACATGGGTTTGTTTCCAATCATTAATCTCTGTTTTTTATTTACATCTAATATTGAAACAATGGTTTTGAACAGAATTGAAGGAAGTAGTATCGGTATATCAAAGCAACCCAAGAAAGTATTCTTTGAACACTACAAGGTCATGGGAGTTTTTAGGCTTAGAACAGGGAGAGACAAAACCAATAAAGGCTAACAGTTGTTCCAGAGAAATACGAAGGAAAAAAAAAAAAAAAAAAAAGGAGGAGAGGCAGAGAAAGATGTAAGAGTTAGGGGAAAAAGAAAAAAAAAAAAGGAGAGAAAAGTCTTTCTTTGGGTCAGTGTGTGGGTCCCAAAAAACAATGGAAATAATTGAGTGATGAGAACTGAAAATATGTGCCAAATGTGTGAGGTTAGGAAATTTGGGTTTTTTAAGTGATGAGTGAGGAGTGATAAGTGACGAAAATTGTAGGGCTATTTGTAGGGCAAGATTGCCTTTTTAGGTTTGCCCTAGTTTTTCTTTTTCCATTGGTTCACCGTTTGGTGGGTTTTGCTCAAAACCTATTTGGGATGTTTGGAGAGGAGATGCGGTCTAGTGAACTCGAAACGGGTTTGTCTTCGTTTGAACAAGATGGGGCTCTTGAGGTTTCTTCATCGAGAGTTCCATTTAAAGCTTTGGGAGTGCTTTGTACTCTCAAAGACAAGGACGAATCTAGAATTAGGAATAGATTTCAATTTTCTTCCTCCGTTAAGATTAGGATCCCTGACGTTGATGATAGAGCTTTTTCTTATTTTCCTGACGAAGTTTGCTTCTATAAGGCTGACTTCGCTAGTGGGCTTTGCTTCCCTGTTCACCCCTTCACTTGGGAATTGTTTCTTCGTCTAAAACTTGCTCTCGCTCAACTTGTCCCAAATTCATGGAGGACGATTATATGTTGTATGGTGACATGGATGTCTGCCAATGAAGGTGATATCCTTAGAGTAGAAGAGTTCTTGCATCTTTATCATTTAAAACGATCTAAGCTTCTTGGTTATTGGGAATTTAAACCTTGGGATAAAAGGTTAAGATTGGTTATTGATTCCCCTTGTCCCCTTCGTGAGTGGAAAACTAGCTTCTTCTTTGTGTTTGGTGATGGTTGGGAAACCACTCCTCATGAAAATTCAAATCACGTTTCCTAATTGCTTCATAGGTGGGGCACTCCTAAGTCTGGTGCATCCTTCATTTTTCTTTTATATATACGTGTTCATATATACATATGCTCATCATTTCTTAATTTTGCAAAAAAATTTGTCTTTATAGAATCTCCTTGTCCTCGTCTGAAGAAGCACTACCACAATTGTCTAGAGAAAGTTAGGGATATATTAAAAGTATCTCGAACTTTAATGAACTTATTTCTCCACAGTCACTCTTTCTCCATTTCCTTGGACCAGAACCGATAAATACTATTAAAAAGAGTAAGTGTACTTTATTTTTTCATGTTACCTTTAAATGAATTTTTCCTGATGATTCATTTATTTATTTTTATTTTTATTTTTTGTAGGAATGGCAACTAGCTTCATAAAGGGAAATGCCACAAAGACAACGAGCCGTCCAATGGAGAAGATCCTATGGTCACTTCTTCCACTGTTATGCCTGCCCTTCAATATCCTGCTTCTCCCACATCGTCATTGGAGATGATTACCCCTACTAATGAGGTGGCCCGAAGGAGAAGGTGAGATAAGGCAATGGTTGGAACTTTTTGGGATGAGGCCAACTGAGCTATGGTGAAGGCCCACGATGCCATTTCTATTAAGGATTTGAAATCACTGATGACCAAACCTTCGAATGAATTGATGTATTCTCATGTTCATAAGATTATACATGTATGCTTTTTAACTTTGTCATATAGTTATGCGAATGTTTCTCCTTTGAATTCTTTTATCCTTTTGTGTTTTAGGTGTTTGGTGAATCTCTGTATATCTCGGGGAAATATTTGGACTATGAGGAGAAGTTCGTGGTGGCTCAGTCCAAGGCAAACTCACTTTCTTCTGAAAATGAAGTGCTGAAGTCAAAGGTCACATCCCTTTCTAACGAGGTGGAGAAAGCTCAGGATCGTCTGAAAACTTTGGAGAGAGATGTGAACACCTAGAAGGCTTTCTCCAAATTGAAGGATAAGCAGATCAACAATTACTTGCTCAAAATTCAAAAAGCTGGTCTTGAAGCAATGGAGAAGCTCAACAATTCTGACGAGTATTCAAACATGCAGTGCAATTACTATATGGATGGTTTTGAACTTTTCTACAAGTATATGGCCAAGCATCATCCAAACCTGGACTTCTCTCCACTTGACATGAAGGCAGTTGAGATGGAGATTTTGGAAGATCATACTTCAAATGACACAAAAACTAATACTGCTGAAGATTTGATTTAAGACGATACAACCGTTACTACCGAAGTCCCAATGGATCTATCTCCTTCGAATCCTATTTGAAATGCTTTTACTTCTAACTTTGAAAAGAGCAATGTCTTGGACTTGTTTGTTTTGAGCAAGTTTACATTTCCTACTTTTTTTTAAACAATCTCTTGGGCTTCTTTGTTTTGAGCGCGTTTGTTCTAACAATTTTTGCATCATGTTTGAATACTTCGTTGTTTGACATTATTTCTCTTGGTTTCTCTTTTTTGAATATGACTTGTGAGCATTTGGTGGTCATGTTTGGACTATGAGGAGAAGTTCACAATGGCTCAATCCAAGGCAGACTCACTTTCTTTTTAAAATGAAGTGCTGAAGGCAAAGGTCACATCCTTTTCTAACAAGGTGGAGAAAGCTCAGGATTGTTTGAAAACTTTGGAGTGAGACGTGAACACCGAGAAGGCTTTCTCCAAATTGAAGGATAAGCAGATCAATGATGCCTTGCTCAAAATTTAGAAAGCTGGTCCTGAAGTGGTGGAGAAGTTCAAGAAGTCTGATGAGTATTCAGACAAGCTGTGCGATTACTATGTGGATAGTTTTGAACTTTTCTGCAAATATATGGCCAAGCATCATCCAGACTTGGACTTCTCTACACTCGACATGAAGGCAGGTGAGAATGAGATTTTGGAAGATCGTCATTCAAATGATGCGAAAGTTGATACTGCTGAAGATGTGGTGGGAGATGATACAGCCGTTACTGCCGAAGTCCCAATGGATCTGTCTCCTTCTAACCTTTTGAAATGCTTTTACCTCTAACTTTGAAAAGAAAAATTTCTTAGGCTTGTTTGTTTTGAGCAAGTTTACATTTCCTACTTTTTTAAAAAACAATCTCTTCATTTGTTTTGAGCACGTCTGTTCTGAAAATTTTTGCTTCATGTTTGAACACTTCATTGTTTGACCTCATTTCTCTTGATTTCTCTTTTTTGAGTATGACTTGTTAGCAATTTTGGTGGTCATGTTTGGATGATGATTATGTTATGCTTTAGATAACTTTCCAAGTCGTGTATGAAGATTTGAGTTATGTATTGATAAATTTTTGGTCATGTATCAATGACGATTGAGTTATGTATTAACAACTCCTTAAGTCATGTATTAATGACGATTTGGTTATATATTAATAACATTTTGAGTCATGACTTTTTAGTTATGTATTAATAACTTCTTAGGTTAAGTTATGTATTAATAACTTTTTTTGTCATGTATCAATGACGGATTAGTTATGTATTAATAACTTTTTAGGTATCAATGACGGATTAGTTATGCATTAATAACTTTTTAGGTCATGTATTAATGACGAATTAATAACTTTTTAGGTCATGTATCAATGACGAATTAGTTATGTATTAACAACTTTTTAGGTCAGGTATCAATGACGAATTAGTTATGTATTAACAACTTCTTAGGTCATGTATCAAAGATGAATTAATTATGTATTAATAACTTCTTAGGTCATGCATCAATGACGAATTGGTGACCTTTGTGAAGAATATGTGATTTAGTTGTTAGAAATAAATGACGATAATATTATCTTAATAATACTGTTCTTCATGCTTTATTTTTGAAAGAAATAAATCCTGGCAGAAATAGGAACTAATAGAAATGGAAATACACCTTTAGTAAAGTTCAAATGGGAGTTCTTTAGGGTTTCTTACTGATAGTATTTCTTTAAGTGCAGTGCTCTATGTTCCATAGATAGGATAATTCTTGACCGTCCATTTTCTTCAAGTAGTATAAGCCTTGTCTAGAATGGTGAATAACTTCATAAGGTCCTTCCCATGTTGGTCCCAATTTTCCTCGAGATGGGTCTTTTGTTGCTTGCAAAACTTTTCTGAGGATGAGATTCCCTAGATTAAATCTTCTGACCTTCACTTTCTTATCATAGTACCTAGCCATTGCTCCTTTGTACTTCGTCATTCTTTGCTGAGCTTCGCCTCTAACTTCATTGATCAAGTCCATATTACTATTAAGTTCTTGTTGATTCTTCTATTCTTCATAAGTCTTCACCCAAATGCTTGTCAACCTTACTTCCTTTGGGATGACGGCCTCAGAGCCAAAAGTCAGCTTGAATGGTGTTTCTCCCACTAGCACCCTTGTCGTCGTCCTGTATGCCCATAGGACATTTGGTATTTTTTTGGCCATGTACCCTTTGTCCCCTCAAGCTGAGTTTTGATAATTTTTAGCAGGCTTCAGTTTATCACTTCAATCTGTCCATTTTCTTAAGGATGTCGTGGAGAAGAATAATGATTCTTAATTCCTAGATCTTGGCAAAATTTTCTAAACATGGAATTGTCAAACTACTTCCCACTATTCGATATTATTGTGTTAGGAATCCCAAACTTGCAAACTATATTCTTCCATACAAAGCTTTGGATTTTGGCCTCTGTGATCATCGCTAATGGCTCAAGCTCTACTCATTTGGTGAAGTAATCGATTGCGATGACCAGAAATCTAACCTGCTTTTTCCCTAGTGGGAATGGGCCCATAATGTCAATCCCCCAATGAGCCAAGAGCCAACGTATGGTTACTGGTGTCATTGATTCTCCTAGTCATGTCTAGACGTTGGCAAATCATTGACATCTATCACACGCCTTGATGAGGTCATGTGCATCCTTCTACAATGTTGGCCAGTAGTAGCCAGTTTTAAGTGTTTTTCCAGCTAAAGATTTTGCACCTGCATGATTTCCATAGACACCTTCATGGATTTCTCGTAAGACATAATTGGATTCTTCTAGGCTAATGCACCGTAGATACTGGAGTGAATGCCCTCGTCTATATAACACTTCGTCAATGATAACAAAGTGTGTGGCTCCTATCTGAATCTTCTGTGCTTCTGCTTTATCTTTAGGAAGTCGTCCTTCTTTCAAAAATAAAATAATAGGAGTTGTCTAATCAACTGACGAGGCCAATCTTGCAAAGAAGTCTACCTCTATGTTTTTTATTCTAGGGATCTGCTAAAAGTCGATGTCATCAAAGTATGGCAAGAGCTGTTGGACAAGCTTTAGATACTTCTGCATTCTTTCTTCCTTCGCCTCATATTCTCCCATCACTTGACCAATCACCAACTAAGAATCAGCTTGGACGATCACATCTTTGGCTGCTACAATTCTAGCCAACTGTTAGAGGAGCTTCATACTCAACTTCATTATCTGTTGTTGGGAACTACAACCTGACTGCATACTTCATGACATCTCCTTCTAATGATATGAGAACAACTCTTGCTCCTCTAGCCTTCTTGGAGGCAGATCCATCTATTTGGATCGTCCATGTTCTCTTGGAGACTCTTCTTCATCTTGGGCATGAGTGAATTCTACAATGAAGTCCATCAGGACTTGGGTTTTGATTGCAACTCATGGCTATATTCTACGTCAAATTGACCTAATTCAACGGCCCACTGAATAGGGTGCCTTGCTGCATTTATCTTGTTCATCATCTTCCTTATTGGCTGATCTGTCATGACAATGATAGGATGAGGCTGAAAATAGGGACGAAGTTTTCTTGAGGCAATTATCAGTGTAAAAGCAATCTTCTCTAACTTCGGATACTTGGCTTCGGCTTCTTGAAAAGCCTGGATAGTATAATATACTGGTTTATGTACCCTTTCTTCTTCTCTAATCAAGGTCAAGCTTACCGCTGTGGTTGACACTACCAAATATAGGTACAGTTCTTCTCCTATCATTGATGGGATTAGCAATGATGGTTGTGTTAAGTACTCCTTTAACTTCGTCAGAGCTTCCTCACATTCGTCAGTCCATTGGAAAGCTTTCCTAAAGACTTTGAAGAATGGTAAACACTTGTCTGTCTTCTTAGAGATGAATTTCCCTTACTTTGTCTGGATTCTCCTCTATGCCTTGTTGGGACACCATGAAACCTAGGAATTTCCCTGAAGAAACATCAAAAACACATTTTGTTGGGTTTAGTTTTATTTTGTATTTACTTAGAGTGCTGAAGGTCTCTTTCAGATTGTCCATATGATTTTCTTCTTCCTTGCTCTTCACCAGCATGTCATTTACATATACCTCCACATTTCTCCCTATTTGTTGAGAGAACATTCGATTTACCAACCTTTGGTATGTGGCCCTTGCATTTTTGAGTTCGAAGAGCATAACTCTATAACAATACAATCATTGACTAGTGATGAAAGTAGTCTTCTCTTAATCTTCTTCATTCATCAAGAATTGGTTATAACCAGAAAAAGCATCCATAAAACTCAAAAGCTTGTGTCCAACAAAAGAATCCACTAGTTGATCAATTCTGGGCAATGGAAAACTGTCCTTTGGGCATGCTTTATTTAGGTCCGTGAAATTAACACACATCCTCCATTTGCCATTAGCCTTCTTGACCATCACGACATTTGCCAGCCAGTCAAGATAGAAGAACTCTCTGATAAAGCCTGCTGTCAAAAGTTTGTCTTCCTCCTCTTCTACTGCCTTATTGCGTTCTGATGCGAATACTCTTTGTCTCTGCTATACCGATTTGCACTCCGAGTTGACATTGAGATGATGTTGAATGATCTCTCTGTCTATCTCTAGCATATCTTCATGACTCCATGCAAAGACAACCTGGTTTTCTTTCAAGAAGGTGGTTATCTTCATCTTTTTCGAAGCTAAGAAGGCCGATCCTACCTTTATCACTTTGGTAAGCTCTCTTGGGACAATCTCCACATCTTGTAATGTTTCTGCTAGTTTTGAAGTAGGTTCTGGTTCGTCTATCATCCATGTATGATTTTCTCCTAAAGCTAGAGCGACTTAGTAGCATTCCCTAGCCAAAACCTAATCTCCTCAGATCTTTCCTACACTGTGGGCTGTTCAGAACTTCGCCTTCAAATAGTATGTTGATGTTGCTATTTTCAATCGGTTGAGCGTTGGTCGTCCCAAAATGACATTGTATGTTGATGGGAAATCCCCCACAAGAAAATCAATTTCCTTATAAATCTGGGCTGGATAAGTGCCTGCAGTTATCGTTAGCTTGATGATGTCTTTAGGGACAGTCCTGTCTCCGGTAAAACTCACCAAAGGGGAAGTAAAAGGTCAGAGTCTCTCTTTGCCCAATTTCATTTGTTGATATGTAGGTAGATATATAATGTTTACTGAACTTTCGTTATCAACTGGTACTAGGTGAATGTTGAATTCTTCTATCTTGAGCATTATTACCAATGGATCGTCATGTGGTTGTCTGATACCACAAGCATTCTTCTCTGAAAAGATGATGTCACGTTCACTGCTTCTCTGTATTTTTTATGATAGGTAGCGTGACTGTACAGTATTCACTTCCCTTGCATATTCCTTTTTAAGGGATTTTGAGGATCCACCTACTACTATCCCACCTAGTATCATTGTTATTTCTTCTGCTAGAGCCATTTTATTGTCTACCTCTTGTTCCTAATTCTTTCCGTCTCTCAGTTGTCGTCTAAACAAATTTGTCTTTCGCATGAATTTCTGTAGCTTTCCTTGACGAATCAATGTTTCTATTTGATCTTTGAAATGTCTACATTCGTCAATGCGATGTCCATGGTTTTGATGGAATCTATAGTACTTGTGTTTGTCTTTAACTTCTACTAGAGCATAAATGGGTCGAGGCCATTGTAAAGACGGCTCATCTTTGATCTGCCTCAACACCTATTCAATAGGCATTATCAAAGGGGTAAAATTAGTAAACCTTGACCTTTGATCTAGGAAGTTTTTCTTCGTATCTAAAGTCTGTCTTGCACTTCGTGTTTCCTTCTTCTTTTCAGGGTGACAACTTGTTCCTTCATCTCTCTTCCCTTTACCGGTCATTTCCTTCTCAACTATTGCATCTTCTATATTCATATGCTTCTAGGCTTTGTGGAGAAGTTCTACTACTGTCTTTGTTGGACTTTTGGTAATAAAAAAAAAAAAAAAAAAAAAAGTCCCTAGGTAACAACCCTGTCTAGAAGGTCGTTAGGAATTAGGATGACTTGATCTTTTGCTTCATTCACTTGCAATAACTCTTTAATGAAGTGAGTTGCATACTGCCTCAACGATTCTCCTTCTACCTGACGGATGTTAAGAAGATGTCTAGTTGGTTTCTTATGTCTCTGTCCTTCAATGAAATGACAAACAAAGCCATTGCTGAGTTGCTTAAAGTTTGCAATGGTAGCTGGGGGTATTTTGTTTAACCAAACTCTGGTTGCGCCTTTCAATGTAGTTGGGAAAGCTCTGCACATTACTTCATCCGAAGTCATTTGTAGGTGTATTAGGGTTTTGAATGATTCAATATGGTCCAAAGGATCTTTCGAACTGTCATATGACTCGATTTGAGGGAGGCAAAACTTTGGTGGAAAAGGACGATTCAACACCTCAGTGGTGAACGGCGAATCTATTCTTCAAATCATTCCGTCCAAGTTCTCCACGACTTTGTTTTTTATTGCACTCCTGAGTTCGTCCATTTCTCTCCTCATGCTACAAAGTTCACTTTCCATCTTGGATGAATTTTCTTCTGACACCCTTGTTCTTCTGTTAATTTGACTGTCTGACTCCTCGTCACTATTATTCCCTTCAATTCTTCGAGGTTGTTCTTCTTCATTCTAATTTTCGGTATTCTGCTGCCATTCCTTGTTTTGGGATTCAACTACTCTTCGCGGTTCTTCATTTCTGGCGAGTCAACTTTGCTACATTAGTTGTAAGAGCCTAAATCTGTTGTGCTGCTTGCTCTAGGTCATTCTTGCACTACGAAGATCTCTTTTGTCAATTGGGGAAATGGCTTAAATGATCAACATTCCTCACAAATGGTGTCAAACTGATAATTCAAAAAATCAACAGTTGAGTTCTTCATCTATGTGGACAAAAAATGGCAATAGATTCGTCCTGGGACAAACCTGCAATAAGATCTGAAGTAGAGAAAGAGAAATACATAGGTGTGGTGTTTGCTAAAAACCCTTTGATGTTTAAGTTAGAAATGAATTCAATTGAAGCATATTGCAAGAGAATACAACTTGGGAGTAGTTTTTGGGGTAATAATTGTGTGTACCTTTTGCTCCTGTTCTTCTTTGGCTTTATAGCCATTTTGTCTTTAATGAGTAACGAATCTTTGCATTCATTCTCATTTGTAATGGTTAATACGTTACAAGCTGATGCTTTGATTTGTGTAACGTCTTCGTTTCCGTTGCTCCATCTATTATTCTTCAGCATAAATACTCACTATAAATGCATAACGTATCTTGAGTTTGTCCATAATCAATAACAATGCCGTTGAAATTTGGACTCATCAGTTATTATTTTTAATACATTTATAAACTAATTGTTTTAAAACTTGTCTAATTAATTCATTTAAATTATTATTATTTTAATTAAAGTACTAATTAAGGCTAGGCAACAATGAAACAACAGAATTAAGGCTCGTCAAGGGCTTTAATTTTTTTTCTCTTAATTTTTCTTCTCCGCGCACACATCTTCCAAGTCTCTTCTCCACTTCCCATTATTAAATATCTTCTTATCTATATCATTTCTTCATTTATGTTTTATTTTTCTTTATGTTCATCCTCAACCCAGGCTTGTATCTATATGCCTTTTCTCACTCTCAGTTTCCTCATTAGCAACTTAGCAACTCTCCATGCATCATAGTCTTATCGTCATCTTTTATTTTTATTTTTATTTTTTTTTTCTAAGGTTGTAGCATCGTTTTTTCATTTGATTTAAAAATTAAAAAAAAAAAAATTATTTTAGATTTTTATGTGTACAGATTTGTTTAGGTTTTAAGATTTTTTTTTTTTAAGTCCAAATTTCATGCTAGTCAAATCTTTGCATTTTAGCTGGTATTTACTGAAACTACCCAAAACGATCCAAAATGGCCTAGAATTTTCTCTGAGGTAAAATAGGGGGTTATCATTCCTAATTGTTTACCAATATGATATTTTCAATCCGCTAAAATGGAATGTGATGAGCAACATTTGATTAGCAGATCTTCAGTAAATTTGGTCATTTGTAAGATTGCAGACCGTCAGTAAAATAGGTCGTCAGTGATACTGACGACTGTTATACACATTAATGACTCAGTCTTAAATCCTTTTCTTAACAAGATTTGAACATTACAGAATTCAGTAGACAACCTCAAACAACTAAGTTGATGTTATAAAAACATTACAAGACTTTAAACAATGATATAATGGCATTCAATAGGCTATTCAAAGCCTCCAACATCTAGCGCAAGAAATGCCCCAAGCATTTATTCACAAACATGCTATATAAGGCAAACAACAACAAGCAAGCGAGGAGATACGGATACACTTGCATACTATACTCAGACTGTCTCTTACATTACTCTGTTTCTTAAGGAGATAAACTAACTTAAGCATCGGAGGCTCCCCCGGGACCCTAAGTGTCCTCTAACATTGTTTCTTTGAAACAGGTACTGACAGTCATCCATACCAGTGACAAGGAGCATACTGACGAGCTGCAATTTTCTGCTTCATCAATTTGGCGCCGTTTGTGGGGAATGACTAAGTTGCAATTTTCTCAGGCAAGTCATCGTATCTCTACCAACAAAGTTCCTTGAGACATATGGACACTTCCACTTCATCACCTCCTACGGCCCCAACCGTGATGGCTATGCAAATCCGAATTCAGATGGCCAACGTCCAAGAGTTGATGAAGCAAAACGCAGAATTCAAGCAATGAGGACGTCCCGAGAACCAAGAATGTCCTAAGAACAGCAACACTTCTCTGGTACAACGAAATCAGAACAATGACGAAAACCACAGTTCAAGCAGTAGCAGAGCAACCGCTAAACGAACTAGGCAGATCGTGCCCAATAAAGATCAAATGATGGAAGCCATGAGAAAAGAGCTCGATGAGGTCAAAAAGGCCATGAAAAGGAAAAATGACGTAAACCTTGATGGCATGCTCTAGAGGACAAACTCACCTTTCACTGCCAAGGTACTCGAGTGTCATCTTCCCCCCCAGTTTAAACTTCCACAATTGGAGGTCTATGACAACACGAAAGATCCTCTTGATCACATTGATGCATTCAAGACAAACCTAAACCTTCAGCAAACAACAGACGAGGTGATGTGTAGATCCTTCCTAGCCACCCTCAGGGAGGCTGCAAGAGAGTGGTTCAGCAAGCTACCAGCAACCTTAATTGATAACTTTGAGCAGTTAAGCGACTCCTTTGTTCAACACTTCATTGTAGGCCAGCGACACAAAAGGCTCACTTCATACTTGCTGACCATAAAGCAACAAGAAGGAGAAACCCTAAAGGAGTACATGAAGCGCTTTAACAAAGCAGTACTAGAGATTGACGAGGGCGATAACCAAATTATAATGACGACCTTCCAGGCAGGGCTAGTCAATCTAGATCTCGTCTTCTTTCTAGGAAAGACCACACCAACGCCAATGACGTTGTTTAAAGCCCAAAGGTATGTAAATAGGGAAGATGCCTTGGCCACCGAGAGCCTAACAGGCAAACGAAAGAAGGACTAGAAGATTGATTTGCATAACAAAAAGAAGGACCGTAAATTCAATCCTTCAGATAGTCGAGCTAGCAAGACTAGCCCAGAGACAGTAAAGAAGGGATTGAACTTTACTCCTCTACTGATGCCTGTTGATAAGATTCTCGTGCAAATTAAGGACGACCCAACCTTGAAGTGGCCAAAGCCTTTACGCTCAAGGCCAAAGGGCAAAAATTCTCATCCAGCCTTTAAGCTCAAGGCCAAAGGCCAAAGGACAATTCCATGAAGGTAATGGTCATTCCACTGGCGAATGTCGTGAATTGAAGGAGCAAACTGAGGAACTCATCCAAAGAGGCAAGGTCTAGAAGTTCATCAATAAGGATTATTAGTCCAGTCCAAAGACAGATGACGTGTCTAGTGATGACCAAAAGGAAAAAGAATAGGATTGTCCAAAACCAATGGTAGGGGAAATCCAGATGATTACTTAAAGACCATTTACCGAAAGTTCATACAGGTCCCTGAAGAAAACTTATCAGAGACAAGTCAACAGCGTTCACGTGACTCAACTAGTGACAAAGTGTCATTGTACAAACGACATTACCTTCTCAAAACAAGGTGTAAGAGGAATCAGGTAGCCACACAATGATCCTCTTGTCATCATGTTAGCCATCGAGGGATTCAATACAAAAAGGGTATTGGTGGATAATGTAAGCTCTATTGATATCATGTATATGACGGCCTACCAACAGATGAAGCTGGATCCAAAACGACTCTAGCCGTTTGAGTCTCCTCTGGTAAGCTTCAGTGGACGTCAAATCTACCCAAAGGGCGTCATCTCCTTATCCATCACAGCAGGCAGTTATCCAACACAAGTAACAAAGCAAGTAGATTTCTTGGTGGTCGACTGTCCTTCCACTTACAATGTCATCCTGGGACGACCAACTCTCAATCGTCTAAAAGCACCAACCTCCACCCATTACCTCAAAATGAAATTCCCAACTCCCTATGGGATTGGAGAAATCAATTGATATCAGCTCCTGGCCAGAGAATGTTATCATGTTGTGTTGGCTTCCAAAGAAAACCATGCTTAGATGGTAGAAGAAGTATCAAAGACGACCATCGAAGAATCTAAACCGGCGGAGGAAACCTTCAATGTGGAATTGGTTGAAGGTGACTCATCAAAGGTCACAAAGATCGGTGGAGAGCTCCAGTCTCCTTTGAAAGAAAAAATCATAAATTTCTTAAAGGGAAACAAAGCAGTAACGGAGGAAGTAGACAAGCTCCTCACAGCAAGTTTCATCCGCGAGGTCTATGACTTAGAGTGGCTTGTAAACGTCGTCATGGTCACACACAAAAAAATCCAAAGGAAAATGAAGGATGTATGTGGATTTCGCAGACCTGAAAAATGCATGTCCCAAGAACAGCTTTCCTCTTCCCAGGATTGATCAGCTCGTCGATTTCATAGCAGGACATGAACTATTGACGTTTCTGGATGCCTTTTCAGGTTATAATAAGATACTCATGAGTGAGGAAAACCAGGAGAAAACCTCGTTTATAACCAGTCAAGGTCTGTACTGTTACAAAATCATGCCCTTTGGACTGAAGAATGCAAAAGCTATGTACCAAAGGTTGGTAAATCACATGTTCAACAAGAAAATAGGCAGAAACGTAGAAGTCTATGTGGGCGACATGCTCGTAAAGAGCAAGGAGGCAAAGTCCCATCTTGATGACCTCCAAAAGACCTTCAATACTTTGAAAATGTATCAAATAAAGCTAAACCCAGCCAAGTGTGTATTTGGAGTCTCTTCGAGAAAGTTCCTTGGTTTCATGGCCTCTTAATAAAGGGTTGAAGCAAACCCAGAGAAGGTGAAGGCTATACTCAACATGGCTTCACTGAGAACAGTGAAGGAGGTACAAAGACTGACGGGACGAATCGCAGCTCTAAATAGGTTCATCTTTAAAGCTACAGATAAATGCATGCCCTTCTTTAAAACCCTTAAGCAGGTTTTCCAGTGGACGGACGAGTACGAGGTAGCCTTTCAAAACCTCAATGAATACTTAGCAAAGCTTTCACTCTTGGGCCCGTCAATACAAGGAGAAGATTTGTTCTTATACCTGACTGAATCCCAAACAGCAATCAACTTAGCCTTGATACGTGAAGAGAACAAGATCCAATGACCGGTCTACTACACAAGTCGAGCTTTTCAAGGGGCTGAGATGAAGTACCCAAGGATGGAGAAATTGGCATTTGCTTTGGTCGTCACTTCGAGGAAGCTTTGTCCATATAGATGGCTCGTCTGTTACAAGCTTAAGTGGAACTAAAGTAGTTATCATCTCACTAGAGAAAGACATCTTCAATTATGGAGTACAGTTACAATTCCCAGCCACCAATAATGAAGCAAAGTATGAGGCCATCCTTACCAACTTGAGAATAGCCAAAGCTCTAGGGGCAAAGAACTTAAAATAGAAAACTAACTCCAAGCTCATTGTTGGACAGATGACCAACAAGTATGAGATGAAAGAAGAAAGAATGCAAAAGTATTTAAGACTAACTCAACAGTTAGTTAATTAATTTAATGATGTCAGGTTTGAACAAATCCCAAGGGAAAGCAACTCTGAAGCTGACAAAGCTGACTAGAATGGCCTCATCCAATGATGTTACAAACTGGCCAAGAGTACACTTGAAAATACAGACGACCTCAAGCATAGATGGACTGCAGACTTTCCAATCCAAGGAAGATTGTTGTTTGCAGGTTTGGAATCCCAAAAGTGATTGTCTCAGATAATGGTCGTTAGTTCAACAACCATAAGCTCAGAGAGTTTTGTGGAGATTTAAGAATCAAAGACCATTATTCGTCACCTGGGCACCCCTAAGCAAACGGCCAAATAGAAGTCACAACTCGAACTTTGTTGAAAATCATCAAAGCTCGACGTGAAGGGGCAAAGGGGCTATGGCCAGAAAAACGGCTAGAAGAACTACCTCGAGTGTTGTGGGCCTATCAAACCACTACAAGAACATCAACAGGAGAAACTCCATTCGAGCTAGTCTTTGGTACGAAAGCTATGATTCCTGTTGAAGTTGGACTGTCAAGTCTAAGACGAACTCATTATGACGAGGCTAAAGTTAAGCCTGGACTGCTTACCTAAAGTCAGAGACAAGGCAACTCAAAGAATGGCTTGATACCAGCAAAATATGTTGAAGTACTACAACTAAAGGGTGAAGCTCCGGCAGTTCAACCCTGACGACCTAGTACTTCAAACAATCTCTCAAGTCACCAAGAACCTAACTCAGGGGAAGTTAAGGCCTACATGGGAAAGCCCTTATAGGGTCATCCGTTACACAAGAAGAGGAAGCTCTTACTTGAAGGACCTCAACAGTAATATGCTACCTCGTCCCTGGAATGTGGAGCATCTCAAGAAGTATTTCGAATAAACTCCATCCACAAGAGTGTCTTGCCTGAAGAAATATTAGATAAGCAAAAACTTTATTAATGCATTTCTTTTGAACATTTCTTTTTGGTCAAGATTATTTCCTTGAATGAAATAAAAGAACTTCCAAGCTATTCAAACACTTGATTGTTCAAAATTAATATAAGCTCCAAGGATAGCACAAAGCTTCAATAGCAAGTCTATGATACAGATTCTACTGATGAGCATAAGCTCAGCTAGTCAATCTACATTAAATCATCAATATAGATTCTACTGATGAGCATAAGCTCAGGTAGACATCAAATTGTTGATATAGATTTTGCAGATGAGTATAAGCTCAAGTAGTCAATCTACATCAAACCAACGATACAGATTCTACCGACGAGCATAAGCTCAGGCAATCAATCTACATAAAAACAGATTCCACTGATACGTATCAACTCAAATTGGCAATCTATGATATAAATTCTACTGCCAAGATCAACTCTGAGATACAAACCCTGCTATGAAAGAGCAAATCTTTAGTAGCTAGTTTACATCAATGTAGTGATACGAACTCTGCTATTAAATCTTCAGTAGTCAGTTTACATCATCTCAAAACTACAAACTTCATTAACGAGCATAAGTTCACGTAGCTAGTTCACAATATCTTTACAAAGCTTCAACAGCATGTTTTCACCACAATTGATGGTACAAACTCAATTGGTAAGCTAAAGCTTCAACAATATGTCTTTTATTGATGAGCATAAAGCTCAATAAACATCATTCCAACTCTATTGATGAGTTTAAAGATGGTTATCTTATATTATCTCTATAAAGCTTTGATAGCTTATTTGCAGCATAACAATGTTACAAACTTTATTGATCACATGACAAACCTCAAAGCTGTAAAATTCCTAAGGGAATGACACCAAGGTTCAAATAGCAAGCTTTAAAGCAGACAGTAGAGTAAGAATCATGATAGCAAACAAAGCACGAAGTGTAAAGGCCTCAAACAAAGAGGCAACCATTGTTTTTAAAACAAGTTAAGGCTTAAGGTAGTCATTGTTTTCAAGCAAAATAAGCCTCAAAACATGAAGCCAATCACTGTTTGGAAATAAAAGCCTCAAAACATGAGGCACCCATTGTTCATGACTTTGAAATAATGGAAACAAGAAATTAAAAAAAATAAATAAACTTGCTCTGAAGGATGATCTGTAGGTGCAGTGACGGTCTATCCATCAGCACCTTCATCAGTAACCTCACCTCCTTCAGTAGCAACGATCTCTGCCCCAACAGTAGCAGTTTTAACTCCAACTTTGGTTTTAATATCAACAAGAACAGAAGCGACCTCTTCAGCAGCTTGTCTCTCTTTCTCATTGGCTTCATTAACAATCATCCCTGTGTCAACGATTTCAAAATCCAAAGCTGAGAGGTCGATGGCTTCACCCTGGTGCTTTAACATCCACCTACAGAGAAGTTCAAAGCCCTTAAAGTACTAGGTGAATAGAGGGTTGAAGTAATGCTCTAACTCTTGGAACTGAGCAATCACCCCGTCTCTAGCCTCAACAGTCCGAAGGAGAGCAACTTGGAGTTCATCATCCTTCTAAGCGACGAGCTTCTTCTCAACCTTTAAGGCCTTCTTGAGCTCATCTGCCTTCTCCTTGGATTTCATGGCCTGGTCCATAGCTTCCACTAAGTCCTTCCTCAAATGTGAGCTTTCAGCCTCAGCAGACTCAACCTTAGATTGAGCGACAACCACTTTTTCCTCAATACTTAGATAGTCAATCATCAATCGAAGTGACTCACCCATGACCTGGAAGATAAAGACATGGCCAAATCTCACATCTCTATGGAATGAAATCCAAGGAAGCACCAAAAGAAATAAATAACATACATGCACCAACTTATGGATATGGCAACTAACAAGCTCGTGAGAAGGTGTAGCAAAAAGGCCCCTTAGCTCCTCATCAATGATGACGTTATGAGCTCGGCCAACAGCGATAGCTGAGTCCTCCCGAACACTTTTCCCAACCTTGCCTTTCTCTTTAGAACAAGTAATGGAAGGAGCGACGGCCGACGAAGGAAGCGCAACCACCACTTCCATGGAAGGAGTTGGGGAAATAGAAGCCTGGAACAAGGCCAGAGGGTAGGCCCTTCAAACTTTCCTTCACCAAAATTTCGCCTCTTTGCATCAGGAGCTAGTGAAGACAAAGGCTCACTTTTCATGCTCCTCAGACAAGCATACTTATCCTTGCTCTACCTAGTCACCATCTCTGTAAAAGACAAACACTCGTCATTATAAAGAAGCTTTCTCATCATAAGAAATACGTAATCGTTGTTGTAAGGAAAATTGCTCGACATTAAAAAATAAAAAGAGCATACTCCTTTCTTCGAGAGCAATCAGCACTAATTCGGAAGGTTTGGGTCCAAGACAGCACTCGTATAACCGACGAGCACCTACAAGACCCTTAAAATCCTCAGAAAAGAGAGTAAGAGCAAATTCCAAAGTAGCTTCAATGAGTCCTTAGTATTGCTCCTTCAACTCAGGTCGCTCAATAGCTATAAAACAAATAAGAATGAAGGTTAGAAAATTAGAAATGAGCAAAATGAAAAGAAAACAGAGACGAGAAGAGAAAAAGAGTGCACCAAGAGTGGGTATTTCCCATCTTCGTAATAACTTCGGGACCTTACCCCAAAGGTCGTTGCTCAACGTCTCAAATTCTCTAGACACAAAAAAGTAACGTGATTTCCAATCACAAAAGGAAGTAGGGAACTCATGGACTATCTTGGTCTGCTTATCCCAAGGAGAGAGTTCGAAGTACCCAAAGTGGGTAGAAGGCTTCAACCTGTATTAAAATAGGAATTCATTCAGGGTAATCTCCCCATCATGAACTATGAACCATATGTCCATGCAACTGGCGACTGTCCTCTAGGTATTAGGGATGAGTTGCCTAGGAGCGATATTAAGATTGGATAGAAGGTGGTGCATGAAAGGGTGAACAGGAAACCTTAGTCCACATGAGAAAGCAGCCTCACAGAAGCTCACCTCCCCATGAGCAAAGTTACATGCTTTCTTATTGGTATGAGGCAATCTAGAGACGGCCTCATCAAGAATTTGGAATCTCCCCCTAATGGATTCCAAATCTTTTTCGCCTAAGAAACATTCCTCGGAAAGAGCATAAAATAGAATCACAGACGAAGATGAAGAAGCTCGTAAAGACGAGTAAGTACGCAAAGAAGGAGTTGAGGACTTGAGAAGCTTAAAGGAAATTGAAGGTTTCAAAGAAGAGGATGGCTTCACCGGAGTAATTTCAAAAACAGAATCACTGCTAGAAGAAGAACTAGACTCGAACTCACCAACCCTAGCCTCAATTTCTCTATCACCCATCTCCACGTGATAAGAGATCAAGAAGTGTCGAATCAAGAGGTAAAAATCAAGAAGCACAGGCCTAAAAGCAACACAGTCACGGGGAAGAAACAACACAACTTGAGGGCGTTTTCCACCAAACTTCTCAAGAAAAACTCATAATCTAGCGAAGAAGAAGGAAACAAAAGGACACTCACGCCGAACCAAACACTACAACAAAATGTACTTTTAGTGACGAAAATTAGTGAGAAAATATTTTTCATCACTAAAAATACAGCTTTAGTGACGAAATATGAATTTCGTCACTAATAATGAAAAAAAATTATTACATTTAGTGACGAAAAATAAATTTCGTCACTATTGTGATCTGAAAAATAAGCGCCACAGAGGGAAACTTTGGCGCCAACTTAATTAATCTATAGTGACGAAATATTTTGTCGCTAAAAGTTGAAATTTTTAGTGACGAAATATTTCGTCACTGTAGGTATTGCTGTGGATAGTTTTAGTGACGAAAATACTTTCGTCACTATAAGTAAGTATTAGTGACAAAAAATAGTTGTCACTAAAAAAATAAAGGTTTTGCACTTATATGTTTTTAGCGACGAAATAACATTTCGTCACTAAAAGTATGCTTTAGTGACGAAATATTAATTTCGTCACTAAAAACAATAATAGAATGTTTAGTGACGAAATCATATTTCGTCACTAAACGTATGCTTTAGTGACAAAATATGAATTTCGTCACTAAAAACAATAATAGATTTTTTAGTGATGAAATCATATTTCGTCACTAAAAGCTTTGTGCATTTATGAACTCATTAGGCGCCAACCAAAAAAAAGTTTCGACAAACTAAATTGAGCTACAGCGATGAACCGTTTCATCGCTAAAAGTTTAATTTTTTGCGACGAAAACGTTCGTCGCTAAAGGTGTTAGTGATAACACTTAATGAGCTTCAGCCCCTTTTTTTTATTTTTTTTTATCTTTTTTGGTTTTTCACTTCTCTTTTCTGGTCTTTCCCCAACACATACCCACAAAAAAACTTTCCTCAACACATACCTTTCCCCAACACTTCTCTTTTCAGCAACACATAAACTTTCCCCAACACATACCGGTGACGCGAAGGCAAAGCACCGACGACGCGAAGGCGAAGCACCGGCGACGCGAAGGCGACGATCCAAGCGTCGCCCTCAGCGGCCCACTAGCAACGCTTCGGCGATGCGAAGGCTTGCACTCGCGACGATCCAAGCATCGCACTCAATGTCGCGCTCAGCGGCCCACTGGCGACGCTTCGGCTACGCAAAGGCGACGCACTCACGACGATCCAAGCGTCGCACTCAGCGTCGCTTCAGCGTCGCACCGACGACGCGAAGGCAACGATCCCAGCGTCGCACTCAACGTCGCACTCAGTGGCCCACTGGCGACGCTTCGGCGACGCACCGGTGACGCAAAGGCGACGATCCCACCGTCGCACTCACGATGATCCAAGCGTCACACTCAGCGCCGCACCGGTGACGCTTCGGCGACGCTCCGACTCCCACCAGCGACGCTTCGGCTTCCATTCACCGATTCAGGTCCTTTTTTTTTCTTCTTCTTCTCTTTTTAAATTGATTTCTTAGTTTTATACTTATTGGTTATGACTGATTATTACCCAAAAAACTAATATCTGAGTTTTTTTTTTTTTTTTTTTAATGAAATTCAATTTTGAACCCTTTTGTTTCACAAGAAGAGACTAATGTCTGGAGTTCATCTTGGAAATTATCTTGGAACTATAAAGAATTGGATTTCACTTCAGGTTGTTTTGACTTTCTTCAAGCTCTTGTTGTGAAACTGTTTTATTAATTTTTGTTTCTAAATGCTTGATGTTAATTTTTCTGCTTGATGTTAATTTTTTTTTCCTTTTTGTTTTTTTTTTTTTTTGGTTTGAAATTTGTTCTCTGTGGTAGGATAATTTGTCTAAGTTTGAATAGAGACCGTTCTCATTTTGTACTGATTGTTTTGGATGAGGGCTGTGCTGTTGTTGTTTGTGAACAGGAATGGTGATTGTGGTTGTGGAATGGTGATTGTTGTGAAATGGTTTTGGGTCTCAGTTTTGAAATCAATCATAAACTCTTATTTTTGTTTTGTTTGATTTATTTTTTAGTGAGAAGTGAAAGTGATTGTTCTTTTGGGTATTTGTGGTTAACCATTTAATGAAATATACATTTGAAGCTTATTATTGTGGATGTTTGAGTTGCAGGGCAGATGGGAGTTTTTTTTTTTTTCTTTTTTTTTTTGTGGAAAGCCGTAATTCTTTTGTAAAGTTATAGAAATGATGGATTCTATGGAGCTTTTTGTTTTAAGAGTTGTTTTCATTGATGTATGAGCGTACTTATTAGGATGGAGATGTGGTGTAAAGAATAGTGGAGTAGTTGTCATGTCTTTAGCAAATTTTTTTAGGGGGATGTCTAATAGTTAAACATGATTACATGCTCTAAAAGGAAAAGTTTAGATTGATTTCCTTGTGTGTTTATATTTGTAGAACTTCTTGATAGGAGGGTAGTTTAACACCTTTAGTTACTATAACATTGCGTTTCCTTCTTTATTGAAATTCTTACATTGTCTCCATCAAGAGGTAAAGCTGCACTTATCTATGTGTTGCATGCAGGTAAAGCTTCACTCATCTTTTTGTGCTTATCATTGGGTCTACTTAACTGTTCACTAAAAGTTATCTTTCTTTTATTTTCAGCTCTCTCTTTTGTGGCTGAAGAAATTGTGAGGAACAAGGTGAAGAACACAAGTTAACTTTGGATTTTTTCTAAAAGTTGTAAACTTAGCTTGAGCAAAGTAAGTATATTCTAGTTAAAAACTTATAAAACTCTATATATACTTGTGATGTTGGAAATTTGTTTTGTAGTGGGTTATTGTGTTGGAGCAAGCGGGTGGCTTGCATGGTGTTATAAGGTGGTTTAAATTCATATTGGGAGTGTATATTTGTGTGTGCAATGTATATTTATTTAAGTATTAATATAAACTTGTGCATTCATGAATAGGATAGAACTTTATCTAAGTAGCTTATAGATTTAGATGTTAGAATACATTATGCATGAGTTGTCTTTATTTTACTAAAGTAGCGTTCATCTTGTAATTGTAGTCAAACATGGATAAAAGTTGGATAACAATGGGTAAGACACCCGATGGCAGATTAAGTCATCCATATATTGAAGGGGTCAATGCATTTATTAATTCCGCAAGAGCGATTGTGGACTTGAGTGGTAATATTCTGTGTCCATGTATTCACTGTGTGAATTGCTATCAACAATCTCTTCAAACTGTGCGTATCCATTTGCTTCATCGTGGAATTATGCAATCTTACAATAATTGGTATAATCGTGGAGAAGCTCGTGTATTGAACGAGAACATTCATGATAATGAAATGTCGGATGGTGATCATATGGATGGTATTGATGCCTTGGTAGATGACCGAATTAGAGGGGAACCAAGAAATGCAACCGAAGATAAGGAGGTGCGTCATTTTGACAAACTTGAGGAAGATGCAAAGCGTGAGTTGTATCCGGGTTGCATTGATTATAGTATCTTGAAGTTTGTTATTGAGATGTTGAATGTAAAGGTAATGACCAACTTGAGTAATAAGGGACTTGATATGATGCTAGAATTGCTAACAAAGGTTTTACCGAAAGGTAACTTGGTTCCAAGGTCAACTTATGAAGCAAAGAAGCTTTACATGACTTGGGCATGTCATACGAGCATATAGATGCATGCAAAAATGATTGTGCACTATTTTGGAAGGAAAATGAAAATCTTGATAAATGTCCGGTGTGTGAGGCGCCTAGGTACAAAGATACACGTACCTAAGGTAAGAAGATTCCTCAAAAGGTATTGCGTTACTTCCCGTTGACACCGAGACTAAGGAGATTGTACATGTTAAGCCAAAGAGCTAAGGACATGAGATGGTATATAGACAAACGTGTGGGTGATGGGATAATGAGGCATCCGGCTGATAGTGAGGAGTGGAAGGAGTTTGATTTGCAACATCCTGATTTTGCCCTTGAACCTCGCAATGTAAGGTTGGGGTTGGCTACAGATGGATTTAATCCTTTTGGGAATATGAACAATAACTATAGTATGTGGCCTGTCATACTTATCCCCTATAATCTATCGCCTTGGTTGGTTATGAAAGAGCCGTATTTTATGTTATCCTTGCTTATTCCCGGTCCCCATCAACCGGGGAATGAGATTGATATTTATTTGAAACCATTGGTTGATGAGTTGAAGGAGTTGTGGGAAGAAGGTGCAGAAACTTATGATGCTTATAGTAAAGAGCATTTTCAGATGCGTGCAACTTTGTTGTGGACAATACATGACTATCCTGGATTTGGTAACGTGTCCAGGTGGAGGACAAAGGGTTATCATTCTTGTTACACTTGCAATGATCAACCATATTCAGAAGCTTTGGAAAGTAAAATTGGATTCATTAACCATCGAGCTTATTTACCTATGGAACATCGTTGGAGACATAGTTAGTTGCATAATGGTTTACTAGAGAAACGGAAGAGATCTTTAGAGTTATAAGTGGAAAAGATACAAGAGCAGCTAGATAGAATGCCAAATATAATTTTAGGAAAGCATCCAAGTAACAAGAAGAAACAACTTACTGGGGAGCCAAATTGGTCAAAGGCAAGTATTTTGTATAAGCTTCCATATTGGAAAAATAAGAAACTTAAGCACAACATTGATGTCATGCATGTGGAGAAGAACATTAGTGAGAGTACTTATAGTACTTTGTTGGGCATTGAGGGGAAAAACAAGGACACTGACAAGGCTCAGATAAACTTGCAAAATATGAACTTCAGGCACACATTGCATTTGAAACAACGTCCTGATGGATCATATGACAAGCCTCGAGTTCTCTTTTCATTAAGTCCTAATGAAAGGGATGGTTTTTATGACTTTTTGAAATTAGTCAAGTATCCGGATGGCTATGCAGCTAACATATCAAGGTCAGTGAATGCAAAAAATGGTAGATTATCTGGTTTAAAAAGTCACGACTGTCATGTGCTACTACAACAAATTCTTCCAATTGGATTGCGAGGGTTTGCAGATAAAGACATTAGTATTGTATTGTTTGAGTTGGGCAACTTCTTCCAAGACTTATGCTCAAGGACCTTAAAGCGAAGTGAATTGGAGAAACTAGAAGAACGTATAGTTCTTATACTATGCAAGTTTGAGAAATTCTTTCCTCCAGCATTCTTTGATGTTATGGTCCATCTTGATATTCACTTGCCTCAAAAAGCAATTCTAGGAGGCTCGGTACAATATCGGTGGATGTATCCAATTGAAAGGTAACTAGATCTTTTGATGCATTCATCAATTGCATTTTTCCCACATGGTATAAAATCATATTCTATGTGTATTTTTTCCTCGAGGTACCTTGGAAAATTGAAAAGATACGTTTCCAACCGAGCTCGACCAGAAGGTTCGATTACAGAGGCTTACATTCTTAAAGAATGTATTAACAACTGGTCTTTGTATATTGATGGGATCGAAACTGTGCATAACCGAAGAGAAAGAAATGAAGATTTTGGTGAATCTAGTGAAGGATTGATAGTTTTTTCACAAACTGCCCGACCTACAGGTGGTAGGCAGAATGATGGCGACTTGCCTCGTGCATTGCTTGATACTGCTCATTGGTACTTGCTGTATAATAGTCTTGAGCTAAAGCCTTATTTAAAGAATGTGATTTCATATGCATATATTGTTTAATCAAGTTTTGAATATTATTTGCAATGCTTAGCTGAAAATAAATCACTTTATTTTTAACAGCGAACATAAAAACACATTGCATAATCATACTGGAGAAGCCATAACTCAAATCCAATGACAAGAGTTTCCCAAGTGGTTCAGAGAACGTGTAAGACATTTGAAATTTAATCACACACTAATAAATTTAAACATTTAAATTTATTCGTCATTGCTTATTACTAATAGGATATCATTTGTTGTATGTCATTATAGATGAATAGATTGAAAGTTAACGAGTCATCAGAAGCTACTAAACAGTTATGGTCATTAGCAAATGGTCCTAAGCCATATGTGAAGAAGTACACCATTTGTATGGTCAATGGTATAAAGTTCCATACAAGGAACCTACACAATCGTCGTGTAACCCAAAACAGTGGTGTATGTATCGAAGGGGACCATAAGGGAGAAATGCACAACTTTTATGGTCATGTGTGCAAAATTTCGGAATTAGAGTATATGTTTCGCCATAAAGTTGTTTTGTTCCAGTGTGAATGGTATAATACTAGTACCAATGGTCGAAGGAGAACGATAAGAACCGATGCACACTGCACGAGCATTGATGTTACAAGTCGATGGTATCAAAATGACCCTTTTATACTTCCTAGTCAAGCAAAACAAGTTTTCTACCTTCAAGATACGAAATTGCGTGACCCTTGGAAAATTGTGCAATGCATCCAACATAGGGGAGTGTTTGATGTCCCAAAAGTCGGGGGCAGAGAATCCAATGATAATACAAAAGATAGTGACACATTCCAACAAGAAGCAATTGTTGATATTGTCCCTATCAATGTTGAAGACAATATTATTAAGTATTATATGGGTGATGTTGAAACTGAGGTTATTCCTAAAGGTGGAACTTCAAGAGACGCTAATCAAAATGAAGAGCATGACATACCTGATGTTGATCTTGATATGGATTATGATATGTAGAGTTCATAACAATTGTCTTAAATGTTATGTGATTGTTTTAAAGTTTTATGCTTGTCTTAAAATTTTATGCTTGTCTTAAAATTTTATGCTTGTCTACGTAGTAATTGTTATTGAGATGTTTTGTGCTTATCTTAAACTTGATATGGATATTGATGTGGTCATTTGTTGTGTTGAGTTAGTAGCAATTGTGTTCAAATTTAGCACTTGTCAATTGCTTGATATGGATAATGGTGTGGACTATAATATGTAAAGTTAGTAGTAATTGTTATTGAGATGTTTTGTGCTTATCTTGAACTTGATATGGATATTAATGTGGTCATTTGTTGTGTTGAGTTAGTAGCAATTGTGTTCAAATTTTGCACTTGTAAATTGCTTGATATGGAAAATAGTGTGGACTATAATGTTAAGTTAGTAGCAATTGTACTTATCTTTCATGTCAATATATAGTTTCAAAAAATGCCCAAAAAGGCCAAATACACTCATAATATACTGAGGTATGAGATAGCAAGATTGGATAGAATGAGGCAAAACCAAGAGATAATTGATGCTTTGGGATTGAAGCACATCTCAACTTCTCTAAAGGATTCTGCTCAATCCAATTGTGCAAAAGGGAAAAGAAGTAGAGCTAGTGTTGTGGTAGATGATGATTATGTACCACCTATTGGTGACGATGAGAATGATGTTGAGTCATCTAACTCTTTAATCCATAAGGTACAATAGATGTTCCATAGGGTGCAATAGATAATAACTTTGTTATTCTATTATTTGTAATGAATTTGTTGTTCCATTATACATATGTTTCTAGTTACAGATGGCACCAGGACGACTTACACGCTCGCGAAGTGAGGCATCTATCCCGGTGGTCCAATCTATGGTCCAATCTACGGTTCAATCTATAGAAACACCTCTTGAAGCAAATCCTCCCGCCTAAAGTTCTTCGAGTGCTAGCACGACTGGTAATTATATAGAACATACTTAATTGCAACTGCACCTTGTCTTTACTATTGAGATTATACTTAATGTACATAGAATGTATAATTTTATAACATTGATAATTTTTAAATAGGATCTGCTAGCAGAAATACCCGTGGAACAACATGTGGTATAGCAGTATGGGCACTTGTTGAAAAAAGTGGTAAACTACCAATACGTATAGCTGTAGAGTATGATGCTTCTATTGGGAAGAATGCGTGCAAGCTTGTCAATCAAATTGGCGTACAAGTGCGAAGTAATTTGTCCAGTTACAATGTAAAAAATTGGAAAAGTGTTGATGCTGCTACTAGAGATGTGGTGCTTCAAAATATCATGGTAAATTTATATTAATAACGTCTAACTCGTCTTTGTTGTCACTAAGTATATTAATTCATATAATAATATTTTTATAATACATATATACTTCATTTTACAGGATCAGTTTGAGCTTGAAGGAGATTTCAACTTAGTAACGAAAACAGTAAATACAAAATGTGGAAGATTATTGAATAGTGGCTCTAACAAGTTGTATCAGACTTATAAGAAGCTTGTACAATCTCATGATGAAGACTATGCAAAAAGCCACCCGGCAAAGAATGTCACACTTGAGCAATGGATTGGACTTATTGAAGGGAGATGGACCAATAAGGACTAGCTGGTAAATTATTTATGCGTATGTTATTATTATCCAATATTTACTATATTATGTTGTCAAATGATTAGATTAATACTTAGATGAAGTAAATGTATACTGTTTTATTCATGATCTAATAAATATCTTGAATGTTCTTTATTAGGAAAAATCAAGAATTAATTCTGAAAATAGAAGCAAAACTTCAGGCAAACATAGATGCGAGACAAAGGCACTTGCTGTTAGGGTTGATGAGGAGGTGCGTGTTTTTTCAATTTCTTAAACCTTAGTATATTACATGTTGTGATTAATTAACTATAAATAACTAACACTCGAATGTTAATTAATTAGACAAATAATAATGGCGGTCAAGTTCCTGAATTGGCAAAAGTCTACAAAAATGTTCATTTTAATCCAAACACAAATAAGTGGATATACCATGACGATGAAGCAACATATGTATGTGTATCATTCCATCCCTATTATTCCATTCTTATCATGTTTGTAAAGTTATTACATATGTAGTATTAATGTTGTGATTGTTGTTTTTTTTTTTTTCCTCTTTCAAATGGTAGGAAACTATTCTCAAAGTGCAAGAGAATCATTGTCAAGATCCTAATGCAATTCCCCTTACACAAGAGGAAATTTCAAACTTGGTTTTTAAGAAAAAATTTGGTATTGTAAAAAGACTTGGCATCAGACCTTCTTCTTCTTCTCTAGTAACCACTGCCTCATCTAATGCCTCGGTAGAGTATATTCATCGGTTAGAAAATGAGATAATTGAGCTCAAAGAGGCAAGAGTTAGAGACGAAGAGGAGCAAGCTAAGGAGCAAAAGGCGCGAGCTAAGGAGCAAGAGGCACGAGCTAAGCAAGATGAGATCCAAAAGAATATTCTTAATTTTTTGAGAAGCAAGGGTTATGATGATGGTTTTAACTATGGGGGTGGTTCATCTTCAAGTTAAATCACTTATTGGTAACACTTCATTTTTTATGTATCATTTGAAACTAATTGTTAGAAATTTTTTTATAACATAGTTAATGTTTTTACTTTACGATTTTAATGAAATAGTGTTTTTATATTTGTGCAGATTTCTTATTGGTGGCTTTAGGGGATTTACTTTTGGCATTATTTGAAGACATATGAGGACATCTTTTGGCTTTAGGGGGTTCTAATTATATTATGCTACATTTTTTGTATTGTTATAAAACATGTTAAGTTATTGTATGTGTTGCAAACAATTATTGTATGGAAGGAGTTTGAATTTGATACTTGTTTTAATTTTAACTTGTGGAATGTATGTATCGATTTTTTATAAATGTGTTGTTGAAATAAATGTGTTAATCAAATGTGAGGTTTTAATAATGTAATGACAGGTTACAGGTTAATATCAACGTCATGAAAATAATAAAAACAGAAAATATGTTTTAGTGACGAATTCTTTCGTCACAAATATGGCAACAAAAAATTGTTTTAGTGACAAAATATTTCGTCACTAAATGCAGTGGAATTTTGTAAGAAATGGTTTTAGTGACGAAAATTTTCGTCACTATATGTGCATGGATTTTCTTAAAAATAGTTTTAGTGACGAATATTTTCGTCATTATATGTACCTGAAAATAGTTTTAGTGACGAAATTTTTCGTCACTAAATATGATTTAATAAACTGAAATGATTTTAGTGACGAAATATTTTCGTCACTAAATACTGTTTTTAGTGAGAAAAACATTTAGCAATGAAACATTTTCGTTGCTAAAAGTTTTTTTTTTTTTTTACCAAATTGGACTTTTAGTGACAAAATTTTTCGTCGCTAAAAGTCGCCAGGACTTTTAGCGACGGGGCTACAGCGACGAAATGAATTTCGTCACTAAAAGTCCAATTTCGTCACTAAAGGTTCTTAGTGACGAAAAACTGGATTTTTAGTTACGAATTTTTTCGTCACTAAAAATACATTTTCTTGTAGTGAAAGACAAATCAACCATAAATGGAGTTCTAAGAAGAAGAATCTTACTGAGATTTTGAGAAGCAAGGATTTTTTTGTACTTTAGACCTCAAATATGAAACCGGCATAGAGAGAGGAAGGAAGAAGTTGAAGAGTTTTTCTAAAAAGGAAAGCTAGGTTTATGGCGCCAAAAGCTCAAAACACATAAAAGCCTTCACACGCACAACCAAGGCATGAGCTACACGTGGCCCGTACTTGACAAAAAAAGTCATGTCTCCATTAATGTGATGGGATGAAAATTTTGGGAAGAGGAAAAGCAATCAAAAAACCACCAGAATTATTCCTCTACTCGCCTCAAAGAAGTAACGACTAAGGCAAACAACAAGAAGTAAGCAAGGAGGTACGCATACACTTACACACTATACTGAGACTACCTCTTACATTACTCTGTTTCTTAAGGAGATAAACTAACTTAAGCATCGGAGGCTCTCCCGGGACCCCAGGTGCTCTCTTACATTGTTTCTTTGAAACAGGTACTGACGGTCGTCCATACCAATGACGAGGAGCATACTGACGAGCTGCAGTTTTCTGCTTCATCATAATGAAATTCATAAAATTGGATAAAAGTAATGTTATTAGTGAGATCATATAAAAATGATATTACACAAGTTATAACTTATTGTTTTAATAAGTTGCGAAGTTCTTCGTATGAAAAAGGGAAAAAAAAAGTTGCAAAGCTAAAATAATATACAACAATGTTAAGAACATAATTTTTTTCAAAAATAAAAAAACTTTTTGAAGTGACGATGTTATGGGTGCCAACATTATTTTTTTATAGTTACGCATTGCTACACTACTTTTTTTTTTTTTTTTCTGTGTATAAATTATATATATATCATGTTAACCGATGTAAAATAAATTGTGAATGATTTTGTTGCACTGAGATTTATTCAACAAAATAGCCTGATACTCATGAGTAACATACTTTTCACCACTCCAATCAGGGCTTGGACTTTGCACTATTTTCAAACAGCTTTGAGTGAGGAGAGGTCTTGCTTTGTCATATTAATGAAACTTCCGAAAAAGTTACATTTCCTCCCAGAATAACCCTAATTTGGGAAAGTGTTGCACAACACAACCATTTCCAATGCACACATGGTTATTGAGGTGTAAGTTTGTAACCTACATTCTCTCCCAAAAAAAAAAATTGTCACCTACATGTCCCACACATTTGATATATACCGACATCAAAAACTGATTGGTGTCTTAATATGATGATAAAGAGCTATTAACAAAAACAGATGCCATAAGTTAAAACTTTCTCTCACCAAAAAAAAAAAAAAAAAAAAGGACATATACCGACACCTTCCAGTTATCAGAATAAACTTCTTCTTCTTTTTTCCTAATTAAGTAATAAACAAATATTAATGAATTCTGCTTACAGTTACACTTATATATAATTCTACGGATAATCTTTTGAGGTGTTGGAGCTAGTTCAATCATAATAAACGGAAACATTCTTATTAGTTACAACACTTACTCTCTTTTTTGTCCTTTTTGTAATTCAATAATTACAAATAATGAAAATTTCACAAAATACAAAGTTTGGCTATAAATTTCACTATATATTTTAACATGATTATATACTTTGAAAATTTAATAGTTGGATTACAAGTTTTATATGTTTTAAATGCACATACCAAATTTCGTATCAATCAGATGTTATTTATTATTTCTTATATAAACTTATTTTTTATACTTAATTTTAGACTACAAATTAAAATTTAAAATTTTAATATTTGATTGATGAAATAGTTATTGATTTTTTATCTTTTAAAAATTTTTCGACAATAAATTTGACAATTTTACATTCAATAAAAAAAGATTTTGAACTGAGTTGTGGTGATTAGTTTCAATCGAGTCTTCTTATTGAATTGTTGATCTGGTCTTCGTTTTTGCAAATATTATTCCGCAAAAAATGAAAAGTATGATGATAAGGCCGCCAGTATTGATAATTGAGTCAAAAGTTCAAAGTTGTACAGTACAAAGCTTGTCCTGTAAGGCGTATGAGGAATAATATAAACAACTCGCTTTCATGTTTGAATTTTAAGAATTCCTATCTTTATCCCAAACAGAGTTGGATATGGCTATCTATAGACTTTGACCATCCAAGTTTATCTCAGGATTTGAAATTAATGAAACCTTATGCTAATGGTAATCCTACCCTATTTTTGGGGTTTTTATTTTTATTTTTTCATATCAATATTTTCCCTAATTTTTGTTAAGATTTACACAATAAAAAATAAAATACTAAGATTATGCCACATTATGAATCCACTAACAAAAACTTAACAAAATAATATTTTCCATAAAGAGTTCAAAATTATTCGCAGTAAAACCAAAATGGCAAATTTGACCCCTCGTTCTCCCTCGCTATCAATCTCCAGTGAGAATCAATGGAAAACCCAGGCCACCAAAACAAATCTATTGCCGGCTGCCATCTCTAATCAAACACTACCCCAAACACCATCAACTCCAACCAAGCTAACTCCATAAACAAAATCAAAATTTACCATAATTAATCATATGGACAACTTGATCATCAAAACTGAAATTGTCATTATGTAATATATGAATATCCAAAGTTAACTTACAAGACGATATTGAAAAAAAAAAATTGAATAAACTAGTTTCAGTGGGCATTTCATTTAAAAACTTATTAAAATGGTCCTCCACATGTTATTCAAATTAAAAGAGGACCACTTGGTGAGTCACTTTGCACGTGTTAGTGCTACTCTGCGCAATAGCAAAGGTGCAGTGGGAGAGATTTGAGTTGAATCTCTAATTCGCTTCTTATTGGAAATAGTGAAGGAAACATTGAAAAAAAAAAATGCAGAGTTACAAATTAGTGCAAATCTGCTTTCATTTTCTTTTAGAAAGAAAATGGTAGAGGTGGAGACGCATTTGACTTCACGACTGGTGTTTGGAGTTGACCATTGATAATGGATCGATCGAAAGTGGAAAGGAAAGAAAGGGGAATATTTGGGTTTTACCGTGAATGATTTAAACTTTTTATGAGAAATATTACAATTTTTTTTTTTTTTTTTTAATGTTTTTGCCATTAGATTCATGGCATGGCATAATCTTAGGTTTTTATTTTAAGTGGATGGTGAGGATTTAAAAAACTCTACATGGTAGAATATCATAGGAAGTAGGAACTCTAGAAGATCTTAATCAAAAGTTAATACTGATGAGAGACCTTCAATTGCAACCAGATATGGGATTAGAACTTCTGAACTTGGAAGCATCCCGACTATAATAAGCTGTTTATATTGCTTGCTCCTATTCTTCTAGCTTCTGATGTCCCAAGCTTGGATACATTGCTCCCATAATAAAGTGATATTCCTCCTGTGTAGTTATTAGATGTAGCTGTATGTTCAGACTTCATTTATACTTAGAACATGTACTTACAATATATATACCTGTTATTCGAATGTCTATCTTACAGTTTTCTTCCTGTATGTGATTATATAATTTGGACAGTATTGGCTTATGTTTCTTGGTATTATTATTGAAGACCCCTTTATGAGTGGCAGTGTGAGTCTGTGCGTGTATGTAATTATCTACACATTTAATTGGGAGATATTGGGTCTAGGGAAGCCACACCTTTTCTCAGCCTTTTGCCTAATATCAAGTGTAGGTCCAATGAAGCCCTGAAGCACGGTAAAGAGAGATTCTTTGTTGGAGGGAACATTGGATAAACCGTAATTGTTGTCTGAGTTGGGTTGGCAAGTGCAAAATCTAAATTATACTTAGGCTAGCAAATTACACCGCTGTGTTTGATGTTGGCTTATTTGGAAAGAGGCGGAGGCTGTAAAGCTTGTTCCCAACGTCTATTGTTTAAATATTGTTACAATATAATTCCAATCGATTTAGGTCCATAATTTTAGGTTATTTGTACATCACACATTGTCTACCTATATATAAGACAAGACCCTTATACTTTATTACTTATAATTTAATACACAATTTTCAGACTTTCACACTTATAAACAAAATGTCTTTTAATTTACAAAGGGAGAGAAAGTTGAACTTAGAAGTCAGCATGAAATAGCTGAGTAGCCATGAACACCGTCAGATGAATTTGAAAAATTAAACAAGAAATATTTTAGGTTAAATGCGAAATTAATTGGGGCTACAGTTTCAAATTTTTCAATAGAATTTGTTATTTTCATCATAATTTGCAATATTGCAATTATTGAATCAATCAGTGGGAATAGCTTGTCTTAATAGTTGACCTCCAAGTGTCTTAAGGGTCTCCCATTTCACAGTCTGGACTCCGGCGGCTTTACTTGTATGCGGGGTGGTCCCTCACTTGTCCAAAAAAAAAAAAAATTATACCTGTAAAAAAATTTATATAAATAATTATTTTAAACTAATATATTCTGTAATTACCTGACTTGAAAAAAATACTTGTATATATATATACACTTAAACAAAATATTGTATGCTAAATTAACTTATTTTGACTCCTTAATAAAAATGTTGGACACTTTTATTTGAAAATCATAAGAATTTGAGTTCAATAAAATATAAGATTAATACTAAATCTACAATATTTTCACAATAAATTTTATGTAGTAAGCTATTATTAATTCTAATTCGGGTTCAATATTGACATGTTTTATCCACCAATAACAGGCTAACAACTTGTTGCATAAAATTTGTTATAAAATTGTTGTTATCACTTTATTATTCTCATATCAGCATTTCTAATTTGCACTTTATTTTTTATTTTATTTTTTCTTATTCTCTTTGTTAATATAAAAAATTGTAATATTTTATATATTTGCGTGTTTTTTTTTTTTTTTTTGTGACGTTGATATATTCAAATTGTCTTTTTATTAAATTTTTTATAATTTAAATTTCTCACCATCTTAAAATATTTTTTTTTTAAATCTTAAAGCAGCCACTAAATTAACACCCACTTTTGAAGAAGAAAAAAAAATTATATATTCTCAACTTTATTGCAGCCAATAAATTCACAGCCACTTTTGAAGAAGAAAAAAATTATATATATTCTCAACTTTATTGCAGTCACTAAATTCACACCCACTTTTGAAGAAGAAAAAAAATTATATATATATATATATATATTCTCAACTCTATTGTCTTACTATTTTTATATCCAATGATCTCTCTCTAGCATGTATAAAAATTTTACACCATTTTGGACACCGAATTTTTTTGCCTTCAAAAGTTAGGTTTGTTTATCCAAAAAATTCAAGATGTTCGTCATTCGACTTCTCCTTGCTTCAGCTGTCACCTTTTGCTTCACAAGTTTTGTTTTTGGAGCCACTGTATTGGTGGATGATGAAAGTATGTTCTCACTCTCTATCACACACACAGTACAGTAGTGTATATGATAGCTTGAGTTCTTTTTTTTCTTTTCTATTTTCCTTTTCTTTTCTATTTTCTATAAAATCTTTGTTTCCATGCGGATGTAATGGAACTAAAATTTGGTTGAAAATATTGATTGATTTGATTTTCTTTTTAACCTTACTTATATGTTTTCTTTTTTTTCTTTTTTTTTCTTTTTTTTGGGGGTGATAACGCTTCACAGAACAAGCTTTACGTGACATAGAAAAGACTTTGGGGAAGACGGGCTGGAATTTCAATGAAGATCCATGCAGTGCACCATCTGTATGGGCCAGAGATCCAAAAAATGATGCTGTTAACTGCAATTGCAATATCCCCAATACCACCGGCTGCCATGTTGTCAGCATGTATGCTCTCTCTCTCTCTCTCTCTCTCTCTCACACACACACACACACACACACACACGTTCACCAAAGATTTATCTGCCAAACCATTGAAGTACTGTGTTACTGTTCACGACGAAAACTTACACTTGCGCGCGTGGACTGATGAATTTATTTTGTTCAAAAATAGAACTGTGCATAAAAAACTGTGATTTTTAGCTTCATCAAAAATACAAATAGTGATTTTTAACAATTAAGTCAGTGCCCATCCAAACAGTAAGCAATTGAAGCAGTTTTCTAAGCCCAAGTAAAAAGAAAAAAAAAAAGCCCCAAATAATATTTTTCTATCAAATGAAAAACAAACAAAAAAAAGGGGGAAAAAAACTATTCTATAATATTTTTTACAATATTTTCACAATAAATACTAAATAGCCAGTTATTACAGTTTGTTATTGATAGCAAAAAAATTAATATGGTAGTGGGTTCAATTAGAAACTAATAAACAACTTAAAATCTAAGATTATTGTTGTGAAAAATATGGTAAATATTGCATTTATTAAAAAAAAAAAAAAAAAAAAAAGCAACACATAAAAAAATTTAGTCACAAATACTCTCACAAATTTTTGAGGTGGTATATATATTGTTGTGATTGATATACGACAAAAATAGTTATAGTGAGATATTATGATACCAGTGTATTTGAAGATAATGTTTCGAGATTTATACAATATATATATATATATATTGGCGGAGCCACGGCCCTCCTAACTTTTCAAACTTCCCATTTATAATAAAATAATCTGTATATATTGAACAACAATTTTCTTATCGACTTCCCCTCAAATTAATACTACTTCTTATTAATATATGTTTTTTTTTTTTTTTTTTAATCAAGCGGGGGGGGGGGGGGGGGTAGGGGCGGGGGTGACTATATGTGACTTACCCCCCCAGGGCGTGACCTAATAGGGGCACTCCCTGTTAGGGAATGTTAGATTGAGCCATAGTTACTATGACTAGGGCGTCACAGACCTCACCCTAACATCCCAAGAGAGCTAGTGGATGGGGCACAATGCAAGCCATGAAAACCCTCCTACATGGTACCTGCCACGACTCGAACAAGGGCCATGAGCTTGACTGTAGGATCGCACACCAATTGGGCCAACCCTCTTGGAACTTTTAATATATGTTTGTTTGGATGTAACACAACTGTCAAGCTTGTCTGTCCTAAATAATAATATAATATAATATATGTTTGTTGAGTGTCTACTGATTACATTACATAATATATGCTTATAAAAAAAATACATTGTATGATATATTATAATATAGGATATAATAGTGTTATTTATAATAGGTTCTGCATTTAGATTCGGAAATGATGGTTTGAGTTTTGAGTAATTAAATAAGAATTTATTTATTTATATTTGACAATAAATTGATATTTTGTTTGGTATTGGGTACTTTAAATATGGTACTTTTCACTGGGTTGTTCAATTTTATTTTTTAATTAGTTATATAACTAGTTTATATAAAATTCAATTATATAGGTTTCAAATATTAATAATAATAATAATAATAATAATAATAATAATAATAATAATAGTAGGTGAAGTTGAGAGAAATTCAAATTAAAATTTCAAATTAGAGTTCAAATTTTGCATCATGTATTCTAAATTATTTATTCTTAACGAGTTTTATTTATTAATTTTAGAATCAAATATGGGACTATATCATAAATATTCATTCAAGTGACTTATTAAGTACAAAAATCAAAGAATCTAAAATAAATAAATTGTAAAAAATAAAATAAAAAATAAAAAGTGCTTCGCAATAATAATAAAAAAAAACATAGACAATTTACATATTATACCTAATAATATCCTTACAAATTTTTTTTAAAAGTTAACAAAATATAAAAATGACTATCAATAGTATTTAAATTATATATATGAATTATATTATGTATCTTATTTTATATATTTAAGTGTATTCATGCATATGCATGAGGTTACAAGTTAGTTATTATAATGAAAAAAAATCTATATGAGAAAAAATAAGTTTAAGATCTAAAAGCTATTGCTCAATATTTTGTTCCAAATAATGAAATTTTAGATGTTAAACCCTTAGATATATATAGGTATGCTCTTAAGACATATATTAGTCATCAATTTTAGGAAATTTTTACGAGAAATTGAAAAATCTGTCAAAACAGTTAATCACTTTTTTTATTTTTCTAGAAAACATTTCTTAAAATATTTTACTAATAGATGTCCTAAGACACACGTTAGTGAAGCGCGCGCGCACACATATATCATATTTATCACATTAGAAAAAATTTCATAAAAATTATTATTTTTAATAAATTTTTAAAACTTATTATTTTAAAATTGACTTAATCAATTATACTATACTATTTTACAATACACCCAACATCTCATTTCTTATTTATCTCTTCTATTCATTAAAATATTAATTTCGCCAACTCTTTCTCTCTCTTCCTCTTCATAAAAAAATAATTAAAAACACCCATCCACCATCACTAGGGGAAAAAAAATATAAAAATGTATACAAGTTGCTACAATGCTATTCTATTTTTTAGGATGGCACTGTAACACGCTTGCAAATTTTTTTTGCAATTATTTTAAGACTTTGCAAGACCAAGTAATGGGAGATTTTGAGACACTGATGCTAAATATTACCAACATATGACATATATAATACCTAATGTAAATGCTCCAACACATTTATTCTTTATTTTTTTCCCACCCACCTGTTTCACTTTCTTCTCATATTTATCTAATTTCTTTTTTCTTTTGATTTTTCTCCTCCACACACATCTTCCAAGTCTCTGACCCTCCAACCTATCCACTTCTCATTGTTAAATATATTCTCATCAATCTATACCATTTCTTTTATTTATGTTTTGTTTTCCTTTATTTTCGTCCTCAATTTCCTCATTAGTAACTTGTCGTGCATTATTCTCAGCCAATAAAATAAATAAATAAATAAAATCTCGTCGTGCATTATTGTTTAAAAAAAAAGAGTCATCGTGCATTATAGTCTCATCGTCAGTTTTTTTTTTTTTCTTTTTTAATTTAAAGGTTGTAGCGGCTTCTTTTTCATTTGATTTTTTTTATTACTTTTAGGTTTTTATGTGTACAGATTTGTTAAGGTTTTAAGAATATTTTTTTAAAAGTCCAAACTTCTTGTCGATCTAATTTTGAATTTTGGCCGGTATTTACCAAAATGAGCTAAAACACTCGAAATAATCCGAAATGGCATGGAATTTTCTTCAAGGTGAAATAAGGGGGGTTACCATTCTTTTCATTTTGGATATGTTATTTTCTATTCATTTCGGCCGGAATGGAACGAAATTCATAACATTGGATAAAAATAGTGTTATTAGTAAGACCATATAAAAATAATGTTACACTAGTTATAACTTATTGTCTTAATACATAGCAAAGTTATTCATATCAACCCAAAAAAAAAAAAAAAGTTGCAAAGCTAAAATAATATACATAAATGTTAAGAAAATTATTTTTTTATAAAAATAAAAAATAAAAACTTGTTGAAGTGACAATGTAATGGGTACCAACCATATTTTTATATAGTTATGCATTGCTACACTACTTTTTTTTTTTTTTGTATAAATTATATATACACCATCTTAACCGATATAAAATAAATTGTGAATGATTTTGTTGCACAAAGATTTATTCAACAAAATAGTATTATGATGCCGAAAATCTCACCAATGAGTTGCACAATACTTGTACACTCGAAACGACACCTACACAACAAAAAGAGGGAAAAACCTTGCGAAGAGCACCAGTGTGGTGCCGGCCGAATACCCTCCGAAGGTCAAGTTAGAACTTCTTTCAACTCTAGAGTGCTAGAGAGGGGTTAATTATGCGTACCTTGATTTGTGAGGGTGTTGGGGCTTTTATAGTAGTAAAGAGTCGACCTTTCTTCCTTGGAGTAGAAGTCTTTTCCATATAGGAAACCCATGTAGGCGCGGATTGAAGAATCCTTTCCTTGTAGGACTCTTCTTTACAAAACCTTAGACTTGATGGACAAGGTTTTTCCTTGTAGGGAGAACTCTTTAATGATCACATCTAATAGGATCTTACTAGCGCTAGGGTTCCAGCCATGGGCCTTACGACTCAACTGGCCCATATAAATTCGTCCCACAACATGTGGCCCATCAAGGCTCTAGCTCGTCATGAAGATAGCCCGTCATATACGCACGCAGATTTTCCCCTCTTCAGCTGCCCCCTCACACCATGAGTCCGTCAGAATTCATAGGATTCATGGGGTGAAAAAAGGACATGATATGACGGTCAATAATCATGACGGGTGAGGAATATGACGGGCAAGCTATTCGCGGTCCGTCGGTTTCCGCGTACTGGATTAATTTCAATCAAGTACCGTGACACGCGTCGCTGTGCTATTGGGGTTGTAGTAAATCGAAGTGTCGCCTCGTCTCCCGTGTAATCTCCTTATAAATATTAAGCCCTTGCCTCTCATTTACCACTTTTGCTTAGAAACACTTTGTCAGAGCCCAATCCGTCATAATTGTCAGGCTAGTAATCCGCATCCGTCTCCATCAAATTTTCTCCGTTCACATTCTATTGACCGGTAAGTACTTTCCGTCATTTCATTCCTCCGTCATATTTTATTCCTCATTATACATCCGTCATCATTTCTATAGTCGTCAATACTTAGGAAATGTCTAGTGCGTCGAGTAACCATTCATTTATCCGTGACGGGGCGGACTATGAGGATGTATACCCGTCAGGTCATAGGGATCTAGAAAGTCCTAGCGACGATAGGAGTCCTTCATCGTCGTCCTCAACAAGTGAGGATGTAGAGTTTGTTGAAAATGTAGATCTTGATGACAACCAGCCAGTAGGACCCGTCGTAGGAGCTGATGGACCAAGGGAGTTCATCATGCTCCCAGAGTGGACGGTTAATGCTTTCACATCAACCATAAAGGAAAACCACTTCAGAACACTTAGGGATAACTACCAGATTCCAGATCATATCCCCCTCCGTCTACCTTACAAATCAGAGAAATGTTATTATGAAGGGGTGGACGGTGTCGGTGTATATGAGCAAATGTTGAAGGCTGGACTCAGATTCCCACTGAGCTCCCTTCATCGTGAGCTGCTCAAGTATTTAGGTTTGTCCGTCAACCAAATATCTCCAAACGCCTGGAGGATCTTCATTGTGATGGAGGTTCTATACGGGGCTATGTCGGACGGAGCTAGGAGATTGACGGTACGGGAGTTTTTACATTGCTACCGTCCGGACGAGATCGACAAGTCTAGGGGTATATACAATTTTGTACCTAGGAGTGCGTTACTAAAGGTCATATATGAAATCTCAGACTCCAACAGAGACTGGAAGAGTAGATACATTTTCTTAGAAGGTGACGGATGGATGTGCCGTCCAGGAGAGACAGATCATATGCCTGTCGATACTACTTGGGGCATAATATCTGAAAATGGTATGTGTTCGTCCTAGTTAGGATGCCCCCCTTTTTTAACCGTTCAGCTTATTTTGAAAACTTTCCTAATCGTCCTCTTCATTTGCAGTACGACAGCACCCTCAAATTAGTATTGAGGAATTCAGTTTTCTTGAAAGAGTTTTCAAAAAGACCACGCCGGAGGAGAGGACTTGGGCGAAGTTGGTCAATCCTGATACCATTTGCTGGTATTGTAACGGTCCTGTACCTTCACCACAAGCCATTAAGTACGAAAAAAGAATCCGTCAACGTACGTCCGTCACTTCTCTTTTGCTTTACAACGGGATTTGTTTCACGGAGCTAACTCTTTCCTTTATTCTTTCAGAAATGGATGTTGCCAAGAGAAGGGCACTCATACGGGATAATGCTGCAAAAAATAGGACGGCTAAAGTCGCTGAACAAAAAGATGCGACGGTCTCCAAACGCAAGCAGCCGTCCAAAGGTGACCGTCCACCTAAGAAGCCCAAGGTTCCCCTGGAGCCCGTCGTGGGGCTCATGGCTGAAGGTGCTAAGACGGCTACTCCTCCTAAGCACGGTGTTGGTAAGGGGCTTATGAAGGATCCGTCTGCTGGCCTTAAGAAGCCACCTCCCCTTCTTCGGGACGACCTTGGCTATGCTTTGGAGAAGCTGTCTTCCCTTCTCACCTTCGAGGATTACGAAGACCTAGGTAATCACTCGACGGAGGCCATGGGCGAAACTAGTTTGTTCAGCATTGCTCAGGTAAGCCCCGTCCAAGTTACATGTTTACTCTATATCCGTCTTATCCTGACTAGAATTATTTCATATTTCAGACTATGGTAATGGTGAAAGGCCTAATGGGACGGTGTCTCAATCATGAGACGACTCTAGGCCGTCTTCGAGATAAGGCCAAGCTGACGGAGGAAGAGCTTTCAGAGCTGAAGGCTTGGAGGGTCGTCCAGGAGAAGAAATTTAAGCTGCTTGAGGCAGACAGGGACGAGCACTATAAACTGACGGAAGAGCTGCGAAAGGTGCTTCAAGACAAAGAAGAAGAACTCCGTCTGGCAAAGGAAACTGCTGTTCAAGAGTACCGAGATTCCGATGCCTTGCTGTCAGAACTTGGAGATTCTTTCAATGACGGTTTCGATGAAGCTATCCGTCAAGTTAAAGCGCTGTATCCTGACTTCGACCTGTCATCCGTCAACGTTAATGCCCAAGAGCTTACCTCCGCCCGTCCAGCCCGTTCGGAGGACACCGACGAGCTTTTCAGAGATAATCCCCCCGTCAACGCCCCTGAGGATCAACAGATTGTTGCTAGCAATCCTAAGGACGGTGGAAACCCTCCTGACGGTCAGCCAGTGGTTGAAACTAATCCGAAGCAAGGCTAATCCCAGTGTAATGAAAGAAAATGACCGTCATAGCTTAGATTCCCCTTTTAATTTTTTGATATGTAAGAACATTTGGAGAACAGTTTATCACTCCGTCCTCTTCTGTTAAAACATTTCTTTTGTGGACATTTTGTCCGTCAATGCTAATTATTTACTCGTCGTATATTCTGTTGCTTTATCTGTTTATATTATATGATTGAGTTATATTTTTTCAATTCTCATTTGACGCCCGTCATAAAAGGGAAACACCGTCTTATTTCACTTTAGGCGTTTGAAAGGAATTCGTCCACACAGGTTTTATCTTAATTTCCGGTTAGGAGATCCGTCCATATTACGAATCGTAGTTTTTACCCGTCCTCTAGGGTATTTTGGATTTTCACCCTCTTGGGATGATCCGTCCGAGGACCTTGTAGTTAACATTCTCGGAGCCATTTTATGGACTCCGTCGTGATTATAGTTTCAGTATTTACCATTCTCCGGGAGGTCCGTCCAGATTAGTGGACCCCGTCCTCTTTCTGGACTTGTGCGATTCCAGACCTTTCGGTGCCCGCTTATTTTTGCGGATTTAACCTTGCCCCACCTGGGGGGGTCCGTCCACATAGTGGATTCTTGTCCGTCTATCTTATGGGCTTGTTTTAACCTTCTTGGGTTGCCCGTCTATATTATGGACTTGAGATCTCATCCCTCCTGGGTAGATTCGTCCACTTTGTGGACTATTGCCCGTCCGCTTTGTGGACAGATTTTAAACCCCTTGGGGTTGTCCGTCTATATTGCGGCCTTTGGATCTTCTCCTTTTGGGGGATCCGTCTATTCTGTGGGCTTTTGCCCGTCCACTTTTTGGACTTCATAAAATTTTGATCCTCTTGGGGTAATCTGCTTAATCTGCGAATTTAGGATTCCATCCCTCCTGGGGATATCCGTCCACTTGGTGGGTTTTGTCCGTCCACTTTTTGGACTTAATAAAATTTTAACCCTCTTGGGGTAATCCGTCTAAGATTTTGAATTGTACATGTAAGTGAATTTTGTTGAATCTGAATAAAAAATCATTCATTCGTAGAAAAGTATTTGCCCCCGTGGGCTTAAAAATATATTGTAGCAAAACCAAAGTAAAAACTTGCCCGTTGGGCTTATTGTAGCGGAAACTTAAAGTAATCAAAAAATCTAGGAATAAAAAGATAGGTGTTGCTCTAGGTGTTGTTCCTCAAGTTGTCGTCTCTACTGGTAGTATCTCCGTAGGTGCTCTGTGTTCCATGGGTGCTGTAGCTTCCGCCCGTCCAGAGTTTCAAGGTGGTAAGTCCCTTTTCTTTGCCATGAAGAGATCTTGTATGGTCCTTCCCAGTTGGGGCCTAGCTTTCCTTGAGAGGGGTCTCTAGCAGCTCCCATTACCTTTCTCAGCACAAGGTCACCAATCTGAAAGTCTCTCTGTTTGACATTGGAGTTGTAGTATTTTGCCATTAGGTTCTGGTACCGTGCTAACCTCTGTTCTACCGTAGCACGGACTTCGTCCACCAAATCTAGCTGGAGTCGCAGGGCTTCTTCGTTGTTATCATCGCTGTAATTCTCCACGCGATAGCTTGTAAGCCTTACCTTTGCCGGTATAACCGCATCTGTTCCATACGCTAGCCGAAACGGCGTTTCTCCTGTTGGTACCCTTACAGTTGTACGATATGCCCACAGTATGCTCGGTAGTTCGTCAGGCCAGATGCTCTTTGCCCCCTCGAGCCGGGCCTTGATCATTTTGAGCAGGGTTCGGTTCGTGACCTCGACCTGTCCGTTGGCCTGTGGGTGTGCGGGTGAAGAAAAATGGTTCTTGATACCCAACTCCAAACAAAAGCTCCTGAATGCGTTGTTGTCGAACTGCTTTCCATTGTCGGAGACAAGCACTCTTGGTATTCCGTATCGGCAGATAATGTTCCTCCAAACGAAGCTTCGAACGTTTTTCTCCGTGATGACGGCTAGGGCCTCTGCCTCCACCCACTTGGTGAAGTAGTCGATACCGACTACCAGAAACTTTAGTTGCCTTATAGCTGTTGGAAAAGGGCCCATGATGTCTAGTCCCCACTGGGCGAAGGGCCATGGAGCCGTCATGGGTGTCAGCTCCTCGGTTGGCTGCCTTATCAGATTGCTGAACCTCTGACATTTGTCACACCTCTTGACATAGCTTTGTGCGTCCTTCTGCATTATGGGCCAATAGTATCCTGCTCGGATAAGTTTGTGCACTAGTGATCGCGCACCCGAATGGTTTCCACAGATACCTTCATGGACTTCCCTCATCACGTAGTCTGCCTCGTCAGGATTCAAGCACCTCAGATACGGTCGTGAGAATCCCCTTTTGTACAGATGGTTTTTGATCAGCACGAACCGTGAAGCTTGGACTCGCAGTTTTCTAGCTGCTTCTTTCCCATCTAGTAGCGCGCCTGCCCTCAGGTATGCTAATAATGGTGTAGTCTAATCATTCTCAGAATTCACTTCATTCACTTCTTCGCCGTCAATAGTCGAAGACGTTTGGATAAATGACAACACTTGATCGGGGACTAGCATAGGCTCTGTTGAGGCTGCCCTTGCCAGACGGTCGGCGCGTCCATTCTCCTCCTTTGGGATTTGAATGAATCGTACTTTGAGGCCGTTGATCCGATTCTTTACCTTTTCTAGGTACTTCTTCATCCTTTCATTTTTGCACTCGTAAATGCCGTTAATCTGACTCGTTATTACCTGGGAGTCGTAATGTACGACCATGACTTCAGCACCTGCTGCTGCCGCGAGGTCCAATCCCGCCACTAATGCCTCATACTCAGTCTCGTTGTTTGTGGTTGAGTAATCCAATCGGATCATACATTCGATTTGGTCCCCTTTCGGGGTTCGAATTACCACTCCAACTCCTCCAACTTGCCTGTTTGAAGAGCCGTCCGTGTGGATGCTCCATTCTCTGGGTGTGTCCATCCCCTTGCCTTCTAACGGGGTATATTCGGCGATAAAGTCTGCTATAGCTTGGCCTTTCATGGCAGTTCGCGGGCGATACTGTATATCAAACTCGCTGAGTTCTATTGCCCATAAAGCCATTCGTCCGGCCGCTTCAGGGCTGCTCATGGCTCTCTTTAGGGGTTGATCCGTCAAGACGATGATGGCGTGGGCTTGAAAGTATGGCTTGAGCTTTCTTGCCGCAGTCACCAGTGCGAAGGCCAATTTCTCCATCTAGGGGTATCTCTCTTCTGCCCCTCGAAAGCCCCTACTTACGAAATAGACGGGCAATTGAGTACCTTGTTCTTCTCTTATTAAGGCCGCGTTGACGGCTGCCTGTGAAACCGCTAAGTATATGTAGAGTTCCTCCCCCGGCTTGGCCGGACTGAAGAGTGGGGGAGAAGCAAGGTACTTCTTCAGGTCCTCAAACGCCTTCTGACACTCATCGGTCCATTCGAACGACTTTCTTAAGGTGCGGAAGAATGGTAGACATTTGTCCGTCGCTCTGGAGACGAACCTGTTTAAAGCTGCGATCTTTCCATTCAAGCTCTGCATCTCTTTCACTGTCCCCGGCGATTTTAACTCCATGATGGCCCGTATCTTTTCTGGGTTGACCTCAATTCCTCTATGGGATACCATGAATCCCAAGAACTTCCCTGCCGTCACTCCGAACACGCACTTGTGTGGATTCAACTTCATATTGTACAATCTGAGGGTGTCGAACGTCTCCTGCAGGTCTCTAAGATGGTCTTGTTCCAGGAGACTTTTTACAAGCATGTCATCGACGTACACCTGTACATTTCTCCCAATTTGGTGCGCGAACATTTTGCTCATTAGTCTCTGGTATGTCGCTCCTGCATTCTTGAGCCCAAACGGCATCACGTTGTAGCAAAAGAGCCCTTGGCTTGTAATAAAGGAAGTCTTCTCCTGATCAGCATCGTCCATCTTGATTTGATTATATCCCGAGAAGGCATCCATAAAGCTTAGGAGTTGATGTTTCGTCGTCGAGTCTACCAAAGTATCTATCCGAGGTAACGGATAGCTGTCTTTTGGGCATGCTCTGTTGAGGTCCGTGAAGTCGACGCACATTCGCCATTTTCCGTTTGCCTTCTTGACCATCACGACGTTTGCCAACCAGTCGGGGTAATAGACCTCTCGGATGAAGTTTGCTTCGAGCAGCTTCCATACTTCTTCCGCTATTGCCTTGTCCCGTTCTTGAGCGAAGACTCGCTTTTTCTGTCTTACAAGCGAAAATGTAGGGTTCACGTTTAGCTTGTGAACCATAACGGAGCGACTGATCCCGGGCATATCTTCGTGGCTCCAAGCAAAAACGTCCTGGTTCACCCTGAGGAATGTCCTAAGGGCCTGCTACACGGGCCGACTGGCTGAGGTCCCTATCCTAGTCGTGCGTTCAGGCCTTGATTCGTCCAGGACAATCTCTTATAGTTCTTCAACGGGTTCTGCAGTGACCCGTTGTTCTTCTACGCACATCGCCTGCTGGTGATCTTCCACTTCTAAGGCGGCCAAGTAGCATTCGCGGGCGGCCACCTGGTTTCCCCGCAGCTCCCCGACCCCGTACTTCGTGGGGAACTTGACCATCAGGTGGTATGTTGAAGTTACGGCCTTCCAGGCGTTGAGAGTGGGTCGTCCAAGGATAGCGTTGTACGTGGACGAGCAATCGACTACGAGGAATGTTTCGTCCCGTGTGATCTGTCGAGGGTAATCTCCCACCGTCACAGAAAGCGTGATTGCACCCAATGGGAATACCCTACTTCCTCCAAATCCTACCAGCGGGGCGTTCGTTGGCGCCAGCCGTTCCTTGTTGATCATCATTTGCTGGAACGCGGGGTAGTATAGGATGTCCGCTGAGCTGCCATTGTCGACCAAAACTCGATGCACGTTAAACTCCTCTACTCTTAGAGAGACGACGAGTGCGTCGTCATGTGGGTGATGTAGGCGCCGTGCATCTTCTTTCGAAAACCCTATTATGGGGCTGTCTTGTCGGGCTATCTTCAGAACTGTGCCCGTCAGTTGGACGTTCTGAACCATTCAGAGGTAGGTTTTTCGAGCCTTCTTGGATGAGCCTGCTGGTGTTGTTCCTCCGACGATCATCCTTATGTCTCCGATTGGGGGTCTGGGGCGCTCATTCTCTCTTCGGGGTTGCTGTTCCTGAGGTGGCGGATCCGTCCTTTCTTTTCTGACAAACTTTTGCAATTTTCCTTGTCTGATAAGGGCTTCAATCTGTTGTTTTAAGTCGTAGCAATTTACCGTATCATGACCGTGGTCGCGGTGGAAACAGTAGTATCTGTCTCTGGACCGCTTGTTGGGGTCGCCTTTGAGCTTTCCTAGAAAGGTGAGACCCTCTTCGTCCTTAATCTGCATTAGGACTTGGTCTACCGGGGTATTCAGCGGGGTGAAGCTTGTAAATTTTCTTCCCTGAGGCCTTGGCCGTCGATCGTCCTTTCGGTCCCCGGTTTTAGGTCTTTTGCGCTTTTGGTCCTGCCGGGTATTTTCCTGCCGTTCCCTCTTCCTCGGCTTATCCTCCCTTGCCAGTAACGCGTCTTCCGCATTCATGTACTTCGTTACCCTGTAGAGGACCTCCGTCATTGTCTTCGGGTCATTCTTGTATATAGAGAACAAAAATTTACCCTTTCGCAACCCATTTGTGAAGGCTGCCACCAGTATCTTGTCGTCGGCTTCATCGATCGAGAGTGCCTCCTTATTGAAATGGGTTATGTAGGACCGAAGCGTCTTGTCCTCCCGCTGCCTTATGCTCATTAGGCACGCCGTCGATTTCTTGTACCTATGTCCCCCGATGAAGTGGGACGTGAATTGGGCGCTTAATTCCTTGAATGTGCTGATGGAGTTCGGTGTCAACCGACTGAACCAGATCCTAGCAGCTCCTTTCAGTGTGGTGGGGAAAGCCCTGCACATTATCTCATCCGCGACCCCTTGAAGGTGCATCAATGTTTTGAACGTCTCTAGATGATCCAGAGGGTCTTTTAGTCCGTCATAACTGTCGATATTCGGCATCCGAAATTTGTGCGGCAGGCGGAAGGAGTTCACGGCTGCAGTGAAGAGTGAGTCGGTGCGATTGACTAGATCATCAAGGTCACTAGAAACTCGCCTTTTGAGCGCGTTCATCATAACCTCCATCTGTTATCTCATTGCTTGCATCTCTGCGACGATGTGTGGATGAGTTGCATCCGTGAGGGATGGCATGCTTACGTTCTGTCTCTCTGTCCCTGTTGGGGCGTGGCTGGCTTCAACTCTCTCATGGTTTTTGGCTGCAGTGCTGGTCCCTTCTTGGTCTCCCTGTAGGTCGTTCGGTGCTGCGTTTTTCTGACGCAGCTGTTCTTCTAGGTCGTTGTTTTGCTTAGTGAGGCACTCCACGGCTGCAGCAAGTGTTCGAACTTGTCTCTCGAGGGCAGTCGTGGGGGGTTCTTCTCTTTGAACGTCGTTGGTAGTTGCCATTGATCGTGTGAGTACCATGCAACTCTTTTGTCCGGGTAGCGATAATATAGCTTATGAATCGCGTATAAGCAAATAAGTATTCCCACAGACGGCGCCAACTGATGATGCCGAAAATCTCACCAGTGAGTTGCACAATACTTGTACACTCGAAACGACACCTGCACAACAAAAAGAGGGGAAACCTTGCGAAGAGCACCGGTGTGGTGTCGGCCGAATATCCTCCGAAGGTCAAGTTAGAACTTCTTTCAACTCTAGAGTGCTAGAGAGGGGTTAATTATGCGTACCTTGATTTGTGAGGGTGTTGGGGTTTTTATAGTAGTAAAGAGTCGACCTTTCTTCCTTGGAGTAGAAGTCTTTTCCATATAGGAAACCCATGTAGGCGCGGATTGAAGAATCCTTTCCTTGTAGGACTCTTCTTTACAAAATCTTAGACTTGATGGACAAGGTTTTTCCTTGTAGGGAGAACTCTTTAATGATCACATCTAATAGGATCTTACTAGCGCTAGGGTTCCAGCCATAGGCCTCACGACTCAACTGGCCCATATAAATTCGTCCCACAACATGTGGCCCATCAAGGCTCTAGCCCGTCATGAAGATAGCCCGTCATATACGCACGCAGATTTTCCCCTCTTCAAGTATGATATTCATGAGTAACATACTTTTCACCACTCCAATCAGGGGTTTGGACTTTTTTCAAACAACTTTGAGGAAGGGTCTTGCATTGTCATATTAATGAAACTTCTAAAAAAGTTAGGATATGTTTGGTAACTGTTTTTTCTCTTTATTTTCTATTTCTAAAAGTAATTTTCTATTTTTGAGACTAAAAAACTTGTTTAGCAATCCAAAATGAATAGAAAACAAAAACTATTCTCAAAACTCAATTTGTGAAGGAAATTGAAAATATACAAAAGACTATTTTCAATTTCTAATTTTTAAAAGTCAATGAAAATACGCATTTAATTTAATAAATATATCTCATTTAATGGGTTAGCATTAAAGTTTAAATCCTAGTAACAACATATTTTAGTATTTTTTATTTTTTTCTTCAAAAAACTTTTTTTTTTTAATTTCAACTAATCAAATATGTTTTTAATTTCAAAATACAAGAAAATTATTTTTTCTTTATATTATCAAAAATTAGTTTTTGAAAATAAAAAACAAAAATGGTTAACAAACATAACCTTACATTGCCTTCCAAAATAACCCTAATTTGGGGAAGTGTTGCACAACACAATCATTTCCAATGTACAGTACACATTCCAATTAAGGAGTAAGTTTGTAACCTATACTCTTCCTGATCATCCAGGAAACATTATTATTATTATTATTATTATTATTATTATTATTATTATATTCCGTACAAACTCAAAATAACTACGAGTGTTTCCAAGGCTTATACGCCGTTAGATAAGCATCATCATCATTATATAGACTTCTATTTCTATAATTTTCCACGCAAATCTCATGGCTACAAGAAACTTGTACACCAGCTAGCTCAGACTTTATTCAATACACCTTGTGTTGTGTGTGGGAAAATCTACGTCTGTGTTGTGTTGTCCATTTGACAAAAATAAACGACCAAAATGAACACCTGTCCACCTAACTTGCCCTTCATTTACTACTACAAGAGGGTGTTGCATACGTCTCCTCTGGTATAAAAGCCTAACACCTTCTATTTACCAAAATAAACTTTTTTTTCTTCTAGTTAATAAACAAATATTAGTGAGTCTTGCTTACGGTTACACTCATATATAATTCTAAAGATAATCTTCTCATGTACCGGAGCTAGTTTGATCATAATAAATGGAAACGTTCTTATCAGTTACAAGACATAACTTTTTTTTATAATTTTTTTATAATTTGATAATTACAATAATGAAATGAGGGGATTTCAAAAATGACAAAATTTGATTATAAATTTTACTAAAAATCTTAACATGAGTACATGCTTTAAAAGTTTAATAGTTGAATTATATGTTTTGTATGTTTTTAATGCACCTATCAAATTTTAAGTCAACAGATGTTATTTATTATTTGTTCCTTAAACTTTTTTTTCTTTTTTTTTTATGATATTGAATTGAATTGTGTTGTGATGATTAGTTTCAACTAGTATGTAACTCCGTGCTACCGCACGGGATTGGTTAATTGTAATGATGTTATTGGCCAATTTTTTTGTTTTTGTTTTGTTTTTTGTTTTTTTGGGTTTATCACATGAATGATAGAATTAAATTAAAAAAATGTAAAATATATATTGCATTTTATTATTTAAGTACAGCTATTGGTTTTTTTTTTTTTTTTGGTTTATCATACATAGGATAGCATTAGATAAAACAATGAATAAAAAAAAAAGAATATTACATTTTATTATTTAAGTGATGCTACAGTGAAGAAAAAAGAGAATATTGCATTTTATTATTTAAAATATATAAAAAGACATTAAAAAATAAAAACTGATCATTGAGCTTGGAATCTTCTTGGAGGCACCAATGAAGCGCTAATGTATGAGAGTGTGAAGTAAGGAAGAGTGGGATTGAACATTGTATTTGAATCTGGCCTTACTCTGAGAAATCCGTAAGGAGGAGGAGAGGATAGTGTGTGGATCTAGTTGGTAAAGGTTGAGAGAGGAGCAGACATGGGATGACGATATGGAATTAGGAGGAGATGATGTTTTACTTTTATAGTCTTTCTCGTTGAACTCCTTGGTTCTGGTTATGGGATTAGAAGAGTTCCAAACTCTATTGAGATCACCCATAAAAGTGTGCAGGTGAGATGTTCTTGCTTAGGCCAATGAGTATTATTATTGTGGTTTTCTTAGCTTCCGTGTTAAATGTTAATGCATTATTTATTTGGGTACAAAAATTTGAAAATTTAAATAAGATACATGACACAAAATTGGAGTCTAATTTATAATCTCTATAAAAGTGTGCAGGTAAGATGTTTTTGCTTAGGCTAATGAGCATTATCATTGTGGTTTTATTGGCTTACGTGTTAAATGTTAATGCATCATTTATTTGGGCAAAAAAATTAAAAAATTTAGATAAGATACATGACACAAAATTGGAGTCAAATTTATAATTTAATTAGATTTTTTTTTTTAGTTTTGGTTAGGACAAGTGGCGCAAAATTGAGAATCCAATTGAAATCTAATTGAATTTTTTCTCTGCTTCACCTATTATTATTATTATTATTATATAGATTAAGTAAAAAAAAAAAAAAAAAAGTTTGTGGACAAACTTTATATCCTTTCACAAATTACACAAATCTTGCTTAGCAAAAGGAAAAAGCCGAAAACTGAAACATTGCTGATCTGGCCTTCGTTTCTGCAATTATTATTCCACAAAAATTAAACGATGAGGCCGTCGGTATTGATAATTGAGTCAAAAGTCAAAAGTTCAAAGCTATGAGGACCACACCGTTTGTTTCATTTTCATTACTATCTCTCTCTTTTTCTCTAACGCGTCATGCAATTGCTCCCTCAGAATTCATTATTTGACAAGACATTATTGTCTCCGAAATTGAAGGTATACGATCTTTGTTCGTTCGGCGTCTCCATCAACTATTGCAACTTGCAATATATATATATCTTAGCCAGTTAGAAGGAAAAACAAACAGAATAGTGCCACTCAATTTTATTCGCCTACATAGTTGTCAAAAATATATGTGTATGTACTTGTCAATATTAATATTTTAAATTTATTTTTAATTTATCTTTGTCTGGTATCATATCATATTAATTTAGTACAATATACAAACACTTAATAAAATTTTAAAAAAAATTATAAATATACATTATATTACATATATAAAAGGTATATTTATAATAAGTTTGGGATATATTTAGACTCTCAAAAAAAAGTTTGGAATATATTTCACTAATAACCAATTTAATAATTATTTATGTAATAATATTTAAGAAAACTAATTAAATTAATCAAATTAACATATGTTTATAACATATAGATTTAAATGGATTAATAATTAATTTTAATCATTTTGCCTAGCCAACTTCATTTAAGTTAATGTTATCATCATGTTCATCATCTTGAAAAAATATTTCTTCATTAACATTTTCTTCATCATCATCAACATTTACTATCTATTTTCTTCTTTTATTCTAATTTTTTTCTTTATATTCTTCTTGGCATTCTTGCTTCTTAGACTAATAACAATAATAAAGAAACAATTATATTTTCATTTAATACATTATTCATAGCCTAGAAAAGAAATTTGCAAATATGAAAATGAAGTGTCAAGTGTATAGTTCAAATTTTGTAGGAGAAAGAGAAGAGGGGGAATAAACAAACAAAAAAACTCATTTCAAATCCACATGTTGATTCATTGTAAGATAGCTATAATTATTGATATGATATGATTCATATGATATGTCCCTAACTATGTATCATATGATTCATGAACACTTCCAACATGCCCTTACTATACAAAAATTTTTGTGTACCATACAATAAGTATTATACGACACTAACAACTATGGGTGGAGACATAATTTGCAACTTTGTATATGAGAAAACACACAATTTCATCACTTGGGTCAACCACTTATTCTTGTTGTAACACTTGCTAGTTGAGTTATAAGGTTTAGCCAATAATAACTTTACTTAATAATAGAATCATTTAATAATTTTACTTTTCATTTCAAATTCACTAATCACCATTGTTAGCACTAGCAAATTGAGCTACAAAACTCTTGGCCTATCATAACTTTACTCAATAGAATAATTTAATAGCTTCAATTTATCACTTCAAAGCAAATTAATAATAGAATTTTTCTCATTAATTAATCATAGAAATAAAATAAACTAATTTACCTTAAATTTTGGCATGTAAGAGAGTAAAAGAGTGATGGTTTGTTGGTGATTGGTTAAAGAGAGAGAGAGAGAGATGTTTGATGGAACTATGGAATGATTTTTTTTTTTGAAAAATAATAGAAATACTCTTTTAAGTTATAGAGAGAAATAGAATAAAAAAGGTATTGTAGACGACTAAATTTCTCGGTTCGAAATGAGTCAAACAAGTAAAATAGTGTCACAAGTGCGAATTTGTATTGATGATTGTGTGGTACAATTCTCTGTGATTACAAAAGTGTGATCCTCTGATTCAATCTCCTTAAAAGATTTGTTGATTGTGGTAATGTGATTTTGATTTGAACACAAGATATCCTTCAATTTGGCTGAAGAATGGATTGAAGATCTTTGAAAAGGAATTACAATGAATCTCTGGCTATGAGCTTGTTAAAAATCCTTTGTTCTTCATGTTCTTCGTGTGTTTTTCGTGTTCTTGGCGTGTTCTTCGTTTTCAAAGGTTTGTGGTGGAAGTTCTTCGGTGCTTTAGAGGCTTGGATCCGTAGAGTTTCGTTGATTTATGATTTGTTGAGGTTTCTGGAGGCTTTTGACCTTGATTCCAGTGAACTTTGAGATCTAGAAATGTGATTTAGATGATTCCTCTTCGAGTGTTCTTTGTATTCGAAGGTTTGTGATGGAAGTTCTTCGGGGCTTTAGAGGCTTGAATCCGTTAAACTTCACTGATTTGTGGTTTGTGAGGTTTCTAGAGGCTTTTGAGCTTGATTCCAGTGAACTTTGATATGTAGGAATATGATTTGGATGATTCCTCTTTGAATGTTCTTCATATTTGAAGGTTTGTGGTGGAAATTCTTCGGGACTTTAGAGGATTGAATCCGTTGAACTTCACCGATTTGTGATCTGTTGATGTTTTCGGACACTTTAGGCTTGATTCCCGCAAACTTTTGGATCTAGGCAGATGATTTGGATGATTCTGCTTCGAATGTTCTTCGATTTTGAAGTTGAAGTTCTTGAAGTTGCTAGAGGCTTTAGAGCTTGGTTCCGGCAGAGCTTCAGTACTTCTGAATCTTCTCTGATGTTGCTTGTGCTTCAGATGGCTTGGTGCCCTCCTTTCGCCCTTCAGATCTCAGATAATGCCTTAGAAATTCTTCTATTTATAGGAGTTTAGGGGTAGATGAGCGACACATGGCGGAGTCTGACTGGTGACACATGTCACAATCTGATTGGTTCGCTTGTGTCATTGCTTACATGTGCGAGGTTGCTTGGGTCATCGCTTACACGTGCGAGGTTGCTTGGGTCGTCGCTTACACGTGCGCTGATGCATGATTGGTTTTTTTGCATGACACTTGGCAAATTTCCATTGGCTTCTGAGTAGTAATAGTAAACCCTAGCAGTAATACGTGGCACTTTGTAATTGACTGTATTTTGTGGACTTGGTAGTGTGATGTGTCAACTTGTGATAGGTTGGGAATTTTCCCTCTCTACAAATGCCCCCTCGAGACTTGTTCACGCACACAATTTCAAAGTGTGATGTAGGAATGAGTTTCGAAAATAAACTTTTGCACTTGACTCTTCAAATGAAGTAATTGAAGGTGGTGGAGCTTTTAGAATGATGAGATAATTTTCGAAGAGTAGACCCACCCATATGAAAGGTTTTGATGAGACCAAAAAGAGGTCTGCTTGTATTTGAATGTACTTGCGTGACCGAGCCTTCTCAACAGAAGTTAAGTTGAAGTAATTTCAAGAAAGTGTTCCATGGTACTCGGAGTGGGTTGGTGAGGCCGAAAGTTATTTGCAAAAAGTTGGATGTACTTGCAAGATCGAATCATTTCAGCAGAGGTTAAGCTGAGGTAATTTCAGAAGAACATTTTGGATCATTGGCGGTGATCACAAGGTGTAGAAGATGGGGAGGATGCGAGGATAGTGGCTAGGTACAGCATGCAGAGTCATGGGGCTAGCCTCGTGTTTTTAAGAACTTCTGGTGAAGTTATCTCAGAAGAGTATACTTCGGATTACAGCGAGGCCATGTGGGAATGTGGTTGAATGTGCGTGTGTTATTGCATCATTCAAGTTAAGTTGAGGTAATTTCAGAAGTTTAGGGATTTTGGGGATGCTGATGTTGGTGGTGACATGGATTGCGGCTTGATAGTAGCACATCTTTGTGAGATGTCCTCAACACCTTTCGATCCTTAACCAACGACACTTGTTGAAAGATATGAACAAAGTCGGGAGGTCGATTGAGAGATATGGAGTTATGGTCTTCCAATATATTGGAAAAGCCCAGAAAATGAAAGATGGAGCTAACTTGTAAACCTGGTTTGGAAACCAGACAAGTTGCTGTTTGTTCCGAACCTCTACCTTTGCTGTAAGACCAAACAACTTGAGAAGGACTATGGAGTTCTCAAAGCAGTTAGGAAGCTCCTTGAGCTAGGGTACGGGAGATTCAGTTGGCCTTAGATCTCTTGATTAGGTAGATCTGAGACTACAAGGAACAATGATATGGGCTATGTTATGAGAAATTTTATGGACAAATGTACTTGTTAAGTGGAGAAACAAAATTTGTTTTGGATCTCAAAACTACAATGATGTTGTGAAGAGGGTTTCTACCGAACCATAAGAGGGTAGATTTCAAACGGATTATAAAGTAATATTGGTTGCTAAGTGTTGGGAATGATGAGGCCATAGTGAAAAATGACTGTGAGAAGAAGGACTGGAAAATTTGAAAGAAACATATCTTCATTTCATGACTCAGTGTATTTTTTTCTATGAGTTTTCAACGGACCCGACCCTTCTATTTATAGCGAAGAGATGAAGAATGGTAGGTAGGTAGTTGAGAATGGCGGATGTGAATTTTTGGTGAGACCGGTGGATGAGAATGGTAGGTGAGAGAGATGAAGAATGGTAGGTGGGAATGTTTGGCACCGAAAGGGGAATGGTGAGTTGGACGGGTGACCCGATGTGATTTCAAGTTCAAGACACACTTGTGAGAGTTCATCTGTACTTTTGAAAGGGAATCCTTGATGAAGTCTGGAGAATAACCCTGAGGGAATCTAGACCAAGTGGATGAATCTTAAATTTTGATTTTGGGAGATTAATTTTTGGACATTGCTAGTACTTCGGAGAAGTAGGTCACATTGGTGATTTCCAAGTCACGAAAAATTGAGCAAGACAAGTCTGGCTTAAAAATCTTGACTTTGGGTCAACTTCAACACAAAAAACAACAATCTTGGAATTGAGTTATTTGTGCAATTTTCGAGTCTCAAATGATGGAACGGACTTCAAAATTGGAATGTACGCGAAAAATTGAGCAAGATAGGTCTATTCTAAAATTTTTGACTTTTGGTCAACATGTACGCAAAAGTCAACTATTTGGAAATTGGACGTTTGCACGATTTCCGAGCTTTGAATGAAGAAACAGATCCCAAAATCGGAATGTACTCGAAAAACTGAGTGGGACAGGCCCCTTTTGAAAATTTTGACTTATTGGTCAAAGTCAAAGGTCAAACTTGGTCAAAGTATATATATATATATATATATTTTTTTTTTTTCAGGCGGTTCGGACTGGGTCAGGGTCAAACCGGGTCGGATCAAGACAGCAGGGTCAAGCCGGTTAGTGGAGGATGACGTCATGCTCTGAGGCTGGCGCGTGCAAGCGCGCGACAAACGCGCCGGCGCGTGAAAGCGCGTGAAGAAGGCTGGAGGCGCGTGGGAGCGCGTGTTGCTGAAGCAGCCACTACTGGCGGCGAGTGGCGACATGTGCTACATTGTTTGGGCTTGAAATTTTCAGGTTTTGTAGTTCCAAGGCCGTACAAGACCCCTGTAGTGTTAGTTTCGTGAAATTGTGAACAGATTTGCACAGTTTTGAGAAACTAAACTGTTGCTCATCGAGAGTTTGTGGCAGCGCATGGCGGCGCGTGGTGGCTCTGTGGTTGATGACCTTTCTGGGTTTTTTAGATCGCAGTCCATTTAAGGTCCCTGTGGGTTTAGTTTTGTGAAATCATGAACAGATTTGCACAGTTTTGAAAGACTACTCCGTTGGTCACTGTGAGTTCGTGGCCGCGCATGGGAGCACGTGGATAGTCTACTGAGTTTGATTTTCTCTGGGTCTTTGTAGCTTGAAGTCCCTAGAAGATTTAGGTGGATTGATTTTTGTGAAATCTTGCCAGAAGTTTTAGAAATCTGGACAGCAGATATTGTTGATTTTGTTGGCATTTTGGTCTTCTTTGGCGATGGCTATTCTGACAACGTTGACAACCAAGGCAGGGAGTAGTTTCAGGCTATCCACTAAGTGTCTCTGCTGTTCTCAATAGTTGGTGACACAATGAAACAAGCTACTCCTCTTTGCAGGCCTATAGCTTTATCCAAAGTCAGTGCCATGGTTATTATTAGAAGCCATGTTATCCTCAGTAGACCGGTTCTTTCTGAAGTTTAGTGTGACAATTTCTTTGAGCATTTACTCTCTTCACTTTTTTTTCAAGGTTCGGTGCAGTATCCTTTGAAAATATGGCGCCGTAACCATTCATGCACATCTTTCCTTTTGTCCACAAGCTTTTCAAGTATCCCTATATAAAGTTATCCGGAGCATGCATGAGTTTGTACAAGAAATTTCCAGTGGGTAGTATCTTTAAGTGTAGAGAAATTATGCAGAGAAATTATTATTATTATATAAATTTTTTTTTTATCTTTTTTTTTTTTTTTTTTTCATGCTTGGTTTGTACTAATCTTTTTTTTTTTTTTGACAGGCTAGAGATTAAAATTGAAGCTTTCTCTTTATCGATTCTTTTTCTTTTTTTTCTTTTTTTTTTTTTTGGTTGAGACATGCCATGAGATTTTCTACTGACAAGTTCTTTATTGTTGCTCGTTTTTGTCCTGCAGCATGCTTTCTTTGGCAATTAAGCCGCACCAACACTTGTCTTTTCAACGCAACCATCTCAAGAGTTTTTGCAATGTAGCCACATCAAGAGTCTTTACCATGAAGATATGCCAACATTTGTCCTTGTACTGAAGCCATGCCAACATTCATCTTTGCCATGAAGCAATATTTGCACTTACATATGTCATGAAGTCGCACCATCATTTGCACTGAACCCGTGTCAACATTCATTTTTGCCATGCAACCACGTCAACACTTCATTTGCACCGAAGCCATGCCAACACTCATCTTTGTCGTGAAGCCATGACAACACTCCACATTAGCACTAAAGTCATGCCAATACTTGTCTTTGCCATGGAGCAATATTTGCACTTACATATGTCATGAAGTCACACCACCATTTGCACTGAAATCATGTCAACATTCATCTTTGCCATGCAGCCACGTCAACACTTTAGTTACATCGAAGTCGTGCCGACATCAATCTTTGTCGTGAAGCCATGACAACATTCATTTGCACTAAAGCTGTGCCGACATCCATCTTTGCCATGAAGCCACGTCAACACTTTATTCGTATCGAAGCCGTGCCAACGCTCATCTTTGTTATGAAGCTACGACAACACTCCACATTAGCACTGAAGTCATGCCAATACTCATCTTTGCCATGGAGTTGCGACAACACTCCACACTAGCACTTGCATCTTGCATTGAAGTTGCACCCGTATTTGCCTTCATAATAAAGCTACAAAAGCATCAATTTTCAGAGGCAACATAGCTCAGACATCGAGGTGTATAGCACTGTAGCTAGACATCAGGATTTCAAAGATGCCAACAAGACGTTGAAGATGCAAGGAAAGGCCAACAAAACCTTGAAGATGAGGGAAATAATGATGCCAATACTTTGAAGATGTCAGAACATGCCACCAAGAATTTGACACTGCATGAACATGCCCTTAGAGGGGAGATGACACAACACCAACTTCAGATGCTGGAGGAAGGTGATGTTGTCTAAATTTCAGAGACATGATGTGAAACGACACCACTCAGAAGGGAGATGATGTGGTTCAAATTTCGGAGTTGTGAAGTGGCACAACTTTAGAGACATGGGAGGATATCCACAGAAGAGGGGCAATGCCATGAAGACTTCATTCTTTGCAAAAGAGATTGAAGATTTTATTTTACTCCACAACCAAGAACTAACTTATGTTTATCATTAGTTCAAGGAAAGTTGAGTAACACCAATTCTTTACAGCTGTCATTTTCTACCACAATGATCTTTCAGCATCATGTAGTGAGCAATTGACTGATCTTGAGCAACGCCTACCAATTAAAGGGATCTCAAAGGCATATTGACGACTTTTGAAAAATTCCTTAAGCTAGACTGGCAATCTTTCTTCTTTTCATGTGACTGAACTTAGTAAATGATACCAAGTTGCCTATGTACCCCGGAGAGGGATCAAGTCATTATGTAGTTCAAAAGATTTTTTTTTTTTTTGGTTATTGTTGTTTTTTTTTTTTAATTTTTTTTTTGGTACAAAAAGGGGGGCTCAGTGTGTAATAGTGGGTATCACCACTAATCGAACCCGAGACCTCTCAAGGGCAACTTGGGCATCCAACCACTACGCCACACTAGCAATTGGTGACATAGAGTGGGATTAATTTCTCTTTATTGGTATGCTTTCAAAGTTAATGGGAAGACATCATGTACCCTTGCAGCATTACAGTGGGTAGTTTAAGCTCTTGCCGAGGAGCACTCCTCGATGTTCAAGCGTAAAAGTGTTTAAGGAACTTCCCATTGATGGGGCCGATCCTTGCATCATTATTGTTGATCAACTTGTAAGCTTTATTGGTGTTTGCCCCCTGCTTGAGAGTTGGAAGTACATCACAAGCAATGGTCACATGGTTTGACCCGACAACTTCATTGAAGTCTAGATCAATTTTGTTTTCTTAGGCAAGCTTCATGATTTGTTCTTTGAAGACGAAGCATTTTTGGATTGGGTGGCCAATGATGCGATGATATTTGCAGTAGTTAGGGTCATCAACTTTCCCCATGTCTTCTGGTCGCCTACATTCTGGCAATTCAATCAGTTTCAATTGCAGTAGTTGTTTTAAGATGTTTGGCACATCTTCATCGGGGAACGGATATGCTATTTGCTCACGTTCCTTAAAAGTCAGGCGACGCACTTCGTTCTTTTGCCATCCTTCAAGCTGTTTTCCATTTGCATTTACTCCTCTTCTTGGAACCTTGACTTCGGTAATGTTAACAACCATTGGGTCTTTGAGGCTGATTTTTGCATTCCTATCATTCCTCCTTACTTCCTTTTTGCTTTCTTCAAGTATGGGAGGGTTTGTACTTCCATGGCTAGCAATGCTCAACTCCATGTCATGCGCACGAGTTGCTAACTCTTCAAATGTTCGAGACTTTATCCCTTGAAGGATGTAAAGAAGTCCCAATGCATGCCTTGGATGCACATCTCTACAGCAGAAATTTCAGAAAGTCTGTCCTTGCAATCTAGACTCAAAGAACGCCATCGATTGATATAATCAATGACGGGCTCATCCTTCCATTGTTTGGTATTGGTAAGCTCCATCATGCTTACCGTGTGCCGTGTGCTGTAGAATCGGTTGAGGAACTCCCTTTCAAGTTGTTCCCAACTATCAATTGACTCGGGTTCTAAGTCTGTATACCAATCAAAGGCATTCCCCTTCAATGAACGGACAAACTGCTTTACAAAAAGGCCTCCTTGAGTCCCTGCATTCTCACAAGTTTCTACAAAGTGAGCAATGTGTTGCTTAGGGTTTCCTTTGCCATCAAATTGCAAGAACTTGGGGGGCTGATACCCATTTGGCATCCTCATGTTATCAATGCGCTTTGTATAGGGTTTCGAATATGTGAGAGAACTTGTAGAAGAGCCTCCATATTGTGCTCGAATGGTATTCGTTATCATGTCTTGCAATTGTTGAACTGATAACGAAGCAACCGAAGTAGATTGTTCTTGTTGAGGAGTGTCTTGAGTTTCTTTCCCTTCGTCATCCATCGCAGATGTGAATTTATGACCATGGCTTGATTCACCAAGGTCTTGTGCTTCAAGTTTGTTCATTAAAGTTGAAATTTGGAGGTCCTTATCTTCAAGTGCTTTTGTGAGAAGGACAACTCTTTGCTCCATTTCAGCCATCTTGTCTTCCATGGTAGAGGTGTTAGTCATCATGATTGATACAACTTCCCAAGATGATGGAGAAGAGATTGGATTGGAGTGAGCACGTGAAATGTCATCTTTTTGGTTCCTTTTGATGGGAGAGAAATCGTGCAACCAACTTCTTGTGAAGGAAAAAGGGGATTTGCCCCCATACTTGAGATGTTCCAAGGTGGAGATGTCCTTATTGATGACCTTGTTTCTTGTAAGAGGGTCTAAGGAGATGATTGTCTGGACCTTGGCTTCCTTGGTTGATTGAAATTGAAGTTGATTATGAGCTTTAGGTTGGCTACAATTGATTGCACCAATGTAGTTGTTGGTGGTAGTCGTACCAAGTTTAATTGAAGTAGCTATTGTTGAAGCTTGAATGTTCTTGCTAGTGGCCATTGAAGTTGGTAGCAAGATGATGATGATTTCTTTCTTTGAAAGAGAATAAGATGAGAGGCAGAGATGTCCCATTGGGCGTGCCAGAATATGTAGACGACTAAATTTCTCGATTCGAAATGAGTCAAACAAGTAAAATAGTGTCACAAATGCGAATTTGTATTGATGATTGTGTGGTACAATTCTCTGTGATTACAAAAGTGTGATCCTCTGATTCAATCTCCTTAAAAGATTTGTTGATTGTGGTAATGTGATTTTGATTTGAACACAAAATATCCTTCAATTTGGCTGAAGAATGGATTGAAGATATTTGAAAAGGAATTACAATGAATCTCTGGCTATGAGCTTGTTAAAAATCCTTTGTTCTTCATGTTCTTCGTGTGTTTTTCGTGTTCTTGGCGCATTCTTCGTTTTCAAAGGTTTGTGGTGGAAGTTCTTCGGTGCTTTAGAGGCTTGGATCCGTAGAGTTTCGTTGATTTATGATTTGTTGAGGTTTCTGGAGGCTTTTGAGCTTGATTCCAGTGAACTTTGAGATCTAAAAATGTGATTTAGATGATTCCTCTTCGAGTGTTCTTTGTATTCGAAGGTTTGTGATGGAAGTTCTTCGGGGCTTTAGAGGCTTGAATCCGTTAAACTTCACTGATTTGTGGTTTGTGAGGTTTGTGGAGGCTTTTGAGCTTGATTCCAGTGAACTTTGATATGTAGGAATATGATTTGGATGATTCCTCTTTGAATGTTCTTCATATTTGAAGGTTTGTGGTGGAAATTCTTCGGGGCTTTAGAGGATTGAATCCGTTGAACTTCACCGATTTGTGATCTGTTGATGTTTTCGGACACTTTAGGCTTGATTCCCGCAAACTTTTGGATCTAGGCAGATGATTTGGATGATTCTGCTTCGAATGTTCTTCGATTTTGAAGTTGAAGTTCTTGAAGTTGCTAGAGGCTTTAGAGCTTGGTTCCGGCAGAGCTTCAGTACTTCTGAATCTTCTCTGATGCTGCTTGTGCTTCAGATGGCTTGGTGCCCTCCTTTCGCCCTTCAGATCTCAGATAATGCCTTAGAAATTCTTCTATTTATAGGAGTTTAGGGGTAGATGAGCGACACGTGGCGGAGTCTGACTGGTGACACATGTCACAATCTGATTGGTCCGCTTGTGTCATTGCTTACACGTGCGAGGTTGCTTGGGTCATCGCTTACACGTGCGAGGTTACTTGGGTCGTCGCTTACACGTGCGCTGATGCATGATTGGTTTTTTTGCATGACACTTGGCAAATTTCCATTGGCTTCTGAGTAGTAATAGTAAACCCTAGCAGTAATACGTGGCACTTTGTAATTGACTGTATTTTGTGGACTTAGTAGTGTGACGTGTCAGCTTGTGATAGGTCGGGAATTTTCCCTCTCTACAGGTATATGAGTGTCTTCTTCTTCCTTTTTCTCTAGGGAGGGGGGAGGCAGGGAAGGGGAGATGGAGTTCGAATCATAGATATGGGTGGTGGCAAAGGATGTTATTATTGGTGGACTATCGTTTAAACCATCTTCTTTTTATAATCATACACACACCACTTTCCTTAGGAAATTGGGTATGAGATATGGTTTGTTTTAGATAGACATGAGGGAAAATGACACAAAGCTGTCTATGGTTTCCTTTCATTTATATAAATTGACAAATATGACTCAGGTTCTTAGCCAATCACATCCACCACTAAAGCTTCCCACTTCCATCCTATACCTTCATATTTTTATCTTCTCCAATTGCAAAAATACCATCAATTCTTGAAAAGTGGGCTGTCTTAATTGGCAACCCACACAATAGTTCAGTGGATTTGACCATATTCCAACATATCTTCTTTTGTATGAGCTCCTTTAGGAGAAAAAAATCCTAGCTCAAAAAATTTTCACCTACTCAAATTTGTTTAGTAGAAAAAATTTTTGGGGAAAAATGTTTATTTCCTAGTGTTTAGCTATGTTCAAAAGAATGTTCTCAAAAGCATTTTTGACATTTGGCTTGTACGAAAAACTAAAAAAAACTTTCTATATTTTTTAATATGATACTAAATTACAACTTTAATTTACCACTTTAAAATATTAATCTCTAACATATAAAATCATCCTAAAAGGTAAGAAAATCAAAATTAAATTATTTTAAATTACACTAACAAGTACAATCAGAATAACAGTGCAATATATAACAAAAAAGAAGAAGAAACAATTAATAAAAATTAACAGCTAAACTTTTATATACACACATACAAACTACTATCAACTTTTAATATTATATGAGACCCAAACTAATCATTTACCTAATTACACTTTTGTTTGGATAATTACAAAACACTTGAAACCTTCAAAGGAGCAACTTTTTTTTTTTTTTTTTTTTTTTGAGAATTTCAAAGGAACACTTGAAAGTTGTTTTTGTATGAATTTAAAAATTTTGGATGCAATTCCCAAAGTTTTGAGTCATATTGTGATTGCTTTGAAGTTTTCCTAGGGTATCTCGGTCATTTCCATGGTTTCAATTTTTGTCATTTTCTGTCATCATATTCAAGATTTTAAAGATATTTAGTCATTTTGGAGTGTTCAAGTTTATTTTGATCAATTTGTAATTTTGAGGGTGTTTCGGTCATTTTGAAGATTTTAGGTTGGGGACTGAATGGGTTGACTTGAGAAATTCTTAACTCAATCCATTACATGTGTAGAAGCCAACTCAACCCAACCCACATGGGTCAGGTTTAATTGGGTTGGGTCAATGGGTTGTGCATACATGTTCTATGCTTTGTAAAAATTAGGCTTTCTCAATTATTTAAACATTTTTTTTCAATAAATTGTTACAATTCATATAATATGCTTAGATTATATCAAATTCATCAAAATTTATTCCTATAATATCAAAATCTATCAACTTAAAAAATTAAAATAATGATATTTAAATAAATTAATATAAATGACGGATCATATGGGTTGAAGAAACTATCTACCCAAACCCTACCCAACCAAAGACCCAAAATAGAATTTAAGCCTAACCCAACCCACCAACCCATGAAAACCAAGTCAAGGCATCATGTTTGGTCAATTTTTTTAGGTTTGTGGATTTGATGCACACCCCTAATTTTAAGAGTATTTTTGTCATTATAGATGTTTCCAAAGTGTTCTAGTCACTATAGAGGTTTTTGATCATATTGAAAATTTTCAAGTGGCATTTTGGATGTAATAATGGAATTTCAATTATTTTCGAAATATTGGGGGATATTTTTTCCATTTTGAGGGCTTTAGAGGGTGTTTTGGTTATTTTAATGGTCTTAGGGGACATTGTAGTCAATTGGGGGGTTTTAAGGGCATTTGTATTATTTTGGAGATTTTAAGGATATTTCTATAAGTTTGGAGGTTTTGTGGTATTTTATTGATGAAAGTGATGTGTTAAGTAATTACTCCATAACAAAACCAACCACGAGTGGTTTAAATGATACTTTTTAAACTATGGAAAGACAACAAAAAATTAGTCCTAACCACAAGCTGGTAAACTGTAATTAACCTTTAAAAATATTTTAAAATTCCAACCCACTAGTCCCTTTTTGGTTCTACCCCTGTTGGCAGGTGGCATCTTGGGGCCACCCTAATAGATACCTCCTTATAGTTACCTAGTGTGGATGGAGGGGAGGATTACACATATACGATAGAATAATTATTTACTTGAAGAGTTATGAACACCTTTAACATTAATAGAAAAGAAAAGAGCATGTACTTTGTTGTTTTGACCTTAACCGTTTTTGGAAAATGAATAATTTTTCAGAAAGTTTTTTTTTTTTTTAGAAAACTACATCATTTTCCTATGTTTGATAGCATTCTTAAAATGAGTTGGAAAAATATCATTTTACTTTCTTTATTAAGCTCGGCGTAAGATAGAGTAGTTTTCTACCTACAACTTAATCTCACACCAACCTAATAAGGGACGTTAAGAGATAGCATACTCATTTTATTATGCTTCTAGTCCAACCTATGATTAGCCATTGATCAAATTACAACTTTATATTACTAAACTCATCCATTTATCCTTACTTATCTATATCTTCAACAATTGTTCAAAATACAATTTTTACATCCATGTTAGATGGTGAAAAACTAAAAAAAGACCTATTTGTAACCATTCTGAATAAGATATGACTAACATGTTTCATAAGTTTACATTAAATGGTTGATGAGGAAATACCATGTATGGCCTACTTAAATTTATTTATTTGTTTTTAAAATATAAAAAGTATAAAGTGGAGTTTGGTTAGTTTAGAGCGATAACGATTTTTTTTTTTTTTTTTTAGAGAGAGTTTCAACTTATGACATTCATTCTTGATTTATCATTAGACCAAGACACCAATCAATTTTTGGTATAGGTGAAAATTGAATCCCTGATCTCTTATATAAATATTAAAGAATTTACTAGTTGAACAGTATTTCATATTTTAAGAGAAGAAAGGAACCAATGTATAGGTCTGGCTAACCATATTATTTGCGTCTTCTTTTATTGGAATGAATTTTAAATTTAACTTTTTAAGGCCAAAAATAAAATTAAAAAAGAAAACCCATTTTTCCAATGCTGGAAATACAGATCTCTGAAAGGACAAAATCTCCCGGGCACTCTGCCCCCAGAACTGGTGAACTTGCCGTATCTTGAACAAATGTAAGTACTAGTCAATATAACAAATAATTAACTTGTCTGTGTTTTTATGATTTTCATATCTTATTTATAATTTATGGCATCTCCTTATACAGTGACCTGACCCGGAACTACCTTAGCGGCACAATCCCTCCACAATGGGGCTCCTTCACAAGGCTTCTCAACATGTACTCTCTCTCTCTCTCTCTGTCCCTGTGTGTTTTTTTTTTTTTTTTTGGTGACTTTCATATTGTTATTCATGGCTTCTCCTGTATTGCAGTTCTCTTCTTGGAAACCGGTTGACCGGTTCCATTCCCAAAGAGCTTGGGAATATCTCCACTCTCAAAAGTTTGTGAGTTCTTACTCTTACTGCGCACCCCCACCATTTCACTCTGTTTCTATACAATGTATGATGCCCCCTTATTGATATTGAATTAGTTGAGTGAGTGTAGTGTGGATGTGTGATAAATCCCATGTCGGGGCAAATTTTGCGAAATAATATTATTTTGATAATAATGATTTAAATTGGTACTGTTTTGAAATCATTTGGGTATTTAGCAAAACCCGATTCTGAAGTGTTGAAAAACACAATCGCTTAAAATTCAGTAAAGTCAGCTGAAATTGTGTTTTGAAAACACCATTTAAAGTGTCGAAATTGTATCTCTAAAACATGATTTTATATTAGAGGTTAGATTCTCAAATAACTCGAAAACAGTACCAATTTAAATAAATAATATTTAAAAAGTATTGTTTTACAAAATTTCTCCTCATTTCAGGCGTATACTAAACTAGTCATTTTAAGGTATAGCGCAAATGTGGCCAGCATTTTACCTTGTATGTTTTATTATAAAGGAATTCCATTTTGTTATCAACAGGATACTTGAGTTCAATATGCTTTCTGGAAGTCTTCCTAAAGAGCTTGGGAACCTAATCAATATAGAAAGGCTGTAAGACCCTTCATTTGAATTACTATATTTTAAAAACTTATTGCATTATACTTTCTTTTTTCTTTTGGTTGGCCTCCCTCCCTGTAGTAAGATGTAAAAATGTCATTATGATCAAGCAAAATTGATTTACATTAATCTTTTTTTACTTTTATTAGTGTATTGATGCCTTTTTTTTTTTTTTTTTTAACGTATTGGCTTTTATCAATTGGTGTTGTTATTGTCATAGACACCTTACTTCAAACTCTTTTACTGGGGAGGTACCTGAAAAGTTTGCAGAGCTGATGACAATGAAAGACTTGTAAGCTTCAAGATCCTTTTTTTTTTAAAACTATCTTGAAGATTTTATGCGTCGATTTTACCTTCTAAATTCACATATTGCTTCTCCCCCCAATAATGCAGTCGGATTGGTGATAATAATTTTTCTGGAAGGATACCTGATTTTATTATGAATTGGACAAAGCTCGAAAGACTCTGAGAATTTGACTTCTCTTTTTAATTTTTTTTTTTTTTTTTAAGAAAACAACTGAACATGATGTATTATTTACTTATTAAATCAAAATTTTCTTAACAACAGGGTGATTCAAGCAAGTGGTTTGAACGGGCCGATTCCTTTCCAAATTTCTTTTTTGGAAAACTTAAATGACTTGTCAGTGAGGCTTTATAATTCTGTAGCTATTAATTGTTTTATCGGCAACTGCATTTTTTTTATATACTTTTTGCTCCTATTCGAATTTCGATATCTAGGAGAATTAGTGACTTAAGAGGACCTGAAGCAAATTTTCCGCCAATTCATGATATGACAAGGATGAACAATCTGTGAGTTAGACACTTCAATTAAAAGTATGATTTTATTGTTGTTATTATTTTGCAACTCAATATAAAATATATGGTTTTGTTTCAGGATACTAAGGAGTTGCAATATTACTGGGCAACTACCTAACCTTGAGAAGATGATTAATCTGGAAACCTTGTCAGTATATAATTCTTTTTTACTTTCTGGTTTGCTGTACACTTTTTTTGATGTCACGAAAATTTGAAGAAAGCACACACGATACTCTTTTTGATGGAATTGAAACTAAATTGTTAATTTTTGGTAATAAACCTCGAATCCACTAAGCGTTTCCTTGAATTCACAAGGAGATAACTGAAATCTACCAGAGAAATAATTTGACAAAAGTTTGTATTTTATTGATATTAATTTGAAAAATTGAATTGCCTTTGGAGGCTACAATGCGTTTAAATAACAAATAGAAAACCTAAGACGGTTACGAAAGCATATAAAACCCTAATTTGACTAAAAAAAACATTAAAAACATCTAAAACAAGAAAATAAATTACCTAAACCTAAAATAACAAAAATTACATAAAGATACTAAAGTTAAATAATTACAAATATTAAATATTAAACTGTGTCCTACATTAGACTCCTCCACTTGAAACAAACTCGTCCTCAAGTTGATTGTCGAAATTTGTAATCTTCTGCTCCAAATAAACAAATACTTTAAATGCTTTAATGACTTGATCCGGTTCGGAAACTTGAATTCTTCATAAAGTGTAGCATAAAATTTATTCTCATCTACCTTCAATTATTTGCAACATCAATTAACAAAGGACTAATAATAAAATTAAAATTTTCTACTCCAAGAAAATCAATATATTGTGTAGTCATCTTCAACAAATCAACCGAAACTTGAGGATTGTGGGTTGTGGACTTATCCTTATATTTGATCTCAATTGGATCTTCCACAATGTTCTCAACAATTTCCATCTCTTGATTTCTATCATTATCCACAATCAGCTCAACCTTCTTTTCTCTGACCTCTTCATCAAGTTTTTGGTAAGTTGTATCTTTAATCTTTAATCTTCAATTCAATAACTTGTTGCAAGTCTTGATCTTTTTTAACCATTTCAAAATTTCCTTTAGAAATAGGCTGCTTCTTCTCAACCCTTAAACCCTTTCCTTTACTTGACACATGGACTTGACTGTAATAATTTTGGTTTTGTGGTTGATCTTCCATGTTTTGAACATGTTGCTTTTCATATGAATATACTGATTTATAATCAACACTCGTATACTCTAGTATATCATAATAGTCATTAGGAAACCATAAATCAATTAATATCCTTTTCATTCTTTGCGAAGAGCAGAGTGGATGCTTACCTCGTCGCTTTCTATAGATTTGAATACCTTCCCACCATTCCTCTAATTTACGTCCAATTTATTAGAAGCAAGCTTCACCTTTTCTTCATCACAAATCTTCCAAAAATTAAAATACTTTTCCAAATCAAGAAGCCAGTCAATAAAATCCAACTTATAGATTTCTCCATCAAAGAATGGAATTTTCTTGTAGTTAGGAGTGCGTCATTGAATATATTGATCATTGTTGTTCTAATATGATTTCCTAGCAAGAAGAGTAGCAATCATTTGCTTGATTTCGCCTATAATTTGCTGACTCTTTTCACGAAATTTTTTATTCTTATAACGAGCCTCTTTATGAAACTCGAGGAACTAAGCCCTAGTGAGGACTGGGTTGTTGACGTTGTCATTGCTGTCATTGTTGTGGTGGTCATCGTCTCGCCAATTAGCTTTCAGACCAGGGTGTGTCAAGGCTTTGATACCAACTAATGTCGTGGAAACCTGAAGAAAGCTCACACGATACTCTTTTTAATGGAATAGAAGCTAAACTGTTAGTTTCTGATAGTAAACCTCGAATCTACGACGAGTTTTCCTGAATCCACAAGGAGATAATTGGAATCCATCAGAGAAAGAATTTGACAAAAGTCTGTATTTTATTGATAATAATCTGAAAAACTGAATTGCCTTTGGAGGCTACAATGCGTTTGAATAACAAATAAAAAACCTAGGGTGGCTAGAAACCCTAAGGCGGCTAGCAAACCTTAAGACGGCTACAAAAACATATAAAACCCTAATTTGACTAAAAAAACATTAAAAACACTTAAAAACAAGAAAATAAATTACCTCAACCTAAAATAACAAAAATTACATAAAAATACCAAAGTTAAATAATTACAAATATTAAATATTAAACCATGTCCTACATCATTTTTCCTACAAAGTTAAGGGTTATGGCTAAATCAAATTATTGATTCTGCATTTTGGCTGTTTGATGGTAGCAATTATCCAAAAGGAAGTTTACATGTGTGTGTGCATATGTGCTTGCACACTTGCAGACAGTTTTAAGTTTTAACTACCAATCATGGATATACATGAATGTATGGTAGCATAAGTACCAAGGCATCTATATATATGCTGATGGACTTTAAATCATTAAATCCAACTGTCTTTTTCCTTTTTATTCCTTCTCAGAAAAGAGTACTAATTTTTTAGGAGAATAAGGAAAAAGTGAATCTGGTGATTAACCAGTCAGGACTCAGAGGTTATGAAAATGAAGAGAAAGGCTTCTATGGTAAAATCATATCAGGAACCCACAAGAAGTGACATCCTTGAGAATTGAAATAAAATTTTTCTTTAACTTAATAGTAAAAAAAGAAAAAGAGTCGTATCTTAAAACTTTTCAGTTTCCTTACCTCTGGAGCATTGCCATGTAAGCAAATGATATCTGAATGCCCATGTGGAACACAAGCGCACGGTTTTCTGTGTTTGTGTGTCTAAGTGAAGTGCATGTTTTGTGTCTCATTCCATTTCAAATGAATTAGATGCTTGATACATGTTTACTCAATAGATATTGTTGGTACATATTTTGTGAAATGATACGCATGAGCAGGAAAATGAAAATTTTGAAAAGCCATTTTGGCTCAAAGTTACCACTGCACATAAATTAAGTTCATTTTTATTTTCGGCTTCCTTGAAAGAAAAAAGAAGAACTTTTTGTTCTCATTTATTTAAAAACCAAATCATGCTCAAGTCTTTGGTAGGATTCCACCCCTCCACCTAGCTTGCTTGAAATAAGAAAAAGAAAAAAAAAAGAGATAATGTTTATGTTCATTTGTTTAATAAGCAAATCAAGTACAAGTCTCCAATAGATATTTGTTTATGAGATAGTTATGTTAAATTAATAAATAGTCTTTTAGTGTGTGTTTTTAATTTTTTTTAACGTTTCTTTGCATTGCAAACTTATGTTATTTGCATATTACAATTTTTTGAGTAAATGATTTGGATTTTTTTTTTTCCCTATTTTGGGAGAGTTTTCTGTTTCACTAAAATTTGATTATATATAAATTCTCTTGCAGAGACCTCAGCTTTAACAAACTAACTGGAGGAATTCCAAACAGCTATGATCTTCTAACACAGTTGGATTTCATGTAAGCGTTTTGACTGCAGATGCAGATTTCCTTGCACCGAAGTTAATGCAGCTGTCTAAGGGGTTATGTGAAAATGTTTGATTTCGTTCCATTCTGAACATACCAAGTAGCTACGGTTAATAATAACAAAGGACTAATCCAATAGGCAGATCAACTTGTCAACAGTACAAGCCACTCTATCAATTTGATTAATTGAACAAATCCAAAATTTCTGCCTTAAAACATATCAAGTAAGCTAAACAAGTCAAGTAATGATAACCTTTTTTGCATTAAATTAAAATGCAAGATGAATTCTAGGCCTAAAGTGGGCTAGTGTGTGCCTAATCAAATATGCTTGAAGGATAGAGTTATCAAAAAGCCTTTAGAGTAAAATCTGGTCATCCGTAAAATGATTATTGAAGGGTTTTTTTTTATTTTTTTTATTTTATATATATATATATATATAGAAAGGATTATTGAAGATAAATGTATACCATTCTTGAGGTTCAAGTGATAACCCAATAGTAATAACATCATTTATGGTGCCTTATGTCTGTGGGTCAAATCCCCCTCCCCCTTTCCCCACTATCATCTACCTATATATATATGTGTATAAAATAAAATAAATTAAATGTAGACCCTCTTTATTGACTTCTGAGTCAGAGTTCCTTTGTCATATGGTGGATGTAATTGACGGTCAGTCCTACTTCTATTGACGGGGTCCCCTTTTCTTTTTCCTCCAATTTACAGCTGTTAATATATGTTCCAAAAGCATGAGAATGTGTACATGCGTGTGTTTGTATTTCAAGTTAGCCATTTCATTGAGCATAAAATTTGTGTCACTGGCAATTCATATCAATGTGCCATGTAATGCACAAAACTACATAAGTTGTTCTGAATCTTTTAGATTGAATTTGTTCAGGTATCTAACTGAAACCTGCTAAGTGGACCAGTGCCTGGTTGGATATTGCTACAGAAACACAAAAGCATGTAAGCTTCCCATCCAAACTAATGTGAACGAGTTTGTATTATATGCATTAATTCATTAAAGGGTAAATCATTAAAATGCATGCATCATTTGTTCCCCTTTACTTTGCTAATTCTTGTGGAGAATGTCTTGTATAATGTAGGCAATCTAGGTTTAACTGTACACTCAACATTTGTTGATGACCATTGGTATTAAGTAGTTATTTGCATGTTTGGATATAATTTCTTCCATCTCATTTGTTGTGGATGGTTATATATAAAGGAAATTTTTTTTGCAATGAATATTGTTTCTTTAAAGGCTTTTTCTTTTTTGATGGAATGTTTCTTTAAAGGTTAATTTACAAAACCATCTTGGATAGTTAATGTAACACCCCAAATCAAAAATAACAAAAAACTATTCAATCTAAATAATCCATAAAAATATTAAACAAATGCAACCAGCAATCTATAATCTCATCACAATTGTTGGAGCTCTAATCCCATAAAAAATAAAGCATCCTCAAAAATAATTCTCAACTACAATATTTAATACCATTAAAAATAATAATCACAAAATTCTCAATTACGCAAAATAAATTGTAATCGTTGTCTTCCAAGAACCTCTACTCCAATGATGCCTCTAATGTATCTGTAGGGGTGGGGCTGGTAAGGCAACTCAATAAGTGAAATTCACTAACATCGGGGTGTGGGAATGAACCTTTTAAATGAATAATTCATACAACAAAGTTATAGATTGCAAACCATCTATATTTTAGCATCAAATATCTCATATAAAAATTTTATTATATTGTGAATCATCATGATATACCAACACTATCATATAAACAATCCCCTTAGCTTTTCTTGTGGTCAATGTTTACGCCCTGTGACAGGGTTATGTGATCCATTTTTTGGGACTAAAACCCCCTTTTCATCCCCTTTCTGGGCAATTCCTTTGAAACCTAAAAGTGCACTCCCTTGTTAAGGAGCTTTTTTTGTTTGGATCCTTATTGGTATACTGTCTTGCTAAGGAGCTACCAAAAGTGCACTGTCCCCTTTCTGGGACCGTCCCTTACTATGGACTAGCTACAGTATTGTTATCTCTTACTAAGGACTAAATACAATACTGAACTTTTAATCACATTTGGTTCAAATCAATTTTCAAAGTGCTCACAACAAATAAGCTTCTCATCATATAAACTTAAAATATCATTTGCCTTATCTATACGTACATATTTAAATATGTCAAGGTTTTCATATAATATCCACATCAAATATTTATAGAATGGAAAAAAAAATATTTCTTTGTTATAAAAGTAGTTTGATAGTCAAAACTATTTTTGGGAAAACCCCCAAATTAGTAAACAACACTTACCTCTTTATTTGCAACATGAAATCAACCACCCTTAAGTAACAATAAATCCATAGAATTATTTAGAACCTAGCAACACCAGTCCATCAATTTACACAAATTTACCACTTAAAATCCTGTTTTCATGCTTAAATAGTCTAACTCTGGACAAGACTAATATTTCCAAAATTCCAAAACTTTTCATTTATTTACTTATTGTCCAGTTCACTTTCAGCTTTGATCCAGTTGTTCTATTGCACAGATTTTCACTATCTATCAATTGGTGTGAATGTACAGCAACACTATGGAACTCTAGCATGTCATTATGTGTCTAGCCATCATATAATCTACTACTATTCCTTATAGTATGTTCATAATTGATCAATCTAATAGCCTATGGAGGACCATTCAATGACATACAGCTATATACACTTTGTCAAGTCTATTATAATAATAAAGACAAAATTTAGCTATAAAATTGGTTATAGCCTTAAGCTACAATTTTACTTAAAATATTTTTATTGGAGATGAATTTTGATAAATTCACCATTGGATTACATCTTCTTATATCCTCTATGATTGCAAAATTTCTAGAAAATTAAAGATCAATAACTATGTTATAATAAATTGTTTAAATTACAAGTTTTTGTAGTTTAAAATTATGCATAAAATATAAGCTTATAAATCATATAGTAAAAAATATCTTATAAATCATTTAGTAAAAAATGTCTAATTGACACAAAATTTGACATGCGTATTGAGAACGTAAAAAACATGCAATTTAACGGTTGGATTTTTAAACTATGTAGTAATGTTTATTTCATTGAGTAATATTGTAGCTCTAAATTACAACCAATGTTATAGCTAGACTTTGTCCTAATAACAATCATAGGACACATTTTCCCATTAACATACTTACAAGATTAGATTGATAAAGCCAATGCCTATTTCTCTATTAGCTACCAAAATGATAAATGTACATACCCAAGTCTTCCTATAATCATGGGGACAAGAATACTATTAGACCTTGAATAATGAGAGATGCTACGTCTACAACAATTTTACAATATTTTTACAACAAATTACAGGTGGTTAGTTGTTATTGGTTTAAATTTGAAACTAACACTAAGATTACTTTTTTGCCCCAACAATAACAACCAGTAATAACCTGCCATTTAGGATTTGTTGTAAAAATGTTGTAGACATATCATTCTTCTTGAATAATTCCAACTTTCCAAGATTACGGTAGAAACAAAACCAAACATTGAGGGGGTTACTTGAAATTCCAGAATAAAATAACATAAATCGTGTGGTGTTGTTAAAAGAGGGGAAACCTCTTATTTATATACACAAAGCTCAAGGATAAAGGGTTAGGGTTTTTAAGCTTATCAAGGCTCATATATGTACTTATGCTATTTCTCTTGGGCCTCTTGCTCCATAATAATTATCTTATTTAAATATCTTAGACCCAAATCAATTAAATCCATTTAGTTATGGGCCTCCTCTTTTATTTATATGTATATGAAATAAATTAGTAATAAAATCATGGGGTGTTATAGTTAATCAATTGCAGCATAGAAATATATTAAATAGTGGAGAGTTCATAGGAAACATGTTGCCTATACCTATACACTTCCCTAGCATTTTGCAGAACTCATAAAAGTATTGTGGGGATTCCAAAAGTTTCTAAATGTTTCCTACTCTCAATAGTCTTCAGCTATCGTATATTCATTCCAAAAAAAAAAGAAAAAAAAGAATCATATATTCGATAAAATTTTAATCACTTAATCGCTTGCAGAGCCTATCACTTCAAAAGCCTAATCTTCTACTTCTATGTGATCTTATCCTTTGCACTGATGCACATAAATTATCTAATGCCATGCAATCCGCTCATTCATCATCCAAGAATTGAACGTGATGAGCCGTATCACTAATCTCCAGCTATCATATTATTTATCCTTTTCAACTTCAAATTTTAAATATTAGTATCTTTGTATGGTTCATAGTTTAACATGAAGGGAAGAATCTCCTTATTTTAGGTTAGCTCTTATGATCTTGATATTTGCATATGGGGTTGGTTATTTACATTATCAAAAAACACAAAGGTATATTAGGCTTAGGTAATGTAATGGTAAGCATCTTTCCCATATAAGAGTGGTTTAGCTTATATGTGGGAGTTTGGATGAAAGCTTTATCTCCTAAAATATGTAGGATTGGGTTTCACAGAATTAAAAATGAAATATATTACCCCTTCCATACATGTTATCAATTATCCTGTGTAAATAAAAGTTTATTATTCATGCTTCATTTTTTTAGATAATGAATTATATCATGACTTTTATGTGCAGTGACCTTTCATATAACAACTTTTCCAGTGGAAGCTTAGTTTGCGAAAACCAAGATGTGTAAGAATGCTTTTGTCTGTGTGTGTGTGATCTTTTATTTACTAGCTAAGCTTTGGACTTGGTGATATTTTATGTAGGAACTTGTTTACAGCCTCTTCAAAGGGGAGTGACATGTAAGTTTTCTAAGTTCACCTTTGAAAGCATGTATTGCAAAGTTTTTTTGATATTAACTTTCTGGTATATTGTCTTGATTTTTTTTTTTGGTTGTTGTTGTTTATAATCTTCAATGTAATATTGTCTTGATTCATGTAACATATATTTAATCACAATGTAATATTGCTGACTTGCTTTGGTACCTGAATTTCCTTATCAGTGGAGATATTTCATGTCTGAGAAGCTCTTGTCCAGAAAGTAAGTTCTTCTCTGGGCTATTATAAAATTGTTTTAGTATAAAATTCTTCAAGATTGTTATGCTCATGTTTGCTTTGGTTCAGATCTGTACCAGTTCCCCAAATATATCCTGAAGGGATTTTTCTCACGCTTTGTAACCGTACTAAATAATGAATCTGTTTTAAGAGATCCAACTTTACATCTAAATTTTAAAATTCTAGTATGCTACACAATTTTGCGGTTGTTAAATCATTTTACAGTTTCAAGTCTTTCTTACAGACGTGCAGTCTTAACGTGACTGGGCACTAACCGTGTTTTAATTTTTTTGTGTTTGGAATTGAGGGCCCCTCCCTTGCTTGTGGCCCCCAAGATTGGAAATTTATGTAAATGCTTCCAAATTTATGAATCTTTCTCATCTAATTTATATCTTACTAATCGTATTAATTTTTAATAAATCTTCCAAATTTTGATCTTTCAGAAGTCTGCAGAATAATTAATGCTATTGCACTGGGATTGAACTTTTGTTGTTAGGATCCATTTGTAGCCTTATGTAGTTGTCTGGCTATCTAACAGTGACATAAGTCTCATTGAATATAGTAACACATGAGGGCACGCTCCTAATAGTACTAAACACAAGAATGAGCAGTGTCCATGAATGACTGTCTCATTTGGCTTGATTCTGCACCAACTGAAACTGTCCCATCGCACACTCCTCCCCCCATCAGGCCATCACCCCCCTGCCCCCAAAAAAAGGAAAAATAATATTTTTCCTTACATAATTTGCATTAATATTAATTTAAATATGCTTAAAATGTTCAGCTGTTACTAATCCATTTTTGCTATTTCCCCAGTTGTCTACTTCCTCCGTATAAATTGTGGTGGAACAGAAGTAACTATAAATGGAAATACATATGATGATGATACTACAGAACCAGTTGGAGCTTCAAAATTCCTCAAGAGAAGAAATTGGGCATATAGCAGCACTGGTAACTTCATGGATGATAGCCAAACAACAGACAAATATATTTTGGAAAGTTCCTCCAAACTCTCTATGGATAATTCTGAACTATACATGAATGCACGCCTTTCTCCTCTGTCTCTTACTTATTATGCTTTTTGTTTGGGAACTGGAACTTACAAAATAAACCTCCATTTTGCGGAGATAAAGTTCACCAATGATACTACATATAGCAGCTTGGGAAGGCGTGTATTTGATATTTATATTCAGGTATCTAATGACATTATGATCTGACCTTCATCAACCAAAGTTCATATGTTTATAGCTGGTTACTAGCTGGTCACTAACATGTTTAGAATATTGAAGGGAGAGCTAGTGGAGAAGGATTTCAATATTGCAGATGAAGCTGGTGGAGTTGGCATGGAAGTCATAAAACATTATCTTGCAGTTGTGAATAATAACACCTTAGAGATCCGTTTTTATTGGGCTGGGAAGGGTACAACTAGCATCCCTGATAGAGGAGTCTATGGTCCTCTTATTTCGGCAATTTCTGCTCATCGTGGTAGGTTTAGACCTTGCATTAGCTTCTTGTAGTCAATTTTGGACTCTAGGAAATAGACCATATATTAACTTGCAAATCCATGTTTATCTTCATTCTATAAATTCAACATTGTCAAGAAATTCTTTTAGGGTAATGCCGTAGGATCTACAATCTACTCATTGATATAAGTATGTGACTAAAGTCTTTTGGGTTTTGGCTTTTCAATCAGGATTTTTTTTTGGGTCTAATTTTATTAGTTTGATATATAGGACCCTAGAATGTGTCTAAAGTCTTATACTATTATTGTGATGATTAATGCATTCCTTCATCAGTATGTGGGTACAAATGCCACAGAATTCAGATGGAGTGGATTTTATTTTTATTTTGTTTCTTAAAATCTCTACTGGATTCAGGACAAATTAAGCTGATAATTGTCCTTGTGTTTTGAAAAACAGTTGTGTTCATTTAAATTTAGAACTTGAGAAAAGAGCAAGTCTTGATTATTTCTTCATTGAAGTGGTTGTAATGGTTTTGATGGTTTTTTGTGTTCCTTTATGCATTACATAGTTGGCTGGATAATGATTTTACCCCCTTTCTGAGGCATCTAATATTATATCTTTTGAACTATTTCTTCAAATAGACTCTACAAATGGCAGCGGTGTATCAGTAAGAGTAGTAGTTGGAATAGTGGCTGTAGGAGCATTTGTTCTATTTCTGGTTCTGGGTATCCTCTGGTGGAAAGGCTGTTTAGGACAGAAGAGCAGAATGGGACAAGGTATTTAGTATTGTAAATGCATATTGATCTGTTCCTAAGGAAAACTTATATGTTCAGTGAATTGGATTTTGCATTGGAGCTTTTTGCATGTTTATATATGTCCATGATACGCATGCTTGTAGAATGATTTGAACTATTCAAAACAAAAATAAAAATTATTAAATATTTACTATTTTATGCTGCTATGATACATCATTTTGCCTGAATGCCTGTCGTAGGAATTGACTGCATATGGGTGTTTTAGAACTTTTGATTTATAACATCTGCTCAAATGTTTTGTCAAAACCTTAAAAAAGTGTACAAATTTTCAATTTTCCTAGATATAATTCATATTTTAATTTGATTCTTCTACAGATCTAAAGGGTTTAGACTTGCAAACTGGTTCTTTTACCTTGAGGCAAATCAGAGCTGCCACCAACAACTTTGATGTTTCCAATAAAGTTGGAGAAGGTGGTTTTGGTTCTGTTTATAAGGTATTTAACACTAAATTTACCATTGATATATTCTATTTGAACTTTCATTATTGAGTTTTGACTCAAAAATAAATCTATGCTTGTTGCAGTTTCTTCCTTCTAATAGATGTTAGAAATTTTGTTCTCACAGGGCCTCCTATCAGATGGTACAGCAATTGCAGTAAAGCAGCTTTCTTCCAAATCAAAACAAGGAAATCGCGAGTTTGTGAATGAGATAGGCATGATTTCTGCTCTTCAACACCCTCATCTTGTTAAGCTCTATGGATGTTGCATCGAAGGAAATCAACTATTGCTAGTATATGAGTATATGGAAAACAACAGCCTTGCTCGAGCTTTGTTTGGTAAACATTTGCTTTGTACACTTGATGTTTTTGGTATTTGTATTTACATGCTGTAAGTAAGATAATGTACATATGTATAATTGACGAATTTCTATTAAATTTGATCAATTTAAGGCTTAGAAGAATGCCAGTTGAAGTTGGATTGGACAACAAGGTATAAGATCTGTGTTGGGATTGCAAGAGGTTTGGCTTATCTTCATGAGGAGTCAAGATTGAAGATTGTTCATAGAGACATCAAGGCTACTAATGTTCTGCTTGATAAATATCTTAATCCTAAGATATCTGACTTTGGTTTGGCCAAGCTTGATGAAGAAGATAATACACACATAAGCACCCGCATCGCTGGAACTTAGTGAGTCACTGCCTTTGTTAATTTCTCTTTTATGAATATTATAAAAAGGTTCTGATTATAAAATTTTATTTAGATAAGGGAAAAATAGGTTTTTTTGTAAGAGAATTTCAAAAGGATAATGGTTATGTGACATTAGGACAACAACAACAACAACCAATTCTTAATCTCAAAATATAAGGGTTGGCTATAGATCCTCATTAGAGTAGTTAGAGTTGGCCAGATGCATTCTTTTTTACTATCCTATACTATTTGAAGTCATTTTTTTGTTACCTCCTTAATTGACATGTCCATTTTTACTAATTCTACTAATTTTATTTTAGGTCTTACTCTACCTTTTTCCATTCTCTTGTCGTGAATCAATTCTCTCTTTCTCATTGGTGCATTAATCACTTTCCTTTCTACATGATCAAAACGTTTTAAGCTAATCTTCCTCATCTTTTCATTAATAGGAACAATCCTGTCTTTCATTATATATGCACTTATTTATATTAACACCCTCATTTTGGTTATGCTAATTTTATGAATATGTTGCTTCTCAACTACTCAAAATTTTGTACCTATTAAAAAAATTAAAAAAAAAAAAAAAAAACAATTGCACATTCAGTACCATAGAGTAGAACTACTCTTACAAAAATTTTCCTTTTAACTATTCTACTATTGCTCCTTATGCCCTTCTCTACTTCATCCACAATGCATTCGTATGCTCTTCATTCTTTTCATCTTTATGAAATGATGGGAAACTGATTCTAAAGATATACCTATTCTTTAATAAGAATGAGATACACAATAATCATATTCTATATCTCTTGTATAATAAATTCATACCTTTTTTAATATCAACTAAACCCACATAAATTGTACATGTAGCTAAAGCATGGATGTACGTTGATTCTACATTCTACACACAACAAGCACAGTCTTCCAAGTTTATTGACACGGTCTCATTTATGCTACCATGATCATATAATAATCACTTTTGTAAATTTGATTATATAATAGTTGCACCATTTATGTGGTTAAAGCATAGACTACTGTTGTCAAGTATCGTGTTCATTGTAATAATTAGAATGAGATACACAATGATCAAATTACATGGGCAAAAATCCCATTTTGGTCCCTACATTTTTTACTCGTTATTAATTTTGTCCATATATTTTAGTAGCAGTCAACTTAGTCCATGTTATTTTCAACTTGCAATCAATTTTGTCTGTGTTATTTTCAATTTGTAGTCATCATGGGTCCAAATTTTGGTTTTTTTTAGTTGCTGAGTTGATATGTGTCTAACGAAGTTGGAAATTGGTAAATTTTATTTGTGTTTTTGTATTTGGTTGCCAAGAAAGTTCAAGAAAATGCAAGAAAAGTAGTGATTTGACTATAGAGACTAAATTGACTATATGTTGAAAATAATAAAGACCAAATTGACTGCTACCAAAATGTAAGGACTAAATTGACAATAACCCCCAAATGTAGAGACCAAAATGGTATTTTCACCTATATATGTGTCTTGTATAATAAATTCATACATTTTTTATCATCAATTATACCAACACAAACTCTAAATGTAGCAGGAGAATGGATGTATAATTGTTCAAAAAAAACTTTGATACAGTATCTTAGGTACCTTCCTAATATTCAATTATCTGTCTAGTTAACCAAAACACTATATAGCATTAATGCCATCTATTTCTTTCATTCTTCTTTTTTGTTTTCCCCTGAATGTGTTAACACCATATGCACAAAAACACAAGAGACACCCCAAAACCCCAATCTCTCTTGACTTCTTAGTTCTCACCCTCAATCGCTAACTTATAAGTTTTTGAAGAAATCAAGCTTTGCTCGCATCTTTCTCTCCTCCTTTAGAAAGTGCCCACGTCTACCACTTTAAGATTTTAACATAGCTAAACTTTATGGAACACATAAAGAAGTCATGTGCCCAAACCCAGAATAAGCATTGCAAGCATTGAACTTACATTGGAGAGCCGATAACCGATTAAAAAAACTTATATTTTATGGGGAAAATATTGTCATCCACAAAAGATTTTGAATTTCAATTTGTCAACCACTCTAGAGATTGTCCCCATTCCCCAACCGCAAATAATAGACCCTATAATGAGAGAAGGGGTGGGTATGAAATAGAGGGACACCGAACATACGTTGATGACTTGATTTCTAGCTCTCCTTCCAATTTTGATCACCAACCAAATCCTTTGAGTTCCCCCTCCAATTTGAGATCCAACCACTACCACTCCTATTAGGGAAACCCTACCAAAAGATGCTTGATTCCTATTCAAGAAGGTATGAGTGCTTGATTTGTTACTAGCAAAGAGAGAAGAGAGGAACTGAAAGAGGAATCATTTTAATGGGAAGGAGTTGAATTTTTCTCGTGGAATTGGTTTTTTTTTTTTTTTTTTTTCTCGCAAGGAAACAAAATTCGAATGGTGTTTACATTGTTTAGTGTTTTGGTTAAGTAATTTTAATAAGGTACCTAAGGAACTATATTTAATGTACTGTATCTAAGTTTTTTCCTGGTTGTTCTATGTCCTACACACAAGCAGCACAACTTTCAAAGTTTATTGACATGTTCTCATAAGTGTCAGCATTATCACATATTAATCATTTTGGTGTAGTTGATTATAGTCATCAACCATCAACATACTGTGTGTTTTCCAAAAATCTAAAGTAATAAGTATAAGGGATCTGTGATTAAAGACCAAAGTCACGTTTGAAATAGAAGACACAGAGAGAGAGTTAGAGAGTTCTATGTGTTATAGCTTATGACGCTATAGTGGTGTGCCTCAAATTTTATAACATGTTAACTTGTTGTAAGGAGGTGTTAAGGAATGCCATATTAGTTCAATTTAAGTTTGTTTATGGATTTATGTATTCGTTAGACTTCTCCACCTACTAGCTTAATCCTTTCTAAAAAAAACCTTTATCCTTTTGGTATATTGGAGATGGAAAGCATGCAGTCTGCCAAGAGCGTGAGTGGGATGTTCATGACTTGGGTCTCCCTAGCCGATATCTGGTCACTGGAAGCACGGTTTCACCGTTGAAAGCTGCCCTCTAAAATTAAGGAAGGTGGTGGTGGTTTACTTGAAACCGACCTCATTTGATTTTTTTTATTGGGTATGAAGTTGGGGTTATTAGCACACAAAGAGAAGAAATTGTGCATCGGTAGTTATTATGGAATTAGAAAATTTCATCGGTTTTGTGAGGATTTAGAGCTAGGATTTGCCATCCTTAAATCCTAGGTTAAAATCCAATTGGAAATTTTGAATTCCAGCACCAGAATTTGTAAATATTGAATTCTGAATCCCCACTTAAACCCAAATGTTGGCTATGATTGACGCACCCAAACACATTATCTTTCTCAACTTACCCCTCTCTCTCTAGAAAATGCAAATATTCATTTTCTTGCATCAGAAATGGTCCATTGATATAGACAGTCAATAAGAGTTGGTCTCTTTTGATGCAGGGCCTTCTTGCCACATTTTGTTGGTTACTTTTGTTATCCCTAAGTCTTTGAAGTTTTTAGGTTAGAAAGTTGTTAGTTTAGTTTTAATTAAGTATATAAGGGCAACTTGGTAATTTACAGATTTTCTGGAATGGGTTGTCATTGGCTGTTGGAAAGGCCCATGAGTGTTATTTTGTGTTTTGAATCCTTTTTCTATTTGGTTTTGAAGTTCTTAAGTGTTCTTTGTTATTAATAATCCTAGTCTTTATAGAATTAGGTTATTTAGGAGTCCTAGTCCATCTAGGAAAGGTTTTGATAGTGGCTTATATTAAGAAATTATTGTAGTCAATAATATTCATAATGAAACTGATTCTAATAAGTATCCCACAACTTATTTTAATCTTTGAGAGTGTGATTGCCTTCTCCTACTTAGTGTGATTGGGTAGGGTTTACCTTTCTTTAAATCTTGTTTTATTCACAGTTTTAACACCAAACATCCATCAACATCAATCCTAATTCAAGAACCTTTCAAAAACTCATCAAGAAATCCAATTTAGTGTTGAATAAAACCTACATCATGACTACAAGTTTTCTTTCATTCCCCCTCATGCTATTCAATTTTGGTCTGGTTGTCTTCTTAGAAATTCCCTTTAGATTGTTTTCTTAGTATGCCAGAGTAGTAACAATTAACCTTCCAAAAGTCATATAGGTCACAATTTTGGGTTACTTATCAGCTTAACTTATCTTTATACCAAAAAGATATGGACAATGCCATGTACATGAATATGTATAACATCAACCAATGGATGTTTCTACGTTGTATATGTGGTCAACAAGTAAACACTCAAGCCAGTCTAAGAAATCACACATTGTCCTGTATCATTATAGCCAAAAACAATCTGAAAGAAAATCCTTCATTTCTTTTCACACAGTCTCGAGACTTATCAAAGAATTTGTTCCATTGCTAATTTGCTACTACATCAACAAAACCACTAGCATGCTGCTATCGATGTCAACATCTCACTGAGAAAATTATCTTTATTTAGGAAATTTTAATTTAATATTTGTAAAGGTTGCAACTCCAGAGGTGGCTGGACTATGGCTTATGGCACCATGAATTTGGTCCATGAAGGTTTTGTTGGCTTTTCGAAGAATTTCTTCTTGATCTTCAACCTATGGAGACTATTTTCATCTTACTTTTACACAGGTTTTTATTTAGGAACTTCATTGATGAATTCACAAATGCTTCATTACATGACATCAAACTCACAAGAATTTTGATTGTTTGAAGGAAAGTATTAAGGAAACACATCTAGAATAGAAGACATTCAGGGAAACTATTTGTTAATCAAGGAAGAAAAGGAGAGAAAATCAAGGGAATTTTTACACTCAATTTGGTTTGAAGGAAATGGGTGAGGAAACAAAAGGGAAAAAAAAAAAAAAAACAATTGTTTATGGTAAAATTTTAATATTTAGCTTAATGCAAGAAAAATGTTTTGAGTATCCTGCAATTCAACTCTGTTGAAATATTGCTATAATAAGCATTCATCTACCTATAAAAAAAAAAAAAAAAAACAAAAGGGGAAAACATTGAAATATTCTTGGCTGAAAAATTTGTGCATAATTTTATGTTATTGTAGTGGATATATGGCACCTGAGTACGCAATGCGGGGTTATTTGACAGATAAAGCAAATGTTTATAGTTTTGGAGTTGTTTCCTTGGAAATTGTTAGTGGGAGGAGCAACACTAGTCACCGACCAAAGGAGGAACCTTTTAATCTCCTTGATTGGGTAAGTTTGATCTTTTACTCTTTTCCTTTTATTGCTTTTTATTGTTCTTGTTTAAGTTTTATTTCGGCTCTTTATGTTTTTGAGAAAACACAAATTAGGGGATGTTTTATATATACACGAGTTTATAGATGTTTAAGGTCATTTTGATTTAAGCCAAATATGTTTAAAATTTTGGATTTAAAGCCCTACTATTAGATATTGGTTTGATTCAAGCCCTTCTGCCTATATTCATTACTGAAACTTAAGCTCAAAAAGACAATTTTAATGCACCAAAACTATGTCATTTTGTCTAAGTCAAGAAAAAAAGTCCATATCCAATTTAATTTTTTTATTATGTTCTTGCAAATAGCCTTGTAGCTCTACAAGTAGTTCTTAGCGTTTTTAACCAAGATGCTTATAGCATGGTTTTAAAAAAGGACTAGACTGGTTGGTTCAACTGATTCAATAGTGAACCAGTGCTAATACTGCCTAGGATATTCACAAAAACCGGTAATGCATAAAAAGTCTGCTCAAAATCGGAGAACCAGTGGTTTAATTGTTGGAATTGGCAACCGGGATGGTTGAATTGGTTGAGTGAAGAGAGATTTTTCAGGTCTGATCAGATATTTGGTCGACGATTTGAATGACTGAAGTGGTTAAGGAGAATGTAGAGAATAGGAGAAGATAGATCTTGGATCTAAACGAACAATAACTGTAAACAATTTCGCTGAAAAGGAATCTCAAGACTTGGATTTGAAGTTTGCGATGCGAGTGGTATAGTTGCTAGTATTATTCTTTGCAACTTATGCGAGTGGTATAGTTGCTAGTATTATTCTTTGCAACTTATTCGTTAGATTCTAGACTTCAAAATTTAGATGGCTCTATAAAATAATTTTATTGTGTGGCTTCTTTTTTTTCATCATTTTTACAACTCTCTTTCAACTTGCAATACACGGTACAAGTTATAATCATAATAAAAAAATGCCTAAATTCCATTAACTTATCCTGAGATTTAGGTTAATACTGACTAAGTTTAAGATATTTCAAAACTGATCAATTTGGTCTCTAAACCTAACTTAGTCTCTAAACACTATTAGGCATGTTAGTAATTTTTCTCTTCTCTCTTATGGCTTGTTCCGATTGAGGGGAGAGGGAGAGGGAGTAAGGCGAGTAGAGTAAAGTTGGCTTAATATTAGGCTAATTTCTGACCAACTCTACTCTACTCTCCCACTCTCCTCCTTAATCAAAACTGACTATTAGGGACCAAATTAGGTTTAATTGGTCGGTTTTGAAATGTTTTGGACTTGTTTGGTATTAACCCAAACCTCAGAGTAGGTTATTGGAATTTACCTCGTAAAAATAAAAAAAAATAGAAAGAAAGAAAGAAAGAAAGAAGAAGAAGAAGAAGAAGAAGAAGAAGAAGCAGAAAGTGAACACTATTTGGTTCTTCTCCCATATGATATTATATTATTATCCCATATTTGTGACTATAATTTTATTGTTTTATATTTTTCTTTTGGTTCAATTACTCCTAAAAGGTCTTTTATTTTTAGATTTTCTTTGTTAAAACATTTAGAACATAATATTGCTTCCATTTTTTTTAATTATCTAAAATATTTTCTAGTAAATATTATTAGTTATTATAAATATATAATTTATTTGATTAATTTAATAATTATTTATGATGTTACCGGTTCGACCTCTATTGGACTGGAGAATTGGGAACCAGTCCCCTTTTCAATTCTTTCTCTATTCTAGTTTTTAAAACCATTGTTTAGTTCAAATCCCCTCTAGCTCTCAATTTGGGTTAACTGAGTCGAAGTGACGTCACTAATCATGATGACCACGATTACAACACTTAGCTGATCAAACCGCCAAATCTCAAAATCCTGAAGAGCCTCTCTACACGATTGACCCATAATCTCTTTGCACTGCCTAAACTGAGAGCCTTGAAGTCGAATTCAAAAAACACAATAGCCTTTAGCTATTTGAATTTCACTCTATTTAGATGCCTAGAAACGTTAGGATTTGAATTCTTTTCTTTTCTTTTTGACTTTTTAGTTTTTATGTATTTATTTTTCTTAAAAATATTTACAATTTTTTGTTAGGCTATTTAATTTATGTGAAATAATTAAAATGACATGTCATGATTTTGTTGGACCAATTAGTTTCACGTGACCAGCATAAGTGGTATTTAACAGCCACATTATCGAAGGGTGTGGATGAAAGGGCTTATATCAAGACATTAAATAACATTAAAGGTTCAAATCTAAATTTTTAAACATTAGGGAGAAAATCTAAATGATCCTATACTCTGAGGGCTCTGTTGACAATCTAAAATTTTGGTCACATTTTCATTTAAGGCTAATTCCATGTTGATAAAAAGTTTTATAATCAATGTTAAGAAATTTAACTCTTTATTTTACTAACTTATTCCTAAATTCTTCTTTCTTATTTATATACTGGCTAAATATATGTCAATATGTCTTTATTCCCAATGTGGATGTAGATTGTTGACTAGTAGCAAGCTCAGATGTGTTTCTATCAAGAGTCTTGTAACTCAATTGACATCTCTTTGTGTTTCTAACAAATACATCTAGGATTTAATCTTCATCCTCCATTATAAATTATTGAATTTATTAAAATAAAATTTTGAAAGTTGAACTCTAAAAGGTGGCAAGATTTATAATTCTTTGTTTTTATGTTCCTGTCTCTAGGCACACATTTTGAAAGAGGAAGGGAATTTAATTAAGCTAGTTGATCCAAGGTTGGGCTCAGACTATAGCAAAGAAGAGGCGATGGTCATGATCCATGTGGCTCTCCTATGCACTAATGTTTCTTCAGCAGCTAGACCCACCATGTCTTCAATTGTGAGCATGCTCGAAGGCAACATTATTGTTCCGGATTTGGTTTCAGATATGAGTTTATTACGCGATGAAATGAAAGCGAAGGAACTGCAAAAGTATTATCAAATCAATGAGGAAATCAATATGAGTGAGAGCACGAGGCGAACAATGTCAATGGACGGCCCATGGACTGCTACTTCTTCGTCTGCTGCTGATCTCTACCCAATCAATCCAGATTCTGGTCTCTTGGAAAATAGATTTTAGACAATCTTAAAGGTTTCTCATCATTTCTTAATGTTACAAATGATTTGATGCCTAACTATTTTAAGAACCATGAAGTTGAAATCATAGCACTTTATGTTTTTGGTTATTTTTTCAAAACTCTGAGAGGAGAGCGCGAGACACAATATCGATAGATGGTGGAATTCTCTTGCAAGATGAGGATGATAATAAAAACTTTTCTCCTTACCCAAGAAAAGTGCATGTTCAGAGGCTTTTGCCATCTTTTTTTTAACATGATTTTGCATTTAAGAATTTGAAAAAAGTTATTGTTTTGATAAAAGAGAAAAATGTTTTGACTATTTTTACCTTAACCCATCATGGTGGAATTCCCTTGCAAGATGAGGATGATAATAAAAACCTAGCCTCCTTACACAAGAAAAGTGCATGTTCAGAGGCTTTTGCCATTTTTTATAACATGATTTTGCATTTAAGAATTTGAAAAAAGTTATTGTTTTGATAAAAGAGAAAAATGTTTTGACTATTTTAACCTTAACCCTTCATGGTCTAGAGGCTGTAACAGGGAGGTATTTGACAAGATCTTTACTAAACAAGGTTCCACATTAGCTACAGCCCTATATTTGTTTCCTTAATGTTCTGCTTTACCCAATTGTTGTTAGACCATGTGTGATGCTCCAAGTTGATTAAATAATGATTAAGTGTGTATTGTGTGAGTGTGTTTTGAGTCCTACATCAGGCATATGTTGGGTTAATCTAGGTTTTATTAACAACTAAAATGAGTCTCCACTATTGATACTGGAATTGTAAAGGAATACCCAAACTAAATAGCGTCTTGCATCCCAAATATCAAATGAGAGATTCTCTTACCTGATTTCAAGAGTTGGATTTTGAATATGCAATTGATTATCCATCCAACATCCCATTGATTTAAAAATTGTCAATCTAACATTTCATAACTTGAAGTTTCAAGCTTCATTCCTCTGGTTTCAAGGTCCACTCCCCTAGAGACAAAAGTGTAGAGGCTTTGCTAGGAAAGGTTTAAATTTTGTTCCAAGTCAATTTAAGAAAATGTGCAACATAGTAGCAAGAACAAGATTTATAATTTATAGAAAATTCCCACAAGTCAGTAAACTCTAGACAAATTTAAGGTCCTAAAAAATTTTTAATACCAACTCAATTAAAATTTGATTCTAAATTTAAGACTCAGATTGTTAAGTTCCGTTCTACCTTCCAGAATCAACAAATGTGAATTACTACAATTTTTTTTAATCACCACAAAAAAAATTTCTTGTAAATTCACTAAGTGCCATCAAACTACATTTCAGTGACGGAACTAGGTTAGGGCTGAGGGCGATTTTATGCACATAGAAAATTGAAAATTTCCCCAAAATATATATTATTGGCCCCCCTCCTCCACCGAACTTTACAAATTGACCCAACCCTTTTGTCTGTTGTCCCAAGAATAATAAGAAAAGCTTTTGGACCAACCAAAAATACCCGCAAAACATATCATATTTCCAATCTAAACAAACCCAATTGTCCCAAAAATAACAAGAATAACCTTTAAACAAACCAAAATTATCAACAAATTAAGCAACAATCCAATCTAAACAGAAAAGACATACAAAACAACCAAAAATCTGAAATCATAAAACACAAATCCCCAATTTTCACCCACTAACCGCTCGGTGTTGGTCTTGACTCTAAGTCTAACTTCAGCATCCACACACTATATAGTAGCTCAACGATGGTATGTTGGCTCTCTCTCACTACTATTTTTTTTTTCTTTGTATAAAACTTAGACTGTGAAATAGATGAATAATTTGAGCTTGGTTGTAGCAAGTGACTATTGTGTGTGTGGTCATTGATTAATCTCATTGACTTGGGGTGCAATGTGTTAGGCTATATTTTTTTTAATATTTGTAGTTTTAAGGAAATATAAACTTGCTAAAGTAGTGGCATTAACCAATTTTGAGTGTTGTGTTAATAAAATAGTGTTAATTTGGGGCCTCCGACCTTTGTGAAATTAATTAGTTGTGTTAATAAATTAATTAGTGCCAAGCAACTAAGTTGAGTGAGTGAAATATATTTATTATTATTTACTAGCCTCATCATACGCGCTTCGCGCATGCGATGAGGCCTTTTTTTATTTATTTTAGTGGTCCTATTTTGTAAAATAAAATTTGTGTTTTTTTTTTTTATACATATATAATTTTTATTTTAAAAATCTAATTTATAAGTGAATAAATCAATTTGAAAAATAACAGGAGAGTGGTCCTATTTTTTAGGCAATGTTTTAGTGAGAATTAGAGTTGCATTTTTACCAGATTATCCTTTAGTTTTGTCTCTACTTAAACATAGGGGTGTAAGGGCATTTTTGAACTAAAAAATAAGGAATTCAAACAAGGGAAGCCCCTTAATAATAGTATATATTTGTAGGGGCCTTTTTTTTTGTTTGGGCTGGGCTGCCTGCTGCGGTGATGGGCCCGAATGTGTTTCTGAATAGGAAAAGTTGAGACCGGCCCAACTGTAACTCACTTTGGGCTGGCTTGTGCACAAACTTAGCCTTGTCTGCAAGGAACACCCTTACGGCAAGCAGAGCTATTACAACAAGATTACGACAGGCAGATATAATGACAATAAAAGAAAACAGAGTGCAGTAGCTTTTGTTAATAACAAATACCGAATATCACAGTAGTAATAATGGTAATGATAATAATGGCTTTTATAAGAAAGAACAATTGATTGAACGATGATGAAAGTTAATAAAAAATAAACATCAAGTCAAAATCGAGTCTGTAATGGCAAAAAAATCAAAGAAGAAGAACGCTTCCTCTCAATGAAACTAACCTCCCAGGAAAATATCCTGCCGTGGGGATTAATGACTTTGAGGGAATTGGACCTAAGTGATAGATGCTTGAAGAAAGTTCTTACTATTTGATTGTTCCTTAGAAAGTGGGATTTTGAGGGGGAGAGAAGAGAAAAGATCTATTGGTGCATGCTCATTATCCTCACTATTTGTTTTCTTATCTTTCCTTCTTTTCTTTTCTTTTTCTTTCTAGTTTTCTTTCTATGTTTTCTCTTCCTTTATTTTTTGGTGCTTTCTACAGGGCATGGCAAGGATCCTTTTATAGGGCCTGCCGTGATTGTTTTTTTACCATTTCACCCTCTAACGGCCTTTGTCTGGTCTGGGCATGCTTGCCGACCACCGTCTGTATACTGCTTACCCTCGCCAGACAAAAACAGGTTTGTGTTGTTTTTGTCTGCCGTGGTATTGTCTTCTGTCGTGGCTTAAATACTCTCTCTCTTTCTTCCTATGGCATGCACCCAATGTTCTCTCCCCAACCTTACTTCTTTTGGGCGGTCTGTCATCCCAGCAGGACGTACCTCCCAAAAGGGTTTGGACAGGGAACGTAAAATAAATCTTTTCCCCCCTCCCCACCACCAAACCACACCCCCCCTTACCTCTTACCACTGACCCATGGCCCCACCACGACCCATATTGGCTGGGTACAGGCTGGTGGCACCTCGGCCTTGTGTATGCTTCCTAGTTATGTACGTTCAAAGCCTGCCTGCGGCTTATGTGTTTGCTGTGATCTGGAGCTTTGTTTGCATTCGTCTGCCATATTTCTTCGTTCTTTCAGGTGGGCCGTTTTGTACTTTCACTGCTTCCCTTTGGGATTGGGCTTTTCTTAATACTGGGTTTCACATCTCTCTTGGCCCATTTCTCAGTTTATGCTTATGTCTTGTTTCATTACTTGGCTCTTCTTGCCATGATGACATGTTCCTGCTAGGCCTCTTTTAAGCCTGCCGTTTCATTCCTTCCCCCAGTGACTTAAAAGAGCCTGCTGGTGTTCTTACTCATGGGCTCCATTATCCCTTTCTTTTTTCCCCTTGGGCTTGCGGGCCTTTTACTTTCCTTGGGCTTCCTCGGCCCATTTACTGACTTTGCATTCCCATGAGTTTTTACTAACTTGATTGGGCTTTCCCGGCCCAATCTCCTCATTCTCATCCTTGGGGTTCATAGGTTTGTCATCAACCCCTACTTTCTTTGTTTATATTGCCTTGGGCCTGTCGCGGCCCATTCTCACTTTTTCATACCATACATTGCCCATGGGTGTCATTTCTCTCTTTCCGGGCCCTTTGGACCCATTTGCTTCCTCAAAACCCATTTATTCATGTTATGGGCCTGTGTTCTATTATTCCTGCCGCTTGGGCCTAATAGTCTTATTCTATGCCTGCCACTCTTATTGTCTGCTTTGCTGGGTTGGGCTAGCTTTACAAAAATGACCCTCAACAATATTATTGTGAAATTGAGGAACTTAATGGACATAATCTAAGTAAAAATTTAATTTAATTTATTTATCTTTTATATATACAGAGTAACGCTATGAATACTATAAATTTTAGTAAATAGATATTACAAATTGATGGGTTATCAATCATAAAACAATAATTAAAATATATATTTACTTTGTGTTGAAAGAGAACCAATCACATTTATTACTATATTAGTATATGTTTTTTAAGTAATGCTACAGACACAAACTATTTTACAAACTATTGAGGTGGCAAATTCTAAAGCTACATCAATAGTTTCTAAAAATGCTGTAATTTTTTTTTGAGAGAGTTTCAACCTAAAAAAAAAAAAAAAAAGTTTGTCTCTGTAGCATTACTTATGTTTTTTTTTTTTTTTTTTGGTTGAACTATTACAATAGTATATGTTATGAATCCTATATACCTTTTCTTTAATCCCTCTTTTCCCCCTATATATTCTATTTAATTTCAATAAAATTATAAGATATGGAAATGATGAAATATGTGAAAATATTAAACAAATAATGGAATGTAATATTATAAACATTAGGTTTTTATAAGATAAAGTATCATGTCTTTATTCATATTAAATAAAAAAAGTCTCATGTCCTTACAAATCAAGAACCTATTAGAATTTTAATCAAATCAACATAATTATTCAAATAGGATCAAACCTCCTAATTAATTCATTTAGAGATTTTCATCTTTGATTTCATGATCAAAATTTAGTGCACAATAAATCCCAGGTGATTTTTTGATTTAAAAGAATATTGAGTTCTATCTTTTTAGATGATGTAATTTTAAGGTATTACAAAATGATTATTTTCTTTCCTCTTTCCTCTTTTTTATTTATTTATTTTTTTTAATATTAAATATATGCTAGCTTAGATTTTCATAGGAAAAAAATTGTTTATACCTTAGCCCCCCTAGTTTAAATCATGATTCTGTCCCTGGTATATTTTAATGTGAAGATTCGTACACACACCATGCGCAGGATATTACTACGAGAAAAAAAATGTTTATTACAACGAAAAAAATCGTTACAATAAACTATGTCATTGCAATAGTTGATGCAAGGTGTTGCAATAAAATTTGAGATAATAGATTGGGCAACAAAAAATTTCATTGCAATAAATTCTAGATATTTTAATGACAACACCACAAAAAAATGGGGCTATCCCAGCATTTACAAAACCACTAGGATAGCCCCAGAAAGTGTTGGAATAGGGTCAAAATTCCTATCCTGGCACTTCAAACTACAGCGTAGTGACAGTTGGTATAAGGTCGCCGGACTTGTCCTGAGGCTTTTCAAAAGCGCCAGGATAGGTCTCGTGCTTTCAGACCCTATTCGGTGTTTTTACTTGTGTCGGGATAGCCCTTACGGAAATATGAATATAACCTATACCAGCGCTCTTGAAAGTGCTGGCATAGGCAACTTTGATACAATGATATATATGTTGTTACAATAAAAAATTTACTACTTTGAATATCTTATAGCAGTAGCCTATTTCTTTATGAATTTAGATTGAAAATAACTTGGGTTAAGTTATTACAATGATATATTCGTTGGAATTAATGATTGTTTCATATTTGTCATTGTAATAGGTTATAAAATAATTGATATCAAGTTATTGCAATAATATATTTGTTCAGTAAAAATCCTAAACCCCTCAATGTCTACGTGTGAATAAAAAATAAATGACTACCAAGCAATAGCAATATATATGGAAACAAAAATTTCAGCAAGCACCAATAGAAACACAACCACAAGAACAGCAAATTTTACGTAGAAAACCCTCAAGTGTAGAGAGAAAAACCATGAGGCAGCTTCGAAAAATATTTTCTATGAAAATAGAGACTACAACTCTCAAGTTTATGCCAAACATGAATTCACAATAATTCGATATACGACAAATTAATCTCAAGGAGTAAATACAATTTCACCACAAAACTAGTAGCAAAGATCTTCCTCTAAACACTAACACTTTGTGGTTGTAGCACTCAAATCTCCAAGATTACTCCACCAATTTATCTTCTTGTCTGTGTAGCTTGAGCAAAGAAATTAAAATGTCTCCTTTATCTTTTTTACTCTAACATACTCACGATATTTTCTCTCTATCATGGGCTGCACCTTACTAAAGCTCTCTGTGTGTTTCTCTCAAACACTCACTGGAACTTCTCCTTGTCAAAGTGGCAAAAAATGACCCTTTTTGCTTCAGCTTCTCCCAAGGCCGAATGGCTTCTTTTCTTTTTCTTTTCTTCTTTTTTTTCTTTAGCGCGTCCAACATGTTTGCTCAACTTTGCATTAAACAATGGAAAAGGTTAACCAATGCCTAAGAATTATTTTTAGAAACATTTTATTAGGAGAATGATAAAACAATAAATGTTGTTGACAGCTTTTTATATTTCCCATAAAAGTAGTGTCACAACTTTCCTATTTTGATTTATTAACAATTATTCTAATTAAGAGCATTTGTTAACATGACCCTTAAACAAAAAGTTGACTTTGGAAGTTTGATAAGTCAAGCTCATTTGAGCTTTGCCCATGCATGGGTGCTTTGCACCCAACAATATGCACTTTATGTTTTTCATTGAAGTAAATAATAAATGGCAAATGTTAATAAACACTGTGTGGTGCTTATTAAGGTTAAAATTGGATAAATAGGAGAAAAAAGGACACTATACAAAATTGACCCTACATTGTATAAGGTTGGCAAAAATATTGGCATAAAGTTGGATGTTAAGGGGCACCATTATAAAATAATTGATAACAAATTATTACAATGATATATTCATTGCAATAAAATATCACATTTTATTGCAACAATTTTTTGTAATGCAATAAAGTATTAAATCCTTTATTACAACCAATGATTATAAGTTATTGCAACAAATTAATTATTGTTAATACAATAATTTACCACTTTTAAGTTATTATTATAACGATTTTTAACTTGTAGACATGATATTGTTTCTAATACCATTATACTATTTTTGTTATATTAACACTTGATGTAATTGACTTATTTTAGTGCAGTGTGTGATACTTTGAGGGACGAGAACTCAGAGTGATGAAGTTGAAATATTTACTTTGAAGTCTTTTTGAGTGGAATTCATCATTTCTTTCGTTCTCATAAGCTCCACTGTTGTTTATTTTCTTCTTTTCTTTTGTTTTTTTCCTTTTTGTTTTTGTGCTTTCTTATCATGTATTTCAGACCATATACCAGCGTTTTTTTTTTTTTTTTGGTTTTTTAATGAAAATGAAAAAAAAAAAAAAAAAAAAAAAAAAAGGAAAAAGGAAAAAAGGAGCAAAATAAGGTTGAAACAAACTCAATTGTAAACAGGAGAAGCAGTAAGAAGGATAATAGCCGAATGTAGTAGAGACTAGAGAGGTATGGGATGGTTAGTAAATGAACTACAAGAAGAACCAATGGTTTCCCTCTGAATTGCTCTCCCTTCGGAGCACCCACAATAGTCAGAAGAATCTGCATGTAAGAGCTGCTGCTTCAAAAACTGAGGCAGCTTGAGCCTAAGCTTTACTTTTGACAACGTTATTATGATCACCAGACGTACAAAGAGCTGTAAAAGTTAATGGATCATGTGCAGCGGTAGAGATCTCAAGTGATACTGCTCTGCTGGTTTTAGTCTCAGTTAATGCAGCTTGTGCTCCACCACTTCCACCATCTTTACCCTTACACGCCCCGTTGTGAATTCTATACATGAATGAATCTTTTGCTAATGGATTTGGGCTTTGTCTATGAAGGTTCATTTTAGCTGGGCTGGGCAGATCTTCAAGCTAATCAAGTGTCACAATAAAACAATTAAAGCAACTAGGACATTTTATTTTTAGCAAAAGAGAAAAAAAAGAAAAAAAGAAGCTAAGTCATTTTATTTAAGTTCTTTGTATGGTACAATGAAAAGTGTCCACGCATTGTGGGTTCCAGTTAGCTCAACTGGTAAAGTCTCTGATAGTTATATAAGAGATCTGGGGTTCAATCCCCGCCTACACCAAAAACTGATTGGTGTCTTGGTCTGATAATAAAGAGCAATTATCAGAAGCGGACGCCATAGGTTGAAACTCTCTCAAAAAAAAAAAAAAAAGTGTCCACGCATTGAAATTTACTGTCCTTGAAATGAAATTTCAAAAGAAATAATGTACGTGGCAAATATAAATTGTTTTTTGGTTAAATTAATTACTATTTATAATTACCAAAGGTAAAGGAATTGAAAATATAATAATAGTAATGAGATTAATTTGTACCGGTGGACAGGACACAAGGACGAAAAGACATGCACTAGGTGATCAGTTATTTTATTTATGAATTTATGGTCTGTTTGGGATCTGCTTATTTTGCTAAAACTAAAATTTTTTTACTGAAAGTAAAAGTACTTCAGTGAAAGTACTATAACTGAAATAATATAGTAGGATCTATAAATAATAGCAAAAATAAGCTAAATAGTAAAATAAGTTAGTTTTTTTAATTTAGATCAAATGCACACTTAGTTATACTTTATAGTCTATACACCAAAATAACTTCTAACGAGCTTCAAAGCTCAAACCCGCCTGATTTGTCTCGAGGCCAGTCAGGTATACATTGGAGATTACACATGCTTATAAGATGAAAAGAGCAAACTAATCAGATTCAAGAGCCTTCTATTGTCTTTAAGATTTAAAAATACTTATTTCTCTCTAATTTTTTAATTTAATAAATAAATAAATAAATAACCAAACAAACAAACAAACACAAGCATAAAAGTTGACAAGGCTTCAGAGGTTGAACATGTTGGATGTCAAAAACAATAGCTTTCACTATCTTTGACTTTCATCTTCTTTTATTTTATTTTTCGCCCTAGATCTCCATTCAAAGTTTAATGTGTTTAATGTAACTTGGGACTTTAGACCGGTGTACGAGCAACCACTATCAGCGATGGTTGGGGGAAAATTTTGGAACAGCCCCACAACAGTAGTGGCTCGAGAAATTTTCTTGAAAGGGGTCGTTAAGAAACTTAAATTAAACAAATTTTAATAAATAGAGAATTTGAATATATTGTGTAATTAACCAAAAAAAAACACAAATATATGAAATTTTACAATTTCTTTTTACGAGTTTTCATATTTTGAAATCGTCACATGATAATTTATTATTAATTATCATTATCTATTGTCAATGTAGATGTGACCATTTTATTTTGTTAAGTTTGTATAACATTTTTATTTATTTTTTAGTTGTCATTATTTATTTGTTATTTTTTTTTTATAAATTATTGGCCTTATATTAATTATTGATCCACATAACCACACTCATTTATACATAATTAAAAAAAAATTATATATATAAATATTTTTATTTTTTTCAAGTCAGAGGATTCATTTGAACCCTTGAATTACAAGTGCAGCCGCTACCCCACAACTTATGAACCCTTGAATTACAAGTACAGCCACCCTTGCCCCACAACTTATGAACCCCCTGAATCTCATACTACTTGCGGTTACTTATTAAACAAGTGAAGTATTAAAAAAATGTTAACATTGCCAAAAACACTTTTGCATTCTGTGTTCATTTGGCAAAAATTATTTTTGTCAACTTATTTTACTATTCAGCTTATTTTTGCTACTATTTATGGGTCTCACTGCATTATTTGATACTATTCATAGGTCTCACTATATTATTTAAGCTAATTTTTACCTTTATCAACAAAATAAGCAGATCTCTAACAGACCCTCAAACAGTCAATCTTGAAATCCAAGATAATGAAATGTGACTTGTATACATGGCAACCACTGAACCACCAATTGGAGAGTCCCATCACTTGTAATATTATTATTATTATTATTATTATTATACAACTTAAACTTAACCTAGAAGATTTTTGCAATTCGCACATAATTCGCAAGGCAACTTCGAACTCCTTGCAATTACATATTCTGCGTTAATAATAGTCAATTGGTTGAAGAGTCTCTAATGAAAAGTTCATATAAAACTGGTGTACAAGTTAATAGGCATGGTGGTACTATGATGTTATTGTATATTTAAAAGGGGAAATGCTAACTTATACCCTTAGGGGCAATGGTTAATAATCTATTTAATGAAAGTTTTGACAATTTTTTTCATTTCTCATAAAAGTGGTGTAAAAAATTTCATAAAATAAACTGTTAATCATTGCCCTAAGGGCACCTGTTAGCATAACTCATTTAAAAATTATATATATATATATATATATAATTTAAAGTACAGAATTTAGTGCCAACTTTGGTTTTTGAACAGGTATGGAGGTTGAATGGTCTGATCTAATGATATCCATGACTTGTCTGACACGTTGGTACGCTTTTCCTCGTATAAATATTTGAAAGTTCGTATAGCATTGTGTGTACAAGTTAAATAGCAGAAAATAAATTATGGAGCTAGGAAATCTTTGGAAGAAAAAATGTATGTTACAAGGCCTCTTTCTATGCCTTTGGCACTCTCATTGCCACCCCCTGAAGGTCCAAATTCTGGTATTTTGGTCATCGAAGATGAAGAAGCCGAGCAGTTGTTTTGAAGTGTGTAAGAGTGATGAGCTCAAAGACTTGCCTTTCCCACAAAATAAGAACCCAAACCTTTGCTATTGATCAGGCAGTGGCGAGAACCGATATGTCACTACAACAAAATGTATTTTCAGTGAAGAAAATTTTCGTCACTAAATGTCCAATTTTTCGTCGCCAAGGACCTTTAGCAACGAAATTGAAATTCATTTCATCACTAATACCACGTCATTAAAGGTCTTAGCGACGAAAAATTTCGTCACTAAAGGTTCGATTAATTTATAAAAAAAACTTTTAGCGACAAAAACATTTCATCACTAAATGTTTTCCTCACTAAAAACACTATTCAATGATGAAAATATTTTGTCGCCAAAAACACTTAATTTTATTAAATCATATTTAGTGACAAAAAATTCCATTGCTAAAACTATTTTTTAAGAAATTCGAGTACATATAGTGACAAAGAATGTTGTCGCTAAAACTATTTTTTAAGGAAATTTGGGTACATATAGGCTGCGTTTGTTTTAGCTGAAAACGAATTCCGAAATTACTTTTACACCCTTGTGTGTGTTTGGCTCCAACAAAAACTATGGCCAAATGGAAAATCAATTACACGTTGACCGTAAAATCACCCACTTCAGCCGTAAAACCAATGCAACCTTCATTTTACCTTCAAACGAATTCCAAGACACACAGACAAAGAGAGAGAGCTCGAGCACGAGAACATGGTCCAAAACCCAAATCACGCCTCACCTCAGCCAAGCTCCAGCCAGCCTAGATCGTTCCGCCCCACTGCCCAGATCACGCCGCCCCACTGCCCAGATCATGCGCCGGCCAAGCTTCCTCTTTTTTCTCTCTTCTTCCTCAACGTCGCTGCCATCTAGATCGGAGCCATGCATCTCATTCTCGTCATCACCACCCAAGACCGATCTCGTCGCCATCGTTGAAAACCTATCTCTCTTTCCCGATCCATCTCTCTTTCCCTCAATCTCTCAATCTTTCTCTCTTTGATCTCTGATTTTTTTGTCGTTGTTGTGGTGGAGTGGGTGGTGGTGTTTTGGTGGTTTTTCTATTGTGTGGTGGTGGGTTTTGTGTGAATAGTGGTGGACTTTCTGTGGGTGCTGGTGTGTGGGTGCTGGTGTTTTGATGGTTTTTGTGTTGTGTGGTGGTGGGCTTTATGTGGATAGTGGTGGATTTTCTGTGGGTGGTGGTGTGTGGGTGGTGTTGGATTTTTTGATATAAAATTTGTTTGGAAGCTGAGAAAATGGTTGAGAAAATGAGAAAAATTTGTAGGAAAATAGCATTTTCAGAATGTTACCAAACACTAGAAATCATTTTCTAGACTATTTTCCATTGCACACCCAAACACTCGAATTTTAATTTCCTTACGGAAATTCATTTTCCCCTACATTCATTTTACACTAGGAATTCAATTTACATCGAACCAAACGTAGCCAATAGTGACAAAAAATTTCATCACTAAAACTATTTCTTAAAAAATTTTGCTACATTTAGCAACGAATATTTCGTCACTTAAACAATTTTTTTTTTTTTTTTTGGTTATATTTGGTGACAAAAAAATTCATGCTAAAACTAATTTTCTGTTTTTATTTTTTTCCTGTCTTTGATATTTACCTGTAACCTATTATTACAATATTAAAACATCACATTTGAATAATACATTTATTTCAACAACACATTTTATAAGAAAACGATCCAAACATTCCACAAGTAAAAATAAAACAAGTATCTAATTCAATCCATCCATACAAATTGTTTGCAACACATACAATAACACAAGATGTTTTATAACAATACAAAAAGTTTAGCATAATACAAATCCATTTAACCACTTGTTTGGCTTTAACATGTTAGATTAGAGTTTTTCTTGTATTTCTTGCTTTGATACCATGAACATGCATTCACATGTCCATTCATTGATGCATAGGTGCTGAGATGTAGTAAGGTAAGCCATGCATTCACATGAAAATGCATTTGTTTGTTATAAGAGATTTATCTTCCTTTGATGAACATGTATATGCAAGTCTATATATCATGCTTTGAATGATAATATGATTTGTTGGCTGCCTATGTTTTTGCCTTGATATATACATGTTCCTACCTTGGATGTAATGTGATGATATGTATGGTAGATGTATGCTAGTTTGATATGATGCAATAATAGATGTATGCTAGGGTTATATGATATGATGAGATGCCATGATAGATGTATGCTAGGGTTATATGATATGATGAGATGTCGTGATAGACATATGTTAGGATTTGTGATGATATGAGATGCATGATAGATGTATGTTAGGGTTATGGGACGTTTGATGCCATGTTGATTATTAGATGCATGTTAGTGTGTGTGTGTGTGTGTGTGTGTAGGATACAATGTTGAACATTCCTTTAATGAGATTAAGATGTAAGACACAATGACTAGAAGCTGACCCATAGGTTAGGTGGGGTTGGATGCCTAACACCTCCCTAACCCCATCCCCATACCTAAACTCTGAACCCATACTCTGGTAGAAAGATCGATCTTTCCATGTAAGGGTGCTATATTCAAGGTTCCTAGAACATAAAACTAGGTGGCAAATCCTTTGTTTCTCTGCCCTAATTCATTTGGCCAAGGCGTACTCCCTAAACACTGCGCGTTGCGCCCACAGGGGGTAGAACAAACATGTTATCAAACAAAAGGGAGTGTCCTAGGAGGATAAATGTAGGTTTGGATTGGGTGTCCATAATTCCATTGGTTTGGAGTATGGACGACACACGTGCCATCAAACAAAATTCCTATAAGGGACTCAGGGTTTCGTGTATCAAAGACGGGTGTGAACTCACACGAGATAGTAGGAATTAGGCATGATGACACAAGCAAACAAGGACTCATGCATGAATATGTAGGCAAGCGTGCAAAGATGCAAAGAAGAAAAGAAAACCAAACGGGTGGCATAAAGCAAGGAAAGAAAGTATAACATCATCATACGAGGCGTCAAAAAGTAAGTAAACGTCACAGAGATGTGTCTCACAAGAGGTTACATCCAAAAAAAACTACAAGAGGGACAGATGCAACCACACAAGCAAGTGGCCCCAAAGACCGACAAGCACAAGCTCACGAAGGGCAAAAAGCATGGCAAAGCCTAGATCTAGACATGCAAACATGGATATAAAGCATAGAAGCAAGCAAGCATACACATGTATAAAGGAACTGATCCAAACCCTTTGATATAGGCCTAGGTGTATGGATGTAGGCCTAGACCACTAGATCTAGATCTACACCTTACTTAAAGGGCCGAAACGCAAGAAAGAGATATATCAAGAGACAAAAAGGCTATAAAAGTACATGGCGTAGCAACCAACATGTAGATTTAGACACTTAAACATGGCAAGGAGCACATAAACATGTAGATCAAAGCATAAGCATGGCAAAGCACCTAGGCACATGGATCTAAGCACAAACATAGTATTTAGACATATCCTAGCCTAAGCCAACATCATCAAAGTCATAAAATATGACAGAAAGCAAGGAGACATGCTGGAAAAGCTATAAAACATGCTAGAAATCTAGATAAAGCAAGAGATATACTAAGGAACACAATAAAGCATGTTATGAAGCAAGATAAAGCAAAAGGTGTAGATTGTAACTAAAAAGCTACATCTACACCCTTAAAACCTCAAATCCAAGGATAGGAAAAATAGTGCAAGACCACTACCTCTTGATTGTTGAGAAAAGAGAGAAATCGAAGGTTTTTATGTGTTTAGGAGAAAATTTAGAAAGGAAAAGAGAGAGTATCTGCCCAAAAAAGTGCTCTAAAATGCCCAAAATCATTTTTTGTTTTTCATCTGAGGGGGGTCTGGGGGTATTTAGAGCAAAAAAATGACCCTTCAGCTTTCGACGCACCTTTAGTGGCCGCCGGGTCCAATGCTGACATTAGCAATCTTGGTTTCTTCCCTAGTTCAGTTTTGGATGCATATTTGAGGGCCTTTCCAAACTTCGATTAAGCTGTTCTAGGTGTCCTTGGAAAGATCTAGATGTCTAGTTTCTGGAAGAGTAAAGAAAATGAAATTCTGATAGTCAAATCAAAAGTTATGACCTCGAGAAATGAGCTAATGTGCTTTGCACAGTTTTCAGGATACCTCAACCGTTTTAACTTTGATTTTGACTCATGAATAGTCATTGGAAAAGGAATTCAGTAATCTTCATAGTGACATTATTCTTTACACATTATAACAGTTGGATCAAAATTAGGGCTTTTGGGCCTTTGAGAGTCAACATCGAATCAAACTTGGTCAAAGTTGACGAAAATCACTAAGTAGCTTGGATTTGATGTATAAACATGAAAAATGTGGTTTTGGGATGATTTTGACCAGTTTTGACTTTCGGTCAACCCAGGGTTGGCCAGGAGCATTTTGGTCAATTTGACCTGAAATGGCACTTTGAGTGCTCTGACGCCCAAATGAGTTGTGCCACGTCAATCTAGGTGTTTCTGTGGCCCCATGAAAGAAAGTTAATATTTTTGGAATTTTTGGGGTTTAGCATGCAAATTGAGGGTAGATAAAATAAGGTATCTACAAGGTAAAAGTAAAGTAAATGGGCACTGGAAGCCTAAGAAAAGAGGTAAAAAGGTCTAATGGACCAACATGGCAAGAATGGCAGCCAGCAAGCCCATAAGTACAACAAGAGGTTAAAGTAAAGTAAATGGGCCATAGAAGCCCAAGAAAATAGGTAAAAATCCTAATAGGCCAACATGACAGGAATGACAGTCAGTAGGTCCATAGGCATAGCAAGAAGAGAAGTAACAAGAGCAAAAGCCCAATGGACTGGATGGGCAAGGACTTCTACCAAGCCAATGTCCAAGCCCATTGGGAAATAAGAGGAAATAGTACAAGCTGAAAAGCCCACGCCCTCCTTGCTTTGGAGGATAAGCACGAACACAAGAGACACACAGCAGAATGAGACATGGCAAGAACAGCAGAAATAGCATGGGAGTAATAGAAGACAAATGAAGAGGGTAGTGAAATGCACACACAAGGTCCGGAGCAACACCCCCTTGTACCCAACCAATACAAAAGAGGTGGGCCCTTGGTCAAGGGACTTAGAGGGTGTGGTTTGGTGGTGGGGGGAAAAGTTGTCTATTTTGGGGTTCTTGCCAAGACTTCTTTTGGGAAAAATGTCTTACTAGGATGGCATTTCACCAAAAAGAGGTAAGCAAAGGGCTGGAACCACCTGTTGCATCTCATAAAGGTAGGTAGAAAGAGGAGCTCAAGCCCTTATCCATTCGGGTAAGGCAGGAAAGGTGAGGGGAGAAACAAAACAAAGTAGAGTTTTGTCCTAGAATAGGGAGTGGTGCAGCAAGCACACTCTGAGCAAAGGTAGTAGCCAAGCAACCAACAAGTTAGTAGGTAATCTTAAAGGAATGCCCACAAGAAACCAAAAAACGATTTGTGAAGCCTTAAGGACAAAAGGGAGAAATCCCATTGAATCAATTCACTATAAAAGGAAAAGGTAGCCATAGATGAATGGGGGAGAAACCTACGGTAAAAGAATAGCAAGAAACTAAGAGTAAAATAAAACTAAGAGCAAGAAAGAAAGAAAGTAGTAAAAAAGGAAGAGAGAAAACACAACAAAAATAGGGGCATGCATCAATAGATCATCTTTTCCCTCCTTTTGACAAGCCCATTCATTGGAACTCTATAAGTCATAACCCATAATCATTTAGGCCCTTTTTCCAGAACGAACAACTTTTATGGCAGAAGCCTATAACAAGGTTGTCCATGTTGGGGTTCAGATCCATTCTTGGACTTTTCCTTGTTGGTAGACTTGACCCAAGACTGGGACAGTGAACTCATGTCATCTCATTTGCCTTGTGTCATTGCCATTTTCCTACTGTGGTTTCTTTTAACTTGTTTAGCATTTTTATCAATATTTGTTCCGCTTTAGTGTCTTATGCTGTTGGCTATTTTGCCATGGTACCTTTTATTATATTTGTTGTATCAGTCATTTTGATATAGCACCTTTTATTATATTTGCTATATTAGTTGTTCTGCTATAGTAACTTTTATTTCTTTTACTGTGTCAATTGCTCCACTGTAGTATCTTCTATTATTGCTGTAACATTTGTTTTGCTGTGGTATTTTCCTTATTATATCTGCTATATCAGTTATTTTGCCGTGGTGTTATTCGCTAGGTCCGTTGAGACACCCAGTCTATTGTAGCACTTTCCGTCTCGTTTGAGCATTGGGAATGCCTGGCTTACGCACAAGCTGGCTTGCAGTATAATCCCATTGGGATAATAGGCCAGTCCCAACTTCTTGACCCATCAATCCACAGGCCTGAGTGTAGAAGAATGGGCCCTGGCCCATTAACACAAAAAACGCCCCACAGCGGTAAAACCAAAAAGGAAAAATTTGCCCCTCTTTCTCCTTTCCTATCAATCTCCAGTGAGAATCAATGGAAAACTCAGGCCACCAAAACAAATCTATTGCTGGCAGCCATCTCTAATCAAACACTATCCCAAACACCACCAACTCCAACCAAGCTAACTCCATAAACAAAATCTAAATTTACCATAATTAATCACATGGACAATTTGATCATCAAAACTGAAACTGTCATTATGTAATGGGTCATGCTACCATACCCCCCTCTTTTTTTTTGGGGGTATGGTACCCACCTAAATCTAAACCGTTAAATGAATGAAAATTTGATTTGGACCATTCATTTAATTTGGAGTAATTTAGAGTAAATACTGGCTACCGGTCAAACAAGTTATATATATAAGTAAAAAATCTAAAACAACCCAGTATTCACTGTGTGCTTCTCCAGTTCTCCTTCTCAAAAACAAATTTCTCTCTGTCACGCTTCAGACTCTATATCAAGCTTCGGATTGTATATCGCGCTTCCAATTCGGTTTATCCAAAGAACCCAAAATTCAGTTTCTTCTGTATTAGCTTCTTCTCTTACTAATCAACCACAAGAACCCAGGGCAGCTAAACAAAACCCAAAGAATAAACAGTATCGGCCGTTCTCTGCCGGCAACGATATTTGAAATAGGTTTGTCTTTCTCTCTCTTTCTCTCTGACGAAGTTGATTTCACTACTAATATACAGATTATTAAAGATTCTTTGACTATCAACACATGATTTGTCTCTAGTTTTATTCATTGTTAGTAATCCCTAATGCTATTAATTGATTTGGGTTTTTATTTTTATTATTTTGATAGGAAATTTGGGTGTTGTTTGTTAACTTTGTTTCGAAAGTTGATTTGGAATTTCCTCCTATTTGAGAAACAAAATTTCAATGCCCATGATTGCTGTTTTCTTTAGAAATTAGAGGGTTTCTCTATTTTCTTCCTAATAAAATGTTTATGACCTAAAAAAAAAAAAAAAAATGCTAAATGACAATAGCTATCGAACAGAAGTGAACAAATGAGTATTCTTTCAACTGTTTAGGTCCCCAAGTAAAATTTCAAATACCGTATTGCTATTAATTAGATCTTTTCTCTTCATGTTCCCCATATTAATTTCCCAGTTACGCTCACTTTCTTGGTACTGGTCCTTATATTAGTGAGTCTTGGAATTTAGCACACGAATCCAGAAGTTCCATTGTAGGATGAAGTTATTTATGTAGACATTGTTCTGGAAAAAAATTGGCATTGAAGGTGAAGGTAAGGCCCCGCCTTAATTCTTCTAAATGAATCTTCTATTTTTCTACCTGAACTCCCATTTCATATTTTTTCTTTGTATAAATTTTGGAATGGTCATTGTTTGCAAAATAAATTTGCTGCACAAATGAATTCAAAAGCTTTCTCATGACTTTATTCTATGGAAGCAGTTTTTTTAGAAACCAAGGAAAATTACACTTCCGAGATCAAATAGATGTTGATGTACTATAATTTTTCCCTTTTAAGAATTGTACTCAGTCTCAACTGATTAACAAGTGCATGAAAAAAAAAGCTTCATTTTGTTTTGTCCAACCAATGAATTTTCCATTGATTAGACTATTTAGTCCTTGGTGGTTGGTAAAAGTGTCATGTATGCTTTGTAGATTTGGTGATGAAGAGTTTATTTATAGAAGTCAATTACATAATTTTCCTTAATGTTTTCTTCACTCAAAATATTTTCAAAAAATCTCTTAAGATAATCACGTTAAAAATGTTTAGTTGAAGTTTATCTTAATTTCTCAACAGATTTCCTTAGTGTATGTGACTATTTATTTATCTTATAAATTGATGCTTAATGTCATGGCTCAGTTCATCCAAGTGAAACAGTGTTGGCACTTACAGTGCATAAGGCTAGAATATGGCTTAGCTCACTAAATGTTTTTTTGGTTAATGAGTTCTTAGACTTCATTTTCTGCAATAGGAAATTTTAGACTTTTGACATAGATATTGAATCTTTCTTAGCAGATTGTCTTAGTGTATGTAATTATTTATTTTTCTAATGAATGTGCATGAGGCTGAATTTTTATTTTTTGCACATACATTTGTGTTGTGTGCACAAACTATTTTGATTTCAGCTGCTTGATTTAAAGAGCTTCAGATATCTCCCCACTTTCTTCATCTGAAGCATTGAATAGATTTTTGGTTTGTCTAAAGGTCATATCATAGTAATTGATGTTTTTGAGTTTCTTTTTAGACCCATCTTGAGTTTTGGCTATTTTAGTTTTTTTTAGAGGTACTTGAGAAGGTTTGTGGCCTTTTTACTAGACTAGCAAATATGTGTCTTCCTTGTAGAATATTGAGTACAATGTGATAAATTATAGTTTTCAGTTTTAATGTGGTAAAGCAAGTACTCTTGACTATTTTGGAAATCTCTTTTGGCTTAGAAGCAAAATATATATTATATTGAAGATTGTGTCTTGAATAATAAGTGCTGGAGTTGCACTTCATCTTCAGGTATATTTTATTAAAGATTGTGTCTTGAGTAATAAGTGTAAGTGATTTGGTTGTATTTTCTGCAGATTAGTGTTTGGATCTTGGTGGGAAATCTGATACCTGTTGGATATATACAGTATGTTTCAGACCACCCTAGTGATTTAATTCTGAATCAACACTTTTATGTGGTATCTAATTTTCTGAATGTGCTAGAATTAGTTGCTAGCTATGGTTGTATAACAATTTGATCATGGAGATGAAATTTGTGGAGTAATTGTCAATGTCAAAGCTAGGCAAGAAAAAATATCTCTATGGCTGAAGAGTGCTACGAAACAAAGTTCTAGGCCACTACCAAAAAATAAAAAGAAAATACATTGCTGCATATATGTAGTAATGCAGTTCCACAACAGAGCTTTCCTTTTTTGTTGAGCAAGCCAATCAAAAGCTTTAGTCAACTGAAATTGGTTGCATGTTTTCAACTTCTTTCCTCAGCTCTTGAAACAGGATAGATGACAAGTATCGCTCCCCAAAACTTGGATGAATAGTCTAAAATTCAAACAATCAACAGCAATTTATGGGCATTAATACTTGAATCAAATTGGTTACATAAGAACATAAACACTAGAGATGCTGATAATAAAGAACACCATTTGCATGTGTTGATTGAATCAGAAGCTTTTTCACAACCAAAACTGGTGATGTGTAGAGAAATGAATTTTGGAAATAGAATTATTTTTTCAGAATATAACCTTATTCACATTTCATGTATAAAGCTTGTGAATTAAAGAAGAAAAAGATAATAGACAAATAAAGTTGAACTTTATAATTTGTTTGCATATCCTGAAGCTATCTTATGCAAAATCAATAGGCTCTGATGAAAATAGTTTAAGGGTATTAATCATAACATGATACAACCCACTGGGTTAGGTCAATTTTTAGGAGATGGTAGGTTAGGTTGGGTCATGATTTTTTTATTTTAACAGTGAGTTGGGTTAGGTTTGGGTCATGAGATTTACAAACCTGCCTAACCCGACCCAACTTGACCCGACCCACCTATATTTAATATATTTTTTAATTAAAAAAATATTATATAATTTTGATATATATATATATATATATATATATATTTCTGCCCATCTTCCTAAATAAACTCTGTACATTACACCACTAAGGCATGGGAGAATGCATATGTGGTTGGATCTGGACCCTGCACTTGGAATGACTGTGAGCAAAGGAAGAGGAAGCATTGGCTAAAAGATCTTATTCTTGGTCCGTTCCAAAGGTGTGACTACTTTGGAAAGAAAGTAAGATATGCACCTAACATGGGACTCAAGTACTCACGAAAAATGAGATAGTGACTTTCTGAGGTTAGCAACTATAGGGACACCCATTATTGGTTGAATGCATGTTAGACTACCTTAGAGACACATGTATCATTCACAGTACTCCTAATGTCCCTCTCAATGTCTAGGACTTGTTTCCCAAGCAGTGGCAAAGTCACCTACCCACAAGTCTCAATGCCACGTTGGTGCAATCTCTATCCTCTAGTTAGCTTTCCATATCACAACTATGGAAAGGTCCAAAATAGAGAAATGATGACTTGACACCTGTCTTTGTACTTAGCCATATTCCTCAAATTATAAAAGGAACATTTAGCTATATTTTAGGGTAAGAACCCAAGTAAATATTTGAAAAAGAGAGTAGAAAATTGATAAGATAGGAAGGTAGAAAACAAGGTCTCTCTTTAAGGAAGAATACCCTTATTGTACAAGAGTGACCTCTTTTCCCCACATAATACAAATTTGAGCAAAGCAAGAACATTCAATTCTTGCTCAAACCGTGGTTTTTCATCTCTTTTCCTAGGGTTTTCCACGTACATCTTGTGTCCTTTTTACGGTCTTGCTATCACTTTCTTCTTCTCTAACATGTGTCATGTCAAAGCTAGTATCTTTGTCACTTAGAAACTTTTTCATGTAAATGTACTGTTAGATAACTTATTTTATTCCTTTATATAATCTCAAATCTAACTTTCATGTACAAAACCCAAACCCTAAGTTTTTCTTATATAGTTTGTGTTTGTTTGGCATTATGCTCATGATTATTTGTTTATAAATTTTCTTTTAATTGTAGTGGTGTTGTTCTAATGCTCAATTTAATAATAATGAAAAGAAAAATTGTCCAACCCATGGGTCCAACCGACCCAACCCAATCCACATGGGTTGGGTTGGGTTGGATTTTTTTTAACCCACCATGGTGGGTTGGGTTGAAAAAACTTCTCAACCCGATCCATGCACACCCCTAACTATGGGTGTCAATGTTTGACTCAACCTGCGAACACGACACGTACCCGACACGGGTTTTTTCATGTTAGGGTTGGGCCTTAATGGGTTTGGGTCATAAATGAGTTGACCCAAAAGCGACACGATAAGAAACGTGTCATAAGCGGGTCAACCTGCGTAACCTGCAATAGACACGTTTGACATGCCAATTTATTTGTGTCAACTTGAAATGACCCACTTAACACAACTCGTTTAACTTATATAACAAATAAATATTTATTTTATTTTAGATTTGTCAAATACCTTTTATATCCAACATATATTTTAAATTTAAAAAGAAAAGTGAGTGATTACAAAAACTTACAAGGGATATAATTGGAAATTGAAACTTTACAAACCCTAGATCTCTAAACCCTACAAACCCTAAATTATTTTTAGATGGATGTTATATTTAATATTATGCAGGTTGAAATAGATTATGCTACATTCATATCAACCCAACATGACTCATTTATTAAGCATATCAAATGAGTTGGGTAAGGTCAACCCATCTTATTAACAGGTCAAGTTAGAATTGAAGGATCATGACACAATTATTAAATTGGTTGGGTTAGAGTTGAGCCATTTAGTCGAATACCCTTATCTCAACACTACATGAACCCGACACGCTAACCCGAATTGACACCCCTACCCTTAACTAAGGGTATCTCGGTCTTTGTTAAATTTCTAAGGGTATTTTTAGATATTCTCTATGTATAAGGACCATTATGGTCATTTTCTTTTGTAAGGGTATTATGGTCATTTTCTTTTTTAAGGGTAGTTTGGTCATATTTTAGTTTCGTGGTTATTTTAGTAATTTTTTTAGATTTTATGGTAATTTCAATCATTTTTTAAGTTTCAAGATTATTTGGTCAATTTTGTTTGTTTTAAGGGTGTTTTGGTCATTTCTTAGTTTTCGTGGTTATTTTAGTCATATTTTTGGTGTTTTTTGGTAAGTAGTTTTTATTTTATTTTATTTTATTTATTTAAGTTTTAGGGTTATTTTGTCATTTTTTAGGTTCTAAGGGTATATTGGTCATTTTTTAGGTTTCATCGGTATTATGGTAATTGGTGAGAAAAAAAAAAAAGGGAACCATCGAATGTGACAAAAGTACCACCGAATGTGAGAATAGTTCAGTCAAATGTGATGTTGGTATTGCCTAATGTGACAATAGAATCATCATTTGCGAGAAAAGAAAAATTGAATCATCAAACGTGACAAAAGTATAGTCACATGTGATTTTTGGTATTGCACAATTTGAAGATGGTACCATTAAATGTCAGAAAAAATACGAGTACAACCGAACGTGGCAAAGGAATAAGAAATGGATACTCTTAGGCAAAGAAATTAGGATCAGAGGAAAAAATTATAGATTTAGTATCAACATTTCCAAAATGCCAAAGCCAATAGACCCATACATACAACAATTACAAGAAAACCCATTTTCATTCAATCACAACAGATTTGGCCATATTGCAAAGCCCCAATTTTCAAACTCAAGCAAAACCATCAAGCTTCACACTCAATAAGAAAACCCATTAATCAAGCTAATAATAATAATAATAAATTCAATTTCCATACACATAGCATCATAGTTTTAGCATAAAAATCCAAAAAAAAAAAAAGGCAGAATACAAAGAGATAAACTAAAACTCTATGAAGGATTTCAACAAACATCTTCAATGCCCACCCAAAAGTCAGCTTTAAAAATGCCAATAATAACAGTTATTGCTAATACCAGAAATTCAAACAAAAAAACCCATTCATCAAGCCAATCAAAATTGAAACAAAATGTTATTCATTAAACTAATAAAAAAAAGGAAACAAAATGAGTGTCAAAGGGGTTTGGGTCTTGTCTAAAAGGCAAAAAAAAAATTGAAAAAAAATAAAAGAGAAAGAAAATAAAGAATAAGAGAGCTGGAACTGTGGCCACTAGTGGTTGTGACGCCGATGAGAGGCACTGCCAACGGCGATAGGTGTGAGTGGAAGTAAAAGCTCGGCCATGGCTGGGCTTGAGAGAAGGAGAAAACAGAGAAACCTAGATGAGAGAGAGAGAGAAATAGTGAGACAAGGAGAATGCTATAGCGGCAAGCATCACCAGTGGTGGTGAGAGATTTGGTGGCTACTAGCTATAGCCATGGAGATTCAGCCATAGACAAAGTTTTGGTGGAAGAGAGAAATATTTTGAATTTTTTTGGATCTGATGAGAAGCTTAGGTAGGAAGTAGTGAGGAGAGAGCAAATTGAATTGGCAAAGAGCTGAGCACACAGATTGCCAGCCTGGACTAATGAGGTGTCAAGTAAATGAGTCATTAGATTAAATGTATGGCTTAGATTTGTGGTATTGCCCTAGGTATTGCACGAGATGTGAATCCATTTTTTATTATACGAAAGTGCAACACAGTGGTACTACTCAATGTAAAGATAGTACCATTAAATGTGAAAGAAAATAAGACAATCAGGGAATGTGATAAAAGTGCAGTGACATGTGATGCAAGTGTTGCATAATGTGAGGAGAGTATCATCAAATGTAAGAAAAAAAATAAGGAAAATACTGAATGTGACAAAAGTACAATTACATGTGATGTTGGTACTGCTTAATGTAAGGATGGTATTATAAAATGCGAGAAAAAAAAAAAAAAAAAAAAAAGGAAACCATCGAATGTGACAAAAGTACAGTCACATGTAACGTTGGTACTGCGAAATGTGAGGCTGGTACCATAAAATGTGAAAAAAAAAAAAAAAAAGAAAAAAAAAAAAGAGAATCACCGAATGTGACAAAAGTGCAATCACATATGATGTTGATTCTACGCAATGTGAGGATGGTACCATTAAATGTGAGAAAAAAAAATTAGGAAACCATCGAATGTGACAAAAGTACAATCATGTGTGATATTGGTAATGCGTAATGTGAGGATAATACCATAAAATGTGAGGAAAAAAAAAAGGGAACCATCGAATGTAACAAAAGTATAGTCACATGTAATGTTGGTACTGCGCAATGTGAGGATAGTACCATTAAATGTGAGAAAAAAATAAAGGAACCACCGAATGTGACAAAAATACAGTCACATGTGATCTTGGTACTACGTAATGTGAAGATAATACCATAAAATGTGAGGAAAAAAATAAGAGAACTATTGAATGTGACAAAAGTACAATCACATGTGATATTGGTACTGTGCAATATGAGGATAGTACCATCAAATGTGAGAAAAAAAATAAAGGAACAACCGAATGTGAAAAAAATACAATCACATGTGATGTTGGTATTGCACAATGTGATGATGGTACTATCAAATGTGAAAAAAAATAAAGGAACCACTGAATGTGACAAAAATATAGTTACATGTGATGTTGGTACTACGCAATGTGAGGATAGTACCATCAAATGTGAGAAAAAAATAAGAGAACCACTGAATGTGACAAAAATACAGTCACATATGATATTGGTATTGCACAATGTGAAAATAGTACCATCAAATGTGAGAAAAAATAAAGGAACCACTGAATGTGACAAAAATACAGTTACATGTGATGTTGGTACTGCGTAATGTGAAGATGGTACAATCAAATGTGAGAAAAAATAAAAGAACCACCGAATGTGACGAAAGTACAGTCACATGTGATGTTGGTACTGCACCATATGAGGATGGTACCATTATATGTGAGAAAAAATAAGGGAACTACTGAATGTGACAAAAGTACAGTTATATGTGATGTTAGTACTATACAATGTGAGGATAGTACCATCAAATGTGATATTTTGGTAACCTGATATAGCAGGTTGCCTACTAGTGGATACCGTACCCCCAAAAAAACATGTTAATGCCACTCTGCGCAATAGTAGGAAGAGATTTGAGTTGAATCTCTAATTCGCTTCTTATTGGTAATAATGAAGGAAAAATTGAAAAAAAAAATATACAAAGAGTTACAAATTAGTGCAAATCTGCATTCATTTTCTTTTAGAAAAAAAATGGTAGAGGTGGAGAGGCATTTGACTTGACAACTGGTGTTTGGAGTTGGCCATTGATAATGGATCCTATCGCTGAAGATTGAAAGTGAAAGTGAAGAAAGGGGAAAATTTGGGTTTTACCTGTGAATGATTTGAACTTTTTATGAGAAATACTACAATTTTTTTTTAATATTTTTGCCAATGGATTCATGACATGGCATAATCTTAGCCTTTTATTTTAAGTGGATGGTGAGAATTTAAAAAACTCTACAGGGTTGAATATCTTAGTAACCCTATAAGATTTTAATCCAAAGTTAATACAGATGAGAGCTCTTCAATTGCAACCAGTTATGGGATTAGAACTTCTGAACTTGGAAGCATCCCAACTATCATAATCTTCAAGAATGGTGAGGGAAAAAAAAAGACAAAAAACAAAACAAAAAAAATAAATAAAATTATAGGTGCTGTTCCCAAATTTACCTAGACTACCAGCATAGAGAAATTATTTTAGAGGATGTAAGTAAAGACTAAAGACTAAAGAACGCCTTTACTGGAATAAAAAAGCTGTTTCTAGTGCTTGTTCCTTTTCTTTTAGCTTCTGATGTCCCAAGTTTGGATACATTGCTCCCATAATAAAGTCATATTCCTCCTGTGTAGTTATCAGATGCAGCTGTATGTTCGGACTTCGGTTATCTTAGAACATGTATTACCTATATATACTTGTTGTTCGAATGTCTATCTTACAGTTTTCTTCACGTATTTGATTATATAATTTGGACATTATTGGCTTATGTTTCTTTGTATTATTATTGAAGACCCCTTTATGAGTGGCAGTGTGAGTCTGTGCGTGTATGTTATTATCTACACATTTAATTGGAAGATATTGGGTCTAGGGAAGCATACCTTTTTCTCAGCCTTTTGGCTAATAGCCCTAAAGCAAGCTAAAGAGAGATTCTTTGTTGGAGGGATCATTGGATAAACCGCAATTGTTGTCTGAGTTTGGTTGGCAAGGGCAAAATCTAAATTATCCTTAGGCTAGCAAATTACACCGCTGTGTTTGATGTTGGCTTATTTGGAAAAAAAGAGGGGTGGGGTGGGGTGTGTTAAAAGCCTTTAAAGCATGTTCCCCATAATTTGCAATGAGAAATGCTACGTCTACAACATTTCTACAATATTTTTACAACATTTCCTAAGTGGCAGGTTGTTATTGGTTATTATTGTTGGGGCAAAAAAGTAATCTCAGTGTTAGTTTCAAATTTGAACCAATAACAACTAACCACCTGTGATTTGTTGTAAAAATGTTGTAAAATTGTTGTAGACGTAGCATCTCTCATTTGCAATATTGCAATGGGTGGGGGGGGGTGGTGTGGGGTGTGTTTAAAAGCCTTTAAAGCATGTTCCCTATAATTTGCAATATTGCAATTATTGAATCAATCAGGTGGGAATAGCTTGACTTAATAGTTGATCTCCAAGTGTCTTAAAGGTCTCCCATTTCACACCCTCTTTTGAAGAAGGAAAAAAAAAATTTATATATATATTCTCAACTTTATTGTCTTACTACTTTTATCTCCCATGATCTCTCTCTAGCATATATAACACTTTTACACCATTTTGGACACCGTATTTTTTTGCCTTCAAAAGTTAGGTTTGTTTATCCAAAGAATTCAAGATGTTCTTCATTCGACTTCTCCTTGCTTCAGCTGTCACCTTTTGCTTCACAAGTTTTGTTTTTGGAGCCACTGACACTGTATTGGTAGATGATGAAAGTATGTTCTCACTCTCTCTCACACAGTTGTATATATGATAGCTTGAGCTTCCTTTTTTTTTTTCTTTTCTTTTCTTTTCTATTTTCTATAAAATCTTTGTTCCCATGTGGATGGAATGAAACTCAAATTTGGTAGAAAATATTCACAAGTATGATTGATTTGATTTTCCTTTTAACCTTACTTATATGGCTTTTTTTTTTTTTTTTTTTTTGTTTTGTTTTGTGGTGATAACGCTTCACAGTACAAGCTTTACATGATATAGCGAAGACTTTGGGGAAGACGGACTGGAATTTCAATGTAGATCCATGCAGCAGCAGTGCACAATCTCAATCTGTATGGATCAAAAATTTAAATAATGCTGTTAACTGCAATTGCGGTATCCCCAATGCCACCGGCTGCCATGTTGTCAGCATGTATGCTCTCTCTCTCTCTTCTTTTTTGCTGAATGCTCTCTCTCTCTCTCTCTCTCATACGTACGTGCACCAAACATTTATCTGCCAAACCATTGAAGTACTGTGTTACTCCCAAAATATGAAATCATTAATGACCTGTTTAGATTGAGGAAGGAAAGAGTAGAGTAGAGTAAAGTAGAGTTGACTAAAAATAAGTTAATTTTGTGCTAAATCTACTCTACTCTCCCTCCCTCCTCCTCAATCCAAACGGATCATTAGAGTTGCAGGTGTGGTTGGATGAATATATTTTGCCAAAAATAGAACTATGCACATAAAAATGTGACTTTTAACCTCATCCAAAATAAATAAATAAATGTGATTTTTAACAATTAAGCATTTTCTTTCTGTACTAATCTATTTTGACATATCGTTTTGAGCAATATATATATATATATATATATAATATTTCATATTTTATTACTATAGAAAAAAATTCATAAAAGTTATTATTTTTAATACATTTATAAAAATTATTATTTTAAAATTGGCCTAATCAATTCATTTAAATTATTATTATTTTAATTAAAGTACTAATTAAGCTTATGCAACAATGAAACAACTGAAATAAGACTCGGTGGTGGTTTTAATATTTCAGCTAGCATGCTACCCAAGCCAACTCCATCTCTAACATATTTTTTTCCCCACCTACCTTTTTCACTTTTTTGTCGTATTTATTTAATTTTTTTTCTTGAATTTTCTCCTCCACACACATCTTACAAGTCTCTTACCCTTCCACTTATCCACTTCTCATTGTTAAATATCTTCTCATCTACATCATTTAATTTCTTTCATTTTATGTCTTGTTTTTCTTTATGTTCATCCCCAACCCAGGCCAGTACTCGTACCAGGCAATACTTGTACCTCATTTTTCACTCTCGGTTTCCTCATTAGCAACTTGCCATGCATTATGGTCTCATCGTCAGCTTCTTCTTCTTCTTCTTCTTCTTCTTCTTTAAAAGTCCAACCTTCATGCGCCAATCAAATATTGCATTTTGGCCGGTATTTACCGAAACAATCCAAGATGGCTTGGAATTTTCTCCGAAGTGAAATGGAGGGGGTTGGGGGGTTTATCATTCCGGTTTGTTTATTGGTACGGTATTTTCCATCCATTTCAGTCGAAACGGAACAAGATTCATAACATTGGATAAAAATAGTGTTATTAGTGACACCATGTAAAAATGATGTTGCATGAGTTATAACTTATTGTCTTAATAAGTTGCAAAGTTCTTCATATCTAAAAAAACAAACAAAGGTTGCAAAGCTAAAATAATATACAACAATTTTAAGAACATAATTTATAAAAAATAAAATAAAAACTTGTTGAAATGACAATGTGATGGGTACCAACCTTATTTTTATATAGTTACTATTGCTACTCTACTTTTTTTTTTCTTCTGTGTATAAATTATATACATACCATCACAGGAGAGGAACTAGAATTTTATGAAGTGGGGCAAAATAATAATAAATATAAGAATTGAACTAATTTATTAGTATCATACAAGAAATATGAACAATTGGGGGGCTAATCATATTTCTTTTGAAAATTTTAGGTAAATTTAGGGCAAAAAATCTAATATTTAAGAAGTTTGGGAGGCCAACCATATATTTTTTGAAAAATTTAAGAAACTTTAGGGGTAATTTTATAAAATTAGAAAAGTTTGGAGGGACCATGACCCTCCAGGGCCTCTACCCTTCCAAGTGAGTCCACCCTTGTACCATCTTAACCGATGTAAAATAAATTGCAAATGATTTTGTTGCACTAAGATTTATTCAACAAAATAGTCTGATATTCATGAGTAACATACTTTTTCACCACTCCAATTAGAAGTTTGGACTTTGTCAAATTTACATCCAATAGAAAAAAATATATATATTGAATTGAGTTATGGTGATAAGTTTCAATCAAGTCTTCTTTAAAAAAAAAAAAGAAAGGGGGTCTGTGGACAAACTTCATATCCTTTCACAAATCATACAAAGCTTGCTTAGCAAAAGGAGCCGAAAACGGAAACATTAAAATATTTTACTTCTTGAGGGAAAAAGGTCAAAAAACTGATATTGAATTGGTAGATCTAGTCTTCGTTTCCGCAATTATTATTCCGCAATAATTGAAAGTATGACGATGGGGCTGTCGGTATTGATAATTTTTCATTGAGTCATAAGTTAAAAGTACAAAGCTAAAGCTTGTCCTGTCGTCGAATATGAGGAATAATATTAAGGACCACACTATTCGTTTCGTTTTCATTTACTGTCCCATTTCTATTTTTCTAACGCGTCGTGCTATTGCTCCCTTAAAGAATTCATTATTTGACAAAGACTTTATTTCTCCGAAATTAAAGGTATACGACCGTGTTGGTTTGGTGTCTCCATCAACTATTGCAACTTGCAATATATCTTTGTGCATTAGCATTAGGGTGTAAGTATTTTTAAGCATATGGAAACAATAAAAGTATATTTAGTATATTGTAATAGATACTGTAATGTAATAGTTATTTCTATAGTTTAAATATTCAGTAATTTGGTTATGTTTTTATTAAAAGAAATAGTCATTTCTTATTAATAGCTATTCTTTAAAATAAAGAATAGCTATTCATCTCTAAAAATGATATAATAAATATTTCTTAATAGGTGTATTAATTTCTAAAATTAATATATTTCTAAATAAACAAACATTTTATATGCACATAACAATTATTGAAAAAAAAAAACTAATTTCTCTTTCAAATTTTAAAAAATATATATTTTAGGATATATAATTATATGAGTAAGATATTTTCTAAAATATATCTTAAGTTTGATTTAAAATGTTTTTATTCCATTGTATTTATTGTAATACCTATTCTTATTTCTATATAATTACCGTTACGCAGTCTACCGAGCGTGCCCTAAAAGCACTAGCATCCAGGGATACCAAAAAAAAAAATATATATATATATATATATATTACATCTTCAAACACCACTTTATTTGGTTTACCAACTTATTTCACAACTCACTATACATCCCAGTTTTTTATTTTTGCATACAACCCAATAAAATAATATAAACTATATAAGAAATAAGAAAAAGTACTCCTCTCTCTCTTTCCTCCTAGTCTCTTTTTCTCTTCATCCACAATCACAAACACCACACCCCAACCACAAATATAACCAACCACCACACCCACGATCAAAATTAGCTACCTCCACCACAACCAAAAATCAATTAGTATCCACAATTAGTATCCATCCAAAAATCAATCCCATAAAAAAAAAAAAAAAAAAAAAAAAACTAAACCAAACCACAGCACAACAACCACCACCCACATAGCCCACCACCACCTAAAATCCAACAACACCACCACCACCACCAACATCAACAACAACCGTTGCCAAATCCATACCCACAAACCCAAATAATAAAAAAAACAAAAAAAAACAAATACCAAATCAAAACCACAATGCACAACCACCAATCACAAAAAAACACAAAAACCACCGCCACCAAACCCACCACTACAATCTACCACCACACAGATCAGACTCCACCACCTCATGACCCACCAAAACCCAAACCCATACATCCACAACCCACCCCCACCATGGCCCATGCCCACCATGACCCCACATCCACTGGCAACCCACAACCTGAAACCCTCCACTGCTAAGGCTAATCTACAACTACCCACCCAAGGCCGATTCAAAGCCCACCCACCCAAACTGATTTGAAGCCACCCAAAACAACCAACCAAAATCTTGAGAGAGATAGAGAGAGAGGCAAGTGTCATCGTGAGAGGAAGAGAGGAGAAAAGAAAGAAGAGAAAGCAATCAAAAAGTGAGAGGAAGAGAGAGAGTGTGAGTGATGAGGAGAGGCATAAAACATGATGAAGAGAGAGAAAGATGAGATGTATATATATATATATATATATTTTACATCCTAAGCTATAATTGGTTCTCATATATGAGAACTAACTATTCACAAATGGTACAAAAAATTTAAAACCTATCCCCAGATGTAGCTTCTTTTTGCATTGTTGGTTGCTAAAATAATAACTGGGGAGATTTTACTCCCTCAATGCTAGTGCTCCAAGGTTGTATTTATACAATCCTATTGTTAATGGATTGTAAAAATAAAAACACATATTTTAATAGAGTGAGAGAAGAAGAGAGGAATTGAGGGAAGAGAGAGATGGGAGAGAATTGATTTGTTTATATTATTTTTGGGTATAGTTTATATTATTTTAATAAGTTGTACGTAAAAATAGAAATTGGGATGTTGGGTGAGTTATAAAATAGGATGGTAAAATAGATAAAGTAAGTTTTGAGGTTGTATAATAGACATTTTTTTTACATTCCTAGATGCTAATGCTCTTAGCTAGTTATTAGAAGGCAAAACAAATAGAATAGTGCTACTCAATTATATATGCCTTTTTTTCAACAACCAATATATATATATATATATATGTGCCTACATAGTTGTCAAAAATATGTGTATATAGTTGTGAAAATTGAATTAATATTATGAATCAATTTTTAATTTTTTGTATAGTATATTATATACTACAACAAAATGGACTTTTAGTGACGAAAAAATTCGTCACTAAAAGTCCAGTTTTTCGTCACTAAGAACCTTTAGTGACGAAATTGGACTTTTAGTAGCGAAATTCGTTTAGTCGCTGTAGCCCTGTCGCTAAAAGTCCTAACGACGAAAAATTTTGTCACTAAAAGTCCAATTTGTTTAAAAAGGAAAAAAGCTTTCAGCGACGAAAACGTTTCGTCGCTAAATGTTTTCCTCGTTAAAAACAGTATTTAGTGACAAAAATATTTCGTCACTAAAACTATTTTTAAGAAAATTCAGGCACATATAGCGACGAAATTTTTTGTCACTAAAACAATTTTTTGTTGCTATATTTGTGACGAAAAAATTTGTCACTTAAACTTATTTTCTGTTTTTATTATTTTCATGGCATTGATATTAACTTGCAACCTGTCATTATATTATTAAAACCTCACATTTGATTAACACATTTATTTCAACAACACATTTATAAAAAATCGATCCATACATTCCACAAGTTAAAATTAAAACAAGTATTCAATTCAAACTCCTTCTATACAATAATTGTTTACAACACATACAATAACTTAAGATGTTTTATAACAATACAAAAAATGGTGGATAATATAATTAAAACCAATGGAAGATGTCCTCATATGTCTTCAAATAATGCCAAAAGTAAATCCCCTAAAGCCACCAATAAGAAATCTGCACAAATATAAAAACACTACATTAAAATCGTCAAGTGTAATATAATATAAGTAGTTTCAGAGCCTTCATTATCTCAAAACAATCTGCCCAAACAAAATATAAACATTATGCCATAGGATCATGTGCATAATAATACATAGAGAGAGCTGGTGGCAAAAGGTCACAAGCATTAAAAATCATGTGCATATTGCATAGTTCCTAATTGCCAATTCTGGCTCCCAAAACCTACAGTACATTGCAGGACATAGAGGCAGGGGTCAGCCATGATTTGTGGAGCTATGTCCTTCAATGTCTAGTTGGTTTGGAATAGCAATCACACCATAGAAATGTATTTGAGCACTAATATGATGACTACAGCATCAAAGGAACCCATGTTTTGATAAATGCTATGCACCTATAAAAAAAAAATGTTTTGATGAATGCTTTGCAATTGGCCATATTATCTTCTAACTTGGCCCACTCAACTAACTAAATCAATGTAGCATATTGCTAAACCATAGCATTTGGGCATATACATATAGACATATATGAGAAGTATATAGAGTAAGATATCAAATGAATTAGTTTCAAATGATACATAAAAAATGAAGTGTTTTAACTTAAAGATAAAGTACTAACCAATAAGTGATTTAACTAGAAGATGAACCACCCCCATAGGTAAGAGCATCATCATAACCCTTGCTCCTCAAAAAATTAAGAATATTATTTTGGACCTCATCTTGCTTAGCTCGTGCCTCTTGCTCCTTAGCTCGCTCCTCTTTGTCCCTATCTCTTGCCTCTTTGAGCTCAATTATCTCATTTTCTAACCAATGAATGCACAAGTCTATCACATTCATGAATGCACAAGTCTATATTAATACTTAAACAAATATACACTCCCAATCACCTAATTAACAAGTTTTATTCACATTTGCAAGAAATTAAAAACACTCCTAATATGAATTTAAACCAACTTATAACACCATGCAAGCCACCCGCTTGCTCCAACACAACAATCCACCACAAAACCAATCACAAACATCACAAGTACAGAGTGTTTACAAGTATTAAAATCGAATAAAGTAATATTCATCACATCTAATTAACAAGTTTTATTCACATAAGCAAGAAACTAAAAACACTCCCAATATGAATTTAAATCACCTTATAACACCATGCAATCCACCCGCTTGCTCCAACACAACAACCCACCACAAAACCAATCACAAACATCACAAGTATAGAGTGTTTACAAGTATTGAAATCGAATAAAGTAATATTCATCACATCTAATTAACAAGTTTCATTCATATTTGCAAGAAAGTAAAAACACTCCCAATATGAATTTAAATCATCTTATAACACCATACAAGCCACCCGCTTGCTCCAACACAACAACTCACCACAAACATCACAAGTACAATGCTTACAAGTATTGAAATTGAATAAAGTAATACTCATCACACCTAATTAACAAGTTTCATTCACATTTGCAAGAAATTAAAAACACTCCCAATATGAATTTAAATCACCTTATAACACCATGCAAGCCACCTGCTTGCTCCAACACAACAACTCACCATAAAACCAATCACAAACATCACAAGTATAGAGTTTTATTTTGAAAATTAAAATAAATAAAATAAAAGGCAAAAGAGAAGTTAGGGGGCTTACTCAAAAAGAATTCGGCTTTCTTTGTGCTAACTACACTACTTAGATTTTACGAGTATTCTCAGACTTGATACAAGAGGGCCATGTCAAAGTGACTTGCTGACTGCAGAACTGAGTGCTAACTGCACTGCACCACCACGCAGACTCTCGATGACCACATTAACCTTTGGCAGGACATCCCTACCACAAAAATAATTATGTGAACAAGAAGTTGACACCTACATGATCTTCCTTTTCTAAAGAAATAATAATATGTTAGTAAAACATAGGCATTTCCAAGCAATGAAAACACACACACTGTGTGAAAATTTATATATAGTTTCTAAAGTGAAAATTTGCAATGGATAAAATCACAACCCAAATAATCACATTGTCAACCATTAGTTAAATACTTTGCAATAAATCTCCACACACTCATGTAGGAATTATAATACACAAATGAGTTATCAATAAAAAGAAGTTTTATTGTACTTATAATATTATACACTACACAAACTCTTCACTATTTCACCCTTTCTTCCTTATCTTCTTATACCTATCTCACTTTAATGGCACTGGATGCAAGCCATTAACTCCTATCACCTAAAAGCAAAAGAGAAAACTCATACTACTTAGTACCTACACATTCAAGCCAAAATATTTGACAATCAAAATTGCAACAAAAGAAATAAGTGTTTCCTTTTCATCCTATAGAAATGAAAAACATGTAGTATGCAATGAAACCAAATCACTGTCCAATTAAGTAGGTGATGAATCTTATGATTGCCAGTAGTATGATTGTGGCCGAATCATATGAAACCAAAACTCGCTTTGACTGCGATATCCAAACACTGTCTCCTTCCAATCCAAACATCAGTAATTGCCACTCCAAGTCGATCAATTAGCAATCACTGAAGTTTAAAGACTTTCTTATAAGTGACTATTATTTCTATTATAGGCCTGAGACCCAATTCAAGACCATTGGACTAAAACACTGTCAATCATTTAAAAAACAAAAAATAAAGGATATACAATCATAACCAGCATTTTGGGGATACATTGCATTCAACCAATGCCATTAGAACCCAACACACAAAGCATCAGCAACAAACACAGTTTTTCAAGGCCTCTATGCAAACTCCAATGTTTTACAGTTCCTATTATCAAATTTAAAATAAAAAATAAAAAATAGAAAGAACAACATAAAAATAAAACTAAAAAAAATCTTAAAAATTCTTTTTATTTTCAGTTCACCATTAAAAGAAGATGAATAGAAAGTACCAAATGGGTTCGTATTGGCGTCGAAATTGGCAACCGTCGCGAGAATGGATTGGAGTTTCGAAGTCGACGACAGTGACGACTTCGAAATCATCACAAATGGGTTCATATCGACATCGATGGTCGGAACCATTGCGAATGGGTTGGATTTCTACTTATCGGCGACACTTCGGTCTCTTCTTATTGGCGACGCTTGACTTTCTTTGCATCGGAGACGGTTTCTTTTGGGATTAGTGATGCTTGGGCTCTCATCGGTGACGGATTCTTCAGGGATCAGTGACAGGTTCTTTTGGGATCGGTGACGCTTGGGTTTTCATCGGCGACACTTGGGTTAGGTTCGGAACCATCGAGAAAGGTTATCGGCGATTGGGTTTGGGTTTGGGTTTGGGTTTGGAACCGTTGCGAAAGGTTATTGGCGATGGCGGACTGAAGCTTGGGCTTTTATTGATATAACAAAGAGTGAAAGAGAGAGATGTGAGGAATTTGTTTCTGAAAAATGAGTGTGTTCTGGATGTTTTATATTAAAACTTTTAGTGACGAAATGATTTCGTCGCTAAAAACTTAAAGTTTCAGCGACGGAAAATTTCGTTGCTGTTAGGGTCTTTTCGCGACGAAATTATTTCATCACTAAAACTAAAAACTAAAAGTTTCAGCAACGAAAAATTTTGTCGCTGTTGGGGACTTTTAGCGACGAAATTTGTGTCGTCGCTGATAATCTCCCAACAAAACCTATAGCGACGAAATGGTTTCGTCACTAAAAACTTAAAGTTTCAACGACGAACAATTTTGTCACTGTTGGGGTCTTTTAGCGACGAAATTTGTTTCGTCACTAATAATCTCAAATAGCGACAAAATTTCAATTTCATTGCTAAATGTTATTGTTTTTTCATTTTTAGTGACGAAATTCAAATTTTGTTGTTGAAATTTTTTTTTTTTCATTTTTAGTGACGAATTATAAATTTCATCGCTAAATGTAAGTTTTCAGGGACGAAAAATATTTCCTCACTAAAATTCGTCGCTAAAAATACATTTTGTTGTAGTAAATCGTATCATGTGTAGTAAAATCGTATCATGTGTAGTAAAATAAGCACACACTTATTAGTTTTTTTAAAAAAAAAATTATAGATATACATAATATGACATATAAAATCTATGTTTATTATAAATTCGAAATATATTCAACTAATAACCAATTTAATAATCACTTATGTAATAATATTTAAGAAAACTAACTAAATTAGTCAAATTAACATATGTTTATAACAAATACATTCAAATTGATTAAACTCAAAAGTAATAATACATGTTATATATGAGTCAAAATAATAATTACTTTTCATCATCTTGCCAAATCAATTCCATCTAAGTCAATGTTATTGTCATGCTCATCATCTTGCAAAACTATTTATTCATTAACATTTTCTTCATCATCATCAACATTTACTATCTCTTTTCTTGCTCTTTTATTCTAATTTTTTTTCTTTATATTTCTTCTTGGCATTCTTGCTTCTTAGACTTATAACAATAATAATAAAATTTTTAATTTAATACATTATTCATGGCATAGAAAAGAAATTTGTAAATATGAAAATGAAGTGTCAAGTATATAACTCAAATTTTGTAGGAGAAAGAGAAGAGGAGGGAATTAACAAAAAAAACTCATTTTAAACTCACATGTCAATGTATTGTATGATAGACACAATTATTGATACGATACAATTCATATGATATGTACCTATGTATCATGTGATTCATGAGCACTTCCATTACAATACAAAGTCTTGTGTACACCATACAGTAAGTATCATACTATACTAACAACTATGGGTGGAGACATAATTTGCAACTTTGTATGTGAAAAAACTCACAATTTCACCTCTTGGGTCAACCATTGATTAGTGTTGGTAACATAGCTAGTTGAGTTATAAGGTTTAGCTAATAATAACTTTACTTAATAATAGAATCATTTAATAATTTTTACTTTCCACTTCATATTCATCAATCTCCATTGGTAGTACCAACAAGCTAAGCTACAAAACTCTTGGCCTATCATAACTTTACTTAATAGAATCATTTAATAATATCAACTTTTCATTTCAAATCAAATTAATATAGAATTTTTCTTATTAATTAATCATAGAAATAAAATAAAATTATTTACCTTAAATGTGGAATGTGAGACAATAAAAGAGTGATGGTTTTGTTGGTGACTGGTTGGAGAGAGAGAGAGAGAGAGAGAGAGATGTATGATGGAACTATGTGAAGATTTTTTTTTTTTTTAAATAATGGAAATATTTTTTAAGTTAGAGAGAGAAATAGAATAAAAAAGGTATATGAGTGTCTTCTTCTTCTTCTTCATCTTTTTTTTGGGGGGGCGGGGGGGAGGGGGAGATGGAGTTCGAATCATAGATATGGGTGGTAGCAAAGGATGTTATTATTGCCAGACTATCGTTTGAACCCTCTTCTTTTTATAATCATACACACACCACTTTACTTGGGAAAATGGGTATGAGATACAATTTTGTTTTAGATAGAGACGAGGGAAAATGACACAAAACAGTTTATGGTTTTCTTGGTCATATTTGTAAATTAGGAAATATGACCCACAATCTCAACCAATCAAAGCCACCAGTAAGGCTGCCCACTTCCATCCTATACCTTCATATTTTTATCATCTCCAATTGCAAAAACACCATCAATTCTTGAAAAGTGGGTTGTCTTGATTGGCAAATCACACAACAGTTTAGTGGATTTGACCATATTCCAACATATCTTCTTTTGTATGATCTCCTATTAGGAGAAAAAATCCTAGCTCAAAAAATTTTCAAGTACTCAAAATGATTTTTAGTAGAAAACATTTTTGGGAAAAACTGTTTATTTTCTAGTGTATGGCTATGTTCATAAGAATGCTCTGGAACGCAAATTCGGCAATTGGCTTGTACGAAAAACCAAAAAACTTTCTATATATATTTTTTATATGATATTAAATTACAACTTTGATTCACCACTTTAAAATATTAATACCCAACATGCAAAATCATCCTAAAAAGTATGAAAATCAAAATGAAATTATTTAAAATTACACTAACAATTACGTACAATCAAAATAAGAGTGCATTAACAAAAAAAAAAAAAAAACTATCAACTACACTTCTTTATATATGTACAAAATAGGCTAAAAAACAAAGTGCACCCTCTAAGTTTTACTAAAATTTATTTTAGTCCTCTAACTATACTTTCGTTCAATTGAGTCCTCTAAATTTCAAAGTTATTTAATTTAGGTCTTTTATCCAATTTAGTTTAACAAAATTTCCATTAAGTATGCAATTAACTAATGAAAAAAAAAATTTGAAAAAAAATTCTTACATAAAAAATCTATAAAATATTTTTATTAATTTTAAAATAATTTTTTTTATAAGGGCAATTTTTTTAAAAAATTGACAGAAGGCTTGAATTAAATAAATTTGAAATTTAGATGATTCAATTGAGCGAAAGTGAATTGCAACCAAACTTAGATGGTGCAATTTGCATTTTAGCCTACAAGCTATTATCAACTTTTAATTTTAGGTGAGACCCAAACTACTCATTCATTGAATTACACTTTTGGTTGCATAATTACAAAACACTTGAAACCTTCAAAGGAACACTTGAAAATGTTTTTGCATGATTTAAAAAAATTTGGAAGCAATTCCCAAAGTTTTAAGTCATATTGTGATTGCTTTGAAGTTTTCTTGGGGGTATCTTGGTCATTTCTATGGTGTCATTTTAGGGGCATTTATGTCACATTCAAGATTTTAAAGATTTTTAGTCATTTTGAAGTGTTCAAGGTTATTTTGATCAATTTGTAAGTTTGGGGGTGTTTCGGTCATTTTGGAGATTTTAGGTTGGGGAGTGCATTGGTCGAGTTGAGAAATTCTTAACCAATTCATTACATGTGTGGAAACCAACCCAACCAACATGGGTCGGGTTTGGTTGGGTTGGGTTGGTGGGTTGTGCATACATATTTTATATATTTTACGCTTGGTAAAAAATTAGTCTTTCGTAATTATTTAAACACTTTTTTAAATAGATTGTTACAATTCATATATTATACTTAGATTATATAAAATTCACCAAAATTAATTCTTATAATGCGAAAATCTATAAATTTAAAAATTAAAATAATGATATTAAAATAAACTTATATAAATAGTGGATTAAATGGGATAAAAAACTATCCACTTGAACCTGACCTAACCTAAGACTCAAAATAGTATTCAAACCTAACCCAACCCACTAACCCATGAAAACCAAGTCAAGGCATCGGGTTTAGTTAGTTTGTTTTAGGTTGGTGGGTTTGATGCACACCCCTAATTTTAAGTGTATATTTGTCATTATAGATGTTTCCAAAGTATTCTAGTCATTATAGAGGATTTTGATCATTTTGAAAGTTGAGTGGCATTTTGGATGTAATGATGGTATTTTGATTATTTTGGAAATATTGGTGGATATTTTGCCATTTTGAGGGTTTTAGAGGTGTTTTGGTTATTTTAAAGGCCTCGTTGTAGTCGATTGGGGGTTTTGAGGGTATTTGTATTATTTTGGAGATTTTTAAGAATATTTCTATAAGTTTGGAGGCTTTGTGGTATTTCACCGGTGAAAGTGATGAGTTGAGTAACGACTGCATAACAAAACTAACCACAGGTAATTAAAATAATACTTTTCAAACTACAAAGAGACAACATAAAATTAGTCCTAACCAATAATCACAGGTTGGTAAATTGTTATTAACCCTTAAAAATATTATAAAATTTCAGCCCCTTAGTCCCTTTTTGGTTCTGACCCTAGTGGTAGATGGCATCTTGGGGCCACCCCAATAGATACCTCCTTATAGTTACCTGGTGTGGGGTGGGGTGGGGTGGAGTGGGGTGGGGGATTACACATATATGATAGAATAAAGAAGCCTTGAAGAGTTATGAACACTTATGTTAACAATAAAAGAAAACAGTGGGTGCTCTATTTGTTTTGACATTAACACTTTTTGGAAAATGAATAATTTAAAAAAAAAAATTCCTAAAAAAACTATTTCATTTTCCTATGTTTGGTAGCATTCTTAAAAAGAGCTGGGAAAATATAATTTTACTTTCCTTACTAATCTTGGTGTAAAATAGAGTTGTTTTCTTTTTACAACTCAATCTCATGCCAAGCTAAATAAAAGAAAGAGAGAAATTACATTTTACTACTCTAAACTATATCTTTGATTACACTTTATACCGTAAACTTTTCGAATGCATGTTTTGCACTATAAACTATGGCTCTTGTTACACTTTTCACCCCTGACGTTAAGTTTTTTGTTAACTTAAACAGAAAAATGTGGCACCACGTGAAAAGACCTAATTGTTATTATTCTCAATGCTTTAAAAATAATAAATAAATTACACTTTATCACCCTAAACTATACTCCCGATTACACTTTGCACTCTAAAATTTGAATTTCCGTCCAAGATAACGGAGAACTTAACGGCATGATGCAAAATGTTACAAGGGTCATAGTTTAGGGAGCAAAATGTGCATTAAAAAAGTTTATGGTGCAAAGTATAATATAGGGTATAGTTTATAATGGTAAAGTGTAAACTATCTCTTGACTTCTTTTCAAATTTTTGTAAGATTCTCTTTTCAAAAGTGTAACCATAGTTAGTATAAACATAGCCAATAAATTTAGAATAAAAAAGAAAAATTCTCCACCACCCACTGAAAAAAGAAAAAAAAAATGAAGCAAAACTCATATTTAATATTTTAAAATACACTTTAATTAAAGTTTTAAAACAATGGATTTTAATTTAAGGAAGATAGTTTGGAAACCTGCCTTTAAGTAAGTGGCATGTTAGTAGACAATGTTTTCAACATTAACTTAACAAAGTCTGGTTAAACGGATGTTAAAGGGGGGGAAAATATTTTTCCTCTCACGTAGGGCTATAAATGAGCAGAGTTTTGTCCAGTTGTGCACGTTGAAATTGGCTCGCTAGTAAAAGTCAAAAGTTCAAGCTTGGCTCAAGCTTGAGAGAAGCCAAAAATAATGTTTGAGCTTTAACTCTTGGAAAAGCCAAGGAGTTTGAGCTTGGCATAGTTTGACTTCGTTAATTAGTCAAGCCAAGTTCAAGTTTAATATCAAGCTTAAACTCAAGTTAAATTTTTGAGCTTGAGATCAACAAAATTACATTATGAAATGCTTAAATATCCAAAAACCAAGTAAACAAAACTAAGAAAATAGCATACTCATTTGATCATGTTTTTGGGCCCACCTATGATTAGCTATTGTTCAAATTACAACTTTACATTATTAAATCCATCCATTCATTCTTATTTGTTTATAACTACAATTGTTCAAAATAGAATTTTTACATCTATGTTAGATGGTGAAGAACTAAAAAAAAGACTTGTTTATAACTATTGTGAATGGTAAATGACTAATATGTTTCATAACTTTATAATGAAAAAAGACTATACGTGGCCCACTGAAATTTATTTATTTATTTTTAAAATATAACTAAAGTATAAAACGGTGTTTGGCTAGTAGACGGAGAGGGAAAAATTGGTAGTGGTCCTGTATGGACCGTATTATTATTAAAATATGTAATATTGACATGGCCCTTTTATTTATTTATTTATTTTTTTTTTTTACACTCAAAATAAGAGAAAAAAAAAAAGAAAAAAAAAAAGAAAAAAGAAAAAGGAACCAATGTATCGGTATGACTTCCTATCCAAAAAGAAGAGTTTCGGTATGACTAAGACTAACCATATTTATTTGTGTCTTCTTTAATTGGTATGAATTTTAAATTTAATTTTTTTAAGGAAAAAAATAAAGATTAAAAGGAAAAACACATTTTTCTACTGCTGGAAATACAGATTTCTGAAAGCACAAAATCTCCCGGGCACTCTGCCACCAGAACTGGTGAACTTGCCGTATCTTGAAGAAATGTAAGTACACTAGTCAATAGCAAATAATTAACCTATCTGTGTTTTTGTGGTTTTCATCTCTTATTTATAATTTGTGGCATCTCCTTACACAGTGACCTGACCCGTAACTACCTTAACGGCACAATCCCTCCAAAATGGGGCTCCACAAGGCTTGTCAACATGTACTCTCTCTCTCTCTCTCTCTGTCCCTGTGTGTGTGTGTGTTTTTGTTTGTGACTTCATATTGTTATTCATGGCTTCTCCTATATTGCAGTTCCCTTCTTGGAAACCGGTTGACCGGTTCCATTCCCAAAGAGCTTGGAAATATCTCCACTCTCAAAAGTTTGTGAGTTCTTATTCTTACTGCGCATCCCCACCATTTCACTCTGTTTCTATACAATGTATGATGCCCCTTATTGATATTGAATTAGTTGAGTGAGTGTAGTGTGGATGTGGATGTGTGATAATTCTCATGTCGGGGCAAATTTTGCCAAATAATGTTCTTTTGATAATAATGATTTAAATTGGTACTGTTTTGAAATCATTTGGGTATTTAGCAAAACCCAGTTTTGAAGTGTTGATAAACACAATCGCTTAAAATTCAGCCAAGTCAGCTGAAATCATGTTTTGAAAGCACGATTTTAAGTGTTGAAATTGTATCTCTAGAACTTGATTTTATATTAGAGGCTAGATTCTCAAATAACTCCAAAACGGTACCAATTTAAATAAATAATATTTAAAAAGTATTGTTTTACAAAATTTCTCCCCATTTCAGGCATATACTAAACTAGTCATTTTAAGGTATAGTGCAAATGTGGCTAGCATTTTTCCTTGTATCGTTACACAATGTTTTGTTATAAAGGAATTCCAATTTGTTATCGACAGGACCCTTGAGTTCAATATGCTTTCTGGAAGTCTTCCTAAAGAGCTTGGGAACCTAATCAATATAGAAAGGCTGTAAGACCCTTCATTTGAATTACTATATTTTAAAAACTTATTGCATTATACTTTCTTTTTTCTTTTGGTTGGCTTCCCTCCCTGTAGTCAGATGTAAAAATGTCATTATGATCAAGCAAAATTGATTTACATTAATTTATTTTTACTTGTATAAGTGTATTGATGCATATCTTTTTTAGCTTATTGGCTTTTCTAAATTGGTATTGTTATTGTCATAGACACTTTACTTCAAACTATTTTACTGGGGAGATACCTGAAACGTTTGCAGGGCTAATGACAATGAAAGACTTGTAAGTTCCAAAATCCTTTTTTTTTTTTTTTTTCTCTTAAAAAAAAGAAACTATCTTGAAGATTTTATACATCTATTTTACCTTCTAAATTCACATATTTCTCCCCCCAATAATGCAGTCGGATTGGTGAAAATAATTTTTCCGGAAAGATACCTGATTTTATTCAGAATTGGACAAATCTCGAAAAACTGTGAGAATTTGACTGTTTTTTTTTTTTTTTTTTTTTTTTTTAAGAAAAAAATTGAACTTGATGTATTATTTACTTATTAAATCAAAATTTCTTAACAACAGGGTGATTCAAGCAAGTGGTTTGAATGGGCCGATTCCTCAACACATTGCTTTTTTGGAAAACTTAAGTGACTTGTCAGTGTGGCTTTATAAATCTGTAGCTATTTATTGTTTTATAGGCAACTGCATTTTATTTTATTTTATTTTTATTTTTTTAACTTTTTACTCCTATTCAAATTTCAATATCTAGGAGAATTAGTGACTTAAGAGGACCTGAAGCAAATTTTCCACCACTTCATAATATGACAAAGATGAAAACTCTGTGAGTTATATACTTCAATTAAAAGTATGATTTTATTATTGTTATTATTTTGCAACTCAATATACAATATTTGGTTCTGTTTCAGGATACTAAGGAGTTGCAATATTACTGGGCAACTACCTGAATACCTTGGGAAGATGAATAAGCTGACAACCTTGTCAGTATATAATTCTTTTTTACTTTCTTGTTTGCTGTACATTTTTTCTACTAATTTAAGGGTCATGTAGGATAGGCTAAATCAAATTATTGACTCTGCCTTTTGGCTGTCTGATGGTAGCAATTATCCAAAAGGCAGTTTACATGCATGTGTACACGCACACTTGCAGACAGTTTTAAGTTTTAACTACCAACCATGGATATACATGAATATATGGTAGCATAAGTACAAGACATCTATATATATGCTGATGGACTATAAATCCAAATGTCTTTTTCCTTTTTATTCCTTCTCATAAAAGAGTACTAATTTTTTAGGAGAATAAGGAAAAAGTGAATCTGGTGATTAGCCAGTCAGAGGTTAGGAAAATGAAGAGAAAGGCTTCTATGGTAAAATCATATCAGGAACCCACAAGAAGTGACTTTTTTGAGAATGGAAATAAAATTTTTCTTTAACTTAGTGAAAAAAGGAAAAGAAAAAGAGTTGATCTTAAAACTTTTGAGCTTCCTGTACCCCTGGAGAATTACCTTGTAAGCAAATGATATCTGAATGCCCATGTGGAGCACAAGCACAAGGTTTTCTGTGTGTGTTTGTCTAAGTCATGTGCATGTGTTGTGTCTCATTCCATCTCAAATGAATTAGATGCTTGATACAAGTATGTTTACTCAATAGTTATTGTTGGTACATATTTTGTGAAGTGATATGCATGAGCAGGAAAATGACAAATTTGAATAGCCATTTTGGCTCAAAGTTACCACTGCACATAAATCAAGTTCATTTTTATTTTCAGCTTCATTGAAAGAAAAAAATAGAAGAATTTTTTTGTTCTCATTTATTTAAAATCCAAATCATGCTCAAGTCTACAGTAGGATTTTTTTCCCACCAGCTTGCTTGAAAAAAAAAAATTAAAAAAAGAGATAATTTTTTATATATATTTATATAATAACCAAATCAAGTACAAGTCTCCTATAAATACTTGTTTATGAGATAGTTATGTTAAATAAATAGTCTTTTAGTTTGTGTATTTTTTATTTTATTTATTTATATTTTTTCTTACGTTTCTTTCAATTGCAAACTTCAATATGTTATTTGCATAATACAATTTTTTGAGAAAATGATTTGGAAATTTTTTTTTTCCGTTTTTGGAGAGTTTTCTGTTTCACTAAAATTTGATTATATAAGTTCTCTTGCAGAGACCTCAGTTTTAACAAACTAACCGGAGGAATTCCAAGCAGCTATGTTGGTCTTGATTTAAATTTCATGTAAGCGTTTTGACTTTAGATGTAGATTTCCTTACACTGAAGTAAAGGAAGCAGTCTAAGAAATTGTGTGAAAATGTTTGATTTTGTTCCATTCTGAACATACCAAGTAGCCACTATATCAATTTGATTAATTGCACAAATCCAAAATTTTGGCCTTAAAACATCTCGAGTAAGATAAACAAATCAAGTAATGATAACCTTTTTTGCATTAAATTAAAATGCAAGATGAATTTTAGGCTTAAAGTTGGCTAGTGTGTGCCAAATCCAACAATATGCTTTAAGGATAGAGTTATCAAAAAGCCTTTAGAGTAAAATCTGGCCATCCATAAAATGATTGCTGAAGTTAAATGTAGACCATTCTTGGGGTTCAAGTGATAGTCCAGTAGTGATGGCATCCTTTATGGAGCCTCATGCCCGTGGTTCAAACCTCCCTCCCCCTTTCCCACTATCATCTACCTATATATATGTGTATAAAAATTAAAAATAAAATGTAGACCCTTCTTTATTGTCTTCTGAGTCACAGTTCCTCTGTCATATGGTGGATGTAATTAACAGTCCTACTTCTATTGGCTAGAGGTGGGGGACCCTTTTATTTTTCCTCCAATTCACCTCTGTTAATATATATTCCAAAATCATGAGAATGTGTACAGGTGTGTGTTTGTATTTCAAGTTAGCCATTTCACTGAGCTCAAAATTTGTGTCACTGGCAAGTCATATCAATGTGCTGTGTAAATACATAAGTTGTTCTGAATCTTGTAGATTGAATTTGTTTAGGTATCTAACTGGGAACTTGCTAAGTGGACCAGTGCCTCCTTGGATGCTAAACAGAGGCAGCATGTAAGCTTCTCTTCCAAATTAATGTGAAGGAGTTTGTATCATATGCATTAATTCATTAAAGGGTAAATCATTAAAATTCATGCATTATTTGTTCCCCTTTACTGTGCTAACTCCTGTGGAGAATGTCTTGTATAATGTAGGCAATCTAGGTTTAACTGTGTTCTCAACATCTGTTGATAACCACTGGTATTAAGTAGTTATTTGCATGTTTGGATATAATTTCTTCCATCTGATTTGTTGTGGATGGTTATATATAAATGAACCTTTTTTGCAATGAATATTGTTTCTTTAAAGGTTAATTTACAAAACCATCTTTGATAGTTAATCAATTGCAGCATAAAGGAGTGCATCAAAATATATTAAATAGTGGAGTCATTGGAAACATGTTGCCTATACACTTCCCTAGCATTTTGCAGAACTCATAAAAGTATTGTGGGGATTCCAAAAGTTTCTAAATGTTTCCTACTCTCCATAGTCTTCAGCTATTGTATATTCATTCAAAAAAAAAAAAAAAAGGAATCATTTATTCGATAAAATTTTAATCACTTAATCGCTTCAGGAGCCTATCACTTCAAAAGCCTAATCTTCTACTTCTACATGGTCTTATCCTTTGCACTGATGCACACAAATTGTCCTATCCCTTGCAATCCCTCACCCATGCACACATCAATTATCCTATCCCTTGCAATCTGCCCATGCATCATCCATGAATCGAACAGTGATGAGTCGTGTTAGATTTATGGTTAAATTATTAAATTCACCATTTCCTAACAGCTTAAGCTTTTGGGAGAATCGGTAGTCTAACATGGTATCAGAGCAGGAGATCCTGAGTTCGATCCTTGGCTTTACTATACCTCTCATTTAAAATATTAAATTCCCACTTGTTTGGTCCCCACTTATTAAGAGGAAGTTTAGGCCCACAAGTGAGGGGAAGTGTTAGATTTATGGTTAAGTGATTAAATTCACTATTTCCTAACAGCTTAAGCTTTTGGGAGAATCAGTAGTTTAACAAGTCGTATCACTTAGCTCTAGCTATCGTATTATATCTCCTTTTTAAATTCAAACTTTAAATTTTAGTATCTTTGTATAGTTCATAGTTTAACATGAAGGAAGGAGTCTCCTTATTTTAGGTTAGCTCTTATGATCTTGATATTTGCATGTGGGGTTGGTTATTTACATTATCAAAAACACAAAGGTATATTGGGCTTAGGTAATGTAATGGTAAGCATCTTTCCCATATAAGAGTGGTTTAGCTTATATGTGGGAGTTTGGATGAAATCTTTATCTCCTAAAATATGTAGGACTGAGTTTCACTGAATGAAAAATGAAATATTATTGCCCCTTCCATATATGTTATCAACTATCCTGCGTAAAATAAAAGTTTATTATTCGTGCTTCATTCTGTTAGGTAATGAATTACATCATAATTTTTATGTGCAGCGATCTTTCGTATAACAACTTTGCCAATGGAAGCTTAATTTGTGAACACCAAAGCTTGTAAGAATGCTTTTGTCCATGTGTGAGTGTGATCTTTTATTTACTAGCTAAGCTTTGGACTTGGTGATATTTTATGTAGGAACTTGTTTACAACCTCTTCAAAGGGGAGTGACACGTAAGTTTTTTAAGTTCACCTTTCAAAACATGCATTACAAGAACTTTCTGGTATATTGTCTTGATTCATTATTTATTTATTTATTTATAATCTTCAATGTAATATTGTCTTGAGTCATGTAACATATATTTAATCACAATGTAATATTGCTGACTTGCTTTGGTGGATTGGCTTATCAGTGGAAATATTTCGTGTCTGAGAAGCTCTTCTTGTCCAAAAAGTAAGTTCTTGTTTGGGCTATTATAAAATTGATTTAGTATAAAATTCTTCAAGATTTACCTATCAAGAATAAATAAATAAAATCTTCAAGATTGTTATGCTCATGTTTGCTTTGGTTCAGATCTGTACCAGTTCCTCAAATATATCCCGAAGGGTTTTTTCTCACGCTTGTAACCATACTGAATAATGAATCTGTTTTAAGAGATCCTACTTTACATCTAAGTTTTAAAATTCTTCTATGCTACACAATTTTGCAGTTGCTAAATCATTTTACAGTTTCAAGTCCTTCTTACAGACTTGCAGTCTTTAACGTGACTAGGCACTAACCATGTTTTAATTTTTTGTGTTCGGAATTGAGGGCCCCTCCCTTGCTTGTGGCCCCCAAGATTGGAAATTTATTGTAAATGCTTCCAAGTTTATGAATCTTTCTCATCTAATTTATGTCTTACTAAACATTTTAATTTTTAATAAATCTTCCAAATTTTGTCTTTCTGAAGTCTGCAGAATAATGCTAATGCACTGGGATCGAACTTTTGTTGTTAGGATCCATTTATAGCCTTTATGTAGTTGTCTGGCTATCTAACAGAGCCATAAGTCTCATTGGATATAGTAACACATGAGGGCACCCTCCTAATAGTACTAAACACAAGAATGAGCAGTGTCCATGAATGACTGTTTCATTTGGCTTGATTCTGCACCAAATGAAACTGTCTCATCGCACACTCCTCCCCCATCACCCCCGCCACACCCCCTCCCCCTTCCCCCCAAAAAGAAGGAAAAATAATATTTTTCCTTACATAATTTGCATTAATATTAATTTAAATATGTTTAAAATGTTCAGCTGTTACTAATCCATTTTTCCTATTTCCCCAGTTGTCTACTTCCTCCATATAAATTGTGGTGGAAAAGAAGTAACTATAAATGGAAATACATATGATGACGATACAAGTCAAGTTGGAGCTTCAACATTCCTCGAGAGCAGAAATTGGGCATTAAGCAGCACTGGTAACTTCATGGATGATAACAAAACACCAGACAAATATATTTTGGAAAATTCCTCCGAACTCTCTATGGCTAATCCTGAACCATACATGAATGCACGCCTTTCTCCTCTGTCTCTTACTTATTATGCTTTTTGTTTGGGAACTGGAACTTACAAAATAAACCTCCATTTTGCGGAGATAGAGTTCACCAATTATACTATATATAGCAGCTTGGGAAGGCGTGTATTTGATATTTATATTCAGGTATCTAATGACATTATGATCTGACCTTCATCAACCAAAGTTCTTATGTCTATAGCTTGTTACTAGCTGGTCACTAACATGTTTAGAATATTGAAGGGAGAACTAGTGGAGAAGGATTTCAATATTGCAGATGAAGCTGGTGGAGTTGGCATGGAAGTCATAAAAAATTATTCTGCAGTTGTGAATAATAACACCTTAGAGATCCGTTTTTATTGGGCTGGAAAGGGTACAACTGGCATCCCTGAAAGAGGAGTCTATGGTCCTCTTATTTCGGCAATTTCTGTTCATCCTGGTAGGTTTAGACCTTGCATTAGCTTCTTTTAATCAATTTTGTACTCTTGGAAATAGACCATGTATTAACTTGCAAATCCATGTTTATCTTCATTCTATAAATTCAACATTGTCAAGAAATTCTTTTAGGGTAATGCCCTAGGATCTACAATCTACTCATTTATTTAACTATGTGACTGAAGTCTTTTGGGTTTTGGCTTTTCAATCAGGATTTTTTTTTGGGTCTAATTTTATTACTTTGATATATAGGACCCTAGAATGCGTCTAAAGTCTTATACTATTATTGTGATGATTAATGCATTCCTTCATCAGTATGTGGGTAAAAATCTCACAGAATTCAGATGGAGTGGATTTTATTTTCATTTTCATTTTATTTTTTTCTTAAAATCTCTACTGCATTCAGGAAAATTTAAGCTGATAATTGTCCTAGTGTTTTGAAAAACAGTCGTGTTCATTTAAATTTAGAACTTGAGAAAAGAAAGAATCTTGATTATTTCTTCATTGAAGTGGTTGTAATGGTTTTGATGGAATATTTTGTGTACTTTATGCATTACATAGTTGGCTGGATCATGATTTTACCCCCTTTCTGAGGCACTAACATTATATCTTTTGAACTATTTCTTCAATTAGACTTTAAGCCCCCATCAGAAAATGGCAGCAGTATATCAGTAAGAGAAGTAGTTGGAATAGTGGCTGTAGGAGCATTCATTCTATTTCTGGTTCTGGGTATCCTCTGGTGGAAAGGCTGTCTAGGACAGAAGAGCAGAACGGGACAAGGTATTTAGTATTGTAATGCATATTGATCTGTTCCTATGGAAAACTTATATGTTCAGTGAATTGGATTTTGCATTGGAGCTTTTTGCATGTGTATATTTGCCCCTGATACGCATGCTTGTAGAATGACTTTAACTATTCAAAACATAATAAAAGATGTTAAATATTTACCATTTTATGCTGCTAGAAAGCATCATTTTGCCTGAATGCCTGTTGTAGGAATTGACTGCATATGGGTGTTTTAGAACTTTTGATTTATAACATCTGCTCAAATGTTTTGTCAAAACCTTAAAAAAGTGTAAAATTTTTCAATTTTCCTAAGTATAATTCATATGTGAATTTGATTCTTCTACAGATCTAAAGGGTTTAGACTTGCAAACTGGTTTGTTTACCTTGAGGCAAATCAGAGCTGCAACTAACAACTTTGATGTTTCCAATAAAGTTGGAGAAGGTGGTTTTGGTTCTGTTTATAAGGTATTTAACACTAAATTTAACATTGATATATTCTATTTGAACTTTCATTATTGAGTTTTGACTCCACAAAAAAAAATCCCTATCCTTGTTGCAGTTTCTTCCTTCTTATGTTAAGATGTTAGAAATTATATTCTCACAGGGCCTCTTGTCAGATGGTACAACAATTGCCGTAAAGCAGCTTTCTTCCAAATCAAAACAAGGAAATCGTGAGTTCGTGAATGAGATAGGCATGATTTCTGCTCTTCAACACCCTCATCTTGTTAAGCTCTATGGATGTTGTATTGAAGGAAATCAACTATTGCTAGTATATGAGTACATGGAAAACAATAGCCTTGCTCGAGCTTTGTTTGGTAAAAATTTACTTTGTACACTTGTTGTTTTTGGTATTTGTAACATGCTGTAAGTAAGATAATGTACATATGTATAATTTATTTTCTATTAAATTTGATAAATTAAAGGCTCTGAAGAATGCCAGTTGAAGTTGGATTGGACGACAAGACATAAGATCTGTGTTGGGATAGCAAGAGCTTTGGCTTATCTTCATGAAGAGTCAAGATTGAAGATTGTTCATAGAGACATCAAGGCTACTAATGTTCTGCTTGATAAATATCTTAATCCTAAGATATCTGACTTTGGTTTGGCCAAGCTTGATGAAGAAGATAATACACACATAAGCACCCGCATCGCTGGAACTTAGTGAGTTACTGCCTTCGTTAATTTCTCTTTAATGAATATTATAAAAAAGTGCTGACAATAAAATTTTATTTATACAAGGGAAAAATAGGTGTTTTTCTTGTAAGAGAATATCATAAGGATAATGGTTATGTGACATTAGGAGGACAACAACAGCAACAACAAGAACAATCAATTTTTAATCTCAACATATTAGGGTTGGCTATAGATCCTCAATAGAGTAGTTAAGAGTTGACTAGATGCATTCTTTTTTACTATCATACTCATTGTTACCTCCTTAATTGACATGTCTATTTTTACTAATTCTACTAATTTTATTTTAGGTCTTCCTCTACCTTTTTCCATTCTCTTGACTTGAATCAATTCTCTCTTTGTCATTGGTGCATTAATCATTTTCCTTTCTACATGATCAAAAATTTTTAAGCTATTCTTCCTCATCTTTTCATTAATAGGAAAAATCTTATCTTTCCTTATATTTGCACTTATATATATTAACACCGTCATTTTAGTTATGCTAATTTTACGAACGTGTTGCTTCTCAACAACTCAAAATTTGTACCAAAAAAAAAAAAAAAAAAACTCAACATTCAGTGCCATAGAGCATAGCTACTCTTACAAAAAATTTTCCTTCAACTATTCTACTACACAATGCTCCTTTTGCCCTTCTCTACTTCATCCACAATGCATTGGCATTCTTTTCATCTTTATGAAATTATTGGAAACTAATTCCAAAGACATACCTATTCTTTAATAAGAATGAGATACACAATGATCATATTCTGTGTCTCTTGTATAATAAATTCATACCTTCTTCAATATCAACTAAATCCACATAAATTGTACATGTAGCTGAACCATGGATATGTTGATTTTACGTTCTACACACAAGAAGCACAGTCTTCCAAGTTTATTGACATGGTTTCATTTATGCTACCATGACCATATAATAATCACTTTTTTAAATCTGATTATATAATAGGTGCACCATTTATGTGGTTAAAAGTGTAGATTGCTGTTGTCATGTATCATGTTCATTGTAATAATCAAAATGAGATACACTATGATCAAATTATTTGGGCAAAAATACCATTCTGGTCCTTACATTTTTGACTCACTATTAATTTGGTGCATATATTTTGGTAGCAGTCAATTTAGTCCATGTTATTTTCAACTTGCAGTCAATTTAATCCATGTTATTTTCAATTTGTAGTCATTATGGGTCCAAATTTGGGTTTTTTTTAGTTGCTGAGTTGATATGTGTGTCTACCAGAGTTGGAGATTGGTAAATTTGATTTGTGTTTTTGTATTTGGTTGCCAAGAAAGTTCAAGAAAATGCAAAAAAGCGATGATTTGACTATAGGGAATAAATTGATTATATATTGAAAATAACAGGGACCAAATTGCCTTCTACCAAACTATAGGGACCAAATTGACAATAACCCCAAAATGTAGAGCATAGCTACTCTTACAAAATTTGTACCTAAAAAAAAAAAAAAAAACTCAACATTCAATACCATAGAGCATAGCTACTCTTACAAAAAATTTCCCTTTAACTATTCTACTACACAATGCTCCTTTTACCCTTCTCTATTTCATCCACAATGCATTCGCTTTCTTTTCATCTTTATGAAATTACTGGAAACTAATTCTAAAGACATACCTATTCTTTAATAAGAATGAGATACACAATGATCATATTCTGTGTCTCTTGTATAATAAATTCATACCTTCTTCAATATCAACTAAATCCACATAAATTGTACATGTAGCTGAAGCATGGATATGTTGATTTTACGTTCTACACACAAGAAGCACAGTCTTCAAAGTTTATTGACATGGTCTCATTTATGCTACCATGACCATATAATAATCACTTTTTTAAATCTGATTATATAATAGGTGCACCATTTATGTGGTTAAAGTGTAGACTGCTGTTGTCATGTATCATGTTCATTGTAATAATCAAAATGAGATACACTATGATCAAATTATATGGGCAAAAATACCATTCTGGTCCCTACATTTTTGACTCACTATTAATTTGGTGCATATATTTTGGTAGCAGTCAATTTAGTTCGTGTTATTTTCAACTTGCAGTCAATTTAATCCATGTTATTTTCAATTTGTAGTCATTATGGGTCCAAATTTGGGTTTTTTTTAGTTGTTGAGTTGATATGTGTGTCTACCAGAGTTGGAGATTGGTAAATTTGATTTGTTTTTTTGTATTTGGTTGCCAAGAAAGTTCAAGAAAATGCAAAAAAGCGATGATTTGACTATAGGGAATAAATTGACTATATGTTGAAAATAATAGGGACTAAATTGCCTTCCACCAAACTATAGGGACCGAATTGACAATAACCCCAAAATGTAGAGACCAAAATGGAATTTTCACCTATATATGTGTCTTGTATCATAAATTCATACCTTCTTTTTAATCATCAATTATACCCACACAAACTCTAAATGTAGCAGGAAAAGATATATAATTGTTCAGGCTAAAATTAGGTACAATATTTTAGATATGGTTCCTTAAGTAACCCTCCTAATATTTAGTCATCTGTCTACTTAACCAAAACACTATATGGCTTTAATGCCATCTAATTCTTCTTCGTTTTTGTTTTCCCCTGTATGTGTTAACACCATATGCACAAAAACACGACTCTGACTTCTCAGCTCTCACCCTCAATCTCTGACTTCTAAGTTTGTGAAGAAATTAAGCTCTGCTCGCTTCTTTCTCTCTCCCTTTCAAAAAAACTGGTCCAAGACACCAACAATCACCCAATATAGAAGGTACACTTGAGAAGTTCAATTTGACCACATGGAAAGGAGGTAACGAAAGTGCCCACGTCTACTGCTTTAAGAGTCCAACATAGCTAAACTAAAAAAAAAAAAATAGAACACATAGAGAACTCATGTGCCAAAAACCTAGAACAAGCATTGCGGGCATTGAACTTACATCATAGAGCCAATCACCAATTAAAAAAACTTATGTTTTATGGGGAAAAATTATGCCATCCACAAAAGACTTCCAATTTTGATTTGTCAACAATTTCTAGAGATTGTCCCTATTCCCCAACTACATAAAACAGACCCTACAATGAAAGAAGGGGCTGGTATGAAACAGAGGAGGGACACTAAACTTGTCTTGATGATTTGATTTCTAGCTCCTTCCAATTTTGATCGCCAACTAAATCCTTTGAGTTCCACCTATAATTTGAGATCTAAGCCCACCACCACTCCTAGGAAACCCTACCAAAAGGTGCTTGATTCCTGTTCGAGAAGGTATGAGTGCTTGGTTTGTTACTAGCAAAGAGAGAAGAGAGGAACTGAAAGAGGAATCATTTTAATGGGAAGGAGTTAAGTTTTTCTCACGGAATGGGTTTTTTGGTTCTCATGGGGAAACAAAAGTTGGATGGTGTTTACATTGTTTAGTGTTTTGGTTAAGTAATCAAGTTGTTGAATTTTAAGAGAGTACCTAAGGAACCATACTTAAGGTATTGTATCTAAGTTTTTCCCTGATTCTTCTATGTCCTACACACAACAAACACAACATTTGAAGTTTATAAACATGTTCTCATAAATGTCAACATTATCACATATTAATCATTTTGTGTAGTTGATTATAGTCATCAACCATCAAGATGCTATGTTTTCCAAAAAACCTGAAGTAATAAGTATAGGGAATCTGTGATCAAACACCAAGGTCATGTTTGGAATAGAAGGCACATAGAGAGAGTAAGAGAGTTCTAAGTGTTATAGCTTATGATGCTATAGTGGTGTGCCTCAAATTTTATAACATGTTGACTTGTTGTAAGGAGGTGTTAAGGGATCCCATATTAGTTCAGTTTAAGTTTGCTTATGGATTTATGTATTCATTAGACTTCTCCACCTACTAGCTTAATCCTTTTGGTATATTGGAGATGGAAAGCATGTAGTCTGCCAAGAGAGTTCAGTTTAAGTTTGCTTATGGATTTATGTATTCATTAGACTTCTCCACCTACTAGCTTAATCCTTTTGGTATATTGGAGATGGAAAGCATGCGGTCTGCCAAGAGGGTGAGTGGGATGTTCATGACCTGGGTCTCCCCAGCTGATATCTAGTCAGCTGGAAGCAAGGTTTCACCATTGAGATCTGCTCCCTAAAATTAAGGAAGGTGGTGGTTTACTTGAAACCGACCTCATTTGAGTTTTTTGTTGGGTCTGAAGCTGGGGTTATTAGCACACAAAGAGAAGAAATTGTGTATCGGTAGTTATTATGGAATTGGATAATTCAATCGGTTTTTTGAGGATTTAGAGCTGAGATTTATCATTCTCAAATCCTAACTTAAAATCCAATTGGAAATTTTAAATTCTCGCACCAGAATTTGTAAATATTGAATTCTAAATCCCACTTAAACCCAAATGTTGGCTATGATTGACGCACCCAAACACACTGTATCCTTCTCAACTTGCCCCTCTCTCCCTCGAAAATGCAAGTATTCATTTTCTTGCATAAAAAATGGTCCATTGATGCAGACGGTCAATAAGAGTTGGTCTAGTTTTGATGCAGGGCCTTCTTGCCACATTTCATTGGTTACTTTAATTATTACTGAGCCTTTGAAGTTTTTAGGTTAGAAAGTTGTTGGTTCAGTTTTAATTAAAAGTATAGTAGGATAAGGGCAACTTGGTAATTTCTAGATTTTTTGAAATGTGTTGTCATTGGCTGTTGGAAAGGCCCATGAGTCTTATTTTTTTGTTTGTTTTGAGTCCTTTCTCTATTAGGTTTAGAAGTTCTTAAGTATTGTTTGTTATTAATAATCCTAGTCTTTATAGAATTAGGTTATTTAGGAGTCCTTTTTTTTTCTAGAAAAGGTTTTAACAGTAGCTTATATTAAGGTTTCATTGTAGTCAATAATATTCGCAATGAAATTGATTCTAATATATTTCCTGCAACTTATTTTAAGCTTTGAGAGTGTGATTGCCTTCCCCAACTTAGGTGTGATTGGGTTAGGGTTTACCTTTCTTTAAATCTTGTTTTATTCACAGTTTTAATGCCAATCATCCATCAACATCAATCCTAATTCAAGAACCCTTCAAAATCTCATCAAGAAATCCAATTTTGTGTTGAATTCCAAAAAATCCTACATCATGAATGCAAGTTGTCTTTCATTCTGCCTCATGCTATTCAATTTTGTTTTTGTTGTTTTCTTACAAATTCCCTTTAGATTGCCTCATATATTTGAAAAAATTCCCTTTAGATTGTTTTCTTAGCGTGCTAGAGTAGTAACAATTAAACTTCCGAAGGTCATATAGGTCACAATTTTGGGTTACTTATCAGCTTAACTTATCTTTATACCAAAATGATACGGACAATGCCATGTACATGAATATGGATAAGGTTGAATTTACGTTTTATATTGTGGTCAACAAGTAAACACGAAAGCCAGTCTAAGAAATCCCACATTGTCATGTATCATTATAGCCAAAAACAATTTGAAAGAAAATCCTTCATATCCTTTCGCATAATCTCGAGGCTTATATAAGAATTTGTTCCATTGCTAGTTTGCTACTACATCAACGAAACCAATAGCTTGCTGCTATCGATGTCAAGTGTCAACATCTCACTAAGAAAATAATCTTTATCTAGGAAATTTTATTTTAATATTTGTAAAGGTTGCAACTCTAGAGGTGGCTGGACTATGGCTTATGGCACCATGAGTTTGGTCCATGAAGGTTTTGTTGGCTTTTAAAAGCATTTCTTCTTGATCTTCAACCTGTTGAGATCATTTTCATCTTACTTTTACATAGGTTTTTCATTTAGGAACTTCATTGATGAATTCGCAAATGCTTCATTAAATGACATCAAACTCACAAGAATTTTGATTTTTTGAAGGAAAGTATTAAGGAAACACATCTAGAATAGAAGACATTCGGGGAAACTATTTATTAATTAGGGAAGAAACAAGAGAAAAATCAAGGGAATTTTTACACTCAATTTGGTTTGAAGGAAATGGGCGAGGAAACAAAAGGGGAAAAAGAAAAACAAATGTTTATAGGAAAATTTTAATATTGAGCTTAATGCAAGGAAATGTTTTGAGTATCCTCCAATTCAACTTTGTTGAATATTGCTATAATAAGCATTCATCTACCTATTAAAAAAAAGGGTAAAACATTGAAATATGCTTGGTGGAAAAGTTGTGCATAATTTTGTGTTATTGCAGTGGATATATGGCACCTGAGTACGCAATGCGGGGTTATTTGACTGACAAAGCAGATGTTTATAGTTTTGGGGTTGTTACCTTGGAAATTGTTAGTGGGAGGAGCAACACTAGTCACCGACCAAAGGAAGAACCTTTTAATCTTCTTGATTGGGTAAGTTTGATCTTTTACTCTTTTCATTTTATTGCTTTTTATTGTTCTTGTTTAATTTTTATTTGGGCTCTTTATGGTTTTGGGAAAACACAAGTTGGGGGGTATTTTATATATATATATATATATATGCAAGTTAAGTTCATTTTGATTTTTGCCAAATATGTTGAAAATTTTGGATTTGAAACCCTACTATTAGATATTGGTTTAACTCAAGCCTATAGGCCTATATTCATTTTTGAGACGGCCGTTAAATGTTACTCAAGCTCAAAAAGAATTTTAATGCACCAAACTATATCATTTTGTCTAGGTCAAGAAAAAAGTCCATAGCCAATTTAATTTTTCTTGCTAAGAGCCTTGTAGCTCTACAAGCAGTTCTCAAGTGTTAACCATGACACTTATAGCATGGTTTTAAAAAAACACCGGGCCAATTGGTTCAACTGATTCAATAGTGAACCGGTGCTAATACCGGTCAAGATATTCACAAAAACCGGTAATACATAAAAAAGTCCGCTCAAAACCAGAGAACTGGTGATTTAATTGTCGGAATTGGCAACCGGGATGATTGAATTGGTTGAGTGCAGAGAGATTTTTCAGATCTGATTAGATATTTGGTCGACGATTTCAATGGTTGATGTGGTTAAGGAGAACGCAAAGAATAGGAGAAGCTGTATCTTGGATCTAAACGAACAATAACTATAAACAATTTCGCTGGAAAGGAATCTCAAAACTTGGATTTGAAGTTTGCGATGCGAGTGGTACACTTGCTAGTATTATTCTTTGCAACTTATTTGTTAGATTCTAGACTTCAAACTTTAGATGGCTTTATAAAATATTATTATTGTGTGGCTCTTTTATTATTTTTTTTTTCATCATTTGTACTGCTCTCTTTCAATTTACAAGTTACAATCCTATCAAAAAAAAAAAAAAATTTTACAAGTTACAACACATGATACAATTATAATAATGATGATGGTTAATTTCATTAACTTATTCTCATATTTGGGTTAATATTAACTAGGACCAGAAAATTTCAAAACTGATTAATTTGGTCTCTAAACTTAGCTTAGTCCCTAAACAGCGTTAGGCTTGTTAGTAATTTTTTCTCTTCTCTCTTACGAACCAAATTGGATTTAGAGACCAAATTAGTTAGTTTTGAAATGTTTTGACCTGTTTGGCATTAGCCCAAACTTGAGAGTAGTTTATTGGAATATACCCCTAAAAAATAATAATAATAAATAAAAAAAGTACAAACTATTTGGCACTTCTCCCACTGATATTATATTATTATTCCATAATTGTGCCAATAATTTTATTGTTTTGTATTTTCTTTTGGTTCAAATACTCCTAAAAGATCTTTTTTATTTTTAGATTTTCTTTGTTAAAACATTTAGCAAATATTATTGCTTCCATTTTTTTAGTATAATAAGATGGAAAAAGCCACTCACAAATTATTTTAATTATCTAAAATATTTTTAAGTTAATATTATTAGTTATTATAAATGTATAATTTATTTGTTTAATTTAATAATTATTTATGACATTACCGGTTCGACTATCGGTTCAACCTTTGTTGGACTAAAGTATTGGGAACTAGTCCCCCTTTTAGTTCTTTCCCCATTCTAGTTTTTAAAATAATTGTTTAGTTCAAATCCCCTCTAGCTCTCAATTTGGGTTAACTGAGCCGAAGTGACATCACTGATCATGATGACCACAATTACCACTTAGCCAATCAAACCACCAAATCTCAAAATCCGCAAGTCTCTACATGATCGACCCAAATCTCTTTGCACTCCTTAAATTAAGAGCCTTGAAGTCGAATTCAAAAAACACAATAGCCTTTAGCTATTTAAATTTCACTCTATTTAGATGCCTACAAACGTTAGGATTTGAATTCTTTTTCTTTTCTTTTCTTTTTGATTTTTTAGTTTTTATGTATTTCCTTTTTCTTTTTTTAATTTAAAATTTTTTTGTTAGACTATTTAATTTATGTGAAATAATTAAAATGACATGTCATGATTTTTTAGGACTAATTAGCACACGTGACAAGCATGGGTGATATTTAATGGCCACATTATCAGCAGGCATGGATGAAAGGCTTATGTTAAAACACTAAATAACATTAAAGGTTCAAATCTAAACTTTTAAACATGAGGGGCAAAATCCAAATGATCCCATGCTCTAAGGGCTCAATTTACAATCTAAAATTTTGATGATCACATTTTCGTTTAAGGCTAATTCCATTTTGATAAAAAGTTTTATAATCAACGTTAAGAAATTTAACTTTTTATTTTATTCACTTCTAAATTCTTCTTTCTTATTTATATACTGGCTAAGCATATGTTACTATGTCTTTATTTCCAATATGGGCGTAGATTGTTGACTAGTAGCAAGTGTAGATGCGTCTCTACCAAGAGCTTTATAATTCAATTGACATCTCTTTGTGTTTGTAACAGAAACATATAAAGAATTAATCTTCATCCCCTGTTATAATTCTTCGTTTTTATGTTCCTGTTTCTAGGCACACCTTTTGAAAGAGGAAGGGAATTTAATTAAGCTAGTTGATCCAAGGTTGGGCTCAGACTATAACAAAGAAGAGGTGATGGTCGTGATCCATGTGGCTCTCCTATGCACTAATGTTTCTTCAGCAGCTAGACCCACCATGTCTTCAGTTGTGAGCATGCTCGAAGGCAACATTATTGTTCCGGATTTGGTTTCAGATATGAGTTTATTACATGATGAAATGAAAGCGAAGGAACTGCACAAGTATTATCAAATCAGTGAGGAAATCAATATGAGTGAGAGCAAGAGGCGAACTATGTCAATGGATGGCCCGTGGACTGCTACTTCTTCATCTGCTGCTGATCTCTACCCAATCAATCCAGATTCTGGTTACTTGGAGAATAGATCTTAGAGAATCTTTAATGTTTCTCATCATTTCTTAATGTTACAAATGATTTGATGCCTAACTATTTTAGGAACCATGAAGTTGAAATCATAGAACTTTTATATTTTTGGTTATATTTTCAAAACTCAGAGAGGAGAGCGAGACACAATATTGATAGATGATGGAATTCTCTTGCAAGATGAGGATGATAATAAAAACTAGCCTCCTTACACGAGAAAAGTGCATGTTCAGAGGCTTTTGCCTTTTTTTTTTTTTTTTTACATGATTTTGCATTTAAGAATTTGAAAGAAGTTATTGTTTTGATAAAAAGAGAAAAATGTTTTGACGATTTTAACCTTATCCCCACATCCCCACATGGTGTAGAGGCCATAACAGGGAGATGTTTGACAAGAGCTTTACTAAACAGGGTTCCACATTAGCTACAGCCCTATATTTATTTCCCTAATGTTCTGCCTTCCCCATTTTTTGTTAGAACATGTGTGATGCTTTAAGTTGATTGGATGTTAATTGAATGTGCGTGTGCGTTTTGTGAGTGTGTTTTGACTTTTGAGTCTTACATCTAGGGGTGGCAAAATAAGCTCAAATCCATTTGTTCGTCCAAATTCACCCACTCTGATTGAACCCAAACCCACCAAATTATTATTTGAGTTAAATAAGCATCAACCCAATTAGACCCAGTAATTATTGGGTTTTAACTAAAAACCCATTGAGATCCATTTAACCCAAAAACAATTAACCCAAATTCAACCTAGCCCTTCACATCCAAAATAAAAATAAAAATATACCCAGCCCTACCCCTCTTTCAGCCTCTCTAATCGTTTCACTAGGTTTTCAAATTTTAAAATTTTCTTTCATTTTCTCAGCCTCCAATTATGTATTTAAATTCCTAAACCCACCTAAGCAATCACTGGGATCGAGTTCAAAGCAACGGTCAAGCAAGAGCAAAACGACATCGGTGAGTCCATTGTAGGCTGCAACGTGGAAAGCTGTGCGGCCGTCGCTGTCCTTGAAGTTGACGTTGACGCTGGAATCCAATAGCTCTCTGATCCCGTCCAGGTCGCCTTAGTTCGCCGAGTACATCAACCTCACTTCTGGATCGATTGGTCTCTCCACGTCATCAGTCTTCTCTGCCGCCGCCGCCGTGGCTTCGTGCCTCCTTGGCGCCATCGACGATTGCTTCCCCAATGTACATCTCCGACTCCAACGACCGAGAGTGGGGTCCTTGGGTTCTTCCAACTCCTGGGCATGGCTGGTGGTGATGAAGTGGAGGTGGAGGACGGCGAGGTTGGAGGAGAGTTAGGAGTCAGAGCCATCAAAAAAGACGTTTTCTTGGAGAAGGGTTTTGGTGTAGAATGGGGAAAGGAGTGTAGAGAGTTTTTGGTGGGAGGTTAAGTCTGGAGTCTACTTTCACTTCCACTTCTATTTCTTGGGGAGTGTTTGGTTCCACTAGTGAATAAATTGGAGTACACGAATAACAAAAGATTCTCCAAGCCTAGTATACCCAATGTACTTGAGCCCTCCAAGCTCCTACTACCAACGGACTTCTCGGAGTCTTGTCTTTACTAGCTTTCCGGATCCCGCAATATGCCCGATTGATCCGCTAAGCCTCAATGGCTTCTTTTGTCAAATCTCCAAAACTTTCCAGCATGGTACTTGACTCTTCAGCTTCCAGCATGTGCATCTTACGTGCCTTTTTCACCGGAACCCTTCTCACGAACTTCTTGCGAGCTAGTCGTGAAACTGTACTGATCTTTAATTCATGTTCGATTCTTCACCATCTTAATTCTAAACCCAATACAATAAAATCTCACAAAATACAAGGAAATAATTAAAACAATTACAACACTTTTTGTCATGGAATAAAACTAACATAAAACATAGTTGTAAATCACAACTTTACAAGATTAATAGATTTACATTATGTAATGCTCAAATATCCAAAAGCCAACTAAACAAAAATAAGAAAATAGCATACTCATTTTATCATGTTTCTGGTCCCACCTATGAGTAGCTATTGTTCAAATTACAATTTTACATTATTAAACCCATCCATTCATCCTTAGTTGTCTATAATTACAATTGTTCAAAATAGAATTTTTACATCTATGTTAGATGTTAAAGAACTAGAAAAAAACTTATTTGTAACTATTGTGAATGAGAAATGACTAATATGTTTTTATAACTTTACAGTAAATGATGGATGAAGAAAGACTATACATGGCCCACTTGAACTTATTTATTTATTTATAAAATATAAGTAAAATATAAAGTGGTATTTGGTAAGTAGAGGTAAAGGGAAAAATTGGCAGTGATCCTATATGGACCATATCATTATTAAAATACGTAATAATGACGTGGCCCTTTTTTTCTTTTTCTTTTTTACTCTAAAAAAAAAAAGAGTATCGGTATGACTAACCATATTTATTTGTGTCTTCTTTTTGGTCTGAAAAAGATACTTATATATTAAGGATTAGCAGCAACAAGCCTATTACAAAATGTGTTAGCTTTATCATAAGCTAACAATGATTCCACCACATGCGGTGGTTCAACAAAAACAATAAAAGAGAAGTTACGCCTAGCCCCTATTCTAGCTAGAGCATCCGCGCATTGGTTTGCTTCGCGGTATATGTGATCAATCCGTGTGTTGGGTATCGCTCGCAGGAGGTTCCTGCAGTCAGATAAAAGAGGCTCCATTAGCATGTTGGTAGAATTGTTGTTCATAAGTTGTACAACACTTTTTGCATCTAGCTCGACAATGAGTCTATCAAGATTAAGGTCCTTGGCCAAGGTAAGACCATCTCTTAAAGCCCATAATTCAGCCAGAAAACTGTTAGTGCAGCCAATACTTCTTGCAAAACCAGCCACCCACCCTCCATTATGGTCCCTAATCAATCCGCCTCCACCAGCCTTTCCAGGGCATCCAAAAGCAGAGCCATCAGTGTTAAGCTTGGTCCAACCCACAGGCGGTTTATTCCAAGCAACCGGAATTACCATTTTTGAAATGTTGAGCTTCGTTCTCAAACCAACCGCAAAAAATTCGGCAGCACTCATTCTGCATTTCTCTACAGCCTTACAATCAGTGACACCCGTCCTAAATACACAAGTGTTACGTTGTATCCACAGTTGCCAAATTCCCATAGGAAACAAGATGCCCCATGGTATTCCCCAACAGCCAAAACCAAAATTAAACATGCAATTACCTTCAAGCCATTCCTGAATGGGTTTATTAAATAATTCCCTGAGCAAGTGTGGATAATTCAGCTGCTGCCAAAAAGAACGAGCAAAATCACAAGTACGCAGCAGGTGGTCAATGGTTTCCTCCTCCTTGAGACATAGCGGGCATAGTGTATTGATGTTTAAACCTCTTGAACCTAACACTTCACCAACAGGGAGGCTGTTGTGCATGCATAGCCAGAGAAAGAAGAGCACCCGAGGAGGTGCCTTGGTCTTCCAAATCCAAGCCAAAGAAACAGTATTCAGGTTCAAAGGGTTTAAGCCTCTTGCCACTAGATAGGCAGATGAAAGAGAGAAAGAGCCATCTTTGGAGTAAGCCCATATAAGTGAATCTTCCATATTCGTATCACAAGAGAAGGGGGTTGCTTTCATACTCTCCAGGATTTGGTCAGGCAAAACAAAGGAGCTGTTCTGAAAATTCCAGCCCGTGCCTAGCTCAAAGCACTGGTGGAGCATCACTTTATCTTCGTCCCTAGCAAGGGGACCTTCAATGAGACTTCTAAGGGTTCCATTAGGGAGCCAAAAGTCCAGCCATAGGTTAACTTGGAGCCCATTCTTCACTGACCACTTAAGACCTTTGACATAAATAGGTCCACCTTTCTTACAAGCAGCCCATATTCGAGAACAAGGGAGATTCCTACCCTCTTCAGATAGCCTCTTAGGAGTGAGGTATTTCTTAGCCAACATCTTCGCCCACGGAGCTTCACTATCATTAGCTAATCTCCAACATAATTTGGCCAATATGGCTTGATTCCTGTACTGCATCTGGTACAAGTTAAGGCCTCCTCTATCCTTTGGAAGTGTAATGGTGCTCCACTTCACCATGTGCATCTTTCTATTTTCAGCGGATGACCCCCAAAGAAAATCCCTTATTAGTTTATCAATTGCTTCACACACCTTGACTGGCAAAGCATGGCATTGCATGTAATACTCAGCTATTGGAGCAGCAGCAGTTTTGGCCAACACCAATTTCCCAGCTTTAGATAAAAACTTAGTTTGCCAACCACAGAGTTTATTCTGGATTTTGTCTATAACGAAATTAAAAGCATCACCATTCCTGCCTTTGTAAAATAGAGGAAAGCCCAGATAACGACCCAAATTCTGGGTTGCATTAATCCCCAGCTTTCTACATATGGATCTTTTACGTCTTCTAGCAACATTAGGAGAGAATAGAATCCTGGATTTGGCTACATTAACCTTTTGGCCAGCCAGGGAGCAGAAGTTCTCAAGCACCTCCAAAATGGCTTCACAGTTCTTAGAATTAGCTTTGGCAAACAGCATAAGGTCATCAGCAAAGAACACATGAGAAAAACAAGGACCATTCTTGGATGCCTTGATTGTATCCCATCTCTTTTCTTCACACATAGAGTTAATTTGAGAACCCAAGAATTCCATGCAAAGAAGGAAGATGTACGGGGAGATGGGGTCTCCCTGTCTAATTCCTCTTGAAGGTTGAAAGGAATCCAATTTATTGCCATTGAAGAGCACTGCAGTTGAAGTGCTGGAGATGCAGCTCAAAATGAGATTAATGATATTGACAGGGAAGCCAAAATGATTCAACACCATCCTAACAAAGCTCCACTCCAACCGGTCATAAGCCTTTTCCAAATCAATTTTTATCACCATGTAACCATCACTTCCTTTTCTCGCTTTCAAGGAGTATATTAACTCTTGGGCAATAACCACATTGTCAGTACCCCTTCTACCCGCAAGGAAGGCAGCTTGCATAGGAGAAATCAGGGAGGGCAGCAACGGTCTAATTCTCTGAACCAATATCTTGGTCACAATTTTATACACCGTGTTGCATAGACTAATGGGTCTATATTGACTGACGGTTTCAGGACCACTCTGTTTCGGGATAAGGACAATCAGAGTTTGGTTAAGGTATTCAGGGACTTGCTGGCAAGAGAAAATATTCTTAACCTCCTTCTTGACAGAATCACCAACAAGCAACCAAAACCTCTGGAAGAACCCAGCATGTAAGCCATCAGTCCCAGGAGCTTTGAAAGGTTTCATGGACTTTAATGCATCCCAGATTTCCATATCAGAAGGGCAGAGAGCAATGGAGTCAGCTTCTTCTCTAGAAAGGGAAACACACCAGCCATTATCCCAATCAGAAATGAGAGGAGTGCATAGCTGTTCGGTTTGATATAACTTCTTGAAATAATTGCAAAAAATGTCTTTAACCTCATCAATGTTGTGCACCCATTCACCATTGTCATTCATAATACTTGAGATTCTGTTTCTGCTTCTTTGCACAAGAGTAGACATATGAAAGAAAGCAGTGTTGCGTTCCCCATGTATAATCCAATTAGTCCTGGCCTTCATCGCCCATAACTCTTCCTCCAGTTGCAGAATAGTGTTGTACTCATCATTAAGCTTGGTTTGGAGATTGATCAGGAAGGGATTCGGCCTACTAGAAAGGGCTTTCTGAACACCCAACAGACGAGCCATGATATTCTTCTTCCTAGTAAATACATTACCAAATACGTCCTTGTTCCAGCGAATGGCTTTATTGGTAAATATAGAAATGGCATCGTGAAGATTGGGATCATGGCCACTCCAAGCTTCTCTAACAATTCCAGGGAACCCATTGTGGCTGAGCCAAAAAGGCTGGAATCGAAAAGGTCTACCGTTAGACGCTCCTAAGGATGGTTTAAGATTCAGGAGGAGAGGGCAGTGATCGGAATTAACTCTAGCAAGGTGAGTCACATTAGCTTCAGCAAAGAGCACTTTCCATTCAGGATTAGCCCAGCATCTGTCCAATCTACATTGAATCAATCCACCAGTATCTCTCTTATTAGACCAAGTGAATATTGGCCCTGAAAATCCAAGATCCAACATCTGGCACGAATTCATACAATCTTGAATGGCCCTCACCCTTCTTTGGCTGATGGTGTTTCCTCCAAATTTCTCATCCTCAGAAATCACCTCATTGAAGTCACCCATAAGAGCCCAAGGAAGATTATGAAGAGTAGCAAGCATAGACAGATTATCCCATAATAAACATCTCTCAGCAAACCTAGGACTAGCATAAATTGCACTAATAATCCAACTAAAGTTTTGAGATCTTACCCGGATAAGAGCGTGTATTTCTTGCTCTGTAGAAGCCAGAACATCCACTTGGACCAGGTCAGTGCGCCAGAGCAGCCAAATACCTCCAGCAAACCCAATCGTGTCAGCCACCGCAGCTCCATCAAAAGGTAAGGACTCAATGATTTCATCAGCACGGGCTCCACTCATTCTTGTCTCTGTAATAACCATGATTAGAGGCATATGCCAATTAACAAGGTCCATGACCGTTTGTCTGAACAGGGGCTTCATTGCACCTCTACAATTCCAAATTAGAATATTCATGATCTTAAAGGGATTATAAGAAGACTCAAGTTGAGCCATTGAGGATTTATCCTCTGTGTCCCTCACAATCCATGCGTCCATCACCTCCCTCTTCGACACCAACCTGCCCCGAAAAAATGTCGTTGAATGCTTGATGATTCCTAGCATTTCCTGAGAAGCCTTGATCAGAATGGTCCCTGAGATCACCGGTTCCGCAAACTGGATCATCTTTACCTGATGCAAATGCCCCATCATCATAGCTTCCACAGGCTTGTCTTGCAATATTTTCCTCACAACTATCACCGGTTTCATCGACTCTTTCTCCGCTTCTGTCAGAGATTTTTCTGAAGGTAGCCTCCCTGATGTTGGAACGGATCGTCCTAAGTTGTTCATCAGAGGCACAGGGACCGCAGGTCGATCTGTGAGGAACCTCCACCACGGATTTGGCGTCAATGACCATGCCTCGTCCTTCAGTGGGAGAAAACCCAGATTCATGCTCTTGTCTGTAAGTGGAAACATGTTCTTCCAAGCCTGCATCAAGTCCATCTCGAACCAACCCCATATCTCCGTGGGGTCTCTCCTTATCCAGTTGATCGTGTCGTCCCCAATTGGAATGATTTTTCCTTTGTAGAATATTGCCCATCTGTTCCTGCCCTCCATCGCTGTTGGTAACAGAAGTTGAGACCTTTCTTGGTTGCGGATTAATAAATGGAATATTGGTCATATTAAAATTCTTAATACTATATGGGCTAGCTTTGGAATTGGGCTCACCGGGCTCAATCTGTTGGACTAAGCCTGTTCCGAACGTAAACACCTCATTGTAATTTGTAGGCCCCATGCCATCTCGTTGGCTGCCAACTGAAATTTGACTTCCAACCAATTTTTTAAAAATTTGGTTACCTCTAGCGCTAGAATTCTGGTATTTGTGGCTTTTACCTGACCCACTTTTTTTCTGATTAGACCTACCAGTCTTTTCAGCCATCCTAGAAGGTTCCGTGATTTGGGCTACTGGAACTTTTCTTTTTCCTTCCCGTTGGCTTGTGACAGTCACCCTATCCGTAGCCCTGCTACTTTGAGATTGATGAGATGCATCGGATTGGCTGAGTACCTCCACCGGATTCCTTCCTTTAGGCTTGAAAGGCAATTTTTTCCTGTTAACCACCATCCATTCTCCATACGCATCGGTCTGAGTCTTCCGTTGTTCCTGGCTGTCCTGGTTGGTAGTTTTAGTTCCAGTCTCTGCCACTTGCACACCTTCTTTGTCCTTCTGGTTTTCTCTGATAATGAAAGGACAAGCTTCTTTCTTGTGTCCTACCCTTCCACAAGTAAAGCATAAGGAATTAATACCTTCATAAAGGATGGACAGGACATTCTTTCCTACATGCACCCTCTTAATCAAAGGTTTGTCCAAGTTAACCTGAACACATAACCTTGCGAAGCGACCTCTAGCTCCCATGGCCGTGTTTGAATCAATACGCAAAACAGGCCCTATCACCTTACCAATCTTGAGCAGCATATCATGGTCATAATATTCTATTGGTAATTCCGGCACTCTAATCCAGACAGCCACAGAGGAGAGCGTAGCTGTTGAGGCCTTGAAATCTGGTTCCCATTGCCTAATAGCCAGGAAATGTTGGCCAATGAACCAGGGGCCTTCCTTGAGAACTCTGTCAACATCTTCTGCTAGGCTGAATTTGACTAGATAGAAGTCAAACCCAAGATCAATACATTCCATACTTCCATTTGGTTTCCACATAGCACTAATTCTGGAAGAAAGGTAATGAAAACCAATCTTCCTACCAAAAGTCTTAACAATAAGGGTCTGATGCCAAGGTGCTCTAATTCTAGCTTTCTCCTCTTTGGTCACTGTGATTCTTGCATCTTCTTCCTGAAACTCGTCCGCTTCAGTGTCTGAGTCACTATCTTCTTGCATATAGTTCGAAAACCCAAATGCTTGCTCAAAAGCCCCAGGTATTACCCCAATCAGTTTATCTCTATAGCTGCCACCCTTAGCCGTGGTGTTTGAAGAGGAGCTAATGTCATGGTCCACCCCTGTACTATGATTTTCTTTGAATTTCTTCGTGCTACGAGACAGTGTATCTTCTTCTTCGTCAGACCGTTTCAAGTTCTCTCTCGCCATAACTTTTATGTTTTACAAGGAAGAAAGATTGACTCTGGTTTTGTGTCTTCTTTTATTTGTATGAATTTTAAATTTAAATTTTTTTATGGAAAAAAATAAAAATTATAAGGAAAACACATTTTTCTACTGCTGGAAATACAGAGTTCTGAAAGCACAAAATCTCTCGGGCACTCTGCCACCAGAACTGGTGAACTTGCCGTATCTTGAAGAAATGTAAGTACTAGTCAATAGCAAATAATTAACCTGTCTGTGTTTTTGTGGTTTTCATCTCTTATTTATAATTTGTGGCATCTCCTTATACAGTGACCTGACCCGTAACTACCTTAACGGCACAATCCCTCCAAAATGGGGCTCCTTCACAAGGCTTGTCAACATGTACTCTCTCTCTCTCTCTCTGTCCCTGTGTGTGTGTGTGTGTTTTTGATTGTGACCTTCATATTGTTATTCATGGCTTCTCCTGTATTGCAGTTCTCTTCTTGGAAACCGGTTGAACGGTTCCATTCCCAAAGAGCTTGGAAATATCTCCACTCTCAAAAGTTTGTGAGTTCTTACTCTTACTGCGCACCTCCACCATTTCACTCTGTTTCTATGCAATGTATGATGCCCCCTTATTGATATTGAATTAGTTGAGTGAGTGTAGTGTGGATGTGTTAAAAAGTATTGTTAAAACGGTACCAATTTAAATAAATAATATTTAAAAAGTATTGTTCTACAAAATTTTTTCCCATTTCAGGCATTTACTAAACTAGTCATTTTAAGGTATAATGCAAATATGGCTAGCATTTTTCCATGTGTCGTTACACAATGTTTTGTTATAAAGGAATTCCAATTTGTTATCAACAGGACCCTTGAGTTCAATATGCTTATTGGAAGTCTTCCTAAAGAGCTTGGGAACCTAATCAATATAGAAAGGCTGTAAGACCCTTCATTTGAATTACTATATTTTAAAAACTTATTGCATTATACTTTCTTTTTTCTTTTGGTTGGCCTCCCTCCCTGTAGTAAGATGTAAAAATGTCATTATGATCAAGCAAAATTGATTTACATTAAATTTTTTTCACTTGTATAAGTAGATGCAAATCTTTTTTAGCTTATTGGCTTTTCTAAATTGGTATTGTTATTGTCATAGACACTTTAATTCAAACTATTTTACTGGGGAGATACCTGAAACGTTTGAAGGGCTAATGACAATGAAAGACTTGTAAGTTTCAAGATCTTTTTTTTTTCTTTTTAAAAAAAAAAACTATCTTGAAGATTTTATACATCTATTTTACTTTCTAAATTCACATATTTCTCCCCCCAATAATGCATTCGGATTGGTGAAAATTATTTTTCTGGAAATATACCCGATTTTATTCAGAATTGGTCAAATCTCGAAAAACTGTGAGACTTTAACTGTTTTTTTTTTTTTTTTATAAATTTTTTTTAAAAGAAAAGAATTGAACATGATGTATTATTTACTTATTAAATCAAAATTTCTTAACAACAGGGTGATTCAAGCAAGTGGTTTGTACGGGCCAATTCCTCTCCACATTGCTTTTTTGGAAAACTTAAATGACTTGTCAGTGTGGCTTTATAATTCTGTAGCTATTAATTGTTTTATAGGCAACTGCAATTTTTTTTTTTTTTTTTCCTTTTTTTAAACTTTTTACTCCTATTCGAATTTTGATATCTAGGAGAATTAGCGACTTAAATGGACTTGAAGCAAATTTCCCGCCACTTCATAATATGACAAAGATGAAAATTCTGTGAGTTAGATACTTCAATTAAAAGTATGATTTTACTATTGTTATTATTTTGCAACTCAACATAAAATATTTGGTTCTGTTTCAGGATACTAAGGAGTTGCAATATTACTGGGCAACTACCTGAATACCTTGGGAAGATGAATAAGCTGAAAACCTTGTCAGTATATAATTTTTTTTTTACTTTCTTGTTTGCTGTACATTTTTTTCCTAATATTTTAGGGTCATGTAGGATAGGCTAAATCAAATTATTGACTCTGCATTTTGGCTGTCTGATGGTAGTAATTATCCAAAAGGCAGTTTACATGCGTGTGGGCATGTGTGCACGAACGCTTGCAGACAGTTTTAAGTTTTAACTACCAACCATGGATATACATGAATGTATGCCAGCATAAGTACCAGACATCTATATATATGCTGATGGACTATAAATCCAAATGTCTTTTTCCTTTTAATTCCTTCTCAGAAAAGAGTACTAATTTTTTAGGAGAATAAGGAAAAAGTGAATCTTGTGATTAACCAGTCAGAGGTTTTGAAAATGAAGAGAAAGGCTTCTATGGTAAAATCATATCAGGAACCCGCAAGAAGTGACATCCTTGAGAATGGATCACCTATTACTTTTTTGTCCGATAACTCACTCTTTTTTGATGTATATGCTTTGGTTGTTTGGGATCGATTGGGTCATGCCAGGTTTAGTTGTGGACTTATTATTTTGTTGGTATCATTGGCTTGAGAAGCATAGTTTTGATATTTGGAATTTGGTTTCAGGCTGTTTAATGTGGACTGAATGGAATCGGCGGCCTTTTGAGGATGAGGGGAAAACTGTGGTTCAGTTATTAGAGATTTGCTAGAGGACCCTCTTTGACTGGTCTCAATGTTGGGGTTTCTCGGATTGTTCTACCCTTATGGATTTTATTTCATCTATTAGAATAGATTAGGGGCTGCTTCTGTCTTTTTGTTCCTTTTTTCCTTTGTTCACTACTGCGAACTCTTTGTGTTTCTCTTGCTATTCTTTTAATTAATAATATTCTCTTCTTATTATCAAAAAAAAAAAAAAAGAGTTGTATCTTAAAACTTTTTGAGTTTCCTGTACCCCTAGAGCATTACCATGTAAGCAAATGATATCTGAATGCCCATGTGGAACACAAGCTCACGGTTTTCTGTGTGTGTTTATCTAAGTCATTTGCATGTGCTGTGTCTCATTCCATCTCAAATGAATTAGATGCTTGATACAAGTATGTTTACTCAATAGTTATTGTTGGTACATATTTTGTGAAGTGATATGCATGAGCAGGAAAATGACAAATTTGAATAGCCATTTTGGCTCAAAGTTACCATTGCACATAAATCAAGTTCATGTTTATTTTCAGCTTCATTGAAAGAAAAAAGAAGAAGAATTTTTTATTCTCATTTATTTAAAATCCAAATCATGCTCAAGTCTACAGTAGGATTACCCCCCCCCCCCCCCCCGCGCCCCCCCAGATTGCTTGAAAAAAAAATTAAAAAAAGAGATAATTTTTTATGTATATTTATATAATAACCAAATCAAGTACAAGTCTCCAATAAATACTTGTTTATGAGATAGTTGTGTTAAATAAATAGTCTTTTAGTTTGTGTATTTTTTATTTCATTTATTTATATTTTTTCTTATGTTTCTTTTTTTTGCAAACTTCAATATGTTATTTGCATAATACAATTTTTTGAGTAAATGATTTGGATTTTTTTTTTTGTTTTTTTTTTGAGATAGTTTTCTGTTTCACTAAATCTTATTATATAAGTTCTCTTGCAGAGACCTCAGTTTTAACAAACTAAATGGAGGAATTCCAAGCAGCTATGTTGGTCTTCTAATAGAGATGGATTTCATGTAAGCGTTTTGACTTTAGATGTAGATTTCCTTACACTGAAGTAAAGGAAGCTGTCTAAGAAATTGTGTGAAAATGTTTGATTTTGTTCCATTCTGAACATACCAAGTAGCCACCATATCAATTTGATTAATTGCACAAATCCAAAATTTTGGCCTCAAAACATCTCGAGTAAGATAAACAAATCAAGTAATGATAACCTTTTTTGCCTTAAAATAAAATGCAAGATGAATTTTAGGCTTAAAGTTGGCTAGTGTGTGCCTAATCCAACAATACACTTTAAGGATAGAGTTATCAAAAAGTCTTTAGAGTAAAATCTGGCCATCCATAAAATGATTACTGAAGTTAAATGTAGACCATTCTTGGGGTTCAAGTGATAGTCCAATGGTGATGGCATCCTTTGTGGAGCCTCATGCCCGTGGTTCAAACCTCCCTCCCTCTTTCCCATTATCATCTACCTATATATATGTATATATATAAAAAAAATGTAGACCCTTCTTTATTGTCTTCTGAGTCAGAGTTCCTGTGTCATTTGGTGGATGTAATTAACAGTCCTACTTCTATTGGCTAGAGGTGGGGGACCCTTTTATTTTTCCTCCAATTCACCACTGTTAATATATATTCCAAAATCATGAGAATGTGTACATGTGTGTGTTCGTATTTCAAGTTAGCCATTTCACTGAGCTCAAAATTTGTGTCACTGGCAAGTCATATCAATGTGCTGTGTAACTACATAAGTTGTTCTGAATCTTGTAGATTGAATTTGTTTAGGTATCTAACTGGAAACTTGCTAAGTGGACCAGTGCCTGGTTGGATGCTAAACAAAGACAGAATGTAAGCTTCTCTTCCAAATTAATGTGAAGGAGTTTGTATCATATGCATTAATAAATTTAAATTCATGCATTATTTGTTCCCCTTTACTTTGCTAACTCCTGTGGAGAATGTCTTGTATAATGTAGGCAATCTAGGTTTAACTGTGTTCTCAACATCTATTAATAACCACTGGTATTAAGTAGTTATTTACATGTTTGGATATAATTTCTTCCATCTGATTTGTTGTGGATGGTTATATATAAAGGAACCTTTTTTTGCAATGAATATTGTTTCTTTAAAGGTTAATTTACAAAACCATCTTTGATTGTTAATCAATTGCAGCATAAACGAGTGCATCAAAATATATTAAATAGTGGAGTCATAGGAAACATGTTGCCTATACACTTCCCTAGCATTTTGCAGAACTCATAAAAGTATTGTGGGGATTCCAAAAGTTTCTAAATGTTTCCTACTCTCCATAGTATTCAGCTATTTTATATTCATTCAAAAAAAAAAAAAAAAGGAATCATTTATTCGATAAAATATTAATCACTTAATTGCTTCAGGAGCCTATCACTTCAAAAGCCTAATCTTCTACTTCTATGTGGTCTTATCCTTTGCATTGATGCACACAAATTGTCCTATCCCTTGCAATCCCTCACCCATGCATCATCCAAGAATCGAACAGTGATGAGTCGTATCACTTAGCTCCAGCTATCGTATTATATCCTATTTAACTTCAAACTTTAAATTTTAGTATCTTTGTATAGTTCATAGTTTAACATGAAGGAAGGAGTCTCCTTATTTTAGGTTTAGCTCTTATGATCTTGATATTTGCATATGGGGTTGGTTATTTACATTATCAAAAACACAAAGGTATATTGGGTTAGGTAATGTAATGGTAAGCATCTTTCCCATATAAGAGTGGTTTAGCTTATATGTGGGAGTTTGGATGAAATCTTTATCTCCTAAAATATGTAGGATTGAGTTTCACTGAATGAAAAATGAAATATTATTTACCCCTTCCATATATGTTATCAACTATCCTGTGTAAAATAAAATTTTATTATTCATGCTTCATTCTGTTAGGTAATGAATTACATCATAATTTTTATGTGCAGTGATCTTTCGTATAACAACTTTCCCAATGGAAGCTTAATTTGTGAACACCAAAGCTTGTAAGAATGCTTTTGTCTGTGTGTAAGTGTGATCTTTTATTTACTAGCTAAGCTTTGGACTTGGTGATATTTTATGTAGGAACTTGTTTACAACCTCTTCAAATGGGAGTGACACGTAAGTTTTTTAAGTTCACCTTTCAAAACATGCATTACAAAGGTTTTTTGATATTAACTTTCTGGCATACTGTCTTGATTCATTTTTATTTATTTATTTATAATCTTCAATGTAATATTGTCTTGAGTCATGTAACATATATTTAATCACAATGTAATATTGCTGACTTGCTTTGGTGGATGGCTTATCAGTGGAAATATTTCGTGTCTGAGAAGCTCTTCTTGTCCAAAAAGTAAGTTCTTGTTTGGGCTATTATAAAATTGATTTAGTATAAAATTCTTCAAGATTTACCTATCAAAAAAAAAAAAAAATTTCATGATTGTTATGATTGCTTTGGTTCAGATCTGTACCAGTTCCTCAAATATATCCTGAAGGGTTTTTTCTCACGCTTGTAACCATACTGAATAATGAATCTGTTTTAAGAGATCCTACTTTACATCTAAGTTTTAAAATTCTTCTATGCTACACAATTTTGCGGTTGCTAAATCATTTTACAGTTTCAAGTCTTTCTTCAAGACTTGCAGTCTTTAACGTGACTAGGCACTAACCATGTTTTAATTTTTTGTGTTCAGAATTGAGGGCCCCTCCCTTGCTTGTGGCCCCCAAGATTGGAAATTTATTGTAAATGCCTCCAAGTTTATGAATCTTTCTCATCTAATTTATGTCTTACAAACATTTTAATTTTTAATAAATCTTCCAAATTTTGTCTTTCTGAAGTCTGCAGAATAATGCTAATGCACTGGGATTGAACTTTTGTTGTTAGGATCCATTTCTTGCCTTTATGTAGTTATCTGGCTATCTTATCTAATAGTGGCATAAGTCTCATTGGATATAGTAACACATGAGGGCACCCTCCTAATAGTACTAAACACAAGAATGAGCAGTGTCCTTGAATGACCGTCTCATTTGACTTGATTCTGCACCAAATGAAACTCTGTGTCATCACACACTCTTCCCCCAACCGCGGCCCCCCCCCACCCCCCCCTACCCCCGGCCCCCGCGCCAAAAAAAAAGTGAAAAAAAATATTTTCCTTATATAATTTGCATTAATATTAGTTTAAATATGTTTAAAATGTTCAGCTGTTTCTAATCCATTTTTCCTATTTCCCCAGTTGTCTACTCCCTCCAGATAAATTGTGGTGGACCAGAAGTAACTATAAATGGAAATACTATAGATGATGACGATACAGAGCCAGGTGGAGCTTCAAAATTCCTTAAGAGAGGAAATTGGGCATTTAGCAGCACTGGTAACTTCTTGGATAAAGAATCGACAGACATTTATATTTTGAGAAATTCCTCCAAACTCACTATGGCTAATCCTGAACTATACATGACTGCACGCCTTTCTCCTCTGTCTCTTATTATGCTTTTTGTTTGGGAACTGGACCTTACAAAATAAACCTCCATTTTGCGGAGATAAAGTTCACCAATGATAATACATATAGCAGCTTGGGAAGGCGTGCATTTGACATATATATTCAGGTATTTAATGACATTATGCTCTGACCTTCATCAACCAAAGTTCTTATGTTTATAGCTTGTTACTAGCTGGTCACTAACATGTTTAGAATATTGAAGGGAGAGCTAGTGGAGAAGGATTTCAATATTGCAGATGCAGCTGGTGGAGTTGGCATGGATGTCATAAAACCTTATCTTGCAGATGTGAATAATAACACCTTAGAGATCCGTTTTTATTGGGCTGGGAAGGGTACAACTGGCATCCCTGAAAGAGGAGTCTATGGTCCTCTTATTTCAGCAATTTCTGTTCATCCTGGTAGGTTTACACCTTGCATTAGCTTCTTGTAATCAATTTTGAACTCTTGGAAATAGACCATGTATTAACTTGCAAATCCATGTTTATCTTCATTCTATAAATTCAACATTGTCAAGAAATTCTTTTAGTGTAATGCCCAAGGATCTACAATCTACTCATTTATTTAACTATGTGACTAAAGTCTTTTGGGTTTTGGCTTTTCAATCAGGATTTTTTTTTTTTGGGTCTAATTTTATTACTTTGATATATAGGACCCTAGAATGCATCTAAAGTCTTATACTGTTTTTGTGATGATTAATGCATTCCTTCGTCAGTATGTGGGTACAAATCCCACAGAATTCAGATGGAGTGGATTTTATTTTCATTTTTATTTTATTTTCTTAAAATCTCTACTGGATTCAGGAAAATTTAAGCTGATAATTGTCCTAGTGTTTTTGAAAAGCAGTCATGTTCATTTAAATTTAGAACTTGAGAAAAGAAAGAATCTTGATTATTTCTTCATTGAAGTGGTTGTAATGGTTTTGATGGAATATTTTGTGTTCTTTATGCATTACATAGTTGGCTGGATCATGATTTTACCCCCTTTCTGAGGCACTAATTTTATATCTTTTGAACTATTTCTTCAATTAGACTTTAAGCCCCCATCAGAAAATGGCAGCCCATCAGAAAATGGCAGCAGTGTATCAGTAAGAGAAGTAGTTGGAATGGTGGCTGTAGGAGCATTCATTCTATTTCTGGTTCTGGGTATCCTCTGGTGGAAAGGCTGTCTAGGACAGAAGAGTAGAATGGGGCAAGGTATTTAGTATTGTAAATGCATATTGATCTGTTCCTATGGAAAACTTATATGTTCAGTGAATTGGATTTTGCATTGGAGCTTTTTGCATGTGTATATATGCCCCTGATACGCATGCTTGTAGAATGACTTTAACTATTCAAAACATAATAAAAGATATTAAATATTTACCATTTTATGCTGCTAGAAAGCATCATTTTGCCCGAATGCCTGTTGTAGGAATTGACTGCATATGGGTGTTTTAAAACTTTTGATTTATAACATCTGCTCAAATGTTTTGTCAAAACCTTAAAAAAGTGTAAAAGTTTTCAATTTTCCTAGATATAATTCATATGTGAATTTGATTCTTCTACAGATCTAAAGGGTTTAGAATTGCAAACTGGTTTGTTTACCTTGAGGCAAATCAGAGCTGCAACTAACAACTTTGATGTTTCCAATAAAGTTGGAGAAGGTGGTTTTGGTTCTGTTTATAAGGTATTTAAGACTAAATTTAACATTGATATATTCTATTTAAACTTTCATTATTGAGTTTTGACTCCACAAAAAAAGAAAGAAAAAAATCCCTATCCTTGTTGCAGTTTCTTCCTTCTTTTGTTAAGATGTTAGAAATTATATTCTCACAGCGCCTCTTGTCAGATGGTACAACAATTGCGGTAAAGCAGCTTTCTTCCAAATCAAAACAAGGAAATCGTGAGTTTGTGAATGAGACAGGCATGATTTCTGCTCTTCAACACCCTCATCTTGTTAATCTCTATGGATGTTGTATTGAAGGAAATCAACTATTGCTAGTATATGAGTACATGGAAAACAATAGCCTTGCTTGAGCTTTGTTTGGTAAAAATTTACTTCGTACACTTGATGTTTTTGGTATTTGTAACATGCTGTAAGTAAGATAATGTATATGTATAATTGATTTTCTATTAAATTTGATAAATTAAAGGCTCAGAAGAATGCCAGTTGAAGCTGGATTGGATGACAAGACATAAGATTTGTGTTGGGATAGCAAGAGGTTTGGCTTATCTTCATGAAGAGTCAAGATTGAAGATTGTTCATAGAGACATCAAGGCTACTAATGTTTTGCTTGATAAATATCTTAATCCTAAGATATCTAACTTCGGTTTGGCCAAGCTTGATGAAGAAGATAATACACACATAAGCACCCGCATTGCTGGAACTTAGTGAGTTACTGTCTTCATTAATTTCTCTTTAATGAATATTATAAAAAAGTGTTGATAATAAAATTTTATTTATATAAGGAAAAAATAGGTGTTTTTCTTATAAGAGAATATCATAAGGATAATGGTTATGTGACATTAGGAGGACAACAACAGCAACAACAAGAAGAACAATCAATTTTTAATCTCAACATATTAGGGTTGGCTATAGATCCTCAATAGAGTAGTTAAGAGTTGACCAGATGCATTCTTTTTTACTATCATATTCATTGTTACCTCCTTAATTGACATGTCTATTTTTACTAATTCTACTAATTTTATTTTAGGTCTTCCTCTACATTTTTCCATTCTCTTGACTTGAATCAATTCTCTCTTTGTCATTGGTGCATTAATCACTTTCCTTTCTACATGATCAAAAATTTTTAAGCTATTCTTCCTCATCTTTTCATTAATAGGAAAAATCTTATCTTTCCTTATATTTGCACTTATTTATATTAACACCCTCATTTTAGTTATGCTAATTTTATGAACATGTTGCGTCTCAACAACTCAAAATTTGTACCTAAAAAAAAAAAAAAAAAACTCAACATTCAGTACCATAAAGCATAGCTACTCTTACAAAAAAATTTCCTTTAACTATTCTACTACACAATGCTCCTTATGCCCTTCTCTACTTCATCCACAATGCATTCACATTCTCTTCATTCTTTTCATCTTTATGAAATTATTGGAAACTAATTCTAGAGACATACCTATTCTTTAATAAGAATGAGATACACAATGATCATATTCTGTGTCTCTTGTATAATAAGTTCATACCTTCTTCAATATCAACTAAATCCACATAAATTGTACATGTAGCTGAAGCATGGATATGTTAATTTTACATTCTACACACATGAAGCACAGTCTTCCAAGTTTATTGACGTGGTCTCATTTATGCTACCATGACCATATAATAATCTTTTTCTAAAATCTGATTATATAATAGGTGCACCATTTATGTGGTTAAAGTGTAGACTGTTGTTGTCATGTATCATGTTCATTGTAATAATCAAAATGAGATACACAATGATCAAATTATATGGGCGAAAATACCATTCTGGTCCCTACATTTTTGACTCACTATTAATTTGGTCCATATATTTTGGTAGCAGTCAATTTAGTCCGTGTTATTTTCAACTAGCAGTCAATTTAATCCATGTTATTTTCAATTTGTAGTCATTATGGGTCCAAATTTGGGTTTTTTTTAGTTGCTGAGTTGATATGTGTGTCTACCAGAGTTGGAGATTGGTAAATTTGATTTGTGTTTTTGTATTTGGTTGCCAAGAAAGTTCAAGAAAACACAAAAAAGCAATGATTTGACTATAGGGAATAGATTGACTATATGTTGAAAATAACCGGGACCAAATTGCCTTCTACCAAACTATAGGGACCAAATTGACAATAACCCCCAAATGTAGAGACCAAAATGGAATTTTCACCTATATATGCGTCTTGTATCATAAATTCATACATTTTTTTTTTATCATCAATTTACCCCCACAAACTGTAAGTCTAGCAGGAGAAGATATATAATTGTTCAGGCTAAAATTAGATACAATATTTTAGATATGGTTCCTTAAGTAACCCTTCTAATATTCAGCCATATGTCTACTTAACCAAAACACTATATGGCATTAATGCCATCTAATTCTTTCTTCTTTTTTGTTTTCCCTTGTACGTGTAAACACCATATGCACAAAAACATGACTTTGACTTCTCAGCTCTCACCCTTAATCTTTGACTTACTTAGAAATTAAGCTCTGCTCGCTTCTTTCTCTCTCCCTTTCAAAAAAACTGGTCCAAGACACCAACAATCACCCAATATAAAAGGTACACTTGAGAAGTTCAATTTGACCACATGGAAAGGAGGTAATGAAAGTGCCCACGTCTACTGCTTTAGGTGTCCAACATAGCTAAACTAAAAAAAAAAATAGAACACATAAAGAACTCATGTGCCCAAACCCAGAACAAGCATTGCAGGCATTGGACTTACATCATAGAGCCAATCACCAATTAAAAAAACTTATATTTTAGGGGGAAAAATTATGTCATCCACAAAAGACTTCCAATTTTGATTTGTCAAAAATTTCTAGAGATTGTCCCTATTCCCCAATTGCATAAATCAGACCCAACAATGAAAGAAGGGGCTGGTATGAAACAGAGGAGGGACATTGAACTTGTCTTAATGATTTGATTTCTAGCTCCTTCCAATTTTGATCGCCAACTAAATCCTTTAAGTTCCACCTATAATTTGAGATCCAAGCCCATCACCCCTCCTAGGAAACCCTACCAAAAGGTGCTTGATTCCTGTTCGAGAAGGTATGAGTGCTTGGTTTGTTACTAGCAAAGAGAGAAGAGCGGAACTGAAAGAGGAATCATTTTAATGGGAAGGAGTTAAGTTTTTCTCACGGAATGGGTTTTTTGGTTCTCATGGGGAAACAAAAGTCAGATGGTGTTTACGTTGTTTAGTGTTTTGGTTAAGTAATTGGGTTGTTGAATTTTAAGAGGGTACCTAAGGAACCATACTTAAGATATTGTATCTAAGTTTTTCCCTAATTGTTCTATGTCCTACACACAACAAGCACAACATTTGAAGTTTATAGACATGTTCTCATAAATGTCAGCATTATCACATATTAATCATTTTGTGTAGTTGATTATAGTCATCAACCATCAACATACTGTGTGTTTGCCAAAAACCTAAAGTAATAAGTATAGGGGATCTTTGATCAAACACCAAGGTCACGTTTGGAATAGAAGGCACATAGAGAGAGTCAGAGAGTTCTAAGTGTTATAGCTTATGATGCTATAGTGGTGTGCCTCAAATTTTATAACATGTTGACTTGTTGTAAGGAGGTATTAAGGGATCCCATATTAGTTCAGTTTAAATTTTCTTATGGATTTATGTATTCATTAGACTTCTCCACCTACTAGCTTAATCCTTTTGGTATATTGGAGATGGAAAGCATGTGATCTGCCAAAAGGGTGAGTGGGATGTTCATGACCTAGGTCTCCCCAGCCGATATCTGGTCAGCTAGAAGCAAGGTTTCACCGTTGAGAGTTGCCCTCTAAAATTAAGGAAGGTGGTGGTTTACTTGAAACCGACCTCATTTGAGTTTTTTGTTGGGTCTGAAGAGCACACAAAGAGAAGAAATTGTGCATCGGTAGTTATTATGGAATTGGAAAATTCGATCGGTTTTGTGAGGATTTAGAGCTGAGATTTATCATCCTCAAATCCTAACTTAAAATCCAATTAGAATTTTTTAAATTCTCGCACCTAAATTTGTAAATATTGAATTCTAAATCCCACTTAAACCCAAATGTTGGCTATGATTGACGCACCCAAACACACGGTATCTTTCTCAACTTGCCTCTCTCTCCTTAGAAAATGCAAGTATTCATTTTCTTGCATAAAAAATGGTCCATTGATGCAGACAGTCAATAAGAGTTGGTCTAGTTTTGATGCAGGGCCTTCTTGCCACATTTCATTGGTTACTTTAATTATTATTGAGCCTTTGAAGTTTTTAGGTTAGAAAGTTGTTGGTTCAATTTTAATTAAAAGTATAGTAGGATAAGGGCAACTTGGTAATTTCTAGATTTTCTGGAACATGTTGTCGTTGGTTGTTGGAAAGGCCCATGAGTCTTATTTTTTGTTTTGAGTCCTTTCCCTATTAGGTTTAGAAGTTCTTAAGTATTGTTTGTTATTAATAATCCTAGTCTTTATAGAATTAGGTTATTTAGGAGTCCTATTTTTTCTAGAAAAGGTTTTAACAGTAGGTTATATTAAGGTTTCATTGTAGTCAATAATATTCATAATGAAATTTATGCTAATATATTTCCTGCAACTTATTTTAAGCTTTTCAGAGTGTGATTACCTTCCCCAACTTAGGTGTGATTGGCTTAGGGTTTACCTTTCTTGAAATCTTGTTTTATTCACAGTTTTAATGCCAAACATCCATCAACATCAATCCTAATTCAAGAACCCTTCAAAATCTCATCAAGAAATCCAATTTTGTGTTGAATTCCAAAAAATCCTACATCATGAATGCAAGTTGTCTTTCATTCCGCCTCATGCTATTCAATTTTGTTTTTGTTGTTTTCTTACAAATTCCCTTTAGATTGCCTCATATACATGAAAAAATTCCCTTTAGATTGTTTTCTTAGCGTGCTAGAGTAGTAACAATTAAACTTCCAAAGGTCATATAGGTCACAATTTTGGGTTACTTATCAGCTTAACTTATCTTTATACCAAAATAATACTGACAATGCCATGTACATGAATATGGATAAGGTTGAATTTACATTGTATATTGTGGTCAACAAGTAAACACGAAAGCCAGTCTAAGAAATCCCACATTGTCATGTATCATTATAGCCAAAAACAATTTGAAAGAAAATCCTTCATATCCTTTCGCATAATCTCGAGGCTTATATAAGAATTTGTTCCATTGCTAGTTTGCTACTACATTAACAAAACCAACAGCTTGCTGCTATCGATGTCAAGTGTCAACATCTCACTAAGAAAATAATCTTTATCTAGGAAATTTTAATTTAATATTTGTAAAGGTTGCAACTCTAGAGGTGGCTGGACTATGGCTTATGGCACCATGAGTTTGGTCCATGAAGGTTTTGTTGGCTTTTAAAAGTATTTCTTCTTGATCTTCAACCAGTTGAGACCATTTTCATCTTACTTTTACATAGGTTTTTCATTTAGGAACTTCATTGATGAATTCGCAAATGCTTCATTAAATGACATCAAACTCACAAGAATTTTGAATTTTTGAAGGAAAGCATTAAGGAAACACATCTAGAATAGAAGACATTCGGGGAAACTATTTATTAATTAGGGAAGAAAATGAGAGAAAAATCAAGGGAATTTTTTCTCTCAGTTTGGTTTAAAGGAAATGGGTGAGGAAACAAAAGGGGGAAAAGAAAAACAAATTTTTATAGGAAAATTATAATATTGAGCTTAATGCAAGGAAAATGTTTTGAGTATCCTCCAATTCAACTTTGTTGAATATTGCTATAAAAGGCATTCATCTACCTATTAAAAAAAGGGTAAAACATTGAAATATGCTTGGCGGAAAAGTTGTGTATAATTTTGTGTTATTGTAGTGGATATATGGCACCTGAGTATGCAATGCGGGGTTATTTGACTGACAAAGCAGATATTTATAGTTTTGGGGTTGTTACCTTGGAAATTGTTAGTGGGAGGAGCAACACTAGTCACTGACCAAAGGAAGAACCTTTTAATCTTCTTGATTTGGTAAGTTTGATCTTTTACTCTTTTCATTTTATTGCTTCTTATTGTTCTTGTTTAATTTTTATTTGGGCTCTTTATGTTTTTGGGAAAACACAAGTTAGGGGGTATGATATATATATATATATATATATATGCAAGTTAAGGTCATTTTGATTTATGCCAAATATGTTGAAAATTTTGGATTTGAAACCCTACTATTAGATATTGGTTTAACTTAAGCCCATCTGCCTATATTCATTTTTGAGACGGCCGTTAAATGTTACTCAAGCTCAAAATGAATTTTAATGCACCAAACTATGTCATTTTGTCTAGTCAAGAAAAAAGTCCATAGCCAATTTAATTTAATTTAATTTTTCTTTCTAAGAGCCTTCTAGCTCTACAAGCAGTTCTCAAGTGTTTTTAACCATGACACTTATAGCATGGTTTTAAAAAAACACCGGACCATTTGGTTCAACTGATTCAATAGTGAACCGGTGCTAATACCAGTCAAGATTTTCACAAAAACCGGTAATGCATAAAAAGTCCGCTCAAAACCAGAGAACCGGTGATTTAATTGTCGAAATTGGCAACCAGGATGATTGAACTAGTTGAGTGAAGAGAGATTTTTCATATCTGATTAGATATTTGGTCGACGATTTCAATGGTTGAAGTGGTTAAGGATAACGCAAAGAATAGGAGAAGCTGTATCTTGGATCTAAACGAACAATAACTGTAAACAATTTCGCTGGAAAGGAATCTCAAAACTTGGATTTGAAGTTTGCGATGCGAGTGGTACACTTGCTAGTATTATTCTTTGCAACTTATTTGTTAGATTCTAGACTTCAAACTTTAGATGGCTCTATAAAATATTATTATTGTGTGGCTCTTTCATTATTATTTTTTTCATCATTTGTACTGCTCTCTTTCAACTTACAAGTTACAATCCTATCAAAAAAAAAATTTTTACAAGTTACAACACAATACAGTTATAATAATGATGATGGTTAATTCCATTAACTTATTCTAATATTTGGGTTAATATTAACTAGGACCAAAACATTTCAAAACCGAATAATTTGGTCTCTAAACTTAGTTTAGTCCCTAAACAGCGTTAGGCAAGTTAGTAATTTTTTCTCTTCTCTCTTACGAACCAAATTGGATTTAGGGACCAAATTAGTTAGTTTTGAAATGTTTTGACCTGTTTGGTATTAGCCCAAACCTGAGAGTAGGTTATTGGAATATACCCCTAAATAATAATAATAATAATAATAATAATAATAATAATAAAATAAAAGTACAAACTATTTGGTTCTTCTCCCACTGATATTATATTATTATCCCATAATTGTGCCAATAATTTTATTGTTTTGTATTTTCTTTTGGTTCAAACACTCCTAAAAGGTCTTTTTTTATTTTTAGATTTTCTTTGTTAAAACATTTAGAACATATTATTGCTTCCATTTTTTTAGTATAATAAGATGGAAAAAGTCACTCACAAATTATTTTAATTATCTAAAATATTTTTATGTTAATAATATTAGTTATTATAAATGTATAATTTATTTGTTTAATTTCATAATTATTTATTAAATTATTTATAACATTATCAGTTCGACTATCGGTTCAACCTTTGTTGGACTAAAGTATTGGGAACTAGTCCCCTTTTTAGTTCTTTCTCCGTTCTAGTTTTTAAAATCATTGTTTAGTTCAAATCCCCTCTAGCCCTCAATTTGGGTTAACTAAGCCGAAGTGACATCACTGATCATGATGACCACAATTACCACTTAGCCAATCAAACCACCAAATCTCAAAATCCCCAAGTCTCTACATGATCGACCCAAATCTCTTTGCACTCCCTACACTAAGAGCCTTGAAGTCGAATTCAAAAAACACAATAGCCTTTAGCTATTTGAATTTCACTCTATTTAGATGCCTACAAACGTTAGGATTTGAATTCTTTTTCTTTTCTTTTCTTTTTGATTTTTTAGTTTTTATGTATTTCTTTTTTTTAATTTAAAATTTTTTTGTTAGACTATTTAATTTATGTGAAATAATTAAAATGACATGTCATGATTTTTTAGGACTAATTAGCACACGTCACAAGCATGAGTGATATTTAATGGCCACATTATCAGCGGGCATGGATGAAGGGCTTATGTCAAAACACTAAAGGACAAAGTTTAGCTACAAAATTGGTTGTAGCCTTAGGCTACAAACTTACTTAATATCTTTTTATTGGAGGTGAATTTTGACAAATCCACCATTGGATTACATCTTCTTCTTATATCCTCCATGCTAGCAAAATTTCAAGAAAATTAAAGATCAATAGCTATGTCATCAATAAATTTTTTAAATTGCAAGTTTTTGTAATTTAAAATTATGAACAAAATATAAGTTTATAGATCATATAGTAAATGATATCTGATTGACACAAAATTTAATATGTGTATTAAGGGCATAAAGAACATGCAATTCAACGGTTAGATTTTCAAAATATTTTGTAGTATTTATTTTATTGAGTGAGTTTGTAGCCTTAAGCTACAACCAATTTTGTAGCTAAACTTTGTCCAACACTAAATAACATTAAAGGTTCAAATCTAAACTTTTAAACATTAGGGGAAAAATCTAAACATTAAGGGCTCAATTTACAATCTAAAATTTTGATGATCACATTTTCATTTAAGGCTAATTCCGTGCCGCTAATTCTAAAGAGGACAATACCTGATTGGGGTTCGAGACTAAGTTTCCTCCCACACCAACTTATGAATATGTTTAGTTATTCTATAACAACATATTTTATTCTTAGTAATAAAATTACCAATATTGTAGTAATCTTCATTCAAAGTATCAAACGAGCCTTTATTAAATTGTAAAAACTTTGGTTGGATAGTTTTTTTTTTTTTTTTTTTTTTTGTGGGTAAACCAAGATCTTATTACTTAAGGGAAAAAAAAAAAAAAAAATACCAGAGTAAGGCATAAGCCTTTCAAAACACATGCCAGAAAAATTATAAAACAACAACAAATTGATCTCTGAATGAGAGAATCATAGATAATAAAATCTTGTTCTAGCTTAGCTCCATATTTGGTAAGCCTACCATAAGATTGTTGGCTTCTTTGTAGCAATAATTGGTTTGCACCTTGGGAAATTGACTCACCAAACTTTTGTAATGAGCTTGACTCGACACCCATTCCACAACAACTTTTGCATCCAACTCTATCTCTAGTGATTGAATCCCAACAGATGAACATATTATGAGCCCATCTTGAAGTGCTCATAGCTTGGCCTCAACACTAGTGGCAACGCTAATAGCTTTGCAAAACGTGCAACCCACCATTATGATCTTTGATTATACCACCACCACCAATAGTTCTTCAAGCCACCAAACCCATGCCTCTCTTCTTCTCTGTCGCTCTATCTTCTTCTTCTCGATTCCTCTCTTCAACCCATAGCCACCATGGCACCACCACCACAACTACCAAATCATTTTTAGCAACTGACCACAAACCCACACCAACACCAATGAACCCACCCAGGAACCCGCATCATTGACAACTAGCAACCCACACCACAAACCCAACAACCCACCCACGACTCCTATGCCATGTGTGTTGTTGCCTAAGAAGCAAGGTGAAACTTGTCTCTTCCCCTATGATAGGCTGCTTATTGATGATGTTCAGATAAAGGCTTGTTCTTACACCCACGAACCCAAACCGAAAAAAGAGAGAAGACCAAAGAGGTAGAGAGAGAGAAAGAAGGTGAGAAAATATATTTTTTTAATGAGAGAAAAGAGAGAGAAGAATAAACCTTTTTTTTTTTTTTTTTGCCTTTGTTGCTACAGTAGATTGCCAATGACAGTAGTTTACTGTAGCAAGGTTGTTAAAATTTTTAACTATGGCACCATTGATGTAGCATGATTTTGTTGTTTGTGGTGCAAAGAATAGCAATTTAACTTTTTAGCACCATCAATGCTAATGCTCTTAATACCTTATCCAACCACTAGATGTTCTTGTACTTAAATATATATTAAAAAAAAAAAAAAAAAAAGCAACATGACAAGCAATAAGACTCAAACTACTCTCAATTATCCAATAAGTTGAAAATCTCAAATTTCCAAAGCCTTATAAGTCAAAAAGGATTGAGATCAAGGTATTGCATATTGTGCGATTGCTCTCAATAGGCGTAAATGATATTGTGAGATTGATATTAAAAAAAAGGCGTAAATGAATTTTTGATCCCTAGATTTTGGACTCATTTTCATTTTGATCCATACTTTTCTATTTTACTGTTTTTAATTCCTAAAATAAAAAATACATTATGTTTTGGCCCTTACCGTTATCTCATTAATGGAAATTGCTTACGTGGTAGATAGAGTGCACTGTTGCCACACTAAATGTTAACATGACCATTAAAATAAAATAAAAAATTGTATTTAGCATTTTAAAAATGTTATGTCAGTATTTAAATAAATAAAAAATCACAAAAAAAATTTAATTTTTGTTTTTGAATTTCTAACTTTAAAAAAAAAAGATAATTAAATTAATTTTTATTCATTTCATTATTATTTTGTTTTGGAATAACATTCTTTTTTTATCTTTCCTATTATATGACTCATATTGTTAATGTTATTAAACAAAAATAACATTTTATTAAGCATTTTCTCACACAATCACAAACTCAAAAGAAAAACTTCAACCCAAAACTGCCATCTTAAGCTGATTCCCCACAATCTTTCACATAATAGTTCCATAATAAAAAAATTTATTTAAAAAAAAAAAAAAAAAGCGCAAACACAAGAAGCTAAGCTAAAAAAATCCTAGAATTGAAGCAAACATGCATAGCAAGAGCATCCAATATCCGCTCAAATTGCAACAAAAGGAGGTGAACTGGTCCTTATGTATCCACCAACACCAATTTCAGCAACTGGGTATTTGTAAGGGATGCCCATTTGGTCAAGCTCAACTCTAATAATCTTACTGGTCTCAAATTCCCCAAACCTAAGTTTTGGGTTCTCATGTATCTGCCTCATAATACCCACCATCCAATATAAACTCTTTGATCTTTTAGTCAATTCAAGGAAGTTGACTGGAATTTGAGGGAACACTTCAGGCTAAGATAGGGCCGTGAAGAAATTAGTAGAGACAGGAACGCATGGAAAATGAAAGTTAAATAGAGCCATTGGGAGAAACCATTAGTTCTACAAAGAAAAACATATAGGATTTGAGATTTATAATAGTGCTTTCTTTCTTTCTTTGACTGACCCACTCTCTCTATCTCTCTATTTCACTCAAAATCATACCCAACTATCTCAAGCTCCTCCTCTCTCAGACTGGTCTCTCTCAATCAGTGATTGCTGGGTTTTGCTCTTAATGGGTTTTGGTGTTTTAGATTTGAGATGTTTTGGTGTTTGGGTGATGGTTAGGTTTTGGTCCCAATGAGGTTTGATGTTTGGTTGCTAAGAAATATAAGAAAAGAAACAAAAATATTAATTTTTTAATTTTGTGGTTGAAAAAACGTGTTATTTGAGGAAGAACATGTTCTTCCAACAAGATAATGAAAAAAAAAAAAACACTAACTTTTTTTTACTTATTTATTTGTTTTTCTTAAAAAATAGTTTAGAATTTTTGTTTTAGCTTTTTTTTTTTAATTAAAATACTAACATGACATTTTTAAAATGCTAAATTCAATTTTCTTAATATTATTTTAATGGCCGCATCAACATTTCGTGTGCTAGTAGTGCAGTCTGTCTACCACGTAAATAATTTCTGTTGGTAAGATGATGGTAAGAACAAAAATGGAACGCGTTTTTCATTTTAGAAATTAAAAGCGGTAAAAATGCAAAATTGACCCTCTAACTTTCACTTTTTTTCATTTTAGTCTTCTAACTTTCAGTTTTGTCAATTTAGTCATTTAATTTTCAATTTTTGTCAATGTAGGATTCCATAATTAAAAAAACATTTAAGGGGAACGATGTCAGCTCTCCTTTTCCTACGACTATAGCCTCCATTTTCACCATAATAGAAAAAAGAAGAAACTGGTTTCTGCTTTGGTTTTGGATGGAGCTGATTTGATGCTTTTTGTTTTTAGTTGAGCTTTTGATTTTAGCTTTTAGAAATGAATCATTGATAATATTTTTTCCAGTCATTTCTTGAAAACCAAAAAACAGAGAAGGAAAATAGTTTGGCGATGAAAGACAATGAAGACGCTAGCGAATGGTGTCGTAGCTGCCTCCGCCATGTTAGCATCCAATTCTTGCAAAGGTCATCTCTCTCTCTCTCTCTCTCTCTCTCTCTCTCATTGAAAGAATTGGTGGACCATGGATTAAATAGTATTTAGTTTGTTTTTGTACGGACTATCTAAGCTAAAAATAGTCTATTCATAAATTTTTTTTCTCTTTTTTTGATTTTATCGGGAAACAAACGGGAAACTAGTAATACAGAGAGTTAATTAATAAATGATGAGTGCAAGTTTTTTATTTTTTTTCCTTAAATTTTAATTTCGAAATTAAAAAAGAAAAAATTAAAAAAAGAAAAACAGTATCATTTCAGTGACATTAACGGCAGCACATAACTAGGGTTTAACAGAATCCTGCATTAACAAAAATTGAAAGTTAGAAGACTGAATTGACAAAATTAAAAGTTAAACTGAAATGAAAATATTGAAAGTTAAAAAGTCAATTTTGCATTTTTGCTAATAAAAAAGTATGGGTCAAAATAGAAATGAGCCCTTCAATCATTTTTCAACATTGCAAAAAGTCAAAACACACTTTTGCATTCAAACAGTCAGTTTTAAATTCCAGGAAAATGAAATGTGACTTGTTCGTATAAAAAAAAAAAAAAATGTGACTTTTCCACGTGGCAACCACCAATTGGAGAACCCCATTGCTTGAAATACTATTATTATTATTATTATTATTATTATTATTATTATTATACAACTTAAATTTAAGCCGGAAGATTTTCGCAATTCTCCCAGAATTTGCAAGGCAACTTCAAACTCCTTGCTATTACATATTCTGCGACGTGGCAATTTGGAGTACAGAATTTAGCGTGTCAACTTTGGTTTTTGAACTTTTCCCAATAATTAATAACCATTTTTTTTTTTTAAGAAGAAGATTGGAAATATTATTAAGAAAATTAAGTTAAAAACGGCTATAGTTGTAGAGTTGAGGTGAGAAGGTAGGACTTGTTTGGTTTGGTCATAATCCAATTTTTATAACTTAATATTCATAGCTCAAAATTGTTTCTCAAAAAAAAAAAAAAAAAATCTTATATTCAAAACTTATAACTTATTACACGAATCTCACTTTTTTACAAAAATTCCAAAATTCATGTTTGGTTGTATAACTCAATCACCTTATCTCAAAATTTAAATTTTGCTTTTTGTCAAAATGGTGGAGCCCACACATCACATCAGATAGTTTGCTTAATTATGGTTGCTACCTTGTTTCTAAAAAAAAAAAAAAAAAAAATTTATGGCTGCTACGCGGGGCGTGATTTTCTCTTATACCTTTCAATTTTCAAAGGAAATCTTCTCCCGCACGCCTCTCTTCCCTCAATAGTCTGATCCAATGAAATCCATGACTTGTCCGACACGTTGTTTGTTTCCTTTCCCACGTATAAATACATGAAGGTTCATATAGCATATGGTGTACAACTCAAAGAGCAAAGAAAAAATGTATGTGACAAGGCCTCTCTCTATGTTCCAAAAGAATCCTTCGGCACTCTCATGGCCACCCCCTGAAGGTCCAAATTCTGGTATTTTGGTCATCGAAGATGAAGAAGCCGAGCAGTATACTTGTTTTGGATTGTGTAAGAGTGATGAGCTCAAGGACTTGCCTTTCCCTCAGAACAAGAACCTAAAGCTTCGCTATTCATCAGGCGTTGGCAAGGACCAACATGCCTCTTATTTTTACGCAAACTTAATCCCAGTTCTTAATCAGCCGTTGTCTTCCAATCGGTACTATGTCATAAAGAGACGTGGAAGCCATAAAGGGTATGCGTATATATATATTATATATCAAGTTGAATTCAATTTTCAGTATTAATAATTTAATTATTAATTTTATAAGAGATATAATATTTTCATAGTACTGTTCTGTCTCGCTTTAATATTAGTAGTTTTCTTCAAGAAATTATTTTGTAATTAAAAAATAAACAGTGATATGAAATTTGAATGTTGCACCTTGCTTTAAATCGTTTGAGCTCATTGGCCTTGTACCTTAATTGCCCTTTTAATCCACTAAATAATTAAATTTTATACATAAAGCATGAGTTTATGGATCAACTAGTACATGACATTCAAATTAACACAAGATTTGCTGTGCATATTAAGAATAATGAGAACATATAATCCAAAAATATCTATAAATTATTTAGATTTTAAGTTTTTTATATTTTAGAATTATACATAAAGCATGAATTTATGAATCAGATAGTACATGATATCCAATTAACTTGAAAGTAGGTGTGCATATTATTAAGAATGAGAAAATATAATCTCATGGTAGAATCTTCAAAATTTTAATTCAATAAGAAAGAATTATAGTAGGTGTAACTAATTATGATTTATGATAGTTATTAACATACATTTATTATGATTGTGCTTGCATGTGATATGATATGACAAAATTTTACTGGAGGGTAATAAAATTTGAGCTCAATTAAATGAATATATGTGTGTGTGTGTGTGTGTGTATGTATATATTAAAATTATGACATGTAAAATTATGAGTTTGAAGAGCTTATAGGACAAAATATTGTGAGAATTAAAAGCCAAACATTATCATGTGTGTGTGTGTCTATATATATATATATATATATATCATGCAAAGACATATGTACTTCAAAGGAAGATTTTGCTAAAGTGTTGGCTTATTGGCAATATAAGCTAATTTTATCAAAATATTAATGTTAATATATCAACTTCAATTGGCCTTTTATCAGGGAAGCGTATCAAAATTCTAAGGAGGAGGATATGGGAAGCTGCTTTTGCTTCAAATATGTTAGTGATGTAACACCAAAACCTTTGGAACCCAACGACATACACCAGCAATTTGAGATTCATCGGATCGAAAGAGGATTTCAAGGGGGTGGTTTTGTTGCTAAACCTATAACACCGGATGGGTTTCCTCCAAAGTTCCTTGGAAGAAAAGGGTGGGAAGTGCATACCTCAACTCCTAGCAATTTTCGATTAGGTAATGCACTAGGCCTAGATAGTGCCCTCCGTGCTCGCCTTCCAGAATTCAACTTCCCGCTATCATGTACGAGTTCTCAACCAGTGGTTGTGGGAAAGTGGTATTCTCCTTTTATGTTTATTAAGGAAGGAACATTGAAAGACCAAATGAGTACATCAATGTATTACGAGCTGACGCTTGAGCAAAAGTGGGAACAAATATTTGCACGTGAAAATAATGGGAGCCAAGGCAATGTTGTTGATGTGGATGTTGTTCTTCCAAGAGAAGTGGTTTCAGTTGCTGGGAGGGAAGTTGTGGATGTAAAAGTGGTCAATGGAATAATGTGGTTCAAGGGTTGTAGTATAGAGGGACAAGAAACAAGTGTGGGATTGAGCTTGGAAGTTTTTGAGAGAATGAAGTGGGAGCAGGAAAGGGTCGGATGGGTTGGGGGGAATGATAGACAAGTGAGCTTGAAAAGAGTAGAGGAATTTGGAGGGACGGGTAGGTGGGGGAAATTTGGTTGTTATATTTTGGCAGAGAGATTTGTGCTAAAGCGAATGGACGGAAGCCGTATATTAACTTACGAATTCAACCACATTAACAAGATTCAAAGCAAGTGGGAATGATTCTTCATATCTTATTAAATATTGTAAAATTCATTTAATTTTGTGCATGTGTGATACTGAATTTTCTTTTTTAAGAAAGTTTCAATTTTTTTTTTTTTTTTTGATACGAAAGTTTCAATTTATTACGTCCATGTGTGATATTGAATTTGCTGCATGTGTGATACTGAATTGTATACCTATTTTGTTTACTTCTCTTTCACATTATTTGATTTATTGTTTGCTGTTTAACTATCAAATTCTTTTTTTCCCATTGCTTTTAGATATATTCATATACATATATATATATATATATATTTTTTTTTTTTTTTTGAAACATGTGTTAAAAAAAAAAAAAACAGGTGGAAAATGTGCTAAAAATATCATTTTGTTAGGAATGATTTATACAAATACCAAAAAAAAAAAATGTCATTCTTTTGCTGTTTACATGCATGAGTATGGCTGTAAGGTTATGCTAATAATCTTAACCATCGGTTTAAACTAGTGTTCTCATTTTAACATACAACTAAAACACCTTTTTGATCTATGCTGACATTATTTTCAATATGGTCCTTAAGTTTTCTCAACTTTTATTTTAGTTCCTATGCTTTTAAACTTTTTGTTGTTTTGCACACTATCATTGTTTTATTTACTAAAACTACTATTTTTAAACTACGCACTAGTGTAGCCTATTAGCTATGTAGGTATTTTCAGTCAAGGTGATGACGATAATAGCCAAAATGAAAGCTTCAAAAACTTAAGGACCAAATTGAAAACAATGCCAAAATATATGGACAAAAAGGTATTTGGCCTACAAAGAAAATACTTACCTTAGCAAATTGAGAAAATTTTTCATTAATGCTACTGCTTCATGTGTCGTCAGAAGAGCATCTTGACAAATACAATGCTACTACTGTGTCATTGACGTCCCAGTACTGCAACATCCCTTGAATCAGGTTGTATCACTACAAGAACTATTTTCAACGGTCGAAACTATTGAAAAAAGTACTAAAAATCGTTGAAAAAAGTATTTTTGATGGTTGAAATGACCGTAGAAAACCGTTATTAAAAACCATGTCGAGAACATTTTACTATAGCCTACACAACCGTTGAAAAAAGTGTTTACACATTTATCAACAGTTAATAAAAGTCGAAATAAGTATTTTCTTTTTAAAAAAAAATTTGGACGCGCTCTTTCACTTTAATCAAAATTTAATAATCTGATTCAAAATATAAATGTAAACACAATTGTGCAATCCCAAATTGAATTTCAACAGCCTATCAACTACATTTATAACACAATGAAACAAACTGTACAAATTACTCCCAATAGATCCTAGGCCTAAAGCCAAAATTACCACCCAACCAAACTAGCAGAACAAGAGCTGAGACACCACACAACAGCCACATGCACATTCATTTAATTACCTTATCCATTATATTTGATAAGGAATTATCTCCTCTCCATTACAGCACAATGTACACTTAGAAGCCATGGCCTTTTTTTGTACTTTTTTAGAGCTTTTCCCCAGCAAGTGTCATTACTTCTCCGATTGCAATCTTGAGCCTCTCATCTTCCTTCTTCAGTGCTTCATTTAAAGTTGTATGAAAACAGTCATACAAAGTGCATTGCCACTTAGTAACTTCTCTTGCTATTTTATATTGAACAGGTAACACTAAATAATAGATGGCTAGAAGTCAAAAGTATATGGGTAAGATCCTCTGCACCTATTAGATTAGCAATATGAGGTAATAGTAGACAAAAGAGGGGCCAAATTAAGTACCCATAGAAGCAAATTATTGCATTGGTATACAACATGGATCAATACCAAAGTTGCTTAATTTTTAAAAGGTATCAAAAGGGAAATAGCATAGAACCAGTTTCGGCACTTTTATAACATTGAGCATCAAATAGAGATAATAAGCAGTGGAAATACTAAATATTCAAGAAAAATGTACACAAAGAAGAGAACATAGATTGACCTATAGCATGAAAAGACAAGGACATGCCCATTAAATTTTATTTTATTTTTTATTTTTTTTTTATTTTTTTAGTTCTAATAAGAAAAATTTGGAAGCAAAATTGTTTTGAAAGTCAGTACCTTTTGTTTAATTCGATGGCTGTAAAATTAATATTGGATTTGCCACTTGAAACAAAGCTATCATCAACTCTACAACTTGTTTTAATTGACAAGCTTGCTTTTGCCATCTCCTGTATCTCCTTCACACATATCTCATCCAATGTTACTCCAAACTTCTCAAGCCGTCTCTGAGGAAGAGTCGCTTGTTTATCAAAATTACTACAGTTCCTAACTTCAAAATCTTTTAGTACTAAGCTCCATCGTAATTTCTCTAGTTTCTCTGCCAAGTCAAGGATCTTTGTCTCCAATACCACACTCACATCCTCTCCTTCACAAATATTCTCCTACAAAGCAGAAACAAATCACCAAACCAAGATACCAGTTTAAATTCATGTTAACCAAACTTGGCATGCAATTTAAGCAATTAAAAGATGCCAAATTACTATAATCTATGTTTAATTGCAGAACATTATAGGAAAAACAAAAAAAGAGGTCAGGCCTTGAGCTTATTTGCTAAATTAGGAAAAAGTGGGACAATTTAAAATTAAAATTAAAATTAAAAAGAATCAAAATGACCAGGCTATTACTTAATAGCTGATGATTCAATATTCAAACTGCCCTGTCTTTCCCTAAATATGTTTTATCAAGTAAATGCATATGGTGACAAAATGACCCATCTACTTATTGTAATAGGACAAGCAGGAAACTGATACCAACAGTTACCAAAGCAGGAACCAAGTAAAATATTCTTTTCAACCCAAAAAGGTTAAGCCAAATTATTCAAACCTAGTCATATCCCAAGTTCCCATACAATATTACTCAGATCGAGAGAAGAACTGTTTGTACTTTGTTTGGTTGCTGAGAGAAAAGAACAATTAAGGGAAATAAAAACACTTCAAATCCAATGCCTTTTAAATTATTCTCCTTTCAAGAAGCCAAAACCGTTTCTTTCTTCTTCAAAAATTTCTTGGCAAAACAATAGTAACATTAACTCAAACAATGATTTTTTTTTCAGGCTCCAAGAGTTGTAAAACACTATCCTAATTCCACCCTTGACACTGACTGAACAAAAATAAATAAATAAATGTAAATATATCCAAACCACCTAATTCTTTACTGAAAGGTGATAATAAGCACAAGACTCCCACTTCTGCTAACTCTAAAACAAGAATAATGTTTGATCACCCCAAGGTCCCACCCAAGCAACCCAAAATCATAGATTGTACATAACTCCATCAGTGGAATAATCTTTCCCTATTTGGCACTCTCTTCCAATAAACATATCTTTGATCTGCCCTAGGATAGAGTCCACCAAATGAGATTGAACTCTATATGTGAAATTCAGGTACTTAGTCTAATGTGTAATTGTTTTCAAATTATGAAGTTAAGAAACAAAATAAAACAATTCACCTCATTGGGAATGAAATTAGGATAGACACCATTCCATAAGGGAGGGCGCTCTGACGTCATTACTAGTCCTTTGAAACGTGAATTAGAATTAGAACCCTTCCATTTTGCACATTGTATGAATCAGAGTGGAACTGAAGGCATCCCTCATTCTTGTTGGAACCATTACCAAGTGAAGGAGGGACATCCCCTAATTCAGATTGAGATTGTGGTTGCCACTTGCACCAAGTCACATTCATAGACATTTCAACAACTACAAATTTCTTTTAAGTTTCACAGACATGCTTAACCTATTATGTAGGTGTTTTCATGTCAGAAGAGATGTTTTGTTAAAAGTCGTAATTGGGGGATTTGAAAAGTTGTTCCTTTGTGTTCAATGTATAATTTTGAAGAGAAAAGAATGCACTTATATTGGGGAGTAATAGTTATGCATGGTAAAGCTGAAACTGTTATTTTTTAAAACCTTATATGAATGAACTTTCGACTACTCATGTCTTTTGTGCCAGAGCTTTCATTAAATTCTTTGTTGTAATATATATATATATATATATATATTTTAATTCTTTGGGTAGCACCACCTTGCTTTTTTAACATTGCATCTACTTAAATCCTTTAATCACACATTTCAAACCAATACCATCATACAAACTATAGAGAATCCCATCCCAAAGTACCCAAACCAGCCACATACCAACACATAATTCACAACAATCAAAATCCCCACATACTACAATACAACAAACTTCAATAACAAACACTGATAAATTTGAGAAATGGAAATGAGAATGAAAATACTGCCTTGGAAGCAACTAGACCCCTAAGTGCCCTCTAAGAGAGACCACTCCCTACTCCCAAATGCTCCATTGAAGGACCAACTTTCACTGTTGATAGTTGAAGCCCCTAAAATGAAGGCAAGTTCCTCGTCGAAATTGAGGATGATGTAAACTGAGCTGTAGCTATTTCTGGGTCTACTCTCTAATCCCACAAAAAAAAAAAAAAAAAAAAAAAAGAAGTTTACTTGACCAACTAAATCCAAACACGACTCAGTAGAATTAATATACACAAAAAAATTATAGGAAAGTTAAGAGGAAAAAATGACAACCTCTCTTAGAGACAGATTTAAAATTAAAAGAAATAACATAAATAATGTAAGATTCAAATTCTGAACTGCAAAATGGATTGGCATCATGATTTTTATATAATTTTTTAATATTCCATCAAATTCTAAATTTCCCAAATTACATTAACAGCAAAAACAATAAACGAATAACTTCTATATCTTTGTTCAAGTCTTGTTCCCAAATCAAGGTATTGACAAAGCAAAATCAAGCATTACCTGATGATCAAGACTCAATTTCAATTTTAACTAGCATTTTCATTGGTCAAGAAAGTAAACTTCAGTGGGGGTAAAAAGCAATTCAGCCATTTTTGTGATAATTAAGAGCAATTAAACAATAATTCCAGATCTGCAGTTTAATTATAAAGCTGTATAAAATCAAATTTAAGAATTGAAAAAAAAAATACAAAGATTGAAGGTTAGGTTTTTATGGAGACTAAGCAATTGGACTCATCAATGAACATATAGAAGATACTTAATCGGAGGGATTGGATTGGGGAAAGTGTGAATATATAGAAGATCTAGAAGTAATAGTACCAGCATGGTGAATCTAAAACAAAGAGAAATCAACTGAAGCCAAGAACTTTGTTTGGTTGCTGAGAAAATAATAGAGAAATAGAAAGTTTTCTTAGCAACAACTGAATAAGGAATGCAAAAGCGAGAGAGAGAGAGAGAGAGAGCCTATGAGAAAATGCGACCACCAAGCCGATTGGGTTTCTGATGTGAGGTACAAGAGAGCGAGAGCGAGAGCTAAAGTGAGAGTGAGAAACAGAGCATGTAACGTATTTTGGCTTGTGAGATACTGTAGCTTCTATATAACATGGTGTTACTTATTTTCAACAGTGGTAAACGACTGTTGATGAAAACTTTTTATCTATATAATTTTTTTTGACCCCTTTTTTTCAACAGTGTTGAAACTAGAAGAAAAAGCTGTTTTTTTTTTTTTTTTTTTACCCTTATTTCAACGGTTATGTCAACCATGGAAATAAATATGCTAATTGTCTTGCTTTTACTCCACAATTGCGTATAACTATAGAAAATTAAGGTTTATATCAACAGTTTTTAGTGACAGTAGATAAAAACATGTTGAAAACATGGTGTTTGTAGTGTATAGACTTGTTTTATGGTGGGCAAGGACCATAGGTTCCAAGTCTATACACTACAATGTTCCAAGTCTATACATTGTAGCGTGTAGACTTGGAACCTATGGTCCTTGCCCACCATAAAACAAGTAACATCCTGACGGAAGGAGAGTCATGTCTGCATTCCAATCCTATTTCATTTAAGGTTCCAAGAAGTTTCGAGACTAGCTATTTCAATCTCTCTCTTTTTTTCTTTTTCTTTTTTTTTTGGGAGGGGTGGGTGGGTTGGGTTGAATGGACTTTGACTAAGTTTGGTAGCTTGATCAGGTTTGGGGAGAGAATCTGCATACTTGTTGGGTTGAATAAATTTTTTGGTCGTGTATTTGTCTAAATCTATATATTTGGTATTGGTAAAGATTTTTTGTTGAATTTTTGTAGGTTGTGTTTGGATGGCAACATTTGAATTTGGATTTGGATTTGGGTTTGAAATTCATTGATTTAAAATTCCTTGATTTGAAATCCATTGATTTTAAAATTCCTTGTTTAGGTCTCTTTAAACAATGATGGATTTGAAATTTTATTGTTTTGACACCTAAATTTGTATTTGGATTTGGATTTAAGATTTAATAAAATATATATTTTTTAATTATTCTTTTTCTTAATCCTTCAACATTTTAATTTTAGTAACATTTTTAATAAATACATGAGGTAATGAAAAAACTATTAATAATCTAATTGACAAGATGATGACTAAATATCTTTCATCATAGCCAATTAAAAAAATGCCTTGCCAACTATTGACAGCTAACATATTTTATATCGAGAGAGAGAGAGAGAGAGAGAGAGAGAGAGAGAGAACCAAATGCATGAGTTTTTTTCACGACATTCAAAATCTCAAACTAAAAATTATTCTAGAAGTTCTTAACAAATAAAAAGTTATATATATATATATCAATAAAAACATATTAAATGCCCAAAATATAAGTCTTTTACACAACTTCCAAAATAACAAACTAATGAGGACCAAGTAGAAGGTTGTGGTTGAAGAGAGACTTTTCAAATACTTAAAGTCCTTTGCACCTCAATGCATTAGCTTCTCAACTATTTTGAATATTTCAAGTCACGTGAATCCAACACCTTTGAAACCTTTGAATGTATCTTTTCACCAAAAGATCGTGGTTGCTCTTGATTTTTCTTTGTTGTGTGAATTACTCTTTTAAAAAGGAACAATACTGTTTAAGAGAGGAACCAATATCTGCAAAAATTCAACTAGTGGATTTGTCCTACTCCTTTTTCTTTGGCAAGGTTCAATTGCATAACTTGTTGATACCGAATGTTAACATGGTTGTCGTGCATTAGGAGAATTCACCACATTGTCTCTTCCTTGTATACTTCTATTTCCTCTCAACTCCACTATGTTTTCGTTGAGTAGAATATCTTTTCTATCATTGGTCATTTTTGTCTCTGTTTATTTTTTAAAATACAAACAATCAGAATCTATAGCTAATTAAAAAAAAAAAAAAAAAAAAAAAAAAAAAAAAAAAAACTCATGCACTTAATGTCACTATAGCATTCTCAGAAACTAATATCAGGAACAACTAAGAAGCAATCCTAATTAGCACATATTAATCTTTCCATAAAAAATATACCTTGCCTGTATGACCTTGTAGTGTTCTCCAGCAAACCAAATCCATTGGTTTGAAGCTAACCGGGGTCCAAGCCTAAGACCTAGCATACCCGGAACTTGTAAAATTTGACACAAAAACCAACCAATTTAAGAAAAACCCAACACACACACACACAAAAGGCAAAAACATTGAAAAAAAAAAAAATGAAAAAAAAAAAAAAAAAAAAAAAAAAAAAAAAAACAGAAATTTAGTACCACTTTCAACCTTTGCAAGCTTAATGGGAAAACTATCTATATTTTGTAGTGGTAAGGTCTTAGTGTTATTTTAGTATTTGCATGTGTTTGGTTTTGAGTTAATGGTCAAAAGCTTATTCTGAATATCCCTCCTTGTGAGTTCGTGACTAGGCTAGTGACAAAAGTACCTGATATCTACCTTCAGTCAAGGTTAAGGTTCAATCACAATGGTGTACCACCTTTACATTATCATCATGAAGATTACAAACCATTAAGAAGGTGATAAATTATGACTATGGAGCATTAGACGGATACAAATTATAGTCGGAGAAAGGGGTAACAATCTAGACTACATCATTTACTCCGCATAAACTCATTCATTTTGAAATTTTTTCAAGGCAGTTTGAATGGAATGGTTTATATTGATGCTTTGAATATTTAACTTGGACATTAAATTAACTATTAATAACAAAATTTAAGATTTTGATAATTTCTTGGTCAAATAAATGTTAAAGTCTGTATTTCTAATATTTTTGGCAAATTACAACAAACTCACTTATGGTTTGACTCAAATTTAAGTTGTCTACCCGTAGTTTGAAATTTGACATTTTACCCACTTGAGGTTAGCTCAGTTAGTGTCCTATAACCCACTTCTATTAAAAATAGAACTAAATGTGTAATTTTGCTCAACTTTTGTGTGTCTTTCTTTCCCAAAATATAAAACACATACAAAAATAAGACAAAACAATATCAAAAAGTGAGGGTTTTATAAAAATTAAGAACCATCAAAGCTCTAGCTAAAAGGACTTCTTTCTTTATGTTGGAGATGAATCTTTCTACAAGCACTATACATCCACTATCAAGCCTTCCACTCCAAATTAAAAAAACAAATAGGAGATCTTTAGAACAAAATAGACAAAAAGTTAGGTCCAGAAGACGTGGATTCTTCTCAATAAAAGACTTTGCTTCCTTTTCTCTACTTTGAACTACAACAGCACAAATGACATCAATTCAAGCCAGCTCTTATACTTCATTTAAATTGTTTATCCAAAACTAAAAATAAATGACCTAGTTCATTCCAATAATTAATCTCTATTCTCTTTGCCAATCAACTTCACCCTTGAACAGTCTATATGGATCCACAATACAGCTTTTAGAACCTAACCATCCAGAAAACTAATATCGTGTTAAGTTCCACAATTGTAGACAAATTATTATTAATCATTATTGATTGGTCAAATAGGTCTTCAAAATGCTAGTGGCATTGATAACAAACTTTGATACGATGGATTTCAACAGTGAGGTTGGAGAAAAGACTTTTCAGGAAGGGAGCAAGACTTAGGTACAATACTTAGGTGTTGTTCCTTAAGTTCCCCTCTTAAAGTTCTATTATGTGGATTTTTTGTCATAGAATAAAAGTGTATTTTTTAGTTAAGTAGTTACATGGCTGAATCTTAAAAGGGGGAACCTAAGGAACAACACCTAAGGTACTGTACCTAAATTTTGTCCTTTCAAAAACCTCTAAAACCACTCACTGTGACAAGGAGCTCGCCTCTTTCAAGAGTTGCTTTATCTTTCCACGTAAGTGTATTACCATAGCATTAGTGGATACTCCCTGCAAAGAAACCACATGACCAAAAAAGAGTATTTTAATAATAGACAACTTAAGTATAAAAACCTCCATTTTTTATCTTGTTTTTGTAAGTGTTTTTTGTTTTGGGAAGAGAAAGACATAAAAGTGGAGCAAATTACACATTTAGCCCTATTTTTAACAAATGTGGGTTACAGAACACTAACTGAGCTAACCTCAGGTAGATAAAGTGTCAAATTTCAAATCACAGGTATGCAACTTAAATTTCAATCAAACCACACGTGTGTAAGTTTTAAAATTTGTATCACTAACTCATACAAGTAGCTTTTGGAAATCTTAGCTCATAGAAGCATTTCATCAAACACTTTGTATTTCTACTAGTCCAACCTTGAACTCCAAAAAACATAAAATATAAATCAATAATTTCTTAACAAAACTAAACCAACCTAGTTCTCATCCTTACTAGAAGATACAAACCCACAAAACATCAAAAACAAATCAAGCAAAATTAAATCAACAATTATATATATATAGAGATTCGGCGGTATGATGCTATCATGTCACATACCTCTGATCTTCTTGTTAGCAAGCTCTTCTTGATGAGTTCTCATTCTTAATCCTATGGACTTGACAATATATGTATAGTCAAGATAGTCTAGTTACTCTAGTCTAGTTGTTGTACAACATGTACTCTTTTTATGCAAAGTGATAGACTATAAACAACGATATCATTAAAGAAATTCACAAATAATATTAACCACAAATGTATAAAATGTTCTCTAACTTAAGGGCGATATATGTTGATGCGTCTATGTCATAACATAATATCCCTTAGAGTGTTTACATAACACAAATATATTTTGGAATTCCTTCTCAAAATTAAAGTAGTCGATATTATTTAGAAATGTTTGGAATAGTGGGTCATGATTATTATTTGTGAATTCATAATCAATTATATGCTCATGGGATTTCCCCTAAAAAGATATCTATTTTTTGACAAACTATAACATTTGAGATGTGTTTTTTTTTTTTTTTTTTTTTTTTTTTTTTTTTTTTTTTTTTTTTTTTTTTTTTTATGAACTATAACATATGAGATGTTGATAAAAAGAAAACAATGTTTTGCACATGTACTTAATTAGTTGGGCTTGTGCTTATGCTAAAATCTAGAATTTATGCATGTCGTGCTCCATTTTAAACGAGCAATTAAGGACTTCAAGCTCAAAAATATCTCGTTTCATGCTTTTAAGTATCCAAAATTGGGATCTTTAAACTTTGGAAAGTCAAAAAGTAGCTTCTCTTATTTTTAAGCCTGTAAGGAAATTTTAAAATTGATGATTTTCTTGAAACTTTCCTTTTAAGTTTCTAGGATTTTGATGGAATAATAAGAGGGACTATCTTAAAATCATTTAAGATTGACAGTGAAAAATAGGCATATTCCCACGCAAATAAATTACACTCAGTAAAGTGTTTAAAAGGTTTTGAATCCCGATGTGTTAGCCTATTCCTTCACAGATGTGAACCATGCGGAGTTCTTGTGTGAGATAAACAAAATGCATTATTTGAGTTATGGTGTAAGAGAAAAATTGATTTGTGATTTGCCTAGGATTGGCCTTGTGAACAATGGTTTAAGTCCAAACTAAAAATCATTTGAACTTTTAGTTAGAGCTTAATTGTGTTTTATGTGGTTGTTTAGATTGGGACAAATTAAATTGGGTAAATGATTGCGGTTTGCTACCCACCACCTTTGGCGTAACAACATTTATGGGACATAAATTTTGATTTGATTCCATATGGGATACACATAATTCTTCTCCGTAACAATAGTTACGATAAATATTTCAAAAGAATTTGATTTGTTTTCTATTTTCTATCATTTTCATAGTTGACTTCCTTAATAGGCACTCTCCTTAATTGGTACCATTCTTTATTAAGCAACTTTCTAGTATACTTCTAGAAATTATGTTGCCTAATGCAATAATGAGTATACAATTAAAATTATATACATGGCAGTTGGCTTTCCTCAACCATTTTCTTCTTTTTATTTTGCTTAAATTTTGTAGACAATAAATGGTCTTTTAATGTGGCAAAACTGTAATGATATTGTTTTTATGCCAAAAACTTGTATTTTCAAATGCAATTTGACCTCACCTCTTTAATACCTAAAATTGGGGTCTTTAAGCTTGGTAGGACAATAGACAACTAGGCTTTTTCTAAATCTAAAGCCGGTGAGGAAAGCATTTTAATTTAGAAAATTTTTAGAGTGAGGCAATCCAATATTTTGAAAGTAGTTTAGCATGAAATAAAAAGAAGCCACATGCCAAAACAATCATATAAACACTGTTGCAACTTGCAAATATTTGGAGAGCTAGAACGAGAAATGCATAAATCTGACCTTAAGACCTAAGAACTGGGTCATACCCTTGGAGCCTGTTGAGGTCACTTGAATTTTGTGGTCTTCTTTTGTTTTGTCCATGCCTCACAATGAGCCACCCACTTGATTGCCTCCACCTTTAGATGCAAATGGATGTTATGTTTCTCTGTTTCAATGGTGTGGGCCCTAAATTTAAAGGCCAAAGGATTTGAGACGTTGCGTCTTGGCTCTCACATCATCGTCTACTTGTTTGGTTGACAAGTCATGCTTTGAAGACGAAGGTGTCTTGGTGATGCCTCTTTATCTCCCTCATCTCAACCCAATCGTAGATTAAATGAAATGAGCATGGGCAAAATGAAGAGATGATCACAGGGTATTATCTCATGGGATACTCTTAGATCGGTACTTTTGTATTCACGATTCTCCATTGAACTGAGTGAACCCATTGTTGCAGGAAGAGCTAGATGACTAATCACGTTCCTACAGACGACACCAAATTAATGATTCCAAAATCGTCAATTGGGTCACTCGTCCAATCCGAAGCTCTTGACGATCTTGTAGGACTTGTAAGATAAAGAGAGTTGATCGAAAAGACCCTCGGATTGTGTCCAGTGGGGGAGCCTCTGATCTTAAGTTAGTATCAACCCATATCTTTCGTATATAGATGGTATTTTGTAGTAATTTTTTGACGTATCTTAGAGCATTTCTAATAGCTTAGGTAAAAGCAAAATAATCTCTATAATAGAGAATGAGACACAAAAAATGGTCTCCAATGGATTCTCTAAATCATGATTTTTTTTTTGGCTCATGAACAGTAACTCATCAAATCTGATAGGCTACTATACATTAGTAAAAGAATAAAAATAAATAAAAAATTAGCAAAGAAAGGAGTGGGGATAGGGGTATGGGAATATGTATTTTAAAAAATGAATAAATAATGAATGAAGAAATAATATTTAAATGAGATAGATAAATGATAGAGAATCTGTTGGAAGATATATTTGAAAAAGTAGGTAGGTTAAAGGTAAATGTCACTGTTCATTATCAAAATAGTACAAAAATATAAAGAAACTGCTAAAGATACTCTTAGCAAATGAGGTAGATTATACCTTTTATAGGTAATTTAGGTAGCTGTTAGACATAAATGAGAGTGATTATTACCCTAATTATAACGTTCTTTATCTTAATGAGAGTTTAAGACCTTTGATGGTCGTTATTGAATATATTGAGCAGTTATTCATCTTTCTTTGATGGCGCACTAATAATGCAATGGTCGTCCATTAAGATGGACAATCTTAATGATTTTTATGGTCTCATCAGGATGTAAATCCAGCACATGGTCTTTTATTTTATGTTTACTTGGCGTTAGTAAATCAATTAACTACAAGCATAACCTAATGTCCCTTTTTTATTTTTCAACCTTAGCCAACCTACTCTGGTCCCTCAGCTCTCCTTCAGAGTACCCACAATATTAAGAAGAACCTGTGTGCATATAGGCTGCAGCTTTAAGAACTGTGGGAGCAGCTAACTTGAACATAACCTTTACTTTTGACGATGTTGTCATGATCAGACTAGCAGAGGGACAACTTCCTGGAAAAGGTAAAGGAATTATGGAAATGCAGCACTGCATGAGTAGACATCTCAAGGGAAAAAAGTCCTGGAAAATTAAGGTAATGGTTTTAGACTTTTAGTCTCAGTTAATGCAGCACGCCCACGATCGCTACCGTTAGATGCCCCTTGAATCAATCTTTTGCTATTGGATTTGGGCTTTTTCTCTTTATTCTAACGTTTGTCTATAAAGGTTAATTTTAGCTGGGCTGGGTATGCACGAGGTCCAACTTTTATTAGTTGATTGCATTTTCGTGTACTTTTTGTTGGACGTTTTATCATATTTAAAAAGAAGAAAAGAAAAAAAAGTGTGATGATATGTTTTCGATCAGAAAAATTGGTAATTTACATTGTATCATCAATGTGAGGATTTTTCTCAAAAAAAAAAAAAAAAAAATTAATATAAAATCTATATTGTAAACTGAACATATGTGTACAACATTGTACACTTTGATACGTAAACTAATATTTTTTTTTTATTTTTATAAATATATAAGAAAACAAAGGGCTAGTTCCATACAAGACGGATGAACGATTAGGATGCCTCTACATGGCCATGCTGTCGGTCTTCTCCATGATTGGATATGGTGCCACTTTGAGAGAGAGAGAGAGAGAGAGATATATTGAGGTTAAACGGCAGAACTCTTTGAAATATACTGAACATTACCCACTACCGACACATTGGCCTTTCATTATTTGCTCAAAATGGAATGCCCTAGTTGCTTTAATTGTTTTATTATCACAAGTAACTAGGGCATTATATTTTTAGCAACTAAAGAAAAGCTAGCTAGGTCAATGTATGGGCAATGGGTACAATGAATAGCGTCTACGCATGCACATAACTGCCCCCTGAAATGAGATTTTAATAGAAATAATGTATCTAGAAAATATAAATTCTTTTTTGCTAGATTACTGATTATTACCAAAGTCAAGGAATTGAAAAAAAGAAAATGAAAATGCAAGAGAAATCTTTACTTAAGGACAGGGCAAAACTATATATAGCCTCGAAATCCACGACTCTTCGAAGAGTTAACATGCATGTATGTCCAAAGCAATACCTATCACTTCTTTTGACTTTCTCGAGGTTTTTTTTTTTTTTTTTTTTTTTTTTAATCCCAACTAAAGTTTAACGTAATTAGGCCTTATCAAACGTACGGTATACAATACTAGAATCTACCACTTGCAGTGCTCGTCGGTTGAAAATATTGGTACTGCCCCCAACTCGATCATACTAATTGAAGTTATTATTCCTTGCACGATAAGTATATATATAAAATCAGTTGACCTTATCGATTTGCAGCTTGAATGGAACGAACCAATGGATTTACATGAACATGAATACATGATGACTAATTAGCCGTCTTTGAAATTTTATATATATTACACTAACAAGAATGCCACTGCTTCGGATAAGGTCAAAATTTTGAGCTGTACTATTATTGGCTGAGGTTGGCTCACCCACTTCATAATCATGTGTTTCCTCCTTATCCTAATTACTTACCAAAAACAAAAAATAAAATGTGTACGTCCTTTATCCAATCCAACTACATGTTCAAAATTAAATACCAAAAACAAGTTGAGTTATAGTATAAGCATTAATTGGGAACGGAAAGAGACATAAATTTCTATGAATCTCTCTCTCTCTCTCTCTCAAAATTATCCAATATAATTGTGGCCCAAAAATCCTAAGGAGCTCTACTGTACAAGCCTATAAATCAATTAAACCCCCTGATGATCCGCATCTGAATTCATATTATTAATCCTGCGAACATGTTCTAGATTCAAGTCAGCGGAACCAACGAGATTTCCAACGGCTTAAACAATATAAAAACCACTTCAACACATATCTAACCACCTGCATTATCAATCTACCTCACAATATGGTAAGAGAGTATAAACAACTTGTCGCAATCTTCAAAACTTAAGGTCATAGGTTTGGCCTTTCAAAACTTAAATGAATCCTAAATTTGAATTCTGAATTTACTCAAATTTTGTGGCAAATTTTCAATGAAAAATAAAGATGTCAACTATTATTGCCACCGTTTTCTTGGTGTAACAGAATCCTAGAAAATTAATGCATGTTTCAATCATAACCAAACATTTGAAAATAAATCCTTTGCACTAAAATCATTTTTCACTTAAAATATTTTCTATAATAAAAAAAAAAATATATATATATATATATATTATACAAGATAGAATTATACTCTAACCTAATCTAAGTGTATGTGTGTGAAACTCCTTTCTGGAGACTTGAACCCCAGCCTTTGCCCCCCACACCTTACAAGCGCATTTATACTTGGGGAGTGACCATCGCACCAAACATTTATAATAAAACATTTTATGTTGCAATAAATAGAGTCTAAAACCTCTTGGATGACACAGCAGAATAAAGGAGATAAGATCCTTGTCATTTGTATATGAAATTGATTAACCATTTAATTGTTACATATCTCAATGTATAGGTGATTTTATGTAATTTGAAATCAGTTATTAATTTTGAACTCTTGTTTAGTGGAATGAGAATTTAAAGGATGTAATACCATGTACACTTTTAAGTTTGTCAAAAATATATCTTAATCATGAAATGGTCTCTATCCATTCCAAAGCCTAGTTTGAATTTCTTTTTTTTCCTCTGCGCTTGTGTCCAAAATTTATCCCAAAAAAAATCAATTTAAAGACCTGGTGGAGAGGAGGAAAAAGGCATGTAAAGAAAAATATGTTGGTGAGTTACTTTCCAGGTCTTAAATTGGTTTGTTTTTCCTACTGTTAAAATATATCAAGAAATTACTATAAATTCGTTATTACCATGGATATATATATATATATATATATATATATGCAGATAATGCTTTTTGTAAAAACCATTATTTATTGTGGTTTTGTAATATTATGGGCTATTGTGGTTTTATGTTTACAATATTAAAACCAACACATATTTTTATATATACCCTACATTTGGTCCATTGTAATATACAATTAAATAGAGTAAAAATGTAGTTGCTTATGCTTTTCGTTATGGGCCATTATGAAAGTTGGTTATCAAATTGAACTACATTAACCCTCTTGATGCCACTTGCTCTCTCTACACTACATAATACAGCAGAGGTTTTAGGAATCTCTCTTGTCATTTTTCGGTGTTTCCCTCAATAATGTCACCTTCTGACATTATTTTCATTACCATTCGAGCATTGTCCTTATCAAATCCAAGCCCTCCATAAATTGTTTTGATTCACTAACCACATCACTCAAAAATTTGAAGTTGATCTAACTGAAGTAGAGAGAATCACCCACCAAATCTTGCATCAAGCAGCTAAGAGAAATAGCTACGTCGAGATCACCCGGTGAGTAGATTAGGCTGTTTTTTTTTTTTTTTTTCTCCTCAAAAATAGCCATTCGACTGACAATATTCTCCCTTCTAGATCAAGGTTTTTATATTTTTAGTTGCCGCTTATTTCATTTAAAAGGAAAACAGAAAATAAAAAACTATAAAGTGAAATAAAATCCATTTATGTCGTTAAAAATATTGAGCTTACATCATGAATAGAATTAAAAAAGGGAAAATAATAACACTTTAATTCCTAATTGCATTCTAATAAATTACAATGCTTCAATTCTTAGTTTTAATCTAAAAAAGATAAAAATCACATAAATAAAACTTAGTCTAAAACCAATAATTTAAGTTCGAAGGCTACATTTTGAAATGAAGTGTTTGCGACCTATTCCGCTCAACTTAAATTTGCAATCTAGAACATCATTAATTGCCATGAGTTTATGTCATGAAAACAAGATATAACATCCAAACATGTCACAATCAATAAAAACGTATGTTGTTATCAGAAAAACGGACCTAGTAACTAGGATTTTGAGAATTTGATCATGTTAACATCACCTGAGCAGATGGAAACCCAAATTCTAAAGGCTCGAATGTTCAACATTTTCATCCCATATCATTGAAGAAAAACACATTTTGCAGCAAATTAACTATAAGAAATTGCATTTGAATGAAAACTATATATTTCGGTTTATGAATTTTACCTTGCATGCAAGGCTGGTTTTCCAAAACAGGGTCCCAGGACAAAGGCTCCTTCGGCAACATCTATCTCGCAAGGTATCATTATTTTATTTTCTTATATTTTTCTATAGTAACATATATCTTTAGTAAAACCAGTATAAAAAAATTACAAATTAAACCATGCACCGTTATTAGAGAATATTTGGTATATATGACGACCTATCCATACCTAATGATAAGCTCAATTAATGATAAACCTAGCTTAGCAACGGTATTGGATTAGTTGTTTAATTTCAACTTAAATGATTGGGATTTGTGACTGCTGTGGATAAGTAAGAATCCACATTGTGTTGGGTGAGGTGGCACATGACATGGTAATCCATATAATTTCTTTAAGGCCCCATTGATCTTATCCTCTAATTTCTTGTCTCCAGCAATTTAAGACAGATCTGGGAAGAATGTAAAATTTCCCGACCCCGCCGCTTGGCTCTTTCTGTTACATGATCGATGTATAGCATCAACAATAATTGTGGTACGATTCTTAGGACATCAATAATCATACGTAATGTTTTGGGATGGTTTGAAAAAAACAAACAAAACAAAACAAGAATATTCTCTTAACTATAAGTCATATGTCAATTCCTTAACTTCGAGAGATTTTTGTTTTTTTTGATCAAATAACTTGGAGAGATTTTTGTTTGAAAATATCGGATATATATATATATATATATATATATATATGTAGCTGCTGTACTAAACGAAATACTGTCCTACTTTCCAGGATAATAAATGCATGCAATTTTGGAGAAGGAAGTAGACATGGCTGAAAGGATATGTTTGATGGGGAAACATTGAAAGATGGCAAATTGAACATTTCCTTTATTTGCACGGTGTGGTGAAAATAATGGATAATATTATAAAATAATATGATATAATATAATATGGGGTGATGAAAAGTGAGGGTGGATTGAAATTTCAATCAAGACTCACCAAAAAAAAAAAAAACCATCATCCTAATTTAGAGAAGGTATATCATATATCACATGAAAAATATGTAAAATATTTTTGCCATCACGGTATGCATATAATAATGGAAGGGGGTGGAACTCGCAAGTCACACCACCGTAAAATATGCATATAAAAATTAATTTGTTGATGGAATTATGTAATACATTATTTGCAGAAATCCTCAAATAATATGAAAAATAAATAATAATAATAATAATAATAATAATAATTGATTCTTATGTATAAATCACTAGAAATTATCCATAAATTAGTGCAAATTACATTTCCTTTTCACTTAATTTCTTTCTCAACGAAACAAAAGAAATGAATAACTTTTTTTCTATTCCAACACAATCACGTTCAATAATCACCTATGAAACGACACCATCACATTCATCTACCTTCTCCTAATGATTGTCATTAATTCTATGTGGCACAATCAAGGCCGGTAAGTTTGGAACCCCAAAGCAAGACTTCAACAAGATCTGTGTCGCCAACGAGATCCAAAAGTTTTGCAAAGGAGAGAACCAATCTGGACGACAGAGCTAGGTCTTGATCTGGAGAATGGTCCTAAGTTGAGCAGTGACCTAGATCTCTCTCTCTCTCTCTCTCTCAAGTGGTTCGTTGAACTCAAACAACCAAAAACTAGAAAAGGTAGAAATTCCTTTGACTAGCTATCATTTTGGAGGAGAAGCATTCTCGTGGCTACTAGTTATTCAAGAAGAAGGAAAGCAGTAGACTAGGAAAAATATGCATCAAGACAAGCTTGAAGATAGTTAGAGAGAGAGCTACCCTTGATTAGAAGGGTTAAATTAAGGATGGGAAAAGGTTAGGTGCTTCTATTTTATTTAAGATCATATTTTTGTTATTTGGGGTTGAGTAAATATTGTTAGTGTATAGTATAGACTAGATTAGTCCATTGGGCTCAGCCCAGTATACTGTACTTGTAGTTTACTTATATTACTTGTATTACGCACATACTTAGCCTATATAAGGCTCTCTATTGTACATTATTATTTACACAAAATATACAAATTATTCAGTCTTTCTCTCTCACTTTATATTCTCAACATGGTATCAAAGCCAATGCTTTGACTTTCTGGCACCTATGGTCTTCTCCAGCATCTTTCTACTGCCCTTGCCTTCGTCCAGTGCCCACTGTTAGAAGCAAGTTACCACCGTCAGACCCATAATACCAAAAACTCTCGAATCCAGTCTTTCCATCCATCACCTTGCCAAACTGAGTGCACAAATTGATAGATTGCACAATTCCGAGAAAAAACCAACTCGAATAAACTCCATTAGGCATCGCACACACTTCCACGTGCCACCAAAAAGTTCAGTCTCGCAATAACACGCGCCAATGCACCACCACACAATCTCATGCGCCCACACGCCATTCACTACTGCATCAGCACACATTAGCCGTGTGACGTCAGCATCCATTGTCCTTACCGTCGCCGTTGACTTTGACCGCCATTGACCGAGGTCAAAATTTTTCAAAGGGGTTTATCTTGCTCAATTTTTTGCCTAGATTCCGTTTTTGGGTTTAGTTTCTTCGTTTGAGGTCCCTAAATCCCTCTTTTTGGTCATTTTCTTCATTATAGTTCAACAAAACGAACGAGATATCATACATCCTATCACCATTATGTTGGATGATCCTACTAGCTATCATGCATGGTCTCAGAATATAACTGTCTTTCTCAAGGGTCGTGAACTGTGGAAATATGTGACTAGTTCAATTTCTAAGCCAGTACCAAAACCTACGTCCAAAGCTACAGTTGCTGAAGATGCCTCTAAGACTACTGTTACAACGGATGATTATGAAGAATGCCTAGAGGAATGGGAAAGTATTTAGATTAGGATCTTGTCTTGGTTTATCAATACATTTATTCCCTCTATTCATAATCTTCTTTCTCGTCTTTGAGACTGTTGAAGCTGCTTGGAAATTTCTGGCCGATCGCTATAATTGCACTAATGATTCAAGCCTAGAGTTCCACATTGAATCAAAGCTTTATCAAATGCACCAAGAGATAGGTCAATCTATTTTTTATTTTTATTCTCAGACTTCTACTATGTGGGAACAACTCTTTACTGCAGATCCTACACTAGCGTGTTGAGCTCTTTGTCAAATATCAGGATCGCCGTAAATTTATGCACTTCATGATTGGTTTACATGAGGATTTTGAGCCTACTAAGGCTTCTCTGCTTAGCCGGTCTCCTATTTCATCTCTTGATTCTTCAATCAAGGAGCTCATTTCTGAGGAGAACTGTCAGCCTACTCATCGCATGTCATCATCTGATCATGTATTAGCTGCACCATCTCCATAGCCTCTCATTGCTGCATTCACTACTCCTACATGAATAAACTCTAGGTGTCCCACCTCTCAGTCTTCCAAAGGTACTCGCTACGAGTTTTGCCGTGTCAAAGGTCATGACACGGCAAAACTCGTATGTCCTTGAGATCTATCGATTCCTACAAATCCATCTTTGGCTTCTTCACTTACTATGGCTGATATTAAGGCAGTAGTTCAATAGGTTTTATCCTGAACTTCCACTGCCCTTTCTATCACCTTAGGTAAACAACCTTGATTTTTTGATACTGCATGTTGTAACCATATGACTCCTGATGAATCCCAATTTTCTGATAAGGCACTCTTAGAACACTCCATCACCATTTACACTGCTGATAGAATTCCTATGCCTGTTAGTCATAAAGGAACAATTTTCTTTCCTTGTTTATCCCTTAGTGACACTTTTCATATCCCAAAGTTATCCCTCAATTTACTTTATGTTGGTCAACTTTGTGAATTAGGCATAGATCTTCTATTTACTAATCATGGTATGGATGTGCAGGATCCCCGGACGGGTCAAGTGCTTGGGACAAACCGTAAGGTTGGTCTTATATTTGAGGTTCATGATTTGAAGATTCTTTCACAAGTTGTTTCTGCAGCTACTACCATTGCCACCCCCTCGCCTAATCTATGGCATGCTCATCTTGGTCATCCATCCTTATCTCGTCTTCAGTTGTTAGCTTCTCAAGGTCATTTAGGTTCAGTTCAGTTTCAAAATTTTGATTGTACTTCCTGTCATTTTGGCAAACAAACAAAATTGCCCTATAATAATAATGACTCCTTTTCTTCTGCACCTTTTGATCATATACATTTTGATATTTGAGGTCCTGCACCTGTTCCCACTGAGGGGGGGGGGGATCTAGATATTTTGTCATATTTATGGATGATTTTTCTCAATATACTTGGATTTATCTACTTCACCATAGTTTTGAACTTGTGTCTATTTACCAAACATTTCATAAAATGATTGAAACACAGTTTAATCATACCATCAAAGTCTTTCGATCAAATAATGCTCAAGAATATAATGATAATTCTTTCCTATCATTTTTAGACAATCATGGTACCCTTCCTCAGTGGTCTTGTCCTTACCCCTCTCAACAAAATGGTCATGTGGAACGAAAACATCATCATATTCTTAATGTTATCTGCACCTTTCTCATTTTTGCCGCTCTTCTTGAGCGCTTTTGGGGTGAGGCCGCACTCACTGCTGTGTACACCACTAACCATATTCCTTCACCAACTACATACAAAAAATCACCATTTGAGCTTCTCTGTGGTTAAACCCCTGACTACTCATCTCTTTGGGTTTTTGGTTATGCTTGCTTTGTCTCTCTTCCTCCTCATGAACGAATAAAGCTCCAACCTCATGCTCGTCTCTGTTGTTTCCTTGGTTATGGTGTATCTCAAAAGGGGTTTCACTGCTATGATCCCATTTCCCATCGCCTTCATGTCTCCCATCATGTTGAGTTTTGGGAACATCATCATTACATGAGTCTTCAACAATTTCCTACGTCCTCTTCCTCAAAGTATCCCATTTTTACTGATCTTTTCCTCCTTCTCTATCTTAAACTTATGGAGGATTCTTTGATATCGGTTACCTCTCCAAACAACTCATCTCCAGTTCTGTCCCCGGCATATGACCCACCTGTCTTGGATCCTATGGCCCCACCCTCTCCTTAGTCTCCTGTTAGTCCTAAACTTCGTCGTTCCACTCGGGTAAGTATTCCTCCCCCTTATCTCACTGATTATCACTGCTCTTTTACTTTTGTCACCCTCTATGAACCTTACACTTATCGTGAGGCCCATACTGACCATCTTTGGCAACAAACTATGAACGAAGAACTAGATGCCCTTCATAAGAATTACACTTGGGGATATGGTTGATTTGCCTCTTGGTTAGTCTGTAGTAGGTTGTAGGTGAGTTTACAACATCAAGACCAAGGCTAATGGATCTGTTGAACGATACAAGGCTCGCCTCGTTGCCAAAGGCTTTACTCAGGAGTATGACATTGACTATGAGGAAACATTTGCTCCTGTTGCTCGCCTTACATCTATCTGATGTCTCATTGCTATGGCTACTATTCGTCGTTGGCCTCTTTATCAAATGGATGTGAAGAATGCTTTCCTTAATGGAGACCTCCAAGAAGAAGTGTATATACAACCACCCCCTGGCTATCCACACTCAGGCAATCAAGTTTATCGCCTTCGCCGTGCTCTTTATACCCTCAAGCAGGCTCCTTGAGCTTGGTTTGAAAAGTTTAGCTCAGCTATTGCTCAGCAAGGTTTCACTTTAAGTCCTTATGACACTACTCTCTTTGTCTGAAAATCCTCTACTGGTATCGCTCTTATTCTTCTTTATATTGATGATATGATTATTACTGGAGATAATTCTACAGGTATCCGCTCTCTTCAACAATTCCTTAGTCAGCATTTTGAGATGAAAGATCTGGACACTCTCAGCTATTTTCTTGGGCTTGAGGTTACCTCATCCTTTGATGGATACTATCTTTCCCAAGCTAAATATGCTTTTGATCTTCTCTCCAAAGCTGGTATTGCCGACAACAAGACTGTTTCCACTCCTTTGGAATACAATGCAAAGCTCACACCCTTAGATGGTGAACATATCTTCGATGCTACTCGCTATCATCAGTTGGTTGGTAGTCTGATCTATCTCATTGTTACTCGTCTAGATATTTCACATGCTGCAGGTATGATTAGTAAGTTCATGAAAAGCCCCTCGTTCTGTCCACTATGCTGTTGTTCTTTGGATTCTCTGATATGTCAAGGGCACACTTTATCATGGTCTTTACTACTTCTCTCGAGCTTCATGCTTATTCAGATGTGGACTGGGTAGGTGATTTAACTGATCAATGTTCTATCACAAGTTTCTATTTCTTGTTGGGTACTTCTCTTGTCTCGTGGCGTAGTAAGAAGTAAGATGTGGTTTCCCGTTCTAGTACTGAGGCTGAGTATCGTGCCTTTGCCGACACCACCTGCGAGCTTGTCTGGCTTCGCTAGCTCTTGGCTAACATGGATGCTCTACAGCTTACTGCTACTCCTCTTTGTTGTGACAATCGTAGTGCTATCTACATTGCTCATAATGATGTCTTCCATGAACGCACAAAGTACATTGAGATTGACTTCCATATCACTTGTTAGCATCTCAGGAAAGGCAATCTCAAGTTGTTTTGCATCTCTTCTGCTGACCACCTTCCTAGTCATCTTCGAGATCTTATATCCAAACTCTAGTTGGCTTCCTCCTTGCCACCTCAAGTTTGAGGGGGGATGTTAGTATATAGCTTAGACTAGATTAGCCCATTGGGCTTAGCCCAGTATACTGTACTTGTAGTTTACTCATATTATTTGTACTGCACACAAACCTAGCCTATATAAGACTTTCTATTGTACATTATTATTTACACAAAATATATAGTCTATTCAATCTTTTTCTCTCACTTTATATTCTTAACAAATATGTAAGGATATGATTATTTGTTTAATTTCCAAATTGGAGGTATTGGTTTTCTCGAAATAACAAGCAAAGAATTGTACACATAACAATGAGAGAGATAAAAAAGAATATAATCACTGTCCAAATTTTGAATTGTTAGTTATGTATGGGATCTTTTTCAAATCGGTACTCCTTGTGAGTGCCCTATGGTCCCTTTTGTAATTAGCCATCTATTTGATGTGGTTTTTGAACAAATATATTAGCTCTTAAGTTTCAATAATAAATCCTTCTTTCACAATATATATATATATATATATATTGCTGAGTTGCTATAGCAAAGTAAATATCTGTTGAGGCAATAGCTATACGGAGATGAAAAAGTGACCTTTACACATCAAAATTGATAAAAAGTAAGTTAAGACAGGCATCTTACTCACACACAAGGCGCAAAGGTAATAAAGTAGCAGATAACCTTGCAAAAGTAGCAAAAAACTTGTATGAACCACAGGTGTGGATGGAGGATATTCATAGCAATGTTTTGCAATTTGTGTTTTTTGACAGAGGCTTAATGCCTGATTAATGAAAAGTTCATGATCGTTTTCTCAAAAAAAAAAAAAAAAAAAAAAAATTGATAGAAAGTGAAGTTTGTTGAGCTTAATGTGAATGCACTAGTAGGGGAGTATCGTGGAGAACACGTATCATCCTGTAAGATCTTGATATATTACGGTCAATGTTTCGTGTGCACTCGGGGGTTGAGCCAACTCAGATTAGCCCGGATAGCTAGGCAAAGAATAACCAAGGAACTGGAAGCGGATCGCATCTACATGCAGGTAATTTGGCCCTCGTGAACATCACGTGTATTAGCTATGCGAAGGTTCTTTTGATCTAGTCCCAAGAAAAAAAAAATTAAAATAAAATATAAAAAAAAAAAAAGAAAAAAAAAAAAAAGAGGCAACTTCCAACATGTATAGACATATTTTTGTCATGGATTATCTGGTATAAATTATTTTTGTTAACTTATTTTACTATTAAATTTATTTTTGCTACTATTCATAAGTCTCACTGTATTTTTTGTTACTATTCATGAGTTTCATTGTACTATTTAAGTTGACTTTTACTTTTTATCTATTGTACTTTCAGTAAAAAGTTTTTAATTTTAACAAAATAAGCCGATCTCAAACCGACACATAATGAAATAACAAAAACTTGTGTTATGTAAATATTCCTGAGACTTTTTTATTTTTTTTATTTGAGCAACAGATTCTTGGGACTTTTTGGATATATATATAGGGACTCTTGGAGAATGCCCTTTAGTCAGGGATGGAACTAATTTATATATTACCACAAAAAATTTACAAGTTGACCCATAAAATCTCTAAAATAAAAAATTTATCAAATCATCCATTGTATATCAAGAAAAACCTTTAGCCAAAACATTTGGGCAATTTACAAATTTGGACAAAAAGAAAAATTTACAAAACAATTCACACATCTGGACGATAAGAAAAATAATTAGAACAACCCAATTACAAATTCTAACAAAATAAATTATAAAAACCCAATAACCTTTTAGAACACGCTAATTAACTCACATAACTCTTGATTATAAATTTTTGTTATTAATTTATCGTTCTCAACCTCTAATATCAATATTCCAATTTTCTTTTTAAATTCTTGAACAAAGAAATTCGGTCTTCTTAAGTTTGAATCTTGGTTTCATCCCTGACTTTAGTTCCTATACACCTTTCACATGTGTTCCATGCACAATTCTGATGCACTAGCTCTGTTATCTAAATAAATTTCCCTTCTTACCAAAAAAATAATAATAATAATTTGTAACTCTTGAATGATTAAAAAAAAAAAAAAAAAGATAACAAAAACGAAGCAAGACAGCACTTTTTCGACGCAATTGGCGTTGATCTCTCGCGCTTTTTTTTTTTTGGCTGAATAATATCTCGCGCTATTTTGGTTGGTTATGTCTTTGACCTGCTATTTCATTATCTGACTCATCTGAGTCTGAGATGAAGATATATAGACGCCATTGGCCCCAGTAGCCTATTGGCACCCAGGTACTCGTGTCTTGATGCTCGGGGGTTCTAGCCCCCGCAAAATCACCTAGCAAAAAAAAAAAAAAAAAAAAAAGATGAAGATATAGACAAAGGCGTTATCCTCATCGTGACATGGGCCATTTTATTCGTGTTTGGACAAGCTTTATCTTCTAAAGATTCTAAACAGTACGTCAGATTTACAAATATGTGCTTTTAAATACCATTTTTATATTTGAACTCAATTGAAGCGAGTACAGGGGCGGCGCTACTCTTTGGTCAGGGGGTTCAAATGAACCCCCTGACTTAAAATATATATATATATATATATATATATTTATATATATTTAATACTTTTTTTAGTTTAATACATTAATTTTTTTATAAATATTTTGCATACCCTGGTTTAAATCTTATGCACCCTTATTACAAGTATTTTTTACTTTAAAGTAAGAATAAGTGTCTGTGAATTGTAAGTGTCACTCTTTATTATAAATTTTTTATTATATGTGTACGAGTGTGTCTAAAATTGATTGTATGCATTACTTTTTTTTTTTATAATGTTATTTGTGTGAAAAATGACGCGTACGTGGATGTTTTTGTGTACAATATAAATATAATATAACTTTATATAATTTAATAATTAGGAAATAAAGAGGATTTGTTACATGAGTGTGTATAATTATCATGTTATAATAACTTGTTGTCATAAAGTTAAAAAAATTCAAAAAAAAATAGCAAAGTTAGTGATTATTCAAGCATTTGATTAGTTAAGTAAATACGTAGTGAATTATTTTATGTATGAATGAATGTTGTTGTATGCGTCAATAATTAATATAAAGCTAATGAATTGAGTTTAGTCATTTAGTTTAAGATATTTTTATAAAAACAATGACAAATATATAATATTAACGGCATAAAAATAATTTCCTCAAAAAAAAAAAAGCTGCATAAAAATAAAAATTTAGACAAACTTAACAAAATACAAAATAGTCATAAATACCTATATTGGCAATAAATACTCATAATGAACTATCGTGTAATAATTCAAAATTTGAAAACTTGTAGAAGAAAATTGTAAAAATTCTTTTTATTAAATTTAAATTTCTTAATGACCCCCCTAAACAAAATTCTTGGAGTCGCCACTGAGCGAGTACCAAGAAATGTTTATTGGGGGGTGGGGGGCGTACCAAGAAACATTAAAAGATAATAAGATTTCAGATGTACATATTTTTTTTTGTTAATTAAGGACAATAATTAGTTAATTACTACATCATGTTGAAACACCGATGAAATTTCGGGGGCTGTAGCTTCTTCAAGAGAAGAAGTTGATGAGCTCAAGGAAATCGTTCGTCCAGACATAGCTAAGGACGAGGGTATAACAATAGATGTTGACATTATTGCTAGAACTGTTAAGGTTCTAATGAAGCAGGAGATTCCCCTTTCTCCACATTGAATACTAAAAACGTTATCCAAAATTAAACCACCATTAATAGTAGTTCCAACTGCTAGAAGAATAAGGACCTATAAATACCACGCTCCACCAAAGGTAAAGGGTACAAAAACTAAGTTATTCTTACCAACCAAATATATTCAATCTTATTCTCTCTCTCATTCTGACTTTATCATTGGAGGCTTGCCGCTAGGCACCACACCGGTGACCCATTCTTGTTATCTTCCCTTGTGTTCTTGCAGGTTGCACCAGGGCTACTGGACGACCTGAATGACTGACGACTTTAGCTTCATCAATTTGGTGCTGTCTGTGAGGATAGCTTTCTTTCTCCTAATCCTTAGGACAGAAACGTTGCTCTACCCTTACTGTCATCCAGATGGAGTCCAGTGCACAACCTGAATCAGCAGCGCTAGCATTGCAAGTCCAAGCTCTCATGGCCAGTGTCAAAGAGCTAACAAAGCAAAACCAGAAGATGAGGCAGCAACTACAATAGGAAGAAAACCGTTCATCGAGAAGGGTTGAAAACAACAAGAATGAAGACGAAGTGCAAGATCCAAAAGGGAGCCAAGGGAGAGATGGCTTAAGGAGGACGGAGCGGTCCGACGAGGCCAGCAACGACCTCCTAAGGAGTATGAGAAAAGAGATGGACGAACTCAAGAATGCGATTAAAGGAAAAACAGTTAAGAACTTAGATGGGATGGTGAGAAGGATAGACTCTTCATTCACACAGCGAGTACTTGATCACCTACTTCTGCCGAAATTTTGGCTTCCAAAGCTAGAGTAGTATGACGGGTTGAAAGACCCACTGGATCACATCACTACCTTTAAAATGACCTTAAGCCTGCAACAAACCCCGAATGAAATAGTGTGTTGATCCTTCCCGACCACCCTCAAATGAGCAACCCGAGTGTGGTTTAGTAAGTTGGTGCAGTCTTCCATTGACGATTTTGACCAGCTCAACAGCTTGTTTATACGTCACTTCGTTGGAGGACAACGTCAGAAAAGACCAGTAGATCATTTACTGACGATCAGACAAGGAGAAGGAGAGTCCTTAAGATCCTACGTGAAGCGATTTAACAGGGAAGTGCTAGAAGTGGACAAGGCAGAGGATCAAGTGCAGCTAATGACGTTCAAAATAGGATTGAGGTCCAAAGAATTCGTAGTGGCACTCACTAAAAGTCCCCCAACATCAATGACAGATTTGCTCATGAAGGCTCAGAAATACATCATTTTGAAGCACCGATGGAATTTCAGGGTCTACAGCTTCTTCAAGAGAAGAAGCATTTTTTTTTTTCCTAGAATGGAAAAAACTTTATTAACAAAAGAAGAGTCACAAAGACAGAGATAGACCATTCTAAGCTCGTGAGCTACTTTTGTTGGCTGTTCTAAGAACCCAGGTGAAAGATAGCATGTGGATAGTGCTTTCCAAAGCTTTAAATTTAATCTCCTCAATAATATTTGCAATTCTTCAAGCCACAGGGAGGGAGACCCAATTAGACAGCATATCCATACAAGGTTTTTTGTTCTCTTCTACTAAACCACCATTTGAGCCTTTTAGGGATTGCTGCAATTTTTCATTTATTGATGATATATTATATGATTAATTGATTTTTCTTGTTTAATTTGTTTTCGTTGATAGTGTAAATTCTACATTTTCTATTTTTTTTATACTCAATTCGGCACATGGTCTATCAATTCTTACAGTGGGTATTGGTCTATTAGTTCACAAGTCTAAAGGAGAAGTTCTTGCAGCAACATGTGATCGTGTAAAGAGAGAAAGTATACCCTGCATTGAATATATGCTTCTCCTATACTTCTCCTCTCTCACAGCTGATGGGTCATATAAGAAAAGCAGGTTGCCCTACATTTTAAGGCGAAAAGTGACAACCAAAATGAGGCTTTTATATCTAAATTTTCTATTATATTTTTTTTTTTTATTGCTGATAACAAATTTATCCAATGATCCTTCTATAACTCAATTGATTTTTCTATATTTTATAAAAAATTTCATGTCTAAATGCATATTTCATAGTAAACATTTTTAATAAAAAAATATATTTAACAAAAAAATGAAAAGCTATATACAAAAACAATAACAATAACAAAGTCCTAGTCACAAAATATAATACTTTTTTAAAAAATAAACCTAATAAAGAATTAAATAAATGAAAAGTCACTCTAATACAGTGACAAAGCTACTAATTTGTGTAAAGAGGATTAGGGACTTCCCTTTTATATGGACAAAACCAAAATCGAATAATTTTAGGACTAGAAAAATTATCATAACTCTTTTTCAAAACTATCTTATATGACAGACCATGATTAGATGCTTGCAACATTTACGTGAATCCATTATTTTTCTCTCCACCACTCACAATTTGACACACCAGATTATGGCAAAGTTGTGTCACATAAGTTTGTTGTACTTGATTTTTTGAACCAAAACCCCTTACTCAGACTCTTTTTACATGGATAAAAACATATCCTTTGCATAGTTTATATGGACAAAGAATAGAGTAATGTAATAAAATCTGTAGTATCTTTAGTAAAACATATCCTCGTTTGGTATTTTTTTTCCATTGGCTAATATTTGGTACCTCATTAAAACCTCTACAACTAAGGGGATAATGATATTGGTTAAAATTTGAGAGCCTTAGATGACTGTCTAACTCGTCTAATGGAAGGACCAACCCTAGAGAAAAGTTCTGCTCTTTTGTCACTCCAACTACTTTCTTAACATTGTAGTGAAGTACACTTTTGGTGAATTAATGACCCTTCTTAACTCAGACAAAATTTACCCCCATAAGCTGTGATGATGCTCAGATTGTTAGCACGAGCTATCGTCCAGACAGGGTCGTCCACAGCTATCTCGGGTCCTGAAACAAGGCAGGTTATAAAAAGAAAGGATGGTCATCGGTGTGGCGCCAGCCACAAAGTCTCCGATGCTAAAGTTAGAAAAGAAGATTGAGAGATGTAAAGGAAGTGAAATGAAAGTATTAGGAAATCTGTGTATGTCTGTCTCCGTACCTCTCCCAAGTTCCGTTTATGTATATATAAGCTACTTCCTCCACCTTCTAGCCGTTGACTCTACAATAATAAGGACGTTATTGCAGAATCTGTAACGTCCATGCAGAGTGTTAAATGGACAGATAAGCTTCCAACGGTGTTGAAGCTCATTATTATCTTTGTAAGGTCTCGTCTTGATTAAAGGACGACGGCTAAGTCTTTGTCAGGCAAATTTCATTTGGTCTAGGCTGACGCTGGAGTCGTCTTTGACCTTCGTCTTTTTCATATGGTCGAGCATATATTTTTTGGGACTATCAGCTGCCCCCCTATTCCAAGGTCGTCCATAATTTGGACAGTTTTAGGAATGTGAGACTCTTTTTTTTCTATTCTTTTTTTTTTCTTTTTTTTTTTTTTACACTTAGTGATATGTTCTCCACATTAACTGTTCTATGGCAGCGTGGCACGCATTGTGGCCACGTATCCTATTCTGATTGGTGGGGATGTCTCGTTCCTGGTGAGTGCCTTTTCAGTTTCCTGCAATTTTCAAGGCAAAACTTCTTAACTATTTTGCTTTTCTTTGTCCTCATCTCTTTACCTTCCTTCTGCATTTGGCTGACTCTTACCTTTTCTTCTCCATTTTCTCTACAATTTTTCTGAGTTCACTGCTACTACTGCGCACTTTGTCACTAGCTTTTTCAACTTTCTTTCTTATTTCCAAGTACGTTTCTCCTTTTTCTATGCTTTCTTTCCTTTTTAGTTGTTATATATTTCTTTTTTTCACATTCTAATTTTCCTTCTGCATAACTTTCCTTAATGGTGGATTATACTGATTTGAGGCATACTTCTCCTTCCATCACCTTCCTTTTTACTCGCTTGGGGGGGCTGTTAGACTTTTCTGGTGACCGATACCCACAAATTAGCGATTTTGTGGTTGGGGGTAGTGGTTTAGAGTTAGCGTTAGGTGATTTGTACCCACTGTTGCAGTAATCTCTTTCTTGGTTTAAATCCATTCGTAGGGACCTTAGGAGGGAAATTATGGGCTTTGATGTGAGATCAGGCAGTCAGAAGAGAGGTTCGTCTCCTTGGGTGATTGCGGATGGGGCTGTTGCAGACATAGCTACCTCCGTTCTTCCTCTTTCGCCTGTCTATCCTTCTACTTCTGCCACTCCTCGTCTGTTTCATGCTCTCAAGGAGAGCTGTTCCCTGAAGGTAGATGTCCTTAATAAGTTTAGGGATAGGTTTCAATTCCTCAATGAAACTAGGGTTCGTCTTCTTAGAAAATGAGAGAAAGTCTGCGCCTTCGCCCATGGTGAGGTTTGCTTTTATGAAGCAGCTTTCACATGTTGCCTAAGATTCCCTATTCATCCATTCATTATGAACTCCTAAATCACCTGCATATTGCCCCCAGGTAGCTTATACCGAATTCGTGAAGGATTGTGATAAGTTGTATGGTGATTTGGACGACCATAGTGGATGGAGACATGATCACCCTTAATGAGTTTACCCATCTTTACCGTTTAAAAGAGTTCAAGGAGTTTGGATATTATGAATTCGTCCCCTAGGATAGGAGACCTTGCCTCGTCATTGACCTTCCTTCATCCTTCCGTTACTAGAAGTGTAGATACTTCTTCGTGTTAGGCGATGGTTGGGAGACTTCATCTGACGATTTTTGGGGGAATGTCCCTAGGTTGCTGTGCTAGTGGGAGACCCCTCATCTTGATGCGTTTGCTTTTTGTATTTCTTCTATTTTGTACTTTGGTCATTTTTTATCATCTTTCTAACCTTGTGCAAATTTCTCTTCTTTAAGGAGCATCCTGATCTTAAGAGTCAGTTTAAAGGAAGAGTACATGAAGCAATCAAGTATGTTGAAACGATTGACGACTTTGACAAGTTGGTTGATCCGCGCACATTGGCTCGTCATTGTTTGGGGCTTGAACCTTTAGTATACGTTCTTCAAACAATTGACCGGGAACAAAGGAAACGTGAGTTGCCTTGTTATGCCTGATCACTCCCTTCCTTTTTTTTTTTTTTTTTTTTTATTGTTGGATTTTCTCTACTTTCTGGTGTAGAAATGACGAGCAAATTTTATAAGGACATGTATGCGAAAATCAAGGGGAAGAAGAACGAGCCCTTTTCCAATATTGGTCAGAGAACATTACGAATAACTGATAAAGAGAAGGAGAAAGAAACAGTTGAGAGGGATTCGTCCACCCCTACTTTGGACGAAGGACAGATAGCTTCTCCAGCAATCTCTATCGAGGAGGTCCCTACCCCTAAAAAGTTGAAGATGGGGTATAAGGGCAAGGAAAAAGTAGGTTCCAACATTTGGGCTGATGCTGAAGCCGCCATGACTAGGGCGAATGAGTTATTAACTCCTGAGGAGATGAAGGAGATTTCCCTTGTGCCTTCCCATGAGTTGGTGAACCAGCACGTTCATAAGCTCGTACAGGTAATCTTTTCCTGCCTAAAATTTTTTTTTTTTTTTTTTTTTTTAACTCAAGTTTTATTGTTAGGTGTTGGGAGAGACGATGCATCTTACTTCACAATTTTTGGCGAACGAAGAGAAGGCCGTTATGGCCACTTCGAAAGTTGAGGCTTTAGAGGCTGAGGCTTCAGGCTTACAAAAAGACTTAGTTGTTGTGATGGACGCACACAACACTTCCAAGGAGCAAGTCAAGGTTCTAACTGAGCAACTTGGGGCCGAGAAATCATTGGTAAAGCAGAAGGACGAGCTTCTTGCCTCAGCAGGCCAGAGGATGAAAGCTGCTATAGCTAAGGCCGTCCTTGCCTTCCAGATGACTCTTGTTCCAGTGGTACTTCAAAGTCTTCGAATTGCTGAAAAGGTATTTGGTGAAGCACGGGCCTGGAGTCAATCTGGAAGACCTGGATTTTGAAGCTGTGGATAAAGAATTCAAGGCGGACGAGGTAGCCTTGGCTGCTCAGGCTTCTGGTAAGGATCTTCCTGAAGCAGACAAGGGTGGTGACGATGCTCCTTTTGTTTGACCATAACGCGCCTTTCATGATGCCTTTTAATTTTGTTTTAATTTACATGCCCTACATGTTTTCGAGCTTTTGAACAATCTTTTGGATCCCTGCATGTTTTGGGGTTTTTGAATGAACAATCTTTTGGAATCCCCGCATGTTTTGGGGTTTTTGAATGAACAATCTTTTAGAATCCCCGTATGTTTTGGGGTTATTGAACAATCTTTTGGGATCCCCGTATGTTTTGGGGTTATTGAGCAATTCGTAGCCTTCTATATAATGTTGCTATTTTCCTTGTTCATTTCAACTGTGGAAGCATTTTTTGAAGACTTGTAGAATCTTTTTTTGAAATTTTCTCTTCGTTTTTCTGTGAACCTAGAGGATTTTTGTTGAAAATTTCTCTTCACCCTTCTCTGGACTTAGAGATTTTTTGTTGAAATTTTCTCTTCATCCTTCTCTGGACTTAGAGAATTTTTGTTGAAATTTCCTCTTCGTCCTTCTGTGGACTTAAAGAATTTTTTTGTTGAAATTTTCTCTTCGTCCTTCTCTGGATTTAGAGAATTTTCGTTGAAGTATTCTTGGATGAGGTTTTCAAGGATCTTGTCAGCCCTTTTTTGGTTCGAATGACCTGGACGATGTACATCATTTTAATGAATCTTACTGTCTGTTTGATCTGGACGATGTATATCCATTTAAGGAATTTTATCGTCTTTTTGATTTGGATGATATACATCCATTTAAGGAATCTTATCATTTTTTTTTTTTGGACGATGTACAACCATTTAAGGAATCTTATCGTCTTTTTAATCTGGACGATATACATCCATTTAAGGAATCTTATTGTCTTTTTTATTTGGATCCAGACGGCCATTTTTGGTTTTTGACAAAGAGATGATGAAAGCGCACGAATTTCTAACTAACGCTTGCGAAATGCTGAATAACCACTTATTCAAATACATGTAAAATGCTGAATAACACTTGTTCAAATACATGTTTTGTGTTGGAAAGCATAAAATCGAGTCATATTAGCTGCTTACAGTATAATCAAGCTATGATTCCTTCTTATAATACCTCTTTAGATGTTCGACATTCCATGGACGAGGTAGCTTGTTCCCCTCTAGGTCTTCTAGGTGGTAACCTCCCTGTCTTGAATAGTGGACGACTCTGTAAGGTCCTTCCCAGGTTGGTCCTAGTTTGCCTTGTGTTGGGTCTTTTGTTGCAGGAGTCACTTTTTGAAGGACGAGATCTCCGATGCTGAATCTTTTTAGTTTTACTCTTTGATTGTAGTATTCCACCATCTTCTGCTGGTACTTGGCCATCCTTTAGAAAGCTTGTTTTCTGACTTCGTCCAGGCAATCCAGGTTCATCTTCAATTGATCGTCATTGCTCTGTTCTTTAAAAAACTCCTTCCTGAGGCTAGTAAGTCCTACTTCGATTGGGATGACTGCTTCTATGCCGTATGTTAGGCTGAATGATGTTTCTCCTATTGGTGTTCTTGCAGTAGTCCTGTAAGACCACAAGACGGCTGGTAGTTCCTCGGGCTATGCTCCCTTGGCCCCCACTAACCGAGACTTGATGATCTTAAGCAAGGTTCGATTTGTTACTTCCGTTTGTCCATTGGCCTGAGAATGTCCTAGTGACGAGTACTAGTTTTTGATACCTAGACTCGAGCAGAATGTCCTAAACCCCTAACTGTCGAATTGATGATTGTTGTCTGAGATAATCGTCCTTGGAATCCCGAACCTGCAAACAATATTTTTCCATACAAAATTTTGTACCTTTGCTTCCGTGATCGTTGCAAAAGCTTCCACTTCCATCCATTTCATGAAGTAGTCAATTGCAACGAGTAGGAACTTCATTTGTCTCTTTCCCTATGATAGGGGGCCCATGATGTCGATCCCCCATTGTACGAATGGCTAGGGTAAGGAAATGGTCGTCATCTATTCTCCTGGGACTCGTTAAACGTTTCCATACCTTTGGCAACTGTCACACTTCTTAACAAAATTTGCTGCGTCTTGCTGCATGGTGGGCTAGAAGTAGCCTGCCCTCATGATTTTTCTGACGAGGGATCTTGACCCCATATGATCCCCGTAGACTCCCCCGTGCACTTCCTCCAAGACATACCTGGACTTGTCCTCCTCCAAGCACCGTAGGTAGGGCTAGGGGAAGCCCCTTTTGTAAAGCTCGTCATTCATATTGTGAACCGGGTAGCTTGCCTCTGGATCTTCTTAGCTTCTTCAGGATTCAATGGTAGCCGTCCGTCCTTAAGGTAGGACAGAATTGGATTCGTCCATCCTAGGCAGGTATGCACAGGGAATGTATGGAACTCTTTAATGCTTAGGGAGTTTTGTTCTTCCAGTCTTCAAGCATTTATCCTATCCTGGTCATCTGCTGATGCATTTCGTGCCATTTCGTTAGCTTCGGCATTCTGATCTCGAGGGATTTGAACAAACTCCGCGCGATGAAAGTTGCTTGTCAACTGATTCGTCAATCTGAGGTATTTCTGCATCTGTCTCTTTTGCTTCAAAATCTCCTCTGACTTTCCCTATAACGAGTTGTGAGTTGCTCTTGAGGACGACACTTTTTGCTCAAAGCATCTAGGCTATTCTTAGTCCGGTCAGCAAAGCCTCGTACTCCGCTTCATTATTTGTTACAGGGAACCTGAACTGGACCCCATATTTGAGAACGTCTTCTTGAGGAGAAATGATAACTGCTCCGCCTCCCTTCTGGGTGGACAATCCGTCAGTGTTAACGTCCAAACATCTTCCTTGTCATTTGCCTGCTTGGGGATCGTGAACTCCACAATGAAATCTGCCAATGCCTGGACTTTTATCGCAGTTTCGGGGTGGTATTCTATGTCGAACTTGTTGAGTTTGATGGCCCATTGTATGATCCGTCCAGCAACCTCGGGCTTGGTCATTGCTTTCTTGATGGGCTGGTCTGTCATTACAATGATAGGGTTTGCTTCGAAGTACAGACAAAGTTTTCATGAAGCAACGATTAGGGCTAAAGTAATCTTCTCTATCTTAGAATATCGAGCTTCGGCACCCTGAAAGGTCTAGCTAACATAATACCCTCGACGTTGTATCTTGTCTTCCTCCCTAATCAAGGCTACACTAACCGCGGTAGCAGATACGGCCAAGTAGAGAAACAAATCCTCTCCTTCTTTGGATAGACTTAAGAGTGGAGGATTGCTTAGATAGTGCTTTAACTCCTAGAATGCTGTCTCGCATTCTTCCGTCCAGACGAATGCTCGCTTCAATGTGTTGAAGAAAGGAAGACATTTATCCGTTGCCCTTAAGATGAACCTGTTAAGGGCAGCTACTCTTCCTGTGAGGGATTGTACTTCTTTTAATGTTTTATGAGAAGAGATCTCAAGGATAGCTTTTACTTTTTCAGGATTTGCCTCAATCCCCCTTTGTGACACCATGAGCCCCAAGAATTTTCCTGAAGAAACTCCAAAGGCACATTTGGATGGGTTTAGCTTCATACTGTGTTATCTGAGTGTGTTGAACGTTTCTTTGAGATCAGCTAGGTGGTTCTCTTCTTCTTTGCTCTTAACGAGCATATCATCCATATATACCTCCATGTTTCTCCCAATTTGCTTTTCGAACATTTGGTTCACCAACCGTTGGTATGTAGCCCCTGCATTCTTCAGACCAAAAGGCATGACCTTGTAACAGGAAAGCCCCTGACTGGTAATGAAGGCTGTCTTTTTCTGATCTTCCTTGACCATCTATATTTGGTTTTACCTAGAAAATGCATCCATAAATGTAAGCAATTTATGCCCGACTGTCAAGTCGACCAGTTGATCAATCCTGGGTAAAGGAAAGCTATCTTTCAGGCAAGCCTTATTTAAATCCTTAAAGTCAACACACATTCTCCATTTTCCATTTGCCTTTTTGACCATGACGACATTTGCCAGCCACTCGGGGTAGTAGACATCCCGGATAAAATTGGCCATGAGCAACTTGTTTACTTCGTCCATAACTGCTTTGTTCCGTTTAGAAGCGAAGACTTTTCTTCTCTGCTGAATAGGCTTCTTCTCAGGATCTACATTCAGGCGATGCTGGATAATAATTGCTGGGATACCTGGCATGTCCTCATGACTCCATGCAAACACGTCGAGCTTCTCCTTCAGAAAGTTGATTATCTCTTCCTTTGTCTTCGGACTTAGGTCCGTCCCTACTTGTGTCGTCCTTGCTAGATCTTCTTCAACCAACCTTACTGTTTCTAGCTTCTCAACGATCTCTGGTGTTTTATCTTCGATTATCCACGTGTGGTTCTCCTTTGATGCTAGGACCGCCTAGTAACATTCCCTTGCTAATACTTGGTCTCCCCGTATCTCTCCCACACCATGTTCTGTTGGGAATTTCACCTTCAGGTAGTATGTGGAAGTGGTAGCTTTCCACCGATTGAGGGTAGGTTGTCCTATGATCACATTGTAGGATGAGGGTGAATCAACCACTAAAAAATTGTGTTTGTTTGTTACCTAGGGGGGGTAAGATCCTGCCGTGACTGTCGACGTTAAAATCCCACAGGGTACACTTTATCCCCACTGAAACTGACGAGGGGGGACTCGAAAGGACGAAGTCTTATCGGGTCCACCTTCAACTGCTGGAAGGCGGTGAGGTAAATAATGTCTGTCGAGCTCTCGTTGTCTACCAGAACTCTCCTTGTATTGAATCCCTCTATCATGATCATGATGACCAGAGGGTCGTTGTGTGGTTGCTTTATTCCCTAGCATCCTCCTATGAAAAGTACATATCTTGATTCGTCCTTCTTAACTTCAGGGGAGGCAAGCTATGAATACTGTTTACCTGCCTTCAGTGCGACTTCTGGAGTGATCTGAACAGCCCTCTTGTGGTTGGTCCTCCCGCAATAGTTTTTATTTCCCTGTTGCGCTCTATGGACGAGGTGATAGATGGTCTTCGTCTCTGTGGGAGCCTTTGTGTTGGTCCTTCTTGTCATCCCTGAACTTGCTGGAATCTCCCCTCTTCATATATTTTTGTAGTTTCCCTTTTCGTATGAGTTCTTCTACTTGTTCCTTCAAGTCTCGACACTCCTCCGTATAATATCCATGATCTTTGTGAAAACAGCAGTATTTCCTTTTGTCGCGCACATTAGGTGACAAGTGGAGTGGCCTAGGCCATTTAAGATATGGTTCGTCTTTAATCTCTATCAGGATTTGGTCAACTGGCATCACCAACAGTGTGAACTTCGTTTGTCGAGAAGTTTTGTCATCCCTCCGTCTACTTCCTTCGTCATTCCTTCGGTCAGCTCGATCTCTTTTTTGTCCTCTTCGATCATCTTCTTTTTCCTTCTTCTTCTCCTTTGGTTTCTCTGTACCCTCTATGGCTACCAGAGTGTCTTCTGCGTTCATGTACTTTTGTGCTTTCAGCGATACCTCCGCCATCGTCTTGGGGGGATTCTTTGCCAAGGAGACCATGAAATCTCTGGATTTTAACCCCACCTTGAAGGTTATGAGTTGCACTTTATCGTCTGATTCGTCTACCTCCAACATTCCTCGGGTGAAACAGGTTACGTAAAACCTCAAAGTTTCATTTTCCCTTTGTTTGATTATGAGCAAGTGGTCAGCTGTTCTTTTTGGTCTTTGTCCACCCACAAAATGACGGACGAACAAGTTGCTTAGTTGTTCAAAGTTATCAATGGATGAGGTTGGCAATTTCGTGAAACACTCCCTGGCCCTCCTTTGAGGGTAGTGGGAAAAGAACGGCATAAAATCTCATCAGGAGGCTGTTGAAGACCTAGGGTCGTCTTAAATGTATTGAGATAATCCAATGGGTCTTTTAGCCCGTCAAATGGCTCAAGTCGAGTTGGGGTAGATGGAACTTAGAAGGCACCGGACACTCCTGGACTCCCACTGTGAAAGGTGAGTCCTTCTTCTTGACTATCCTGTCCAAACTTTGATCCGTCTTTCCTTTGATAGCGTTCCTCAGTTCGTCCATCTCCTTTCTCATCTCCCTGAAGAGATCTAAATTTGCTTCTTCTGAAGTGTTGGTTCGCCTCCTGTAACTGTCTTCATCATCATCTCTGTTAGTTTCCGGGCGGTTATCTCCTTATTGCAGCCTCTGTCTCATTTCCTAGTTTTGCTTAGTAAGTTCTTCTACAATGGCTGCGGGTGTCTGAATTTGTAGGGCCAATGCCGCAGGATCTAGATTAGTGCTAGACTCCATCTAAACTTATAGCTTGGAATAGTACAGTGTTCTTGAACTGGGTTCTCAATAATCGTTCAGTGTCAAAGTTGTTTCCATAGACGACACCAAACTAATGATGCTCAGATCGTTAGCACGAGCTATCGTCCAGACAAGGTCGTCCACAACTATCTCGAGTCCTGAAATAAGACAAGTTATAAAAAGAAAGGATGATCACCGGTATGGCGCTGGCCACAAAATCTTCGATGCCAAAGTTAGAAAAGAATATTGAGGGATGTAAAGGAAGTGAAATGAAAGTATTAGGAAAATCTGTGTATGTCTTTCTCCGTACCTCTCCCGAGTTCCGTTTATGTATATATAAGCTACTTCCTCCTCCTTCTAGCCGTTGGCTCTGCAATAATGAGGACGTTATTGCAGAATATGTAACACCCATGCAGGGTGTTAAATGGACAGATAAGCTTCCAACGGTGTTAAAGCTCATTATTATCTTTGTAACGTCTCGTCTTGATAAAAGGACGACAGTTAAGTCTTCGTCAGGCAAATTTCATTCGGTCTGGGCTGACGCTGGAGTCGTCTTTAACCTTCGTCTTTCTCGTATGGATGAGCATATATTTTTTAGGACTATTAAGCTGCTTGGATTCTGGGGGATATTTCTTTGATTTTTGAAAGTTTTCATAATGTTTCTTTTATTAGTATTCCATTGTGATGTACTAGAGGTATGGCTATGGCTATTGCTCCTCCTTTCTCTTTTTCATTATACAACGAGATTATGAATAAATACATCAGCTATCATTTTTAAGTCCCAAAAAAAAACTCTTGCAAGTTCTTATCTAATAAATATTTCTTATTCACTCCCAAATATATATATATATATATATTGAAGTGGGACATATTGAATAGGATTATAAATGAACCAAACTATTTTTGAACACCTCGAGCACAACTTTGAAAAAAAAAATTTATGCTCGTTGTTTAGCAAACAAGCCAAGCTTAAGCCTAAATTTAAGATCAACTATTAAACAAGTCAAGCTCAAATATAATAATATATTCATAAACAAACTCATGAACAAGATGGCTCAATTTAACAATATATGATATTTGATTTTTATATGCATATTATTCTAAAACTATACTTAAATAAACTTGGGATTGGATTATATAAATTTGTAAATTGGTTAATATAATACCAAATTATTATTTTTAATTTATTGATAATATAAATTGATGAACCAGAAATTTATGATTGTCATTACATGAAGATCGTCATTCACCTAGAGAAGACGTTACGCATTTATTATGCACATTGATGACGAAACGTAATGGACGGAGCAACGGTCACAGAAAGAGCTGTGATCTCCAAACAAAGATTCTGTAATGTACTAGCCATTGAGCATGAATGTAGCACATCATTTCCCATTAATGAGGCACGTAACTATAAAAGAGAAGACAACAGAAGTTAAAGGTACACATAAATACTCTACGAAATCACTCTCAACTCATTTTTCTCTCTGGAATCATTCTCTTTTACTAACTTAAGCATCGGAGGAGGTTTGGCTAATGCCAGACCGACGTGTTACTCTTCCCCTTAGTTCATTTTGTAGGATTCTTATCCACAGAGATGACCACATTCACAACATCGTCCATCTGCTATGACGAGGAGCTCAACTGTTGATTTTTTTGCATCATCAGTTTGGCGCCGTCTGTGGGGAACGCTAATCATTTAAGCCATCTCTCCCAGTGACAAAAGAGTTCTTCGAAGTGCAAGATGGAAGCAGAAACTGGACCTCAACCAGATGCTGTGCAACAACAACAAATCCAAGCCCTCTTGGTTAATGTGGAAAAGCTAACTCACCAGAATGAAGAGCTACGAAAAATGATGGAGTCTCAAAACGCAGAACGTCAGCGAACAGGTGAAAACCAAAATGAAGGAGAATCAAATTCTCAAGCCAATAGGCAAGACAGAACGTCAGGAGAAGATTCCACTAAAATGAAGAATGAGCTTCGCAACATGAGGAAGGAGGTGGACGAACTAAAAAGTTCTATGAAGGACAAAGGCGAAGAGAATCTGGATAGAATGATTCAAAGAACGGACTCACCTTTCACCATGGAAGTACTAAACCGTCCCCTCCTGCCAAAATTCCTTCTCCTACAATTGGAGTCCTATAACGGTTCCAAGGATCCCTTGGATCACATTGGATCATTCAAGATGTTGATGCTATTGCAAATGACCCCAGATGAAGTGATGTGTAAGACATTCCCATCAATGCTGAAGGGAGCAACCAGAGTATGGTTCAGCAAAATACCCCCAAGAACCATTGCAGACTTTGAACAACATAGCAAGGGTTTTGTTCGTCATTTCATCGGGGGGCAAAGGCGCAAAAAGCCAACTGGCCATCTTCTTAACATTTAGCAAGTCGGAGGAGAATCACTAAGGCAGTATGTCACTCGATTCAATAAGGAGCTGCTGCAGGTAGACGAAGCTGAAAATCAAGTCATCCTAACAACCTTCCAAGCAGGATTGCTGCAGGAGATTTCTTCTTCTCAATCACTAGAAGTCCACCAAAAATGTTGGCGAAGTTGCTACATAAAGCCCAGAAATACATGAATGCGAAGGACGCAATGCTCACAAAGGAGATGAAAGGGAAAAGGAAAAGTGACGAAGGAACAAATAGCAATCAGGATAAGGAGAAGGAGACACGAAGTGGCGGACAGACCACAGGGAAAAAGAAGGAACTTCCAAATAGGAAACCCAAGTTCACTAACTTTACTCCTTTAATAATGCCAATTGAACAAGTCCTTATGCAGATAAAAGACGATCCTTCCCTGTAATGGCTGAAGCCAATTAGCACTCCCATAGAAAGAAAGGACAAGAGCAAGTACTATAGATTCCACCAGGACGAATATAGGCACTTGAAAGACTAGGTGGAAGCTTTAATCCAAAAAGGGAAGTTGCAAAAATACGTCAGGAAGACGGAGCCATACAGGTACCAATGAAAGGACGACCAGGATAGAACTCCAGAAGTAAGGGATAGCAAACCTCCTGCAGGAGAAATAAAGACAATCTTGGGAGGATTGACAACAGGCGAAACACTAAAGTCCCTAAAAAAAGCACAGGGGAGAGAAATAAACAATGTCCATTCACGGGTCCCTCCAATGAAGATGCCAAAGAATGACGAACCTGATACTGTCTTCTCTGAGAGAGATAGTCACAGCATCAGACAACCCTATGACGATCCGTTGGTAATCATGCTCAGAATAGAAAAATTTAACATCCACCGAGTACTCATTGACAACGGAAGCTCAGCAGATATCATCTACTTGCCTGCATTTCAGCAGATGAAGTTGGATAAGAAAAGGATCAGACCTTTCACCTCGCCTCTAGCAAGCTTCACAGGGGATAGAATCGTCCCTAGAAGCATCGTCACTTTAATTGTGATCGAAAGAACTTACTCAGCGCAAGTCACCAAGGAAATTAATTTCCTTATAGTTGATTGTCCTTCAACATACAACATCAACCTGGGAAGACTTGCACTTAACAAACTAAAAGCAGTGATGTCAATGTATCACTTGAAGGTGAAGTTTCCAACAGCCTATGGAATAGGAGAAATCAGAGGAGACCAAGCCCTAGCAAGAGAGTGCCATCAAGTTGCACTAGCATCGGAAGAGAACCACACATAGGTGATCAATGAATCAGAACCTATTCCCAGACCGTCAAAAATACCACAAGAAGTTGAGATTGTCCCAGGAGATTTGATGAAGATATTGAAGATCGGAACAACACTCCCAGCCTTAGAGAAAGAGAAAATAATCTCCTTCCTAAAGGCAAACCAAGATGTTTTCGCTTGGAAACACGAGGATATGCCCAGGATTAATAGAAAGATCATACAGCATCGTCTCAACGTCAACACAAAGTGTAAACCTGTGCAACAAAAACGGAGAATATTTGCACCAGAACGCAACAAAGCTGTAACTGAAGAAGTAGAAAAGCTACTAGAGGCTAATTTCATCAGGGAGGTATTTTATCCAGATTGGCTTGTAAACGTGGTTATGGTACAGAAGAGTAACGGCAAGTGGAGAATGTGTGTCGATTTCACAGGCCTAAATAAGGTCTTCCTAAAAGACAACTTCTCTTTGCCAAGGATTGACTAGCTAGTAGACTCAATTGCTGGACACAAGCTATTGAGTTTCATGGTTGCATTCTCTGGATACAACCAAATTCTTATGGACGAAGACGATCAAGAGAAGACCTCGTTTTTCACTAACCAAGTATTATACTGCTACAAAGTTATGCCCTTTGGACTGAAGAACGCAGGAGCCTCCTACCAAAGATTGGTGAACCGTATGTTCTCTTACCAGATTGGAAGGAATGTGAAGGCATAAGTGGATGATATGCTGGTGAAAAGTAAGGATGAAGCCAACCACTTGGACGATCTCAAAGAAACCTTCAATACACTACGTAAGTACAATATGAAATTAAACCCTGCAAAGTGTGTTTTTTCTATGGCTTCAGGAAAATTCTTGGGATTCATGGTGTTCCAATAAGGAATAAAGGCAAATCCGAACAAAGTAAAAGCAATAATCGAGGTCAAATCACCAAAAACAGTGAAGGAGGTACAAAGCTTAACAAGAAAAGTTACAGCCCTAAACAGATTCATTTATAGGGCAACAGACAAGTGCATGCCATTCTTCAAGGTATTGAAAATAGCCTTTCAATGGAATGACGAATGCAAGAAAGCTCTTGCCAAGTTAAAGGAGTACTTGATGAAACCACCTTTATTAAGCCCCTCGGTGATGGGAGAGAAGTTGTTCCTCTACTTAGCAGTATCCAATACTGCAGTAAGTTTGGCACTGATCAGGGAAGAAGGGAATGTTTATAAGCTAGTTTATTATACCAGTCAGGCATTCCAAGAAGTAGAAGCAAATTACCCAAGGATGGAAAAGATAGCTTTTGCATTATTGGTCACCTCTTGAAAGCTCCGTCTTTATTTCCAAGCACACCCCATCGTCGTCATGACAAACCAGCCCATAAGAAAGATATGAACAAGATAGATACAGCAGGAGGACTCATTCAATGGGCAATTGAATTAGGCCAATTTGACATTGAATATCAGCCTCGAGCATCAATCAAACCCCAAGTACTATGGACTACATTGCAAAATTCACTTACCCCTACAAGGAAGAAGAAACCCCCCCATAGAAATATGGATGGCCCAAACAGATGGGTCAACTACAAAGAAAGTGGGAGGAGTAGGAATAGTTCTTATACCTCCAGAAGGAGAAACACTGAGGTATGCAGTCAAGTTACAATTCATAGCAACAAATAATGAGGCAGAATACGAAGCATTGCTAACAGGGCTGAGTCTAGTAAAGGCTCTAGGAGCAAGAAACCTTATCGTCCAAGTTGATTCACAGTTAATAATTGGACAAGTGAAGGGAGATTATGAAGCCAAAGAAGAAAGGATGCAGATGTACTTAAAGATCATCCAACAACTTTCATAGCACTTTGACAGTCTGGACTTTGTGCAAATCCCTTGAGCCAAAAATTCAAAAGCTGACTTTCTAGCAAGATTAGCCTCATCCGTTGATTGCAATGTGACCTCCGAACTATGTGCAGAGATAAAGGGGTAGCCGAGCACAGAAGGTGAGCAAGTTATGAAGATAAAAGAGCAAGACGAGTAGATGATTCCCATCAACCATTACTTGAAAGAAGGCTTGCTCCCAGAAGATAAAATGGAGGCGAGGAAGATACAGATCAAGGCAGCTCGCTTCGTCATCATTGACGATGTACTGTACAGAAGGGGGTATTCACTCCCATATCTAAGATGTGCCAATTCAGAAGAAGTAAACTATGTGCTCCACGTGATACACGAGGGAACCTGTGGAAACCACGATAGGGAAAGATCCTTAGCAAGAAAAGCGCTCAGAGCAGGATATTATTGGCCAACCCTTCAAAAAGACGAGTACAACATCGTCAAAGCATGCGACAAGTGTCAACGTTTCGCAAATGTCCAGACAAGACCATGAGAGACGATGACGCCCATTTCCTCACCATGGCCCTTCGCCCAATGGGGAATTGATATTATGGGACCATTCCCTCTAGGGAAGAAGCAACTCAAATTTCTAATAGTCACAATTGATTACTTCACAAAATGGGTAGGAGCAGAGCTAGTGACGACGATAATAGAGGCTAAAGTCACAAGCTTTGTGTGGAAAAACATCATTTGCAGGTTTAGAGTCCCACATGTCATAATATCAAACAATGGAATGCAGTTTGACAACCCCAAGTTTCAAAAATTTTGCCAAGACTTAGGAGTCAAGAATCACTATTTTTCTCTGAGACACCCTCAAGCCAACGGCCAAACAGAAGTGACAAATCGAAGCTTGCTCAAAATTATCAAAAATAGGCTTGAGGGGGCAAAGGGGGCATGGCCTGAAGAACTATAAAATGTCCTTTGGGCATATAGGACAACCACAAGAGTTCCAACAAGAGAAACACCATTCAGACTGACATTTGGCACTGAAGCCGTCATAATGATGGAAGTAGGACTGACAAGCTACCGAGTCAAAACATATGAAGACCAAAAAAATTAGTAGGGGCTTAATAGTAATCTGGACCTAATTGATGAAGTCAGAGAAGAAGCTATGAAGCGAATGGCCAAACATAAGGAAGCAATGGCCAAATACTATAGCAGAAAGGTTAAGGTGAGAAGGTTTAGCACAGGAGACCTCATCCTTAGGAAGGTGTCACAGGCAACAAAGGATCTATCCCAAGAAAAACTTGGACCAAGCTGGGAAGACCTCTATGAGGTAATCTGTCATTCCAGAGAAGGCATTTACTACTTGAAGTCTTTAGATGGCCAGGAACTACCTCGACCATGGAACATAGAACACTTGAAGAAGTACTACCAATAAGAAACGCTTTACATTTCAAGTTGCCTAACTTTCATATTAGTATGTATGACAACCATTACTTTCGACATTCATAAAGTCAATAATACATTAAAGCATTATCCACGCGTATTTGTCAATAATTAGCCATGATCTGCCATGTGCAATACATACTTATCAACAGTCATCCATGATCTATCACTATCAAAATGTGTGTAATGCTTAGGAGTCATCCTTGGGAGATGTCTCAAGGATCTCCGTCATTAAAATTTCAAACCAAAAAGCTATTCATGCACAGTTAGTGGTATCATAGCCATTAAATCTGTTGGTACACAACTACCAAAGTCGACTAAATCAGAGTTGTTCGAATACAACCAATATAATTGTCATTCAACACAAAATGAAAACGGTTAACCTAAAAGATGCTCCAATACCACGACTTTAAGTCACGAGTAGAGCGCAACATCGTCATTCAAACATGACTCAATAAAATGTTGTTCAAACACAGCTCAAAAATACTAAGTTGTTTAAACACAACTAACATCATCATTCAAACATGACCTAATAAAATGTTGTTCAAACACAACTAAAAAATACTAAGTTGTTCAAACATAACTAACATCGTCATTCAAACATGACTTAACAAAAAGCTGTTCAAACACAGCTAAAAATACTAAGTTGTTCAGGCACAACTACCATTCTCATTCAAACATGACTCAACCAAAAACTGTTAAAACACAGCTAAAAAATGTTAATTTGTTCAAACACAACTAACATCATCATTCAAACGTGACTTAAGTACAGCTAAAAAATGTTAAGTTGTTCAAACACAACTAACATCATCGTTCAAACATGACTCAATAAAAAGTTGTTTAAATGCAGGTTAAGTACGAGAAAGCTGTTCAAATACGAGCTAAAAATAAAAGTTATCCTAGCATAACTAACATCGTCACACAAGGTTTCCAAAGCATAAAAGAGTTGGCTACTACAACTAAAAGCAGGAAAACCGTAACCTAGTTTATCATCATCAAAGAAATTGTTTAGTTACCCAAAACAATGAGCCCAAAATAATTGTTCATTTGCCCAAAACAATAGGCCCAGAAAGAAATATTGTTCTTGCCTTGCAAGGAAATGAAAAGAAAAAGATAAAGTTATTGCTTGTCAGGGACAGGATCTGCAGGGGTTATAACAGTGGCCTCCTTCATTCCCTCGGTAACATCTATCGCTTCCTCCATCATATTCTTCGAGGTGGCCTTAGCCGACAGGAGCTCTTTCTCAATGTCGTCCACGGCCAAACCAGAAAGATCCAAGCCAGGGTGGTGTTTTGCCATCCATCTCATGAGAAGGTCAAAGCCCTCCACGTAGTGCTTGCACAATTCATCAAAATACTCATCAGAGTCTTTGAAATCCTTTATCGTCATAGCCCCAATGTTCTCCAACTTTAGCTCCAAGTCACCAATCTGCTTGTCCTTCAGCTTGCAGAAATCCTTCTCCACTTGTAGGCTCTTCTCCAAGGTTACCACACGCTCTTTGTCATGCTTAGCCTCGGCAGTAAGGATAGCAACCTTGTTCTTAAACGTCTCATTTTTAGCAGATAAATACTTGACCAAAGGCTCAGATGTAGCCACCTTCTTTTCTATTTCCAAGAGCTTCCCAAAAATGAATAGGGACGCCCCCAAGGCCTACAAAGAAATTTTCTTTCAGTAGAAGAAAAATAAAAGAAAAAAGAAGAAGCAGAAAATGACCAACAACACATACCTACACAAACTTTTGGATGTGAGACGATATCACCTCACCAGATGACTTCGCTATTAAAGGGTTCAGATCGTCCACAAAAAGTGCCTCATGGGCCTTCAATGCTGATGCGTCAGCGTCATCCCAAAAGGTAGGAAGGAAGGATTTACCACTAGCCTTTTTCTTCTTCTTAATCTCCTCCCCATTAGAGACAATCATCTCCAATGACGAAGTAAGGGAGGCAGGGCGCTTAGCAAGTGAGTGAGCAAGAATAATTGACGTCACAGAGTCTTTCTTAAAAACATCACTAGTCTTCTTCTTAGACAAGAGACCCCTGACAGTTCCACCCTTGGCCTTCTTCTCTTGAACCTTGGTTAATTTTTGTTTGCTAAACCTAGTTGCCATTTCTGAAAGGACGAAACAAAAGTTTTAAAAAAAAATTAGAAATAAAAGAGAAGAAAAGAATGAAGAAGGCAGAAACGCGCACACTTTTTCACAATTTCCAAACTTTTCCGAACCTTAATAGACAGTTTCGGACCCAGAAAGTGCAAAGACAAAGTCTGAGGAGAAACGAGCTTGTCAAAATCCTTGACGGACTCGAGATACTCCTTTACTTTCTTAACATGGTGCTGGTACCTCTTCTTTAGACTTGGACGCTAGGAAACTGCAAAACAAGGGCACCGATGAGCCATCTATCATCGTCACTAATAAAGAAAGAGGAAAGCAATCGAAAAGGTGAGAAAGATGCACCAGACATAGGAACTCCCCAACTATGAAAAAACTTAAGGGCTTTGTCCAGGTCCTCACAGGGACGAACTCCCAATCACTTACAGAGATAAAAAAAAAAGAAGTTTAGCTTCTAGTTTTGGAGGGAAGATGGGTAATCAAGGATTAACCTAGAAGCCCTATCCCACGGCTTAAACTCATAATAGCCGAGGTCCTTGGATTTTCTCAAATGATAAAAATGGAGGAATTCGTCCCTCCTAATGACATCCCTATCATTGGCAGAGTAAGATGCAAGTAAGAAAAAAGTTCCCTAACAAAGGGGTGAATAGGGAAACGAAGGCCGTTGGTAAAATCAGCCTCATAAAAACAAACCTCATCAGCATAAAAGTGACAAGCTCTTTCTTTGTCACTCGGGATCCTAATTTTTACAGAATCAGGGAATTGAAATCTATCCCTGTTCCGCTGCTCGTCCTTCCCCGTAAGGGAACACGAGATAGTCCAAGTTTTATAAGGGGTAGAAATAGAAGTAGCTTCCAAGATCATGCGATCATCAGACGAAGATAACCCCGTCTTGAGATCACTAGACCTCACTTCAGACATCTTTAATAACCTAGTTACCCTAGCAGAACGAGAAACTAGAAGGAATAATGAAGAAAGAACGGAAGTGTATGGAAAGTCCGCCCCTACGAAGAAACTAACTCTCTCAAGACACTCCCCCTCCACAGACTTGAGCAAACAACCTAAATGAGCAAAAAAGAAAGCTACCAAGGGACAAGCTACCCTAACAGTGGAATAATCTATCATGGAAGAACCAAAAAAGAAACAGAAGCACGAAGGACTTACCAGGGAACACAAGACAGAGTAAGGGAGCTCAGAGAAGAAACAAACCCTAAAACGGAAACTAAATAAGGGAAAAATGCAAGGAAATGGAAAGAGGAGGGAAAAATGCAAAACAAGTGACCAAAACACACGCGGGAAAACCGAGACATGTCCGCACGACGAGCACATCTTGGCCATACACGTGGCCTTCAACTGCTTAAACATCAAAACCATCATAAATACACAGCACACAAAATACGAAGTGTCAAATGGATTTGTTCTTATCTCTTCTAAAAGATGAGGAAACGAATAAAGGGGGCAGCTGATGAACCAGAAATTTATGATCGTCATTACACGGAGATCGTTGTTCACCCAAAAAAGACGTTACACATTTATTACGCACATTGATGACGAAACATAACGGACGGAGCAATGGTCATAGAATGAGCTGTGATATCTAGACAAAGATTCTGTAACGCACTAGCCGTTGAGCATGAATGCAGCACATCATTGCCCATTAATGAGGCATGCAACTATAAAAGAGAAGACAACAGAAGTTAAAGGTACACACAAATACTCTACGAAATCACTCTCAACTCATTTTTCTCTCTAGAATCATTCTCCCTTACTGACTTAAGCATCAGAGGCAGGTTTGGCTGACCCCAGACCTGCGTGTTACTCTTCCCCTTAGTTCATTTTGCAGGATTCTTATCCACGGAGACGACTCCATTCACAGCATCGTCCATCTGCTACGAGGAGGAGCTCAACTGTTGATTTTCTTACGTCATCATAAATAATCAATTTGTAGTTAAAAAAACATAGATTTTTGAAGAGGTAAAACATTTTATGTTTGATTTGCATAAACAGTCTACTGGCCTGGATGAGTTACACTTTTACTACATATGGGAAAAAAAAAAAAAAAATCTAGTAGCTCATGAACAAGTTCAAATTTGTTCAATGTAAAAATAAATCAAACTTGAACATATAATTTTATTTAGTGATGAGCATAAGTGGAGGGAGGGGGGGTTGGGGGGCCATGGTCCCCCTGGATTTTCCAAAAATGCCCCCTCCCCCTCTATTTAATGTTAAAAGTTTTAAATATTGAGTAAATTTTAGGTGATGGCCCCTTTTAAATTTTTTTTTTTTTTAAAGTATAAGTTCTCTTTAATTTATTGTTGTCTCCTTTATTTTCCTTTTAATATTGACTTTTTTTGTCATATATAAGTCATTAATTTTAGGAGCATTTAAAATATAAGTTAATAAAAATATATAAGTAAATTTCTTTGGCAAAAGATTTTACACTATGTGTGGAAATGGAAGAAGGGAAGAGAAAAGAATGGAAAAGGAAGGAATGGATATCATTTCTCTTGTTTGGTTGTATAATGGAAGAGAAAAGGAAATGAGGTGGAGTGATAATATTTCTATGGGGCCCAATGTTTTGGTATCAACCCAATTTGGGCGAAAATGGAGGGAGGGAGAGTATTAATTACATGGGTCCCACCACTTTATATTATAAAATGACTAATATATCTTTAACATTTTTAAGAAATTACAAATTATCTATTATATGAATTTTCACATCATTATTAAGGGCACAAAGGTAAAACCGTGCATTTTTTTTTTTTTCTTTCTCTTCCCTTTGCAAACAAACAAGGGAAAGATAAAACTCGCACATTTTCTTCTTTCCTTTTAGGACGGACCCACGTTGAGCCCAAAGGGGGCTCGGGCCCCCCCCCCCCCCTCGGGCCCAAAATTTTTTTTTTGAGCAGGTAAAATTTTCAAAAAACAAAAAAAAAAAGGGCTTGGGCCCCCTTTGGTTTTTTGCTCGGGCCCCCCTCCCAAAAATCATGAACCCCCCAGCCCATCATCCGACCAGTCCCCATCCCATCATCTAGCCAATCCATGTAAAAAAAAAAAAAAAAACACTTAGCTCTCAGCTCTCAGTAGTCAGTAGTCCAACACCAAAAAAAAAAAAAAAGAGAGAGAGGAAAGGGAGAGGCGAGACAGAGAGTGAGAAACACCCACTCCACTCACCCACGTCGACGACGCTGCCGAGACCCACACCGGCGGTTGCTCGATCTGAGACTAAGAGACCCACTCTACTCACTCACCCATTTTCTAGTACCCACACCAGCGAGAGTTGCGAGGCCTACTTGCCGTCGCCCAAGCCGGTTGCTTGATCTGCTCAGCCTAACTTCGTTGCTCCAGCCTTCACAGTTCACAAGTATTTACTCTTATCTTTTCCTTCAAAGTTTAAAACCTAATAAAATGTTTGTGACTTTGTGATCTAAGAATCTGAGATTGCCTTGTGGACTTTTGGTGTTTCATGTTTGTGTTTTTACTGATGAGTGATGAACTAAACTGATGTTGGTGATTGTGAATTGAATATTTGAATCTGTGTTGTTGCTTGTGGTGTTTTTTTTTTTTTTTTTGGCTTTGTGACTCTGTCACTCTGTGTTTGTGACTCTCTCTCTTGTTTATATAGATAAGAGAGATAGAGAGAGAGAGAGAGAGAGAGAGAGACAAAGACAGAGACAGAGAATAGAGTTTGTAAAGATTAATTTTTTTCTTTGTTGATTGGTAGTTGGGCATAATAGAGACAAGTGAAGTTGGGCAAAGGGCAAGTGACCAAAAAAAAAAAAAAAAAAAGTTAAAAACTTAAAGAAAAGTTTTTGTTAGTAGTGTAGGGAATAAATTTATAGTGTCGGTGGTGGGATTCATTAGGTTAGTGGGTCAGTGTCAAAAAGATGGAGACAATCCAAAGATATAAATAAGGCCGACCAAATACAAAGACATAAATAAAGGCAAATGAAACACAAAAAGAAAAAAAACAAATCATATATTATAGAAAATTGTCACACAAATTTAAAAAAATAACTGTGATTCTTATTTTATTTGTAGATCATGAAAAAATCAATTACAATGCTTGATTTTTTCAAAAGAAAAGGTTCAAATTCTTCCAAAGTCAACATGGAATTGCCAACAACTAATGTTGTTATTCCAATTCCAGAAAATGTGGATGCTCCAATTCTAGAAAATGTGCATTTCTCAATTCCGGAAAATGTTGATGTTCCAATTTCTCAAACACAATTTCAAAGAGTCCATCTTGATTCTTTGGATTTCTAGAAATTTTTTACAAATTTTTAGAAATTTTCCGGAAAATGTGCATTTCTAGAAAAAAAAAATTCGCTTATCTCCAACCCCCTTAACTTAAAATCCTACGTCCGTCCCTGCTTTCCTATATCCAAACACATCAAAAGAAATTCTTTTCTTTTCTTTCTCCTTTTTCCTTTTTCTTTCTCTTCCTTTCCTCTAATCCTTTCTATTCCCTTTCCATGGCTACAACCAAACACAATGTTAGTTCTTTTCTAAAAATAAAGTTATATGTATTTATATAGAGAGTTAAAACTACTGGAATACAATAATATATTTGGCTTGGCTCCCCCGAGAAATTCTTTTTGCTCCGCCACTAGTGATGAGCTGACTTAGCTCATAATCAAAATAAAATTAAATTAAAAATAAAAAAACTAAAATTTTAATACTGAACTCGACTATTTCAGGATGGAGAATGAAAGAGTAATTTACCATTTTCTATGGACTTAGTATTCTAGAAGCCCTCACCAAGAAAGTCACATGAAGAAGGGAGGCCAAGTAAGCATCTAGAAGATTGTCACTGCTGTAATATCTCATTAGTCAAACTTTCTGAGGCTCAGCAAAGATCTAGCTCCACCACCTGTAATTTAAATATGAAATGGGTATGCCACATAAGTAACACATGGCCGTCCGGGCAATTTCGTTCATCGGAAGCATAATCGGATAACGGTCTAGTCAGCTCAGCAGTATTGGAAGGATCTAACAGACTATGTTTTGGTTTGACTAGTCAGGTCTCACATGAGAAAGTTCGAGGCTATTATATATTATTCTATCAAAGATATACATACAATCCATCACTTTCTTCTGGATGGTCCAGGTCATGGGTAACTTTTTGGGTTTGGTCTCAAAATGTCTCTTATTATTCTGCACTCATGTGTATTATGCCCCAAATAAATCTTAATTTTTTTAGTAGATTTATTCTAATTTTTTAAATTAAAAAGGCCATCGATGATATCAATCTATTTTTTTTAATATATATTATTGCATATCACGTACACGACATTCCATTAAATTTACAATATTTAAAAAAAAAATTAAAAGAAAAAAACTCAAAAACCAATTGGACTAACTAATGGACGCTCAAATTTATTTTCGAAACTTTTTTTTTTCCTTGAATGGGTGAGTAAAAGGATAATGGCGGCAACAAACTTTGATTGTAACTTATGGTTATAACTCTTACTCAAAAAATTAACATGGTTATATATTTTAAAAATCTAGCCGTTAACTTGCATATTTTTTATTTTCTTAGTGCATGTGTCAAATTTCTTACCAATCATATGCTATTTATTATTTAATCTATAAACTTATTTTATTCATAATAATTATAAATTGCAAAAAACTTTAAATTTAAGTATTTAATTAATGACATAATTAATGTTTGATCTTTTGAAAATTTTGCAAGCATTGAGGGAAGATATAATAAGAAAATATTGTATAAAATACAATCTCTAACTGAGTATAATATTGTTTATTATTAAACATCTATGTGTGTATGTGTGTATTAAAAGCCAAAACTGAGAAAAAATCTAATTAGATTTCAGTCCAATTTTGTGTCATGTGTCTCATCTAATCTAAATTTTTAAATTTTGGTGCCAAGTGAATTAATTCAATGTAAAAATTGAATTCCAATTAGAGGTTAATTTTGAGCCACATTTCTGATCTAATTTTAAGTTTTTTAATTTTTGTACCAAGTGAGTTAATTTAGTGTAAAAAAATGATGAGTCCAATATAAATAAACCATAAAAAAAAACTTAATCATATATCTAATTTTATATATAACTGTAGGGTCATAGTTTATAGCCCAAGCCCAATACGTATAGGACTATGGGTTAATGAGCCAAATATAATAAATTTGTAGAGAGTGGGTTAAAAAACTAGGCCCTAATGAATCTATCAACAGTTAGGATGGGCCTAAAAGACAATCATGCAAGAACAAAACGCGTAAGATTGGGTGAATATGTTGTCCGAAGAGGCAAATCTTAGTACAGGTCAATTGAACTAGCTACAAGTGTAACTCTGGTTGTTACAGTGTTTTTTTTCTATTTTTCCGATCCTCGTCCCATGAAGGGTCTCTCACATTATATGGTCCCCTTTGGACCATCTTGATCTTACACTTGTTGATCATTTAAGCCCTTACTTGAGTACTTATCTCATCAGACATACTCTCTGGCCTTCTGTGAGTCATGGTGACCAAGGCAACACTGTTTAGGGGTCTCCTCCTCATAAATGCGGCCAGAAAAGTAAGTACAATGCATTTAATACGGTGGTTGCAGCTTTTCTTCAGATATTTCTAAGTTCCCATCACTCCCTATAGGTGTATGATGCCCATCCTTATTGTCTAAGCTTCTTGAAAGCTCACCTTGATCGTTGGAATACGGATTTAGGCCGTGTTCGTCATATCCGAGGAGGAGTTTCTTCTCAGACCACCTTCCATTCATTCCTTACTTGTGAAACTTTAAAATTGGAGTTCCCTATAATTATTTGTCCCTTCTCAGACCAGTCTATATCCTCGGACCAAGCCTAAAGCCCAATATGTGACTCTAGGCCTTTATCCCTACAATAACATTAGAGGAAGAGAGGTTTGAATAATTTTATATTTATGAGCCATTTTTGTGTAATTAAAAATAATTCAAATTTATAAGTCATTTATGTAATATACTATATAACTATATATGGTCCATTACTAACTAGGTAATATATGTATATATATATATATATATATCCAAAACTTAAAGAAAATCTAATTAAAATCAAATTTGGATTTTGCTTATGTTTGCTTTCCATACAAATTAAATTGTTAAGATTTTTGCTATTATTTTTTCTCCGAGCTGAACAATCTCATGCACTTATCACCATTCGATTTAGGAGATACTATTAGAACAATTTATTATTTTATTTTGTGTTGTATTTAGTAGAATTTTATGGATAGTAATTGTGAATTAATATTGTATATGTAGTATCCAATAATAATTTTCAAAATTATATATGTAATAACAGTGTAATGAGAAACTTGGTGTAACCAATATCATAAAAATTGCAACAAAAAACCATTTTAGTACCTTCAAATATCCTGGTCGAATCAATGTCCTATATTTTTAATAACCCAAACTAATATCAATAGCACTACTACAATTCACTATTCTCATGCATAAGCATGGGTTAAATTAAATAACGGTATATAACTAATCACCATGATGCCAATACTCATAATCGCCAACTTTTTTATTTTTTTATTTTGTCTTTTTTACAATTTGTTACTTCTTCAGTGAAGAAGGAACAAAGAGCGTAACTATCAACGCTATTATAAAAATTTGTTGACCATCTTTTGGTTGAAATGGTAAATGCAAAAGATGAGAGTTGCTAACAACTTGGAAAAACAGAGGAAGATATATTGGTGGTTAGCCCAACTAAAATACCAACTGCTCCCCTAGGGCTGCTTCCTCGTGGGAGAGGAAAGGCGTTAATTATGGTTAGCTAATGTCAATTTATTCTTATTTTTTGTGTGTCTAGTGATAGAGTTGAGACTTAATGATCATTGATACGTTTAAACTACTTCATAATCAATAAGTATATATATTGTACAAGTAAAATTATAAATAAAATTAACCAATATATAATTGCTTTTTTTTTAATAACCAATAATACATTCAAACAAGTCATTTTTATTATTTAAAAATAAAAACTAAGCAGAAATAAATTTGGAAATATTAGAGGTATGATAATCAACGTTGTGGAACCTGGACTTGACCAAGCGATCAACCAGGTTAACCTTGAATCGGCCTAAAAAACCGGTTTTTAAAGCACAATTCCACCCACTTCTGTATTTTGAGTGTCCAAAGTAGCAATTATTGGACCACAAACCTTTTTGATGGTAAGTTACGGAAAATTATTATATATATGGACAATTTTTATGAATTAAATTTATTAAAAAATTAAATGATATGTCATAGTTGGACCCGGTCTAACCTCAAAAATTTTGAACCTCTCTCTTTTCTAGTTCTTTAAACAATCCGGTTCATAGGGGTTTCAAAACCATAATGATAATGAACTTGATATTTTTAAATGTTCTATAAAAGCCTTGATTTTTTAAAGAGATTATATGATTTTTTTTTTTTTTTGTAAAATAATTTAAGAGTATCAATGTTTGTTAGATGTATCTTAGTTTTCATTATCAATCATTGAAATATAGGTTTATTGAAAAAACAAACCTTAAAAAATACATGGCATTGTAGAAGAAGTAAAAGCAACAATAAAAACAAATAAATCTGTGCATCAATGTTGCGATATATAAAATTTAATATTTTAAACTACATTCAAGAGAGAGATATATATATATATATATATTTTTTTTTTTTTATTGAAAAGATTAGGAGAATTAAAAAAAAAATCAGTGGAAATATTTTGAATTTAAAATCTTTTTTTTTTTTTTTTATGAAAAAGTTCAGGAATCTCTTCTTTTAAAGACGTGGGGATTTGGGATGGATTAATTGGGCCCCTTACCCTTGCTCATGAATCATGATATATATAAAAAGAGAAATGCTACGTCTACAACATTTTTACAACATTTTTACAACAAATCCTAAATGGCAGGTTGTTACTGGTTGTTATTGTTGGGGCAAAAAAGTAATCTTAGTGTTAGTTTCAAATTTGAACCAATAATAACTAACCACCTGTGATTTGTTGTAAAAATGTTGTAAAAATGTTGTAGACGTAGCATTCCTCATATAAAAAAAGGGAAATGCTGACGAATACTTTTAGAGTACTAGTTATTGGTTAATAATCCATTTAAAGAAAGTTTTTATGGGAAATGAAAAAAAAGTAATTAATATTTTGACAGCTTTTTTCATTTCCCATAAAAATGATATCAAAACTTTCTTAAAATGGATTATTAATGAATGCCCTAAGGGCACTCGTTAGCATGACCCATAAAAAATTAAAAACTATATGCACATTCATCTCGTTATCATTTCTTTTTTGGATTGGACCATTTATCTTGTTATCAATACCATAGTAATGTAAGTAATTTGTTGACTTTATAATTGTGAAAGTTTGTGTTTTTACTCCTCATTTGGCATAAAAGGACCTTTAATACGACTTTGTAGCAAACCATTAGGGATCCAATGATCCTCCCAAACTCGAATGGTTTGACCATCCCCTAATATCCATTTCATACCGTGTCGAAGCCATTTTATTCCTACATGGATGGCTTTCCAAATGTGAGACACTCTAGGGTTTATGACACTCTCGAAAATGTTTGTATGGAGAAAGTATTTGGCTTTCAATACTTGAGCCCATAGCATGGATGACTACTGTTGAAGCCTCTAGGCCTGATTCATGAGCAAAGCCATATTCATATGGCGCAAAAATTTAATACCCAGACCACCTGCATCCTTAGGAGTAGTTACGATTTCCCTACTAACCGTGTGATAGTGTTTGTGGTGAGTGGTGTCTCCCCATAAGAATTTACACTTTAATTTATCCAGTTGTTGACAAATTTTTTACAAGAGAAAGGTGGTTTGCATCACATGAATAGGGATGAAGGCCGAGGTGGATTTGATTAAAATGACACAAACTGCAATAGAAAGATATTTAACTTTCCAACCCTCAATCTTCTTCTGGATTTTATCAACTATGTATTGATAGGCATTAGCCTTTCGGTGGGTAGTAAAAATAGGAGTTCCTAAATAGGTTCTGAGTTGAGTCATAGTAGGGATATCAAAAATACTAGCAATCAGATCTTTAGTTCGCCTGGGCGTATTTGGTGAAAACCAAAGACATGATTTTTGTGTACTAATGATTATTTTGTATTAAAAAAATTGCTATCCTATCTACTAGTATTGGCTTGACACCATAATTTCCTCATTGCATTACAATCCCTTAGAAGATGGATACAAGTCTTGAGAGATCTACCACATGTCACATGGGTAAATAGCTTCATTACTTTATCACCTATCATTATCGTTGCCAAAAATTTAGTAATTTAATTTAAATTTTTTAGTGTTTTCATAAAAAATGTCAAGAAGTCAAATTCTTCTATCCATGAACTATCAAATTATCAAAAAGATTCATCTCAACTTTTATGATGAGAGCCATGTCATAAACAAAGGAATCAAACAATAATACATCTCATCTTATCACACTAATTATATAATATACAAATAATAATTGCTTGGGGGTCTCACACTATGCACGTATAGGGTTTAGATGATTGGGGGACTATGATCCCACGCTCGACCCCTTATTTCTTTCGTCATTAAAAGAAGATAAGAATATAAGTGTTACGTCTACAATATTTTTAAAATACTTTTACAACAATTCATAAGTGACTAATTATTATTGATTCTAATTTGATTTGAAGCTACATTTGAAATTGTTTTTTTGTCACATTAATAACAATTGGTAACAATTTGTTATATAGTATTTGTTGTAAAAATATTGTAGACATAACATTTTTTTTTTAAAAGAAAGTAAATAAAAAAAATGAAAAAAGATGAAAAATTTTGTCATTAAAAAAAAAGTTAAAAAAAAAAAAAAAAAAAAAAACAAAGAAGATGAAAGAAGGAGGAAGAAACACGTTTTATAACATCATTTCGCATTGGAATTTCAAGAAAAAAAAAAGCGTAAATACACTTTTAGTCCCTACATTTTGACTTTTTTCCATTTTAGTCCGTACATTTTATTTTTACCACTTTTAGTCCCTAAACCAATTAATGCCCTTCATTTAAGTCCTTGAAACACTGTTCTGTCACCAAATTAATGGAAAGACTAATGGATAAATAAAATATTATTAAAAAAATTATTTAATATTTTTTAAATGTCAAAATTAAAAAAAAATTAATTACTCAATTTTAATTTAAAAAAAAAAACAAACAAACAAACAAAAAAAATTATTTTCTTTCAAACAAAAATTTTACTTTCTTTTAATTAAAATGAATTTTTTTAAAATCAAACCTAAGCAAAACAATAGCAACCCAGCAAAAGAACATTATTACTTGTCATTATTATTTTTCATAAGAACATTACAACTTGTTCTTGTTCTTCCCAGATCAAACCCAGCAAACAAACCCAAATTACCACCACCCCAACAATCCATACCCACCACCAAATCCAAATCCACCACCTCCACAATGTAGCACCACCACCAGACCCTAAAATCAAATTTCAACTGCAACTAATACATATTTTGAACCATTAAACAACCCAAACCCTCACACCATCACAAATCAAAGGAGAGACCGAGTCGATAGTCCAAGAAAAGTAGAGAGAGGGAGAGAGCACCTCGACGGTGGCTCGTGGTGGTGAACGGCGAGGGAGAACTGCGACTGGCCGTGGTGGGTTTGTCGTCGTCAATGGTGCCGCTGTTGATGAATGAGAGCAAGTGACCGATTTGGACCTTCTTTGCTTGGGCTTCATTGACGACGGTGAAACCTGAATAGGGAAGAGCTTGGTGATACCCCTCTTGGCCAAAGTAGAGATAATCTCCTGAGAGATTCCAAGCTTAGCAACCTCCGACCCTTCATCAGCTTTCGGCGATGAAGACGAAGATGAGGCTTTGGATTCGCAATCAGCTATGGCAGCGTACTCGGCGAGAGAAGGCGAGGAGGCCTTGAAATTCAACGGCCCTGATTTGAAATGAAAGGCTCTGTTTTTAGGAAATAGAAATGGGTATGCAGTGTCTCCATTCTTGACAGGGTGGGAAAATGAGGTTGATGAATGGTGTAAGTAGTGGGTTTAAAGAGTAAAAGAAAAAGGTTGTTGTTGTTGTTGTTAGTTGTGAAGGAAGAAGAAGCGAAGGCAACGATCGACGGTGCGTTTAGGGATGATTGAACAACCTGGGTTTTCTTTTTCTTCGATGGTGATTTCTGAAAAAAAAAAAAAAAAAAAAAAAAAAAAAAAAAAAAAAAATTCATTTTAATTAAAAGAAAGTAAAATTTTTGTTTGAAAGAAAATAATTTTTTTTTGTTTTTTTTTATTTTTTAAATTAAAATTGAGTAATTAATTTTTTTTAATTTTGGTATTTAAAAAATATTAAATAATTTTTTTAATAATATTTTATTAATTCGTCAACCTTTCTGTTAATTTGGTGACAGAACAGTGTTTCAAGGACTTAAATGAAGGGCGTTAATTAATTTAGGAACTAAAAGTGGTAAAAATAAAATATATTGACTAAAATGAAAAAAAGTCAAAATATAAGAATTAAAAGTGTATTTACATTAAAAAAAAAAAAAAAAAAAAAAAAACGTTTCATAACATCATTTATTAATTCGTGTAAATTAGGTAAAATGTTGAAAGAATAATTTCTAGAAGAGACTGGGACCATTCAAAGTCAAGCAAATTTGATCCCGCCGCATATGAGCTGAAACGGCCCCTTCATTCATTCTGAGGCCTATCGGACGGTCATGAGCGATTGACATAGCTGAAATGCGGATAGATCTTTGACACGTTGCCACGACTCTTACTTTATGAGTTGTGAGGCAGGCCACAGTACAAATACAAATAGAGAAGTTCATAAACGTCCACGCGTACAAATTAAGAAGTGCATAGATTTCTCTGCATTATTATTTCTTTATAAAAAAAAAAAGAATAAAAGGTACACTTAAGTGTGATATATTTCCATCTCTCTTCAGTGTGTTTGTTTCTAAAATAAAATAATAAATAATAATATTAAAAGAAAACACTTTCTTTTGTATATAAATAATTAAATATTACCGATATATTACCACCTACCAGTCCCTTGAGTGATTTTGTTTCTAAAATAAAATAAAATAATAATAATAATATAAAAAAACACTTTCTTTTGTATATAAATATTACCGATACCCACCTGGTCCCTCAGGCACCAACTTTTTCAATATCTTTCATTCCTCACGCCCCAAAAGAAGACAAGTGAAAATCTCTTTCCTTTTTAACAAAATCCAACCTCTCTAGTGTCCCCTATCTAATAATTCCCTGTTGATCAGAGTTTTCATTCAAGGTCCTTGATTCATCAAGCATATTTTTTCTCTGTACAAGGTATGTTTCGTGTTCTATTCTGAGTTTTCAAGAATTTTTGGTTTGCTTATTTCATGGCGATTTCTTGTTTTCCAAGGTTGTAAAAAATAATGGGTTTTCTCTGTTTTTTTCGGATGTTTAGAATTTGACCCTTTTTCTGCAGAAAGATATTAATGGCAGAAAACAATGTCCCAATTCTTATTACCCCCAAATATGTTTCTTAAAGCAATCTTTGTCTTTTGGGTCCTTTCTTTGTAAATTTGTTTAGCTCAGTGGTAGGGAATTGTTTTATGTGAAGCTTGATGAGATTTATGTTGCCCCCATCAATTTTCTCGGGGTGAATTGTTATCTTTCTGGATCTTAAACTTATGTTTTTTGTTGAGATCCATTGGATCTGAAACCAAAAAAAAAAAGAAAAATCTTTAGAATCAAGCAGAGCCTTATAGATGTTCAATGGATAGAGAGGTATTCATCTTTTGAGGCAAGAATTTCTCCTCTCATTGAGGGATAGGAAATAAGATTAAAATGTTGCCCACAATGATATACTATTTTTAGGGTTATAAGTTTCATATTTTCCTTTTAGCCCTAAAAAATTTCTTGGCAGTAAAATGGGCCATTAATTTGCTGTAATTTCTTTTGCTCGCTGATCAGATGCTCAGGTTATTATAGGCCATGATAGATTGAAGAGTTTGGTTTTCCTTATAGCTAAAACGTCTGGTATAAAAATAAAAGTCACAGTTTTCTGTACTTGTCCAACAAGGTCCTCATCATCACTGTACAGGATCTAAAGAAGTATTTGCTGTCTTTTTAATTTTGTGTAACCTGCCTTTTATGGCCTTTGATCTGATATAGAAAGTCAGTTAATTTTACATATTGAGGATTTTCCAATGTTGAAAAAAGTCAGCATAACTAGAATGATTTAGAACACCAGATCTTTCTGAACAAGTAATGTTTTTTAAAAGTTATCCACGGTCAGAAAAAATCCTGGTTAGCCGCTCATATGAAATTGGTTATGTTGCAAAATAAGACTTTCTGAAACCTAAAGTGGTCCCCTGATCTAGAAGTGGTGCTTGATAGGGAAGGCGTGGAGAGTTCTAAGTGGCCCAACTGAGATTATGCTGCTGAAATTCCAGGCATAATTTTTTTTCTTTCCCTGTTGGTCGTATTCTTGTATCCACAATCGGTGGGTATTGGAAGCGGTTTGGCCGTTTGACATTCATTTTTTCTTGTGTCATGTGGTCATTGTCCCTAACTCAGATGTAGACTATTTGATCTTTGACCCCTTTTGTTCTCATTCCCTTGTGCTTTTGTTATATGCTTGAGAAACTTTATGTTGATAACTTTGATTTAGGAAGTTTATTGATTGCAGTTCAGCCTTGATCATAAAAGAATTTTCTTAAGGTCGTCATTAATGTTATACCAGTCTAACACTTTAGTGAATGCTTTGTTATTGGGGGAGTCTCTCTCTTCCACACACATACACACGTTCTATGCACATTTCTACATGTATCATTGTCCTTATGAGACCTCTTTTTTGTAACAGGGCACATATGGAACATAATTTCTTTGAACCTGAGTTGCACTTCGATTCTAAGTGGAAATCAATTTCAGCGCCAACAACAGTCTCAGATAATGGTGATGGCGGCTTTGATTGTAACATATGCTTAGAATCAGCACATGAACCTGTGGTCACCCTTTGTGGTCACTTATACTGCTGGCCTTGCATTTACAAGTGGCTCAATGTACAAATCTCTACTGATGAGCCAGACGAGCAGCCGAAGTGCCCCGTTTGCAAAGCTAACATCTCTCAGGCTTTGTTGGTCCCCCTCTATGGCCGTGGCTCATCATCCTCTTCAGATTCTAAAGGCAAAAAACCCAATCTGGGTCTTGTCATACCTAATCGACCTCCACCTTCTGGCTTGAACTCTCTTATTACTACAACCTCTGCTTCACATTCCAGTCAGCAAATGCTTCCAAGCTATTTTGAGTCACAGGCACAGTCATATCATCATCAGCAATTCTTCCCTCACCTACATGGAGGTTATGCTGCAGACGCATCAGCTCATCATGGGGGTACAGCGATGACTAGTTTCTCCAATCCGACAATTGGGATGTTTGGAGAGATGGTATATGCAAGGATTTTTGGGAGCTCGGATACAAGTCTGTATTCTTACCCTTATACAAGTTCCTACCCTCTGACAGGGATTAGCAGTCCCAGGATGAGAAGGCAGGAAATGCATCTTGACAAGTCTCTTAATCGATTTTCCTTTTTCCTTTTCTGTTGTGTAATGTTGTGTCTTCTCTTTTTTTGATATATGCTTCTCTTCTGTAATTGCGTTTGTATAGTTGTAGTGAGATTTATCATTATGTCAGTGCAGTACCAGATAGGAGATACAGATTTTGCCACAATGCCCCTTGAAATATCTTTTGATGTGTATAATTTTACATTTGTTTTAGTCGGATTTATAAACAGTTATTGATATGGAATATCTTTGCTGACATTAGTTATTGATAAGGATGTTATCCTTATTTGGTAATGAATACTACTACTATACCATTATCTGTGTCTACTTTTCTACTGCCAACTAAGTTGATCCAACTGGCAATGATGGTTTCCAAGTCCAACAATGTCCATCACGGTGGTTGATAGGAGTTTAGGCAAAGCCGTCGAATTGGTTCGGTGTGATTGGTTAGAAGTTTTGAAAAACCGATGAGAATGTGTTGATTCTTATATTTTTATGCCAACATTTTATCCCAACTAGCCGCCTCTCTTGATGAGAGCTTCTTTCTCGATCTCCATTTTTTTCCCAAATCCCCAGACCTGCTCTACCTTCTCGACTTTTTCCCCCAAAGTAGTCCCAAACTCCCAACCCCTCAACCCTTGTATCTCCCACGTGCCAATTGCCATGTGTGAATTTGTGTGGAAGGTTTTGAAGATGGGATTTATGGCACCTCTCTCTTCCTCATTTAATACGTGGTGTTTGGAGTTTAAGTGATAGCCGAGTTGTAATAACATTTTTTGTGATGTACTAAGTTTGTGGTTAGAATCCCATTTCTCTCTCTGCTACTAATAACTATCTATAAAAAAAAATGTATATTGTTTGGTCATTGAGATGATTGTGTGGCTGTTTAGGGTTTTTAAGGAATCATAGATGTGTGTTTTGTTGAGAAAATTGATAGAAATTTCCATACTTAGAAGTCAAGTACCAATAATTACGGTGTAGTGGCTGACTACATAAGTTCAACCACTACATCAGTTTTTGTTTTTTGTTTGATGATTTGATAGTTGAGGAAGGGGAGAATTGAATCCTGAATATTTCTATTAGGAACATCAGGAAATTCTAGTTAAGCTATAAGGCTTTTGGACATAACTTGTTGGTATATTGACTTTTATATTTATGAAATATTGAATTTTAACCACAAAAATTGGAATGGACAACATTTTAAAAGCAAATGAAGAGGATCCTAGTGTGAAAAATTTTGAGGACATTATTAATAAGGATGTAAGACAAATTATAGCTTTTTGGGCCTCACAAATTTCCATATCAAGATATTTTTTCATTTGATATAGATTTATTTCATGGTTAAAATTAAATATTAAAAATATAAAAGTGTATATAATAGGTGAAAATACTATTTTGGTCTGTACATTTTTAGGTCACTGTCAATTTGGTTTATGTTATTTTTAACTTGTAATCAATTTTGGCTTTATCGTCCAATCACAATCTTTCTTGCATTTTCTTGCACTTTCTTGGCAACCAAACACCAACTAAACACAAAAATACAAATCAAATTTACCGATCTCTAACTCCAATAGACACACACATATCAACTTGGCAACTAAAAAAAACTCAGATTTAGACCAAATAAGACTGCAAATTGAAAATAATATGAACCAAATTTATTGCAAGTGAAAAATAATAATGATTAATTTGACTACTTCCAAAATGATATTTTTGCCTGTATAATATCATGACATTTAAAAATTTAAATGATATCATACTCTCTATATTATTAATTGCAAGAAATAAATTTTCTTTTAAAGTTTTCCGCTAAATGGTGGTCATCTAGGGGTGTTATCGGTGCAGTAGGTGTGGTTATTGGGAAAATTTGTCACTCCACCATAGGGGTCAGTTACCACCACACCAGCTTCGCTCATCATTGGCGGAGTTCGGTTCTCTGGCCTCCAATGGTGCAATTTTCCTAGGGTCGATTCGGAGTGATGCATTGGTAAGTCGACACCCAGAGCCACTGAGCCATAAATTGACACCCATAGCCACGAATTGACACCCACAATCACACATCCAAATAACTAGATTGACACCCACAAATCGAAATCCAGTAAGTCACAAAGGTCAAAACCCATAAAAAACATATCAAAACACCAAAAAAAAAAAAAGAAAAAGAAAAAAGAAAAAGTGTGCCTGAGATCAAAGCTTATGAGTGCAGTGGCATTGAAGATAGGAGCTTGAGGAGGAACAATGAGTGGAGAGAGACATTGATGGTAGTGGTAGCTAGGGTTAGGGTTTGGTGAGAGAGAGAGAGAGTTTTGAGTTTTGATGAGAATGAAAGGGTTTGATGTGGTGTTGAAGATATATATATATATATATATATGTATACGTCGGCTCGGTGATTTGTATCAGGTTTGGGATTTTGTCTTCAATGACTTGCACTGGACCGATGTGAGAGCGAGCCCCAGTCTCCACTCGCCAATTTCGGTACCATTGGTCGGTCTGCTTTTCGGTGCGATAGCTTCGGTGTCGGTCGGTTCCTAGTCCTACCGTCCGAATTGGTTTGGGCATATCTCTAGAATGCTTACCAAATGGTGTATTCATTTTGTTTTGCTTATCTCACAAGTTATTATCCACTTAAGAAAAAAAGTCTACTAGATTATTGACGCTGTTCTCCACGCTTTCCTTGTCCTGGAAACAAAACACATGTTAGTAGTGACGTTACTGGGAGTTGAGTTGTTTCAGTTGAAGCTGTGAAGAACACGCATGTACTGGAAGTTGAAACTTGAAACTATAAAATTTAGTTCCAAGACGTACATTACTTGCAACCAATTTATTTATTTATTTTTTAAATTCCAAAGCGCACAATTAAAACCAAATACTTTTTTATTTTTTATTATTATTTATAAGTAAACTAAAATTAAATAGCCAAGGCTTGATCAAAGATAGTATGCCCATTTGGTAGATATATTTAAAAACTGAAAATTGTTGTTTAAAAATTTTTGTGAAAATACGTGTGGGTGAAAAAATGTGTGAAAATATGTAAAATATTGTTTTAAAACTAAAAATTGTAGTTCAGAAACACACACCAAACACTCCCACAATCTTTGTAATCTTTCAATCTTTGCAAGTTAACTGGCTGACTGTTTTATTTGCACATGCAAAAAAGAGACCAGCCTCAAATTGTTCATTGAAAGTGTTGGATTGAGATCGAGTACAAATGTAATATCACTCAATGACTGAGATTAGAGAGTTGAAAAAACAACTTTTAATCTTAATCATTGAACAAAAATGGTGAGAAAAAGTAAAAAAAGTTAAAGTGGTAAAAATATTTTGAATAGGGAGGGTATTGCACTCAATCCAAATCTATAAGTGCTAATGCTACTATTTTATTCTTGAATCTGGTTAACGAGCATCCCTAAGACATTTGTTAATAGATTATTTTAGAAAAAAAAAATTATACCATGGGAAATATAAAAAGCTGTCATAATCAGTTATTTTTTTATTTTTCTATAAAAATTTTAAAAAAATATTTCTTAAACTAATGCGGCACCTGTTAACTTTCAATATGAGTTTTTGAGGTAGCTCCCAAAAAAAAAAAAAGTAAAATTTTTTGTAGTCAAATAAAAAATTTGAAATTTAAAACCCGCATATATCAAGAAGCAATCAGTATCTTGAGATTCTTGTCTTGATCATAAAGAAACCATTATTATAGATTATAAACTGAAATTCCATCTGATGTATTTGAAAAAAATAAGAAACTAATAGGAGTATTTTACTATGGTTGTTTTTTTTTTTTTTTTTTAAACAATACTGTGGTTGTTACATCAGAAGTCCGTAATTTCATCAGAAGTCCGTAATTTCACAACCTAGCCGATTTCCCATGTCTCACTTTAATTTCATTGATTTGCATATGACCAAACTGTTTCAGTAGTCTTTTTTTATTTGTTTATAATTTGTTTCTTAATAAAAGTATCAACTACTACAACCACAGAAGAAGGTATCTCGTAAGGTTACTCACACACTCCATCTTTCTGACTATTACAATAACTGCTACTCCATCCCGACTGCCTAATGATTCACTTTCTACGAAAAATACTTATTATCCTTACTTTAATATCAATAAAAGAAAATAAAAAACAAAAGAAAATAAAAAGTCAACTATGCTATTTACGGTGCTCTCCACGCTTTCCTTATAGACTTGTAGTGTAAACAACACACATGTTACCGAGCATGTAAACAACACACGGTGCTTTCCACGCTATTCTTATAGCTTTTTCCACGCTTTTCTTATAGCTTTTTTATCATCATATTAAGAAATCAGTCGATTTTTAGTGTAAACAAAAATTGGATTTCAGATATATTATTTAATCATAAGAGAGTTTACCAGTTGAGCTAACTGAAACTCACGTTATTAGTGGGACAGTTAAAGCTGGAGAACAACAGGCTTGTCAAGTGGTACTAAATTTTTTTTTTAAGGAAATGGTAGTTGAAATTTAGGCTGGGTTTGGATCCATGTTTTTGCACGTTCATGTTTTGCGTTTTCCAATTTTTTTTTTTTTTTTTTGGCCGCCCTTTTTGACTTCTTAGCAACTTTTTAGTTTCTTAGCAACTTTTTAGTAACACAAGTGGGTCCCGTGTATTATTCATGGGACCCACAAACTTCACATTTAACAACTTTTTCATTAAAAATAGGTTTCACGTCACTATTCACACATTTAAAAATTATTTTGTTACAGTATTTTCAGTTTTCAGTTTCAGCAAAATAAATTCTATCCAAATGTACGCTTAGTTCCAAAAAGTACATAGTACATTACTTACAAGTTACAACCTTTTCTTTTCTTTTTCTAAATACCAAAACGTACATTAATTAAAACCAAATATCCTTTCTTTTCCTAATAAACTAAAATTAAATAGATATGGCTTGACTAAAATTTAATCTTCATGCACATTGTAAGAGCTAATATTGCTGCTATTTTGTTGTGGTTGTCATCTTTTTTAGTACATAACAACCTTTTTTCTTTTTGTCCATGTTTCCCTTTTATTGATTTGCATTTGTATATGACCAAATTGTTTCAGTCTTTTTTATTTTATTTTATTTATAATTTCTTATAAAAAAGTACCAAACCCTAGAAGAAGGTAGTAGTAATTGGTAATGGGTCATATATAAGTGGCGACGCCACGTACAAGTCAGGGTGTTCCCAGGAACACCCTGACCTGAAAAAAATTAAAAAAAAAAAAATTTATACTTAATCTGTATTAGGAACACCTTGATCACAAAATTAGAAACACCCTCAAATTAAAAAAAAAATATATATATATATATATATATATATATATCTGTTCTACTTCCAAGCAAAAAAAAAAAAAAAAAGCCCAAAAAAAATTTTGAACTAAAATCTGAAAAAAAAAAAAAAAAAATGTAATAGAGCCAAGCCCACGGCGACTCGGCGAGCCCAATAGATTACAGAGGTAGCCCGTAGCCCACAAATTCTCAAAAAAAAAAAAAAAAAAAAAAAAAAGAATCAGAAATCAACCCACACCACTATCACGTCGCTGGCAGAGAAATCAGAAACCAAACCCCAAACCCCAATACAGTCAGTCCATGAGCAAAAGCAAAACAAACTTCAATACATTCAATACAAAGGTGTTTTAGTGTTTATCTCAAAAAAAAAAAAAAAAAAAAAACCCTAATACTGAGAAAACCAAAACCAAAGCCCAGCATACCAAACCCATGGTCACGTCGTTGTCACTCGCAAACCGCTCGTCATCGCCATAGCTCGCTCATCGTCACCGTCGCTCGCTCATTGTCGTCTCTGCTCGCCCTCATTGCATATCATAGATCGCAGATTGGACCTTGGTGCTCACCGCTTAGATCTCGGTGCTGGGTATTTCTCTCTCTTTTTCTCTCTGACTCTCTTTAAGTCTCTCAGTCTCTTGCTTTATCTCACTGAAATACAAAACTGAAATGAAATAATGAATTGTTCTTTCTCTCTCTTTATTCTTTAATATGCTAACCCAGTTACTCTCTTTCTCTCTCTTTATTTACATTTAGCTTTTGCCTTTTTTTTTTTTTTTTTTTTTTTTTGTCTTTTTGAATTTGGCCTTATCTTACCTGTTGGTGTTGGTCAGTGTATTGGTGATATATTGATTGTCTTTTAGTGTGATGTGAATTGTCTATTGTGATTGTGAAATTTTTTTATTGGCAGGCTATTGTGATTGGGGCATTAGGCTGTGGCATGTGCATGTGCATGTGCATATCTGTTGAGTGGGAGGGGGTAGGTGGGCTGATGGGCTAGGGCCGGATAAACAATAATTAAAGCAGACTAAGTAGTGTAATGTGCTATACATTACACTGTTTTAATTATTGTGATGCACATAGAATGTGTAATGTCAGGCTCTTTTAGTGTAACGTGCATAAGGGGCTAGACAATATAATAAATTAAAGTAGTATAATTAATGACAAATAAATTAAAGCAATATAGTTTATTGTTACACTAAATAACAATAATTAAAGTTGTATAATTAAATTAACTAATACATTATAAAAGACAAATAAATTAAATTATGTTAGGCTAAACAACAATTAATAATTTTATAATTAATGAAATAATAATATAACAAATTATAGTTTATAAAAGACAAACAAATTAATAAAACAACTAAACAACAATAATTAATAATTTTATTAATATTTCAAATGAACTTATAGTTTGTTGTACAAGTATCTTTGTTCATTTCTTTTCTTTTCTTTTCTTTTTTTTCCTTTTGAGGTTTTTTGGTTTACAGTATGCAAATTTGTTTTGGTTTTAAGAATATTTTTTTTTTAAACACAAACTTCATGCCGGCCAAATCTTGAATTTCGGCCGGTATTTACCAAAATGTTTCGAAACATCTGAAATAGACTAAAATGACCTGAAAATTTTTCAAAGTAAAATAAGAACACCCTGGACAAAATTCCTAGAGTCGCCATTGTATATAACTCGCAAGGTTACACACACTCCATCATTTTGACCATTCCAGTGACTGCGACTAATATAAACATGTTTGTAAAATAAATAAATAAATCATGAATCAGTTTCTACGAAAAATAGATGAAAGTGATGTATAATTATAAAAATATATAGTATAAGAAAGGTTACTGCCTGCAACACGCATCAATTTCCTCTAAATTCGCTGGGCGGCAAGTACCACGCACGAATTAATTAAATATATATATTTAAATTAAAACATTCTTTGATAATATAATCGAAATTGAGTGATAAAATTTAAAATATATATAAAAGGAAAAGATTACTTTAACATTTATGTTATGTGATAAAAATACATTGTGTAATGCCTAATTTTTTAAAATAATAATAATAATAATAATAATAATATATAATTAAAATATTTTTAAAAAATATTAATGTAGCCTGTTTCAAATTTCTTAAAATTTGGGTAATAAAATATCACTTAACACAAACCATGTTAATATTTTTAATTACTTACATTTAATATCACATAACGAAAGTATGTTGTACAATAAGTAACATCTGCATATATCGAGCATTCGAGCCACATAACAAAACCAAAACACAAAAAGTCTAACGTTTAGTGCTCTAAAACAAAAAACAAAATATGTTGAATAGTTAAAAATATTTAAAGTATATCACGAAGACTTTTTTAAATTTATAGAAACTCTTGATAATTGAACTTTAATCAAAATAATATATATTGCTAAATATCAGAATAATATTTTTAAACTCATTGAAACTTTGGTAATATGGTTTCATTTTACAGTAAACAATGTTAACAATTTTAATGTATCTATAATGCACCATAATCTCTTTAAATATCTGAAACTGAGAGAAATCATAGAGATTGTAGTATGTTTTAATGATTTTTATTTGAAGTTCTCATTTTTACCCCCTTTTTTCTTAAATGCATATGCTTTTTGTTGTTGTTGTTGTTGAAGAAATTGCATGATTGTAATGTTATGAAAATATTAATTTCCGCTTACATCTTAAAAGTGTTACATTCTTTTTCTTTCGTTTCAAACATCCAAATTAGAGAGAATCACATTATCGACATGTTTGTCTCTATTAGTAAATGGATAGAATATTGATTGATGGGTCTACTTTGGTACTGTGATGACATTTTAATATGACTTTTTTTGTGTGGAAAATGTTATAATTATAACAAATTTTACTAAAAAAAAAAAACTTTAAAACTAGCAAATATGATCAGGGACACTTCAAAAAGATAATAAATGAGCATTTAAATGAATAACGTTAGGAATATTATAAATTTTACAACATGAGACTTACAAAGATATATCACTAATCACTAAAAATAATTCAAATATGAATTTAATTAGGTTGTTGAAGTCTACCAATCATATTCATTGTCATATCAATTAATGTTATTTAGTAAAATTTATAGTATTTTTAAAATTTTCTTGTTTGAATTATTTGTTGTGATTTGTGACATATCTTTTTTTTTTTTTTTGAGAGAGTTTCAACATATGACATCCGTTCCTGATGATAGTTCTTTATTATCAGACCAAGACACTAATCAATTTTTAGTGTAGACGAAAATTGAACCTCAGATCTCTTATATAACTATTAAAGACTTTACTAGTTAAGCTAACTGGAACCTACTGTGACACATCTATTTGTAAGATTTATGTATTCAAATTTGTATTATTTTTAGCATTATTCAATTTTATTGCCTTCTTAAAAGTGGATGAAAAATCTAAAACAACAATTTTTTTTTTTAAATTTATTTAGGGCCTTTGTATTTGGGATCCTAGGCGATGCCCATGGCCTAGGCCTAGGGCCGGCCCTGAGTCCAAGCAGTGTCAGTTCTGACAGTGTGCCATGTGAATTTGGGTGGCCTTTAGCATTATTCAACTTTTGTACCACTTTTGCTCTGGATCTTAATATCTTGCGTTGGCCTGTTTAACATGATAGCATCAGCGAAGTAACAAAATGAGCCCACTGGCAAATTAAGATGGTCCATGTTGAGCGTCCAATAGTCTGATTTCAACGTACAAGCAACTGTTTCTCAAAAAAAAAAAAAAAAAAAAAGAAAAAAAAAAAAAGAAAAGAAAAGAGGTACAAGCAACCTAGATACTTTTTCGCCATAAATAAATGGGAAGCTAATGCTTCTATTCTTTGACATTAGGGTAGAGTAAAGGTACTGTCAAAAAAGGGTAGAGTAAAGGCGTTCAATATATTTTCTACTTTAGATTCAGTTTTATAAATTTCAATTTATTTGTTTGTCCATGTTTTTGCCAGAAGATGAATTTTGTTTATTGGTGAAAGAAATATACCCATTAGGTTTTCCTGGAAACCCTAGTGGTGAAAAAGATGGCTAGTATTAGCATAAGGGTTGCCAATAGGCAAGTTTTCTCTCCGTGCAAACGGTAGAATCGTTTTCTTTCAGAAGTTAACATGGAGGAAATAACAGATAGGTGTGCAAGGCTGAAGTTGTCAGTGAGAGAAGATGTTGAAGTCGCAATACATGCCCATTAACAGAGGATGGTTCTGTCCTCATCGGGAAGTTTGGTACGAAGCGCAGAATTAATCTGGAGTCCGTGGTCCAAGTGTTGAGATCGGTTTGGAGGGCGGAGCATGATTTCTAGGTTAGCGATCTGGGAGAGAATAAGGTAATGTTCCTATTCCAAACAAAAGAGGATATGGAGAGGGTGTTGATGCTTAGTCCGTGGTCATTTGATAAATATTTACTAATCCTCCATAACTTGGTGCGTGGTGAGGTGGTGAAGGATATTAAGTTTGACAAGTCACCATTTTGGGTCCAAATACATGGATTGCCTACAATGTGTCAGACAAAGGAAATGGGCATGAGTATTGGTGCAACCTTGGGGGAGGTGGAAAAGGTGGATGCCAATGGGAAAGGATTTTGCTTGGGCAGTTTTCTACGCATAAGGGTTCTTCTGGATGTTTCCATGCCGCTATGTAGAGGCCGTAAGGTGCGACTTGGTGAATACGGGTTGAAATGGGTGGATTTCAGATACGAGAGGCTTCCAATATTTTGCTACTTATGCAGGAAGATTGATCATGACGAAAAGGACTGCTTGCAATGGATACGAAGCAAGGACACGTTACGGCCATAAGAGAAGCAATTTGGACCATGGTTATGAGCATCGCAAGAAAAAAACCAGAAATCCCAGCTTGCTACGGCAAAGAAAAATGGAGAAACCAGATCTGTCGTGGTTGTAAAGAAGGATATGGAGCGGAGAACAGACGGTCTGGTGGCTTCAACGCATGCAAGAGCAAGTGGCTGCAATAACCACCCGGACGAGACGGTGAGGACGGTGATCTCTAGGGCTGACGCGGAGGAGAGAACAGATACACTATGTCATGTCCGCATTAAAAACCCAGATATTTCAAATGTTCTAAGTTTTGAGCAGCAGATTCGGGAATTAGATGCCGCCATTAATGGAAACGTCCCTGGTATGGATTTAGCAACAAATTAGGAAGTATCTTTGGGAAAGGAGAAAAATACGCATGTCTTGGAGGTAGCCACGCTAAAGCAAAACATAAAGAGTCATGCAATTGGGCCGACTGTAGCAACCCAAGCCCAATCATCCAAGGTTGGGCCTCAGAACATTGTTCTTAAGCCCATGCAGGAACAAAAGGAGAACGTGAGCTTATTTCAACCTGGGATTAATTTTAAATTGGGGCTGTCTTCTCCAAAACAAAATAAGGCCCAAAGTATGAAGAAAACCAGAGGTGGCAACCAAAGAAAAATTAAAGAAAACAGAGAGGTACCTAGAACAGAGAAGAAACCGGACAGGGAGGAAACACAACCCCAGGAAGATAATAACATTGTAGACGAGTCCATGGAGATTGGGATGGTTGACACGGAAACAAAAAGGAGAGCAAGGGTACCACTGGCTGAACTAGAAAATAAAGAGGACAATGGGAAGAGGGTTAAAGTGGATGGTGCGATAAAGGAACTCAGTAAGCTCTTCACACAATAGTTGGGATCAGCGATGGCTGCTGCTCAGCCCTACCGGGCACAATGAGTACCATCAGTTGGAACTGTAGGGGCTTAGGAACCCTCTAACAGTTAATGCTCTCCAAAAAGTGGTATTCGAGAAAGATCCCACCTTAGTCTTTTTAATGGAGACTAAGTTTGATGTTACAGAGATGGATGGAGTATGTTAGAGCATTTTAATATTAAATAATTAAAATAAATAACTGTTATAACATAAATGAAAAGATATGGGAGTGAATATGGAAGATGAGGAGTTAGTGAAAATGTTTAATTCCACATTGAAAAGAAGAGAGACTTTTTTATTCTTTTTAATTGTGGTGATTAATGGACTAAAATGAATTGTCTCAGATATTGGGCTAAATACATGCGCAAGGGGGAGGTGAAGAATGGAGGAATCAAAATTGGAGATGAATCAGCCTCTTGGATCCTCCTACTTGATAGCCCATTCAGAATAATTACCATATCCGTTGGTGAGTAAATGACCCGAATTAATGCTCCATTTTTACTATGGAAAATAAAGAGCCATTAACCCACTTAATGGACTATCCGTTTGGGCTTTTTCATTCTTCAGAAACTCCTTATCTCACCATTAATTGTATAACTCCAGCCCATCAGATTAATATCTAACAATTAATCTTGTAACACCCACTAAATCAGAATAATGGACCTAATTAATCAGAATAAATTGGGTAGTAATTTCGTGAAGCCCATTGAGCTTATAAATAGACTCATTCAGACCCAATCCATTACAGCAAAAATTACACTAAAAATTTCGTGAAGCCCATTGAGCCTATAAATAGACTCATTCAGACCCAATCCTTTACAGCAAAAATTACACTAAAAAAATAGAGAGATTCTTGGCAAGGAAGGGTGTTCTTTCTGGTGGAGTTTTGGGTTTTAACACTTTGTGCAGAGGTTGTTCTAGCCATATGACACTTGTTGAGCTATTGTATCCTAGGGGAGGCAAGTCAGAGAAGGTCTGCACCGGTTACAAAATTTAGCCAACCAAGGGCTTGAATCTCCTTAAAGAGAGCGAGTGCCACGTCTCAGTCCAAACAGTGTTGTGTAATTTCTCTCTTTAAAGTAATAAAATTTAGTAGTATTATTCAGTTTCTCTTTATATTATTTCCATTATCATTGTATTTGCCCCAACAATTTTAAGGAGATTCAAACACATGGAGCCTACACAAGAGAAACCAAATGAGCTTGTTGGAGATCTTAACAAGCCTTTTTGCTTTAAGGGAGCCTACTTTAAGAGGTGGAAAGGAAAGGTCCTCTTCTACTTGAGTCTTCTCAAAGTCTCCTACATCCTTACTGACAAGAATCCATTAAAAGTTCCTACCGATGAGATGAGTGACGAAGAATATATTCTCCATCAAGTAAAAATAGATAAGTATACAAAAGATGAGTATAATTGTCGCTCTTATCTATTGAATTGTCTTGCCGATCATTTCTATGATTATTATGATACAACTTACAATTCTACTAAGAAAATTTGGAAAACTTTACAAAGCAAGTATGATACCGAGGAGGCAGGTGCAAAGAAGTATGCTGCTAGCAGATTTTTCCGTTACCAAATGGTGGATGGAAAATCGGTAGTGGATCAAACACAAGACTTCCAAATGATTGTGGCAGAATTGAGATCCGAAGGCGTAAAGATTGAAGACAATTTGGTGGTAGCTGGCATAATTGATAAACTACCACAATCTTGGAAGGAGTTCCAAAAAACTTTGCGGCACAAACAAAAGGAGACATCCTTGGAGACTTTGATCACACGCATCTGTGTGGAGGAGGAGGCTAGAGAACAAGATGCATTCATGACACAAGAGAGCAATGGTAATTCCACCACAAAGGTAAACCTTATTTCAACCAATAATAATATGCCCAAAAATTATTTTCCTAGAAATGGTCAATTGAAGCCTAAAAAGAGAGCCTTTAAAAATAATAATAGACCTCAAGGAAGGGGAAACCTGAATAAAAATTACAATAAGAACCAAGGACCCCCTTCACAAGATCAATTTAATAGATCCTGTTTTGTCTGTGGCAAGAGTGGGCATATTGCTCGATTTTGCAAATTTCGGAAACATGAATTTGTCCCACAGGCTAACGTAACCGAAGAGCCTTTAGTGGCTATGATTACAGACATCAATATGGTGCAATATGTTGAAGGGTGGTGGACAGATTTTAGTGCTAATAGGCACGTCTGCTATGACAAAAATTGGTTCAAATTGTACACTCCTTTTGAAGAAGAAAAAACTGTAATGCTTGGTGACTCTAGCAAAACCAAGGTTCTTGGGAGTGGTGAGGTTGAATTGAAATTCACTTCTGGACGCGTGCTAACATTGAAAGATGTTCTTTACACTCCGTCCATGAGGAAGAATTTGATGTCAAGTTTTTTGCTTAACAAGGCTGGTTTCAAGCAAACTATGGAATCTGATAATTATGTAATCACTAAAAAGGGATTATTTGTGGGCAAGGGTTATGCTTGTGATGGAATGTTTAAATTGAATGTTGAGAATAATAAAGCATCTACCAGTTCAGTTTATATGCTTTCTTCTATTAATTTTTTGCATGCTCGTTTGTGTCATATAAATAGTAGATATGTGGAATCATGAGTATTTTAGGATTAATTCCAAGACTGTCAAAAGATTTTGAAAAATGTGAAACTTGTAGTCAAGCTAAGATTACAAAAAGGCCTCATAAAAGTGTTGTAAGAAATACCTAATTGCTTGAATTAATTCACTCCGATTTATGTGAATTTGAGGGAATTTTAACCCGTGGAGGAAATAAATATATTATCACTTTTATTGATGATTTCTCTAAATATACAACTATTTATTTGTTGAAAAATAAAAGTGATGCTTTTGAAAAATTTCAAGATTTTTTAAAAGAAGTTGAAAATCAATTCGGTAGAAAAATAAAAAGAATAAGAAGTGACAGAGGCCGTGAGTATGAATCAAGTGCATTCAACTCATTTGTTTAGTCTTTGGGAATTATCCATGAAACTACTGCACCATATTCACCTGCTTCTAATGGTGTGGCTGAAAGAAAAAATAGAACTTTAATTGAGTTAACAAATGCCATGTTAATTGAATCTGGTGCACCTTTACATTTTTGAGGTGAAGCTATTTTAACTGCATGTCATGTTTTGAATAGGGTGCCACATAAAAAGTCACACACCACACCTTTTGAGATGTGGAAAGGACATAAGCCAAATTTGGGATATTTGAGAGTATGGGGTTGTCTTGCTTATGTAAGGCTTACTGACCATAAAATGCCTAAATTAGGTATTAGAGCTACTACCTGTGCTTTTCTTGGTTATGCAATTAATAGTGCAGCCTATAGATTTTTTAATCTTGAAAACAAAATAATTTTTGAATCTGGTGATGCAATTTTTCATGAAGAAAAATTTCCTTTTAAATTAAAAAATAGTGGGGGTGAAGAAAATATTTTGTCACAACCTAGTTCTTCTACTTCACATTTACAAAATCAAGAAAATTTTGAAATGGAACCTAGAAGGAGTAAAAGAGCTAGAGTTGAAAAGGATTTTGGTCCTGATTATTATGTTTTTAACATTGAGGAAAATCCCCAAAATTTAAAAGAGGCTTTAACGTCACCTGATTCTATATTTTGGAAAGAGGCTGTAAATGATGAGATGGAATCTCTAATTTCTAATAGAACTTGGAAATTAGTAGATCTTCCACCGGGTTGTAAGACCATAGGTTGTAAATGGGTCCTTAGAAAAAAGTTGAAACCGGATGGATCAATAGATAAGTTTAAAGCTAGACTTGTTGCAAAAGGTTTTAAACAAAAAGCTGATCTTGATTTCTTTGATACTTTTTCTCCGGTAACAAGAACTACATCTATTAGATTGTTAATTGCTATTGCTGCAATTTTTTATTTGAAAATTCATCAAATGGATGTAAAAATTGCTTTTCTAAATGGGGACCTAGAGGAAGAGATTTACATGGATCAACCTGAAGGCTTTGTAGAGCCTGGACAAGAAAGCAAGGTATGTAAGTTAACTAAATCCCTATATGGCTTAAAACAAGCACCAAAACAGTGGCATGAAAAGTTTGATTCCTGCATGATTGAGAATGGATATAAATCAAATGAATGTGATAAATGTATTTATTCTAAATCATGGAATAATTTACATGTTATTATTAGCCTCTATGTAGATGATATGTTAATTTTTGACTCAAATATGCATGTTATAAATGAGACAAAAAATATGCTTAAAAGCCATTTTAATATGAAAGATCTTGGTAAGGCTAATTTTATTTTGGGCATGAAAATTACAAAAGTATGTGATGGAATATATTTTGATCAATCACATTATGTTGAGAAAATATTGAGAAAATATAATTTTCATGATCACAAAAGTGTAGCTACTCCTTTTGATTCTAGTGTTCATTTATTTCCTGTGAATAATGATGATGAGATTTTTAATCAAAAGGATTATGCTAGCATCATTGGTAGTTTGCGTTATGCTATTGATTGTACTAGACCTGACATTGCATATGCAGTAGGAATGCTTAGCAGATTTACTAGCAAGTCTAGTAAAGATCATTGGCTAGCTATTGAGCGAGTCATGAGATATTTAATTAGTACCAAAAACTACGGCTTATTTTATAAAAAGTACCCTGCTGTGATTGAAGGTTTTAGTGATGCCGATTGGAATACTTTGTCAGGTGATTCTCTCTCTACCACTGGTTATATTTTTACCTTAGGTAGTTGTGCTATTTGTTGGAAATCTAAAAAGCAAACAATAATTGTTAATTCTATAATGGAAGCTGAATTAATAGCATTAGCTTCAGCTAGTGACAAGGCAAATTGGCTTAGAGATTTATTATATGAAATTCCACTTTGGGAAAAGCCAATTCCACCTATATTAATTCATTGTGATAGCACTGCTGCAATTGGTAGAGTTAAAAACCGTTACTACAACAGTAAATCCAGACCTATAAGAACAAAGCACAGTACCGTGCGATCTTATTTGAGTAGTGGCATCATAACTGTGGATTATATTAAATCTAATGACAATCTTGCAGATCCATTTACCAAGGCCTTGGCAAAAGATAGAGTCTGGAATACATTGAGGGGGATGGGACTAAAGTCCATAGAATCATGAGCCATGTATGAGGATACCCAACCTAAGGACTAGAGATCCTGAGAATTGGGTTCAATGGGAAAAACGAATCATATGATGGTCGTAAGAAATGCACAATTATTTATTTTGTAAATAATTTTTTAATTGTTCATCCTTATGATGTAAGTGCATTTATCATGTAATGTGGAGAGGTTGAGTAAAAAACTCTTAATGAAATTTGTAGCTCGTATGAGTGGGGTGTTAGAATTACAGGAGCACCCTTGACAAATTTCACCTATGTGAGTGTGGGGGTGGGGCTGCTCCCTATGAGATTTAGACTTAGTCTCAAATACACTCATGAAACCGGGATCAGCACATGGCCGTAAAGTTCTAGCTATAAAAGCTCATGTCAACACCTGAGTTGTTATGTGTAAGCAGTGACACTTAATTTTCCTAAAGCAGTCCTAGTTCAAGTCAGAGACCACTATGACTCTGGAGTTGAGATCGCTGTTTTACTAAGTGAAGGTTCAATGCAGAGCACACCTTCATGATGCATAGTGATCCATCTTTGCCTGGTAATCTTTCTTTAACTAAAATTTAATATTAAAATGAGTGGGGGATTGTTAGAGCATTTTAATATTAAATAATTAAAATAAATAAATGTTATAACATAAATGAAAAGATATGAGAGTGAATATAGAAGATGAGGAGTTAGTAAAAATGTTTAATCCCACATTGAAAAGAAGAGAGACTTTTTTATTCTTTTTAATTGTGGTGATTAATGGGCTAAAATGAATTGTCTCAGATATTGGGCTAGATACGTGCGCAAGGGTTTCATTCTTCAGAAACTCCTTATCTCACCAGTAATTGTGTAACTCCAGCCCATCAGATTAATATCTAACAATTAATCTTGTAACACCCACTAAATCAGAATAATGGACCTAATTAATCAGAATAAATTAGGTAGTAATTTCGTGAAGCCCATTGAGCCTATAAATAGACTCATTCAGACCCAATCCATTACAGCAAAAATTACACTAAAAAAATAGAGAGATTCTTGGCAAGGAAGGGTGTTCTTTCTGGTGGAGCTTTGGGCTTGAACACTTTGTGCAGAGGTTGTTCTAGTCATACGACACTTGTTGGGCTGTTGTATCTTGGGGGAGACAAGTCAGAGAAGGTCTGCACCGGTTACAAAGTTAATTAATCAGAATAAATTAGGTAGTAATTTCGTAAAGCCCATTGAGCCTATAAATAGACTCATTCAGACCCAATCCATTACAGCAAAAATTACACTAAAAAAATAGAGAGATTCTTGGTAAGGAAGGGTGTTCTTTCTGGTGGAGCTTTGGGCTTGAACACTTTGTGCAGAGGTTGTTCTAGTCATACGACACTTGTTGGGCTGTTGTATCTTGGGGGAGACAAGTCAGAGAAGGTCTGCACCGGTTACAAAGTTTAGCCAACCAAGGGCTTGAATCTCCTTAAAGAGAGTGAGTGCCGCGCCTCAGTCCAAATAGTGTTGTGTAATTTCTCTCTTTAAAGTAATAAAATTCAGTAGTATTATTCAATTTCTCTTTATATTATTTCCATTATCATTGTATTTGCACCAACAGAGTAAAACAGAAGATAGAAAGGCAGCAAGGACTAGTGGTTTTGAGTATACGTAGGGCAGAAAGGTTGGCACTCTCGTGGAAGAACTTATTGCAGGTTGATATATTGTTGTATTCTCCAGGGCATATTGATACAATTGTGTCTGAAGAACAGGGGTTGAAAAAATGGAGGTTCATCGGGTTTTATGGCCACCCGGAAACAAGGAAAAGAGGTGAATCATGGACTTTGTTGGAGAATCTCATTTGTCGAAGTCACTTGCTGTGGTTATGCATGAGGGACTTCAATGAAATAATGTATGCAAGGAAAAAGTTGGTGGTGGAGTTAGGCTAGAGGGGCAGATGAGATGCTTTTGAGAGACAATTAATAGATGCAGATTGAGAGACTTAGGATAAGTGGGCTCAGATTACACTTGGAGTAAACGTCCAGGAAAGCGAGGGTGGGTGCGAGAAAGACTTGACCAGGCCTTGGTGTCCATGGATTGGGCAGGTGCTTTTCCATTGATGAAGCTCCACCACTTGTCCAATTTGGTTTCTAATCACAGCATTCTAGTGCTCATGGAAACCAGTTTTCCAAGACAGCAAAGGTGGCAACCAAAGTTGTTCCGGTTTGAGTCTATGTGGCTTGTAGATGAGAGATGTAAAAATGTAGTAGTGGAGGCATGGGAGAGGGGATGTACCAATCACTCACAATGGCCTTTGGAAGCTTGTCTGGAGGAGTGTCAAACATCATTGAGGGATTGGAATAAAAATACCTTTGTCCACGTGGGAAAGCAAGTTACTAACTTACAAAAGAAGTTCCAAATGCTTGAAGCCATGAAGTGTAATGCTATGGATATGGAAGAAATTCATGCAATGAAAGTGGAGCTTAATAGGTGGCTTGGAATTGAGGAGGAAATGTGGCGTCAAATGAGTAGAAATAATTGGCTGAAGGCAAGGGATAGATATACCACATTTTTCCACACAAAGGCATCAAACCGATTCCAACAGAATACTATTAGCAGAATTATGGATGCAGATAATGGGTGGATAGAGGATGGAGATCAGATAGTGCAGAAGCTTGTGAGCTATTTTGAGGAGCTCTTCACTACTTCACGGCCGAAGGTGGAACAAGAGATGATTGATGCAATCCATCCCAAGGTCACCAAAAGAATGAACTCTATAGTTACACAAGACTTTCATGCTATGGAGGTAGAGAAGGCACTGAAACAAATGCACCCTCTAACGGCCTCTGCCTTAGACGGTATGCCACCTTTATTTTACCATCATTTTTGGCCTACTGTTAAATCTATTGTCATTCTCATTGCACTTGATTTTCTAAACCATGGTGTATCCCCCCAAAAATTCCATGACACTCATATTGTGCTTATTCCCAAAATAAAGAATCCGAAAAAAGTGACTGATTATATACCGATTTCTTTATGTACTGTGGCTTACAAAATAGCTTCAAAAGTGGTGGTGAACAGGATGAAATTGGTGTTGCAGGAAATCATAGGTGAGAATCAAAGTGCTTTTGTGGTGGAACATCTCATTACGGACAATGTCTTGGTGGCACATGAGATGATGACCCATATAAGCAAGAAGAAGAAAGGTAAATGCAGCGAGATGGCTATAAAGCCGGACATGAGCTAAGCGTACGATCGGGTTGAATGGGAATGTTTGAAGTAGATTATGAAGAAGCTTGGTTTTCACGAGAAATGAATTGGCATTGAGATACGGTGTGTTTCCTTGGTGAAATACGCGGTAAGAATTAATGGGCAGCCATATGGATTAATCCAACCAACCCAAGGGCTGAGGCAGGGTGACCCTTTGTCGCCCTATCTCTTCCTTATCTGCTTTAAGGGCTTGTCTACCTTGTTACATCATGTGGCACAAAGAAAAGCAATAAAAGGGGTGGCTGCCCCGACTAATGGTCCTAGAGTGTCTCATTTATTGTTTGCTGATGACAATTTGGTGTTCGGAAGAGCAACAGTGAATGAAGCCACAAAAATTCAATGGAATCTCAAAGTCTATGAAACCTTCTTTGCTCAACAGTTAAACTGTCACAAAACCTTCCTGTTTTTCAGCCCAAACACTAACAATGAAGTAAAAGAAAGGGTGAAAACTATGTTTGATGCACAAGTTATTAAACCTCATGAAGCCTACTTGGGTTTACCTTCACTTGTGGGAAGATCAAAGAACAATATGAAAGCTCAAAAATGTGTTAAAAACACAAGAGCTGTTTAGACCTCCAAATTAAATTACGGCTCGATTGATTTTACTTTAACTTAATACTAAGTGCAGAATAGAGTAAATGCGAGCGGATAAACAAACAAACTACTCTAACCTATAATCATAATAGCACAATAGTAAAATGAAAGGTAAAAGAGTAGGGAAGAAGAATGTAAATACAAGATAACACGCCGATGTGTTATAGAAAAGGAAACCGAAGAACTCGGCGAAAAACCTCTATGCTGTCCTTCAAGCGGTAATTGATCCACTAGACAATCAGTTGGGATACATGGGTTAGCAAGAGACCCTCCAAGCTTAATCTACCCGATGCACCTAAGTCCTCTAAACTCCTACTCTAATAAGGCTTCTTAGAACCGTGTCTTGTTTAGCTCTCCGAATCCTGCAATATGCCTGATTGTATCCGCCAAAGTCTGGCTTCTTCCAATGCTTCCCAACAGCACCAAAACCTCATTGAACACTCTGAAAATGTGTGGAAAGTGTTTAGGCTATCAACCTCTCAATGGTATGGAAATGGAGAGGTAGGAGTTGAGGAAAATCCACAAGCAATTATGTAGAGAAATGTGGGTATAACAATCTCTAACTCTCAAGGTTTGTAGCTAGGGTTTTCTCTCAGGAGCACTCCTCAACATCTGTGGGTAATGTGGGTATATACAGTGTGGGTACAGAAAGTGTGTATTAGATAGGACAATCTGGCAAAATAGAATGTTTCGCTGGTGTCTCGCGGGAAGGCCTTGCCCAAGAGATACTCGCGAAAACCAGCTGTCTCTATCTTGTCCTGACTCTTCGCATTTTAGTCATGTGCAGGACACATGCTTCACTTCGCGGGATGCTTAGTTGTGAGCTACCCACGAAAACAACTTTAATCTTCATGCCTTGAGTCTTCACACACACACATACTTTTTCTCTCACACAACCCTTACAATGAAATCCCACAAATAATACATGGTACAAAAGATTGAACATAATAAAAGCCAACAAAACAAAGAGTTGTAAATTACAACTTTACACAATACTTTTGCTCAGCTTAAACAGAGAGTAGCTAATAAAGTATCGGGTTGAAAGGAAAAGATATTAACACCTGCGGGGAAGGAAATTTTGATTAAATATGTGGCCCAAGCTGTGCCTTCATATACCATGAGTTGTTTTCTACTGCCCACGAATTTATACGAAAAGCTCACTAGTGTGATCAAACAATTTTGGTGGGGTCAGATCGGGAATGAGAAGAAAACCACATGGTTGAGTTGGGATGTGATGTGCGTGCCAAAAGATAGAGGAGGGCTGAGTTTCCGTGACTTGAGAAGCTTCAATTTAGCTCTCTTAGCCAAACAAGGGTGGCGGCTTCTGACAAATTCCAACTCTTTGTTTAGCTGAGTGTATAAAGCAAAATACTTCCCACACTATAACTTGACGAAGGCGACAATGGGTCGGAGTCTATCCTATGCGTGGAGAAGCTTAATGGCGGCACAGAGCATTGTATAAAAGGGTATGAGGTGGCAAGTAGGGAATGGCAACAAGATAAGGGTATGGCATGATAAATGGATTCCTAGACCGTGCACATATAAGGTTATTTCAATGGAAAAGCCTAACTCCACTAATGCTCTGGTTTGTGAGCTCATAAACAGAGGGACAAGTGAGTGGAATATTGACAAGCTAAATAGTTGGTTCTTACCCGAAGATAGGGAAGCTATTCTGGGCATCACCTTGAGCTTTAGCAACACTAATGATAGACTAATTTGGGTTGAGAATAGAAGTGGGAAATTCACCATCAAAAGTGCTTATGCGCTAGCATTGGAAAGAAGGCGCACAACACCAGGGCTGACTGCTTGGACGAATCAGCAAGGAGGAAAATATGGAAGACAATCTGGCAAATGAGAATCCCACAGAAAATAAAACATTGCATGAAGGGTAGGTCGAGACATTCTAGCCACAAAATCTAACCTAGCTAAGCGGAGAATTACGCCAAATGGAATGTGCGATCTATGTGGACACAACGAGGAAACGGTCTATCATTTGTTGTGGGGCTATGATCATGCCAAAGAAGTTTGGAAGAATAGTAAATTTGCATTGCCGTTTGAGATCTCGATGCAATGGAATTTTTCGAATGTGTTGGCGAACCTACAGGAGTGTGAACAATCTCGACCTGGACAAATGGAGAAATTTATCTCCGTCTGTTGGGGTACATGGAAGGATAGGAACGATCTTCGGATCGGTGGTAAAGGAAAAATGGGTAGAACGATTCTGTAGAGCGCCACGCACCTGGTGGAGGAATTTAGGCTCACAAATGAAGAAAAAACAGAGTATTAGGCGGAACCCGTGCCTCTGGCCACTTGGCAACCGCTAAGTCAAGGGTGCTATAAAGTAAATATAGATGGCGCGGTCTTTACAAATAGAAAGCAAGTAGGAGCTGGTGTGATCATCAAGGATGGCACCAGGGAAGTGATCATAACACTAAGCAAGAAGTGGAAGTGTCCATTGGGTGCAATAGAAGCTGAAGCAAAAGCCTTGGAAGCAGGGGTTAACTTTGCATGGGAGTTTGGAATTAGAGAAGTAGAGTTTGAAATTGATTCGTTGATGATTTGTAATGCTCTGCACGTACTAGTGTCACCGCCCTCTTCAGTAGTGAATGTGCTTGCTAGGGTAAGAAACCAGGTCTCATACTTTAGGCAATGGAAGTTTACCCACATTAAAAGACAAGGAAATGTCCCTGCTCATTTACTAGCTCAACACGCTAGGAATGTTGAGGACTATGTTGCATGGCTAGAGGAATGCCCTAGTCTGATAGAGCATGCGTGCATGCAAGACAGAAATGTAACTCCTTGATTAGTTTTCAATAAAGTTCAGTATTTCCCATTAAAAAAAAAAAAAAAAAAACTTTTCTCTAGTCCCACTAGAAATTTGTTGGTCTGGATCTAGATCCATGTGGCTATTATTACCCATTTGAGCCTAACCTATTACCCATAGGCCCAAAAACTGCAATTTTGTTTTGATGCAGTCCTGTCTAGGTGTAATTATGTGTGACAATTGCACACATCTTTTTCTTATATGCGGTGGGATTCTACAGGCCTGATGAAGCCAAAAATGGTCGTTAGTCGATGACCTCGTCGGAGCTTATGAAGAGGTAATATTCCCGACAAAGATGAGAGAGAAAGACACCAGAGTAGCATTAGCCAACGGTTCTCCCAAGGCCGGCTCTAGAGATTTTGGGGCCTAAGGTGAGAACTAAAATGAGGCATTTTTTATACTTATGTATTAATTAAATTAATATTTATTTAATATTTTTATATTTTAATATATTTCATTTAAAATATATTTTTCTTGCCTTTTGAGATGCAAATTGGCTAATTAAATTTTTGTATTCAAGTTCTTATAATATCTCATTTCCAATCGATAATATAGCTAATCCACTTAATCTTTCTTGAGACATTATCAATCTTAGATATGATTTTATTAATTTTAATTTTGAAAAACTTCTTTCTGTAAAAACAACTGTAACAGGTATTGTTACTAAAATCCTATAAGCAATGCATGTATTTGGAAATGAATCTAATCTTTTCATATAATTTAGTATGTCAATTGAAGTATAATCTTTTATTTGTTAAATTTATTTTAAAACGTTTAACTCTGAAAATAAATCTAAACCATCAATATCATAATAAACATCATGTTTGAGAAAAGATTCAAGTTTAAGACAGTATTTTTGTAAACTATCATCATCTAGTGATATCAATTTTGTGAAGTTAAATAGAAAACCAAAAAAATCTTCATATATTTGAAATTGTTCAAATCTATTCTCAATTGAATGAATTGCATTATCTTTTTTTTTTTTTTTGGTAAACCAAAATTTCATTTAAGACTAAGGCAAAATACAATGTCTAGGGTAGACAACACCCCATGAATCAGCTATAAGCTAGTACAAAATATAGGGAAGGGGATGGGGGTGAACAACAATATCCTAAAGGGAATTTCCATCCTTCCTTGTCTAGCAAGTCCGCACAATGGTTGCCTTTGCGATGGACATGTTTGATGTGGGCTTCCTCAAAATGATGGAGGAGGGACCTACAATCAATGATAATGGCACTGTAAGGATGAGAAGAGTTAACTCTAGTATTTTCAGCAGAAAAGAATTGCGCTACTGTAAGGGCGTTGACTTCTATAATGAGTTTTTGGATGTTAATGTTTTTTGCGAGTGTTAGGCCATCACATAGACCCCATAACTCGGCTGCTAGAGAGTATGTGTGCCCAATTTTCCTGGTGCACAACTCGGGTTGTCTTAAGTCGACCCGTCAGTGTTCAACTTGAAAAAAACCCAAGGGAGGGGGGGTCCAACTTATACGATGAATGGGTTTTTTTGGCAAAAAGTGCTTGGAAGGAAGGACGTAGAAGAGGTCTGTGGCAATAGAGATGATCTTTCTTAGGATTGCATCACTATCGAAGCTTGCCGCTTCCCAGACCATCTTGTTTCTGGCTGACCAAATACACCAAACAGCCACCGGAAGGTCACGAACCAGGGAATATTGCTAAGGGGGAGGGGTGGGGGTGATCATGGCCTTGAGCAAAGAAGAGGTGGTGCTGTAGCCTAGGTCGCAGGGAAAGAGGGAGTTGGTTAGGTTGGACCAGATGGGTATAACCTAGGAAGCACGGACGCGGTGCCAGAGGAGCCGCACCCGCGTCCGACGCAGCCCGACGCGGCGACGCGGGAGGGATGCCGCTGACCGCGCGTCGGGCTGCGTCCTGCCAAGTGTTCTTTTTTTTTTTTTTTTTTCACGACTCGCGCTGACTCGCGCCGACACAGCTCAGACTCGGGCAAATTCGCCGCGACTCGGGCCATATCGGACATATCGAGCGAAACCGCCGAAACACACCGTGCCGGCGCCGAACAAGAAAATGAAAACAAACAAAAAAATGGATAAAAACTTGTGACTAACTGTCTCTTGAGCCAGCGAAGATGGAGAGGAAAGAGGTTAGATTGTAATACCGGTGAACTTAACCCCTTTCTTCTTCTTTGCTTCTTCGTTTTCTTATTCCTTTTTTTTTTCGCCAGAGCCCCTGCCTTCTGTAACTCTATTCTGTTTCTTTTTTTGAAAAGTTTTGTTTTTTCTTTTGTTTTTTTTTTACCGTAAAACGATAGGACTTTGTTAACTTTATTTTGTTTTTTTTTTGTGCCTCTCTGACCAAACACGTGAGCCAGCCACAACTTTCCTTTTTTTTTTTTTTTTGGGTAATGGGAAGAAGCTACACCTATTTTAATATCTGCCACCTGTATCATTTAATTTGTTTTTGGGTTGGCTAAATACATGAGCCACTAAGCCACATTTATTTATTTATTTATTTATTTATGGGATGTTCCATCTATTTTGATACATCTGTCTATAATTCAAGTGTCAAAAATTTTAGTGTACTTATTATTATCTATTTATTTATTTTATTACTATTATTATTATATGAGTATTCTACTATTATTATATAAAAAAGTATGCTTAGTAATATATTAAAAATATAAATAAAAATATTTTTAATAATTTTGTAATTGCCGAGTTCCGCCGCACCCGCACCCACCTTTTTTAAAAATTGCCGAGTCCCGCACCCGCACCTACACCCGCACCCGCACCCGAGTCCCAAAATGCACCCGTGCTTCATAGGGTACGAGACACAGGCAGTCCCTTAGGATGTGAAGGGTGTTTTCAGCATCAATGTGGCATAACGGGCAAACATCATTCTGAATGATCTGTCTAGCGTGAAGAAGGGCTTTTGTGGGGAGTCTATCATGAGAAGCTAACCAAAGAAAGGTTTGGATTCTTGGTAGGGGTTTTCCAAATCCATTTCTAGGAAGGGCCGATAGAGGGGGTAGGGAGGTCTTGTGAGAGAGTGTATGTGGAGTTGGTGCTAAACATGCCAGTTGGTGAGAAGTTCCAGGTTGGTGCTAAACTAATTCTTAATAAACATCATGTTTGAGAAAATATCATAATAATTCTTAATAAAACCTTTTTCCAATGATCTTTCTCTTTGTTAATTTGTTCTTCAATATTTTTATATATTGTTTTTTTTTTTTTTTGACAATCTCATTTTCAAATCTAGCTAAGTGTTCATGTTAGTAATATGCTCTCTAGTTGTTTTATGGTTTCTAATTTTAGAGCTAATATTTTTCCAATCTTGAGTTCCTTCATTACATAGTTGGCCAGTACGTTTAGACTCAAACAACTTGCAATAAAAACAAAATACTTGGTCCATATCTTTTGAATACACTAACCATTTTCTATCATGCTTCTCCCCATTTGATAATATTCAAGTGTAATGAATAGTAGAAAAATGTCTAGTGTCATCCCCTCTAGGAAATTATATCATTGTCTCTATTGGACCTCTTTCTACTAATAAATCTCTTAATTTTGTGTCAATATTTTTCCAATTACCTGGATCATAAATATTTGAAGGAATATAATTCAACATGTCATTATTATTTTCATTTTCTTCTAGTTGAACATCATTATGGTGAACTTGTTCATTTGTGACATTTTCATCATTATTTTCATTTTCTTCTAAATTCTTTTGAAGTTCATTATCAAGATTTGTTGTATTGCAAAATTGAACATCATTGTTATCTTGCAATTGTTCATTATCTTCTAACTCTTTTTGGTGAATTTCTTGCTCATTTGTGATATTTTCATCTAAATTTTGTGTTATATTTTGTTTATTACTAATAACAAATTTATCCATTGATTCTTTTTGAAACTCAATTAATTTTTCTTCTTTTTTTTTCTTTTTTTTAAGTTTTTCATATCCAAATGCATATTTTCTAGTAAACATTTCTAATCAAACAATATATTTATAAAGACTAAATAATAATAATAATAATAATAACTTTCAAGTGTAGAGCAAATGAGAAATAGAACCTGATTTATATAAAAAGTATTGTTGTAATTTCACCAAATAATAACAATTTTTTAGCAATCTCAACCTGCATAAATAAAGACTTATTCATTCTATTACTAATAACTAATATATATATATATATATATATAAACACAAGATTAAAATTAAAAAAAAAAAAAAAATTCAAGCCCAACCATAACAGAAGTATAGGCCTAGCCAAGAAGATGGCCACACAAGTCTTATTAATAAGACCCCACCCACAAAAAGACAAAACAGATCCTATTACACCTATAACAAAAAAAAAAAAAAAAAAAAAACTTGAAGGCCCAACGACCAACCATAACTCAAGTAGAAACAGGCCTAGTGACATGTCTTATAAAGCCTAAGCCTTGTACCTCAAAAGTCAACATCTGCAGAATCAAAATACATCTGCAGCAAAAAACGCATGTCTTATATCTCAGTCCTCACTCTTCAGTCCTCAGTTTAGAGTTTTTAGATCAGATGTGATCGGATGATTTAGATCGGAGGAAGCTTGAGCTAGCAACAATGGAGAGAAAGAATGAGAGAGGCAGAGAGCAATAGCTAAAAGAAAGAGTAGAGCAAGAATGAGAAAGAGATACAGTAATAATTTTAGGGATTTGAGATTTTTTATTTGTTTTGATATGTGATTGTTTTGTGGTTATTTTTTAGATCGGATTTGTAGTTTATCTTGTTGAATTTTGGTTTGTCTAGAGGATAATGATATTATTTTTAGGACAATTGATTTTGTTTAGGCCAAAGAATTTTTTTTGTGCTACCAATGTTTAACTGGATATACCAGAATTATTGTTTTTTTGTCAAAAGGATGTGCCGAATTTTTTTAGTCATCTGAAACTAAATTTTTTTCCCTACTAGCTCTTCTTTTCTAAAATTTTAGGGTCCCCCTTCCATTTGGGGGCCTTTGGAAATTGCCTAACTGGCATAGTGGGGAAAGGAGTACTCAAGTTCAAGGGACCTTTGAAGGATCATGTTAGTAAAGAAATCTTTGAGATACTCTGATAAAGCCAATAGAGTTCTCAATATCTCTCAGAGAATCAGAATGTAATTCTGTGTGTTTGAGTTTGTGTACTTTCTCTTGGTGCTTGGTGACTTATTTATAGCCTTAGTACAACTGTTGGGAGGCTCATTATGAGTGTAACTGATGACAACCTCTTAATGGCTTTCTTGGCTGTCTTTAATAATGTTAGCCTAAGCTTAAATGAGGCTTAACTGGCTCATGGTTGGCCTTTTTGACCGTTGGAGCTTGTTAGTTATAAAACCATTAATGACTACACCATAAATGCTGTATGGTCATCCTTTCATGGACAACCCTGTAGATCGTATGCTCGTCATCTGTATAGTCAAGCCTGTAGATTGAATGCTCGTCAACTGGATGACGAGCCTCTAATTTTAGTGCTTGTCAGTTGCCCCCTTTTTCTTGCGTCGATCTTTTGGATGACTATAGGAATATTGACGGTTTACACCTATTTTGACGAAGACTTCTATTTTTGGATGCCATTTATATCACATGCTTCTTGCTAATCTTGATAATTAGGTAGAAATTTTGATTTTTTGATATTATTGATCTTGCCTGCTTCTCTGAGAATTTCGTTGAAACAGTTATGCCCTTCGGTTTTATACTTATGACTTTAATCATATGACTTTATTCTTATTTTGAGAATTGGGTCATTTATATGATTTTGTTCATTGGTTTTAATCTCACTAGTTTGATCACATGACTTACTCTCATATTAAGAATTTTTTGTTGTCGATGTGATTTTTCTCGTTGATTTTAATCTTGTGGGTTTACTCATGTAGCTTTACTCTTGTGATGAAAATTTTATCATCAACATAATTTTACCTGTCGGTTTTTAACCTTGTCAGTTTAATCATATGATTTACTCTCACTTTGAAAATTTGATCATCATTATGATTGTACTCGTCGGTTTTTAATCTTGTGAATTTAATCATATGACTTACTCTTGCTTTAAGAATTTGATTGTCAATATATTTGTACTCGCCGGTTTTTAACCATGCAAAATTAATGATATGACTTACTCTCACTTTGAGAATTTAATTTGTCATTATAATTGTACTCGTCGGTTTTTAACCTTATGAATTTAGTCATATGACTTACTCTCGCTTTAAGATTTTAATCATTATTATGATTGTACTCGTTTGTTTTAACCTTATGAATTTAATTATATGACTTTATTCTTGTTTTGAGAATTTGGTCGTCAATATGATTTTACTCATTGGTTTCAACCTTGTGAATTTAATCATATGACTTGCTCTCGCTTTGAGAATTTGATTGTCACTATGATTGTACTCGTCGGTTTTTAACCTTGTGAATTTAATCATATGACTTACACTCGCTTTGAGAATTTGATCATCATTATGATTGTACTCGTCGGTTTTTAACCATGCGAGTTTAATCATATGACTTACTCTCACTTTGAGAATTTGATTGTCATTATGATTTTACTCGTTCAAATTGAACCTTATGTGACGATTTTACTCTTATCGAGATTTTTATTGTCCACTTGGTTTTACTCGTTGGGCTTCAATGACAGAATTTCTTCTTAAAAAAAAAAAAAATTTGTCTTTTGTATAGTAAATAAGACTTTTAGATTTTTCAAGAGAACAACATTTATTCATGGGGGGAAAAATGCCCCCTTATTCATTCCTACTTACAAAATAGTTTGATAAAAGAAAATTGAAAACATCATCTAACTAGCAATAATACCTCTTGAGGTGCTCTACATTCCATGGACGAGGTAATTATTTGATGTTGAGTGATTCGAGGTAAAAAGTTCCTCCACTTAACGATCTTGTACGAGCCTACGTACTTTCATTGTCATTCTTTCGAATAGGGGAATGATCCTTTTTCTCCTTCTTTTTGTGTTGGAGCTCGTCGATTTCTTCCATCTCTCTCCTTCATCGTTAATGCATCATCTCCGTTCATGTACTTCTAGGCTTTGAACAAGAGGCCTATCATTGTAGTTGGCGGGGTCTTGGCTAATGAAAAGATGAAGTCCTTGGTCGTCAAGCCAACCTGGAAGGCCATCAGTTGAACTTGGTCGTCAGCTACGTCTACCTCCAGGATTGCTCGATTGAAACGCTTCAAATAAGCTCTCAAAGTTTCCTCTTCTTGTTGTTTTAATGTTAGTGGATGCAAAGTTGGCCTTTTGGTTCTCTAACCACTGATAAAATGTCGTACAAATGAGTCACTTAATTGTTCAAAATTTGCGATCAAAGATGATGCTAACTTGTTGAACCAAACTCGAGTAGCTCCTTTGAGAGTTATTGGGAAGGATCTACACCCCACTTCATCAGGTGTTCGTTGAAGGTTCAGTAATGTCTTGAAAAATTCTATATGGTTTATTGGATCTGTATGCCCATCAAAAGTATCCAATTGAGGGAGTCGAAACTTCGATGGGAGAGGGCACTCCAGGACCTTGCTGGTGAATAGAGAGCCTGTTCTTTTGATCATCCTATCTAGGTTTTTGGACGAATTTCCTTTCAGGGCATTTTTCATTTCGTCCATCTTTTTCCTCAAGCTCTTCAAGAGCTCATCATTGTTTCGATTGGGCTGTTCTATTTGCCTAAAACTGGACTACTCCGTTTGCCTGGAATTGGACTACTCTGTTCGTCTGGAACTTTCTTCCCTATTACTAGTTCATGGGCTATGACCTTCCTCATCGTTGTTGTTCTGGTTATGTTGGCGAGGAGTCACGTTACTATTCTCCTGAGAGAGGCGCTTCCTCAACTCCTCATTCTGTTTGGTTAATTCTTCAACACTTGTTGCCAGTGTTTGAATTTGCTAGGTCATCTGCATTGGATCAAGTGGTGATGAACTTGGATCCATTACTTCGTTTGAATGGTAGAGCTACAAAAATTTGTATGATTCAGATCTACGTCCTCACAAACGGCGCCAAACTGATAAAGCCAAAAATGTTTGTTAGTCGATGACCTTGTTGGAGCTTATGATGAGGTAACGTTCCTTATAAAGATGAGAGAGAAAGACATCGAAGTGACATTGGCTAACAGTTTTCCAATGATAAAGTTAGTAGAGTTCTCAATATCTCTAGAGAATCATAATGTAATTCTGTGTGTTTGAGTTTGTGTACCTTCTCCTGGTGCTTGGTGGCTTATTTATAACCTTAATACAACTGTTGGGAGGCTCATTATGAGTGTAACTAATGGCAGCCTCGTAATGGCTCTCTTGGTTGTCTTTTGTAACATGGGCCTGAGCTTAAATGAGGCATTAATGCTTGTGCTATAAATGTTGATGGCTGTCCTCTCAGGGACGACCTTGTGGATTGTATGCTCGTCATTTGTATGGATGAGCCTGTAGATTGAATGCTCATCAGCTGTATGACAGGCTTGTAATTTAGTACTCGTCAAGGCCCATTTGCAAAACTAAAAGTAGCTTTCTCTCATCCCAACTTTTTTATTTTTTGGTGAGTTGACGAATGTGTGAAATTTTGGATGATTGAATGTTGTAAATAATCAGTTTAAGCAAAATTAAAGAAAATAAAAACAAGAGATTTTATATGATTAGGTAATGTCCTATATTTACAGGAGTGAGCGAATATTAATCCACTATAAGACAAATTAAGGTTATAAAAATGTTTATATATAACATAACATAAATCTACTCATAATGTTCTAACAATTATGATCAAACTTTTTACGAAAAAGGATATATAACAACTAGAGGTGGCAATTGGACGGGTTGAGTGGATTTTGAATCATGTTATAAACTTATAATTAAATGATTTGGGTATATAATTACTCATTTACCCATTTATTACTCGTCTAAAAATAAATAAATATCCATTATCCGAAAAAGAGAAGAAAACCCTAGTGAGATCAAACTCAAATTAAGACATAGAAAGAAGACGAGAGGCACAACATGAAAGATTTGAACTGGATGACTTTAATTTACACAAATACCAGCAAAATTATAATAAACTATATAATCATCTTCATGGAGGCTCAGGAAGCCCAACATAAACTTGAGATCTTGAGCTCATTTAGATATAATATTAGTGAATAACTAATAAACTAATCTGTTTGTGAGTGGTTTGCCACAAAGTAGTAGTTTTTAATTCGTCCTTAAGGATCATTCAAAATACAACAAACCTAATAACAGTACTGTTGCATATGAAGATGATGTTGTTTTGTTGATTTGCAAAATCAAAACGTATGACTTCCTTCTCGACATGTTGTCAACATATATTAGGAACTATTGAAACGGGCTGATTGTTTGATTTAGCAAATCAACTTATGACAATAAATAACAAACTGATCTTGTCGCCATTTCACAATGTGTACGTTTTTTATTCTTTTGTAATTGTCTGAAACATCATTATACTTGTTTTTTAATTTCCCTTTTTCTTTTCAATAGGCAGAGGCCATATAATTTCAACTGCACTGAAGGAAGCAAGACGTGTAAATAAGTAATAGATGTTTTTTTTTTTTTTTTTTTGAGAATGAATAAGTAATAGATGTTGAGTATTTGTATTAGTTTGTGCAAAAATTTCATGTTTATTTTAATATAAGAATTTATTTTTTTCAAAAAAATTTTCGTACTCTTTTTTTAAAACATTGCATGTCAGATTATCTAAAATGTGATATTTTTTCTATGTGAAAAGTTAATGAATGTCCTAAGAGTATTTTTTTAGTGAATCATTTAAAGAAAGTTTTTATGGTAAAAGAAAAAAAAAATTAATATTTTGATAACTTTTTCTATTTTTTTTATAAAAGTAGTATAAAAACTTTTCTAAAATAGTTTATTAACAATTACCCTAAAAACATCCGTTAACATAATCATTTTTCTATTATATAAGCACATATAAGTGATTTATTAATACATATTGGTATTTATAATCAAAGAATTTATGATTTAAATCTTCCCACTTGGCCAACTATCGACTCATAAAAAAGTTTAACAACAATAATAATAATAATAATTATATTATTATATAAAAGTTTTTAATTGGATTTTAGCCAGCTTAAGTAGGCTGGCCGGCCAGCATTATCCCTGTAGCTTCTTCACGCAAACATTCTCCTATAAATATAACCTGAATATTGATGTCCTCATTGCCTCTAAACCGTTGTTGTTTATACAAAACTATTACCAATATATTTCATAACTTAGAGATCAAAGACAAAGAAAGAAGATGAGGCAAGCCGGAATATATTCAGGAATGTTCTCTGGAGGAAGAACTGGGCCTCACTTGTTGCCCTTGGCAAGGATAAAGAAGATCATGAAGAAATCTGGGGACAACGTGAACATGATATCTGGAGAGGCCCCAATTGTTTTTTCCAAGGCTTGTGAGCTGTTCATAGAGGATTTGACACAAAAGGTCTTGGATGGTTGGTGACCATGAAAGGGAAGAGAAGGACGCTTCACAAAGACGACGTGGTCTCAGCTATTGTGGCCACTGATATCTTTGACTTTCTTGTCAGTTTGGTGTCCGATTCTACAAACCCTTTGGACTTGACCACGGTGAAAAGGGAAACATTGGAGCCTTAGGGCCTCCCTACCTTTCTCTTTCACTTGAACGTAACAAAGCATATCTAAATATATGCTACAACTTTGAGAAAAAGACATGTTTTATTGGCAGCATGTAATGCGCATGACATTTGTATTTCAATTTCTTGAAATGAACCAGGATCAACTCTTTTTAAAAAAAATTTATTTATTGGGTCAGACAATGGTATATCTATCTTTTCTCTTTTAATAATATTTTTTAGTTATTTATTTTCATCTATTGGAATGGTATATCTATCTTTTGTAGACTTTGAAATTTGAATCATTGTGACACATGGAATGTGTTTTTAGAGCAAGAAGCGATGTGTGCAATCACACGGAACAACATGGTTAAGATTGAGATGGTGTGGGGTGTGTGCAGCACTGGTGCGAAGTGGACCCAAATGCAAATCTAATTAAGGAGTTTAGGCATTGATGAGATCCTTATGGATCATTGGGAAAATATGCAAGAATAGTTTTAGAGCATGTTTGGTGTGTTGCTTGGGTAGAGAAAAAAACACAAAAAGATTCTTGAAAATTGAGCCTTAACATAGCGATGAAGCTAGATACCATGTTAAAATAGAAGAAGAAAGTAAACTTATGTAGAAAAAGTGAAATGGTTCGACTTGATGTCCATGTCCACATAAAAAATTCTTTAATAACTACTGGAGTACATTTTTATTATGCTATAATGTGTGCTACAAGCAACTATATATAGTTATTATAAAAATATATTATGCAATATGATAACCCAAAAATCACAGTTACCTATGATATTTAATAAAATTTTGCCTGCTGAATGCTGCATGAAAATTTCATAAAAAAGAACGTAAGGCAATTAGATTATTACTTATTAGAACAACTAAACAAGGGTTGTTATGATCTAGAATAGTAGAATGGCGCATCAACTTGGGTAAAATTAACTTCACCTATCATGGTCCATTAGAACAAGGATGTTAAATCCAAGCCCAGTTAGCAGCTGACCTTGCCCGAACCAAAAATAAATTCAGTTCATTTCCAAGCCCAATTTGCACTTGCACAGAGATTACACCTGGCCTAACCTAACCCAATCAAATCACAATTTTTTTCTTAATACTGGCTCAGTTCTCATATGGTCTAACCCAATTAAATAACAATTTTAGTTAAATGCTGGCTCAGTTCTCATATCAAATAACCCAGTGGTGTCGGCTTTGGGCTTCCTTAACAGAGTTATAAGGGCCTGGCTTCATCTGTCCCCACTCCGAAACCCAACCCGAATAAATAAGTTGCATCACTATAGAAAAAGAACCAAAAAAATGATGATTAAGGCCTTGTTTGGATCCCTTTTTTTCATCACTCAATTTCCGTCACTCATCACTCATTACTTAAAATACCCTACCTATTTGGCACCATCACTCACTTCCCATCACTCAATATTTTTCACACTATTTGTGGGCTCCATATCTGTCACTCGGTGCAGCTTTTTTTTTTTTTTTTTTTTCTCTAGTACCCAAACTCACCCAAAACCCCCCCCCCCCCCAAAAAAAAAAAAAAAAAAAAAAACCCAAACTCACCGAACCTAGTGGAAGAAGAGGAAGAAGAAGAAGAAGAAGAAAAAATAAAAAGAAACCCAGAATCCCGAACCCAGTGAAAGAAGAAGGAAAAAAAAAAAAAAACCCCCAAAAACCGAACCCAATGAAAAAAAAAAAAAAAAAAAAAAAGATGAAGAAACACACGCATTGAACCCAGCGAAGAAAGGAAAAAAGAAAAAAGAGAGAGATGGTCAAAAATTGCGGCTGAGTTGACAGTGGGTCCCTCCATGTAGTGTTATTTACGAAAATGCCATTGAAAACAGAGTTATGGAAACTGAAAACAGCTAAAATGTGTTTTCAATTTTCATAACTCATCATTAAAAAATCAGAGAATTGAGTGATGGAAACAAGGATTGAAAACTAAGCCAAACAAAAAAAATTTGTGGGACCCACACGATTTGGATGATGAAAACAGAAAATTGAGTGATATCATTCAAAACTCATCCCATCCAAACAACACCTAAGTGAACATGAAAGTATCTTATTCAAATTATAAAAAATAAAAAAAACTTTGAATGATACCAATTTTTTAATACTTAAATAAAAAAAAGATTAAGGTATTAGTTCCTAGAGTTTACCTTGTGTGCGTAATTGGTCCCTCAAGTTTCAAGCGAGTATAATTGGTTCCTTAAGTTTTTAAAATAAGCAATATAAGTCTTTCGGTTAACTTTTGTTAGTGGTGTTATTTACGTGTCTAATGAAATAAAGACTTTATATTTTTTAAATGATGTGACATTTCTTTTATTAAAAAATTAAAAAAATTAAATTTACAGATAAGAAAGAAACTAGACACATTCTAATTCAAATCTTTATCCTAACCCAGTACAAAAAACCTCCATTTACAGTGAAAGAGCTAACTTGATGATTTTCAATGGAAGCACAAATTCATAAATTTATTTGCATTGTTTTGACTTGTAAGTTAGCACTTGTATTATGAAATTTTTTTTTTTTTTTAGCTGGGTTTGGACCCAAGAGCCACTACCATAGCCAACTTATTTATGGATCATGGATGCAACGTGCGTTGGAGAAAAAATCATTAATGACGGATATTGCTTTATACTAAAGATAGAGACAAGGCCAGCAATTCGTGAGGCTCAAAGTGGTCCAAACTATGAGATCATCCACCATACAATATGGGCTTTTTGATTCAATTCGAATTCTCAAGGCTACTTAGGATGAAAACTCAAGCTGAAGATGACGTGATTTGGGAAACCAGCACTGAATCAGTCATGGAGGTGGGTTAGTGGCTGTGCGAGAGAAGGAGGGAGGCGAGTCAAAGGCTATCGATTGGAGAAGGATGTGCGAAGCAGGAGGCCACCGTCTCTAGCGGAGGGCACCGGCGTCACCAGCGGCTAGGCCTTGGAACTGTTCATTCTCTCTCCCCTCTTTCGTGGTTTGTAAATCAGATTGGAGATTTTTTTTTAGTATCGGGTTATGATAAATATTTGATTTAGAATGGGTCTAGTTTCTTTCTTATGTGTAAATTTAATTTTGAAATTTATTAATAAAAATAAATGTCACATCATTTAAAAAAAGCAAGATCATTATTCCGTTAACCATGTAAACAATACCACTAATGGAAGTTAACCGAAGGATTTATATTTCTCATTTTGAAAACTTGAGGGACCCATTGCGCTCAATTGAAACTTGAGAGATCAATTGCACACATAAGATAAGCTTTAGGAACTAATAATGTAGTTTCGCCAAAGATTAAAGTACATTTTTACCTTTTTTTTTTACTATTCTAAATTGTGTATACAAGAACCCAATATAGGACACACACTCACATTTAATTATGCCTGAATCAAGGATAAAAAATAATGTACTTTGATTCAAGGCATAATAACGGCCATAAGTAAGGTACCTACATAATAATACATTGAGGTCAAATACATTAAATCATATAACATATGTGCATAACATTATTCCTCAAACTCAAGGTTGAAAAGGGAATATTGAGTTTTGAATTGTTATCTTGTGTAGGAAACCATGACCATGAATAGCTGAAATGGATGTAAAATGAACCGTCCACAATGTGGAAATACTGGCGATTGTGGCAAAAAACAGTGATAAGCAATGGAAAAACAACTACACTAGTGACCAAAGAATTACTACTATGGCCAGAGGATGGCTAGACTAGTGGTTTAATGCATTATCGGCAGAGGACGATGTTTGTAGTGAACCACATGAATGAGTTGGATGATTCCACATAGATTGAACCTAGAAAGAATGAGTGATGCATCAATTAGTGTGACTTGGGGGCCTCGAATGGAAAAACATAAATTAAAATCAGAATTTACGCAAAAATACAGTCAAAAGAAGTGTGCTTCCTAAAGTGAAGTAATTATGAAAGATTTCGAGATGGCGGCCAGCAATGACTAGTTGAAACAATGATCACTAGAGACTAAACTAAGTGATGGTTGGTAATGGATTACTTGAATTCTCTTGAAGACCATATAAAGATAACTTTGATACCATGTTAAAATACAATAAAGAAAATTAGAGATTTAGAGAGAATAAAAAAGCGGGGGAAAGGGTGTTGTAGTTCAACCTAGTAGCCTATATCCAAAAGGCAAAGTCCTCATTGGCTACATTTTTACTATTCTTAATAGCGTATTATAAATACTCATCATAGGGTATATATATTCCAATTAAAAAACTAATTATACGGAAAGGAAATGTGATATATGTACACACACACAAAAACAAATTGCATATTTGTTATGGCATACATTTCGAACGCTAAAATATAGGGGATCCCTAACAAATACCTATATGTTCCTCAAACATTAGTATTAGCATTTAGCACAACATATAATACTTGGCTATTTAAGCTGAGAAGCCACCTAAAGTAACATTTTCACTAATGCTTTTGGAGACCATAAACTCATTCTCAAGCCCAAAAGTTGGTAGTCTGGCCTTCTTCTCCTTCTCCATCCTCCTTGATTCAGACACCATATCTGTTTTTTTTGGAGCTCCAGCAACTGCCTTTCTTTCACTTCTCCGCCTCATAACATACTCTTCGGGAATAAATATATCCATTATTTTTATTCCCGAATTTGGTGAGAGAAAAAAAAAAATTGCCTAAAGGTTTGCAAGCTTTGGTGAGTGCTGTAGAGTAGTGCACAGTGAGGGTGAGAAACATTTATAAAAATGAAGACATAGGATACTTGCTCCCAAGTTTTCATCTAGGAAGCACCGACGCGGCTGGGAGGGTGCCACACCAGAGTCTGATGCCACTCAACGCAGGGTGCAGCCATCGACACGGCTGCTCGCGAGTCGATGCTGTGTCTGAGTTGTTGTTGTTGTTTTTTTTTTTTCTTCTTCTTCTTCAGATTCACGCCCACTCAGCTCTAATTCGCGCCGACTCGGCTTCGATTCACGCCAACTGGGCATCAATTCATGCCGATTCAGCCAGAATCGAGTCGTATTGGCCGAATCAGATGGTATCAGCCAGCGGCCGAAACCAACCGAAACGGTTGAAACTAACCGCAACTGCCGAAAAAGGTCAAAATCAACCTTGAATCATGCTAGAACAGCCGAAATCGGCTTTGAATGAGACCCAAACATCCTAAATCTATCATTCCTCAATTTTATTTTGAATATTTGTTGCTTCTTTTGTGTTTTGTTGTGTTTCTTGCCTTCTTCTTTCTTTGTTTTGTGAACCAAGGCCATAGTAATGTGTTTTTTAAGAATATTTTAATAGTAAAAATATATAGAAAACATAAATAAAAATATTTTTAATAATTTTTTAATTACTGCACCCGCACCCTACTTTTTCAAAAATTACCGAGTCCCGCACCTGAATCCGAAAACGCACCCGTGCTTCATAGACTTTTCATGGAAGCATGCAACTGTTTCTAGTGGGTCCAATAGATTTTGGAAAATTGTTTGGTCCTCCTTTTGTAATGCTTGGAGTATGAGCATGCATCAACTGAAAAGGCAATTAAGGGAGTGTTTGGTACATGCACTTAAAAACATGTATTTTGTTGTTTGAAAACATGTGTGGAAATACATGTATGTGAAAAAGTGTGTAAAAATACGTGTAATGTTGTTTAAAAACACATGGTTTTTTTTTTTTTTTTTTGAAATAGTGTACCAAACACCCCCTAAGTTTCTCTTCTGACTTGTGTGAAGTTGAACATCTGTTTCCTTTTACTTTTTTTTTTCTTTCTTTCTTGTCTTACTGGACTCCACATCAATTACATCATTGGTTTTCCCTATTACATATACTAGTATATAAAAAATAATTTATTATAAAAAAAAATATATAAAAAAATAATTTCTTTCATTATTATATTAAAAAATTACTTATTATTAATTAAAAATTCAATCATTGGTCCTTCAAGTTTGTTGGGTTAAAATGAGTTGACTCGTTGCAAATTAATTAATTACCCAAGTTAATTAATTAGTCAAATTACATGCAATGGTGTGGTAGAAAAAACAAATCACCAAAATATCTAAATGCAGCGGAAAATGAATTTGACACAGGTGATTTGTTTACGAATGGGGAAAACCACCGAAACAAAACTCCACTGGGTGAATTTAAGGTCACAACTCCTGAAAATCTACTATTATCAATCACAAGTAGTTACAAGTATAAGGAATCTTACCAAACTCTTTGGTTTATCTTGAAATACCAACCTACAGTTGAACCTTTACCCCAATACTCAATTAGACTTGTATTGTAGCAGTAATCTCTCTATTCAATGCACGAATCCCAATACGTGACTAACCAATAATGCACAGATCCCAGTACGTGACTAACTCCACCAACTTGAAGAAGATGTTGGCTACAAAGTTTTTCACTTCATCAACAATGAAGATCAATAAGCTCCTTGGTTACAAAACCATTGGCGTAAAGACATAGTAGCTTCTTCAGAGAGAATGATGAACTAGAGCAGTTTCTGCCTCCGGTCACACAATGCATGCACGACAGCCTTTAAAATAATCTTTATATATGTTTAAGGTTGTGAGAAAAAAAACCCTACACAAATACATAAACATTGGCTGAAAATCAGATCTAGAATTTCTGATTTCATAATTTTCGACAGATACAGAGCTTCTGTCGAGTTTCAACATTAAATCTCGATAGAAGTCTTATGGTCGAGATTGCTGTTAAGCTTTAATGAATAGCTCTTCTTCACTTGTTTCTTGGTCAAATCTTCATGGCTTTAACACTTGACTTGAACAACATGTTTTTTGAAGTCTTAAACCTATCCTAGATCTACCCAATTATAAGTAAAGAGCATTTTGTCAAAAGATAAGCTAATTACATAAAATATGTTCCTAACAAAGTTTAATTCTTAGCAAAATTTTTTTTTTTTTTTAAAAAGATTGTTAGCAAAATTTAGTCTCAAATAGGGGTGAACACCCATCCAACGGGATAGTCATTGTGTCAAATCCAAACCGAATGCACTACCAAAGAGGTCTATCGATGACGACTGAAATTAGGAGTGTTCATCAAACCGCAAAAACTGCATAAACTACAAAAACCGTATCAAAAGTATCGGCAAAATGACATAACCACACTGTACCACAAATAACAATGCATCGCATGGTATAGTGCAGTGTATTTTGCGATTTTATAATAAGAAAACTGCACAAATCACACTACACCATACCCTTTCTATATATTAATATGTTTATTTTTTTTAATATTAAATATATTATTAATAGTTTAATAATCATAATTTTGTAAAAAAAAAATAAAAATAAAAAAAAAATAAAAAACTCATTAGTTTAAAACTTGGCCCAAAACAAAAGGAAAAATTAGTTTTGGGCTGGGTAAGAATAGCCCAAAATTTAAAAAATATATTGGTTTCAAACCGCATCTTATATATTGCACCGTACATGTAACCACAAAATTGAGATGTGGTGCAATTATGGTTTTGGCTAAACTCTAAACCACACCGCACTACACTGCACATTGTGACTGTAAAAATGAGGTGCGGTATAGTTATGGTTTTCGCCAAACTGTACTGCAAAGTACGGTGCTAAAAATAGCCCAAAACCACACTGCATTGCGAACACCCCCAACTAAAATGGTAGATGAAAGTGCCATTGGTGTCGGCTAATACGACTGTAGGCAGTTGTGAAATCAAGAATTTGTTTTTGGGACACCGAACAAAAAATGAGATGATTAATTTTTCTTTCTTTCCTTGTAAATTCTAATTCCAAACTAAGTACAACAAATAATATAATATTATAAACACAATTCAATATATAATTTAAGTACTTTATAGCTCAATATCTCAATATATGCCATATAAAGTATATTTATTAAATTTAAATAGTAATGAGATAAGATTGATAAAAAGATGGACAAAGTTTAGCTACAAAATTAGTTATAGCCTTAGGTTACAAACTTACTTAATATCTTTTTATTAAAGGTGAATTTTGACAAATCCACCATTAGATTACATCTTCTTCTTATATCCTCCATGCTTGCAAAATTTCAAGAAAATTAAAGATCAATAGCTATGTCATCAATAAATTTTTTAAATTGCAAGTTTTTGTAATTTAAAATTATGTACAAAATATAAGCATATAGATCATATAGTAAATGATATCTAATTGACACAAAATTTAACATGTGTATTAAAGGCATAAAGAACATGCAATTCAACGGTTAGATTTTCAAAATATGTTGGAGTATTTATTTTATTGAGTGAGTTTGTAGCCTTAAGCTACAACCAATTTTGTAATTAAACTTTGTCCTAAAAAGATTTAATATTTTTAACTTATTATTTACGCTCTATTTGTTTCGCTGGAAAACCTTCTATAAAGATAGTTTTTCACATTTTTCCAATATTTGGTAATACAAAAAAAAAAAAAAAATCGTCAACGGAAAACTATCTTTAGTCAATGGAAAACTCTTATAAAAATAAGGTTTATTTTCTAAAGGTTGTTTTCCAAAATTTAAAAAAAAAAAAAAAAAAATTGGAAAACTATCTCTCTCTCACGCAGTGCATAGCTCATTTTTCACAATAAACTCTCTTACTTCTTCTCCTCCATTTGTTTTTTCTCTCTTCTCACACTCTCACTATCACCTCCTTTGGCCTCTTCTCTTCCCACAGATTTCTCTCTCTATCTACCTCTCTTATCTTTTTTCTCCCTATTTCTTCTCCTCTATAACACCGTTCTTTAATAAGGTTTTTATTTTTTTTCCCCTCACAATTTGGTGAACGGTTCTATAACAATTTTTGGTATATTTATCAAACTATTTGTACTGGAATAGTTTGCCAGTAAAACTATTTGGCATATGTGGCATTTTGAACTATTTAAATGGAACTTAAGGTTATAATAGTTCTTTTGAATTATGAGAAGTATGGTTTATATATATATATATATATTATGTACATTACTGTTCATATACATGAGTAAGACGAGTATTTGAGATCATGAAAATTGGATAGCTAATTTTGATTGTATTTGTTGTCAAAATTTTAGTTCGAAAACCAAATTCATTCTTGGTTTTTTTATTTTATTTTATTTATATTTATTACATTAGGTGGGTTTACGCAATACATATATTATACATGTTTTAAATTATACAAGAAATGTTATAAAAACTGTGGATACCAAATACCAGAAAACATTCTCAAGCCCATTTTTAAGGTTATTACCAAACACCAGAAAATGAGATAATTTTTCAAAAAATGGTCTCTAAAAAATGAATCATTTTCAAAAAATGTTAATACCGAAACAAACATAACGTTAATAATTATCATTAGATATATATGCCAAAAACAACTAATAATATAAAAAGTTAAACATCTTTATTCAAACTATAACCTACTCTCTTTAAGAGAGCGTCATCATCAAATCAAAATTGAAGTTCTAGACAAATTTCCTTTCAATATAGGTAGAAAACTATTAAGCATAATGATGAGATAAAACAAATTACTAATAGATTAAAAGTTGCTAAAAAAAGAAGACATAGTAATATATATATATATATATATATAATCAAATAAAAATAAAAAATTATATTATTTTGTGAATTTTGTTAACGAATTTCCTAAAAAAATTCATTTAGAAAATACTTTTAGAAGCATTTTATAAGAAATGAGATTTTTTTTTTTAATTTCTTATATTTCTTACAAAAGTTGTATTAAATTTTCTTAAAATGATATATTGACAAATTTCTTAAGGTCACCTATTAATTAGACCATTTATTTATTTATATGATATATTTCATCATATAAATTTTTTTTTAAGAGAGTTTCAACTTATGGCGTTCACTCTTGATAATTGCTTTTTATTATCAGACCAAGACACCAATCAGTTTTTGGTGTAGACAGGGATTGAACCCCAAATCTCTTATACAACCATCAGAGATTTTACCAGTTGAGCTAATTGGAACCCACTTCATCATATAAATAAATAAATGGTCTAGTTAATTATCATATTTAGTCACTTATAACAAAGGTAAGTTTATGAAAAAAACTTATAAAACCAGGGGTTCCTTGTGCAGGACTTTAGAAAAGTGTAATGGAAGTATGGATTGGAGAGTAAAACTTTGCTTTAGAATATACCAAAAAAAAAAAATAATATAAAAAACTTTGCTTTAGAAGGCAACTTGAAGCGTAACACACCGCGTGTAGGACTTGGAGCAGATTGGTAATCACGTATCTGTTAAAAAAAAATCTTATCTTTAGACTGCGGAACTTCATAAAGAATTGGCCGACTACAACAAAGAGGAAAAATGAATAAGGGATTAGGTTTCTCCCTAAATTAATTTGAAAATAAATTCATCAAACTTCTCTTATATCTTTTTATTTGATGTAAATTTTGAAAATCTAACATTTGGACTGTATTTTCTTTATGTTTTTAACACGCACGAGATCTGCATTTTGTTAAAATCGGATGTTATATACTATTTGATCAATAAACTTATTTTTCATGTATAATTTTATATTACAAAAACTTGAAATTTAAATTTTTAATCGATGACATAGCTATTGAACTGTGATTTTCTTAAAATTTTGCTAGCATGAAAGATATAATAAAAACATACAATCCAAATATTAGATTTTCAAAATTCACATCAAATAAAAAGATATAAAAACAATTTAAAAAGTTTCTTTCCAAAATAAAAGGATAAATGTTATCGCCCACAAGTTTATCCACACAGTTTTGTACACACATCCCAAAACAGCAGAACTTGTGATTTCAACTCACGATTTCAATTGAATTTGTGACTTCAACTCACAGTTTTATACATTTTTAAAAGGTAGACAAGATAATAAATGATGTTCCCTTAAAAAGTTTGATTTTTCAAACAGGACAAAAAAAATGGGACGGAGGGAGTATATGGATTAGAGTGCCTATAATAAACGCTACTCTAAAATAAAAAGCAAAGCAGGCCCTTACTAGTGGTTTGGACATTGAGTGTCAGTTGTTTGGCCTATTTTTACAAATGCCATCATCAATTGCGTAACTTGGTGGTGCCATCTACAATTGCGTAATGCTGTAATTTTTTAAGGATGAAGAAGAAGAGTTCCTACCTCCATCAACTCCAAACTCATACGCTAGAGAAATTTTTTAAATGAGGAGGCAGCAAAAATTACAACTTTTTTTTTTTTTTTTGGTTTCTCTTTTATTTTCTTTGTAAAAATTGTTAGGATAACAATGTATTTTCATCATAATTTATGAATGTCCAAATTAATACAAGTTTATGATATATATGGTTATTACTAATCATATTGTACCCCGAAAGATTATAACCATTGGCGTAATGGTCATTCTATAAGTATAAGTACTTGTAAAGTGTGAGGTGTGGGGTGTGGGGTGTAAGGGATAAAGGCTGGGACTTAAGTTTTTAAGAGGAAGCTTCACACACATATACATTTATATTAGGTTAGAGTAGAATTCTATCTATTTAAAAAAAAAAAAATGTAATTTTAGACTCTTAGGGTCTGTTTAGATACCGCTTATTTGCTGAAAACTGAAAAGTGAAAACTTATTACTAAAAACACTGTAGCAAAATAATTTTAAAATTGTGAATAATGTTGTGAGGCCCAAATTTACCAAGAAATATGCGTTTTGCTGAGTTTGATGATCCATGAACAGTGCCGTGAGATCCACCATTTTTCAGTAAAACGCACAACTTTTTCATCCCAACGCTTTGCAACTGCACGCTTATAAAATAAAATTAATGCTAATTATATATAGACGCAAAATTTAATCGGGAATCAGGGGACTAGGGGCATATATTTTCTTTAAGAATTTTAAAATTTTTGGGATCACTTTTTAAATGGGTATATATTCTTTAGATCTTAGGTTTTGGTCTGTGTTTTCAATCTTGATTTTGCGACTTTGTATTAGTTTTTTCAAATTTCTTTTTCTGATTCCAATAAAAATTGAGTCACCTCTCCAATAAAAAGGCCATTGACACTACCGAAGAACTGTTCCTATGTTGGCAATGATTGTTGTCATTTTTCAGGTCACTAACGCTACCAGTGCCACTTAGAAAGCCCTTCCCAAACCGGCCAATGAACACCCCTAGTCTCAAATCCCAAAGTCGAATGAATGTTTTCGTTGTTGGTTAAGTAGTCAATTCTAATTTCTAAGGGTTTATTCTTAATGTAATAAGAGTCATGCTAACGAGTGCCCTTAAGGCATTAGTTAACAATCTAGTTAAAAGAAGTTTTCATGGAAAAAGAAAAAAAAATTAATATTTTGACAACTTTTTTCATTTACCACAAAAGTGATTTCAAAATTTTTTTAATATGGATTGTTAACCAATGTCCTAAGGGTACTTGTTAGCATTTCCTATGTAATAAATCACCACTGCCTATTGTAAGACACTAAAAAGATACTATAAGGAGATTTGGGAGAACGAACTCAATCAATAATCTAGTTTTGACTTTAAGAGTTAAAGTTTGAGATTTCCACCAAAACATTTAAGAGCGAACAAGATAGACTTTGAAAGAAATCTAAACATTGATAGAAATTAAGGATGCTATCTTTCTTGAAAGAATCAACTGAAGTTTTTCCATCGGAGCAAAATAAAACACTATTGTAAGAGCATTCTCATCTAGAGTTTTAAAAATTTTAGCATTTAGCATCTAAAAACCTAATTTTATAGCATTTAACACATGACTTTACAATATCTCTAACATTAAAACTTCTATTTTTTTTACCATTTCATTTAAATATTCTTTCTTTATTATTTTTTATTCTTCCTCTCCCTCTCTCTCTCTCTCTCTCTCTCTCTCTCTCTCTCTCTCTCCCCTATAGCAGGAAAAAAAAAAAAAGGTCCACCCTCCATCCTCAACCACCAACCACATCCACCCACCACCACCACAAACCATAGAAGAAAAAAAAAAACCTCCATCCTCAACCACCAACCACATCCACCTACCACCAACATAAATCACAGCAAAAAAAAAAAAAACAAAAAAAACAAAAACAAAAAACAAAAAAACCTCCACCATCGCCCTCAATAGCTAGATCCACTTGCAATCACAAACAACCCCATCAAACCCACAACCCTATCGGACCTACAACCATTGACCCACACCCCCATCGGACCCATGACCAACTACCATCAACCCACAACCCCATTAGACCCACGACCCACAACCCCATCAGATCCACGACCCACTACCATTGACCCATAACCACATCAGACCCACAACCATTGACCCACGATCCCATCAGTCCCATGACCCCATCGAACCCACTACCCAACCACCCAAATCGGACCAACAAACCACTATACCGTGACCTAGGAACCAATCAATCCACAAGAGAGAGGGAGAGTGAGAAAGAGGACAGAGAACGAGAGGGAGAGTTTGAGAAAGAGAACGAGAGAACAAGAGTGAGTCTGAGTCTAAGGAGAGAGAGAATTAAAAACATTAAAAAATTATAACACCTTACTACAATGCACTCTAAAAAATGAGAGCTTACTGTAGCAAGATGTCAAATTTTTTAGCATATGGCATCTTTGATAGAGTAGGTTTTTGTGGTTATAAATGCTAAAAATAGTATTTTAGCATTTATAACACTCTTGATGAGAATGCTCTAAACCCTAACTTCAAAATTTTAAATAGTCCATAGGTTTGTCATTGGCTTTAAAAAAGAAAATAACAAGCTATTAATGGCTAAATTTATCCTTGCTAATTCAAATTATAGCCTTTTTTAATCTCCTATCCATTCATCAAGACATAAGAAAGAACAGTAGCACAAAAGGGAGAGGGAGAGAAAGAGGATCATATGTCTCTCCGATTGCAGGGGAGGGGGAGGGGAAGGGGGGGGGGGGGAATAGTTGTAGCCTTGTAAGGAATACCAATGTAGAGACTTCAATAAGATATTGTAGTGACACATTTTCATAATTAGCCTATTTAGATTGAGGGGGGAGAGAAGGGGAGTGAAGGGAAGTAGAGTAAAGTTAGCTGAAAATAGGTTAATTTTGGGTTAACTCTACTATACTCTCCCTCTTTTCCCCTCAATCCAAACGGATCATAAGTTTACCTAATAGTCATATAAAAAATAAATAATAAAAATAAAAAAGTTTACCCAATGGTCATTAAATGTCATTTTGACAAGGACTGCTTTGACATTGTTTCAATTATAACTAGATCATAAGTCATTAAGTTTTATTCAATCATTTTTTAAAGTTTCATTGCAAGCCTTTCTTTTCTTGTGTTTTCTTAAATAATTGAAAAGTTTATAAGCTAAAATTTTCTTATTAGAAATGCGCCTTTCCTTAATATATAAAAACATTTTGGAAAGTAATGATATACTGGTCCATGAGAGGTCAAAGTCTTGCACTCGCAAGTTACAAATGACTAAGGGGTTGTTTGGTTTTTAAAAAACCATCACTCATCACTCCTCACTCAATTTTTATCACTTATTACTCATTACTCTATAACTAATCACTTATCATTAAAAATACCACAACTTCCTAAGGTGGCTTGTTTGGCACTTGTTTCCAATTTTGAAAACTCAAAAAATTTTACTTTTTATGGAACCCACAGATTGACTTGGTGCAGCTTTTACTTTCTTTTTTCTTTTTTTTTTCCCCCCTTCAACACCCAATACCCAAACTCACCGAACCCAGTGAAAAAAAAAAAAAAAAAAAAGAAGAAGAAGAAGAAGAAGAAGAAGAAGAAGAAGAAAGTAAAAGAAAAAGAAAGAAGAAGACCAAACCAAATTTGACTACTCTCTGACTGTGGGTCCCTCAAATATGTGTGTATTTACCAAAATACTATCATAACTCTGTTTTCATAACTTAAAAATACCTAAAAGTTGTTTTCAGTTTCCATAACCCATCACTTAAAAATTAGAGAATTGAGTGATGGAAACCAAAACAGAAAACAAATCCAAACAAACCAAACAGCCGCGAGACCCACCAATTTTGAGTTATAGGTGATGAAAACAGAGTGATGGGTGATGGAAAACACTAAATCCAAATAGCCCCTAATGTTCCTATGTGACAAATTTCAATGCCCGAGTCTAAACTATTTCCATTGCCATTGATTTTGAAGTAAATTTAATTGGTTGGAAGTTATTTATATCTAAATAGTGTAAGTCAAAGTGCTTTGATTCGGAGTGAACTTTTTTTTTTTTTTTTTTTAGAAAGAGTTTCAACCTATGGTGTCCGCTTCTGATAATAGCTTTTTTATCATCAGACCAAGATACCAATCCGTTTTTTGGTGTAGGCAGGGATTGAACCCCAGATTTCTTATTCAATCACTAGAGACTTTACCAATTGAGTTAATTGAAACCCCCAATTCGAAGTGAACTTAATTGAAGTAAACATGTTTGAAATGCATTATCTCGAAGTAAGTTAGCTCAAAGTAAAAGCAGATTAAAGTAATGATAACATATTTTAGCCTAATTCATTATTCTAAGTGTGTGTTTGGAAAAAATTATTTTTGCCAACTTATTTTACTATTCAGCTTATTTTTGCTACTATTTATGGGCCCCACTACACTTTTTAGTACTATTTATGAGTCCCACTGTACTATTTCAGCTAACTTTTAACTTTGTCCCAAGATGAATATGTATAGACAATATTTTTGTTTTAATTTTTATTGATTTATTATTTAGTTATAACATTAAAATTAAAGTAAATGAATATGTAAATATAAAACTGCTTAAGATGAATTTGTAAAGCCAATATAGTTATATATTTAATATTGCCAAAGAATTAAAAATTAAAAAATAAATAATAAAAAGAAAATGATGTGGGCAGCAAGAACTGCTTGAAGGAACAAGTACTTAGACCCTCAACTAATTTGTTGGTGGGCTTTACTCTCAATCTTACTTATGGGGCTCCAACTCAGGCTTGGTTGTACCCTCACAAGTACTGATCTCTCACAAATTCACTTACTTCTTTCCTCTTTTCCCAATTTTTCCTTAATCACTCATCTTACTCCCCCTTTTCCAACCAACCCAACAATGGCCTAGTTCCCCTTTTATATCCATGAGTGAGTGGGCTGGCCATCATTTTTATTTCCACTCACTCACGTATTCCCACATCTCCTAGAATCCCAAGGGATCCTTATGAAATCAAAGGATTCCCTTGGAACTTGTTCCAAACGCCGGTTAAGACTCGGTAGTGGATTCTTTTCACAATCTTTAGCACTCAGTTACCAACCCCATTCGAACTGAATATAAGTTTTTTATGATTATTCCAAATTCCCCTCGGGAAGGATAGGGCAGCACTCCCAGTGCTCAGTTAATGGTCGGGTCCAAAGTGAAGAACCTCAAGATAGTCCTTATGTTGTACTCTGGGCTCATCACACTCAGTGGGCCTTGGGCCTCATACCGAGCCTTACTTATATGGTCGGCCCAATCCTCCGAGCCTGGTCCACCCACAAATGATATGGTCAATAATGTTGCAAATGTGTAGGCTCAATAGGAGCATAATAACAAAAATGCGATATGAAGATCCAGTTAAAGGAAATTAAATCTTAATAAATGAAAGTGTATGTAGTAAAAAAAACATTGTTAGATCACATTCTCTTTATGTTCTTATACAAATTATTTTCTTTTATTTCGATAGGTAAAATGTTCAATTTTAGATATAAATCTATTTTTTTCCTACATATTTTTAAATATTAAAATTATAATATGGTATAATCTCTTCGAAATGTCTAAGAAATATGTAGTTCCAATCTCATGTATCTATATTTGTAAACAAAACCCAATCAATAGTTTGAAGCTACTCCTACTATAAGAAAAATTATAAATATAATAATCTTTTTTTAAGAGAATGAAAATTTTGAGTAATATATTTGAAACTCAAACAGTTTAGTTGTAAAGGAAAAAAAAATTAAGAAAATATAACACACAATAACATAATTTATCAAAATATGGACCGCCTAAAAAATGAATATTATCAATAAAGAAAATCTAAATAATTAAATGATGATATATTTTTTGAGATAGATAAATGAAAAATATTTTTAGAAATTCTTTAATTTTTGGGGAGAACAAATTATTTTCTACAAAATTTAGAGAACAAATTAATTATATATTATACCATAACTAAAATATAATTATCTATTTTCACGCATCGCGTCGGTCTACGACTTGTTTAACTAATACTTGATTAAACGAGATGGTAATTGCAGGGGAAGCAATTTACAGGTATAAAGCTTTCTCAAATCCTAAAGAACTACTAGATTTTCCAAGAATCTAATACATTATACATATGATCTTATAATTGATCTCTTTTGTATTCTCTTTTTTTGCTAAAAATATCTTGGCGTAAATGCACTTTTAGTCCCTACATTTTGGCTTTTTTTTATTTTGGTCCCTACATTTTAATTTCACCACTTTTAGTCCCTAAATCAATTAGCGTATGTTATTTTGGTCTTTTCTGTCAATCAACAGCTGGAAATATTTGATGTGGTAGAGGAAGTGCACTGTTGACACAGTAAATGCTAACGTGACAAATAAAATAACAATAAAAAAAATTATTTGTTATTTAATAAATGCCAAGTCAGCATAAAATAATAATAAAAAAAGACATTTTCATTTTTTTCTAAATTCTTTTAAAATAAAATAAGATAACTAAATTTAAAAATTTTATTTCTTTCATTATTTTTTCTGAAGAACATGTTCATGTTCCTTGTGTTCATCCCCAGAACATGAATCATATTCTTAGATCAATGAGTTAAACTTTATTACAAACCCAGAAAAAATTCATACAATCAAAATAAAAACCTCCAAAATAAACAGATTGATATCCAAAAAATTATCCCAAACCTATCAAAATCACGAAATCCAAAGTTTGGGGAAATAGCAAATCATAAAAGAACAAACCTTGGGTCTAGTGCTGTGGCTTCAGATCCATAAACGATGTGTGCGGCAGTGCCAGCGGTGGTGCCAGCGGCAGGGTGAAGCTCCAATGCTCAGAGGAGAGGAGGAGATGGAATGAGTTTAGGTGTTGGAGGAGCTGTTCTTCAGGTCTGAATTGTGTATACAGAGAAAGAGAAAGACATGATATTGAGGCCTTTGGCATAGGTCTCCTCATAGGCATGGACCATTTCCTCAGGCGAGACCCTATTCTCCTTACCAAAATCCATGACTATTAGCCAGTGGTTGTAATCGCAACCTTCGAAGAGTATCATATCGGGTCCAATCTCTTCGTTGCTGTTGGAGTTGTAGGTTGAGTGAGAGGAGTAGAGCACTATGGCCGATGATCTGAACGGTTGGGGTTTAGTGAGGAGATTGGAGGAGGAGGTGGTGGTGGATCAATTTTCATTTTCCCCTCTCTCTCGGCAGTTGGCTCTCGATCTCTTTCTTAGCTCTTTTTCAATTTTCTATCTTTCTCTCTTTTTCCTACATGGGTTTGATTTGGGTTAAAGAGAGAGAATGAGGGGTTAGATCGGTGGTGGTGGAAGTGGTGGTTGCAGATCAGTAGTGGAGGTGGTGGTTGCAGATCTGTTATGTTTTGGTATTTTTGTGATTGTTGGGTTTTGGTCGCATTTGAAGATTGCTGTGTGTTTTGCATGTTTGGTTGCTAAAAAAATGCAAGAAGAGAAACAATGGGAGAATCTTTTAGATCTAGGTTGGTGTTCTTGGTGTTCTTATTCAATAAACTTTTAAATCTTAATTCACGTGAATTTTGGTTTTTAATTCTGTTTTTATTTTTTTTATTTAGTTAAAATTAATAAATTATTTTTTTAAATTTATATGCTGATGTGTCATAGGTGATGCGGATTTTTAATAATATTTAAGTCCTCTGTTTGCCACGTTAGATATTTCCAGCTGTTAACTGACGGAAATGACCAAAATAGCAGGTGTTAATTGATTTAGGGACTAAAAGTGATGAAATTAAAATGTATGGACCAAAATGAAAAAAGCCAAAATATAAGAACTAAAAGTGCATTTATGTCAAATCTCTGTTGTATTCTCAGTTGTTCGTGTTTTTTTTTTTCTCTTGTAGAATGAGCATTGATATATCTTTTTTTTTTTTTTTTGATAACCGGTTAGAAACTCTTATTAAACTCAGTAAAACTAAATACACGTAAAGTAGACAACTTATAAAGTCCAAGGCCAGCTACAAACAAAAAGCTGGCCATAGACCAAAGCTACAAACACACGTAGCTAAGGAAAAGGCACCTATAAATATAAAAGATTAAAACCAGCCATAGACTACAGCTACAAACAATGTAGCTTAGAAAAGGCTCCAATATAAAAGATTAAATCCAAGACATACTCATACTCGTACCTATATATCATACCCGTACCCATACGGTGACACTATGGGTACGGGTATGATATGGTGACCTATATTCACCATATATCATACCCATGCCTATACTCATATATCATACCTGTACCCATATAACATACCTATACCCATACTCATGTCTGTGCTTAGAAAAGGCACCTATATATCATACCCGTACCCATACTCACCTATATAAAAGATTAAGAAGGGTAAGGGGAAAAAGCTTCTAAGGCCCATGACTATTTCCATGCACACTAATGAATTGAACCATGATGTGGTTGGCGTAAAAAGGGGAAGGCTGAAAATTGAATGTTGCACAGAGGTGGTAAGCACCAAGGAACCCAAAAAACGTCCTCGGTCTGAGGGACATGATTCGGACAAAATTGCATCAACGGTGGAGGTTGGTGGCCAGACCCACCAAGCACAATGATTGTATTAAGCTGGAATTGCTGAGGACTCAGAGAACCAATGTGCAGTGAATGCCCTTACCTTTTTGGTAAAGGAAAGAGTGCCCAATGTTTTGTTTCTCATTAAGACAAAGCAATCTATTGAGGAGATGAAACACATTTAGGCTGACCTACACTACCCCTCCATGTTGGCGGTTTCGAGTGAGAGCCGAAGTGGTGGGCTAGTAATGCTCTGGACAGCTAAAACGAACTTGCATATTCAAACCTACTCCTCTAACCATATTGATGCTCTTATTTTTTATAATAGTAACACACCCTCTAGGTTGACAGGATTCTATGGTCAACCTAAGGAGCATAGGCGGCATGAGACTTGGCAGCTTTTATGCCACCTTTCTTCTAGATTCTTGGTCCCATGGTTATGTGTGGGGGACTACAAGAAAATATTGGTGTCTGAAGAAAAAAAAAGGGTCATATCCCAAAGCCCCTACACCTTATGCTGGACTTTCGGGAAGCTTTATCGGACTGTTCATTGATCGAATTAGGCTTTCAGGGGAACATATACACATGGAGTAATGGAAGGGAGAGTGACAACTTTGTTCAAGTACACTTAGATCGGGCTTGTGCCACATTGGAATGGAGAGAACAGTTCCCACATGCTAAAGTCATGCATCTACACTCTTCTTACTCTGATTATGTCCCAATTATGGTTAGGTCTCACAAACCAAGTACACCTACAAGAAATAAGAAAATCCCACAAAGGTTTGAGGAAAAATAGGTGACCCACCCAACATGTGAGGACACCATACGTGAGGCTTGGGTGGGGTCAGTATGTGAGGGGAGCCCAATGTTTTAACTTTTTGAAAAGATAAAGCATTAATATATACTTGAAACTACATTTATTACTTCCGGTTTCACTTTCCACCTGTTGCTTCTTAATTGATTCCTATTCTATTGCCATGTGTCCCATTGCCTTTGCGGCTTGGTAAGTGCCTTGAATGAGGCAAATGTTTCCAGATTCTAAAATAACTTGACCCCACTTTTTTGTTAACCACTTCACAAGGTGTTGGATTAACGCCACTTGTCATCCATCTAGTCATTAACCATGATTTTTAATTATTGAAAAATGATAAAAGATGGCCTTTGGGTAATTAATAATGAATTATTTGAAGAAAACTTTTTTAAGAAAATAAAAAAGTAATTAATTTTTTAATAATTTTTTCAATTTTATATAAAAATAGAATAAAATCTTTCCTATAGCGATTGCTTTAAATACAGCGGTTAACATTACCTATAATTATTTTACCTTGTCTAACGCATCATTTTCTCTTTTGCAGGTGGTTTGTGCTTGGCATGCCACGTGTATCTAAATAAAAATTAATTATTTGGCCCGATCGAGAATGTTCGCACTATCGAGTCTTTACTCTTCCGAACATTCACATAAGCTCGTTTATAAATTTTTCCATTTTACACATTCAAAACTTACTTTTTCTATTTTACACGACCACTTTTACAATACACCCACATTAGTTTACCTATTTTCCACATTTATTCAATAAAATATTCCCTATTTTACAATTTTTTATTATTACTCCCTCACTGCCCCTCTCTCTCACAGACCCACAGCCACCATCATCACCGCCCAGCCACCATCACCACCCTCATCAGCAACCAAAAGCCATTAACCCACACAAATAAACCAAAATCAACATCAGATCAACAACCACCATCATCACCGCCCAGCCACCATCACCACCATCATCAGAAACCAAAAGCCACTAACCCACACAGATCAACCAAAATCAAAGAAAAAGCAACATCAAATCAACCCCGATCTCCACCTAAAATCAAAGAAAAAATCATTGATCGATCATCGCCGCCATCGATCATCGCCGCCATCGACCTCGCCACGCTCATCGACCATCGACCATCGATCATCACCGCCATCGATCATCGCTGCCATCGATCATCACCGCCACGTTGTGGCCCACAGCGCCGATCTCGCCACGCTATGAACTCCGGTGGCATGCTGTGAACTCCGGTGGCACGCTTTGAACGAGAGAGTGAGAGATGTGAGATAGGTAGAGAGAACTGAGGATGAAAGTTGTGGAGAGAAAGAGAGGGCAGCGTCTGAGATAGATAGAGAGGGAGCTGAGTGGCAGTGAGAGAGAGAGAGAGAAAAAAAACTATTAAAAAAATAAATACATGAGCTACAGTACTCGTGTAAATTTACATGGGTACTGTAGCTCGTTTATAGTTTTACACAGATTTGAATGATTTTAAAAGAGCTGATGTAATGGGTTTTTTGGTGCAAAATGTGTAAAAGTGGTCAAAATGTGTATTTTACACATTTATAAAAGACCTGATGCGAATGCTCTTAGGCAATTAAAATCACTGTTGAGAAAATAAAGTGCAAGGATTAATTCAGCAAAAAAAGAAAAAAAATGCAAGGATTAAAAAAAATGGGAACAAGCAAAAGGTTCCTGTATTGGGCTTCTAAGGTACTCCTACTGTTGGATTCTGCTCCATATTCAAATAATTGATGCACGCAATTTTCACTTGCTTTGCCAGCTGCTAGATGTTGATTTTACTAAAAACAAGGGGAGAAATTTGAAAAATAAAATATCAGAATTCACATCTTAGTCAAAGACTTTTGACTGAATAATTAACCTCCAATACTTAGCCTTTCCAGCATATGCATTTGATGACAGATTCAAAATACCATACTTCACAATCTTTCGCATCAAAATTTATGTGTAGATGATGTATCAACGCAACAGATCACTTTTACTCCCACGCCTGACATCCCACTCTACTACTTTTATTACAAACTGAAAACTTCTACTCCCACCCTAAAAAGAGATTCCATTCTTTCCAAAGAAAGAGACCCTCTAGAGTTTGAACTAATGCAAAAAAACTAGGAAGCACAGACATGAGTGTGGGTACGGGTATGATATGGTGACACTAGCAATTTTTGAAAAATTATAACATTGACATGAGTGGTACGACACTAATATGACACCCCAAATGAAGTGTCTATGCTTCTTAGGCAAACAAAATCTTCCCCTGTCCAAGCAATCTCCTCATCTTAACATGTTACATCTTGATCGATTTCAGCACCTTTTCTACGGAACTTTCCAGATACTAGATAGTTGCATAAGTGGTGATTACTTTCCAAACTTCAAAATGTTGACACTATATCTGCAGATCAACGAAAGTAGAACTTGGTGATGCAATAGAATAAAGAGATAAAGAAACATACTGCACCATTATTGAAAGAGAGAGAAAGCAACATACCATATGCGGAAGCGTGCATATTTTTCCTCATCAAGTATTCATACAGGCTCCTTTTCCACCTATGTGAAGAGCACCGCAGAAGTCAAAACCTGTCATTAGCTAATATTAGGTGTTTTCATGAATGATGTATGGGTATGAAAGAAAATGGAAAATCAAAAAAGGTAACACAAATCACCAGTAATATTCTTTGATGGAGGTCTTTATGGCTATGCAAGCTAGTGGATTAACTTGTGTCAAAATTCTTTCTGTTTCTCCTCTTTAAGCTGCTGTTTAGTACATAGCACTGGCAGATCTATAGCAGATACAGGACAGCAAGCAGGCAAACATTCTTCTACCTAAGATGGGATCCTTGGTGGGATCATTAGATACTGCAGAAGATAATATTCTGCAGGAAAATGGTAATTCAAATAATTGCAAATGATCCTTTTTCTTCTTCCCCCCTCTTTTTTTTTTTTTTTTTGGTTTCTCTACTACTAACTGTATATCAAAGGACTACTTACCCCCAAAAGAAAATTTTTATATCAAAAGCCATCCCAAAGGTCTAAGCTTTGAAGTATTTGAGGTTGCCCTTCATCTGGCAAGGTTTGAAGCTTATCACATTCCCATATTTCCAAATTATCAAGATTGGTGAGGTTTACCAATTCCTTGGGCAGTGATTTGAGATTTGGAAGTCTCTGAAGATGAAGAGAGGATAAACTGGTAGGCAGCAACCACTTCTCAGGAAACTTTATTAACCCCCGACATCCACCAAAGGAGAAGTCTAGGAGACAAGTGAGTCTGTGCAGTCCCCATTCATATGAGGGCTTGAGATTCTCACAGTCTAAGATTGATAACGACAACAGATTGGCTGGCAACCCCCCCTCTGGAAAAGATACAAGAGTTGAGCACCCATCAATGTGTAGTTCTTGAAGAGATGTGAGTCTGTACATCCGATTTGGTAGGGACTTGAGACTCTTGCAATTGGATATTCTAATTGATTGCAGCTTGGTTGGCAAGCCAGATTCTGGAAAGGACTGAAGAAGTGGACATTGAACTATTTCTATGTAATTGAGACATATGAGGTTGTACAGGTCTCCAGGTAATGACTCGAGATTTGTACAATTGTTGATAATGAATTGCTTAAGGTAGTTTACAACAGTGCTGTAGGTGACTGTGGACAACCCAAAAGTGCCTTCCGAGAAGGACCGAAGAGATTGACACCAAGAAACTTTAAAGAATTCAAGACAGCCATTGGTGTGAATCACTTGCTCTGAAATTGACTCCAAATTCATGCAGTTATCAATTTCAAGATGTTTAAGCGTGATGGGAAACTGGTCTCGTTGTAAATATGTGAGAGAAGGACAACCTTCAATTACCAAATATTCAAGTAAAAGAGATGCCTTCTCATTGTTATGCATCTTCCACTCAGGTAGGAACTGTAGCGCCTCACAATCCTTGATCTCAAGGCTTGTGAGCGTAGAAGGCAAGCCTAGTACAGGAAAGGACACAAGCGAGGGACATTTTGAGACCCTTAACTCTTTGAGAGATGAAAGTTGGTATAACCTTTGTGGCAACTCCTTTAAGATTGGGCATCCCAAAATTTCCAATCTTTGGAGGCATTGGAGATTTTGCAGCCCAACTTCATTGGACAAAGTTGTAAGGTCACCAAGATAAGCAATCTGTAATTCTTCAAGAGCTGTTAACTGTTGAAAAAACCCTTCAAGAAAACATGTGAGCTTGGAAATTTGACATATACGCAAGTAGTTAAGTGAGTTGAGCTTAACTATATTTTGTAACAGCCCCTCATCAAACGTATTTACTTCTAATTCACGGATTGAAGGAAGCCTTGGAAGTTCTGCCAGTTCTTGGCATCCATCTACTACAAGCATGGACAAAGATGGAAAGAGATGCGGTAGTTCACTCAGGTTACGACATGTACATATAGAAAGCTCAAGAAGGCATGGGAATTCTCTGCCTTGTTCTAAGCTATCATCAACCATCAAAAGCCTTGGTAGAGTTGCTAATTCTTCACACCCCTTAATACTCATTCTTTTCAAGGCCGGTAAGTGGTGGGAGAGTTTTCTTAGTTTAGGACAATTCTGAATTTCAATTATTTGCAGGTTATTAAAGTCTCCCCAGCCTTCAACTCCAGAAGAAGACCACTCCTCCCATTGTAACATGTTATCAAACTTTAAAGTCTCCAAGGAAGGAAAAGGCATAGCAGAGGAACACCCATCCCCATAGAACTCGGTGCCTATTCTCTTTATTCCTTCCATTCCTTCAATCGTGAGGTCTTTGAGAGAGGGTAGTTGCCCAAGTTGGGGTAGACAACTACACTTCCTACAACCGCTAAGTCTTAGGAGAATCAAATTGGAGAACATAGGGGATCCAAACCAACTTGGGAATTTTGTACCTCCATAGTCATTGATTATAATTTGTTTCATGTTTTTGTGTGGTTGCAACATCTCAAGAACATCTGTTTCAACTGTTTCATTTCTTGAATCATCCAAACTGCTGCTCAGTCTCAATGGTCGCTTGGCACGTTCTTGTGTAGATGCTTTCATGGCTTCCCTAAGGCTTGGAAATCCACGACCACTATAGCCTGTAATGCTGAGATCTTTCTCAACTTTGAGAATTTGTCGCATTTTAGATTCTTCCTTTTCATCCACATCATTAATTGAAGCTTCAAAGCTGTTACTCCACTGTAATACCAACTGATCAAGTTCCTGCTTTTCCTTCAAATTAGCTTCCATTGCATCACTAAAACTGACAACATTTTGCAGGCCTGAAATGAGAAGTGATCCATGAAGTTGCAGCATGTCCCTTAACTCTCTCATTCGTGACCCATCATCTTTACCCACTACGAAAGTAGACAATGTTTGGAGATTCTTCAATTTACAAATTTTTTGTGGCATCGCTTTTAACCTGCTCCCACTAATATAGAGATGCCGTAAGCATGTTAGGTTGCCCATATCTGCAGGCAACTTAGCAAGAGAGCGGCATTCTAAGAGGATCAGTGTCTGTAAGTTGTAAAGAGTAGCTGTTGAGTCAGGTAACGTTCTAATTGCTGTGTGAGAAAGGTCCAGGTAGCGTAGATGTTTCAAATCACCTATGGAATCTGGTAATTCAGTGATGCGACAAGCATTAAATGACAACACTCGTAGATATCTTAATTTTGGCAAGAGATCATGAGGGACTTTATTGGCCAAATAGCTAACTCCAATTGTGCCACTTGGATCTAATGGTAGGAAGGTGCGTAAGCATTCAACTCCGTTGAAGGCCTCAAATTTTGAGACTACATCACGTCTGCCACGAATGTACGAGGAATGACGAGCCTTCTCAAAAAATCTGTTTTGATTACCATCCTTTAGCTTTTCCTGAAATGTGAAACAAAATTCTCCAGAAACAAAATGAGATAAATCTCTAATGAGGCCATGCATTACATATTGTGATCTATTATTGATAGATTCTTGAAAGAATGACCTTGATACGAGCTCCAGAAAATATTCTCCACCCACTTCTTCCAATCTTTTCTTTCCTTTGGTGGGTTGCTGCACAAATCCTTCTGCCATCCATAACAAAACTAGCGTCTCCTTTTCAAATTCATATTCCTGAGGGAATATTGAACAATACGCAAAACATTGCTTCAAGTGTGCTGGAAGATGATGATAGCTTAGTCTCAGACTCTGAAGAATATCACATTCATCATCCGGTAGATCCCATATTTTCCTATTCAGTATATCTTTCCATTCATCCTCTTCTTGTCTGGAGCGCAGCAGGATTCCCAGTCTCTTTGCTGCTAAGGGCATGCCTTCGCACTTCTCCACAAACTTTTTACCAATTGCCTCCAAGTGTGGATAAGCATCAATGTTTCTGTTCTCAAATGCTTGACTCCGGAACAATAGCCAGCAATCTTCAAATGATAAACCTTTCAAATGATGAGCTGGAACTGTCCCCATGCTTGATGCAACATCCCTATTGCGTGTTGTTACTAATATTTTGCTTCCCTTGGCCCCCGTCTTTAATGGATTCCATAAGAGATCCCAATCATTATTTCTCTTGTTCCAAACATCATCTAAAACAAGCAAAAATCTCTTCCCAACTAATTTTTCTTTCAAACTAACTTGAAGCAGGTTTAAGTCATTGAGATCAGTATGTTTCAAAGTGACTGACCTAAGAATTGTTTTTGTTACCCTCACTACATCAAATTGATCAGACACAAAAACCCAAATTCTTAAATCAAAATAACTCTCTACTCTGGTCTCGTTGTACACAATTTCAGCAAGAGTTGTCTTACCAATACCAGCCATACCAACTATAGGAACTACACCAATTTTATTGCTTGGTCCATCCATAAGTAGCATCTCAATTATCAAATTTTTATCATGATCCCTGCCATAGACACAAGTTTCATCTACCAATGAAGTTGTTGGTAACCTATATTTGAACCCAGATGACCTCCCTCCAAGATTGTCTTTCAAACCAAGAACATCTTTATATTTGGCAATCAATTCTAACCTTTCAATAACTTTTTTCAACTTTGACTCTATTCCGGTACCTCTACTAGATGGAGAATTGCAAGGAGTGGGAATAAGGTTCCAATTCCATACCTGATTTGGGTTAGCCTTAGATTCAGCTTCCAGCTTACATCTCAAAGTTTCTGTGGCAAGCTCATCCAGTATGTCCTCTGCATCATAAAGAGCATCTTTAGCCATGCGCAGCCACTTCTCCACTGCAGGGCTAAGGAACTGCTTCTCCTCAGCATCATTAAGCAAAGCTGTGACAGTCAGCAGTGTGATTTTCAGCTTTTCCAGCAAGTCATCAAAATTCTTGTCGTGTAGTAACCCTATGAACTCACGGGAAGCCAATCTGTCAAACAACACTTGAAGGAACGCAGAGAGAAAAGCCTCTCCAACAGTCATGATTATCTAACCAGATATTGTTACCAAACCAAAAAAACAAAAAACAAAAAATAGAAGAAGAAAAAAGAAGACAACGCAATTTGGAGAAATTGGGTAGACTACTTTTGCTTTCAGCTTTTGTGAAAATGAAAATAAAGCAATGATACAATTCATTTACAAGATTTATGATGGTGGTTGGATATTAGCATACTAGTTCAACGAAGTTACCTAGAAGCTACTGGTTCACAGTAAACAATTAATAATGTATACGGATGAAAACGTCCTGCGTCTGGGCTTTTTTTTTTTTTTTTTTTTGGCTGTTGTTGGTGTTAATTCAAGCTCTTCTTCCACCGTTCAGGAGACATTATCAGACTGTACAGAATTGTCATTAATGAACTGTAATCAGAAATTTTTTTTAATTATTTTTAATTTTCAGTTTTCAATAAAATAAACGAGACTAGAGTAAAGAGCTAGTCATACCCTCATTATGAAAGTTTTTTTTTTTTTTTTTTTTTAAATGCATGTTCTGTGACTATGGTGTATTTTTAGTGGGTCTGTGCACTGTTTACAAGACCTATAAATCTTTTTTAACAAAACTTTCATTAAAAATTAATTTAACAATACTATTTATATTTTTAAAAATTATTTTCCTACCATATTTTTAATTTCGGTAAAATAAGCGAAGTTTGAACACAGTTATACTTTTTCCGTATTATATGGCCGCCAAGGAAGAAGTCAAAGATTAACGATTAGTATCTAAAATTATATATTTAATAAATAAACAATTTAAAATCATTATTTTTTTCCATGAGGCTGCCAAGAAGAAGCCAAAGACTCAAGCGTCTCTTTAAGATATTTTCTTTTTCTTTTTTCATAGAATAAAGTTAGGATAAAAATTAGATAATATTTGTAAGAAACAAACCACCTGCCCCTCGAAACAAACACACACACACATTATGATCTTTACCTTATCCATTCATAATTTTTGAGGTCGTTAAAGAATCCGTTATAAGGATTTGCTGATCCTTTCATTTTCATTTCTTAAGAATATAAAAAATAAATAAATAAAACCCTCCAATGAGGGTGAAAAGTCATGACTTTGCTTGTAATGAATGTCAAGGTTTTCGAAAATCTAGGTAAATTTTGTATTTAAAATTGCTTAAAGAAATGCTGACTGAAAAAGCTCACCAGAGCAACGGTTGAGCTTGCTCAATCAAGATGTGAGGGGCATAAAGTCCAGCCTGGACATTTTGAGACATAAGGCAAAAACTAAAAGTTGAGTATTTTTTATATTTATATATTAATTAAATTAATGTTTATTTAATATTTTTATATTATAATATATTTTATTTAAAATCTATTTTTTTTGCCTTTTGAGATGCAAATTGACTAATTAAATTTTTGTATTCAAGTTCTTCTAACATCTCCTTTTCAATCGATAATATAACTAATACACTTAATCTTTCTTAGGACTCAATTAATTTTTCTTCTTTTTTTCTTTTTTTAAGTTTTTCATATCTCGATGCATATTTTCTAGTAGACATTTCTAATTAAACAATATATTTATAAAGACTAAAATAAAAAATAACTTTAAAGTGTAGAGCAAATGAGATATAGAACATGATTTATATAAAAAATATTGTTGTAGTTTCACCAAACAATAACAAGTTTTTAGCAATCTCAACCTGCATAAATAAAGACTTATTCAATATATTACCACTAACTAAAATATATATATAAAAACACAAGATTATTATTATTATTATTATTATTATTATTAAAAATTTAAGCACATCCATAATAAAATTTAAGCACAACCATAACACAAGGCTTATTAATAAGACCCACCCACAAAAAAACACAAAACAAATCCTATCACACCTATAACCAAAAAAAAAAAAAATTGAAGGCCTAAATGTGAAACATCCAGCCAGCCATAACTCAAAATAAACAAAACAGGCCTAATCTTTATCTTAACAAATAAAATGAAGAGAAATCCAAGCCTTTATACCTGATATCTCAAAAGTCAAAACTTGCAGAATTAATCAAAACGCATTTGCATTGCAAAAAAAAAAAAAAAAAGGCAGTCGGCAATTCTGGTTCACTCCTTAGGGCACGTTTGGTATACTGTAATAGACATTGTAATGTAATAGATATTCCTATAGCATAACTATTCGGTTGTTTGGTTATATTTTTATTACAATAAATAGTTATTTATTATGAATAGCTATTCTTCAAAATGATGAATAACTATTCCTTATCAAAGGTATTAAATATTTATTCTTTCACCTTATGTAATAACTTTTTAAAAAAATTTCTTAAAAAGCCATTAGTTGCCACATCTTTAAAATGAAAGAAAATAAATTTTCCTTACTGTTAGTTATTAGCTCTATTTTTTTTTTTTTTTTTTTACTTCTCAAAAAAAAAAAAAGCTCTATTTTGAACACCCTAAAATAAGTGTATTTTAGGAAATTTGATTTAAAAATGATTTAATTACACCTTCTTTTTATACTCTATTAAATTGTGGATGCATATTTAGAATTCTATTCCTAAATGGTCACCAAACTAATGAATAGTAATACTTATTACATTTCAAATTAATGGATTTGTAGTTTATCTTGTTGATTTTTGGTTTGTCTAAAGGGTAATAATGTTATTTTTGGGCAATTGATTTTGTTTAGAACCAATTTTTACTTAGATATACCAAGATTTTTGTTTTTTGGTTAAAAGGATGTGTTAGATATTTTTAATTCATCTGAAACTAAATTTTTTTTTCCCCTAGTACCCATTCTTTTCTAAAATTTTGGGGCCCCCTTCCACTTGGGGGCCTTAGGCAATTGCCTAATTGGCCTAGTGGAAGGGTCGACCCTAAGGGGCACTTAAGCGGGTGATGAAACCAGCTTAAGTGAAAAAATAAATAAAGGTCCAAGAGTTAACTTGCTCCTCCATCGAGTGAGGTCGCGTGTGTCAATATTTTATTTTGACTGCCCTTATTTTTGTGAGATATCTTCATTTTAGTGTCTATTTGGGATCAACTTATTTTGTTAAAATTGAAAACTTTTTGTTAAAAATACTATAGATAAATGTAAAAGTTAGCTAAAATAGTACAGTGAGACCTATAAATAGTACCAAAAAGTGTAGTGGGTCCTACGAATAGTAGCAAAAATAAGCTAAATAGTAAAATAAGTTGGCAAAAATATTTTTTACCACACTTAACCCAAACAACCCTATAATGCATTTCTTCAATTTTCCTCTAGAGTCCCTAGTAATTGATCCAATTAAGTAAATTTAAGCCAATTAGAGGGAAAAAAATATCAAATTTTATTATTCAAAGGGTCAAACCCAAGCCTAGATGCTTGCTTATTCAACTTTGACTACGGTCAATTGAGTTTGATTATGGGTCTGTTTAGAATCTTCTTATTTTGCTGAAACTGAAAATTTTTTGCTGAAAATACTATAGATAAAAGTAAAAGCTAGCTAAAATAGTATTGTAGGACCCATGAATAGTACCAAAAAGTATAATGGAGACCATGTATAATGCCAAAAATAAGCTGAATAGTAAAATAAGTTGGCAAAATTAATCATGTCCAACGGACACTATGTCTATAACTAAATAGGGATGGCAATTTCTGCCCGACCCGCAGGTACTTGGCCCGGCCCGACCCTAATGGGTCGGATTTTACCCAGTCCGATAAGGAATAGGGTCGGGTTTGGGTCTTAAAAAAAAAAAAAAACCCGAACCCGATTATATATATAACTACTAAAATACCCTCATATATATATATATATATATTGTTATAAACCCTAACATTTCTCTTCTTCATTTCATTTCAGCTCACTTGCAGCTCACTTCTCATCTATACCACTCTCACTCACACAATCTCACTCACTCACTCACTCACTCACAAATCTCAATCTCACTCACTCTCAATCTCACCTTCGGCCAACTACCCAACCTCTCACTTTCGATCCAACTCTCGCCGCCGTCCCAAGCTCTGTCAGTGTCACTATTCACCACCGATCTTGGTTTGTTCTGTTTGGGTTCATTACGGTTTGGGACCTTTAGGATCATTAGGGAGTTTGGGTTCCTTTTTTTTTTTTTTTTTTTTTTTTTAAGAATCTGGTTTGGTAATTGGGTTTGTGATTTCTGTGTTAGGATTTGTGTTTGTGATTTTGAAAGTAAAAATAAAAAAATCTAAAATTTTTGTGTTTGTTTTTGCGTTTTTAGTTGCTACTCTGTTCTGATTGAAGAATACGATCTAGGGTTTTTGTTTTTGGGTTTCTAATCTAGGTTAATGAACATGATCTTGGCGTCTTGGGGTTTTTTTTTTTTTTTTTTTTGGGTTTTTGATCAAACTGATCTAGATTGATGAAGGTGATCTTGGGGTTTTATTTTTTTGGGATTTCTGAGCTTGGGCAGGGCCTACGGGGCCCGATAGGGCGGGTTTGGGGCGCAGAAAAAAAAAAAATAACCACATTTATTAAACGGGGTGGGTTTGGGTTTTTGGGGTAGACCCGTGGGTCGGGTTCGGGCATTAAGAAACTCGGCCCGAACCTGACCCGTTGCCATTCCTATAACTAAAGGTTAAGCAAGGTTGATAACTTAAAGAAACACTAAATTCTATGATTTTATGATAAAATACAAGTTTTTGAGACACTTTGACCAAAGTTGACCACGATTGACTGAAGTTTGACAGAGATTTGATCAAAAATCAAATTTTCTAATTAGAGTAAATTTATCCTCATATGAATGATCATGAAATTTCCTTTAAAATGACTACTTACAAGCCCATGTCATAATTAAAACCTATGTAGCACGGATACGGACACAATACTTAGTAAGACATGATACATAGTATTTCTTGAAAAACTAGGATACAATACGTAGTATGGTGACATAGTTTTTCTTGAAAAACTAGGATACGATACGTCGAGGATACGACAATTAATTAATTAATTAATTTTTATTTTTAGGTATATATATTTCATATTTGGAATAAGTTATATTTATTTTGGACTTAAAAATTATGTAACAACAATAAAATATTTGAAAATATATCTAAAATTAATTTAAAGACAATAAAATATTATTTAAAGTACGAACAAAATAGTTCAAATAAATTAGACACCTATAAAAAGAGTTCAGATAAACAATATTCAACATCAAAATAGAACAACTAAATTAAAAAATAAAATTTTTTTTTCTTCTTGAGTGTGTAATTGACACGTTTGTGTCCATGTTGGATACATGTTTGACACCAGTACGTTAGCAATTTTGCCGTGTTCATGCTTCCCAGGTTAAAACGAGTAAAATATTGTAAAAACATAAAATAAAATAAAACTAACCAACACTACACAATTTTTAATATCTTGATCGTCATGATCAAAGGATGTCATATTGGTGCAAGGGGATGCCATCAGAAAGATAATGGGAAAATATCTAATTTGGTGAGCTCAGCTCATAAAAATTCCACTTGAATAATGAAAACTCACAAAAATATAGAAAATGGGACTTTAGGCTAAAACATGATTAATTTTTTGTCTTCCCATGGGTGTAATTTTTCAAATCAAAATCGTTGAGATTCAAAGCTAATATCTGAAAGTTCAATTTGGGTATGAAACACGCTTGAACGTTTAGACCCCAATTACAAAATTACCAATTCAAGCTTTATATCAAACAGTTTATGTGCGGAATATGATAACAAGCTTATACTAGAATTGATAAATAATCTAAGCCAAATATAAACACATCCACAGTAGTAAATATAAGGCAAATATAAAGGAAGGAAGATGCAAACACACGGACAACACACGATGTGTTATTGAAGAGGAAACCGAAGCTCTCGGCGTAAAACCTCTCTGCCGCCCTCCAAGCGGTCAAATAATCCACTAAAGAATATAGTTGGGATACATGAACAGCAGAAGACCCTCCAAGCCTAATATACCCAAGTACCTAAGCCCTCCAAGTTTCTTGCTCCAACGAGGTTACGCCGAACCTATTTCTTCTTTAGGTTCCCGGATTCCGCTATTAGACCATAGCATCAACCAATGTAGATTGGTTCTTTCCTAACTGCTTCCCAACAGCACTAAATGAATCTTCTCACAGACGTGGGTGTGGTGAGATAAGGATTTGGTAAAATGCCTCTCAAAGGTATAACAATGGAGAGGAAGAGAGAAGAGGAATTTGTAGAGTCTCTAAGGTGAAGATTGGGGATGAGACAATCTTGTTTTTCTCTAGGGTTTCTCTCACAAAATTCTCTCTGGAAGCTCTCACAATATCGTGGGAATGAGGGGTATTTATACTGGAATGAGAATGGAATGTGAAACGTCAGATTTTCCCAAACAGGGCATTTTGGCGACTTGACCTCGCGACTGGGTTAAGTCGCAAGTTCAAGCCGTGAGCTAACGGCCTGGCCAGCCTGGGACTTTTGTCCTGTAGTGTAACAGCTGGCGCGACTCTTCAATTTCTGACATGCTTGGCACATGTGCAGACTTTTGGCGATTTGCAAGCCGCAACTCACCCGCAAGATCCAGTCGCGAGACTCTGTTTCTTTGCACAATCTTGAGCATTTCTTCGCACTCTCTCACTCACTACCCTTACAAGTTTCCCACCTAAATACAGGGTTACTAAGTGCTAAATTACAAGCAAATTGGCACGGAATAAAGCCAACAAGATGGCTGATTAAATTCAACCTTACAATCTCCCCCATTGGCTATTCTGTGACAAAACCTTACAACAGACTCTAGACTTGAAGTGTGAGTTGGGAACAGTTGAACAAAACTCACTCACACCTAACTTTAGATTCTATAAAGCTCTTGAACATATAAACAAGTAACTCCTGAAACACAATAACATAGCAATATCATTGTATGTAGAAAACTTGAAATGCATATGGAGCAAAAGAAGCATGATCAAGCAAAAATGAACTTAAGCATTAAAGCAATAAATCATGGCTAGATCAACCAAGTAGTCACTTAAACAAAAGTGATTACTATGTTCATTTATACAAGGAATGAACATCGGGACATGCAAAGTGATAAGCTCAATTGAAGAGTATCATTTGCAAGTCCAACACTCAATCAATTCATACAAACATATATGCATCTAGGAACAATCCTACAAGAGCACAAGAGTGACAGTACTTTAAAAAGGAATGCATAGCATTACAATAGAAGTATTGATTCAACAAAGCACAAAGGCTGCATAAAGCATGGTACAAACCACAAAGGCCTACAAAATGTGCAAAAGAGCATGGAAACAAACCCTTAAAGCTTACAAAAGCAACATGGGTACAAAACAGATAAACCATTGCTGAATAACTGAATAACATCATATTATATATTTAATAACCCAAGAGTTAAAAACATTCAAGAGATATGAGTTTAAATCAATCTTAAACCATAGTGTATCAAACCTATAACAACAGTAGTTATCCAAGCATAGTATCAAAATTCTAAACAAAAACAACAAATAATGAAACTCCCCCTCAAAACAGGCACTCCCCCCTCAAGAGCTGCCCAAAAAATTCTCCCCCTTTTTGATCGGAATGGCCAAAGGGTCAGTGATCCTGGTTGGTGTGAATACTGTCAAACTTGGCTGAAAGTACATCAAGCTGGTCCTGCATTGCTGTCATCCTTTCAGTATGCTGATTCTGAACTTCTCTGAGTGTATCAAGCCTCTCCAGGATGATCTAAAAGGCATCAGGAGGTACAGCTAATGAGGTAGAAGTTCTGCTCCTCTTAACTCTTCTTCTTGGTGTGGAAGATGGTCCTGCAGCCTTTGCTTCAGTTTCCATTAGATCAACATCTTCTTGGACACCTTCCTTTTCTTCACCTGGAAGACGACTTTGTATCCTTGTGAGAGTAAATTTGTTAATGGCTGATAGAGGAGGCATGAGACTGATATCTTGTGGGATTGCAACACCTTTTTCTTTGAAGATCCTCATAAGAAGACTTGGAAATACCAGCTTGGGCCTCGAGGTGGTTTTAGTTTCATCCATTATAGTATCAAAAATGTGGGAACTGATGTTAATAAAGGTTTTCTCCTTAAGTTCCATAAGAAAGATAGCTTTGGCATTTGTCAGTGTAGTCAACTTCCTTATAGGGTACAAGTTGTACATCATTATGGTGGTTAAACACCTCATGTCTTTGGGAAAATCAGAAATGTTGAGACATCTCTTTTCTATAACCCCACCAATCCTTTTCTAGACAGTTTCTAGAGAAAGCATTCTGTCCTTGTAGTTAGTAAACTCATAATCTTCTAAACTCTCTAGCCCTAAAACCTTATCAATATCATGAGCATCTAAGGTAAACTCCTTTCTTCTCACCTAACAACTCAACTCATCCTCCCTTATCACAGCATTTGCATAGAATTCTCTAATTAGAGGTTCACACACTAAAGGTAAGTCACCCAGAAGTTTATCCTAACCTCTTCCTTCAAAGCATTGCGGAATGAAAGTATCCTTTAGGTCATGTAAATCCACAAACCTTTCCTGGATAATGGTTCCCTTTATGAAGGAATCTCTGTATCTCTCAAAATGCTTGACAGACCTAAACAGGTTGTTGTCCATTTTCATCCTTTTATCAACCTTCTTAGCAGGAGTCTTCTTCTTAGAAGATGTGGAAGCCATCTGTAAACACTCAGAAAAGTCCACAACAAGGGCAAAACACAATATCTGAAAGCATACTCAAATTAGTAACAATTTGGTCACAATTATAATAACAGAGTGATAAGACAACCCTCAAACCAAGAGCAGTTAACAACCAGAGATTTGAAGACCAAGTCAAACAATATCATTCAGTATAGATGCAGACAGGAACAAGTACTAGATAATTAAAAATGGACAGAGTAAACAGTTATCAGACAGAAGAAGGCACCTGACAAGTACAAGATATACCCAAAGGCAGCACCATAATCATGATATGAAGACTAAAAATCAAGGCAATTCAAGCCACATAATCCAAAAAAAAATTTCAAACAAACTGAAATGCCTCATTCATAAAAAATAAACCCATAATCTTAATGAGTATAAAATGTATCAAATATCTCAGCTCAGAACAAATGCTAGAGTAATGAAGCAAAAACATGATACAAAATTTTCAGCAACAGAAGAAAACAACCTCAAACAAACAAACCCAGACGCATATTCGTACACCTCAAAAACTCAAACCAACATCAAAACACACAGATTCAAGAATATGATAGTAAAATCATGAAATGTGAAGGGAAAACAAGAAAACCCATACCTTTTTCTAGAAGATTGATGCTGAAATGATGCAGAAATGGAGTATTTTCACAGATGAGTACGGAGTGTTTGAGTGAGAGAATGAAGAAGACAATGAATAGTCACTGATATTCAAGGGAAAAACTAAAAAAATTTTGAAAACTATCTTTAAAACGCAAAACACGTGTTTTTCGCGACTGGAACAAGTCGCCAGTAAGTCGCCAAGTTAAGCCGCAAAACACTATGAAGCAAGATTCTGAAAAATCTTCTAAGTGTTTTTCGCAACTGGAAGATCTACCCGCGAGAGAGTCGCGATATGAGCAGCGAAAATCTCTGAGTAACTTTCGCGACTAGACCCTCCACTCGTGAACAAGTCGCCAAACTAAGCCGCGAAAATCCCAAAAACTCAAATTTTGAAAAATTTTCTAAGTCCTTTTTGCGCCTAGGGCTTTAACTCGCTAGTAAGCCGCGAAATATCTCTGAGTGGGCTTGCAACTAGAACACGCGACTGGGTTTACCAGCGACTTAGTCGCCAAAACAGGGCAACACTATTTTTGAAAATTTTGACTATTTTGTAAAACAAAACACTTTCCAAAAACAAACTAAAACACTCAAAAATCTTTTTGTGATTGATCAACACAGATTGAGTAAGTGAAAACACATTTAAACAAGTACAATCACACACATGAATATGGCATTCATTGAACATAGACTTGGATGTTGTGTGTGGTTATAAAAAATGAGATAGTCCTTAGTCTAATGTGAAGCTTTAATGATCAATTCAATTAAGGCATACACAACTAGCACTAGATAACGTGACCTATCTCAATTATAGAAACATGCATATATGACCTCCCACAAGAACTTGATTACATTCTTTGAAGCTTTTCATTTGGCTCCATTTTCAACACTACATTTTCACTTTTTGAGCAAAGAAAATCTCATTGAGAGATAGATGCCTAAAATTTTTTATATTTCAATTTATGAGTTAGCCTTTGGCTTTTTGGGCATTATACATTTTATTTTAGTCGCTTTCCCTTTTTCCTAGTCAAATACTAGTATGTGCGACAGGCTTTTGCAGCTCTATATCTCTTTTCATTTGGAGATTTACATTTAGAGAGCTCTTTTAAGCATAAAAATAAAGAGTGGGAAGATATATAGGCATGAGTCTATGCATGTCTCAAGATCAATAAAATCATTCACTAATCATTCATGACAAGGTTGAAGATCTATTTACAACAGTCACATAGATTTCAGAATTTCTTTCACAATGATATGAGTGCATGAGAGACAAGCTAAGCTCGTTAAATGCACAAAGCCATAAGTACAAAGGTACAAGGCAAAACATGTTTTGAGACAAATCTTAACAAAGCTGATCAATCTTTTTGGATTTTCTACTTTTTGTGTGATTTTGGATTTTTGACACAAAAGCAGTAAAAAAATGATCAAAAACATAATAAAAAGAATGTAAAAACATTTGAACCAAAGACAAACACACATACGAAACAACAACCTATATACTAGCAAGAAGCACACAACCAAGCATATTCACAATCATGGGAAGTATTGATGCATGAACATGTTGTAATGCTTATGCATGTGTACCCTTCGTCACCCACACGTCACGTGCATTTGGGGTGATATCCTTAACGGATTGGGTACGAGAATTAGGACTATCAAACCTTTGTGTGAAGCTTTTTAGGCAATTTGTGAAGGCACCGATCATCTTCATCACATCCATCATTCTTGGATCACGGTTTTGACTTCTTGGTTGCTCACCACCCCAAGACCTCACGTCATTTCTTCTTCCTTGTGACCGAGGTGCACTAGCATTGTTGTCTGCTCTCAGCTTTTGACAGTTGGGTCTGGTATGTCCTTGCAATCCGCAATAGTGACAAACATAATCCGTTCTAGGACCCCGTTGTGATCTTGGGAATAATCTTCCTCTGGCTTCATGCTTGCCCATAGATTGATTTCGGGGCTTATTCACCATCCGCTGCTCAACCACATTCTTCTTCTTCTCAACCTTAACATTCTCAGGAATGGGCTCTTCCACAATCGACTCTATGGCCTTCACAAATTTTACTTCTTTGGTAGCTTTGGTCGACGAGCTACTCCCTCCGGTATATCCCAACCCGGACTTATCTGAGAAGTGTTTCTAAGATGAAATAACATCTTCCAGCTTCTTGGAGGAGACCCTTTCTATCTTGGCTTGAGCTTGCACCACCTCTTGCTCAAGAAATCTTACTTTGGTATAAGCTTCCGATAACTCGCCATTCAGTGTCTCAATCTCACACTTAGCCTCTTTATATCTACCCAGAAGACTTTTGTAGTCCTCTTCAGCCCTTTTCATCTTTTTCATAGCCGCCTTTGCAACCCTTGCATACTCACCCGATTTCTCAAGGAGTAAGGCGTAATTCTCTTGAAGATTAGGTGTATTTCTATCCTCTTCAGCATCTAATTCTTCAACAATCCCTAAGGACTCATCATTACTGTGTTCTCCAAGTTCTTGTACAAGATGATTCAGGTGCTCCGAGGACTCAACATGCTCAATAGCCATAAATGCGGAGTAGTTTCCTTCTCTATCACAGCTGTCCTCAGAGTCAGAATTTGATGAGTCAGAATTTGATGAGTTAGAATCACTTAAAGTAATGGCATAGGCCTTTCCTTTAGACTTCAAATAATTGGGACATTCCTTTTAAAAGTGCCCATGTACATTACATTCAAAACATGTAATTTTTTGTGAGGATTGGGAATCTTTACCCTCTTTTCTTCTGAACTCTTTCTTCTCTTTTTTGGCACTCTGAAATTTTCCTTTGTCACCAGATTTCCCACTATTTTTTAACTTCAAGAATTTCCGAAAGTTCTTTACAAGATATGCCACATCTTTGTCTACTGCATCCTCTTCCGAAGAGTCATGAGACACCATTCTCTCATCAATTGTCTTAAGAGTTAGAGACTTGCTCTTCTTCTGTGTAGGCAGGGACAACTCATAAGTCTATAGAGAACCCACCAGCTCTTGAACCTTAATGTCATCAAGATCTTTGCTCTCTTTAATGGCTGGAACTTTGGCACAGAAACTCTCTGGTAATGACCGAAGGATCTTCCTTACAATTTTCGAGTCCTCCGTCTTTTCTCCTAAGTTAAATTTGCCAACGACCACTTCGTTCAATTTACTATAAAACGAGTCAAAATACTCATCCTTACTCATCTTTAACTCTTCAAAGCGAGTGGTCAACATTTGAAGTTTGGTGTCCTTCACTTTCTTAGTCCCTTCATAAGTTGTCTCCAAAATTTCCCACGCTTCCTTAGCAATGGTGATATATGAAATCCAATGAAATTCCTCTGGAGAGACACCGCAGAAAATAGCATTCAATGCCTTGCTATTTGCATTGGCCGCAGCAAAGGCAGCCTTATCCTAAGTAGACTTGGCAACCTCTGGCCTTGTCCAACCTACTTCAACTGCATCCCACACAGCATCATCAATAGAACACAGAAACGCCCTCATACGAACTTTCCAAAATGCATAATTATTACCGTCAAAGAACGGTGGTACATTAAGAGATTGAGACCTATCCATCTCAAAGGGGGTCAGGGATCACACTAAGGTATTAAAACCACAACAAGTGTACCTGCTCTAATACCAATTGAAAGTTCAATTTGGGTATGAAACACCCTTGAACGTTTAGACCCCAATTACAAAATTACCAATTCAAGCTTTATATCAAACAGTTTATGTGCGAATATGATAACAAGCTTATACCAGAATTGATAAATAATCTAAGCCAAATATAAACATATCCACATCAGTAAATATAAGGCAAATATAAAGGAAGGAAGATGCAAACACACGGACAACACACGATGTGTTATCGAAGAGGAAACCGAAGCCCTCGGCGTAAAACCTCTCCGCTGCCCTCCAAGCGATCAAATAATCCACTAAAGAATATAGTTGGGATACATGAACAGCAGAAGACCCTCCAAGCCTAATCTACCCAAGTACCTAAGCCCTCCAAGCTTCTTACTCCAACGAGGTTACGCTGAACCTATTTCTTCTTTAACTTCCCGTATTCCGCTACTGCTAGACCATAGCATCAACCAATGTAGATTGGTTCTTTCCTGACTGCTTCCCAATAGCACCAAATGAACCTTTTCACAAACGTGGGTGTGGTGAGATAAAGATTTGGTAAAATGCCTCTCAAAGGTATAACAATGGAGAGGAAGAGAGAAGAGGAATTTGTAGAGTCTCTAAGGTGAAGATTAGGGATGAGACAATCTTGTTTTTCTCTAGGGTTTCTCTCACAAAATTCTCTCTAAAAGCTCTCACAATATTGTGGGAATGAGGGGTATTTATACTGGAATGAGAATGGAATGTGAAACGTCAGGTTTTCCCAAACAAGGCATTTTGGCGACTTGACCTCGCGACTAGGTTAAGTTGCGAGTTCAAGCCGCTAGCTAACGGCCTGGCCAGCCTGGGACTTTTGTCTTGTAGTGCAACAACTGGCACGACTTTTCAGCTTCTGACATGCTTGGCACGTGTGCAGACTTTTGGCGACTTGCAAGCCGCGACTCACCCGCAAGATCCAGTCGTGAGACTCTGTTTCTTTGCACAATCTTGAGCATTTCTTCACACTCTCTCACTCACTACCCTTACAAGTTTCCCACCTAAATACAAGGTTACTAAGTGCTAAATTACAAGCAAATTAGCACGGAATAAAGCCAACAAGATGGTTGATTAAATTCAACCTTATAATATCTTTTGATAAAAGATGTCACAATTTTTTCAATGAAACCTTATTTAAGCCGATCCAAGGTTGGGAGGCCAAATACCAAGTTCAGAAAAAAAAAAAAAAGGAAAAAAATTTTGGAAAATTTTCATTTTAATCAACCTAAGATGCCTACTTTGCGCACAATTTGTTTTTGGGTTGTGAATAGCATATATTGGATTCAAAAAGCTTGTGACTTTTGAAACTATTTGTGTTCCTCCACATCCATGTTCAAATGCATTGTCGGATCATCTCCGGATTGTTGAAAATCGTTTCCACAAAATTAGAAAAGATCATCTTTACAAGCTGACAGTTTGAACCACCCAACTTCCAACTTGAATAACTTTTTTTTTTTTTTTTTTTTAACCAAATTGAATAAAAATTTTATATTTAAAAAGTAGACATCATAATCTTTCTAACAACACTAGAAACACATAAATTGGAGGTCAAGAAGGCCATTATACAAGTGCACAAAGTTGGTACTTAGAGAATAGAAAAATAGTTATTAATTAGAGGGGGAAATTGCACTTAACCCACCTATGGTTTGGCCCATTTTAACAAAACCCACCTACGGTTTAAAACTTATCACTTAACCCACCTGAGCTTCCCTCCATTAGATACCCGTTACCCACCTTTGCCCTCTCTGTTAGAAAATCTCTTTTACTATATAAGCCAAAATTAGAACCCAAATAGAACCCATAAAAAGAAGAACGAGCTCTCTCCCTCTCTTTACCTTAGAATCCCTAAAAATTCCCAAACCAATTATCCCTTTCTCTCTTTACTTCGATTGCAAAGTGAAATCTGAACATTTACTCTACTGATTGTGAGCAAGGAGGTGTACTGAAGCTTGGGTTTTCCTTTATATTAGGTATGAAATGACTTTGTAGGATTTACCATTGTTGTGTTTGTTCTTTTTCAATGTGTAATGATTGATGAAGGTTACATGATTAAAGGTTTTCTGTCATTAAATAATTGATTTTTTGTTAAATGATTTCTTGCTTTTATAGTTGACATTGATGATTGTGGTCCCTAGGAATATTTTGGGTAGATGCATCTTTAGGTTGTCTGTGGTCCCATGGAGACAAATTGTTTAGTTGGTTGTATTTCTTAGAGCATTCCCATCAGCTGTTCTATAAAAAATGCTATTTTGACACACCAAACACCTACTTTATCATTTTAACACATCATTTTACAACATACCATTTATCAGATGTTCTATTCTTCAATTCTATACATTAAAATAATATTTTCAACACATTAAAATAATATATCATCATCTTCAACAAATCAACAACAACAAACAACGGCACACCCAGCACTGCCACCAACAACCAGCATTGCCACCAACAACCACTGCCGCCGCACCCACCAGAAAAAACAAAAAAAGAAAACCACCAAAATCAACCCACAACCGCCGCACCCACAATCACAACCACCAAAATCAACCCACCCACACCCACAACCGCCGCACCCACAGCCACAGCCACTCGAATCAACCCACAGCCACTCGAATCACAACCACCAAAACAGAAAAAAAAAAAAAAAAAAAAAAAAAAAAAAAAAAAAAAAAAAAAAAACACAACCCACCACCGACCCACCGCATCCCACACACCCACCCACCGTAGACCCACCCGCTTCCGCTGCCAAACCTTACACCCACAACCCGATCAACCCACCACCTTCAACCATAATCAGCCAACCACCAACAATACCCACAACCAACCACCATTAGCAATACTGCCATAACCACCAAAAGAGAGAGAAACAGAGAGATCGGCGATCCGACCAGAGAGCCGTTGCAGACGGAGATTCGACTAGAGAGCCGTTGCAGATGAGCTGTTGCAGACGAAGATCCGACCAGAGAGCCGTTGCAGACGAGCTGTTGCAGACAGAGATCCGACCAGAGAGTTGTTGTAGACGGAGAGAGGAAGAAAGTGAGAAAAAAAAAATGAAAGTGAGAAAGGAATAGGAGCAACGGAGAGATGGAGACCAGAGAGGAGAGAGACACGTGATTCAGTGAATAAAATAAGAAAAAAAATTATAGCATTCATGTCCGTACCGTCTTATATTTGAGACGGTACTGTAGCGGTGTGCCAAATTTTTTGGCATTTGGCACACCTCATGGGGGTCAGTTTTTGGTATTTGGTGTGCCAAATGCCAAATATTTGGCATTTAGCACACCTGATGAGAGTGCTCTTATCTCCCCTGACCCCACGTTAAATGGTATTTTATGTTGTATGGAATTTTTTTGCTTTTGTCAATGATTGGTGCTCTTTGTGCATGTGTTGGTTTTGTATTTGATTACTGTTTTTTGTGCATGTGTTTTAACTCTTACAAATGGTTGATGAAATTTGTTTTGATTTTACTATTCACCATAGTGGGTATTTTGAGTGGAACCCTAGTTTAGAGTATGTAGGTGGTGAAGTATCTGTAATGGGTAATGTTGATCTCGATCTACTAAGACATTTTAAGATATAAGACATTTGTGCTGAGGTTGGGGAACCCATTAACAATAGGATTTATTATTTAATACCTGGTGGTAACTTAGAGGAAGGGTTAAGGTTAATTACTTTAGATGATGATGTGACCTACATGTGTGAACTACATGCTGAATGGCCAACAAGTGAAATCACATTGTATGTAGAACCTGAAGTTCAACTTGTTGCTGTTGAAGAACATGTAGTTGAACTAGATCAACCAATTGCAGTAGAAAAGCCATGGGAAATGAATGATTAAGATGATGGTACTGATTGTGAGGAGGTGGCTTTAGTAATGGGCGAACACACTGGGGGCAGTGACAATATTTTTTCTCTTAAAACATCTGTGGTTAAGCAAAATGATGTTAGTGAATAACCTGTTGAGGGTTTAGGGGATGGTAGTGTTGGTGGGGCTATGGATGACAGTGCTGAGGTCGGACAACCTATTGGTTGTGGAGAAGTGCATGTGGATAGTAATGTTGGGCAGAATGTGGATGTCAATGCTACCCATGGACAAACTGTTGGTAGTGAAGATGTTCATGTGGATGAACCTGATTGGCTAGATGAGAGGTACGAAGGACTAGATTATCTTGATGACATATTTGGTGAACCATGTGTTTAGAATAATGAGGTGCCCAATATGAGAGTATCAAAGAGAGACTAAAAAGGTAAATGAGGGAGAGCATTTGAAGGAGTAGGTTAGAGATAAGAGGAAGAAACCAGAAGCTATTGCCAGTGATAAAGCCTTTGATGATGATGACTGGGCTAAAAAAGCTCTTAATGATGATGACACTAGGAGCATCAACAGTTCTAAGGAAGAGGATGAAAGGGTAAGATGTCCAGAGTTCAATGAGAAGACTGGCATAAGTAATCCTCAGTTATGCAAGGGTATGAAGTTTCCAAATGGGAAGGTCTTTAGTGTTGCCTTGAGGGAATATGCAATGAAAAAGCCTATGGACGTTAAGTTCAAGCTTAATGAAAAGACCAAAGTTTCTATCCATTGCAAGTGTGAATGTTGTTGGAAGGTATATGCATCACAAATTTTAGGGGAGTTAACCTTCTAGATAAAGACCATGGTTCCAAATTGTACATGTGAGAGGACATTCAAGCATAGTCAGGTCACTTTTACATATGTGGCTAGGAAGTACTTTGATGATTTTAACAAAAACCTTGATTAGGTAATTTTTGGTGTGAAGCATTGAGTTATTCAGGATTTGCTTGTGGACTTGAGCATAAATCAAGTTTACAGAGCTAAGAGGAAAGCTAGAGAGTTCATACTAGGTGATGAGAGGTTGCAGTTTTGGAAGCTTAGGGACTATACTGAGATTATTAGAGTAACTGATGTGGGGAGTAAGGTAATTCTGCAGATTGAGATTACTAAACGTAACACACAATCCAAGTTCAAGAGGCTATATATGAGATACAATGCACCAAAATTTGAATTCTTGGAGGGGTGCAGGCCACTTGTAGGATTAGATGGTTGCCATTTGAAGGGCAAGTTTGGAGGACATATATTATCAGCAACTAAAGGGATGGGAATAACAATATTTTCCCTGTTGCATTAGCTGTGGTTGAGCAAGAAAACAAGGATTCCTAGGGGTGGTTTTTACAAATATTTGCAAATGATATTGGGAGGCCAGATGAGCTAAATTTGGTGTTCATTTCAGATAGGCAGAAGGTAATACAATCCACTTGCTTTTTGAGATTTCTATTTGTTCTTAGTCATTACATTTTTGTTTTTTGAAAGTTCTGTTTTTGTTAGACAGGCAAATGGTGTTTATTTTTGTTCTTTGGATGTTTATTGATTTTGTATATGATAACCAGGGATTGATACTTGCCATAGAGTTGTTGTTTCCAATAGTTGAACATAGATTTTGTGTGAAGTATATTTACAACAACTTCAAGTTAAACTACAAGGGTTTAGAATTGAAGGCTGCATTATAGAGGTGTGCTTAACAACAATGTTAGGGAGTTTGAGAAGAGAATGAAAGATTTGAAGGACCTGGACAAAGAAGCATTGAGACATCCAACCAACCCAATGGACCAAGTCACATTTCACTCCAAGGGCCATCTTAAATTGTTATGTGAACAATCTTAGTGAGTCATTTAATTCTATGATATTGGAAGCTAGGGATAAGTCTATCATTGCCATGCTATAATGGATTAGGGTTAGGTTAATGATTAGAACGTACAGTAAGAGGATTGGGATTGTGTTGACATCTCATTTTGCAACCCGTATTTAATCTCTCTTGGAGGGTAAAAGGGTAATTTTGCCTTGAAAATATGCATCTTGATTCTGGCTATTAGATCATTAATCACATTTCACCAAAATGATCTCAATGTTGTAACGATCAAATCGACTGGTTATAAGCTCTAATCGGACCACCCGATTGAAAGTTATCATCAAATCAAGTTTTAATAGCCAAAATGCACTATCACAAATTGAGTTCAACTATATGTGATTATAAACAATTGATTTCAATTGGTTATAAGTGTAAACAATTTAAGATCAATGATATGTCATAATTTGATTGGTTAGGACTACATTTTATGGTGAGGTTGCATACACCTAATTAATTAGATAGTTAAACATTAATTATTCAATGAGTAATTTGTGCAATTATCTTTTAATTAGAGTAAATTTGGAACCAATTAAGTCTGAAATGGGAGTGATTGGAGCCATTTAATGTTAATTGGGAGCTAATTTGGAACTTATTAAGGTTAATTATGCTGAAACAATTTTCTAACAAATGACCTCTGCTCACCATTTCATTGATATCTCTCAGAATATTTTAAATCTGTGAATGAGGTTAATTTTTCCAGAAACTAGACATCTGGGTCTTCAATTTGAGTGTAAGAACGAGATAATTCCGATCAGAATTGAGTCAGATATGATTTTTCGAAGTTTGCTCTACAAGCTGTTATAGCAACTACGGGAAAACTGAATTTTAGCTTACTCCTCACTCCCACCAATATTTCCATTTAATGCACCAGATTTTTCCCAATGCTAAAATGAGGTCTAGGTTCATGATTCTTTGTCAACCCTCATTAAATGATCTTCTATTCATATTTCCTTTACCACTACTATATAAACCCTCCATCTCCTTCATTCCAGGACACCAAAACCCCCTCTCTTCTTCTCTCTTGAGTTCTAGTGAAGTAGAGTAGTCTTGTCATATCTTGGTCTTCCTGAAACTCAAAGTATTGAGTGAGACTCACTCTCCCTCCCCTAATTCTTCTTCTTTCCTCCACCCTTAGGACCTCCACCAAGAGTCTCCTCCTCTACCGTATGGATCTTGCATAAAGGTATAATCCATTTTCCTAACTGGTTTTTTATGTTGCCATGATAAAATTTTAATATTAAAGCATAATAGTAATTATTTAAGTTCCTTTGAATATGTTCGAATGTTCTTAAATGTTCTTATGTGTTCTTCACATATTCTTGATTGTTCATCACATATTCATGCATAACACTAGTTTCGATCTTAAATCCACATCAAAAACATGAAAAAAGATGTTTTTTTTTTTAATAATTCTTTTAAATTCTTGAATCTAGGATATCACCATCCACACACATTCACTAGAATTTATTTTTCAATCCAAATGCAATACTTAATAAATTGAATTAGGGTTTATCACTTGCATACACATTAAATTCAACATGTAAATTAATCGACATATTAGATGATATAATAGGAATTTTGGCCACCAAGACACAAGAAAACCTCTATCTTTGGTATATACACAAATACCACCCTTTATACTTATATAAAACACTGGATTAGGGTTATCTTGACATAGAGTTGTTATATATTTTGCAACCTTAAAAGGGGTTGGTTCCAAAAAGGGTACTTGGGACAAGTCATCTATTCCCATATGGAAGAGGTGGATTAAGAGCTCAGACATCTGGTGCAATATTCTCAATAGGGGACAGTATGCAAGGCAAGGATAAGGGCAAGGGCAAGGGCAAAGTCTTTGGGAAATGAAACTTGGAGAATGTGTTTCCAGTTGTATTACTTTTTTGTTATTGTGCGTGTCTGATAATGGCATGTCACCACTTTCTACTGTAAAGTTGTTTTGTGATTGTCTTAATGGGGACAGAACCACCTATTATTTTTGTACTTTGGCATTGTTAAGCCATTAATATTAGGTGGAGTCCATTTGTTTCAAACAATATTTTCTATATGTTATTATATATGTATGGAATGATACTCTTGCTTTAAAACTTACTGTTTTATGCTTCAAAATTTGATGTAAACAGAATCTTTTGGGGTGCATAAACAAGAACACATTACATATTAGTTAGGCATTGGCACCAATGGTAAAAAACATACTCTATTCAAATAAACAACATTGCATAGTGCCAAATGCACGGAATACACTTCCCAACAGTGATATCAATACAGCCCATTGCCAAAAGTGATCTCAATACAACACATTGCCAAAAGTGGTAGTACCCAAAATTACACAAGAATTACAACAACTTTCTTTCAAGGCAGACTCAATAGCTTTATTCCAAATTCTCCCATCCTACCAAAAAAAAAAAAAAAAAAAGCAAAAAAAGACCCATGACACAACAAGTGCAAATTTGTAGTTGTGTAACTTCTCTTTAGCTATCCTTTCCCTCACCCTAGCTTTTTTGTCCCTTCGCTTGGCTACTTTTTCCCTTCCCCTTAATTTTTCTTCCACTGCACGAGTCAGCATTTCACTCTCAGTAGCTACTTTTTCTTTTATCACTAGCCTCCTTTTCCTGTGCAACTCTTGCCTAATTCCTGTACATACTGATTCTTGCAAGGACAATGGGTGCAACTTCAAACCCATGCCTACATGTTTGTAGGTTCATCATCCTACAAACAAAATCTAATTAAGGTTATTCATAAAGCCAACAAAACAGAAAACCAACAAAACCATAAAATAAACAAATCTGAAAACCAACTATTACTCACCACATCATAATAGCAGCACCCATAAAACTTTCTCCCAAAATTTTTCAAGGTCAAAGTAATCTGTAGTTGACAACAGTCAGTAGAACATGAATGGCGACTGGAACTCGAGTAATAACTTGAAGAAGACATGTTTAGATTTCACTTTAACAATCGAAGTAAAGAGAGAAAGGGATAACGAGTTTGGAGATTTTAAGGGATTCTAAGGTAGAGAGAGGGAGAGAGCTCGTTCTTCTTTTTGGGGGTTCTATTTATGTTCTAATTTTGGCTTATATAGTACATGAGATTTTCTAATTGAGAGGCCAGAGGTGGGTAACAAGTGTCTAACAGAGGGCATCTCAAGTTGTTTAAGTTATAAGTTTTAAACCACAGGTAGGTTAAGTGCAATTTCCCCTAATTAGAAAGTTGGAAAGAACAGCTTAATATTTTCACCCTTCTAGATGGGTTCAGATATAGTACGTGCCCTTGCCTTAGGATTTTGGAATCTCTCCTCTATAAATAAAATCCTCCCATTCTAATCTAATAGATGATTTTCTCACCCCCCCCCCCCCCCCAAAAACTCTTTCTCCCTCACCTCTAACCACTCCTAAACACTCAAATCATCAAAATTCATCAAAGTCCCCTTTCTCACATAGGTATAATTCTTCCTCCTTTAAGTGCTTGATTCTTAGTTTATATTTGCTATTTTTTTTATTATCTATCTTGTATTTAATTGTTTGGTTGAATATGTAATAGCATGATCCCATAACCAACATAGTGATCCACACACATCAAACGAGTTTGACATTTCTCTGATTTCCTAGTAGTAATAGCACGAGAATTGAACTTTGGATAGCACGAGTTTGGATAATGGAATTCTTAAGATGTGAGAGAAATTCATACTTTATGACTTTTATTCCATGACTTTGATATTGATACACATATTTTCATGACTAAACCCATGTCCATATGCTTAAATTGAACATGTGATGTGATGATCTTTATGCTTATATAATGGTGAGGAAGTCTAAAAAAAACACACACGATACTCTCTTTAATGGAATATAAACTAAAATGTTAGTTTCGCTAGTTTACTCCATTGAGGACACTCATCTGCCCCCTTGTCTTCCCCGTTGGTGAACTTCACTATGAAGTCCGCGACAACATGTCCCTTGATGGCAGCACGTGGGCGGTACTGAATGTCAAACTCGCTCAGCTCTATCACCCATAGTGCCAATCGCCCAGCAGCTTCAGGGTTGCTCATTGCTGTCACAAGGGCATGTCGGTCAGGACAATCACCGTGTGGGCTTGAAAGTATGGTTTGAGCTTACAGGCTGCCGTAACCAAAGCGAAGGTGAGCTTTTCCGTTGGTGCATACCTTTCCTCTGCACCACAAAGTGCTTGGCTGGCATGGTACACAGACTTTTGAACCTTGTTCTCTTCTTTGACTAAGGCTGCGCTGACAGTTGCGGAGGAGATGGCCAAATAAAGGAAGAGCTCTTCCCTGGGTTGTGAAGGACTTAGCAGCAGTGGGGAAGATAGGTAAGCTTTTAGATCTTTGAACACCTGTTGACACTCGGCAGTCCACTCAAAAGACTTTTTCAGTATGCGAAAGAAGGGTAAACATTTATTCATTGCCCTTGATACGAACCTATTCAGGGTGGCTACTTTACCATTTAAACTTTATACCTCTTTTACGTTCTTTGGGGGGGCCATCTCTACTATGGCTATGATCTTGTCCAGGTTGGCCTCAATGCCTCTTTGAGACACCATAAAGCCTAAGAATTTTCCTGCCGTCACTCCAAATGCACACTTACTCGGGGTGAGCTTCATGTTGTAGGAGCGAAAAGTGCCGAATGTTTCCTAGAGATCTTGCAGATGGTCATCCTCCCTTCGGCTTTTCATCAACATGTCATCAACATAGACCTAAACATTCCTCCTGATCTGGTTTGCGAACATCTTGTTCATGAGCCTTTGATATATCGCACCTGCGTTCTTGAGGACAAATGGCATTACTTTGTAACAGAAAAGGCCTTGGATGGTAACAAATGAAGTCCTTTCCTGGTCTGCCTCGTCCATCCAGATCTAATTATAACCTGAAAAGGCATCCATGAAACTCAATAGTTGGTGCAGAGCTGTAGATTCTACCAGTACGTCGACTCGAGGGAGAGGATAGCAATCCTTGGGGCACGTTTTGTTCAGGTCCGTGAAATCTACGCACATTCTCCATTTCCCATTGGCTTTCTTGACCATTACTACATTTGTCAGCCAATCGGGATAGTACACTTCCCTGATGAAGCCCGCCTCTTGTAATTTACTAACTTCCTCCGGTATTGCTCAGTCTCGTTCTTGGGCGAACACTCGCTTCTTCTGACGAATAGGTGGAAAAGAGGACAACACATTCAACCTGTGTACCATGACTGAGAGGTCGATTCCTGGCATGTCTTCATGGCTCCAAGCAAACACATCCTAGTTCTCTTTGAGGAAAGCTACAAGGGCCAAGTAAACTGTTGGGCTGGCGAGGGTGTCGAACCATCCGAGTGGTTCTGTCTGGTCTAAAGTCATCGAGGGTTATCTCCTTAAGCTTTTCTACAGGTTCCGCCCCCGTTCGCTATTCTTCTATACTCATGGTTTGTAGATGGTCGTCCATTTCTAACATCACAATATAACATTCGCGGGCAGTTATTTGATCTCATCGCAATTCCTCTATTCCTTACTCAGTGAGGATTTGATCATCAAGTGGTAGGTTGAAGTTACAGCCTTCCACGAGTTAAGGGTAAGTCGTCCTATGATGGCATTGTAGGCAGAGGAGCAATCGACAACAAGTAAGGTTACATCCTTTGTGATTTGCTGAGGATAATCTACAACTGTTACAAGCAATATGACTGCGCTGAGGGGGTATACTTTTGTTCCTCTGAATCCAACAAGCGGAGTATTGGTTGGGGCTAGACATTCTCTATTAATTCGCATCTGTTGGAACGCCGGGTAGTAGAGGATGTCTGCAGAGTTTCCGTTGTCAACCAAGACTCAGTGCATGTTATAGTCCCCTACTCGGATGCTAACGACGAATGCATCGTCATGCGAATGGTGGAGGCGTCGAGCGTCTTCTTCTGTGAAGCCAATAATGGGTTTGTCAATCCGCGCCATCTTCGGGATGACGCCCATTAACTGAACATTCTGAACCATCTTCAGGTAAGTTTTTTGAGCTTTTTTGGATGAGCTGGTAGTCACCGTCCCTCCCACAATCATTCTTATGTCTCGTAGGTGTGGCCTGGGATGCTCGTTTTCCTATCGGGGAACTTGCTCTTGAAGAGGCGGGTCCGCTCTCTCTTTACTAACGAACTTTTGTAACTTCCCTTGCCTGATAAGGGCTTCAATTTACTGTTTCAAGTTATAACAGTCGGCTGTGTTGTGACTATGGTCTCAATGGAAACGAAAATATTTGTCTCTAGACCTTTTATTGGGATCTTCCTTAAGCTTGCTGGGGAAGATTAGGGCTCCTTCGTCCTTGATTTGTATTAGGACCTGGTCGATCAGGGCAGTTAGTGGGTTGAACCTCGTGAACCTCCCCACAGAGGGCTTAGAGTGCCTATCATCCCTACGTTCTCCAGTTCTTGCCATCTTCCGCCCCCTATCTTGCCGTATGTCTTCCTGTCTTTCTCTCTTCTTGGGTTTCTCTTCTCGAGCCAAAAGTACATCCTCCGCGTTCATGTTTTTGGTCGCCCTATAAAGCATATTTGACATAGTCTTCAGGTCATTCTTATATAGTGAGAATAGAAACTTACCCTTCCGCAACCCATTTGTGAAAGCGGCTATAAGAATCTTGTCGTCAGCTTCTTCGATTGAAAGTGCTTCTTTGTTAAAGTGGGCTATATAAGACCTCAGCGTCTTATCCTCCCGTTGCCTGATGCTCATCAAGCATGTAGTAGACTTCTTATACCTATGCCCCCCAATAAAGTGTAAAGCGAACTGGGCGCTTAGCTCCTTGAAAATACTGATGGAGTTAGGCGTCAACCTGCTGAACCAAATTCTCGTGGGATCCTTTAACATGGTAGTGAAAGCCCTACACATGATCTCATCTGCCACTCCTTGAAGGTGCATCAGGATTTTGAAAGATTCCAAGTGATCTAGGTGGTCCTCGGCTTTGTCGTAGCTTTCTAACTGTGACATGCAAAACTTCAGCGAAATGGGGAAGGAATTGACGGACGTGGTAAACAACGAATCAGTTCGGTGGACCAAGTCATCGAAGTCGCTAGAAACTCGTCCTTTAAGGGCGTTCATCATAAAGTTCATCCGTTCTTTCATCATCTACATTTCTATGACAATGTGAGGTGGAGCCATATCTGTGACGGTCGGGAGGCTCATGTCCTGCCGTTCTAGTCTGCTCGGGGCGTTGCTACCTTTCGGCCCCTCTTGGTCTCTTCTCTCAACGTTAATACCTTCTTGGTCCTCCTCTTGAGTGTTATGGCTTGCGTTCTTTTGATGCAGCTGCTCTTCCAAATCATGGTTTTGCTTGGTGAAGTGTTCCACAGCAGCGGTGAGAGTCTGAACTTGTCTCTTGAGGGCAGTTGCACATGGTTCGTCTCCTTGAACGTTGTTGGTAGTCACTATCGAGCGAATAAGTACCATGCAACTCTTTGTCCGAGAAGCGTTTGTATGGCTTAAGAGTCGCTAAGTGCGGTTCCCACAGACAGCGCCAACTGATGATGCCGAAAAATCAACAATAAGTCATACGGTCCTTACGTGCTCGAAACAATACCTGCACAACACAAATGGAGAAGACCTAACAGAGAGTACTAGTGTGGTGTCGGCCAAGTACCCTATGAAGGTCAAGTTAGAACTTTTCACAACTCTACAGTGCCAGAGCTGGGATGAATTATGCGTGCCTTGATTTGTGAGGGTCTTGAGGTTTTTATAGTAGTGTAGGGTAGACATTCGTGCCTTGATTAAAAAGACGTTTCCTTGTAGGAGAGAAACTCTTTATTTCGCGTATCTTGTGGAATCCTTTCCTTGTAGGAGTCTTCTTGATTAGGGTTAAGTATGGGGTGTAAAACATTTCCTTATATACCTATGCGTGTGAACCACGCAAGAAACATGTTGGACCCGTCAACTTCATCCCGTCAACTTCTCCTGTCATCCTGATCATCTTTAACCCAAGCACTAATGCCCTTCAGTTGCTCCCGTCATCCCTAATATGGGTCGTCAACCTTTTGGGGTTAGTTATGAGAATATCAACGAAGTCAACTACTTTAGGGTCGTTAGCCAATATAGGGTCGTTAGTTACTACAGGGTAGTCAGCTGTCACTTAGGCTTCAGGAATTATACTTACCATCACAAATATATTTGATTACTAAATATATGATTTTATGGATGTATTTGGATGATATATATATATATATATATATATATAATTTTGGACAATATGACTATGTTTTGACTCTAATATCCTGCCAATGAAGGTTATTCATTGGTATGTAAAGTTTTCTTATCAAGTTTAATGTTCACATTTATGAGAGATATTTTAGTCATTAATCTTGAAAAAAAAAAAATAGTGACTATATTAGGCAGAGGCTTTTGGAGATTGTTGTTTTATTTTTGAAATTCTTTGCGTTCATGTGTATGTATGTATTAGGTTTAATTGAATTGGAATTATCTTTGAAACTTTGGTTTTGATTGAATAACGAAAATGGCAGAAGAAGTATGTTCCAATATTTGGAGTCTTCTATATATGTGTTGTTGTAGTTTAAACTTGGTATTTGAATTGTTAAATTGTTAATTCATAGTTTCATTGTTCATCTATTAATCATAAATAATAATATTGCTATTTGTAGCCATCATGATATGGTATCAATAATGTGATCATTCCAAATGCTTTCCTTTAGAGTTTAGATAGAGTTTATTTTATGATTAAAAAATTTTACAATTAAAAGACTTTTGAAATTAATTTTTTTTTTTAAACTATTGGATACATTGGATCTTAAATGACTTCTATTAAACTCCATCCTTTATGACATCATTAAAAAGAAAACTCATATAAATAGGTATTAGCATATTATTTGGAACTATCATAATAAACTAACGTATTACACATGGTACGGATCTAACTGTAACATTTTATGCTATAAAATAAAATTTGGGCCTATGGTTATCTTCTTTTTGCAAAAAATGGTTAAATTCTCATTAATTATGACAGTTCATGTTTAGGTAATGTATTATAAATCCAGTTTAAAACACTATTATTACTATTTCTGTGTATGTTCTAATAAGTATTACTGTTTAATAAAAAAAAAAAAAAAAGTAAAATAGAAACTCTATTAACTAAGTTTTAAAAAATTTAAAATTCTATTTCAAAAAATTTCCAAAAATTAGATTTTATTTTAATTATTTTAATAATTTATCGTAATAATTTTATATTGTAAAAGAATAAAATTTATACATTACTTACACTCATTACTTTTGTTATTTTCTAAATGATAGAGGATTTGAAAATGCAATTTGTAGATCTATTATTAAGATAGCATAGATTAGATTGGTGGTGAATAGTAGATTTAATTGCAATTAAGTATTGTGTGAAGTCATTATCATATAATAGCCTATTCCGAGATGTGCTATGTGGAACTTATGATATGAAAGAAAAAGAATTTTTCTAAACCATTATATTGAACAAAAAATTATTTATTTTCATTCATTTTTAAGTTATACATTTTTTAAAATCAAGTTATAGACTTTTAAGAAAAATAAATATTATTAATTTTTATTTAACTATTCCATGCATTGCACACCTTAACAACTAGTTTTACCTAATTCGAAGGTTGTAAAGCAGGCTTCGTCTTTGATTTAAGCGGGCTCAAATTTCGGACCAAGCTGAAGCATATGCGGGAGTTTAAATGGTGGTGAGCCTTTTTTTTTTCTTTATTTATATTTGGGCTGAAGGTTGAGTATATTTTCTGATTGGGCTTATGAGACTTAGGCGTGTGGGTTTGGAAGAATTCGGCTTAAGTGAATGCAGACCTATTAATCCTAAAGTAGTTCGCTCTCTACCAATCACAACCTAAGAAATCTCTAATGCGCCAATAAACTTATGCCACCTCAACCTCTTATCTTCTATTTCTTTTTCTTTTAGTTCTTTTATTTCAAATCCCTTGTCAGATCATTAAGCTCTATAAAGTTTTGAGACGGTATCTCACGCACCCCCGGTGCATATATGAAAGTTTAAATGCATCGAAAGTGACATATATTTTCTTTAAATGGTTTAAAATTGAAGGGATCCCTCTTAATCTTAAATAGATATATCTATTAATTTTTTTATAAAATTTTTTGGGGGCCATGGATCCAAAATGGCTTCACCACCAGCTGTAGGTAGAGATTTTAGATTTCAACGAAGACCACACCATACTGTATGTATAAAGTTTGAATGATATTCTTCTTCTATAGATCTTAGGTTTGAATTAATTAGGTTTTCTTCTTCAAATATACTTCTTTTGCTTCATTTTCAAATCTGCTTCTTCTACTTTCGTTTTCAGATTTGCTTCTTCTTCTTTAGATCTTAAATTTTGATCAGTGTTTTGAATCTTTGATTTTGTGCCTTTGTGGTAGTTTTTTTAGATCTCTTTTTTTTATTCCAACAAAAATCGAGTCACTGCTCCAACAAAAAGGCCTTAACGCTACCGGAGAACTATTCCTATGTTGGCGATGAAGGTTGGAATTTTCAGACCACTAACGCTACTAGTGCGGCTTAGAAACCCCTTCCCAAACCAGCTAATGAATACTCTAGGGTCCGTTTGGATAGAACTTATTTTACTGAAACTGAAAACTTATTATTGAAAACATTGTAACAAACAAGTGAAAAAACGTAGATTATATTTTTTTGATACGGGTACTATAGCGGAGCTAAAATTATTGTAGCAAATAAATACCAAAGTTCAACTCTTTTTTTTTTCCTTCTTCTATTCACTCCTCAACGTACCCTAGCTAACACCTGTGCCTTCAGAGAGTTCTACACCCACCAAAGCAACCCACAAGGAAGACCTGCATTGGTCCGACGCTGGCAAAGAGCTCAGGTGAGAAATCCACGAGGAAGACAACCAGTCTGATGCTGGCGTGTACTCTTCCTTCCATAAACCCATTTCACCCTCTTCCCCAATTGCTCCCATCTATGAGACCTCTCTTCCCATAAACTCATTTCACCCTCTTCCAATTTCACTCCTCTCCCAGCCTAACACGACTCACACAACTCACAGCCTACACCCACCTGCCCCATTGCTTCTTCCCCACAAAGCTCTTGAAACTTGTGAGGTTATGAATTACACAATCCCAAAGAATTCTCAAGAGTCAACAAATAAATAGCACCTAAGTTTGTTAGCTAATTCTTTTTTTCTTTTTTCTTTTTTTTGTAACATCCAGAGGAAATTTTTGGGTTAGATTGGCCTAATCTAGGTTCTGATTCATAGATCTAACTGTTAGGTGAGTTATTATTTTTTAGGTATGTGTTTATTCTTAATTTTGATTTTCTGTCTCTTTGTTTTGGATGATTTTATTGATTTTGTTTTAATTTTTTATGGTATATGTTTGGATGCAAGCGATTTATGGTTGAAATTTGCCACCTTTTGCTATTGATGTTTCAAAGTCACAAAATCTGGCTCAATTGGGCACATTTCTAAAGGTAGGGGCTAAAAATTTGGGAAAAATTATATTCTTAACAATTCAGGTTAGTACTAAACATTGTGTACAGTGTCATTATGCCATGTAAGTTTTGTGACTTTTGGTCGCAGCCCTAAGTTGTAGCTTTGATAATGCTTTTGTGTATTACACTTGGTTGTAAATGCTGGGTTGTTTGTAATTGTAGGACCCTTGAGATCCATCAAAGCCTATAGCTCTGATGTGTAAAGGGAATTCTGATTAAGGAAGTAACTTATTAAAGGAGATCAAGATTAGTTTACAAAGTGAATGTAACTGTGAGGTCCTGGTTTTTTGTGTCCCTTTAATAAAAACATTTCTTGCTTTCAATTCAATTACTAATTTGTTTTGCAAGAAGAGGGTTTTTGGGTTTTGGATCTTCATTTAAAAAAAAAAAAAATTATTTGCTATAAATTTGTAACAAACGTAGGCGAAGAGAAGGGTAGCCTTCTCTTTCAATTTTTTTGGTTTTGGTTTTGCTCTTGAAAGCTGGGTTCCTGAGACTACCCCTGTGAAAATGGAAATTATGGGATCTAGCTCTGTTGTATGAATATGATTTGAAGGAAGTCAAGGGATTATTTCTTTTGTGTTAATCTCTAGCTTGATTATTGCTGAGAAGAAAAAAGAAATGTGCAAGATCTAAATTTTCATCAACTAATGATTACATGTGGCGGATCTTGGCTAGTTTGTTTAGGTTTCATAAGTCAACCTAGAAATTTTGAGATGGCATGGTTGTTGTTGTTGTTTCCTGATGGTGGGTTATTAAAATCTGAAAAATAAAATCTCTACTTAGTTCGAAATGATAATTGCACTATTGTCCACGAAATGGAAATGGAATTCATTGAGCATTTTGTTTGGTTCTAGTTATTATCCATAGGTAGGTGTTTTGGTAGAAACATCTTTGCTGAAATGATTACTTTCTTGCTTTTGTCTCAAGGAATTTTTTATGCTGCATGCAAAAATTTTGAATTGTATTAATTATATTCATATGGTGTAGGAAATTGGTGCTTTGTCTTTTGGTTTTTCTGATGCTTTTTCTAATGTCATCCCTGCCCGTTTTAACTTTCTTATGCAGTTAATTCATTGACATGAGTCGTCCACATGACTTACCCCATCCCTTCTTCCACCTATTTAGTGTGAATTTGCTCGATATATGCAATGCTTTTAGCTCTGAAATCTCAAGGTTGAACCAGGGCCATCTCTTGCTTTAGTGTGTGCTGCACAATTTGGATTCCAACTCTTTAAAGCAGTTTATCAAGGCTCGATCTTCACTTAATGCATGGAGACAGCATATTAGTTCAAAGAACCCTAGAGTTGAAAATTGTTCCACCATTTTGAACTCAGCCAAAGGGAAGGTTTTAATGCGTGCTATGTATGGGGTTAAGGTGGAGACCCCTTTGTTTTTTGTTTGAGGGGTTGGGGGGGGTGAGGTGCAGGGCTTTGCCCTCATTTTGCATTTACTTTTTGTTTTGTGCTTTCCAATCATGTACTCATAAGTTTTTGATTAGTATATGTGATGTAGTCTCCAAAAAAAAGAAAAGAAAGAGAAAGAATAATGTGGTTTCCATTAGATGTCTAAACAGTTCCTTCTCTTGGACTTGCAATAGAAATTTCCTAGTGCTCATTTCTTTCAATTTTAAATGTTTAAGTGCAAATTTGAAAGTGTTGACCACTTGTTGCTTCATTGTGCATTTGCTGAGTTGTGGTCCCTCGTTCTCTGTTTGTTTGGGGTACAATGGGTGATACCTGGTAGGATGATTGAGCTATTGGAGTGTTGAAATTGGGACTTTCTCCAAGGGGTTCAAGTGTCCTTTGGAGGGCTGTACTTCCATTGCCATTGCCATTCCCATTCCTCTTTCTAAGATTTATTTGATTGTTGTAATGTACTTGAGGTTGCCATCCAGTATGCAGCTTGTGTATTGTTAGGCATCTTCCTTTTTCTAACATTTTAATAAAACCTTTCCCTACTTATAAAAGAGGCTTTCTTAGCTACTTTCAGTTTATAACAAGTCAGTCATCTTTTTGAAACTTGGTTCATACTCTCATATGTGTGTTATTGCAGCTACTCATCAAGAAACTTGCTTTTTTTTTTTTTTTAAAGTAACAAGAAACTTGCAATTCTGTAAAGGAAATTGACATTTTTCCAACTTTATTGATTAGTATTTTTCTTGAATGGTTGAGCTACCATCCTCACAAGTAGTCCATAATAATTTTGACTAATATTTTATTGACTATTTAAATTTTGACTAGAGCAACCTATTGCATATGATCATTGATTGAGCCTCTCAATCCATATTCAAGTGTAAAGAAATTGTATCCCATGATCTAAAATGGTGTGGATTCTATTGAAGTGGAAGCATTCCAGAATTTCGTTTCAGATTTGGCTAGGAGAGCAAAGGGACTTTCACAGGGACTAGATCTTCTTACAAAGGAAGTTGATGGCTTTTTTCATGTACTTTTAACTGGGCGTGATGCTTTGCTCTGTAATGTTAGAGAGAATGGTACTGTCTCTGATCCAAAGCTAGGTTGCAAAATAGTAGAATGAGTACAATCTTAATTATGTTGAAGCTATTCTCTCTCCTGTATACAAACGGGTTTTATGTTTTCTAGTATTGTTTATCTCTTGTTCAGATAAGATTGGAGTTTATTTAGAAGTCCCCTGTAACCTTGACATCTACTATTGCAATACCCATGACTTCCACATGTAACGAACAAAAATACAAATGCATAAATCACAGGTATTACAATCAAGTTTTGTGAGCCCTCAATTTTGCTTACCAAAAATAGAACAACAAATGGTATTTGTGCAGGGCGAAAATGAGGCCCAATGGGCTTCACCACACCTTGACTCACAACCTATTTGTATGGTGGGATAGTGATTCCTACTTTGGGTCGTTCGCAGCTAGGAGACTCAGCGTGATCACCCTTTCTCCCTTTTTGCACACCACATTATTATTTCTTCGTATCACTCTGCTGTTGCTCTCCTTTCTTATCACTTTTTCTCTCCACACTCTCCAACCCTTGTTTCCTCTTCCAATTTCTTATTTATAGGAGATCGCTAGTGGGGTGACCATGATTATTCCCAATGCTAATGGATTGAGAGGTCCAATCTCAGAAGGGATTAGTGGGTATTTAGGTGGGAGTGGCTTTGGAAATAATCCCCACTATAGCAGGCGTGTACGGCAGCGTTACTCCCTAGGCAACATTAGGTAGTCACCCGGTCGCTCGTTCGGGCCAATGCAGCAATGCTCGGCGGGCTGGGCCGAGCAGTCGCCTTCGTAATCCCATTCATGTTCGGCGAAAGGTTTAGGTCCTTGGAGGGCGTTTGGTCCGGGCCCGTTGCTAGGCGAACTTGGATGAGGACATGGGGGGGGGGGGATAGTTGTAAGTCCCTTGGGCTCTTATGTTGGCCTAAGGCCCAAACCACGCCCAGGCCCGTAACACATGGGCCGTACATTAGCCCCCCCCTTGATTCGCGCCCGGTTAGCCGGGTGTGGATCAAGGGGAGTAGGGAGGAAAATGGAAGAATAATCTGCCCGAGCAAGCAAACGAGCATGACTTCTAGATGAGTCTAGTCATCCATTAGACGCGCTTCTCGAATGGCGCACTGGCTTTGGCCTTCTGACTTCAGCAGTCATATCTGCCATCGGTTCGTGTACCGAGGCGCCAAATGCATTTCACGCCCTTGGTATCCGAAGGGTTTCGTCCTTATTACTCCTCATCATTGCATATCACCCCTCATTAATTCACCACCAACCGTCGCGCATCTCCAGATCGTGCCTATAAAAGGCTTGCTTCAACCCACATTCTTACTTTTCGTTTCCCAGTTTTTGAAATTTCTCTCTGCCGAGCACCCATTGCGCTAGTTGCCCACCAATCCCTAGAATCATCCTCTTTCTTAGTGTTGAAAGTAAGTTCCCTCCCCTTTTCTCTGCTTCAATTTATTCCTTTCCAGTTCCTTTCAATTCTTTAGGATTTGGGATGGGTTTTTCTCACCTTCTAAACTCTAGGGACTCCTTGGTCACTTTTAGGCGAGATTATCAAATTCCCGATGACGTGGAGGTGATGTATTGCCATGAAAGCGACATCGCTCTCCATAGAGGGTCAAACATTGCTTTTTTCCTGCTGCTATCTATACTGGAAGGGGGGGTTAGGTTCCCTATCGATCCCCTTTTATTTAGCGCCCTTAGGTACTACGGGCTATGCCCCGACCAACTCCCCCCGAATTTTTACCGGGTTGTGAGTTGCATAAGCAAACTAAACCATACTTTCGGTCTGCAATTGGACCATCATGATATAAACCATACGTACAGCTTGTGTGGGAAGAAGAAAACTAATTACTATTTAAAAGTCAGGGACATGAGAATACGGTTAATCTCCTGTCTGCCAGACTCTAACAGAAATTCTGCCGCGGAGTTTGTCTGGGTACGCAGTAACTAGTTTGCCGGGGATATCCCCCCTCCTCTGTCGAGGCGTGAAGTGGGTCGGTACTCCTGCTAGACCTCATTTTCTGTTTTCCCTTTGCCATTGTCTCACGTACTAACTCGTTCTGTTTTTGTTTCAGACGGCTCGGTGTTCACGCAAGATATCCGAACGGTTCATGTACGAGACTTGAATTTCGTTCTTCGATCCGAGGTCTTCATTCATCGTGACGGTCAGCTCCGGGCTTCTCACCTCATCCTCGGCGTAAAGACGGTGTATACCACCTGGCAGCCTTTCGGTCAGGCCCTCCTCATAGATAGCCCTCTCCTTTCTTACATAGACGTTCGTCACGCCAACTTTCTCCCCTCCGGCCTCACAGTAGGCGAAGCCTGTGACCTTGGTTGGCGTTATACCTGCTCGAATGAGCTCGCCCCTATAAGAGACGAGTCTGCCAAAATAGCATCTCGGCGTCTGCGGGAGCTTGCCCACGTAGCACTTCAGCGTGAAGCCCCGACAGAACCTAACCACCCAATGGACCTAGATTCGCCTGTACACCCCACCGAACAGGCAGCCGAGTCAAGCAGTTCATCTCACACCCGTCCCGGTACTGGAGAGATGGTTACCCACAGGACCCTCTCAGTCAGTCGCTTCATCCCCGGCGCTCGGCAGACCACGCAGCAGCCAGAATAGAGGCAAGCCCAAACTCTCCCGGCTCATCCTCCTTCTCCTCCCCCTGCTTGGTCTCGTAAAAGGCAAAGGGTTGCGCAACAGTCCTCCGCGAGCCTAGGAGGCGTTCAAGCCCAAACTCCCCCCCAGCCGTCTAGGGGCGTTACCACACAGGAGCCCCCAGGGCAAGGGGCGACAAACGTGGCGTCCTCCTCCCAACGCATCCCGATATGGCAGCCCACTTACGAACTGGACGGCAAGCCCCTTCCTACGGATGCGTGCATACGGGCGTGGGAAAAAGGGGAAAGGGGCCGTGTTGCCTAATGCTTGGCGCACGGTCTCCTTCTGCCCGAGGATGTGAGCTCCTTCTCGAAGGCGTCCAATGATTACACGGGAAGGAGGCTTCAGTGGCACACCATTGCGGTAACTTTCTTGCACTTCTTTCTTTGTTTGTTATCTCCATTGCCATGCATATGATACGATGTTAACCGCCTGTATCTAGGCTGCCTAGCTGGCCCACATTCTGAACGAATGGGTGAAGGACCTCGCCCAGGATGCTGACCAGGAAAAGACCGGGAGGGAGGCAGCAGTGAAGTCTGCAAAAGACAAGGCTAAGGCCGTGGATGCTGCCGAGAAGAGGGCAGCCGCTGCTGAGAAAGAAAAAGCGCTGGCAAAGGAGAAGTCGGCGGGGTTGGAGGCGAAACAGCACGAGACGGAGCTGAAGCTGGCCGAGGAGGTGAGCCAGAATGCTACCCTTGCCTAGGAATCAGCCGACCTACGTGCTGCACTGGAGGAAGCCGGAACCAAATGGTATAACGAAGGGTTCGCGGATGCTGAGAAGGGAGTGGAGTCGGTCGTCTACGAGGCTCGGCGGTTATCTTTTCACGACGACTGGTTGGCTGCCCTGCAGGTTTTGGAGGTACCGGCCGATTCTTCTCTTAGGGACCCCAGCAAGATTCCCTTCTCAGATGCCCCTCCGACCGCGCAGAGCCTCAAAAGTCTTAGTGATGAAGAGAAGACGGACAGCCTAAGGGAGCTGGTGGAGCAGATAGATGCCCACGTGGAGATGGTTGGTGCAGAGGCAACCAGCAACCCTACTGCCGATGATCCGTCCGTAGAAAATGTGGAGTTCCAAAATCTTGCTTCTGAGGGCCAACAACTGGAAGTGCGGACAAGAGACCCACCCGTGCACCTCACTGAATGAAGGCCAATTAGATGATACCTCGATTTTTTTATTACTATGACTATTTTGCTTATGCCGCCAGGTTATGGCGGTCAAACTTTTTATTTCTGTCTTTTCCCTTTATTTTTCTCTGCCTGTCACCGGGTTTTGGTGACCGAACAATTGGTTTATTCTCGGTTCCTTGTTTTATTTAAGTAATATATCGCCATGCTTGCTATTATCATTATTACTGTTGCATGTACACATTTTTTCTTGGTGGTTGAGGCAAGGAATTTCTGTTCTTAGAAAGATTTTCTAGGTTCACACCTACTCGGTGATGGGAATCGAACCGAGCATCAGGTTTACGTCCTTAGATAGATTTTAAGGTTTTCTACCTACTCGGCGATGGGAATCGAACCGAGGGTCAGGTTTCCGTCCTTAGATAGATTTTTAAGGTTTCTACCTGCTCGGCGATGGGAATCGAACCGAGGGTCAGGTTCCTGTCCTTAAATAGATTTTTAAGGTTTCTACCTGCTCGGCGATGGGAATCGAACCAAGGGTCAGGCTTCCGTCCTTAGATAAATTTTAAGGTTTCCACCTGCTCGGTGAAGGGAATCGAACCAAGGGTCAGGTTTCCGTCCTTAGATAAATTTTAAGGTTTCCACCTGCTCGGTGAAGGGAATCGAACTGAGGGTCAGGTTTTCGTCCTTAGATAAATTTTAAGGTTTCCACTTGCTCGGGAAAGGGAATCGAACTGAGGGTCAGGTTTCCGTCCTTAGATAAATTTTAAGGTTTCCACCTGCTCGGCGAAGGGAATCGATCCGTGGGTCAGATTTCTGTCCTTAGATAAATTTTAAGGTTTCCACCTGCTCGATGAAGGGAATCGAACTGAGGGTCAAGTTTCCGTCCTTAGATAGATTTTTAAGGTTTCTACCTGCTCGGCGATGGGAATCGAACCGAGGGTCAGGTTTCCGTCCTTAGATAAATTTTAAGGTTTCCACCTGCTCGGTGAAGGGAATCGAACCGAGGGTCAGGTTTCCATCCTTAGATAAATTTTAAGGTTTCCACCTACTCGGTAAAGGGAATCGAATCGAGGGTCAGGTTTCCATCCTTAGATAAATTTTAAGGTTTCCACCTACTCGGTGAAGGGAATCGAACCGAGGGTTAGGTTTCCGTCCTTACATAGATTTGCGCAAACAACTGCTTTCATTAACATTAGTAAACGTACATGGGGAGCTACACAACTCGTACTGAGCACATGATTGATCAATGATAGAATCTCTTCAAGTTCTGAACATTCCAGGGTCGAGGCAATGGTCTCTCATCTAGTTCTTCCAAGTAATACGCCCCTGCCCCGGCAACTGCTGTAACTCTATATGGCCCTTCCCATGTCTGAGCCAACTTGCCAGCATGTGTGTCTCGCATATGCCCCACGGCCCTTCTCAGGACCAAATCCCCAGCGTCGAACTTCCTTGCTCTCATGCCCCGGTCATATCTTCTAGCCAGTTTCTGTTGGTACTCGGCTAGCCGGATAGTTGCAGCTTCGCAACGTTCCTTTAACTTGTCTAAGCGCTGAACCAACATCTCGTCATTCAAACTAGGGTCGTACTCGACGACTCGTGCGCTGCATATATTTACCTCGGTTGGTATAACGGCTTCGGCACTGTAGGTGAAAGAGAACGGGGTTTCCCCCGTGGATCTCCTGGGCGTTGTGCGGTATGCCCGCAGGACGTTAGCTAGCTCCTCGGCCCAGTTCCCTTTTGCATTCTCCAGTCTTCTCTTCAGCTCGTTTACAATTACCTTGTTGACAACTTCAGCTTGGCCATTGCTTCAAGGGTACGCCGGGGTTGAATACTTGTTTTTAATGCCAAGGTCCGTACAGAACTCTCGGAAGGCCCGGCTATCGAACTGCAGCCCATTGTCTGATATTAGGGAATTTGGTACTCTGAATCTGGTAACAATGTTCTTCCACACAAATTTCTTCACATCCACGTCCCGAATATTCGCCAGGGCTTCAGCCTCCGCCCACTTGGTAAAGTAGTCGACGGCTACGAGGACGAACCTTCGGTTGCCTGTTGCCCGGGGGAATGGCCCAAGTATATCCAGCCCCCACTGGGCAAATGGCCAGGGGTTGCTGACCGGGTTAAGATGGCTAGCCGGCTGATGGATCAGGGGAGTGTGTTTCTGGCATTGTTTGCATTTACGCACATATTCGGCGGCATCCTTTTGCATTTGAGGCCACCAAAATCCCTGAGTCATTGCCCGGTGAGCCAGTGAACGCCCTCCTACGTGGCTGCCACACACCCCGTCGTGTAGCTCTGCCAGAAGTTCGCCCACTTTGCTTGGATGTAAGCATAAAAGATACGGTCCCCCGAAAGATCTTCGATACAGCTTCCGGTCTTCTGATAACCAAAACCGAGGGGCCATTCTGTGGATTTTATTTCTTTCCTTCTCATCGGGGGGGACCCAATCTTTGGCCAAAAACTTAATGATAGGATCCATCTAGCTAGGCCCCTGCATAGCAATTGCCGCGACCGCCGGGTCACCGGATAGCTTGATGCTCGGTTCCGGGATTTGCTCTACTCTGATTAGCCGAGGTATGGTCTCGGCCACGAATGACGCTAGTGTGGTGAGGGAGTCGGTGTGACTGTTGTGCGTCCGGGCTATTTGTACAATCTTGACCGTTTCAAATCCGGCCATAATTTGCTTCACTCGTTCCAAATATGCCTTCATCTGAGGATCTCAGGCCTCGAAACTACCGTGGACCTGATTGACAACCAGCCGTGAATCCGAATATACTTCAACATCCCGGGCTCCCAAGCTTGAGGCTATGCTTAGCCCGGCTATCAAGGCTTCATACTTTGCCTCATTGTTGGAGGCCTTAAAACCGAATCTGAAAGAATGCTCCAGGCGAATCCCCTCGGGTCCAATTGTGACGATCCCCGCACCTGCCCCCGTGGAGCTGGAAGCAGTGTCTACGTATACTTTCCATGAGCAGTAGCTCAACTGACAGACTATCTGGTATGAGGCCCTCGGTGAAAACTCAGCCACGAAATCAGCCAATACCTGCCCTTTTACGGTAGTCCTCGGCTTATACTGTACATCGAAAGCTTCGAGCTTGGTCCCCCATTTTGCTATCCGCCTCGTGAAGTCAGATCGTCTCAGCAACGATTGCAAAGGATATTCGGTCAATACATACATGGTATGGGCTTGGAAGTACTGCGGCAACTTCCTAGTGGCATGCACTAGTGCCAGAACCAGCTTCTCCAATGGCAAGTATCTGGTCTCTGCGTCAACCAGAGTTTTGCTAACGTAATACGCAGGCTGTTGTATCCCACGGTCGCTTAGTAGCACGGCATTCACGGCGTGGTCAGTCACTGAGAGGTACATAAACAGATCTTCTCCGGACTCCGGGGCAGTCAGTATTGGTGCATGCGTCAAGTACTCCTTTAAATCCTGAAAAGTTTTTTCACACTCGTCATCCCACTGAAACCCCTTCCACTTTTTTAGGAGCTGATAGAACGGCCGACAGCGGTCTGAGAATCTAGAAATGAACCGGTTAAGGGCTGCCAATATCCCGGTCAACACCTGTACTTCCTTCGGGTTGCTTGGAGACTTAAGACGCTGCACGGCAACAATCTGGTCGGGATTAACCTCTATTCCTCGGCTGGAGATTAAATACCCCAAAAACTTTCCAGCGCCCACTCCGAAGGCACATTTTTTTGCGTTAAGGCGTAACCTATGTTGCCATAATACCTCGAATGCCCCTTGAAGATCCTCTACATGCTGCGCCTGCTGTTTGCTCTTCACTACAAGGTCGTCAATATATACTTCGACCATCCATCCAATCCTGTCGCGAAACATCCTCGTCATCATCCGCTGGTACGTTGCCCCGGCGTTTTTTAGGCCAAATGGCATTACGGTGTAATGGTAATTAGCGTCGGGTGATATGAATGTAGTCCTCTCCTGATCCTTACCGGCCAGGGCAATCTGATGATAGCCTTGAAAGGCGTCCAGGAAACTCATTCTCAAGTGTCCGTAAGTGGCATCTACCAACTGATCAATCTTGGGCACAGGAAATGGGTCCTTTGGGCATGCTCGGTTCAAATCCATGAAGTCCACGCAAACTCTCCATTTGCCACTCTTCTTTCTCACCACTACGGTGTTTGCAAGCCATTCTGGGAAAAAGATCTCCTTCACTGCCCCTGCCTTTTTTAGCCGTTGGACCTCAGACCTGACAGCCTCAGCGTGCTCTCGGGCTACTCTCCTCGGCCTCTGCTTTTTAGGAGGGAATGATGTATCCACGTTGAGCCTGTGGACAATAAACTCAGGGTCCACCTCAAGCACCTCGTATGGGCTCCATGCAAACACGTCCAGGCTACGAACAAGAAACAATAGCAATTCAACTCTCTCTTGGGTTGTCAAGCTGGCCCCTATTTGGAAGTGTTTGCCAGTATTCCGACCTTTATTAACTCCTCGGCACAGGCAGTCCCCGAATCTTCTCGGGGGTGCGGTAATTGCTATAATGGAGTTCCTCCGGCCTCTTTACTCTGTTCGGCTTGCTGGCCCTCCTAGTTTGCTGCGGCAACGAGGCATTGTCTGGCCATCCGTTGGCACCCACGCACCACTGCGATACCCTGTTCGGTAGGAAACTTAAGCTTCACATGCAAGGTGGACGGCACAGCTTTCATGGCGTGGATCCACGGCCTTCCCAAGATTGCCGTGTATGGCGAGAAGGAATTAACCATTATGAAGATGACCTTTACCTCCTTTCCCTCCACGGCTACCGATAGTGAAATCCGCCCCTCCGGTATCACTACTCTTCCATCAAACGAGACTAGCGGCGTGCTATACTTCATCAAATCCTGATTTTTCAACCCAAGTCAGTTGAACAAGTTCGGATACATTACATTAACCCCACTGCCTTGATCTATCATCACCCTTTTTACATCGAAACCGCTTATCCGAGCAGTGATTACTAACGTATCTTCATGTGGCTGTATCGTACCCTCTAAATCGTCTTCTCCGAAGGCAAGTGCCTCCCGGTGATACTTCGCTCTTTTTTCCACGGGCTCTGCGTTTAGTGATTCTTTCATGGGCGTGACCGTTAACACCCCCCTTCTCGTCGTTGCATTGCCCCCCGAGGGTAAGAGGATCATCTCAATTACCCCGAGCGGTGGTGGGGGGGGAATTCCCTTCTGCCGACCTCTTTGGCCGATTCCTTGGTCACCGGGATTCACAACGAATTCGTTCAGATGCCCAGCCCTTACCAGCTGCCCCAAATGATCTTTCAGTACTCGACATTGCTCGATGGTGTGTCCTTTGTCCTTATGGTAATTACAGTACAAGTTCTGGTTTCGCCGAGAGGGATCACCACCCATCTTATTCGGCCACCTGAAGTACGGCTCATTCTTGATTCTTTCTACTATCTGGTGCACCAGTTCCTTGAACATTGCATTCACCTCCCCTGTCTACCAAAGTGGTTCCTGCACCCTCAATTCCTTTCATGGTCTCGGCTGAAAATTTCCCTGCCAAGGACGGTTTATTAGCGGGGCCTTACCCTTGCTTTGTAACCGATCATCCTCCAGGCGCTTATACTCTTCGATGCGCCTCATGAGCTACCTCATGTCCTCGGGCGGCTTCTTCGTAAGTGATTCCCGTAGTTCGGAGTCCTCTGGCAGCCCCATCCGGAAGGTACTTGCCGCGATTTTCTCGTTGCCCCCACCTATCTCGTTATAGAGCTCCCAGTACCGGCTGGCATAACTACGAAGAGTCTTTCCCATCCCCATCTTCATTGATAGCAGGGCATCAACTGGTTGCAGCACTGGGCTACAGGTTACAAACCGGACTCCGAACTCCTGGACTAGCTCGGCGAAGGAGTGTATGGATTTCTTCCGTAGTTCGTTAAACCATCTCAGAGCGGTTGGGCCAAGGCTGGAGGGAAACACCTTGCACATCAGCGCGTCATTATGAGAATGCAGAGACATCATGTGGATGTAGTGGCTAACGTGCTCGACCGGGTCCGTCTTCCCGTCGTAGATATTAAATGGGGGCCGCGGGAATTTGTTTGGCATTGCAGCCCGTTCAATGTCGTTAGAGAAAGGGGACCGAGCTACCCCGCGTAAGGCGCGGCTCAGTGCATCCATGGCGGCGTTACGCGGTTTTTGCTCCTCGGGAGAATCAGATCCCCGGTCCATATGACCCTGCGACCGCGAGCGGCCTTGGCGATGATAGGGCTCCCGTGAATGCGATCTTCTTTGGCGATAGTATGACCCATATGAACGTGAACGCTCCCTTCGCCGATAGGACCCTGACTGGTTGGACCCCATCCCCCGGCGATCTCCCGAGGCTCCAGCCCTCCTTTCCTGGTCATCTCGCTCTCTCCTTTGTCGCCTGTCATCTGCTTCTAGCTCGAAATCTCTCACTCACCTCCGCAACTGTTCAATTTCCTGGTCCCTTCCATCGAGTTGTCTGTGCCCTGAGGCGTTCATTACCGTCCGCTGCGTCTGGTATGACCCCTCCCCAAGGCCGGACAGATTCTCTCGTTCACGGTCCCTGTCTTCACGTCTCTTTTGCCTTCTTTCTCTCCAGGATGATCCCCGGGAGGATCCCACCAAACCACTTTTGTCTCCGCTCCCCGAATGTCTCCCGAACATCGTCTCGTACGTGAGTTTCAGTCGAACTACAGCTTTGTAGGCGATCCCCACAGACGGCTCCAATTGTGCAGGGCGAAAATGAGGCCCAATGGGCTTCACCACACCTTGACTCACAATCTATTTGTATGGTGGGATAGTGATTCCTACTTTGGGTCGTTTGCAGCTAGGAGACTCAACGTGATCACCCTTTCTCCCTTTTTGCACACCACATTATTATTTCTTCTTATCACTCTGCTGTTGCTCTCCTCTCTTATCACTTTTTCTCTCCACACTCTCCAACCCTTGTTTCCTCTTCCAATTTCTTATTTATAGGAGATCGCTAGTGGGGTGACCATGATTATTCCCAATGCTAATGGATTGAGAGGTCCAATCTCAGAAGGGATTAGTGGGTGTTTAGGTGGGAGTGGCTTTGGAAATGATCCCCACTATAGCAGGCGTATACGGCAGCGTTACTCCCTAGGCAACATCAGGTAGTCACCCGGTCGCTCATTCAGGCCAATGCAGCAATGCTCGGCGGGCCGGGCCGAGTAGTCGCCTCCGTAATCCCATTCATGTTCGGCGAAAGGTTTAGGTCCTCGGAGGGCGTTTGGTCCGGGCCCGTTGCTAGGCGAACTTGGATGAGGACATGGGGGGGGGGGGGGGTAGTTGTAAGTCCCTTGGGCTCTTATGTTGGCCTAAGGCCCAAACCACGCCCAGGCCCGCAACACATGGGCCGTATAGTATTACATTATAGAAGTTTGTGAACCATCAGTTATGGTCCCCACAAAAAAAATTTCCATAATGTTAATGGTATTTTCAACCACACTAAATTTCTATTGTGATAAAAATAATAGTCATCATAATTAGTTATCATCCGCACATATCGATGCTGTGATTTTGTCACGAACCTGTTTCATCTCAGGTTCGTCCAAGATTGAGATTGCATGTGCCACGGCATCGTAATGACCTCTCTCACTACGTCCATATGTGCTCCCTGTAGATCTGGAACATTCAACGTCATTGTTTATCTCGTGTGCTCTAATGAAATTGTGAAGAACCATTGTAGCAACAATGATGCGACCTTGAGTGCGTACCTTAAAAGGTGGCATATTTCTCAAAATTTTTCATTTATTCTTCCAAACTCCAAAAGTTCATTCTATGACCGAACGGAGTGATGAATGGAGATAATTAAATCTCTCCTCTAAATGATGCAGCACTTCATGAGGCCAAAATTTAGGGACATGGTACCTCTCCCCCTTATATGGTGCAAGGAACCCTTTTCTCATAAGGTACCCTGAATCAACCAGATAATACTTTCCTGCAAATGAACACGTTTATTACATTAACATTTTCACTACATCAATACATACTTTAGTATTGTAATTAAACTGCATATTTACAAACCAGTTGGAGCTTTTGGGAAGTTGTAACTCTCATTATTGAGGCAGCTTAAAAAAATCCTCATGTCATGCGCTGACCCTTCCCATCCAACGCATGCGAATGTGAACTTCATGTCAAAGTCACATGCACACTTGTAATTTGTTATGGTGATCCCCTTCTTGCCATAGTATGGGTGTTGCTTATCAACTGGTACGACCATGGGGACGTGGACCCCATCAATCGCACCAATGCAACCCTAACAATTGACACAAAAATACCATATGAAATGAAATACGTGGTATGACCATAAAGATAATTTGAATAAAATTAAGTCAAGATACCAAATTCATGAAGTACCTTGAAACAGGGACAGTCCCAGGATTTCAAGCTGGGGGGGGGGGGGGGCGGAGATAAACGAAAATTTTTTTTTTCAAATACTCATCCATAAGTGAATTTTTTTTTTCAAGCTGCATGAAATTTTTTCTTTTTTTTTTCCTTCAATTCTAACTTTTCTGTTTGGTTTTGGGGTCTTACTAACTGCAGTTTGCTGGGTTTTTTTTTTTTTTTTTTTTTTACATATATATATATATATATTTTAAGGTTTTCATGGGCTTTTGAACCTAGGCTAGCCGGCTGGGATAGGTATGGTTGAGGTGAGGGGGGCCTAAGCTAAAAACCAAGGAGACCCAAGCCTTATTTTGAAAATTTTACATACAAAAAAAAAAAAAAAAAATTTTGGGCCCAAGGGGGGCCCGGGCCCCCTTTGCCTTTCACGTGGGTCCGTCCCTGCCTTGAAATGTGGCCAATATCTATCTGAATGCTGAATATGTTTTGGCACGTCTCGAAATGTATGATCAGCAGGCTTGATAATGTCCGCTGCCATAACGGTGGCTAACAATGTAACTACCATGGCCACGTGTCGATGTACTGTCTCACCCGAGTGCTGAAATCTATCTTGCACCATTTTGTTACCCTCAGTATGACCAAGTACCATCAATGTCATTGCTAGAGACTCTTCCAAGCAAACTCTTCTGATACCGTTATATCCATACTGGCGCATTGTATTACACAATTGTCCAAACACATGGCTTGACATTCTAAACTGTCTTCAACATTTCTTCTCATTTCCAGTTAATATATATTGTACCCATTCATACCCTGTCTGTATATTCGTATGCAATGGTACTTAGGTCATATAGGTCTCCACATAAGCTAGACATGCACACCTGACTAGATATGCTACAAGTACAATGTCATCGCTCAGGTCGAAGTTTGCATCCCTACATATGTTACTGGCTTTAATTACAAGTACAAATACGAATGTGATACTATAATATGTAGGCTTTAGTAAAAAAAAAAAAAAAAAAAAAAGGCTAAAAACATGTTGTTAAATGTTATTGAACCTTTATTACTACTAGGGTCAAACTATGGTGGTACAATATTTCTTTTACTCATAAGTTTTGAGTATCATAACTATAAAAGTAATATATGCATTTTCCCTTAGAGAATATAATGTTGGTTTAACATGAATGACATGAACTATTTTGTGTATTGTTTTTGAACCAATTGAGAATCATGAATGGTCTCATCTGTTGCCATGATCATTAGATTCGATGCATAATTGGTTTTAATATGTCTATCGGCCTCTGTGTGCCTAAGTGATTCTCAAAGCAAAAGGCATCTTTTTGACCGATAGATGAAATTTTTGTTAAGTACTAGAACCTAAGATTATAGTGTTTTGGAGGACATTCTCTCATCAGGACAAGCTGTTGGAGAACTACAGCCAAAGTTTGATGCAATACGCAAATGTCTAGGAAGGGGTATAATTATTTTAGGGGTTTCTCCCCTAGTATATTTTTAGAAAAGTTTTAGGTGAATAACATGAAATTATTTAGTTATGTAGACTGTTTTTGAAAACTCAAAATCAAACTCAAGTTCCAATTAATATAACAATCCTAAGCATATGCTTTTTCCATTTTTCATCCAAGATTTCTACAAATTGTATATTCACATCTAGAGGGGAAAGTATAGAAACTCATTGGTGCTGGGAATCAGATGAGTCGTTTAGCCAATCCATCCTTTTGTATACCCTGAGACTGCTTTACACCTTCTTTGTATATTTGATGCTCCTGAAAGTTTTGCTGTGGCAATTATGCAGAAAATGATTGTAGAAAACTAAGAGATAAAATTGAGAGAAGAATAAAATGAATTTGAAAGTGAATTGCATTAATCACAGAGAACATGTACATCAGTACATAAAAACTTGTTCTAGACTACAAATATGCCTTTGATAGCTGGAAACAAACAATGCAAGATTAACTAAAACATCCTCTTTGCCTCTCAGATAATATGGGGAAAAAATGAAGGAAAAGAAGTTAATCTGATTAAATTAAAGCAATGAATAATTTTATAGTTGAGGAGGTTGGATAGTTTGATTTTTAGCTACCAGCAAATCAAATATATTCCGCAAAGCACACATTTTATACTTTCATAGCTCCCCCAAGTTCCATAGATGCATCTCGATCAATTCAAATGATGGGAAACACTCTTTGAATGAAAATTTGAACTTGCTCACAAAGAAAAAGAATCAAAGCTAATGTGAATGACCTTCAAAGTTCAAAGGAGTGGCACAAAAATAAAAAATAAAGACAGCCCACATCACTGACAAATATTGAGGAAAACAATGCAAGAACACATGGAGCATTGCTAATGAGTAAATTTTGCTATACATGTTCAATTCAATGAGACTAAAATATATACTATAAGCTAAGATTAAGAACAGAACCCCGAGGTGAAAGTGATGGTGGAGGTGTGGCTCCAAATCTTTGAATCTATTTACTAATTTCCTCTTTCTTTATCTCTCCTTTTATTACACTAGCAGTCCTTCAACACTCATAACCACCATCCAATGCTGAGGCAATTCACCTTCTTCTTCAACTTTCTCTAACTAGAATTCTTCACACCCCAACCCTTGTAACTGGCCTTACATAACTTGTTCTTCAGAAAACTTTGTTACTGAGATCAATATCCAGTTTATTGAGCTAGCTCTTCCCTTTCCTTCCAACCTTTCCTCCCTTCACTTCCTCCAAAAGCTCATTGTTTCTGGTGCTAATCTCACTGGGACAATCCCTCCTGATATAGGATATTGCACTGAGCTTACAGTCATTGATGTTAGTTCAAATAGTCTGGTGGGAACTATACCTTCAAGTGTTGGCAAGCTCCAAAATCTCAAGGACTTGATTTTGAACTCTAACCATAGCTTACTGGTCAAATCCCAGCAGAGCTTGGTAATTGCATCAACCTTAAAAATCTCATTGTATTTGATAATTATTTAAGTGGGAAACATCCTGTTGAACTAGGAAAACTGTCAAGTTTGGAAGTTATACGCATGGGAGGGAACAAAGACACTGAAGGAAATATCCCAGCTGAGCTTGGAGACTGTCAAAATTTGAAGGTTCTTGGTCTTGCTGATACTAAAATATCAGGCTCTATACCTGCTTCACTGGGTAAACTAAGCATGCTTCAGACACTGTCAGTCTATACTACAATGCTCTCTGGTAAGATTCCACCAAATATATGCAACTGTTTAGAGCTTGTCAACTTATACCTTTATGAGAATGATCTCTCAGGTTCACTTCCAGCAGAGTTAGGTAAGCTTTAGAAGCTGGAGAAGATGTTGCTATGGCAAAACAACTTTGTTGGCAGTATTCCTGAGGAAATTGGAAATTGCAAAAGCTTGAAGATTATTGACCTCGCCTTCAATTCTTTATCTAGGAGCATACCTCGGTCTTTTGGAAACCTCTTAAACCTTGAAGAGCTTATGCTTAGTAACAATAACATCTCTGGTTCAATCCCACCTGTCCTTTCGAATACTACAAACCTCTTGCAGTTACAGTTTGATACTTAACCAAGCAAATTTATCAAAGGGTAAAAAAAGAATGTAAAAGCTAAAGTCCAAAAACTTTATCCATTCTCAGTGTCCGCCATAATTCACAAAGGCATCAAGATCAATCTTAATGAAACCACAATTCACAAACATATGTAAGGTGCGTCCAAAAAGTCCTATCAGAAAATGCTTTTAGAAGCTGTTAAGATTAAAGCTAAAATTTAGAACTTTTAGAGAAATCTCTACCATTTGCTGCACTTATTTTATATATCCATAATTTTAAAGCACTTCACTTATATTTGCAAAATGCTCAAAAATACTCAAAACGCTAAATAGCTTTTCAGTTATAGCTCTATGTTATTGAAACTCTAAAAAAAAAAAAGAATAGAAAATTAACAACTTAAATAAAAACACAGACACACAGATTGACCAACCTTAAATAAAAACACAGACACAAACACAGCAAACAGCGAAGCTAAAACACAGCACCTGATGCAGAATGACCAAACCCAATTGGTCTCTTCACAAATAAAAGACCAAACCCTGATGCAGCACCTGATGCACCCCCTGATGTAGCATTGATGCAGCACTTGATGCAACCTGATGTAGCACCTGATGCAGCACCTGATCAAAACCTGATGCAGACCTGATGCTGCTAGCTTCTTAACAATGAAACTGCAAAAGTTGTTCAGGAATTATGGAACTTACAGTACAACACTCACAACTTCTCTTACTATATATACACTCAATTAGGGTCTTAACACATTGCTGTTAGATGACATTGGCACATCTAATCTTGGGTAATAACCTTGTTAAAGGCAGGAGGCAATGATAATTATTGTGTTATCACATCTAATGACGTCCACAGAATACCACATCAAAATAAACTGTATAAACTTAAGTTATTGTGAAATTATGATAAACACTGCCATTTCAAATAGAATATTCATATATTACTAAATTGGACTTCTAAAACAGTGCAATCCACTTAATAATGCAAGTTTTTTTTACTAGTTCAAACTAAAATAACTAAAGAGTTGTAACCTCATGTGCAAGCTGCAAAACTAGATGCAGCAGCAGTTACAAACAACTCAAAATGAAAGACAAACAATTATGTGATTAAATGTTGCATTCTCATGAAAAATTAATCACATAAGATGTTTTGACAGGTCACAAGAACAAAGCATTACACAAAACAAAAACAGGTAAGCATACACTACACATGACAATTAAATGGTAACCATTGTCTTACATACACACCCATGGTAAGCATTAGTTTGTACCAATAAAAAAAAAAGGAAAAAAATAGTGCAACAGGTACAACACTGAAAATCTGATAACTACACCAAGCCTAAGCAACCTTATCGAGACAATCCCCTTTCCTTCACTAAAAATGAAATTCAAGGTGCCTTTGGTACTCTTTTTCTAGCCACTTCAGCTGGACGTCGTTATCATCGCCAAGTGCAGCAAACATGTGCCTACCCCGCTCTATTTCCATGAAGTAGAGGGTGCTAAACAGATAAAGGCGGTGACCCGAAGGCACCCCAGGAAGACTCAACACCATGTCCAGAATTGCTTTAACCAGAGTAGTTGCTGTGGAAGCTAATGGTGTACGAGTACCTACACTTCTCTTTCTCAATAATAACATCTTAGATGCTCTTCAAAGAGTCGAACATCTCTTGCGCAACTAACTGTTTTTTTCTTGATTTCTTGCAAATTGGCTTGAAAAGGTGGACACCGGTTGCCAAGCCTTTCCCCTTACTCATTGCCAATCTTGCCCTCGACGATGATGGACCTTCAACCTCAATTGCGTCAACATTCACATTGGGGGTCAACAAATTCTGTGCTATCAGCGAAGTCTCCAGACCCTTCGGTGGTTTCCTTTAGTATTTGACTGCTCGTGTAGAACACATTTTTCTCCGTTGCAACCGTGTCTCCAAACATGATGTTCAAGAAGTCACAATTCGGCAAACCTTTATTTTTAAAGGTTTTTACATTGGGACATGCCTACATGTGGACAACCAATAGTTAGAATAGAATAATATAGTTGTGGATGGTAAAGATTTTCACAATTATGTAAAGTGAACTAACTGCAATCTTTTGGGTCCACCACTTATCAGTGGCCTCAAACATCCCAGTTCCAGCATCATAACCCAACCCAGTATCATTGTCAAAACACTCATTATATTGCTTCCACCCTTTTTTCAGATGATCCCATTTATTTTTAATCTGCAGCGGAGTCACCACTTTTCCCATGGCACCCAAACCCTCAATCACTGCATCAACCCCGACTTTGGTCAAATATCCTCCTTTCCTCTTGCCATCTAAGACTTGAATAGCACAGAACTCACAAAAAGCTTGTAGTTCTTGAGGGTCTTTCCAGTCAGCTCTCAAATCATTACTACCACCGTCCTTCGATTTCTCCTTAACCATTTTTGCTACAATTTCCTTCGATACTTATTGAGGCATTTCAACAAACAGTTCATATGCATATCATTTTTCAGTTAGGCATGCCCACATGAAAAATGCAAAGTAAACTTACATATATCCAAATACAACAGAGGTAGGAAGAGAAACAATGGTATTACACAAAGGATCAAGAAACCCACATACTAGTGTCATGGAAAACACAAAAGAACCACACACAAACGTTGAACACAAAAACCACAAACAAACTCAGGTGACAAAAAACCATAGATTAATGAAGCCTTATGGAAAACAATGTAACCACACACCAATAGATCAGAGAGCATGAGAAGTTAGACGCAACTTACCCATAAATGCAGAGACCCACAGTGGCGGCAACGATGTCCCAAACGGAAAGAAGGTGAGCTGCTATTAATGAAGAACAAAGGGGATCTTTTCAGAGAGTTCCACATAATGGGTTTGCTTGTACATGTGTGTGGAGTTTTGATGGTTTTGTGGTTGGTGGGTAGGTGCAATGCATTGAAGAGGATTCGGATGGAGCATTGAAGTGTCATGAAGGCATTCTGCCATGGTAGTTGAGAGGAAAGAAGAAAGCTGAAGAGCACAAAAATGGCCGTTGTGAAGAGAGCACCGTTTTGAATGAAAAGGTTGTTGTGCTTGTGCAATGAAACAGTGCATCTTAGTAGTGTTTTAGCTCTTTTCTTCAATTCATTCTTGATGAATGTTGCTGGCTTTTCAAGAGGTGTCCATGAACAGTGTTGAACACGCGTTTTCCATTTAAATGAAACGATGCGTTGAGCTTGCGTTTCAGCTCTTTCATTGTTGCGTTTATTCAGTGTTCATTCTTGCATTTATTCAGCGTGGGTCCTAGCCAATTTCCAAATGTAGACGTGAAATGCAGGTGTAAACGGGAATCCAAACACATACCTAGTCTCAAATTCCCAAGTCCAATGCATGCTTTCTTAGTCAGTTAAGTTGACACATGGGCAGAGCTATTATTATATATATACTAGCCTCAAACCCGTGCGATGCACGGGAAAATTATTGAAATGATACACATAATTGCATTTTCTCTAATTTATTCAAAATGAGGCATGTGCCTTTAAAAAATAGAAAAAAAGAAAAGAAAAGAAAGAGATTATTGAAGTAATGAAGTTTGATATAAGTTCAAAGAAAAGAAAAGAAAGAGATTATTGAAGTAATGAAGTTTGATAAAACTAAGAGCCAATATGCCATAATTTTCATTTTATACAAATTATTACACTGTAATAATTATACATATTAAGCATGCATTATCACCATGTCAAAATATCAAAGCTTGTATAAGAAAGATTAAGGGCGTCAAAACTCAGAACAACTATTGGTCACATGGCACATCTGACATTCATCCTTTAAGACAATTATATTAATGACATTGTAGTGTTGAATTGGTACATCAATTTATGTCTGTGCATAACATCAAGTTTATGTTATTCCTAGTAAACTTTTTTGATATGAAACATTGGCTACACCATACCATATAATCCTTCTAGATGAGGAAATAATTTTAATAACGAAAACTCACATCACTTCCCAATAAATATAAAACTAATTTGATTTGTTATTATACATGGCTTCCACTTGTCATGAATGACAATGATCATTTATTGTATACATTGCACCACCGTATGTTGTAGTCTCTTTTTTCACCACAAGACAGGGCAAAGTTAAATCGTGGTCTCAAAGTACAATAAAAAGTGGTTTCCAAGCTCTTGGCTGAGTTCTTCCTTTCCCATGGTGACTTATATGCTCCCAAAAGTGTAGAGATCACACACCTTTGGGGAAAAAAAATCTTATTAATTTCCTCAAAGAAATAGAAAAGAAAATTTCCTCTTAATAAATTAAATAATCTCTTTCTCTAGTTTCACCATTCAAAAGTTGAATTTAGTAAATAATCATATAACCAATTGCTGCACAAAAATAAAACTGGCAACGTCATCTTCATCTAACACACATATTAGGTAACTTTAATACAATGCTTTATTATGTTAATAATGAAAATCTATACAAAGCTAACAAAAGAATTATAAAAAAGATAAAGATAGAGGTAATTTAGTAGAAAGCAAACCCAAAAGAGAAAGGACTTAAAGCAATATCACAGTCAAAGTAAATCTTTTCCTTTCACTTGTGGCTCAATTGACCTGAAATTTCACGGAATTAAATAGCTAAACATAGTGATAAGTTACTGAATTACATACTCTTTCTAAAAAATAACTTGACTTAAATAATGTAGTATATTTAAGCATATAGTGTCTGAAAAAAGAATTTGACTTTAAGCAACAACACCAGCAATTATGCAGCTACTTAAGCCTCCAGCAGCAACACCAACATGAGTTATGTAGCAACTTAAGTTGAGCATTATTGCCACCAATCATGAGCATTGGTTCAGCCATCATAAATCCTGAAAATTAGTCTCATTCTGGTAAAAACCCGAACATAGAAAATCATTGCATCAAATCTAATCTAATCTTTGCCAAACTCAAGGAGAATATTATGCAATAATAAATCATGACAGATCATATTTAACCCCACCCTCTAATTTCATAGTGATTACAAAATTAAGAAAACAATTATAATATATGAAGTACATTACTAATTACATAAAAACAAAAGGAAAATATAAAACAAACTGATACAAACCCAGAGGAGAAAGAAGAAACGGAACAAAGTGGCCGATTTTTAAGTGGGGAGTTTTCCTACATGTTGCAATGGCCCTAATTGCAGAGAAAGGTTTAAACCCTCCTATCATTGACCTTCTTAACCAAAATTCTCAAAAAAGAAACAGTATTGAAGGCAGTTTCATATTCTTAAACACTTCTACATTTTGCATAACATTGATTTTTTTTTTTTTTTGGCTACCAAGCATGGTGCTCAAAAACTTTCAAAAACTACAACATGGCTGTACAAATGAACTGCAAGCAACAGGAAGGGGTAATTACAAATTTAAAAATAGTAGATTTCTAAGGACCATGCTATCAATAACTTATCAAGGAAAACTCATAACAAAATGAATTGCATGGTTAACATTGGGAATAAGGCCAAAATCTAACCCTAACCTTGGTCCCATAGGCCATAAATTCAATCATGCAGGCCACACCCTGTAATTGTTGAATCAGAACATATAGCTGATTGCGTACATACTTTCAGACCAATCTTCACGTGCCCCAATTATACAAATATAAATAACCATATATCTTAGGCAACAAACTTAAGTGGACCTCGAGGCAGCTTGTACAAAACTTGAAGTCTTGAACTTAAGTCCATTATTAGGACCTAACAGTTGCATCTACTACAGAAATGCCTATGTTGGATAAGTTTGATTGGATCAATTTCAAGTTTAGTTTTTCTTCCAATTAAACACTAACAATCTATTATTAATCCAATAAGTAAGCATTTCATGCACATGCTGATTTGATTTCAAAAAAAGTTCTAGAGAATTACTACAATAAGTAAACCATTTAGCAAAATTTGCCAGTACTTCGAATGAAATTGTTGAGGCTGAAAGTATATAGAACACATACAGCACATTAAAACACACAGATACACGAAGGGGTAAAATCTCATAGATCATTTAATCTAAAAATAAGATGTCAAAATCTCAAACACATAAAAGCAGCAAAAGAAACATCACAAATTTATGCATAAAGCCATGCCTTATATGACTTTTAAATAATCCAAATGCAGCAGTATTAGAAGCAATTTTAAGGATTATTTCCTACGCTCAGTGGCTTTTGCAACATAAAAATCACAATCAACACATATACATCTCATAAAGAACAAATAACATATTTAGGGGGGAAAAAAATCATATTTAATGCACAAATTTAAAAATAAAGAGGAAACCTTACTGTTAGCAGTCCTGGCGAGTCAGTGGTGGGAGGGTACACGTTGGCAGGAAGTTGGCTTGACAGAGGGGCTGACCTTCATATTTCTATCTCCCTCTCTCTTTATTTATCTCATTTTGTTCTATGTTTAAAGTTTATTAACGGTTATGGGCTCTCATTTTAAGTTTATTTATTTATTTATTTATTTATTTATTTATTTATAAATAAAGTGTGGATTAGTAGGTTTTAATGATTAGGAGTGTAGATATTAAAAAATTCAGGTGCTAAGGAAAAGAAATTGTAGTAAATTATAGACAACAGAAACCGTATTTGGGGAAGGAAAAGTATTCGAAGAGGATAATTAACAATGTTATGCTTAAACTTAGTTATACGGTGTTGCAAAGAAGAAGCAGAACAAAATTCTTTCAAATATCTAAAACATAGAAAACGCTAAGAAAAAACCAAATTGTAACCGAAAAACCTTTATCAAAACCATAAATAACTGAAATGCCTAGATCAAAACAAAGCAAATACCCAAACTGCCAAACATAAATCATAGTTATCGCAAGATTTTGGTTTTTTCTTTTAAAAATTAAAATAAAATCAGAAAACAAAGAAAGGAAAAATAAATAAATAAAAACTCACCCTGTAATAGTGTAACGCCGGTTGAGGGAAGCCAGTTTTTTGGTGGTTAGAGTCTGACGGTGATGCTAGCCTAAGATGTCTCCCTATCTCCCCTTATGCATACGTTTTTTACATTTCATGCCAAACGGTAGGAAAAACAATGGCAGAACCCATCTATTTTTTGAAAGGGGTCAAAGAACAATGGTTGACAATTCAAATTTTAAACAGTTTAAAACAGAAACGTATGTATATTGGAGATTTAATATGATAATTCGTAAACTAAATGCAGTGGTGAGAAGTTTTAGGGAAAAAGACTATTTGATGTAAAAAAAGAGTGCTGACCTTTAAAAAATAATGTTGCAGAGAAGAGATGAGGCAGAGCAGCAAATCATATGGCAGTTGCAGTTAACGATTACATTGTCCTCATTAGCTTGAATATGAATATCAAGATCAAAAACTCAGGTAAATAATTCCTTAATATGCAGTAACACAGAGTTTAACAAAATCTTCACTCTAAACTTCAGATTTGGCTAATAAAATCAATCTGTAAAGAAAAAAGCTTGCTAAAACATGCAAATCAGAATCAATTCAAACACAAATACACTAAATGGACAAAATCTAATACAAAGTATGAGATTAGTAGAAGGGAAATCAGACCATCCTAACCTATCAGTTTGTTCTAGCAACTCTTCTTGGAAGTTACCCAAGTGTTGTAATTGACAAAGATCTCAAATTCAGATTTAACTATTAAAATCATGGGTGACACTCCCAATATCTTCAAAACAGAAGGCAAATATGATAAATTAGGTATAAAATATTAAATTATATGAAATAAAATTCTTGGTAAATTAACTTAATAACTAAATAGAATAGACTGAAAATAACATAAGAAAGGCAGAATTTTTTAATAATAAACAGATTTTAAAAATTAACAAAACAAAACTCACAAACATAATAATAAATGATTCTAAAATACATTCATAACTGATTGTGCATGATGTGTGGAGAGCAAAACTTCATCTTTCTTTGAATTATAAGGTGAAATCCAAAATCAAAACAACCCAAATATACTAATTTGATGTGAGGAGAGGAAGGAAGGAAGGAAGACAGAGAGGCTGCCATTAGAAGCCTGAACGAAAGCTGAAACCGTAGAACAGGAAGATGAAACCGTGAGTGAAACAGTAGAACAGAAGCTGAAACCATGAGAATCAAAAAGTGGGGAAAGGGAAGGGGAAGGGACTAAACCTGAAACAAAGAAACAAAACATGGGATTGGGAGACAGGAAGTTGTAACCGTGAAAAAACATTAGGTTTGACAAAGGGTATTAGTTGAAAAGGCTTTGAGTGTGGGCTTGGGCTTTATAGTGGAATTAAATGTAAAAGAAGTGGACTTTAAAGTGGAGACATGGCTGGAAATAATTTTAGTTTTATTAGGATTTTAAAATTGGTAAAATGTATTTTAAAATTAAATTAAAAATTCAGAAAAGATGATGGAAATGATGTGACTGCTGACGTGGCTTAATGTGAGCGTAGCAACATTAAATGCTACGCTTCAGCTTTTAATAATATATAAATATAGATGCGTAAATGCATTTTTAATTTTTACATTTTAACTTTTTTTCATTTTGGTCCCTACATTTTAATTTTACTACTTTTAGTTCCTAAACTAATTAACGCGTGTTATTTTCGTCTTTTCCGTTAGTCAACCGACGAAAATATCTAAGGTGGTTGTCGGAGGAATTAAAATATTATAAAAAATGCCACGTCAACATCTAATTTTTTTATATAAATAATTTATCAATTTTAACTAAATAAAAAAAGAAAAAACAGAATTAAAAACAATAAATTGCTTAAATTTAGATCAAATTTAAAACACACAAAGAACACAATAACAAACTATAGATCCACATCAAATTAAACATGAACAAGAAAGTAAACATGAAAACAGAGCTATCCTAGCCATGGCCGACTCTCATTCACTCTCATTTTATACTTCTTTTTCTTCGTTCTTTCCAGATCCATTACTTGCTCTATTTGTGTTTGTATCTTCGAGAGAGAGTGGAAGCGTTGCACACGCAATTCACAACTATTAAAGAAAGAAACTCTATATATTAGTAGACTCCGATTAATTGAGAGAGTCCACATATCTCTAAATTTTTCCAAAACAATGTGTAATGAAACAAATCAAATCCCCATTGTTATAAAACGCGTTTTTCTCCCATCCTGTTGAAAGTAGAGAAAAAATTTGAGACAATGAGAAAGCCGGTGCATGTGAATGTGTTTCCTACTGCAATCTGTACATTAATTCAACCGTCGGTGTTATCCACGTACTGGCCTCTCCTTGCGGTCACACATACGTATGCCATATGGAAAAGCAGTGAACTGTCTTACAAAGGATTTTTTTAGAAAGAAATTTTTTTAAAAAATTTTTATATGTTATTGTGAAGGAAAATTAATGGGACATATTGCTGCAGTTATTTTTTAAATTAGACTGGGATTGGATTGGAAGGTTACATAATGGCTCGGTGTTAATTTCTTCAAGTTTTGAACTAAACAATGACAGACTAGGACTCACATTTTCAAATTCTTTAGGAAGATCGACATGAGTTAAATCGTGACAAGGATTACAACTTTTTTTGCCATTTTACATGTACCTCCCACCTTCGATCTCTTATCTTCCAACAACGAACTTTTTCTTTGCATTTAATCCTGCCACAGTAGAGTCGAAAAAAGAAAAAAGAAAAATTATCTTATCCTCCTCTTGAAATATAAGGACACGGTAAAGATCGCAAAAGTTTGGTTAAAATGATTCCATTTTAAATCCCTTTTTTTTTTTCTTTTCCTAAACATGTTTTTATTTAAGCATTTATGCATGCCTAGTTTTTGGACAAGTCAAGCAACTCAATAGTAAAAAATTATAAATAAATAAAAAAATTCATCAATAAGGATAATTAGGAATTTTATTTACTAGGAAGGATATGTTAGGTTAGTCCACAAATTAAATATCTCAACTCAAAAACAAAATAAGAAATTCTTGTTACCTGTTATATATACTAATCACAAAACTTAGGAGCTGCTATTTTGTACAATATTCAAAGACAGGTTAGTGTAATTTCTGTATAATTTAAAAAAAAAAAAATTAACAACTTGAGATGTATTGTATCTAGCCATAGCCACCAAAAAAAAAAAAAAAGTCCTATGGCTGCGTTTTAAAAACATGGTTATAGCTCTTGAAAACATGGCTATAGGACAATGCGGCCTATAATCACATTTTTTTTTAGCCGTGTTTTCAGCCGTAACTTAAAACCTGTAACTATAGGGCTGAGGGGTCTATAGCCACATTTTTTACAAATGCAGCTATAGCCCAAGCTCTGCAAAAATTGTAAGTAGCTATACAGCATGTGTTATTGTTATAATCTTCCTCGTCCGCTAGACAAAATGGAATGGAAACATCTATGGAAATTAAAATTAAAGGAAATATTGAAGCTGCTACTTTGGACGATAGCTAGGAACATAGGCTCTGCTAAAATTGTTATGAATAGCAGGTGGATCCAAGTAGACACAATCTGAACATGTACTATATATGCAATTAACAACAAAAAATCTCTAGAGTACGTAGCATTTTCCTTTCAATATGGCATTGACCTACGAAGTACGAATCACCGACTATTCCAACATCTAGAACAGAACCATCACATGCTAGTCTCTCACAATGTCTCAAACTGTCAACCCACCCGTACAATGTCATACCGTACTTTATAGAACGTGAAGAAACGCGTTCTTCGAAAATCTGACAAAGTATATATATCCTATAGTAATCACCGACAACCGCGTTCTTAATCTATAAAAGCAGGCTCTTTCTTCAAGGATTTTAAGTGTGTTTGAACAGCTAAATGGGGTCTGCAAAAATTCCTTCTGTTTTCCTTTTGTACGTTGTTTTCCTTGTTATTGTGGTTTTCAAGGGCATCAACGGTCAAGTAAACAATTGGCTTAACGGCCATGCAACTTTCTATGGAGCCAATCAGAGCCCCACTACCCTTGGTAAGTCACATTTTGAGTATATAAATACCAGGTAACACAAAAGTTGGCAATGCCTGTAAATTAATTTTAGATTGATATTTGGATATATATATATATATATATATAAAACTAGCATCACTTCAGTTCTATCACTTGTTTCATATCTCTTTCATTGGTTACAACTTAATAAACTATGTCTTTTGTAACTCCAACCTGTGTGTTTCACTCACAAGCATATTGCATTTAAAAACAGGACACCCATATGAAAACCAAATTTCTTCTTCTATTTTAGGTTGTGAGTTTCTACTATTTCTCAGCAGTCTTCAATTGAGTATATATCATTTCTCAGAATTATTTAAATTTGAAACATTGATCTTAATATATAGGTGGAGCTTGTGGCTATGATAACACTTTTCACGCTGGGTTTGGAGTGAATACAGCTGCTGTTAGTGGTACACTTTTCAGAAGTGGTGAGGCATGTGGTGCTTGCTACCAAGTGATGTGCAACTACAGGCTTGATCCTAAGTGGTGCCTTCCGCGCCGCATTATGACAGTGACCGCCACAAATTTCTGTCCTCCAAACAACAATGGAGGGTGGTGTGATCCCCCTCACGATCACTTTGACATGTCCATGTCTGCTTTCTTTCGCATTGCACGACAGGGCAATGAAGGCATTGTTCCTGTATTGTATAAAAGGTAAAAACAATTAATGTCTAGAGCTTCAGTCATGTTGAACAATATTTTTCGTTAATTAAAAATAATGTGTTTTATTACTGCGTACTCTTAATGTGATGGTCACTCCATAAGTATAAATGTCTGTGAGGGTGTGGGAGGCAAGAGTCAGAGTTCAAATTTTCAAAAGGAAGCTTTACATATATATACACTTAGATTAGACTATAGTAGAATTATTATCTTTTTTTTTTTTAAATTGCTTTTATCGAAAGTGAAAGTTTCTATCTTTGAAGGGTCTTTTAAGCTTAATAGTCAACTAACATTCCCAATAATTTAGTTAAAAGTTAAAACACAATGAGCTGTACTCTTAACACTTTAGAGGAGAAAAATTCCTAATTAGAGTGCAATAAATATTAAGAAACCATAGCATTTGATTATAACCTCATTTGTATTGAAAGAATTTTTTTTTTTTTTTTTTTAACTAGAAAATAAACCTATTAAAAAATAAAGCATTAATTGTCATGTGTAGATAAAAAATGCCATTATGCAAAAATGATTGTAGGGAATATGATCTTCAATATTTCATTTAAAATTGAGAGAGGCTCTATTTCATGGTTGAGATTATATTTCATGAATCTAATAATGTATAAAGTATTCTTTCATTTAAAATATTAAATGACATAGCATTGACTATTTCTTTAAATCCGCAATAATATTTACTCTAGTTAAACCATATAAAAAAAATGGATACCTTCAAATTGTATATTTAAATATCTGTACTATTTAATCTACATTTTAGATTTGTATTTAAATACTTGTAACATTTAAATGAAATTATGAAATGAATGAAATTATATGTTTTACTTAAGTGTCATGATTAATACTCTGGCAAAAAATTACATTTTAAAAGCAAATTAAAATACAAATTGATCCTATAGTTTAAGGTCGATTGAAACAAATTAATCCATATAATTTTAAAAGTGACAAATGAAAATGTGAGGTTTTTAAAGTAATAAATTAAACACATAACATTTAAGTGAAATAACATTGAGTTTTAGGTTTAATATATGTTGAGAGTTTAATTTGTTTAATTTTTTTTAACAAAAATATCTCACAATTTAATTGGTTACTTCAAAGCTATTTGAAAAGTATTAGGTACATTTGGTGCAAAGGTTGAATAGTTGCTATAGGATTTAATTTCTTATTTTAAAAATTAGAATTTAATTTGCTACTTTACAAAAATAAGTGTTTTTCATACTCCTAATTTGTAGGGTCTAAAATGTAATTTTCTAAATATAAAATATATTGAATATGATAAACTAAATTTAGCAAATATAATAACCCCTTTAAACCACTTTAAGGAAGGAAACTAGTCTTCTACGACCAAACATTTTATTATAACTTGATAGCATATGCTCATATAAATATTCATCATTTATAGTCACACATATTAAAATTGAGGTACAAAAGTTATGTTCATAAACTTTCTCTTGTATCTAATATACCTAATTACGATGTGTAAATAATTGAAGGGTCTCATGCAAAAGGAGAGGCGGAGTTCGTTTCACCTTGAAGGGACAATCAAATTTCAACATGGTGATGATTTCTAATGTTGGCGGTAGTGGTGACGTGAAGGCTGTATGGATAACAGGTTCCAATTTAAGAAGTTGGGTTCCCATGCACAGGAATTGGGTTGCAAACTGGCAAAGTAGCATCGATCTTCGAGGCCAAAAACTTTCATTTAAGCTCAATTTGGTTGACGGAAAAACTCTTCAATTTTCCAATGTTGTTCCTTCGACATGGAAGTTTGGGCAGACATTTTCTTCCCAAAACCAGTTCTCTTAATTCGTTGCACCTTTGTGACACTAACATGTCCTAGAACAAATAGCTTTTTGATGGTTCAAGGACATCTTTTACATTATTTTAGTGAAATTGAGGACATGACATTTATGGACGTCATTGTACCATGCATAATTTGTTTAATAATTTTGCTTGTAATTCACTTATGTATAGCTCCGCAAAATCAGGAGCTAGTGATATTTGTAATTTCATTTTTCCCTAATTATAAGTTAAAGAGATAGAGTAATTAATTGATTGAATATCAATATGTTGGACAGGTTTTTGATATCTCTGCAATATCTCATTTGTTTTAGCTTCAATCTGATCCAAGGAGTAACCGAAATAAAAGGAATTTCATGAACTTTCATATAGATATCAATTTATTCTAGTTGAATGTTCTAATTCCCGACCAAATATCGGGATGTTTCAAGAATAGCGAAGGCAAACATATTATGGAATATTTCTTTAAAAAAAAAAAAAAAAAGACTTTTCATATGAATTATATTTTATAATTTTTTTATATAGCGCAACCAAAATTATAAATAGGAATAATTATTCCATTACAAAATCTTTTATTCTCAATAATAAGAATTACTATTCATATCATAATTTTTATTTGGTGTATGAAATGTGCCCTAAGAAATCTTTAGACTACAAAAAGGACAGAAAATTGAGGCTCACATTTATAACACGGGCATAATTTTCATTTATACGTTAAGAGCATTCACATCAGCTCTTCTAAATTTTTTGTCTATTTTACACGAAAAAACCTCACCTTTCTATTTTACACTATCACTTTTACAAAACACCCACATCAGTTTATCTATTTTACAAGATATTTCAATAAAATATTCATTCTACACCATTTTTTTTATTATTTTCCTCAACTACTTCACATATATGCGCGCCCTCTCTCTCTTTTCTGAACAGATCACCTCTCTCTCTCTCTCTCTCTCTCTCTTTTCTTCCTTCTTTCACCGGCCGATCCAGATTGTCTCAGTCCTTCTCTCTTTTCTTCCTTCTCTCACCGACCAATCCAGATCATCTCATTTCTTCTCTCTTTTCTTCCTTCTCTCACCGGCCGATCCAGATCGTTCCATGCTCCACGCTTCATCGGCCAACCCACGAGCTTTGGCGACCCAGAACCTTTCTTCACCAGCCGATCCATGCTCCACAAGCACCGATCCACGCTCCACGCTTCACTGGCCTACCCAAGAGCTCCGATCAAGCGAGACCCACGAGCTTCGGCGACCCAAATCCTTTCTTCACCTGCCGATCCACGCTCCACGCTTCACCAGCCGACCCACGAGCTTCGGCGACCCATATCGTTCCGATAAGCACCGATCTCTCTGTCCGTTTGGGTTTGTTTGTGTGTGGGTTTGTTTGGGTTAATTTTCAGTCGATTCTGGCCGTTTGGGTTTGTTTGTGTGTGGGTTTGTTTGGGTTTATTTTCAATTGATTCTGGCGCGCTGGATGTTGTATTGATTGGGGAAGAGAGGTAGGAGATGAGAGTCAGTTAGAGAGAAGGGAGAAAAAATTATTAAAAAATTAAATACACGAGCTATAGTGCCCGTGTAAATTTACACGGGTACTGTAGCTCATGGAAAAATATGACCGGTTTTACACATTTTTACACCCATTGATGTGGGTGTTTTTTTGCTCAAAATGTGTAAAATTTGCACTGTAGATATATTTTAGAAGAGTTTAGCTGATTTGATGTGAATGCTCTTCAATGTATTATTATTGTAGTGCAAGAAGGGTGAAAAAAAATAGCACACGTGACATTTGTAATCAATACATGTTAATTTGGGCCGGACTCTAGCCCTTGACACATAAAATAGCACACACATTTGGCAAAAATCCAATAATGATTCTTACAATTATACCGAACTCAGCATTCTCAAGATTCGTACAGATTTCTTGGCATGGTGAAAACCGTGAGTATATCCGATGAAAGTTTCGACTGTCACGCTCACAGACTAGCTAAGCTAAAGCCTTTTGTTGGTGCTGTAAATGAACAAAATTTTGAAATTGACATTTAGAAGTACACTTAAGCAACTCTTCAAATAAATCTATGCGCACACATTTTCTAATAAAATTATATGAATATGCCTAAGTCCTAATGCATTTAAAGCTAACAATGCGATATAGTTTCTTGGTTTGAAGGTAGAGAATATATTGAGTTATGGAACCATAACAAAAGTATGAAATAATTTACCGATATTAATGAGGAGGATGAAAACTAGAATGACATTGAGGAACTTGAGATTCCTAGCCATGTTTTCCTTACGCACTAATGCATAATTGGAATCAGTGGCGACTCCAGAAATTTTGTTCAGGGTGTTCCTATTCTACTTTGAAAAAATTTTGGATCATTTTTTTCTATTTCAGGTATTTCGAGAAATACCGGCCGAAATTCAAAATTTGGCCAGCATGAAGTTTGTGCTTTAAAAAAAAAAGTTCTTAAAACCAAAACAAATTTGCATTCTGTACACCGAAAAACCTCAAAAGGAAAAAAATGAAAAGAAAAGAAATGAAAAAAGTACCTATACAATAAACTATAAGTTCATTTGAAATATTAATAAAATTATTAATTATTGTTGTTTAGTTATTTCATTAATTTGTTTGTCTTTTATAAACTATAATTTATTGTATTGTTACTTCAAAAAAAAAAAAATTGTTGTAATGTTGTTTTATTAATTATTAAATTAATAATTGTTGTTTAGCGGCTTTAGCCTAACATAATTTAATTTGTTTGTCTTTTATAATGTATTGGTTAATTAAATTATTAATTATTGTGCATATTACACTAAAAGAGCCAACCATGTGCACATTACACATCCCATGGGCTGATGTGCACGTTACACTGCTTTAATTATTGTTTACCCGGCCCTATGTGTTCATCCACCCACCCTTTACCCCACTCAACAGACAAGCCAGTTAAGCCTCAAAAAAATTTTCCCAATCACAAGAGCTAGCTGCCAATCAGAAAATTTCACAATCACAAATCACAATACACATTACACTAAAAGACAATTAGTAAATTAATATCTCCCCAACACAAACACACACCAACAACAACACCCACCAACACCAACGGATAAGATATTAAGATAAACCCAAATTTAAAAAGTCAAAAAACAGCCAAATATTAATAAAGATAAAGTTAAAACCTTCAATAGTTCAGTGGCCCAATCAGAATCAGATAAAGACAAAGTATTAAAATTAGACTTAAAGAACGAAGAGAGAGAGAGACTCATAATTTTCATTTCAGTGATTCAGATATAGAGAGAGAGTCAGGGACTAAAAGAGAGAGAAGTTAGTTTAGTAAAATGAAATACCGTGAGGGAGGCGACAAGCGATCTCCAACGAGGCCAGTGGCAAGCGACGAGCAATCTCTGATAAGGCCAGTGGCAAGCGACGAGCAATCTCCGATGAAGGCAGTGGCGAGCAATGAGCGACGACGAGGAGGGGCGAGTGAGCCGAGCGACGACGACGATCTGGACTGGACCGATCTCCGACGACGAGCAAGCTGCGAGCAACGTGACTAATCCGATCTCTGTGACTCCGTCTGTTGGCAGTTGGTTGGAGCTTGAGGCGTTGCTTGCTTTTTCTTTATTCTTTAGGTTTGCTTTAGGCCTTTAGGGATTTTTGATTTAGAAGTGATATTTGATTTGATTTGCTCTATAGCTCTGTATTGGTTTTTTTTTTTTTTTTTTTTTTTGAGAATCCGTGGGTTTGCTACATTGTAATCTGTTGGGCTTGCTGAGTTGCCGTGGGCTTGCCGAGTTGCCATGGGCTTGGCTCTGTTATGATTTTTTTTTTTTCCAGATTTTAGTTCAAAAATTTTTTTTTTTGGGCTTTCTTCTTTTTTTTTTTTTTTTCTTCTTGAAAGTAGAACAAATAAATTTTTTTTTTTTAATTTGAGGGTGTTCCTAAATTTGTGTCTGAGGCTGTTCCTAATACAGAGCAAATATAAAAAAATTTTGTAAAAAAATTTTTTTTTTCAAGTTTTTTTTTTTCAGGTCAGGGTGTTCCTGGGAACACCCTGAGTTGTACGTGGCGTCGCCACTAATTGGAATGACCTTTAATTTGATTACATTGTTAGACTTATAGTACAAGTTGTTTTCTTTCGTGCAGGAGTGCATTACAAATAGTCAGTATAAAGTGATGAGGAGAAAAATCACCCTCGTCCAAAAGAAGAGAAAGCCAGCTTCGTCCATCAAGCCAACATCATCCATGTGACGAACAACTACAATATACATTAAATGAGTTCCCCATAAATGACATGCGTAATGGTTAACACACCAAATAGGAAAAAGCATAACCAACGGACGAATTAAATGCTATTCAATGCAAGATGTAACATACGGAAATCAATGACGGATGAAACCATAAAAGACATTTAATGCCTAAAATAGCTAAGGAGTAACGTAGGAGCACCAACGGACGAATAGCTGTAGACAAACAATAAAAGCTAGCTATTAATGCCAATGACTCTAATGAGTCAGATAATAACCTAGGGTCGTCATTCTCATTAATGACGACCAAAGCAAGTGTTACACATTTATTGCACGCATTGATGACGAAACGTAACGAACAAAGCAACGGTAACAAGTGAGCTGTGCACTTCAGAGCCTTCATTGATAACGTACTAGTTGTTGCTCATAAATGTTGAGATTCATTATCCATTAAGGCAGGAAACAACTATAAAAGAGAAGAACAGCGGAACCCAAAGGTACACACACAACTCTCACCCTAGAAACTATTCCCAAATTGAATTCTTTTGCAATGTACTTTAATTGAATCCCATTCTAACTTAATCATCAGAAGGTGTTTGGCAAAACACCACAGCAGTGTACTTCTTTTTCTCCATCTCATATCTTATTGCAGGTTCGTCTCTAGACGAATCTAACAGCTTTATCCTTCTATATTGACAGCTAAAGAAGAACAGCACTAACAGGTTCGTCTCTGGACAAAGCCATCGCCTTCATCCATCTGTATCAACAAGGAGTTCATACTAACGATTTTTCGCATCATCATAAGTATAAACAATCATGAAGTCAAATGGAATTCAATTGATATAAGATTTGGCCCTCCAATGTCATTTTATTATAAATGAGTTTAGCAACTCTGAAGGGTTTTTATTTTATTTTATTGAAAATACAACTAATCCTTTTAATAAATGGATTATTTTCTAAGGTTTTAGTGGCTTGAGATGAGATCAAATGGTATAATAAAACTCTAGCTTTGACAGGCCTAAAGTTACCCTTAATTATATTAAGTACCACTATAAAAATATATAATTGCATTCTAGGTTTTATTAATTAAATTAAATCCCAAGACTTTACTATATAATCAATCAAGCCCTCTATGAAAACACTCATAGTGAAGTAGAGTCATAAAATAACTGTCATTTTGTAAATTATTATGTTTATTTCCTTGAGTCCCCCAATTTAATCTTTTAGTTATTCTTATATTTTTAGAATTCAAATTTCATTAAATATAATTTTTTTTTTACTCTTTTCTAAAGTGGTCAGGTCCAACACTTTGAATAACCAATTCTCATTGAACTTATCCATGATTTTAAAACCTGGACCGTTTAATGAATCGAGAAAAGAAGAGGTTCAAGGTTTTTGAAATCAGACCGAGGTTTAATCGAGGTCAAACTGTGATGTGTCATTTATTTATTAATTTTTCATTCTTGACCAACAACATGTGCATGGCCCAATGGTTTGCATGCTGGAGATGTTATTTCACTTGCTGAGAGCAGGTTCGAGTCTTGCCAGCAGCATATTTTCATCAATTTTTACCAAAATAATGACATGGATGAACTAGGTCCTAGGCTATCTGGTCACCCATCGCAAAATTGAGGTCAACCCGATCAGGTTAGGGTAATCAACAATCTGCAGCCTCCTCGAAACCCCAAAGAAGTCCAGAGGTTGACAAGAATGACTGCTGCCTTGAATCAATTCATCTCTCGATCAGCGGACAGGTGCCAGCCTTTCTTCCAACTATTGCATAAGTGGAAGGGATTTGAATGGACGGAAGAATGCTCCTCGGCCTTCCAACAGTTGAAGGAATATCTTTCTCGATCACCTGTTATGTCCAAGCCCGAGAAGGAGGAAGTCCTATTTGCTTACATCGCCACAGCCTCGCATGCAGTGAGTCTGGTACTGATCTAGGTCGATGATGGAATACAAAGGCCAGTTTATTATGTGAGAAAATCACTACATGAGGCAGAGATTCGCTATTTACCATTAGAGAAAGCTATTCTGGTAATGGTGCACGCTACACGGAAGCTCCCTCATTACTCCCAAACTCACACCATAGTGGTCCTTACCCAGCTTCCCCTTCAATCACTACTTCAAAGGGCTGACTACACGGGGCAGATTGCAAAATGAAGAATGATCTTGGGAGCTTTCAATATCAAATATATGCCCTACACTTCCATTAAGGGCCAAGTCTTTGCGGACTTAGTGGCCGAGTTTACTGAGTCTCCAATAGGAGAGGACAGGGAAGAACAAGGCATGGATGGAAAGTCAGTTGGCATAATCTCCCTGCAGGGGCCTTCATCTTGGAAGATGTATGTTGATGGCACAGCAAATCAAAGGGGATCTAGAGTAGGGCTAGTTGTGACATCCTCCGAAGAGATCATTATCATGAAATCATTAAGATTGGGCTTCTCGGCCACGAACAATGAGACCGAATATGAGGCTTTATTGGTAGGAATGGCCATGGTTCGAAAAATGGGAGGAAGGATAGTGGAGATCTTCTTCGATTCGAGTTAGTTGTAAGCCATATAAAGGGAGAATTAGAGGCTAGAGACACGAGAATGCAGGACTATTTGAGTCAAGTTAGGCGTTTGTAGTTAGGATTTGAATCCTTCTCCTTACAACAAATCCCAAGGAACAGAAACACGCATGCTGATTCCCTCGCCACCCTTGCAACCTCCTCGGCGTAGTGTTTATCTCAGGTAATCCTGATTGAAGACCTGTATAAGCCTACCAAGGTCAAAGAGCATAGGATCCCTATTCACCAAATTAGGGTGGGGCCTAGTTGGATGGACCCCATTGTGTTGTTTCTCAAGGATGACATCTTGCCCGAGGAGAAAGGGGAAGTTGATAAAGTACGGAGAAAGGCTCTTCGGTTCTGATTGTTTGAGGATCAAAAGCTGAACAAGCGTTCCTTTTCTGAGCTCTATTTGCTATGCATCCATCTTGAAGTGATGGAACTACTCTTAGAAGAGTTACATGAGGGGATTTGTAAGAGTCATACAGGGGGCAGGTCTCTATCCCATAAGGCCCTTACTCAGGGATATTGGTAGCCCAATATGCAAAGAGAAACACAAGAATACATGAAGAAGTGTGACCAATGTCAGAGATTTGCTCCCAACATTCATCAACCAGGGGGCGTTCTTAATTCTTTGTCTAGTCCCTAGCCTTTCGCTTAGTGGGGCTTGGACATTGTAGGGCCCTTCCCCATAGTAGTAGGATAGAAGGTGGCTTTTGGTTGGTACTGATTACTTTACCAAGTGGGTTGAGGCTAAGCCATTAGCGAACATTAGGGAAGTAGATGCCAAAAGGTTTGTGTGGAAAAACATTGTCATTCAGTTTGGGATTTCTCATACACTTATCTTAGACAACAGACTTCAATTTGATAGCAAAGCTTTCATAAGATATTGCTGTGAATTAGGTATCACGAATAGGTATTCCACTCCGGCTTATCCCTAGAGAAATGGGTAAGCTAAGGTTGTCAATAAGGTCATAGTGAATGGACTCAAGAAGAGGTTAGATAATGCAAAGGGCAAGTGGGTGGATGAGCTTCCACATGTCCTCTGGACGTATCAGACTACCTCTTGTAGGTCAACGAGGGAGACACCATTTTCAATGACTTACAGGGCTAAGACTGTGATTCCTCTGTCTGGCTCCTCAGACCGCATACCTTGGGTAAATTAATACTCTCTATTACTTGTTTGAATATTAAACAGAATCTTAGTCATGCCTAGCTCCTTAGACCACATGCCTTGGGTAAATAAATATTCCTAATTACTTGTGTGAATACTAAACAGAACCTTGGTTATGTCTGGTTCCTTGGACCCATGCCTTGGGAGAATTAACACCTAGCAATTTCACCAAGGATGGGACTTCAGCCTATGCATCATCACAAGAAAATAGGGACTCACCCTGGGTCTTGGTTAAAGGGTCCTAAGGGTATATTCGTAAGGCACTCTTGAAAGGAGAGACCTCGGACACCCTCTTTTCTTACTAAGTGTTTTGTTTCTCTTTAAAGACTTAGACCCCTCTGTTGATTACACAGTTTTCAGTACCAGCACATGGTCATTTTTTCTCACCATTCACATAGGTTTAATTTATTTAAGCTAACAACATATTATTACTACTCGCTTTTGTTAAAGTGTAGGTGTTCACCCTTAGAAGCACCTTCAATCTAAAAGTCCCCGCAAAGGGAAAAACAATGATTACAACCAACTAGGGACAAACATTGCAAGAAAAACAACGGTCCACATAGGCAAAAAGTAGTATCTTTTCATTTAACAAAAGGAAAAGTACATCATGGACTGGGGCGAATTGCCCTAACCAAAGAAAAAAGTACAAAGAAAGAAAGAAAAATCCTAAGCTAAAAGTACAAAGAAAGAAAGAAAAATCCTAAGCTAAGACTTCGTTGGGGGACGGTCTTCTTTGCTGACCAGCGGAGGAACGGGAGGATCAGCGGCCTTTTTCTCTTGGGCCACAGCCTGAGGCTTGGTCGGCTCGAACTCCTTCGCCTTGAGAGCGGCTTCCTTACCTTTGCCTTTGCCCTATGGCTAGGCTCTGCTCTGGCTAGTCTCCTTACCTTTGGCCACCTCCACCCCCCTACCTTGGTCACCAGCCTTGCCAGGCTCTTTGGTGGCCTCGGGAGGGGAAAAAAAGGGCCTAGGTGGGAGAAGGCTACTCAGCCATAGTTAGAGCAGGGACGGCTTCCTCGAGAGCTACCTTAGGTACTTTTCAGAGGTCCTCGGGATAATAGACATTCTCAGCTATCCTCCACTTTGAGTTCGCAGGAGCTCCAGCCACATTTAAAGCCTCAATCCAAACCTCGAGGCAATATTCCCTATAGACCCCAGCCAACTCTTCAGTCAACCGAGCCTTGGTTTCCTGCACTCTGAAGTAATAAAACTTTTGCCCTGTAGTCTACTCTAGGGCTCCAAGGTACCACCGTGCCATCTAACTCCAACTGAGGGTTCTAAGTTGGGTGGCGCACGTTAATAGAATGCTCGACCTCTTTACTTTCAACTGAGGAGGCCTTCCCTTGGCCCTTAGCTGCCTTCTGTTGCTTGGACTCCTTTTGGGGGACCACCTTCCCCTCCTCAGGTACCTCCTTCTCCTTCCTTTTTTTCTTCAAGTTGGCTAGCGCGAAGGGGTTAACTGCCAGAGGAGGAGAGGGGGAGAGTAAGAAGGGACTGGGACCCTGGGGTGTCCTTGAATGCCAACCCCTTAGCTCTTTCTGTAGGGAGCTCATGCAAGCTCTTATTCCTGTTCAGAGCCATCTCATCTTCTTCTTCCTCGGAGTTGTTGTCTACGCGTACGATGATGAAACCAGAGGTGCGGACACTTGAAAGCCTATCGGGCTCGTCTTCTAAGTCTGGGATCTGAATCACAGGCTCTTCTTGCCCCTCTCCCTCTTCCTCGAGAGGAAACTAGTCTATCTCCGCCTTGAGTGGCAGCCGCGATGAAGTTGTCTCTTTCCTTAAGACTGTAGCTTCGCAAGGAGAGCGACGAGAGGGCAACTCAACTGGCACAATGTCTTATCGGGCTAAAAAACTTGGCAACGAGACGTCTATTCTAGCTAGCTGAAGATCGCCTGCCCTGATTGCGTGACCCATGTCTTGGAACTTGTTGGACAAAGGCTGGAAGTCAAGGATGATATGGATGGCTCTTAACTATCTGTCCTTGCTCATAAACACCTCGGACCTTAAAACTTTGTTGAGGTCTGCGACGTTGACGAATTTGATGTTGGGGGTCACGTATTAAGGAACTAGTGCCTAGGTTAAAAGACTAAATCTAAGGTACCCCACCTAGCTCTTCCTCCCGGGTTGGGCAGTGAAGACCGTCGTGCCATTCACCAGAGGCGATTAGGTAGTCATTCTTCATGCCCTTGTTGGACTTAGGAAGACATGAGACAAGCTTAACCATTGAATACCTAGACTTAATGTAATAGCCCAAGTCTGCCAACAGATAGCACTCGTACATCCAAACGACATCGTGCTAGGTGAGGTTTAACCCCATTTGCTCATTAAGAGTGTCTACGCTACCCAAGACTTTAAATAGGTTGGGTGCACACTGGTGAAGGTAAATCCTATGGGCTATCAAGAAGTCCCTAGTCACCCTCCCCACGAGTAGCCTTATCCCCCCTTCTATAAATGCAATCATGGAAATGACGACTTCCCATTCCCCTCTGCGGGTAAGCCACTCACCAAGAGCGTAGTACTGCAAGGAAACGACTTGGGGAATGTGGTATAAGGCTCTAAACTCCCCCATACCAGTGAGGGAATCTACTAAATGAGCGAACCTACCCATCTAGGGGAACTAAGGAGAAAAGAGAGTAACTTATGTAAAGGCAGGAATAGAAAACAGACTGGCTGAAGAGAAAGTAACCTAAGAACAAAGAAACTTACGAGAATAAAAACAAGGGTCACTTCAGAAGCTTCTTGAGAGTTTGGAGATTTTGGAAGTCTTGAGAGTTTGGAATTTAGGAAGTCTTAAGAGTTCGAAGATTGGTAAAGTGAGAGAAATGAATCCCCCGGGCGCCTTTTATAAGAGGCAAAATTAGGTGGGAGTTATCCTGCCCAAAATTTGAAAAGAAATGCCAGCTGTAGGATCTCCATCTCACCATAGGACGTGGAAACAAGGCGCCGCCTAAAGCATTTAATGAGACGTTGCAGACTCCAAAGCACGAGAACAGTTGCAGGGCACGTGAAGACAACAGAAACACTCCGTGAGATAAGTAAACAAAAAGACTAGCACGAGATTAATGGGACCAAGTTGAGAAGCTTACCAGGGCTAAGTCCCTTTTCAGGGACATAAAGAAATCTTGCTACCTCATGTTCTTCAAGACGTCCATATCCTTGGGCAGCAAGAGAGGCCACTCTAGAGCCTTGGCCACGTGATGGGCGTGACCTTTCTGGAACTCCCTGATGGAGGAGCTCCAGGGTACCACTGTGCGATCCAACTCTAACCAGGGGTTTTAAGTTGGGTGGCACACGACAGTAGAGTGCTCAGCCTCCTTACTCTCAACTGAGGAGGCTTTCCCTTCACCCTTGGCTGTCTTCTGTTGCTTGGACTCCTTTTGGGGGACCACCTTCCCTTCCTCGGGCATTTCTTTCTCCTTCCTTTTCTTCTTCAAGTTGGCCAGCGCAAATGGGTTAACTGCCGGAGGAGGAAAAGGGGGAGGGGGGGGAGAGCAGGAAGGGACTGGGACCTTAGGGTGTCCTTAGATGCCAGCCCCTTAACCCTTTCTGCAAGGAGCTCATGCAAGCTCTTCTTCTTGTTCAGGGCCATCTTATCTTCTTCTTCCTAGGAGTTGTTGTCTACGTGTGCAATGACGAGACCAAAGGTGCGGACACTTGAAAGCCTATCGGGCTCGTCTTTTGAGTCTGAAACTTGAATCACAGGCTCTTCTTACCCCTCTCCCTCTTCCTCAAGAAGAAATTGGTCTATCTCCACCTCGAGAGACAGCCGCGATGAAGCTGTCTCTTCCCTTAAGACTGCAGCTTCGCGAGGAGAGCGACGGGAGAGCAACTCAACTGGCACAATGTCTTCTTAGGCTAAAAATCCTGGCAATAAGTCATCTAGTCTAGCTAGCCAAGGATTGCTTGCCCTGAATGCATGGCGCACATCCTGGAACTTGTTAGACAAAGGCTAGAAGTCGAGGATGAGGTGGATGGCTCTTAATTGTTTGTCCTCGCTCACAAACACCTCGGACATTAGAACTTTGTTGAGGTCTGCGACGTTGACAAATTTGATGTTGGGGGCCACGTATCTTTTATCTGCAAAGATAGCCAGGAAACAAAACCACAGTCAAAACAATGAAGCCCTCCATAAAAAAGAAATGAAATACTAATGAAAAGGAGAGAGCAGCAAAGCTAAGAAACTAGTGCCCAGGTTAAAAGACTAAATCTAGGGTACCCCACCTGGCTCTCCTTCTTGGGTTAGGTAGTGAAGACCGTCGTGTCATTCACTAGAGGTGATCAGGTAGTCATCCTTCATGCCCTTGTTGGACTTGGGAAAACAGAGACGAGTCTAACCACTAAAGACCTAGACTTAAGGTAATAGCTTGAGTTTGCTAGCAGATGGCACTCGTACATCCAAACGACGTCGTGCTAGGTGAGGTTTAACCTTATTTGCTCATTAAGAGTGTCTATGCTACCTAAGACTCTAAATAGGTTAGGCGCACACTGGTGCAAGCAGATCTTATGAGCTATCAAGAAGTCCTTAGTCACCTTCCCCATGGGTAGCCTTATCCCCCCTTTTATGAAGGCAATCATGGAAATGACAACCTTTTATTCCCCTTTGTGGGTAAGCCACTTACCAAGAGGGTAGTACTGTAAGGAAACGCCCTAGGAATGTGGTACAAGGCTCTAAACCCCTCCATACCAGCGGGGGAATCTACTAAATGAGTAAACCTACCCATCTAGGTAAACTAAGGAGAAAAAAGAGTAACTTATGTGAAGGCAGGAATAGAAAACAGATTGGCCGAGGAGAAAGTAACCTAAGAACAAAGAAACTTATGAGAATAAAGACAAGGGTCACTTCAGAAGCTTTTTAAGAGTTTGGAGATTTAGGACGTCTTGAGTGTTTGGGATTTAGGAAATCTTGAGAGTTCAAAGATTGGTAAAGTGAGAGAAATGAATCCCCCGAGCGCCTTTTATAAGAGGCAGAATTGAGTAGGAGTTATCCCGCCCAAAATTTGAGGAGAAATGCCAGCCGTAGGATCTCTATCTCATCATAGGATGTGGGGAACAAAGCGCTGCCTGGAGCATTTAATGAGACATTGCAGACTCTGAAGTGCGAGAATGGTTGCGGGGCACACGAAGTGACGCTTTTCACGTGTGGAAATCAAAGAAATGTGTAGAATTAATATTCCAAAGTCAAAACTTTTTCTTCTCGGATAAGAGGAAAAAACTGGAGTTTTGAGGGGCTATTGTGGAGCACAAGAATTTAAATAAGGTACTTATGCCACGTGTCGTATCCATGGCTGAGAAGTCCATTATCGTGCTAAGGAGGTCACACGCTTAGACGATAAAGCCACGTCAGTGGCTCGTTACCAGAGGAGGTCATGTTGTAGAGAAAGAGTTTCGGGGAAAGGGTTAGCCCTGACATGACTGAAGGGATGGTGGCTACCACCACATTTAATGCATCCCACCAAACTTCTTAGCTGCATTTATGTGAAGAAGACTTCTAAACAGTACTGCCTTGGCTGTCTCAACTCATAAGGGATTTGGGAAGGTGTTTGATGAGACAAACACTCAAGTAATGGCCTGGACGATCAACAAATGAAGGGTCAAGATCATCTAAAGGGAGCTATATAATGTAAGAGATCCTCTAGGAAGAAAGGATCAGAAAATCTGTAGAGAACACACTATAGCAACAAGAACTGAAATTTTATCTAAGTCCAAAAGAATTATATACAAGAATATTCTCTTCAGACTTCATCAAGGAAGGATTTCCTTGCTTTAAACTTGTCTTCTTTGCTTTCTTAACATCTTTGACCCATTATGCACGTGGTTTGATCCATTGAGGCCTAGGTTTTAAGCCCACTCTCTACAAATTTATTGTGTTAAGCTCTTTGGGCCTGAATCCTTCTATCCTTTGAGCTCAAGAACCAAAATCATGCCCTTACAATTAGCTACCTCTCTTTACATTTTCTAATTTTTTTTTGTTTTTATTTTTGAGTTTATATCAACTTGGATTTATATTTGATTGAATTGAAGATGTATAAAAAAAAAAAAAAAATTGAGAGAAAAAAAAAAAAAAGAAGAGAGATATGTTTTTTTTTTTTTTTTTTTTAAACTAAAGTGATTTTTTTTTTTTTTAAATATAAGAATTTTTATTTTTTTTGAAAATTGATATATGAACAGTATATCAATTAAAAAAGAAAGGAGCTTACCGAAGAGGGCCCTACACCCTAAACCCTTTTCAACACAAGGCAAAAATCCTACCCTAAACTAAAACCCTCCTCAATCCAAGGCAAACTGTTAAATCCCCACACACAAATTCTGCAAAAGTTTGTTTCATTCCAAGACATCAAAAATGATGTTCGCAATCCTGAACAGGTCCCGAGACCTCACAGCTAATGCAATCCTAATAGTAAGATCTTACAGCACGGGAAAGCATGGTACCACTACCGCTAGCAGAAAAAACCTCTTCTCAAGAATTAGTCCTATGGGGGACCCTTCCTTCAGTGTAGTCCCAGTTCTTGATCAGTGGGTGCAAGAAGGAAACAAAGTCAAGAACCTTGAGCTCCAGCGCATTGTCCGCGACCTCCGAGCTCGCAGGCGCTACAACCAAGCTCTCGAGGTCAGTTTATTTTCTGGGTAATGCTCTGTTTGGTTGCTGGATAAATTATTATTATTATTTTACATGTAGCTTGAGGATTTTGTTGTAGCTGCTTTGGAAATGCTGAACAAAAGGAAAGATACTCTGGGTTTATTTGGAAATGCTGGTTTGGTTTTGATTGAATGACGGAAAATTTGCTTCAATAATGGTAAAGAGTTGTATTGCTCACAGTTGAGAAGGTTCTCTGTTTGGTTGTTGAGAAATGGTGGAAAAAGAGCTAAACAAAGAAAGAATGGGTTTGGTGTATTATTTGGGTTTTGGGTCTTTAGGCAAATGAGTAACTCATCATCAAAAGGGCTAGGCCAGATTAAGAGGACCTTTTGTTTTCCCTGATTGCAAAAGATGAAATTTATAAGAGGGTTGAAATTTATATAATCTCTTTTGCTAAGATCTTCTAAGCAATTTGTGGTGGGTGATGGGTTTTTGAGTTGCCAGAAAAAAAATATATATATATATATATATCTGTGTGTGTGTGTGTTTTTGAGATCTTGTTCTGATAATTTGTGCTTGACATTTAGAGAAGCAAGTGTTCATGAGCTTGTACAAAGGCAGAAATAAATCCTATATTAGTGGCTTAGACACCATTGGTGTCTATTTTTGGTTCTGAAGTTATTTTGATGATTCAGGGAATTGTGTTGAAACTTAAAAGTGCATGTTAATTGGCATATCAGAATTTTGGTGCGTTTTGAAATGAAATTATGATAAGAAATGAAACTTATCTTTTCTAGGGTTCTAGGGTTCATTATGGCAAAGTGAATTTCTTTTGTTTGGGTTTGTAGCTTTCTGATCCCCATTCAAGTCTGGCTTAACTACAAAACCCCAAAAATGTTTTCCTACAAGAGGAAGTATCCAATTAAGAATCATTGTATATGCATTGCAAGTGGGGAATTTGCAGAAGTATTAGAGGACAGTTTAACACGATTTTTATTGGTAACTTAGAGATGCTAGCAACATGTAAACCCACAATCTCACACTTAAAATCAGAGTAAATAAGATGAGGAATATTAGTGTGGAAAAAGGAATGGATTGATGTGCATATTTTTGACTGACTTGTTTCAAGCTGGTAGATGCATTTGTTTACTCTTGGTGCAATATATATTTTTAAGTATCCATATGATGTCAGTTTGAAGGTTGGTTTTTTGGACCCACACAGAAATCCTTCTCCATTTACTGAATCTCTAATTTGAACCATATTTTGCTTGACATGGATCTTCTAGCATTGTTTAGTTGACTGAAATCTTCTCGACACTGCAAATACTGAAAGTAGTGTGTCCATAATCCCTGAAAATCTGATCCTACAGATAGTGGGACTGGGAGGTGTTGTGGATTAGTAACTTTACATTTTGGATTTGTAAACTTCTTTTACTCTCAGACCTGTATGTGAATTTCCAACTAAGAATTGTTTTCCTCATCAAATTCTCCCTATTTCCTACCTTTTCCATTGCTGACCATGTCATGGGCTCTTCTGGAGTTGTTTGATCCAGGAAGGGATGGGGTACTCTGATTGTGAATTTTCCAGCATCTCTATAATAAGCTAGAATATCAAGAAGAGCATACCTGCTCATTTTAGAGCACAAACAATTTCTTGAGTTCTCTTTCACGTGCAGGAATGTATAACAGAAGGAATGGTGTTTAGCATTGGCATCAAGCTATATTTTTATGGCCCCTTGCTAGGCACCAAGAGGGCAGATTAAAAAAGAAAAAGTTGTACAATTAGATCCTTGTGTGTGTGTGTGTGTGTGTGTGTGTGTGTATTGACATTCTTAATGCTTTTTTACATAGGTTGATTATTCTGTCTAGTGGTAGTAACTTCATCTCAGAATAAGATACTAGCAATGCCAGTTGGCACATTTGGGGGATAACCTCCATAAATATTAAAAACAACAGTATATTATACGTCTATCTTAAGTGATTACATTTTTTTTTTTTTTTTTTTTTTTAATTTGCAAAATCTACTATAAAGAGTTATTGAGAAATAAATTATTATTGCTGGCATTCCATGGCTTCCTGAAAGGAGCAAAATTTCCAGATTTGAGTGAATTTGTGAGAGTGGAGGTAAAATTAATCTTCCAGCAAATGTTAACTGTTATTCAATAATATATTCAACATTTATGATGCTAGTAACCTTTAAAAATGAGTTTTTGAAAGATTTTTCTGCTTCTGGCTTAAGGCTTGGTGCATCTTACGTCTGCGTTTGAGGATGATTTCTCGCTCGTACATGCATCCATAACCACCCCCACCCTCACCCCCCAAAAAGAAGAAGGAAAACACCAGCAATACACACACAGTATATATATAGTGTCTTCTCCTGTATTTCTACCTAAACTCTTTTATTAGATTTATATCATGCTTCTCTCCTTACTCTTCCTTTTTCTTTTTTCTGATTAATTTTCAAACTTTGGAATGTCTAGGAGATCTGTGGTTTCTTGTTTGTCACTGTAGTTGAAGTCACCATGTTAATCCTCTGCTGTAGGTTTCAGAGTGGGTGAGTAGCAAGGGACTCTGCTCATTCTCACCAGGTGATCGGGCTGTGCAGTTAGACCTGATTGGTAGAGTTCGTGGGCTGGATTCCGCAGAAAACTACTTTAATAACTTGAGTGATCAAGACAAAATTGACAAAATTTATGGTGCTCTTTTAAATTGTTATGTCAGGGAAGGCAATGTTGACAAGTCCCTTTCTCACTTGCAGAAGATGAAAGACGTAGGTTTTACTTTCAGTCCCCTCGTCTACAATGATATCATGTGCCTATATACAAACACTGGCCAGATTGAGAAAGTCCCTGATGTCTTATCAGAAATGAAGGAGAATGGTGTCTCCCCTGACCATTTTAGCTACAAAATTTGCATAAATTCATATGGTGCAAGATCTGATCTTAAAAGCATGGAGAAACTTTTAGAAGAAATGGAGAGCATGCCCCACATCTCTATGGACTGGACCACTTATTCAATGGTGGCCAACTATTGCATCAAAGCAAGTATGCGTGAGAAAGCACTGATTTACCTGAAGAAATGTGAGGAAAAGGTAAATAAAGATGCACTTGGCTACAATAATCTGATTTCACTCCATGCAAGTCTTGGAAATAAAGATGAGATGATGAGGTTGTGGGGACTTGAAAAATCCAATTGTAAGAAGCAAATCAACAGGGATTATATAACCATGCTGGGTTCTCTAGTGAAGCTTGGGGAGTTCGAAGAAACTGAAAAGTTGCTTGAGGAGTGGGAGTCATCCTGCCACTATTATGATTTCCGCGTGCCAAACATTCTCCTTATTGGGTATTGTCAGAAGGGACTGATTGAAAAAGCTGAAACTATACTTCAAGATAAAGTCAATAAAGGGAAGACTCCAACCCCAAATAGTTGGGCAATTCTTGCAGCAGGCTATGTGAATAAGCAGAATATGGAGAAGGCTTTTGAATGCATGAAGGAAGCTTTGGCCGTACGGGCAGAAAATAAAGGGTGGCGGCCTAAAGCTACACTGATTTCAAGCATATTGAATTGGCTTGGTGATAATGGAGGCATTGAAGAAGTTGAAGCTTTTCTGGGCTCTTTGAAGACTACTGTTCCATTGGACAGTGAAATGTACCATGTTTTGTTCAAGGCGTATATCAGGGGTGGGAAAGAAGTGGATGGGCTTTTAGAGAGCATGAAAGCTGACAAAATAGATCAAAATGAGGAAACACAGAGTATTCTAAACTCAAGACAGGAAAAACCTAAAATGGTGCATGGCTTTTGATGGATGCTTTTGCTTGATTATGGCATATTGATATGCAATTATAGTGCACACTTCAAAATACTTTTAACTATTGTGATCAGTTGTAAGATTCAGCGAGCAGTTGGAACTACTAGTATTTGTGAAAATTAAGTTTTTGAATGCCAAACTCAAAATATGAAACAATATGCCACTCATGTCAAAAACTTTATTCTGATTATTGATGTTCTCTTTTCCTTTGTTTCCCTACGATTTTATATAATAAATGCTTACAGATGACACTCGAAATATTTGTTCTAAAATTTGCCTAGTCTAGGATTTGATTTGCAATATGCAAAATGCCTTGTGCGTTCAAGCGGTTTTGTTTCAGTCTATTAATGTTGAGGGCATATATATGAATCAGAACAATTGGTCGAAATGATATCTCATGAGTGGACATTAGTTTAAAAGGTAAATTACATTAGCCTCTATTGAAAACCTCCTCCTCATAAGAAAGTAGAAACTGACACTTAAACCCTTGAGGTTTTTATTATTATTATTTTTTAAATTCTTTATTTTCTTATTTTGAGGTTATTCTAGATGAACATATAATTTGAAAAATATGTATTTGATTTTGGGCTCCATTTATAATAGCATATAAATGGTCGTAGACTTGTAGTATCAAAACCGGAAGAGGTACAGTGTCATTTCTGAAAATAGGAGGGGGCTTTTGACATCAAAATGATTTAATTAAATTTTTCATAAATTTTATTCATTCAATGTGATTTGTTAGATGACAAGTGTTAATCTGTGAAGAGGGAAAAATCCGCGTGTATGTATGACGGACTGTCTTCCTGACGGGCCTGTGTCATGACGGGCCATATCTTGTGGGCCGAGTTTAGGTGGGCCAGTTGAGTTGGAAAGCTTATAAATGGAACCTCTGCACCAATAAGATCCTATATGATATGCTCATTAATGAGTTCTCTCCACAAAGAAAAACCTTGTCCATCAAGTTTAGGATTCTATAAAGAAGAGTCCTATAAGGAAACGATTCCGCAATTTACACATATAAGGATTCATATATGGAAAAGACTTCTACTCCAAGAAAGAGAGTTCAACCCTCTACTACTATAAAAGCCTCGATACCCTCACAAATCAAGGTACGCATAATTTACCCTCTCTAGCACTCTAGAGTAGTGAGAATAGTTCTAACTTGACCTTCGGAGGGTATTCGGCCGGCACCACACCGGTGCTCTTCGCAAGGTTTTCTCCTCTTTTTGTTTTGTAGGTTTATATTCGAGCGCGCGGGAATTGTGCAATTCACTGGTGAGAATCTTGACTTCATCAATCTGCATGGTTCACAAAATATTGACTCTTCTTCTTTATCATCTATTACACAATAATTTCTAGTTTTCCACCAGCAAAAATCCTAATTTTTAGTCCGAAAATCTTTTCACAAAAGAATTCATTTGTTTTCATGGTTTATTGGTTTTGTAATAAATATAGGATCATGTCACCTATCCAATTATCTCCCCATTAGGTAGAAAATTATTTGTCCAAGCATTTATTAGTTAAGGAAAAACCGATCTAATTTAGAGTTATTGGTGTATGATGGTCGATCATAGAAGAAAACAATTCCAATTGAATATAATAGGCATCAATCAAAAATTTTCTCTCACAAAATAAGTTGCTTCATTAGTGGTTTTTAATATATATATATATATATATATAATGTAGAGCCACAATTTTTAGCCCAGGCCCAAAAAGGATTTGGACACTGATTTGCTAGGCCCAACACAATAAATTTGTAGAGAGTGGGCTAAAGAGCTAGGTTTTAGTGATTCACAATAACGGCTAGTAAATATTTCAAAGATGAACGAGTATGAACTACACGTAAAGCTTCTAAAAAAAAATTGTCTGAGGAGACAGATTATGAATTAATATGATAGTTCTGAAAGCCAGTACAGCTATTGGTGCTACCGTAATTCCTCCTCTTTCCCTCTCTTTTTGTTTTTTTTTTCTTTTTCTCCCTTTTTGGTGGTAGATCTTTTTACATTATATAGTTCTTTTCAGGACATCTTGATCATACACTTGTTAAACATCCAAACTCTCATTTGAGTACACATCCTATCAGCCACCTTCTTTGGCCTTTTTGTGAGTTGTGGTGATCAAGAAAACACTATTCAGGAGTCTTCTCCACATGCAGTCAGGGAAGTGGTTGTAGTGCATTTAATGTGATGGCAGTAGCATCTCTTTTAGATATTTCTGGGCCTTTCTCTTCTGCGCGGTTATAAGAACCTTCGCTGTGGTGGAAGTCTCCTGAAGGATCATTTGAGTTACTGAGGTCCAAAGCTGACCGGCGTCTGATCCAATTTGAGAATGAGGTTCTCCTCGAATTGCGTTCCTTCACTTTGTTCTTCATAGTTCTGGACTTATGGGCTTCTCTTAGTTATTCATACCTCCTCGGACATATCCGTGTTCATAATAGGGCCTGCGGCCTAATACACTGGTTTGGGATCTTACCCCCCACATATAATTTGTTAAAATTAAAAAGTCAATATATAATTTTTTACAAGTTACAAGTTCTAAGATTTTATTTTATTTTTTGTTTTTAAGATTTTGTTTTTGATAAGAAAGAGGATTTATTTATTAGGACAAAACTTATATACAATACCTTAATTGTTGTTCTTTAGGTTTCCCTTTTAAAATTCTGTTTAATTAAAAAATACACTTCTATCCCATGAGAAAAAAACCACAAAGCAGAATTTTAAGAGAAAAACTTAAAGAACAGCATTTAAGTGCTGTACCTAAATTTTGCTGTATTTATTAACTAAGAAACACAATTACAAATATTGTCCATTGAGCACTTGTGAGAAGTGTCTAGTTGCAAAATATCACACACATATTTTACATAAACAAAATTTGTATATTCATTATATTTTCAAAAACTTCTACAATCACTACTTTTTTTTAAAAAAAATTTATGAAAAAAAAAAAAAAAAAAAAAAAGAAGCCCACGAAGAGGTGGACTGATCTATATTAGATAAAAGGATTTATTCAATTTTGGGTCTAGTTGTTTCTTAAAAAGAAGACATTTGGGTCTAGTATCTGCCGAAACTCATATTTTAACCTTCAGCCCAGATACGTCAAATCCGAAACCACTATAAATAGCTCCATCACTGTCCCATTTCTGCTTCGTAGCTCGTATTCCCTTTCCTCTCCCACTGTCAAAAAAAAATCTTCAAAACCAAAAACGAAAATGGCAAAAGATCGAAACGGTGCGCTGCCAGATAAGCGAGCAAATGAGGAAGAAGAAGAAGAAGAAGAAACCGAAGCTTCATCGAAGAGAAAATCCAGGAAAGCGCGAGAGTGTTCCGGTACCGATTCAGATTCCGGTTCCGGAGAAGAGAGAAAAGGCGTTAAGTCTCGAAGAAAAGCGCGGGAAAGTTCCGATTCGGAAGAGGAAGAGGATGTGAGAAAAAAGCACGGGAGAAGCGAGAGGAGAAAGAAGAGGAAATCGCGAAGGCGGTACAGTAGCGAAGAGGATTCGAGTTCGGGTTCTGATTCTGAATCGGAGTATTCTGATTCGGAATCGGATCAGGACAGTGGTTCGGATTCGGAGGCGGAGAGTGAGAGTGAGAGCGAGGGCGAGAGGAGGAGGAGGAAGAAGAGGAGAGGGAGAGAGGATGAGGAGAGAGAAAGGAGGAGGAGAAGGAAAGAGAAAGAGAGGAGGAGGAGGAAGAGAGAGAAAGAAGAAGAGAGAAAGAGGAGAGAGAAACGTAAGAAGAAGAAGAAGGAGAAGAGAGAAAGAGGAAAGAAGGGAGCGGTGACGAACTCGTGGGGGAAGTATGGGATTATCAGAGAAACCGATATGTGGTAAGTCACTGGTTAGGGTTTGTGTTTGTGTTTGGTTGCTGAGAAAATCTGGAAAAAAAAAAAAAAAAACCAATGTTCTCCTTTAGGTTGCTCTGAAAATGTAAAAGGACAAAAAACAAGACAAAACAAAATTTTTTTTTTTTGGAATTTTGTGTGGTAAAAAAAAGTTTGCACACTTAATTGTCTTTTAATTTTTGCTTTTGTTTAAAATTATTTAGGATCATTGGCTGTGGAGAGAATAAATGCATGGCAATTTTTCTTTCGGAAAATGAGAAATAAGAATGAGATAATATGAAGATTTCGATTGTAGTTTTCTTGTTAGCTAACTGATTATTCAATTTTGTATGAAAGAAATTGACTGTTTTTGTTTACATGATACTTCGTACTTTGTAGGAACAAACGGCCAGAGTTCACTGCATGGTTGGCAGAAGTAAAACAGGTATTCCATCTCTCACAATTTCACCATCTTATAGCATGTTCAAGACATATCATTTTCCTTAGCCGTTATCATTAATAATGGGTCTATGTAAAAACTTGAATTCCCTCTGCTTTTTAACTTTCAATGTGATAATCTGTGTGTGAGGGAGAGAGAGAGATGAAGGAAGCATGAAGGCGGGGCACACAACAATATGGAAACGGTAGAGACATAGCAAATTATTAGTTATCATAGTATAGTATATGTTAAAAGTTGGGTCATAGAGGTTGTGGTTGTGCCAAATTTTCATCTCTGAGGGGACTGGCTACACTTTTTTTGTGCCGAGGCCCAAGTGGCTAGCGTTGGTTATAGACATATTATAAAGCATTCATGATAAAATCAGATGGAGATTAAATTCAACAAGGAATTGGTCTAAAACCTCATCTTTACACCGTTGAAATATTTCCGCATCATAATTTTTTAAATTGATGAATGGGTATTTCTACGCACAATCACAAATTTAATAAAAGCCTTTTTACCCTATAGTTATAAAATTCCGTGCTAAAATTAGGAGGGAAAAAAAGAAAAAAAGAAAAAAAAAAAAAGAAAAAAAGAAGAAGGAAATTTGTGAAAAAGAAAAAGGAAAAGGAAAAGGAAAAGGAAAAGAAATTCCTTTAATAATATTGCTGGAGATTCCACCCTTCTGCCCCTAAGGGTGAAATCCTTATCTCTAGTTTGGTGCCCAGAAATTGAAACAGGAAAAAACGAATTGTTTGCAACTTATGGCAATGGGTTTCTCAAACCAAAATATTTATTTTAACATGTAGGTCCAGTCAAAGTCCAATTTCTCTGCCTCTATCCACTGCATTGTGTACCTAAATACTCCTCTTCCACATTCTTTACTTCAAGCAAACTAATGGTGACTGCAAATTTGGTCTCTCTTTGTAAATTCAATAATTTTTAAATTACTTTTAATCCTATCCAGTGAATGGCAAGACACACACATGGAGGTCAGGTACAACCTGCTTCTCTAATTGCATCTAGGAAATCCTTTTATATGATAACCACAAAACCTAAGCGGGATGATTAGGGAGTCAATGGCAGCTTCTGTAGCAAAGTTGTTAGTACTGTGTTTTTTTTGATAAACATTTGATAAGTAGTGTTTCTTGTTCTTCACCCATGGTGTTTTTTTTTTTTTTTTTTTGCCTTTTTCTTTTTACAAAAGAATTTTATAATTATATGGTGAAAATGGTTTTATTAGAGCTTTGATTGTGTGGAAATACTTATTCATCTAATTGAAAAATTCTGATGTGAAAACATTTTATTGGAGGTGTAAAGATGAGGTTTTACACTGAATCCTTATTGAGTATAATCTCAATTATATATTATTTAAGCTTGTGTCCAAACCGTAGAAGGCAAGAGCCTTCAACTAGTTCTATATTTTTAGGTTAAAGATAACAACCATAAAAATATTCGAAAACACGCAGAAAATATTCTAAAACAATAATGGATAGCAAAGAAATAGATTGATCTGCTTAAAATAGAATTGGTGAGCAACAATAGTGTTGTAATGATAAAGTTGAAAAAATTAAATTATAATAGATTATATTTCACTCAAATCGTGAAATAGAGAAGAGTCAACCAAAGACAATAGACTAATCGAGAGTACTTTATAGTTTATTCAACCTACCTACTTACTACTTGTCTTTTTTTCCCATTTCCATGGGAGTAGCTTGCTGCATGCATAAGTTATAGAGAGATTTCTTGTGGGGTGGACTTGGAAATGAGTTTAAGTATCAACTAGTGCATTGGAGTGAAGTTTGTGAAACAATCATAGTGGCAATTTGGGTATCAGAAATTTAGTTGAGCTCAACAAGGCTGTATTGGGGAATGGGCTGTAGGGGGGAATGGGACTCTCTTGGTCTGAGGATAACTGTTAAGGGAGACATTCCCAAAAATATTTTTGAATAGCATGTGATACAAGAGGCATCAGTGGATGATCATTAGATCATTTTGGGGGAGTCCCATGATTGGGATATTAGTTTTGTTACAACAGTATAACTGTATAGGATTTGGAACTGGATTCATTGTAACCTTTATGGTCTAATTTACTCCAGTTAGATATGATGAAGCGGAAGTGGACACACATCGTTACACCCTTCATCCCAATCTTCCTTTTCTCGGAAAAAATTGTGGAAGCCTAAAATCCCAAGTAAGGGGGCCTTAGGGAAAATCCTGACCGTTGATATTTTCAGGAAGCGGTGGGTAATGGTTATATACCGGTGTTGTATGTGTAAGCTGGTAGTCGGCTAGGCAAACTACAAATTTTCTACTTCTTTACTGCCCTATTGCTCAAGAGCTTTGGAGTATAGTATTTGTTTTGTTTGGGGTCCATCAGGTAATGTTGAGGGGTGTGGTGGAGCTTCTAGCAAGTTGGCAAGGCAGGTTTGATACAAGCGGCAATAGTGTGATTTGAATGTGATCCCTCACTGTCTCATATGGTGTCTTTAGTGTGAGAGATGCTAGAATGTTTGGGGGGCCTGAGAAATACGTTCCAGATGGACCAGATCTCAAGTTTTCATTTCTCAAATCTATATTTGAGTGGATTAATGTGTCCGGTTTATTTCATTTGAGTTTCTTGATAGTATTTCTTTTTGTGCTTAATGTTGGTGTACTTTTTGTACCCATCATGTGTACATGGGTGGGGCTCCTTTGTCTTTATTGAATTATTATTATTATTATTTTTTGGGTCCTGTCAATGGTTTTCCTTATGGCATTTGTTAATGGACAATTTTAGGAAAGTTTTGATACTATTTTTGTGGGAAATATAAAAAGCTACTAAAAAATCAGTTACTTTTTTCTTTTCTCATAAAAAGTTCCTAAAAATATTTCCTAAACCAATGTCCTTAGGGAATCCGATAACTTTTCCCTATTTTTTTATTAAAAGAGAAAAAGAAAAAAGAACAGAGGTATCTGGTATTGGAGAGAGAGAGCAGGGAACGTCCACACCATTTGATTGGATCTACCGTCCAATTGATCATGGGGTAAGAGATAGCATATATGCATGCAGGCATGTACACACCATTTGATTTTGCCCTGTTTTTGCTTCATAGGATGCAAGACATTAGAGTTGCATTACTTTTATGCTGAATATGTATTCGTTTTTCAAATTGGTCGTATGCTTAGGATGTGATAATTGTTTGTGATATTTCTTTGCAGGTGAACCTTGAAAGTTTGCCTAATTGGGAAGAGAAGCAGATGTTTAAACAGTAAGTACACAAAAATGTTGATTGGATTGAGCTAACCTCTAAAAGAAACCTTTTTTTTTTTTTTTTTTTTTTTTTTTTTTTAAGAATTTGTAAAATTAATTATTTTTTCCTCTTATCTTCTAAATCGAGTAAAAATGTTTAGCCAATAAGCTCTAGCTCAAATGGCACCTGCTATCCTTGTGAGTGCAAGGTGGAGGGATGATGTCATAGGTTCAAGCCCATAGGGGTGTGTAATACTTACCAATAAATAAATTTTTGCAAAAGAACTTTAGTATTGTATAAATGTTTAATGCTTATTACCTATCCAAAAAAAAAAGAAAAAAAAAAAAAGAAAAAAAAAAAGAAAAAAGAAAGTCTAATGCCTCTTTGTTTTGGCAGATTCATGGAGGATCACAATACAGCTACTTTTCCCTCTAAAAAGTGAGCTTCTTTGCTGTTAGTTAAATAGTCTCTTGTTTTTCATTCTTTTGTGTAGAATTGTAACGTAATTAGTCTTTCTCTTTTTTATTAGTAGTAGTTTGAGATTCATCGACTCTGGTTCTGTTAGGCTTATCTCAAATTTTCCTGGATATGAGTAGTCTTTTCTTTGTTGAAGGTGTATCTTTCCCTGTTGTCAAAGTGTTATTTGTCAATCTACGTTTTCATTAGTGAAACTGGCAAAAGGGAGGAAATCAAGGCCGAAGCGTCACTCGATCAGTAGATAAGTACAAGCATATGGACAGGTCATTGAGAGCATAGGCAAGAGCGAGCATATAGGCTTTGAACCAATAATAAAGGAGATCTGGTTGGGGGAGGGATAAGTGAGGAGACCTGTGCTTATTGGAGACTGGAGCTAGGTTGTGGGTGCTTTAACATTAAGGAGTAAATTGTGAAATTATAACAGATGGTGCCTGTTGGGTAGATTTTATTATTTTTGTTATCATCATCATCACCATCATGGTTCTTCATCTACATAAGTACTTAAAAATAGGCCCAAATCAGTGACAAAAATGTGGCAATCTTTTATTTATTTTAGTCTAAATCATAAAATGCACATGGTTGATGAAATAAGGGGTATACACTTTTTAATTTATTGCCAGGATGAAATGAAGAGAAGATTTTAGGAGTCATTTGTTATCAGTTCCATGGTTTACTCCAAAGGGCCTTGCCTTGGTAAGGTTCCACATCATCAAAAAAAGAAAAAAAAAGAAAGAAGATTTTAGGATTTAATTTCATATATTTAGTTGATGTTATACAGTCTTATCTATTTTAGAGAGTAGTGCTAGTTGCTTATTTGACACTCGTGTTGATATCTTCACCTTATACAAGGTTTTGCATTATAAATCACTCCATCCAGTTTACTGACTATTAATAAGCCAATAAATTCTTTCAATGTTTGTGGTTTCAGGTATTACAACCTTGATGCCTATTACAGACGTAAAATGGAAAAAGAACAGATGAAAGGTTTTAAAAAAGTACAGCAGAAAGAACGTACTATCTTCGATGATGAAGAACAGCGTCGGTATGTTTCAGTGCATGCTACATTATTTGAATCTATCATGAAGCTGCAAAGAGCCTTGGGTCCTCGTAGTTCTGTGATTTTGTCTTGTTTGATCTGATGAAGAAAGGATTCTTGTTTTAATTTTAATCACCCTCTTCATTTGTTCATATTCATCTATTCTCAAATCAAATAGCTAATGCATGACAAAAACAGCATCAAACCAGTTAGGAATTGAGAATTTTCAACCAATGCTAATTTTAAGTGGTACTTTGTTACTCTATCGATCTCTTTCTGGATTTCGGTAAAACAAAACTTTTTTGCCCAAAATTTCTGGAAAATATTTTAATGTAATTGTTATTGTTATTGCTTCTTTATTAGAATGTCTTGTTATTTTTGAAATTAAACGAGAACCTTATTTGGAATTTTATATCCTAAAAAGTTGACCATTCTTTCATATTTAGCATTGGGAGAACAGCTTTTTCCTTAGATTTTGTCCGTACTGTCGAATAAATTTACTTTACAGAGTCTTTATCAAGAGAGTATTTTCATTCATCTGAAAAGGTATTATTAAGTATTTTTATTGTGTGATTTTGGTATTATTCAGTATTTTGACTTGTGTGATTTTATCTACATACTTTAATAATTGGTCTGGGTGAATTGTTTAAAAAAGGGACTGTTAAAATAACCAGAAAAGAGAGTTTGAAGGTTTCATATTTAAAAAATGACGGAAGGTGCTATGGTTCTTCCTCTATAAAACTTAAAAGTTTTAAGGAGAAGTGTTATAATAAAGTAAATGAAGGTTAAATGATAAGTTGTAGAGACTATTCACCATTATCTTCATTTTTTTTTTTCTAAATAAATGTCAAGCAAAAATTAGCTCTCTTAACCTGGGCTCTAATTATTTCTGCTATTCAGGCAAGAACTTATGCGAGAACGTGAAAAGCACAAGGAAGAACAGGTGGTAGCTTTAAAGAGGTCAATGCAGGGTGGAATGGTTAGTTTCCAATTGATCACTTAAATTCTAATTTACTTGACCCATCACTTGATGGTAAGTCATGCTTTATCACTTTGTTTCCATTTGGATTCCAGGCGCAAGCAATGAAAGAGCAAGCCCAGCTGAGGGAGGAGATGGCTTACCAGTACAAAATTGGAAATTTCGAGGTGAGTATAATAAACTTGATCTGCCCCTACTTTGTGTTTTCCAATCATCTTGATTCAATATATTGAGGTCTCCACCACTGTTATAGGCTGCCGCCGCCATTCAGAGAAAATTGGATCCAGATGTTGCTATGTAAAGATGGATGGCCATGTTATGGGAAAATAGCATATGTCATGTTTTTCGCATTGCATTTGCCTAATGAAATATGTAAATGGGCAAAGGGGGTACCACTATATTGAAGTATCCTGTATCGAAAAGCTACCCAGATTCATGTTATATTTGAGGCTGTAAAATTTTGTGTTTAGTTGGTATTTATTTCAGGAGGGTTGAGTTTGTGTTTTGTTTTGCCTTCCTGCCAATTTGCAGGTTATATTGTAATATTTGTCATTTTCTTTTTAATAATTTCTCCTTTTTCCATACTTATGGAATCGCTTGCAATATTGCAGAAAATCAAAGCAAACCAACTTGACAAGAAATCTTTTACATTGAAAGCATGGTTTTCAAATTAGAGATTCAATTCAATGATTGTTGAATGGGTTTACAACTTTACACAAGTTGGTTGATTTCGTACTGGTTGGCTGAAATATTTCTTACTGGTCACGAAGCCAGCACCAATATATTTCACTTGAAAAACTGGCCTGTTTTTCCTTGTACCAGTCATTACAGTTTGGGCAATTTTGTCCCCCTTTTTTTTGCAATTCAGACCAGTACAAACTCTAAGTGTTTTCTTCTCTCTTGCTATACTCTTCTCCTTTTTTGTGTTTTCTCGGCCGTTTACTTCAGTGTTTTCTCCTTCTGTTTTCTAGGCCCGTTTAAGGTTCTCTTTCTTTTTAATTTTTTGTAAAAGGGCACAGTGTAATTGCAAGTGGTTGGTGTGTGCCATACTGCCACTGCAATGGCAGCTAATACCATCTTTCTAGCCTGCATATTCGTGGAACTCAATCTCATTAAGTTGATCATTCGGAGCAAAGTTTGGCGCATGCTTGCCGATGACCTCCCTCGCTGAAACAAGAGTGGGTTTTTACCAACTTAAAAATATTCGATTCTAGGGTATGGGTTTGTTTTTTCTCTTTTTACTTTTTATTTTTTTAATATTTAAGTTAAAAACATTATGCAGTGCTGACTGTTGTGAATATTTTTAATTAGATTGATTATAAATTTTTTATTAGAAAAATTCTTAGTTTACATTTTACTCGCAATGTAAGATTTACATTATAAATTAATCAAATAAATGTGTACAACATTATACATATTTGTCTAGTCTATATTGTGAGATTTACTACTATATTTATTTTACTTATCAAAACAAAAGAAAAAAAAAATGTAAGAATTACTACCATGTAAATTTATAATTACCTTTTTTTAATTATTAGTTTGATTTTAATGTTGTGAAAATGTCACTATTTTTCTTTTTTTATTATCTTATAAGTAGATGGGTATATTTTTATAATTATTGGGCTAACATTATTGTAAGGGCAAGTTTTGGATCCTAAGCAAAAATGGTAAATGGATTAAGGGCCAAAGAGTTTAATACAATGAATTTGTAGAGAATTGGCTAAAAATTAGGTTTCAATGAACTATACAACGCTCACAATGAATTGAAGAAGGTAGGAAAGCCAAGAAAAACAAGTTTTATGCAAAGAAAGTCTTCATCGGTTTAGTCCGAGGAAAGTAGTTCTTGATTATATTACTTTTAGATTAAGTACAATTTCAGTTCTCAGTGCTATAATGTTTTCTTTACAAATTCTCATATGCCCCTCTACAATAGGATTTTCCTTCTTTATGTTACATTTCTTTGCTCCATCTTAACCTTCCATGTGTTGATCATATGGCTAGCTTTTATCCTTATCCCATTAGCACATTCTTGTAGTTTTTAGAGGTAGCTGTAACGCTGAATATCACTATCCAAGTATCACTTTCATATTAATGTGGCAAAAAAGTTAGCTACAGAGCATTCAATGCGGTGACAGCAGCTTTCCCTTAGATATTTCTTACTTTTCCATTGCCTTATCTATTCTTGATGCTTATTCTTACCAGTAGAACTGCCTAGAACGTTGCTTTTGATGGCAGGTCCATCATTTTGGTCTCTGCTCTGTCAAGCCGAGGTGGCATTTGTCCTCGGACCTCCTTCCTGAACTTTCATGACTAGACCATTTTCTTCATTCACTAATGTGCACTTTCACAATGACGTTTACCTGTCTTCGGACTATTAAGTGTCCTCAAATAGGGCCCACGGCTCAATATATACTTCTGGGCCTATCATCCTTACAATTATAATTTTAAGTTTTTAACCAATATATATATATACATATATGGATTTAGTTAAACAACAAATACATGTGTCCATTTAGGCATAGTTTATCTAGTTTTTTGTTGAAATTTTTTTGTTGAAGTTGTACTAAAGTATACTTGTACCTTAAAAAAAAAATCGAAAAAGTTGAGTTTTAAAAAGTTGTATATAAAAACTAAAAGTTAAAAGCTAACAGTTGAAGTTGATGCCAAACAAACTTTTAGTATATCCAATTGCTTGTAGGATATTTAGTAAATCCGTCATTCTAATATGAGTAATATCCATTAGTCATGACAAGTAATGGAGGTGCCATGTTGATATAATGAATTTGCCACTTGTTCCACCAAGAGTTATCTGTGATAGTCCATATATAGTCGTGAAGAATGATTAAAAAAGAAAAATTTCTAAGTCTTTCTTTCAACATTTAATTCCTGAGGTCACACTTCTAATAAAATATCATTCAATTATATTACCATTTCACTTGTCATAATCGGGAACAAATTGAGTGAGCCAGATTCTAAAATTCCAGGCATATCAAGAGTTAACAAATCCTATTTATGAACATCTCTTTTTCAATAAAAAAATAAAATAAAATAAAAATAATCGCATGATTCAAAAAGCAAACATACTTATCCTATGGAAAAATTTCTTTGACATGGAGGTCAGACTACTTAAAGATAATTGATCATCTCTCTCTCTCTCTCCCCCTTCAAATTAGTTGCTAAGTCCTAGTTATAGATTAATAACTCAGTGATAATAAGCATTGACATCCTCAACTGTAAAGTGTAAAACGTTAAAAATCAAAATCCTCACACTCCTTTTACCTTTTTCTCAACTGTAAGTAGACATGTCTTTGAGTGCCTTGGGAACACTGAGTTTTTCAAGAATAATTTTCTTTGTTAAACTCGTACAGTACGCCAAATCTTAATGGCCGTTTGGGATGAAGGGAGAAAGGAGGGGGAGTGGAGGAGAGTAGAGTAGAGTTGGCTAAAAATAAACTGATTTTAGACTAAATCTACTCTACTTTATTCTACTCCCCTTCAATCCAAACGGACTATAAATTTTGCTGTCTTCAAAACTGGTCCCGTTTAGTACACCCAATTAAATAGATATTTTTAGTTTTTAAACAACATTAGACGTATTTTTACACACTTCACTCACACGTATTTCCACACATATTTTTAATTTTTAAGTGTATGTATCAAATACCCCCTAAATCTCCTTTATAATATATCTTACAAATTCAACTTCACGTTTCAATCCTCCATATCGATTAAAAGTAAAAGTTTTAAGGTGCGATCGATGACAAGTAACGAGGATCATCATCATCCAGTGGCTCCATTCAGCAAAACCGATCTTCAAAGTCGTAATACTGATCATGACAAGTTGACAACATACACCTTAGAGCATGAGTGGAAGTTTAGGGAAGATTAATTAAATGTGTCCTCCGATTAAGTTAACTGACCTTATCAACATCAACAACAACAACAACAAGAACTTCTAAAAGAATAAATTAGATCTTTTAAGTTTAAAAAAGTTCAACCGGACCAATTTTTTGAACCTAGAAGAATAAATAGAACCAAAGAGGATGCACGCAACAACATCGCACCTTGATACTATATTCCTAACAATATTCACCAATTAAAAACAAAGAAAACAGGATCTCTTACCTTTTTGCCACCAGGAAGCCTGAATACGCTGTTTCCATATCCAATCTTATCTTCAATGGTCCAGTCCTCGTCAAGTACGTATATTTTAAATCTGATCAGACCGTCCCTGAGTATTCTGATGCAGAGAATCATTAGCTTCGAGGGTCAACCGGTCAAACTCAACTTTCCATTTCAATTTGCAAGAAGAAAAATGAAAAAAGAAAAGACATCAGTCAATAACACGAAAAGTTATCCAACAAAGGAAATCTTCGTGATCGCCATTAAGGTAAATCTGGAGATGTAGCTGTTGGACAGTACGGGGTATCGAAGTGTGGGACCGTATGTCAAGAAGGAAAGTGTCACAACTCACAACGAGAATAGCTTTATGGAGGAACGGTGCTATGCGTATGCGGAGAGCCAAAACTAGCTTCTGAATTCTGATGTATGATCGAGGTGCTTCCACCTGCTCGACAAAATGGTTGCGGCGATGGCCTTTTCGGTTGGAAGGAAGGAAAGAAAGGCCGTCGCCACAAGCATTTTGTCGAGCGGGTGAAATAAATCATAAAATGGAAAAGGATAAAGGCCATTTGGAGAAGAGGGTCAGGTGGATTGCTCATCAACACGTACGCGCCGCAACAATGTTAGGGTTTGCTGGAGCTACACTGCTGGGGCTAATAATGAAGTGAGAGATGGAGGTTTTCTTTCTTTTTATAGTGTTTGCTATAGCTAAAGGTTTAGACTTGTAGGTTTATGGTTCAGACTTATTGGTGGGAAAGTTAGATAAATGTAAAAGGTAAAGTCACTTTTTTTCTTTTTTTCGCAGTGATGGTCATCATTAGAATGATTATGGCACTTGAATGATTATGCACAGGAATGAATTTTACTTTTTGGATAGGTTATTTAGCCCAGCAGCCTCCGCTCGTATAGCCATCTTAGGACCATTGTTAATAACTTATTTTTAAAAAGTTTTAATATCATTTTTATAGAAAATAAAAAAATTTAAAATATTATTTGTTTTCTTTTTACTTGTAGGGACTAGGTTTGGACTCTATTCCTAAGGGATAAATGAATTCAAGTTTAGCAAGTCCAATCCAATAAATTTGTAGAGAGCAAATAGAAGAATGAGGCTTTAATGAGTATAACAACAGTTGAAGATGATTTAAAGAATGAATAAGTAAAACAAATATAGATTTGGGTAAGCAATTCAATCCTCGGCACTAGTCCGAGAAGTTTCAACTTATTATTTCTTGAGTGAAAGTGACACTAGTCCGAGAAGTTTCAACTTATTATTTCTTGAGTGAAAGTGACAATGATTACAAAGTTAGTTCAGATTGCTATGGTGTTTTTTTTGGTAAAATCTCTGATCCCTTTTCTCAGAGCTCTTTCTTCTTTATATACTACTTTCCTCCTTCATCTCTACCATACACATGCAGGTCAGATCTGCTGTTGTTGATCTTTGTCACATCAACCTCCTCCCAAAGCTCTAGCTGTGAGTCTGAAAACCTATTGCTCAGGCATCATTTCCACATTAATGCGGCCAGAGTGTTAGTTGTGGAGCATTTAATGTGGAGGCAACAACTTTTCCTGGAATTGCTCTATTGCTATGCTCCAGTGTGCTTACTTGTTGTACTTATCTTTTTCCTTGGAGTGCTTTGAAAGATTGTCTTTGTCGATAAATCACTTTTCTTCTACCTCGGCTTTGGAAGATTGTCCTCGGCACGGTTTCCTGGGTTGCCAGGATCACCATTGTCTTCTTCATATGCAATTATGGGCCTTGGCATGGGCCTTAGGCCTAGTACAAAAGGTGGATGTATATCACTAGGCTTTATGACCCCACAATAGCCCCTCAAAATTCTGTTGTCTGGCACCTCGGACAGAAAGGAGGATTTTGATGTCCTCGGGCGTACCTTTGGCTTATCACGTCTTGTCTTCTACCAGCGTCAATGCCTTTTTAATTGCCCAAGGCATGTTCCTGATGCTTCGGCATCTGGAGCGCACCCTCATTAAATTCCTGCGGCTGGTTGCCCCCCACGTTCTACGGTGTGATGGCGATCCAACGGTGGGTATTTTTTCCAACTCATGAGAGGGAAAACTCCCGCTGCTACTTCGATTTGGGTATAAATACCCATTTAAATCAATTTGCCCAAATTACCTTTACATCTAAGAGCTCCTACGCACATACGTTGAATCTGCCAATCTTTCTTACTCACTCGTGTCTCTTCAAAAGCCTGTCTGAGGATACTTTCCTCATCCTTGTAAGTTTTTTCCAAACTTTTCAAATTTTCTTTACTTTCCTTTCTCTGTGTCTTTCTTCCTTCGCCTCTTTTTCTCGACTTTCTTTAGCTTCTCTAAAATTTTCTTGGGGATGGGTAGATTTAAGAGTTTGGTAGAGTCCGAGGAAGGGATGGAAAAATTTAAGGCTGACCACAGGATTCCACCCAACGTGGGCTTGAGATAAGAGATTACCTTAGGTTTGTTAGGCTAGCCCCTACTCAGTGCGTCCCAAATGTCTTTAAAATATTAGGGTGTGTAGATGCCTTAAAGGAGAAAATGGGGCTACGGTTAACCCATCATGATGTGAATTGAGTCTACAACCTTCACCACCTGAAGGGGAAGGGGTATTACCTGAAAACAAGGCATCCTGAAATCAATCTCATATAGTGCCTTCCCGGGTCTAGTAAAGGGCTAAACAAAGATTTTCTGATCGTGTCCAGGGAGTGGCATAATGGCGTGCCTTGCCCGATGGAAGGAAGGCGACCAAGTGGAGCTCTAGGGATTGGAGTAGGCCTTGTTCACAGCCTTATCATGATTTGTGTTGTTAGGCTGCTAACCCTTTGCTTTTCATGGTTTTGCATATAGACGCGCCATTGAACCAAACTTCAGTTTGGTTAACAGGGAAAGCTTGGACAACATCCTCAAGGCCGAGGTGTTTGTGAACGAGGACGACAATCAGCTCAGGGCAGCTCACCTGATTCTGGGATATACGCCAATCTCTCGTGCTTTCTAAGCGCCAAAGTGTGTCATCAAGGCTCACGATTCACGTCTTTATAGGATTAACGTCGCAGTTGAGGGTTTCCTGCTCCTTGAGGGTGCTTCACTTTCGGAGGGCGTACCCTTGGATGGTTCTTCTTCTTCTCGTCCTGTGGTAAAGGAAGAGGAAGAAAAAACAGAGAAAGAAGAAGAAGTCATTGAGTTAGGTTCATCCGAGGACAAATTTGAGGTGTTCAACCGAGCTCAGTCGTCTAAGGCCCCTTCTGGTGATCTCGGCGACCCAAACTGTACTGAAGCAGACTTCCCCTCAGCAGAAACTCCTTTTGAAGAAGATATGGGTATACAGAGGAGACAAAAAACAAACTTGCTAGACTTGATAGAGTCCCAGCCGGGGAAGGAGACACAAGGGAGAGCAGCTCAGAACAAACCACCTTCCCCTTCTCAGAGCAAGCTCCCTCCAAACTTCCTCCTCCTCCTCCTCCTCCTCCTAAGCCAACCCTACTGCCAAGACTCAAGCCTTTCGACCCCAAACGAAAAAGGGAGTCAAAGGGCAAGGAGGTGATGGAAGTTGAGAAGTCTCGCCCCACATCGGAAGAGGAGGCCCAACGAGCTGCCAAGTAACAGAAAGTTGGGCACAGGGGATTTGAGAAGAGGGTTGATCCTCTGCCTGAGGCCCAAGCCTAGCTCCCGGCTCCAATGCTCAATGGGACCCCCCTTGATGGACACTGCTTCCATCAGGGACTTCTAGGGAGGCACCGGCAGCCATGTGGCCGATGCTTTGGAAAAGGCCCTGTTACCACCCTCGGACATGGCCAAGTTGCGATCCTTTAGGAGGTAGGAGGTCTTTCTCAGTCTCAAGAGGTACTTGGGCATGGTAAGGTTTCCAACTTACTTAGTTTAGTTAGTTAGCCTCCCCCTCCCCTCCCCCCCAATTTTTTTAGCATTTGTTCTCTGTTTACCTTGCATTTGTTCTCTTTTTTAGGCTGTTTAGGCCATTTTTAAGGTAGAGGAGATGGCCAATAGCTACAGCAGACAACTAGAAGATGAGAGGAATAGGCGTGTTGTGGTTGTAGAAGTCTTTAACATTGCCGACCAGTCTACGGACTTGAGAAACAAGCTAAAGGACGAGGAAAAGGCGAGTAGGGGTGTAGATTCAACTTTATAGGACACTCAGAAGCAAGTCGAAGACCAAAGGCTACTCCTTCGCAAGGTCGATGACCAATTAGCTGCTGCCAAATGGCAGATTGAGTCCTTGAAGAAAAAATTGGAAGGTGTAGAGAAAGCCAAGGACACTATGGAGAATGTCAGTGACGAGGCAGTGAAAGCTCAGGCGGAGGTAGAGAAAGCTAGGGAGCAGGCAGAGGAGACTAAAGAGCGAGTCGAGCAGGAAGCTTATGAGACAGGGGTAGCTGAGACTGAGACCAATCTGAAAGCCCAAGTTCCAGGGGTATGCAGGCTCTACTGCTCCCAAGTTTGGGTCGAAACCTTCAACCAAGCTGGGGTTGAGGCTTCATCTAAACTTGGGAGAGCAGAGAACGTGTATTACCCCCTGCTCTTTGAGAGTTTGCTCCTGCCGTTCTGAAGCTGATACTGCCCCCGAAGTGGCAGAGGTAGGTCAAGGCAGTGCCACCAACGCTCTTACTCCCCTTGACAAGCCTGCTGAGGAGATTGAGCATCCTAGGGTGTCAGAAAAAGAGAAAATCATTAGCCAGGAGGTACCCTAGGATGTGATGAAGCCTCCAGCTGACCCTCAAGCTCCTCATGCCGAGAAGGAGGCCCTTGAGAAAATGAAGTTAGTCTTGGCCTCTCTTGCTGTGCCCCTCAAAGTCGTTCCTCTAAGCCAGGATTTTGAAGCCTCTGACATAGCCTCTTAGTAGCCTTTCAAGGACAAGTTGACTATAAAGCTGAAGAAATAGGTTGTTTATGTTTATTTGTGTTGCTATTGTTGTTTTTTCTTCTTTTTTTTTTTTTTTTTTTAGGTGTACTTGAATTTTTTGTAATGAAACTACCTTTTTTGTAATGAAATGTGTGAACTTCTTTCAATGATAAGGCCCTTTGCTTATATGATTCGTGTTTTTACTAACATTTGAGTAATCCTAGTAGTGTGACTTATCTTTTATTGAATGGACAATTAGAAAATACTAAGTCCACAATGTAAATTTCAACTTAGGCTTTAATTGATAATTGAGTAATCTCAGTAATGCAATTCGCCTTCTATTGGGTGGGCCACAAAAGAATTTAAGTTTATAATGTAGATCTCATACCTTCTGAATTGATTACCACAATGGGCTAAAGATACTAAGTTCACAGTACTTATAAAAATAAACTTCCAACTTCTAGGTTCATACATTATGGCAGGATGTGTAAAGGTAAATTTTTCTAAACTTACTAACCTCAAGGAGACAATATAGTATTGAATATAAAGGAAAGATAAGCCCATGTACCTTGAAATGCTTTAAGTGATGCTCATGGATGGACATTTGTTTACATCTTTGTTGAATAAGGACAGGGCGGTGATTTAAGGAGCCAGGCTCCATTTAGGGTCCTGTTTATCACTTAGATAAATGTCTAAAGTAGTTAATTTCCTGAAGGCTTGTGGTCCGAGGCTTATGGACGTACATTTGTTTACATCTTTGTTGAATAAGGACAGGGCAGGTGATCTGAGGAGCTAGGCTCCATTTAAGGTCCTGTTTATCACTTAGATAAATGTCCAAAATAGTTAATTTCCTTAAGGCTTGTGGTCCGAGGATCCATGCAATACCTTGGTTCTGTTTAACACTTAGATAGTTGCCAGAAGTTATTAGTTTCCCCAAGGTTTGTGGTCCGAGGAGCCATGCAAGACCTTAGTTCTGTCTAATACTTAGATAGTTGCCAGAAGTTATTAGTTTCCCCAAGGTTTGTAGTTCGAGGATCCATGCAATACCTTGGTTCTGTTTAACACTTAGATAGTTGCCAGAAGTTATTAGTTTCCCCAAAGTTTGTGGTCCGAAGAGTCATGCAAAACCTTGGTTTTGTCTAATACTTAGTAGTGAGCCGCATCACATGCAATTACAATAAATCAGAGTGCAAACAAAACTGCTTTCATTAATAATAATACTTTTTCCATGGGCAGAGTACAACTTTCTCATCTAAGTCTTCTAAATAATATGCACCTATTCCTGCTACTGAAGTGATGCGATATGGTCCTTCCAAGTTAGGCCCCAACTTTCCCCAAGTCGGGTTCTTAGCACTACCAAAAACTTTTCTCAGCACCAAGTCTCCTGGTGCGAATGGCCGTAGCTTTACATTGGCATCATACCCTTACTTGAGTCTCTGGTGGTAATAGGCTAGTTGGATCATTGCCTTTTATCTTCTCTCTTCAATTAAATCCAAACTCTTTCCTAACAGTTCATCGTTGTTGCTCGGAGTGAAGGTACTCGTTCTCAGCGTCGGAAAGCTAGTCTCTAAAGGGATGACAACCTTGGCCCCATAAGTTATGGAAAAGGGAGTCTCTCCTATTGACAGACGTGGTGTAGTTCGATATGTCCACAAGACGTGTGGCAGTTCTTCCACCCATCTTCCCTTTGCATCTTCCAATCTTTTTTTCAGTCCATTGACTATGACTTTATTAACAGCATTAGCTTGTCCATTTCCTTGGGGGTAGGCCAGAGTGGAATACTTGTTTGTAATTCCTAGGCAACAATAGTATCTCTTGAAGGCCTTGCTATCAAATTAAAAGCCGTTATTTGAGATGAGGGTATAAGGGACCCCAAATCGAGTAACGATGTTCTTCCAGATAAACTTCTTAGCATCCACATCCTTAATGTTAGCTAGGGGCTCGGCTTCGACCAATTTGGTGAAATAGTCTATGTCGACCAATAGGTATCTCTTATTTCCTGCCGCTTTAGGGAAATGACCTACAATATTCAAGCCCTACTGAGTAAACGGCCAAGGCCTGGAGAGAGGATTGAGGACCCCTCCCTGTTGGTGGATGTTTGGGGCAAACCTTTGGCATTGATCACACTTCTTGACATATTCTTGGGCTTCCTTCTACATGCTTAGCCACCAATATCCTTGAGTGATAGCTCTGTGAGACAGAGATCTTCCTTTTGTGTGACTCCCATAAATTCCTTCATACAACTCCTCGAGCAGTAATTCTGATGCTTTGGGATGTATACCTAGCAAATACGGCCTAAAATAGGAGCGCTTGTACAACTTATAATCCTTGGACAGCCAGAACCGAGGAGCTTTTTTTTCGTATTTTCTCAGCTTCTGATTTCTCTTTAGGTAGTGTATCATCTTTAAGAAAGCTCACTATAGGATCCATCCAGCTCAGACCCACTCTGACTTGATGGATCTGAACCATATCCTTCTTGACTCCATCTGCTCTGCATAAGTCCTCAACAAAGATGACTCGAGGTAAACCCTACGCTGAGGAGGTGGCAAGAGTGGCCAATGAATCTGCGTGCATGTTTCCACTCTTAGAGATGTGTGACAAGTCGAAGAATTCAAAATCCGATTGCAAGCACCTGACCTGACTCAAGCATTCTTGCATTCTCACATCTCTGGCCTCTAGCTCCCCCTTCACTTGGCCCACAATCAATCTCGAGTCCGAGAACACTTCCATTGGCTTTCCCCCCATTTTCTGCACCATGACCATTCCTTGCAATAAAGCCTCATATTCGGCTTCATTGTTTGTGGTCGAGAACCCTAGTTTCAATGATTTTTCTATGGCAATCTTCTTAGGAGATATTAGAACCAGCCCCACCCTAGACCCCCTTTGGTTTGTTGTGCCATTAACATACACTTTCCAGCGTGAGGGTGCTTGTGCAGACATTGTGCCAACAGATTTTCCATCCATGTTTTGCTTCTCTGCTATCATTTCTATCAAGGGTTCGGCAAATTCGGCTATTAAATCAATGAGGACCTGGCCTTTGACAGAGGTCCGAGGCATGTATTTTATATTAAAAGCCCCTAGAACTGTGCTCCACATGGCAATTCTTCTCGCATAATCGGCACTTCGGAGTATAGACTTAAGTGGAAGATGAGTTAGAACAACAACTGTGTGCGCTTGGAAGTAACGAGGGAGTTTTCGTGTGGCATACACTACTACCATAATTGCCTTCTCCAATGGTAAATAACACACCTCGGCCTCATGTAATGATTTACTCACATAATAGACTGGCCATTGTATGCCACCATCAACTCGTATCAACACCAAGCTTACAGCATGAGGGGCCATCGCAATGTAGGCGAAAAAAACCTCGTCGGCCTCAGGGCTGGACATGATGGATGGCCGGGATAGGTATTCCTTAAGTTGTTAGAAGGCCAAAGCGCAGTCCTTGGACCACTCAAATCCTTTCCATTTGTTCATCAGGAGGTAAAAAGGTCAGCACCTATCCGCAGATCTGAAAATAAACCGATTCAAGGCTGTGATCATTCTAGTGAGTTTCTGGACTTCTTTGGGGTTCCAAGGAGGTTGCAGATTGTGAATTGTTTTGATTTGATCTGGGCTCACCTTAATTCCCCAATAAGTTACCATATAGCCTAAATATTTGCCAGACCCGACATTAAATGAGCACTTAGAGGCATTGAGATGCAGTTTGTGTTTTCTTAAGATGTCAAAAATGACTCCGAGGTCTCCCATGTGCTCAGACACCACTTTGCTCTTTACCATCATGTCGTTTATGTAGACTTCAATACTCTTGCCCAGTTGTGGCTTAAACATTCTAGTCATTATCCTTTGGTAGATAGACCCCGCATTCTTCAAATTAAAGGGCATCAATTTGTAGTGGTAATTTCCAATAGGAGTCACGAATGCCGTTTTTTCTTGATCACCCTGGGCTAGTGGTATTTAATGATAGCCTTGAAAGACATCTAAGAAGCTCATCCGAGGATGGCCTACGGTTGTATCCACTAACTGGTCTATCTGAGGCATGGGGAACGGGTCTTTTGGACACGCCTTGTTTAAGTCTGTAAAGTCCACACAAACTCGCCACTTCCCACTCTTCTTCTTTACAACCACGGTGTTAGCCAACCACTCAGGGTAAAACACCTCCTTAATAACCCCTGCTTGCTTGAGCTTTCTCACCTTGTCCTTGACAGTGTCAGCGTGCTCCTTGGATGGCCACCGAGGTGGTTGTTTTTTGGGAGTGGCTGATGGATTTACATTTAAGTGGTGACATATGAAGTTCAGATCAATTCCTTGGGCATCATAAGCGTTCCATGCGAACACATCAACATTTTTTTCTAAGGAACCCTATCAATCCCTCCTTTTCATAAGGGGGCAATTGAGATCCCACCTGAAAAAACCTCTCCGGGTTATCGCCAATGATCACCTTTTCTAAATCTTCACATTTTGCTTCCTCGGCTGGTGCATTAATAGGCGATGCCGGGGTCTTTAATTACTATGAACTTTCTTCAACAAAGGCCGATGACTCTGTTCTAGGCCGATGTGAGATGGCAACCACCAGGCACTCTCTTGCTATAGCTTGGCAACCTCGAATTTTCAGGACCTGGCCCTTGGAGGGGAACTTCACCTTTTGATGCAGAGTGGAGGCAACGACTCCTAGGGTATAAAGCCAAGGTCTAGCCATGATGGCAGTGTAAGGGGAGTAAGTATCCACCACAATGAAATCGACCTCCACTATCTCCGGGCCGTTTTGCACAAATAGTCTAATCTGGCCTTTTGGGATGACGATCTTCTTATTAAAACTCATCAAGGGGGAGTTGTAAGGCGTCAAATCTTCTGGTCTCAGCTTCAGCCCCTTATAGAGAGCGTGGTATATGATCTTGGCTCCACTACCATTATCTACTATCACCCTTTTCACGTCGTAGCCCCCAATCTGAAGAGTGATTACCAACGCATCATCGTAGGGTTGGATGGTTCTAATTTTATCTTCCTCGGAGAAACTCAAGATCGGATGAGGATACACTTTGGGTTTTTTCGGCTTTGGGCCAGAGTCATCAGCGGGTAGCTGAGCTACAGACATCATCCCAGACGGGCATGAGCCCGTCCTCCCCGGAGCAGCAAAGATTACGTTTATCGTTCCTATGGGTGGTCTTAAGAAAGTGTCTCTCCGGGGCTTCTGGTTTTCCTAGCCTTGATGACCACTGGAATGATGCAAAAGGTGTCTCAGTTTCCCTTCTCGGACCAGCTAATCTAAATGGTTCCAAAGGTTCTTGTAGTCTTCTGTAGTATGTCTGTGGTCTCGGTGGTACTAACAATACAGACTCTGATTGCGCTTCATGGAGTCTTCAGCCATGTTATTTGGCCATTCGAAGAATGACTTGTGCGAACCCAAAGCGTGACCTATGGGCTTGCCTACTTTTGGGCTTACAATCTATTTGTATTGTGGATTTGAAGTTTTCCTACTATGGGTAGTTCAAGGCCCTAGAACTCAATATTTCCTCTTTCTCTCTCTCTCCGTATTTTTTCCAACCCCTTCTCCTCCTGTTGTTTTCATATTTATAGTTCCTCCATAATGGGATGGCCATCATTGCTTTGTTGTAAGTGTGGCGAGAGGTCCAATACGATCAAAGGTAAGTGGGTGGTTTGGTGATGGTGGACTTGGAACTTAGTTCCTCACTTAGTGAACAATACGGCGGCTCCGTTCCTCGGGGAACTGCTGAGCAAGTGAGACCCAGAGCATCCGCTTACCTCCCATCTCATGGTGCTCGAGAAACGTGCTCGGCATGGCCCTCACTGGGAAGTTTGGACCAACATCATGTACAGTTATGGGCTGGACCCTTTGGGCTGGTAGGGACAGGGCCCAAACGTTGTTCCCACGTACTGGAGCCTAAACAGGCCTGGGTGTTGGGTGCCGTACAATAGCCCCCCCTTGATTCATGATCGGCTCTCGGCGTGAATCAAGGAACTTCAAGAGGTTGCACGTTGTTGATGCTCGGTGATGCGACGTCTGGGATCCCTCAGAGTGTCATTAATTCACCCCTAAAAAGGTGCGCCAACTCTGGCCGTCTGGATAAGCCATCATTATTACCTGACGCTTCGTGAACCGGGGCGGCGCAGGCTTTAGCTGGCGCGGGAATCGGAACGGTTGCTAATTAATCCTCATAACGGCTAATTAACTGCTGCGCACATCCCAAGGGTCACCTATATAAGGTTTGTTCTGAACCATTCTGTTACTTTTTGCTCTCATCTCACTGTGTTTCCTTCTTCACCGTGCATTCATCCGCGCATTTATACTCTAGACCAGAATCCTCATTCACCTTAGAACCCAAATAAGTTCTTTACAGTCCCTCATTCGTATTTTCATTCATTTTTCTCCTAGAGTTTTTAGGATGGGGTACTCGTATCTCCTAGACACAGATGCGGCCTTGGCCACTTTCAGGCAGGCCTTTGATGTTCCTAGCGACGTCGAGATAGCTTATTGCCATGAGAGTGAAATGGCTCTTCACAGAGGGGGAAACACTGTCTTCTTTCCCTTGATGGCAATTTTAGAGGGTGGGGTGAGGTTTCCTGTAGATCCCCTTTTAGTCAACACCCTTAGGTACTACGGACTATGCCCCGACCAGCTTGCTCCCAACTTTTATCGGGTGGTGAGTTGTGTGAGGCGTCTGAATCAGCTTTTCGATTTGCAGTTAGACCAGCACGACATAAACCATATGTATAGCTTATGTGGGGCAAAGAAAACTAGTTATTATTTAAAAGTAAGGGACATGAGGGTATGGCTGATCTCCTGCCTGCCTGCCTGACTCGAATAGAAACTCTGCCGGGGAGTTCGTCAGGGTGCGCAGTAATTGGTTTGCCGGTGACTTCCCCTGCCCCCTCACCAGGCGCGAAGTGGGTTCGTCTTTGTTCATTTGACCCATTTTCATTTTGCGTTTACTATGTTGATCGTACAATTGTCCCTCTCTGTGAAACATTTTTATTTATCCTAACACCTATCTGTGTTGGTACGTGCAGACGGTAGAGTGTTCATCCCGGACATCAGGGTCGTACACGTACGTGATTTAAACTTCGTGCTCAGGTCCGAGATCTTCGTTCATACGGACGGACAACTTCGAGCGTCCCATTTGATACTCGGAGTAACTCCTGTTTATTCTACCTGGCAAGCCTTCGGCTAGGCCTTGTTGGTCGATAGCCCGCTCTTATCCTACGTTGACGTTCGGCTCCCAAACTTCCTTTCTGCGAAGTTTACAGAGGAGAAGCTCGCGATCTTGGTCCATGGTATCTTTGTTCTGACGAGCGTTAACCAATACGGGACGAGTCTGCCGAGCGCGTATCCCGAGCCCGCCGAGAGCGTGCACACGCCAGATCCAGCAAGAGGCACCCGTTCAACCAGAAGGTCTTGTTGACCAAGGGGAACCTCCTCAAGAAGCTGAAGAAGTAGTTGCCGAGTCCGAGCAAGGCCGAGCCGGAGAGATGGTGACTCGAAGGACAATGACAATCAACCGATTCATCCCCGGGGCCGGGCAGACCACACAGCAACAATAATCCCACGGCCGCAGTCAAACCCCTCCTCCTCCGCCAGTAGCTCCTGCTTAGCAAAGAAAAAGGCAACGCACAACCGAGCAGACTCCGGTTGTTCCGACCGCAATGCCTGCGAAGACTTCTCCTCGGCCTTCTAGTGGTATAGTAATCCGCGAGCCTACGACCCAGACGGGGACGAACGTAGCATCCACTTCCCATGCTGTGCCCGCCTGGCAGCCCTCGTACATGCTGGACGGCAAACTTCTTCCCTCGGACACCAGTGTGCATGTTTGGGCGAAGGGGGTAGGCGGTCACGTCGCCCAGTCGTTGGCGCGCGGCTTACTACTTCCCGAGGATGTGCGGGCATTTGAGGAGGGGACGGATGAGTCCATGGCGCGGAGACTACAGTGGCATACCATTGCGGTAAGTAAATTCAATTTGTGCTTCCCTTTTTTTTTTTTTTTTTTTTTTTTTTTTTTTTTAAAACTAGGATTGGGTTCCCGTTCTTGTTACATTATCAGGCTGCGCAGTTGGCGTGTATATTAGACAGACGCGTCAGCGATCTTACTGAGGATGTCGGCTGAGAAAGGGCTCTAAAGGACGTGGCTGACGCCAGCGCGAAGGAGAAGGCCGTGGCTACTGCGACGGCGGAAAAGAAGGCGACAACGGCCGAAAAGGCAAAGGCGGAAGCCGAGAGGAAATATGCGGAGCTGCAGACTCGCATGGGGGACATTGAGCTTAGGCTAGTGAAAGCCGAGAGCCTAGGGACTACTCGGGAAAAGGAGCTGGCCGACCTCCGAGCTGCCTTAGAAGCGAGTGAGAGCAAGTGGTACAATGAAGGTTTCGCCGATGCGGAGAACTCGGCGGAACCGGTCATAAGGGATGCTCAAAAGCTCGGCTTCTAGGAGGGTTGGATGGCTGCCCTGCAAGCAATGGGAGTTCCCGAGGACTCCCCTTTGAGGAACGTCGCGCAGATTCTGTTCCCTATCTCTCCCCTAGCACAACAGGCTCCTCTAGGGCCCCCTGACGAGGAGGAAACGACCAGTCTGAGGGAACTAGTAGAGCAGATTGACGCTCATGTGGAGTTGGAGGAAATCGAGGTGGCTAGTCAACTCCGCTCTAGTGATCAGCTCGTTCATGACCCTGTGCAGACTGAAGCCACCGTGCAACCTGCCGACTCTGCCTCTTAAGCAGTTGAAGAGTATTTGCCCTTTTTGCGATTTTTTTATTGCCTTAGTATAGTTTTATTTCATGCTCTTGATAGGTTTGCCCACGTCACCGGGCTGTGGTGACCGAACAATTTTTTTTTTTTTTTTTTTTTTGGTTTGTCATTTTGAATTTCCATCGTGCTTTAAGGACGTGAAATTATTTACTTATGCTTTTCTGCCAAGGTTTTTGCATTTTGCTTGCTTTGTGACTGTATCGTAGTGATTTGGGTGGTTGACTCTGGTCTCGGCATTTGCTGTGCATGCCATTTTGCTTAGCGATATACCGCGGACCATGCAGCAGTTTTCTTTAGCCCTTTGAAAGGCTTGGCACATTAGGTTTCTGCCCCTAGGTAGATTTAGGGTTTCCATTTGCTCGGTATTGTAGGTTGAACCGGGCAGTAGGTTTCAGTCTTTAGGCAAATTGTCCAAGGTTTCCACATGCTCGGCAACATAGATTGGACCAGGCAGCAAGCTTCTGTCCTTAGGCAATTTATTCAAGGTTTCCACCTGCTCGGCAATATAGATTGGACCAGGCAGTCGGCTTCTGTCCTTAGACAATTTATTTAAGGTTTCCACCTGCTCGGCAATATAGATTGGACCAGGCAGCAGGCTTCTATCCTTAGGCAATTTATTTAAGGTTTCCACCTGCTCGGCAATATAGATTGGACCAGGCAGCAGGCTTCTGTCCTTAGGCAATTTATTTAAGGTTTCCACCTGTTCAGCAATATAGATTGGACAAGGCAGCAGGCTTCCGTCCTTAGGCAAAAAAAATTTCTTTTTTAAGGCTTGCACCTGTTCGGTATTATGGGCAATGAATCAGTTATCGGGGACGATGCTAATTTGTAAATTTTGAACATTGCTATTTTTTATCGGCCGAACAAGTACAATATTTCGCATTGCTTTAGGACTCGGCAAGTGGCCAGTTAGTGGTAAAACTTCTTCAAATTGTTGACATTTCATGGTCGGGGTAGCGGCCTTTCGTCCAGTTCTTCCAAGTAATAGGCTCCCGAGCTCGCGATGGCTGTATCCCTGTACGGCCCCTCCCAAGTCTGCGCCAATTTCCCCGAATTCGTGTCTCGCATGCTCCCTACAGCCTTTCTCAATACCAAATCCCCGGCGCTAAACTGTCTCGCTCTTACACCGCGGTTATATCTTCGGGCAAACTTTTGCTGATACTCTGCGAGCCGTATGGTCGAAGCTTCACGGTATTCTTCTAACCTGTCCAAACGCTCAATCAGTAGGCCGTCGTTCACGTCAGGATTGAACCCGAATACTCGTCCGATGCACAGGTTTACTTCAGTCGGTATTACAGCCTCGGCCCCATAAGTGAGGGAAAATGGGGTTTCCCCTGTTGATCTTCTGGGCGTCGTTCGGTAAGCCCATAGGACGCTAGGCAGCTCCTCGGCCCAATTCCCCTTTGCTTCATCCAATCTTTTCTTCAGACCGTTTACGATTACCTTATTCACCGCCTCGGCCTGGCCGTTGCTTTGAGGGTACGCGAGAGTGGAATACCAATTCCTGATGCTGAGGTCTTTACAGAAATCATGGAAAGCTCTGCTGCAAAACTGCAGACCATTATCGGAGATGAGGGTGTTCGGTACTCCGAATCTGGTAATTATATTTTTCCACACAAATTTCTTTACGTCCGTGTCCCGGATGTTAGCCAAAGCTTCTGCCTCTGCCCACTTGGTGAAATAGTCAACGGCTACCACGACAAACCGTTGGTTACCTGTTGCTCGAGGGAATGGCCCGAGTATATCCAGCCCCCACTGTGCAAAAGGCCACGGGCTACTGACTGGGTTTAAGTAGCCGGCCGGCTGGTGAATCACGGGCGCATGTTTCTGACATTGCTCACATTTATGGGCATACTCGGCGGCGTCCCTTTGCATCTTAGGCCACCAAAACCCTTGAGTCATTGCTCGGTGTGCCAATGACCGTCCTCCCACGTGGCTGCCACACACTCCATCATAGAGCTCGGCTAAGAGCTCGTCTGCCTTCGTGGGATGTAAGCATAAGAGATACGGTCCCCCATATGATCTTCTGTACAGCTTCCTGTCTGGCGTTAGCCAATATCTCAAAGCTATCCTGCGGATCTTAGTTGCCTCTTTTTCATCGGGTGGGAGTTTATCCTCAGCTAGGTATTCAATGATGGGGTCCATCCAACTGCGCCCAAGTGTTGTAATCGATGTGACACCGATCCCCGAGCCATGCGAGTTTTCGTTTGCCGAGATAAACTCGCATGGCTCGGCTGATATTGGGTGACGAGGTATATGGGATCCCAGTAGTGTTTCTCGGGAGGAAACGACGGATCCACGTTAAGTTTATGGGAGATAAACTCAGGGTCCACCCTGGGCACGTCATAGGGACTCCATGCAAACACGTTCACGTTCTGTATCAGACACAACAGTACTTCTACCCTCTCCTTGAGTGACATGCTAGCCTCTATTTGAAAACGTTTGTCGGCATTCGGCAGTGTCTTCACTCTTATAAGTTCCTCGGCACCCTTAGCCCCCGCTTCCTTTCGGGGCTTCTGTAGTTGCAATAACGGAGGCTCCTCGGCGGTCTCCTTATGCTCGGCGCGCTGGACTTGAAGGTTTGTTACTGCGATAAGGCATTGCCTTGCCATCTTTTGGCATCCTCGTACCACGGCGACGCCCTGATCTGTGGGAAACTTGACCTTTACATGCAAGGTGGAGGGGACGGCCCCCATGGCGTGAATCCATGGCCTTCCCAGTATTTCCGTGTAAGGAGAGAAGGAGTTGACTACTATGAACGATACTGGGACCTCTTTACCCTCCATGCACATGGGTATGGAAATCTGTCCCTCGGGGACCACGATTCTCCCATCAAACGATACCAGCGGCGTATTATACTCTGTTAGATCCTGACTTTTTAATCCGAGCCCTTTGAACAAGTCTGGATACATCACATCGGCTCCGCTACCTTGATCTATCATCACTCGTTTTACCAGAAAACCGCCCATCCGAGCCGTGACCACTAGTGCATCGTCATGCGGTTGTATTGTTCCCTTTAAGTCTTGCTCATCAAAGGCAAGCGTTTCCCGAACATGCTTGGTATTTTTCTTCGAGGGTTCTGCTCCCGGTTAACCCACCGTTGGCGCAACGGTCAATACCTCCCTTTTTGCCACCGAAGTCCCCCCTGGGGGAACTAGGATCATCTCAATCACTCCTAGGGGCGGTGGAAGAGGGTTCCCCCTTTGCTAGGTCCTTGTGTCGGTACCCCGAACATCGTTGTCAACTACGAACTCTTTCAGGTGTCCTGCCCTTGCTAACTGCGCCAGATGGTCTTTTAGTACGCGACACTGTTCGGTGGTGTGTCCCTTGTCCTTGTGATAGGTGCAGTACAGATTCTGGTTCCTTCGAGAGGGGTCACCTCCCATCTTGTTCGGCCACCTGAAGTAAGGCTCATTCTTGATTCGCTTCAGAATCCGGTGCACTGGCTCTTTAAACGTCAAACTAACTTCCCCAGTCTACCAGAATGGCTCGTGTAGCTTCAAATCCTTCCGAGATCTTGGTTGGAATCCTCCCTGCCGAGAACAGTTTACCGCCGGGGCTTTGCCTTTACTCTGTAACCGATCATCCTCCAAGCGCTTATATTCCTCGATACGTCTTATGAGCTGTCTCATATCCTCGGGAGGTTTCTTCGTCAATGACTCTCGTAGCTCGGAGTCTTCGGGGAGCCCCATCCTGAAGGTACTTGCTGCAATTTTCTCATTCCCCTCACCTATTTCATTATAAAGCTCCCAGTACCGGCTGGCATAACTACGAAGGGTTTCCCCTACTCTCATCTTCATAGATAGTAAAGCGTCTACGGGCTGCGGCACCCGACTGCATGTCACAAACCGCACACCAAATTCTTGGATTAGCTCGGCAAAACTGTGAATGGAACCCTTGCGTAATCCGTTGAACCACCTCAGAGCGGTCGGCCCCAGGCTGGAGGGAAACACCCTGTACATCAGTGCGTCGTTGTGAGAATGTAGGGACATCATGTGGATGTAGCGACTGACGTGCTCAACCGGGTCTGTCCTTCCATCGTAGGTATTAAATGGAGGGCGTGTGAACCTGCTCGGCATTGCGGCTCTTTCGATATCTTCCGAGAATAGAGACCGTGCTGCCCTTCTCAATGCGCGGCTCATCACGTCCATTGTAACGTTGTACGGTTGTCACTCATAGGGCGAGTCAGACCCTCGGTCCGCGTGGCCCCATGATCGCAAGCGATCTCTGCGATGGTGGGATTCCCGCGAATGCGAACGGTCTTGGTTACGATGGTGCCCCTGTGAACGGGAATGCCACTTGTGTCGGTGGGACCCGGGCTGGCTGGACCCCGTATCATGGCGATCTCCCCCTGGACCCGCCCTCCAGTTTTGGTCGTCGCCTCTCCTTCCTTGGTACCTGACCTCTGCCTCTAACTCTAACTCCTTCACCTGCCTGTGCAACTGCTCCAGTTCCTCGTCTCTTTCATCGAACCGCCTATGCCCAGAGGCTCTTTATGCCTACCGCTATGTCTGGTATGACCCCTTCCCGAGGCCAGATCTCTCTGCCCGCTCGTCATTCTTATCTTCACGCTGCTTCTGTCTCCTCTCGCGCCAAGACGACCCCCGAGATTGTTCTGCCAAGCGATTTTCGGCCTCATTCTCGGAACCTCTCCTTGACATCCCGCTGCACGTGAGTCCTGGTTGAACTACAGCTGCGAAGGAGGATCCCCACAGACAGCGCCAATTGTGCGAACCCAAAGCGTGACCTATGGGCCTGCCTACTTTTGGGCTTACAATCTATTTGTATTGTGGGTTTGAAGTTTTCCTACTATGGGTAGTTCAAGGCCCTAGAACTCAATATTTCCTCTTTCTCTCTTTCTCTCTCTCTCTGTATTTTTTCCAACCCCTTCTCCTCCTGTTGTTTTCATATTTATAATTCCTCCATAATGGGATGGCCATCATTACTTTGTTGTAAGTGCGGCGAGAGGTCCAATACGATCAAAGGTAAGTGGGTGGTTTGGTGATGGTGGCCTTGGAACTTGGTTCCTCACTTAGTGAACAATACGGCGGCTCCGTTCCTTAGGGAACCATTGAGCAAGTGAGACCCAGAGCATCCGCTTACCTCCCATCTCATGGTGCTCGGGAAACGTGCTCGGCATGGCCCTCACTGGGAAGTTTGGACCAACATCATGTACAGTTATGGGCTGGACCCTTTGGGCTGGTAGGGACAGGGCCCAAACGTTGTTCCCACGTACTGGAGCCTAAACAGGCCTGGGTGTTGGGTGCCGTACATGACTCATTCTTGATTTTCTCCAAAACCTGATGTACCGGTTCTCTGAATACAGCGTTAACTGTCAGCGTGTTGGTTGATTCGGATTGCCCTGTGAAATCTCTCATTGGATGGTCATTGTTGTATCGGTTCGACCTGAAATCCCTATTCTTTTTAGGGATAACCTTCTCCTTTCCTTTCCCTTGTAGATGGTCATCTTCCACTCTTTTGTATTTGTCAATTCGGTCCATAAGTTGTCGCACACTGGTGACAGGCTTGCCAGTCAAGGATTTCCTCAAGCCGTGCTCGATTGGGAGACCGCTTTTAAAAGTACTGATGGCGACATCATTAAAGTTGCCATCCATCTCATGATACATTTCCCAATATCTTTCCGAATATGCTTTTAGAGTTTCTCCCTCACGCATGGATAATGACAACAACGAACTCAGAGGCTGAGGAACCCTGCTGTTCGTAATGAAGCAAGAGCCAAAGGCTTGGGTGAGCTGCTTATAGGAATCTATGGAATTCGTTTTCAAGCCGTTGAACCACCTCATCGCTACAGGTCCTAGGCTGGACATGAAAGCCTTGCACATCAAAACTTCGTTCTTGGCGTGGACGGCCATTCTTTGATTAAATTGGCTCACATGCTCTACGGGGTCTGTTCAACAATTATAAACGGTGAACGTAGGCTGATGGAACCGCCGAGATAGCCTAGCCCCTTCTATCTCGTGCGTGAAAGGTGACTTAGAGATCTGATCTAGAGCCTTGTTCATGGCATCATTACCTAGGCCCCTACTAGATGGGCCCTTGTGTTTTCGTCTATGATGGTGCTCGTCTTCATAAGAGAAGGTCTCGCTTGGAGGAGTTCTTGATCTTTGCCTGTAATTGCTGTCCACTTCATCATTAGAGGATATGTCAGAACTAGAAGGAGACTGCCTCTACTGTGCATGGCGCAGTTTCTTTTTCAAGTCATCTATCTCCTGCTGCATGGCTTGGTTATTGTTTTGTCTCTAGGATATGCGACTACCCACTTGGGAGTGGCTTTTGCTCGTCTAGGTGGTATGCACACTCCCCTCTCGATTCCTTTCATTCTCTTGATTTTGTTCATGTTCAGGGCCAGGAAAATTACCCTGTCACTGGGATCCTAAGGGTTTTGTTCGTTGGGAACCTGCTTGGTGTGGGTTTTCTTGGTGTGGACCTGATCCTACTATGTCTAATTGTTGCACTCATGAACACACAAGTTCTTCCCACAGACGGCGCCAATTGTAGGGATTGGGTTTGGGCCCTATTCCTAAGGGATAAGTGAATTCAAGCCCAACAAGCCCAATACAATAAATTTGTAGAGAGTGGGTAGAAGAACAGGGCTTTAATGAGTGTAAAAACAGTTGAAGACGATTTAAAGAATGAATAAGTAAAACAAATATGGATTTGGCAAGCAATTCAATCCTCGACACTAGTCCGAGGAGTTTCAACTTATTATTTCTTGAGTGACAGTGACAATGGTTACAAAATTAGTTCAGATTGCTACGGTGTTTTTTTTGGTAAAATCTCTGATCCCTTTTCTCAGAGCTCCTTCTTCCTTATATACTACTTTCCTCCTTCTTCTCCACCATACACGTGCAGGTCAGATCTGCTGTTGTTGGTCTTTGTCACATCAACCTCCTCCCAAAACTCTTAGGTAGTAGCTGTGAGTCTGAAAAGCTATTGCTTAGGTATCATTTCCACATTAATGCCGCCAGAGTGTTAGTTGTGAAGTATTTAATGTGGAGGCAGCAGTTTTTCCTGAAATTGCTCTACTACCATGCTCTAGTGTGCTTACTTGCTATACTTATCTTTTTCCTTGGAATGCTTTGGAAGATTTTCTTTGCCGATAAATCACTTTTCTTCTATCTTGACTTTGGAAGATTGTCCTTTGCACAATTTCTTGGGTTGTCAGGATCACCACTGTCTTCTTGATATGCGATTTTGGGCCTTGACTTGGGCTTTAAGCCCAGTACAAAAGGTGGATGTATATCACTGGGCTCTATGACCCCACATTACTCTTCTTATAAAAGTTTTCATAAAATAGTTTCCTAAAAAATGCTTTTAGGGTATTTGTTGTCTTTTCTTTTTAAGCTATACCGTCCGTTTAATGATGATTTATTCTCTATTACGATGCCCAAGACATCAATTGATTTTTTCTATAGGCGAGTTTGAACTTCAAATCTTTTATTTCTCATAGGACTTGATTGAATTAAATGACCATTTAGTTTAAATCTCTTATTTAATATTGACCAAAGATTTTAATAAAGGGTAAATTACAAATTACATTCCTAAATTTTGAGTGTGTTTGGATTTTACACCTTAAAGTTTTAAAATTTGGATTTTACCTTCTAAAGTTTGGGAGTGTTTGGATTTTACACCCTAACGTTTCAAAATTTTGATTTTACCTGCAACCACTTCCAAACTTTAAGGGGTAAAATCTAAATTCTAAAACATCATTATGTAAAATCCAAATACTCGCAAACTTCAGAGGGGAAAATCTAAATTTTAAAACTTCAAGTTGTAAAATCTAAACACCCACAAATTTTGGGGTATAACTTACAATTTACCCTTTAGTAAATTCTTATTTGGAGCTTAGTAAATTAGTTTTAACCTACAAAGAAAGTGCAAAAAAGAAAAAAAGAAAAAAAAAGAAAAACCGGAAAACCCATAGTTTTATTATTGAAACACCTTAAATCCTAGTCTTTTAAATGGGACGTTTTAAACTTAAGACTTTCATAGATATCAATTACATGTGTGAGGGTGGGATTTGTTTGGGTTTTTCAAGGCACATTTATGAAAGTTTGTGGTTTATTTATTTATGGGTTATGCTAACGAGTGCCCTTAGAGTACTCACTAATAATTCATTTTAGGAAAGTTTTGATACAACTTTTATGGGAAATGAAAAAAGCTGTCAAAATATTAATTTTTTTTTTTCATTTCCCATGAAAAATTTCTTTAAATGGATTATTAACCAATGCCCTAAGGCACTCGTAAGTATTTCCCTTTATTTATTTGATAGGAAAAGCTTGGGGTTTAAATTTAAATTATCCAATTAGAGAAAATGAGGTTTAATGTGTCCTTACCAAAGAATTATGGTGTTCTTTTTTTATAAAAATAAAAATAAAAATAAGAGTTATTACAAAAATATTTAAAAATTGATTTGAAAATGAATTTGAATAATATCATTTGAAAATGCGCTAGCGTATTAGTCTATTAGTTTATAAATTTTATGTAAGTTAGATTTACAATGCCTCTCTTTCTCAAAAAAAAAAAAAAAAAAAAAAACAAAAAACAAAAAAAAAAAAGATTTACAATGCCTCTAATATCATTATTAAAAATAAAAAAAATAAAAAAAAAAAAGTCAAAATGTGACATTTTGGGTGTGGCTTAAAAACTGAGTTACATGTTTTTTTTTTTGTTTTTTGTTTTTTTTGGTTTGGTAAATTTGATTAATTACCCCTAAGGTTAGGGCAAATATCAAGGAGGTCCAAAAAATTTCAAAACTGACCACTTTAGTCCCCATAGACAACTTTGTCCCCAAACAGCGTTAGCCCTCTTTTAGCTTCTCTCTCTTCCTTCGTCATGAATGTCCTTGGTGGCAATCCATCAAATAGGAAAGTCGTTGAATTTTGGTGGAAACAAAGTTCTTTAGAGGAATCCCACAATCAACTGATCATCTAAGAGTCCAAGTCATTATCAGAAATCCTTAATGTATTGTATCGTTTGGGCAATACCATTGGTGCTTCAGTTAAAAAAAAAAAAAAAAAAAAAACCATTGGTACATCAAAATAAATGCAGACTTTGTATTGTTAAGGAACCACAACTAGTATAGCTAAGTCAGCCACACCGTAGGACTAGGACTAGATAAATCTCACCTTTGTCCCTCTCGTCCTTCTTCTCTCTTCACTTCGTCCCCCCCTCCTCTCTCTCTCTCTCTCTCTCTCTCTCTCTCTCTCTCTCTCTCTCTTATCTTAGATCTTTTCTCTCTTCAATTCACTCATCCCTCTATCTCTCTAACCTTAGATTTGCCACAACCACCACCTCAGCAACAAAACCCAAATCCAAAAAACCCAACAACCACCCTCACTACAAATCTACCCATATAAGAAATCTATCACCGCCATTGGCCACAAAACCCATCCAAATCCATAACAACAAAACTCAAATCCTTCAACAAAACCCAAATCCAAAAAACCTATAGTAAACTCAACACTCCATTAGAATCCATTACAACCACTGCAAATCCAAACCACATCGAAACCCACCACCACCACCACCAGCCATAAACCCAAAAGCCCACAACAAACCCACCACACATTATAACCCACCATCACCGAAAAACCCACAACAACCAAAACCTAGCACTGGCAACCCACAACCACGGCCCAGAACCACTAAACCCACAAACTATTGCTATGAAAAGAAGAAAGAGACAATGAAAGGGTGAGCAGAGAGAGGAGAGTGGGTTGGGTTTGAGAGAGAGAGAGAGAGATGAGAGGGAGAAGAGAGGTCTGACTTTTTAGGGAGAAAGAAAGGAACTAGAGAGTGAGAGAAAAAAGAGAGAGAGAGACAGAAGAGATAAGTCTGAGAAAGTAAAATGAGTAACGGAGGCTAACAGAATTAGGATTAAATTGGCTTTAGGACTAAAGCGGTCAATTTTAAATTGTCATGGACCTGGTTGGCATTATGATAATGCCTTAAAATGTATACTTGTTATATATTTATGTGGGTGTTATCTCCTTAATACTATACTTAATTTGTATAATTAAGCCATGATTTGCATTAGTCCTTATTATTTATCTTTACATAATTTCTTGAATAAGATGCCATTCATTGCATGTAATTTTCTACTTTCAGGAAATCATGTGAAAAATATGAGTTTACAAGAGTTTGTGAGAAAATGGAGGCCAAACTAGAATTAAAGAGGAGCTAAAGGACCATGCTTAGATGTCTAAGGAGGTGCAGCTGGAGTGCTTGGGTCATTTACTATGTTTGGAAGCTTCAAATAAGGAAAGAAATCAAAGAGGCAGAATCTGAAAAGGAAAAATCAGATTTGAGCACTGATCAACATTTTGGGCGTATCTCTCTCCTCAAAAATCCAATTGACACAAGGCCAGATGGGTTGGAACCATAACTTAAATATCTACAACTTTTTAGTTTTGAGTTTTTCGAAATTCTCAATTTTTGAAGGCTGAAATTAACTCAAAATTTACTTCTGTAAACTTGGATGAAAATTAAAATAGTAAAAGTTTTATTTTCTTTGAACACTTGGATGTTAGGGTTTTGAAGGGAGGCTGGGTAGAACGAATTTGGCTGAGAAAACCTTGTATTTTCCTTTCTTTAATGGCAACCTAAACTTTTTGCTAGGGCTAGGGGATATGTTTCTTCTATATGGTATGAATATTCAATGTGATTCTTTTTAAGATTTTATCAACAACATATTTGGTTGTTCAATTATATTTCTTTTGATGTATTAGTTCTTCCATGCTTTCAATAAGTTCAATAATGTTTTTCTTATTGTTTAGATGAATTTCTAATAGTTTCAAATAGAAATCAGGTTTTAAAGTGAATGAGTTTTTTCTAAAAACTTTTCTAATTGCATTATTAATATAGGTTATCATGCGTTCTTGAATTGTCTTAGTTCAACCGAATCATAAGTATTTAATTGCATAAGAACAATCAATTATGAAATATAAAATTTCTTAGATCACAAAGAATTTCATATCGATATAAAGAAACACCTCGATACCCTAGTATTTACATTATTGACTTAAATAAGTTATCACTGTTATTCTCATTTACAATTACCAGGCAAATATTATTCTTCATCTTCACCAAACGTTTTTTTTTTTTTTAATTACATTGTCTTTGAACTTACCTCGCTCCTTGTGGTTTGACCTCGGTACTCTGAGAATTATATTGTTACGATCTTCTGCACTTGGGAGTGAGCAAGCACATTAGCCCAAACCTCAAGGGGTGTGAATGGAATTTACCATTTTGTTTTTTGAGAAACAGAGTTACATGTTAAAGTAGATAACTAGTAAAGATGCATGCACTTGTGTTTTAAGGCATTAATTAAACATTTAATTAGTCATTCTTCTCTATAAAAAGAGAAATGAGAAAAAAAATGCATATTTGTCCTGTTTCCATATTCTACTAAATGACATCTTCACTATCGGCTCTACAATATAGGTAAATTACGTAGTCAAGTAAGCCCCAAGTGGAAAAACCTCCCTAAATTTTAACTAATAGGATTATTTATTTCATTGTAGTGGTATTAATTAATTACAAATTTTAGCCAATAAATAAAATACATGAAAAAAAGGAAAAGAAATGCTACATCAACAGTATTTTTACCACAAATCTTAAATGACAAGTTGTTATTAATTTTTGTTGGTGGAAAAAAGGTAATTTTTGTGGTGGCTTCAAATTAGAATTAAACAACTTAATACCAATGGTTTGTTATAAAAATGTTGTGGATGTAGCATCTCTAAAAACAAATTTCACAACATTTTTCACAATATTTGAGTTATCAAACTTTTAGTAATTCTCACCTAGGTCCACCACTATAATCGTGTTTTTACTTGTTACTATCAATTTGCCACATTAACAAGTGTGAAAAGTTTTACAAATTTTTTGTGTCTTTAGACTTTTTCAAAATAAAAAATAAAAAATTTGCATGGGTTGTAAGATCTGCTCTAAATCTCATACTCTTTTTCTTTTGTATATGGTAGTTTTAGAGTGTTAGACTCATTATCTCCCACACTATATGCTTCTCATTCAAATAGAGCATTGAAAAATGAATAATTTATTTACTATTTTCAATTGTGTTATGAACCCGGTGGTTCTTAATGGGAGTGAATAAGAATTGTAGGGAAATTGACTTAATTTGAGGTAGTCATCTCCATAAAGAAAGAAAGAGATTAAGAGAGAAAGATGCACTAATGCACTAAGAAATTGGTTTATTCTTCCATGATGAAAATGTGATTACAAATAGGTATTCATAAAATCATAAAACTATTTTATTGGCCTGCATAGCCTTATCCTGATGGTCCTATTATTCCCCATGTATATGAATAATTCTAACATGTGTTAAATGTGATTAACATGCTTGGAATCGTAACTAACTAACCAACTTACTAACTAAATGCAATATTACAACAATTATTATCTGTATACCTATAGAGGTTTCTAGCATTTCCCTCCCCTTCAAAACACTTTGACCACGAGGTGTTGTTGTGACATGACAACTTCATTAGGGGAAACTGACCACTAACTAGATAAGCCAAAGCATCTTGACCGTTGACTACACAAACAGCTCCAAAGCAATTAATCACAGCCCATGACATAGGAACATAACGTAAAGCAATTGTATTGAACTTAACTTTCAGAATATAGACTCAATTTCTTATTAAAATTGTGATAATCTCAGCTATTATTAGGAATGCTATAAGCATATGGATAATAATTGTCGTAGATTTAGTTAGTTATTAGTTAAGCATGTTAATCACATTTAGCATATGTTAGAATTATTAATGCACATGAGGAGTAATAGGACCATAGGATAAGGTCATGTGGGCCAATAGAATAGTTTTATGGTTTATAAATACTTGTAATCACATTTCCATCATTGAAGAATAAACCAACTCATTGCTTAGTGCATCTCTCTCTCTCTCTCTCTCTCTCTCTCTCTCAATATTTTTCTATGTAGGGTGACTACCTCGAATTAAGTTAATCTTCCTAAAATTTCTATCAACCCCCCTATAATTCCTATCCATCCCCATTAGGAACCACTAGATTCCTAACAAGTGGTATCAGAGTCATTCATCCTAAAGCCATGGTTGAAACTAAATTTACAATACTTCTAGACGAAGCTATTTCCAACTTTCATGAAGTTTAGAAACAACTTAGTATTTGAAAGCTCGAAAATGTGTTGAAAAACACAAGAGCTGTTTAGACCCCCAAATAAAAATTACGGCTCGATAGATTTTACACAACTTTAATACAAAGTGCGGAATAGTGTAAAAGCGAGCGGATGAACAAGTAAGCTACTCTAATCCATAAACTAAGCAACACAGCAGTATAATGGAATTAAACAAGAGTAGGGAAGAAGGATGCAAACACAGAAAACACCAAGACGTGTTCTCGAAGAGGAAACCGAAGAACTCGGCGAAAAACCTCTCCGCCGCCCTCCAAGCGGAAATCGATCCACTAGACAATCAGTTGGGATACATGGGTTAGCAAAAGACCCTCCAAGCCTAGTCTACCCGCTGTACCTAAGCCCTCCAAGCTCCTACTCCAACAAGGCTTCTCGGAACCGTGTCTTGTCCTAGTTATCCGGATCCCGCAACAAGCTCCATGTTGCATCTGCCATTCAAGGCTTCTTCCAATGCTTCCCAGCAGCACCAAAACGTCACACAGCACTCACAAGGTGTGGTAAGTGTTTGGGCTATCAACCTCTCAAAGATATGGATAATGGAGAGGGAAGGGTTGAGGAAATACCACAAGCAAATGTATAGAGAAAGGTGGGGAAGACAATCTCTAATTACCAATGTGTTTGGCTAGGGTTTTCTCTCTGAAGCATTCCTCAACAATTGTGGGTAAAGATGGTATATATAGGAGAGGTGCAAAAGGTGTGACTCAAAAAGTACAGGCTGGCAGAACAGCTAGTCTCGCGGGTGTCTCGCGGGAAGGCCTTACCCACGAGATACTCGCGAGACACAGTTGTCTCCACCTGGCCTGACTCTTCACATTCCAGCATGTGCCTAGCACATGGTTTACTTCGCGGGATGCTTGGTCGCGAGATACCCGCGAGAATCCTTCAGTTCTTCAAATGCTTGAGTCTTCAAACACACTCTCTATCACACAACCCTTACAACAAGTCCCACAACAAATACAGGGTTTTAAACGATTGAACATAATTACAATCAAATTTGGCACGGAATAAAAGCCAACAAAAACACAGTTGTAAATCACAACTTTACAATCTCCCCTTTTGGCTATTCCGTGACAAAACCCTAAAACAGACTCTAAACTTAAACGTGAGTTTGGGAACAAAGGCAAAACTCACTCACACCTAATTCTAGATTCTGAAGTGCTCTTGAAACATATGAACAAGTAACTCCTGAAACACAACAACACAATAACATCATTGTATGCAGAAAACTTGAAAACATATGGAGCAATAATAGCATGATCGAGCAAAACGAAATAGAAACACTAGATCATGGCAAGATCAAACAAGTAATCACTATACAGAAGCAATTACTATGCTCATTCACACATGGAACGAACATCCGGATTTGCAAGAAGATACGCTCAATTGAAGAGAGTCACTTGCAACTCCAACACTCAACCAATGCGAAATACACGAAGTATTTGCATCTAGGAACAATCCTACTAGGGCACAAGAGTGTTCATCACTCAACCAATGCATAGAACGTGTATGCATCTAGGAACAATCCTACATGGGCACAAGAGTGATGTACTTGAAGTAGAATGCATGACATTGAACAACAAGCAAACATGCATGAAGGTTGCATAGGCAAGATATTGCAAATGCATGGCACAAACCACAAAGACCTACAAAACAATGCATGAAACAAACCCTTAAAGCTTACATAAGCAACATGGGTACAAATAAAAAGTGCCACATAGCATGTATGCCACAAAGCATAGAAATTAAACACACAGTACTGAAAATATACTGAAAATACTGAAATTAATACTGAGGTTAAAGCATAAGTGTCAGAACTATAATCCAAAAAAAAGTAAGACAGTAATCATAAACCAAAAAAAAAACTAAAAGAAACCCGTCTGTAAAACCAATAACCAATATCAACTATAGCTATGTGTCTAGGCTATGCTCCCCCTAAGGCTGTGCAAGCTCTTGTTCAGCAGCTCCCCCTCAAAATTTTCTCCCCCTTTTTGACCGGAATGGCCAAAGGACTAGATCTGGTCGGAGTCGGAGTCTGACCCATGTGTAGGAGAGAGGCTCTGAATCTGGGCTGACAATGTGGTGATCTGCTCCTGGAGGTATGCAAACTGATCCGCTGTGTGCTGTATATGAGTGTCAAGCACTGTGGACATGTGATCCATCTTAGCTAGGATCTGATCAAGCTTGCTGAGACCTGGTGTTTGTGTTGAAGATGATGGCTGTGCAGTCTCTGGATGTGCAGTCTCTGGAGCAGAAGTAAACCTGTCAATCTCCTCCTCTGTATCCCCACCCTCATCTGGTGCATCCTGAGGCACGACCCGAGGCGGTGGAATGAGATGAGCACCAGTCTTGGGGCCTTTAATATGTGCAGTGCTCCGAGTCAGAGTGTTTGCACCAATGGGGTAATCCCTCTGAACAACCGTAAGGCCACTAGGGAACTTCAGCTTCGTCTTGGCAATGAACCCCATGATCAGTGAAGGAAAAGGCATTATGGTTCGGGAATTTTGCTTTGTAATGCTCTTTTTCAGGATATGGAAGATGTGGCTGCAGATATCGATTTCCTTGTGAGTGAAGAGATCGTAGAGAAACCTCGTCCTTGGAGCTGATAAGGTGGTGAGGTTGGTGACCGGGTACAGGTTATGGATCATAACGTAGCTCAAAGTCCTCATTTCTGGAGAGAACTTAAGAGTATCCATTGAGGATTTCTTTGGAACCCCACCAAGAGTGGATATCATCTCCGTGATAGACCCCAATCTCTCATCATATTGCACCATCATCGGCTGTGAGGTAGGACGGATTTTCAGAAGATCTTGAATGCTATCCCTTGTTATCTCAAATTCTTTGTGCCTCACCCAGCCGATTATTTTGTCTTCTTCCACAGCAGCATTGGAGAAGAACTCTTTGATTATTTCCGAGTATACTGTCCCAATTGGATTCAGCAATTTGGTCCATGTTCTTTCTTTGAGTGCATCTGGAATGCATGTGTGCTCAAGTTCCTCCAATTGGACCACCCTTTCCATTACAATGGTTGCTTTCTTGTAGCAATCATTGTACTTCATATCTGCTTCCGCGGATTTGAAGTGATCGGATTCAGTGCGAGCACGCTTAGGGGCCTTCTTCTTTGAGGCAGCATGCTTGGTGGGAGACATCTGCACAGGTAGACATAACACACATAGCACAAGTGCACAAAATATAAGAGCAATGACTTGATTAGGTTCAAGTGAGTTTGCACCTATTGAAATAATCCCAAAACAGAGTAGGTTGCAAAAAAAAAAAAAAAAGCATGACCAATTCACACAAGCATGCTTCAATACATACAGCACTTAATCAAAAACAAGAATGCAAGAAAGCAATACATCATGCATGACATTAAATAACTGTGGAAGTGTGTGTGTCTGTGTGTGTGCATGTGTGTGCACCAAGTGATGCATGAGGATGTGCCTAGGAGTTTGGTTGTGTGCCAAGAAGCAACATATTCAAAATGCAATATAAACTAGATCAAAGATCGATTCTAGACCAAACCATGTTAAGACTCATGCAAACCTAGAAATTGGGACTCATTTGAGACCAATTATGCACATCAATATCACTTAGACATATAATCAAACACTTAGTATGCATAAGAACATTTTAAGTGTGAGCAATGCATGAACATGGTAAAATAATGCCTAAATACATGATAAAATGCCACACGGGGCCAACACAAATGCATCAAGATCAAAAGAAACAAAACCCAATCAAAAGTTTAACAAAAACTTCACCCAATTTTGAAAAACAATCAAAGTTTCGAAAATTCCCAATTTTGAAAGCCCTAACATAAAAATCTGCATAATCTAAGTAAAAACTTAAAAGGAAATGATTAACAAACATACCTTGAAGAAGAAAATGCAGAAAAAGTCTTGATTTGGAAAGGGATTTGATGGAATAGTGTTTTGGGTTGAGAGAGGTTTGAAGAACAATGAGGGAGGGAGTTTTTGATCTTTTGAAAAACTGTCACATCAGCCCCTTTAAAAACTGAAAACACGCGTTTTTCGCGGGATAGGGAGTAGCGAAACAGTCGCGAGACAGTCGCGAGAAGTGCCACTGAAGAAAAAACTTTTCGCGGGAAGCGCTAAGTCGCGAAACAGTCGCGAAACAGTCGCGAGATTCTCTGCCTGATTTTGAAAAAATACCAGTTTTTGCCAAACAGCATTTCGCGAGAAGCTGTTGGTCGCGAGACAGTCGCGAGACAGTCGCGAAAGTCTCTGTGTAACAAGATGAAAATAAGTATTTCCCTCAAATCTTTTCGCGGGAAGCAGCTTAGTCACGAGCTTCTCGCGAAAGAACCCCTGAACCAGTTTTTTGATGAAAAACACACGAAAAGCATTTCGACCAAAAAGAAACACAGGAAAGTATAAAATCACTTTCAAAAACTTAAAAAATTCACAAAAATCTTTTTGGGTTTGATCAACAAGTTCATGGGCAATCACATCACATTTGGACATATACAATCACACAAATGAGATAGGCATTGATAGAATCAACAACTTGTGTGTTGTGTGTGAGTATCAAATGTGAAATAGTCCTTAGACCAGAGCGAAGCTTCAATGATCAATTCACACGAGTCATACACAACTGATACGAAATCATGTGGACTATCTCCATTATAAAAATGAGTATATATGACCTCCCACAGATTGAAAACATAACATAGAAGCTTTTCATTTGGCTTCTTATAACTCATAACAATTGGTCCATTTTCATTTTGATTGGACAAATACATCTCATTTTGAGGAAGGTGCTTGAAATTTATGATATTTCAACATTGATGTGAAGCCTTTGGCTTTTTGAGCACCATAACATTTACTTTAAAAAAAAAAGAGTCGCTTTCCCTTTTTCCTAGTCAAATACTAGTGTGTGCGACAGGCTTTTGCAGCTCAATATCTCTTTTCATTTGGAGATTTACAATAGGTGAGCTCTTTTTGCAAAAACATAAAAATAAAGTGGGAAGAGATATAGACACAAGTCTATGCAAGTATCAAGACCAACAAGACTATTGACCAATCATTCATGACAGGTGTGAAAATCTATTTACAACAGTCACACATAGTTTTCAGGGTTTCTTCCACACAGAAAAGAGTGCATACGAACAAGCGAAGATCGTAAATGCACTATGCCATAAGTACGAAGGTACTAGGCCAAACTCACATGAGATATGCACAACACAAGTGATCAAACTTTTTGAGATTTTTCAATTTTTATGGGTTTTTGAATTTTTGAAACACACCCAAAAACAGAACAAGGAAAGTAAGATCAACAAAAATAGGTTTAAACCATAACAAATAAAAATGAAATTAATGCATGAAATGATGCAACTACACATATCCCTACATATGGAAAGAATTGATACATGGACATATTACAATGCTTATGCATGAGTACCCCTCTTCACCCACACGTCACGTGCGTTTGGGGTGATATCCTTGACGGATTGGGTACGAGAGTTGGGACTTTCAAACCTCCTTGTGAAACTCTCCATGCAAGTGGTGAAGGCACCTATCATCTTCATCATGTCTGTTACTCCGGGATCACGATTTTGGCTTCTTGAGACCTCACCACCCCAAGCTTTACTGTCATTCCTTCTTCCTCGTGACCGTGGTGCGCTTGCATTGTTGTTTGCTCTCAGCTTTTGGCAGTTTGGTCTGGTATGTCCTCGCAGTCCGCAGTAGTGACACACATAATCTGTTCTAGGACCCCACCGAGGTCTTGAAAGAGATCTTGCTCTGTTTTCATATCTTCCTACAGGTTGATTTCGGGGCTTATTCACCATCCGTTGCTCAATTACATTCTTCTTTTCAACCTTAACATTCTCAGGAACGACCTCCTCTATAATTTGTTCTACGGCCTTCACAAATTTTACTTTTTTGGTAGCTTTGACTGATGAGCTACTCACTCCGGTATATCCCAATCCGGATTTGTCTGAGGAGTGTTTTTGGGATGAGATAACATCATTCAATTTTCTGGAGGAGACCCTATCTATCTTGGCTTGCGCTTGAACCACCTCTTGTTCAAGAAATCTGATCTTTAAGTAAGCTTCTGACAGCTCACCATTCATCTTTTCTATTTCGCATTTTGCCTCCCTATGTCTGACCATGAGGCTCCGGTAATCTTCCTCAGCCTTCTTCATTTTTCTGACGGCCGCCTTGGCTACCCTTGCATATTCTCCCGACTTCTCAAGGAGTAATGAGTAGTTTTCTTGAAGATTAGCTGCACTCTCATCCTTTTCTTCATCTGATTCTTCTACAATTCCAAGACTCTGAATCAGAATGCTCACCAAGTTCCTTCACAAGTGCATCCAAGTCATCCGAGGAGTCTACATGATCAATTGTCATGAATGCGGAGTAGTTTCCCTCACCGTCACAGCTCTCTTCCGAGTCAGTATCAGAAGAGTCGGAATCACTGAGCGTTGTAGCATAAGCTTTCCCTTTTCCCCTCAAAAAATTCGGACACTCCTTCTTCAAATGTCCATGGCCATTGCACTCATAGCACACAATGTCTGAAGAAGGTTGATAATCCTTCCCTTCTTTTCCTTTAAACTCTTTCTTGTCACCTCTTGATGGAAAGAACTTTCTTCTGTTGAACGATTTTCCACTGTTCTTCATTTTCAGAAACTTGCGGAAGTTCTTTGCAAGATATGCTACTTCCTTCTCCACACCATCTTCTTCGGAGGAATCATTTATTTTTTCGGTGATGGTTTTAAGAGCAAGCGATTTGCTCGTTTTATGGGAAGGCAGTCCCAGCTCATACGTTTGGAGAGACCCAATCAACTCTTGAATCTTAATCTCATCCAAATCTTTGCTTTCTTCTATGGCTGTAACCTTTGCTCTAAAACTTTCAGGTAGGGACCTCAAAAATTTTCTCACCACCTTGGTGTCTTCAATCTTCTCCCCAAGATTGAGTTTAGCAATGACAATTTCATTGAGCTTCCCATAGAATGAATCAAATGGTTCATCATCACCCATCTTAAGTTCTTCAAATTTGGTGGTAAGCATCTGAAGCTTCGTGTCCTTAACTTTCTTTGTACCCTCATAGGTAGTCTCCAAAATCTCCCAAGCTTCCTTGGCTACCGTCATATGAGAAATCCTGTGGAATTCATCAGGGGACACACCACAAAAAATAGCATTTAAGGCCTTACTATTAGCATTGGCCGCTGCTAGAGCAGCCTTATCCCAAGTGGACTTAGGAGCCTCCGGCTTAGTCCAACCTATCTCAACCGCATCCCAAACGGTATCATCAATAGAGCATAAAAATGCTCTCATTCTAACTTTCCAGAATGCATAATTATTTCCATCAAAAAATGGTGGAACATTGAGCGATTGAGACCGGTCCATCTCAACAAGGGTCAAGGATCACACTTAGGTAATTAAACCTCAGCAAGTGTACCTGCTCTGATACCAATTGAAAGCTCGAAAATGTGTTGAAAAACACAAGAGCTGTTTAGACCCCCAAATAAAAATTACGGCTCGATAGATTTTACACAACTTTAATACAAAGTGCGGAATAGTGTAAAAGCGAGCGGATGAACAAGTAAGCTACTCTAATCCATAAACTAAGCAACACAGCAGTATAATGGAATTAAACAAGAGTAGGGAAGAAGGATGCAAACACAGAAAACACCAAGACGTGTTCTCGAAGAGGAAACCGAAGAACTCGGCGAAAAAACCTCTCCGCCGCCCTCCAAGCGGAAATCGATCCACTAGACAATCAGTTGGGATACATGGGTTAGCAAAAGACCCTTCAAGCCTAGTCGACCCGCTGTACCTAAGCCCTCCAAGCTCCTACTCCAACAAGGCTTCTCGGAACCGTGTCTTGTCCTAGTTATCCGGATCCCGCAACAAGCTCCATGTTGCATCTGCCATTCAAGGCTTCTTCCAATACTTCCCAGCAGCACCAAAACGTCACACAGCACTCACAAGGTGTGGTAGGTGTTTAGGCTATCAACCTCTCAAAGATATGGATAATGGAGAGGGAAGGGTTGAGGAAATACCACAAGCAAATGTATAGAGAAAGGTGGGGAAGACAATCTCTAATTACCAATGTGTTTGGCTAGGGTTTTCTCTCTGAAGCATTCCTCAACAATTGTGGGTAAAGATGGTATATATAGGAGAGGTGCAAAAGGTGTGACTTAAAAAGTACAGGCTGGCAGAACAGCTAGTCTCGCGGGTGTCTCGCGGGAAGGCCTTACCTGCGAGATACTCGCGAGACACAGTTATCTCTACCTGGCCTGACTCTTCACATTCCAGCATGTGCCTGGCACATGGTTTACTTCGCGGGATACTTGGTCGCGAGATACCCGCGAGAATCCTTCAGTTCTTCAAATGCTTGAATCTTCAAACACACTCTCTATCACACAACCCTTACAACAAGTCTCACAACAAATACAGGGTTTTAAACGATTGAACATAATTACAATCAAATTTGGCACGGAATAAAAGCCAACAAAAACACAGTTGTAAATCACAACTTTACAGTATTATTTTGAAGAAATTATCTGATGCAGAAACAAGAAGACAACAACCCCAAACACCTTGGTCCAATAAGAATCATATATCAAGCAATGCTCTAGCCATAACTTTTCCAAAATTAATCAAGGTTGATTTCCTAGGTTCCAGGGTGAAGAACATTCTGCTTGGGTTTATAAAGCAAACTAATACCTCAACCATTACAAGAGTCCAGATCATGAAAAGCTTCCAATGACCTATTTTCACTTGAATGGGGAAGCATTAGTGTGGTTTGAAGTTGATGAAAATATTGGGTTATTTGTTAGTTGGGATGCCTTTGTTCAAGCACTACAAGGCAAATTTGGATCCACTGCTTATGACAATCTATTGAAGGCTACTATTCAAAAATCACCTGTTCTTGTGAGTAATTCAATGCTCATTGGAGTTAGACAACCTCATGTTTCACCAAATGGGTCTGTTCATGTAATCAAGAATGAAAACGTAAACTTACCACACATTCATGTTGAGGCCAATTCTCGTTGCTTAGTGGCTATCACAAAGCCAAGGAACTAGATGTTTCTTTTCTTGGTGATAGTTGGGGATAAATGATGGATTCCATAGTTGTTAGGAACCCAGTGGTTCCTATCAGGGTGGATAGGAATTATAGGAGAGTTGATGGGAATTGTAGAGAAATCGATTTAATTCGAGATAGTTATCCTCCATAGAAAAATATTGAGAGAGAGAGAGAGATGCACTAAGTAATGAGTTGGTTTATTCTTCAATGATGGAAATGTGATTACAAGTAGGTATTTATAAAACTATAAAACTATTCTATTGGCCCATGTGACCTTATCTTAATGGTTTTATTATTCCCCATATGCATTAATATTTCTAACATGTGCTAAATGTGAATAACATATTTGGAATTGTAACTAACTAACTAACTAACTAACTAAATCTACAACAATTTTTATCTATATGCTATAGCATTCCAAACATTTCCCTCCCCCATAAAAACACCCTGCCCACAAAGTGTTGTTGTGAAATTACACTTCATGAGGGAAAACCGGCTACTAGACCAATACTCCAAAGACATCGTGATCACCCTATTCACTCTTGATAAGCGTAATTGGTCAACCATCAATCACCCTTCGTCTTCTACGTTGTTTTGAACTTGGATGGGTAGGTGACATATTTCGGCCTGAAATTTCTCTTTGCTTGTCAACGCTAGCATTCTCTAACACAAAGGACATTTTTACAAATGGATCAAGATATCACTCTTTGCTATGCCCTTCACTTTATAGTGTGATACCAACGGACCTAACAAGTCCAAATCATCTCCAATAGGAAAATATTCAATGTCTTCATTGATGGGATCATAAACTTATTGATGTTGGAAAGCAAATATTGCTTTCTTGAACCATTCTTCATAAGATGGAGGGAAAGAAACAGAGTTGTACTTCTAGTGCTTAAGTACCCAAGTTCACATCCGTAGGCTCTAATACCTTTACTGCTCAACCATATCTCCTTAAGTCCATCAACTAATATATCTTGTGCACGTCCAATGAAACTATCAATAGTGTAACTCCCTAATTGGTTGTGAGCATGCTTTGTCTTGCTATAAGTATGATCACCTAAACAGTCAACATTGATTGGTAGAACTTCCACAAGAGCTGGCAATGTCTTGCAATTTAACAGCAGCACCTTATGACCATTCAGGGTCTCTTCCAAGAGCTGATCATCTTGGCTTCGAGTGGCATCAACCACCACAACTTCATCAACCTTTGCATGATGTTGATTAGCCACATATTCACTGTTGCTTTCAAAATCAGAGGCATGTTTCGTTGATTCAAGAATTTGTAACTTGTCACTTGTACCTTTAAGAAGCTGTAACTCTTCTTCAGACATGTTTTCAAGATCCTTTTGTAATTTCAAAAGTTCTTCTTTCATGGCCTTTTTAGATTCAACCAAGGCCTTGACCTTCTCTAAAATAGCATTGTGAGCTTCGTACAAAGCCTTGACATTTTCCGAAACTTTGTTCACCATTTGCCATAATTCTTTCCAAAATTCTCTTTGGTCACATTCATTCATCTCAAGATCGACGACTCTAATACCATTTGTTAGGAACCTAATAGTTCTTAATGAAGACGAATAGGAATTGTAGGAGAATTAATTTAATTCAAGGTAGTCACCCTCCATAGAGAAAGAAAGAGATTAAGAGAAAAAGATGTATTGATGCACTAAGAAATTGGTTTATTCTTCCATGATGGAAATGTGATTACAAGTAGGTATTTATAGAATTATAAAACTATTCTATTGGCCCACATGGCCTTATCCTAATGATTCTATTATTCCCAATGTATATTAATAATTCTAACATGTTTTAAAAGTGATTAATATGCTTGGAATTGTAACTAACCAAATGCAATATTACAACAATTAGTATCTATATACCTATAGAAGTTTCTAACAAAATGATATCTATTTCAAAGGTTTTAAAAGGTGAAAAAAATTCAAAAAGGTTTTCTTAGATGCATATATATATATATATATATAAAGCTAATTAAAGCTAATTAAAGCTAATTATCATGAAAGCCCAACTAGCATCTATGACACTTTTATTTGGCCCTTTTAAGGCTGTGTTTAAATTTTTTTTTTTTTTTTTTTTTTGAACTAACGAGGCTATGTTTCTAATAGTACAGTTAGTATGTGACATTTTTTTTATTTTTTTTTTATACAGAGTTTCAACCTATAGCATCACTTTTGTGATATATTTTGTTCTTTATCATCAAACCAAAACACCAATCAGTTTATAGTATAGACTAAAATTGAATTTTAGATTTCTTATTTAACCATTAGAAACTTTACCAGTTGTAACACTTCTTTCAGCATTTTGTGTAAAAAAATGTTTCAAATATAATTGAACATATTATTATTCAAAAACACTTTTTTTTTCCCGAATATTAGATAAATTATTAACATGTTGAGTCTGGAAATCACTATTAGCTTTTTAGTGTTAGTGTTATTTTATTTTGGGAAATGATTTGTTGCAAACTAAGTTGTAGCAGCTCTTACAAAAATGCACACATGTCAATGTATCTCAAATAGACACATGTCTAAGCTTATATTTAAATGAAAACTTCCTTGTCAAGATTGAATTTTTTACCAAATGACTACTTGACACGAGTATATTTTGCAAGAGTTGCTGCAACTTGGTTCGCAGCAAATCCTTGCCCTTTTCTTTTTGCGGTCTGACACAACTATTTTTTTATATTTAATAAAATCCGAAACTGTTGGAGTGCATTACAGAATATTTGTAAGACCTAATTAATAGTGGATAATAATCACCACATGTTGCTCGTATTGAAACCTTTTAATGAATACAAATCTTTTATACCACTTTTTGTGTTTTACCAATTAAAACTTGTCATGTATTTAATTTTTCTCTATTTTAAGTCTTTGGCTATTCTATAAGGAAAATTAAAAAAAAAATGTTAAGTTTTGATTAGTGAAACATAAAGTGGAACACAAAAAGTTGTATAGAGAATTTGTATTTGTATAACTAGAAGATGTCCCGAGCAATGGGCGGATTACTCTACAATTTCATTTAAAATATATTTTTTATATATATTAAGACATATATACAATACTTATTTTTTTGTATAATATTTATGTTTTGCTCACAATATTGTTGAATACTTTGAAACTTGATTTTCTTAATTCATAATTAATTTTAAAAAAAAATTGTATAACACTATAAGACTATAATAAATTATAATATTTACGGTTAAAAGTAGATTTCATTTTTTAAATAGATTAAATGATTTTAAAATCTATAAATAAGAATTTAAAGCATAAAATGCTTTATATCCTAAAATTACATTAATTTAGCAACCTCTCAAACACTTAGTCAACCACTTTATTCTCACAACCAAATATAGAGATCTTAATCACAAACACCCAATTCACTATTTCAATGAAATTAAGGATATCATTTGTAAGTATCAACATAAAGAGAACGTTATTAAACAAAGAGAAATTGAAAAAAAAAGTGGAAAATATTTTTAAATTATGATCGATTCTTATTTCTATTTCTATGGCTCATACTGTACAAATAGCTAAAAAATAAACTATAAAGAAACCTACAAATTATGAGTTTTAACACAAAATAATAAATTAAAAATATCTAACTTCATAAATAATCAATTAGAACGGTTCTTTTTCTTTAGTTTTAAAACAAAATACATTTATGACTTTCCCAAACCAAGATCCCAAACATCTAAAGACTCAAAGCGAATCACAACCTTCACAAAATCCGACTTCAACATCAAAACCATAATCTACCATCGTCGTTGAATAATAAAAAAAAGCTTCATTCCTTGGTCTTAGTCTAATTATACTTGTTAGAATCAAATGGTATTGTAATGTTGGAGTTATGTAGATGTCGTTGAAAGGTTGAAGGTAAATGACATCATTTTTTGTCTAACTGTATTTGAGATGGGATTTCTTGAAAGGCTGTGGGCATGTGTATATAATTAAGGAGTAGAAGTGAAAAAGGGTGAATGAAAATACAAATAATTTTTTGGTGTGAGAAAGGAAAAGTTTTGAGATACTGAACTAAATATAATACAAAATAGTCTTGAAATATTGAACCAAAAGAAATAAAAAGTTCTTATTTATATATTTGTTCTAATCTTTGATGTGGCTTAAGAATATTTCAATTCTCTTATAGAGTGTGCTACATGGTAGAACCTTAAACTCTCCCGCATAAGGTCTACTTTTATATATATTGATGATTGATTGATATGGGGTGTTAGTCTATAGACTAATAAACTAGAAAAGGTGTTAAGTAAAGAGTCGTTTTAGTTCACATTCCTCTGACGCTCACGCTTCGTTCAAACTCTTTGTAAGTCATGCTTACCTACTCATTTTGTTTGTTTCTATTTTTTATTTTTTTATCTTTGAATATAATGCTAGTGACTCTTGAGAGTTTTGTAGATGCTTTTATCCACATTTATTGTGTCAATCGCTTCCTTGTTTCTGATTGCCCAAAAGTATGCATTTGCCATTGGTTAGAATGTAGTCACTATTACACACGCATCAAGCGTACTACAATAGGGAAAACATTCTTGAGGACTGCAACATTTTAGTGAAGTTTTTAGAGATGACTGTTAAGTAGCAAAAGCTTGGACAAAAAGCTGACAAGTTCGTTCCGTTCAACTTGATTAGCTTCAATGAATTCATTCCTTGTCATCGTGTATAACACCAACTTCATCGCCTGTCAACCTAGTTCATCACAGTGGGTCGACTATCCAACCGTGGATTTTATCCTCCCAAAATCTAATTTTGAAATCATCATTCCATTTGAAGGAATCAATTGTTTTTCAGCACCTCAAATGTGACTAACAGAAACAATACTCAATTTTAGCTAGAACTTGAAAATTTTAAGGGCATAAGGCTACCTAGATAGTCAGTTCTCACATCCAATCTTGAGGTTTCAAGGGTATCCCTAACTCAATAATGAACATAAATAATATAAAGTTAAAGACATTATTTGCTACTTAGTTGTCACAAATCAACTACTAATAAGGGCATAGGATAGCTTGAGAGAGTTCTAGGTTAATATGATGTTTGGGGACAATCAGTTCCCTTGTTAAGGAGCTGAGCGCACGTGATTGCACAAAAGTATTCCTTTACTCATTGTTACAAGCTAGATTCTACATCATCCACTTGTACATCTGCATCAAGTATCCAATAAAACAAGGGAAGCTTTTATGCTCCCTTGAAAGTTTAGATGATATGTTCAGCAAATTTGTACTAGCACAAGATTCAACTAGCCTACTTGGAACATATATGATCAAGGATAACTTCAGCATGGACACTGTAAACATTCTACATGCATTACAAGTAATAAAGTTGTTCCACTTGAGCTTAATGCTAATATAAGACTTTTTAATTCTTTTCTCAGTAAGAGAGAAAACAAACATTGACCACATATTTTATTGATATTGACCAGCTGTGCTTGTAGATTGTAAAGAGACCATAAACTCCATACCCCAGTTCTGTTGATTATCTGCAGTGCAAGATTGTAATGATTTAGCTGCATAAAAGTATAAAAGAAAACAAAGTACATTTTTGGAAACACTTATTTGAAAAAGAATAAAACAACCATCAGCTACAAGCAAATGCAAAATGGTGCTGTGCATTATGTATTACGGATGTTAATCATGGCCTCATCATCCTAATATGTAGCTCATCACACAACAAGAAACTTCCAACGTTGCTGAACAGGATAACCATATTCTCATTGATACAAAATTATACATCATAGAAAATTAACACCAATACTAGTCAAGTGCATCCTCTGTCCAAAAAACCTTAGAAGCAAGCCAGAGTAGTAACAACCCACACAACACCAATGTGATGAGATAGCAGACCCCAATAAGAGACTGGTAGGCATACATGATCATGAGAACTTGCAATAGTGAAGATGTTCAACATAATCAATAACTAAAAAAGAGTTTATCTAACTGTAATTAACAAAGAAGTAGAGCAGGCCAAGGAAGACCATGAAAGCTTGCTAACATCATTAAATGTTTTTAAGCCAATAGTTAAAAGGAACATGTCAATTGACGAAGTAAAGGAGACTATGCCTTCAGATAGCATAGAATAAAGGAAAAGAATATATGTGATAAACTTGTTGGAAAATATGGATAAATAAACAGGTTTTGATTCAACAATATACACCCTAAAAAATTAGCAATGATAAAAGTAGGTAGTTAAAGTTAGAGAGATCTCAAAAACTATAGAATCACGCAAATCATATTGTCTTTAAAGGTAGATTTGTGCCACTCGGAGTAGAACTCGGTGCAAATAGCTCCCTTGGCTGAACAATTCCTCAAGATTAGACTATAGTAATTTCTTCAAGTTGGACACATACTCAAGTAATAAAAACCGAGAACAACCTTATTTACCTTTCCTTAAAACCAAAATTAGAAGCTGAATTTTTTGTGGAGAAGAGCAGAAAAATAAGAGCTGAATAGAGGAAGAGAGGCAGTATGGACAAACCGAATTTGGGCTAAAAGAAAGAAAGGGTAAAAGATAAGGCCTAAGAAAGATATAACGAATCCTAGCCCAAGCCAACACCTAGCCTATTATATTCCAAGTTACTACTTAAGTTGTGCAATTGTTTATAAATACACAAGAAGACTCATCTCTAACCATGTGGGACACAAAGCATAAGGCTAAGTGTTTGAAACACAACCCACGCCAACAAATCTCATACTAATTTGTGAAAATCCATAACCAACCCCAAAAATTTAGCACTAAGACTTTTTTGTTCTTTTTGTAGTGTGATAAAGTAATTCATGTGGTATTATTTGTGTGTAGACTGTAAATTTTGTAACCCTTAATCCCCATAGTGCTTTTAGTGTAACATACAACTGATACTATTTGATGTGAAAATGTAGTTCTAAATATTTACATGTGTCATCGTATAAGCAACTCACTATATATTTTCATGGATGTTTAACTGTTGAACATAAAACAATAGGAGACAAGTGTTAAGTGTTACACTCAAAACTCTAGAGTGTGAGAAACCACATGGGATTTTGTGTACTTTTCCTATCTATTAAAGAAGCACTTTCTCTAAATATATCATTTGTTTTTATTACAATAAAAATTGGAAGTAACTCAACTTTTAATGTAGTAACTTCTATACGTTGGCAACTTTTGGCATGAATAAAGAGGAAAAAGTCGAGATGGACAAGGGGGCATCAATGAATAAGAGTATACCATCTAATAAACAAGATTGAAAGGATTTTTAGGTGTAGGCCAACAAATACTTTAGCCAAAATTGCGTAGAATTGATATGATGCTCTTTTATACTGTACATTTAGAAGCCTTAGAACCAGTTATCCTATTCGTATAGAAGCCTCCTAATAGAAACATAAAAACTTTACAGTTGTGTTTAAAGTGCTTTTTAAAGTTTAAATAGCTCAAAAATGGTACCTCAAGAACCTTTTCCCCAAGAATCCAACTGTTCATTAATAATCAAAGAACTTGCAATTATTTAACAAATACAACCAATAATAAGGCTAAAGCTCCAGAAGAGATTTAACTCTAAGATCTTCCATTATAATTTCTTCCTCACAAGAAGTTCATCTTAGTACATTTAATCCCTATGGAAGTACAAAATGTACGTCATTGCTGCATATGTAGCTTATACACATCACATAAGGCAAATGGAGCTTGGAACATGGTCAAGACTAGTTATAGATGTGTAATGTTTGAAAAGGACAGTGAGCTATTTTACCTAAGACAGACACCGGTGAATATTGATTAATAAAAACTTACCTAAGACAGAAACTTTGAAAAAATAATTTTTCAGCTCCCACTTTCAATAAAAATGCTCAATTATTTACCGTTTACCTCCTAAAGTGGTATATTATAAGCGCAGATATTTGTAACGTACCTTCAAATTTAGTATACCTCAGTCATAATAAGTGTTGGCATCCTCAATGCTGAACCTCAACTGTAAGTAGACATGTCGTTGAGGACTTTGGGAATTTTGATACTTCCTCAATAACACTTTCATTTAATGCAGTATCACAAACACTAATTGTTGCCGTCTTCAAAACCCTTGCCTCCTTCAGAATATATTTTACAAATTCAACTTCATATTTTGATCCTTTATACTGATTAAATCTAAAAGTTGTAAGTTGCGATGATACATAACCAGGACCATCGAATGGCTCCATGGAGCATAACTGGTTTGTTCTGCTATAAAGCTGAAGGCATCAAAGTTCATTAATTAAAAAGATTCAGCAGACTATAAATATTATTACACTTTAAGGGAAATCTCTGATTAAGTTAACTAACCTTATCAATCACAAGAACTTCTAAATTAGGACTCAGTAGGAGCAAGGCTTGTAGCACATGCCAGTTAGATTTTTGAAGTGAAAAGTTCAATCGGACCAAATTTTTGAACCTGGAAGGATAAATAGAACCAAAGTCGACGCACTGCATGGCAAGATTATATACACAACAACATCAGATCTTGTGCTAGAAATTTTGATCAATTTAATAGATCATGAAATTGAGGCATATAGTCATAACAATATTCATCAATTAAAAACAAAGAAAACATGGGAAAATGTGAAGGACTCTAACCTGTTTTTTACCAGGATATAATGTAAGGGATTTAGCCTTATTTAGTGCTTTAAGAAGCCTGAATACCCTATCCCCATAACCTATCTGATATCCTTTTGTCCATGCCTCTCTAGTACATAAAAATGGATGAATCCATACACCTGCTTCTACTAAATTGGCTAGTTTTTCAAGAAAAACGACGTGGCGCAAATCGCCATCAAAATGGAAGCACTCAAGAGCTGGGGCGCATATCGCAAGTTTGTAATCAGGAAGGCTGGGTTTAAAGGTTAGAAATTGGAGACATAAATATTTCAGCGTAGGTACCCTTATGTCAAATCTGATTAGACCGCTCCGACTATCACTGCAAAGTTTTAAATCTTGGAGGACTGGGCAGCCACTGAGGAGCCTTTGGACACAGTCACCATTGCGAAAAAAAACGTGAACCAGACGCAGATCCTTTAGGCTTGGGAATTCAAAGCATGAAGGAGGATCAACCGCAATTCCATTCCATAATTCCAGAATCACTACTGTTTTGCAGGAAAAAAAGCTTTGGGGCAACACGAAAAGTTCCCCAGGGTAAAATTCGTCCTTGATAAACCCATCAAGGCAAATGTCAAGTTGGAGTTGTTGGACATCACGCGCTATGGCCGTGAGGATCCAAGTTTCAAGATGTAAAGGGTCACAACGAGAATGGCATGTGAGGCAAAAATCTCGGAGGACTGGTGCTTTGTTTAGAGCCAAAACTCTGGAAACGATATGTGTAAAAAGGCTTACCGATTGCGTGCGATTATTACTATCCAAACACTGGCTCTGGCTGACCGATATTAATTGAGTGTCGAGGTCGAGTGCTGGGACCAGAGTCCAGAGGGGCTTCCAACTGCTAGACAAAATGCTTGTGGCGACGGCTTCTTTGGTTGGAAGGAAGGAAAGGATGTGGCACAGAATAGAGTCCGGAAGATTACTGATCCTGTCCACCTCTGCGTCTGCGTCTTCGGGAGAGACTTCCAGTTCCACTCTCTTTCTCTTGCGTTTTGACTTAGTTGATCCTTCGGGTTCCATTAGAAGACTTTGCTGGAGCTAGAGCTAGGGTTTGCTTTTCTGGAGTGAGGTGAAGTTGTTGGGAATTGGGATGGACGGAAGCCGAAAAGGTAACTTCAGGAGCTGGAGCTTTTGTCCACGCTTTTATTGCTCGATCTAACTCGAAAAAAGCGATTCAAAATTTAGGCCAAAATTTCACTATTAATTTATTTTAGTCCTTATCTTATATTATTATGGTTGCAGTCAATTTGAACTAAGTTATTTTTAACTTACAAATTGACAATAAGTTAGTTTCAAAAAAAAAAAAAAAACAGTAAGTTGAAAATAATATCAATTAAATTCACTACCGTCAAAATATATAAACTAAATTGTCAATGATCCTAACATGTAAATAGTATTTTTGCCCAAATTTTAATATTAAAATTAGTTGAAGTTTCATATTTTGCTCTATTTTACTCATAAACTTATATTATATAATAAATAGTTATTAACTACTACGTAATTTTAGAATTCCCATCTAAAATATCGAGTAAAGCTGTAACAAAGTGTTTGTATTTAAATTATTACTGAAACAATCTAGAGATTTGTTTGTAAGTCTTTAAAAAAAAAAAAACAAAAAACAAAACAGCAAGTTATTTTTCTCGTTGTTGTTTTAAATAATACAAGTAAAGAAATAATGTAAAACATTCTCTCCGTAAAAAGGGAAAGTTGTGATTTTTTTGTCTTGATCAGTGTTTACAATAAAAGGGAGGACAAAGCTTTACTCCAAATAAGTTTGGAACTATCTTCTCTACCCATGTGACGATTCATAAAACCATCACATGCATTATTTACACAAATCAAATGACTCATAAAAAAAGTATATGATTTAAAGTACACCAGGATGACATTTCTCAACCGCCACATGGTAGGTTCAAGGAAGTTTCTCTTGAACTGGTTTAGAGGAAAACTTCTTCCTAATAGGGAGTAGGAATCTAATCATGATTCTTCTAATAAAAGAGAGTAAACTATATCACTTAATTAAAAAGCTCATGGCAAAAAATTCAATGTTTTATTAAATGGAATCTTTACTAAGAAGTAAAAATTAAATGTAGTAAAAGTTTGACAAATTATATATTTTCTATTAAAATAGAGTAATAAAAGATGAATAATTTATAATAGATTTAAATTATTAACATTTAGCTAAAAAATAGAGACCCTCTGAGCACGCGTGTGAGCGCGTGCTCAAAGGCTAGTTTACGTTACTTATTTTTAAGAATTTACTTGCATGAGTTTTGATAGTTGTTTCCTATTGTCAGGTTGATGACTTGGATATTACCTCAATTTATAGTCTTGGGTACTAAGAGGATTTTTAGTGTTCTGGAGTTCCATGCATTAGTGGCATGCATCCGTCAAGAGTTTGGATGTGTGAATTATTTATTGTTGCATGGTGGTGTTGTTCTTCACTACTTGATAATCAGATTATTTGTTGTGGTTTTTATTGTCGATAATCAGATTTAATTAATTTTCTCAAAGCTGTAATTTCTTTTGTAATATGGACATATATGAACTCACACTGGAAATAGGATTAAGGCTTAATTGAAGTAAAAAAAAAAAAAAAAAAATTAATAGTATTAATTTTTTAAATCACCAAGAATACAGTTTGAGAAGTTCACCTATTTTCAAAGTTTAATATCAAGTGATGCAATTTTAATTGGTGCGTCTACTATTTTTTTTGAACCCAAGCCCAAAAGTTTAATGAATGGAAACTATTCCTTTTAGATTTTGAACTTTCTAATGACAAAAAAGATATACTGCTCATAGAGCATATTGTGGGATTCACTAAAAAAGAAACTATAGGAAACTAACCATAATTGTAGGAAAGAGTCTCACAATTATAATTTTTGTTAAATGAGAGTTATCAAGTTTTATTAGAAAAAATCCTAAGAGTTAGCCACTTATCCTAAAAGGTAGTCAATTAGCACAATGCATCCATAACAAAAATTTCAATTGCTAAAAAAGGCTCTCAGGTTGTCAATTGATTTTTTTTAAAATATTTTTAAATGGTAGTTATGAAGTTATATTTAATGGTAGCCACTTAGCACACAACCAAAACTAAAGTTTAAAATGCTAAAAACTCATGTTGTCAAAAAAAATTTTTTTTTTAAATGTTAGATATGTAGTTATAAGGTATCGTAAAAGATAGACACTTAGAACACATCCATAACTAAAGTTTAGGATGCTTAAAAAGTAGCCACACACACAACAAACAAAAAAAAAAAAAAAAAAACACTAAGAAATTTTCTCAACGTTAGCATCTACTATTAAATCACCAATATATTCTCTGATTTTAAATTTTTATTTTCTTTTTCAAAAATAATTGCAATGCAATACATGACAAATGACAATATTAAATTTCATATGAAAGAGATGGGATTGAGAAAAATGAAGCTAAAGTTTAATTGTTTTGAATTAATTGAAAACTTAGTGTTACATAAATTGATAAATATAAGCATAGGTAGGATGTTTACAAAAATTGGTTTTTAACAACCACTTGATAGATTGACTACCACTTTATGTGAACCTTGAATCATAAAATAATTTTTGTAAAGTCTCTCACCCGAATTTATCCAATGTGTCTACTATGCAATCTAACAAAATTGTTGAAATGCCACCCTAAAAAAAAGGCAAAATAAAACAAAATATAATAAAGAGTAAGACTTAAATATAAGAAAACAAACAAACATCAACAAGAAAAAGAATAGGAGGAACAGAGAGCACCACTTAAAACACATTCAAAAAGACGTAAATTCATAAATACAATTCTAATCACAAAACATTAAATAACCACACTTTAGAGGCTAGTAACAATAGAAGGCTAGTAACGCATAATTTTCTGTTTGTTAAAATTCCTTAGTCAAAAATTTCAAACCTAATCAATAACCACCAAAAAAAGAGACAAAAATACACCTCCATCGGTTCAAACCATATGAAACAATTGGAGAGAGAATGTGGGTGGCACATACCTCCATCGGTTCAAACCACGTGTTAGTGATAGGGAAAATAATGGAATCAATTGGAGAAAATATTAAACACTTGTCAAATTAATGGACAAAAAAAAAAAAAAAAAAAAAACAAACAAACAAACAAACAAAACAAAACAAAAACAAAAGATAAGATAATGATATGGAAAGGATAATGATAACAAAGTAAGGAAACCGAATATAAACCAAATACATAAAAGAAAATACTGAAGGGCAACTCATAATTTTTTTTTTTTTTTTTAAATCTAATTTGTTGTAAGTTCCCTCCTTGCAGCAAAGAAAAGCAAATGTACGGAATTCAACAGAGTAACATAAGTTTTTAGAAATAATGAAGAAAATGTAGAGTAATATACAAAATTCAATAGAAACCAACTGTGAAAGTCTTATCAATAGACAGGTTGTAATGGTTGTGATTAAAAAGTATTAGAAAGCTATTGATTTTTTTAAAATAAAAAAATAAACCAAAATAGAAAAGGGCAATGTACATTAACATACGCATATCATTGAGCATGAGTAAATTTGAGTATGAGTAAATAGAAAAGATGATGATAATGGTGGAAAGAAGATTAACACAAAATTGAGAGAACTGCAGAAGAAACAAACTGAATTTGAAAACCAATTGTGAGTGTGGTCCTATTTTGTAAATGGTGTTTTACGTATGAGTTAAAGAAGCATTTCTACCAAGTTTTGCCCTTACGTAAACGTAGTATAAGAAAAAAAACGTAAGAAAAAAAGAGTACGTGGGGTTTTTGTGGGTTAGTGGGAGAGAGGTAAAATAAGTTACGAGGATTTTTTTATATATTTATTTTACAAAAAAGATAGTTAAGAGAGCTTTTATGTGGTAAGTTGTTATTGGTTCTAATGTAAATTTACAATTTGAATTACTTTTTGCCCACTCATAATAACCAATAACAACTTGACACATAGAATTTGTTGTGAAAGTGTAGTAAAACTGTTGTAGATATAACATTATTCAAACAATAATGAGGTTGGATGAGTTTTAAAAAGAGAATTTGAAAATTTTGCGAAGATAAAAAATTAGTTCAATCAAATTTCATGTTAAGAGTGTTTTTTTTTTTTTTTTTTTTTTTTTTTAAGGAAAAAATAATGATGTCTAGTAGTCTATATTGTGCAATTGGAACAAACTTCTCTACCCATGTGACAATTCATAAAACCATCACATGCATTATTTGCATAAATCAAATGACTCACAAAAAAAAAAAAAAGTATATGATTTAAAGTACACCAGGATGACATCTTTCAACCGCCATATGGTAGGTTCAAGGAAGTTTCTTTTGAATTGATTTAGAGGAAAACTTTTTACTAATAAGGAGGAGGAATCTAATCATGATTCTTCTAATAAAAGGGAGTAAACTATGTAACTTAATTAAAAAGCTCATGGGGAAAAATTAAATGTTTTATTAAATGAAATCTTTACTAAGAAGTAAAAATTAAATGTAGTAATAGTTTGCCAAATTATATATTTTCTATTAAAATAGAGTAATAAAATATGAATAATTTATAAGGATGCAAATTATTAACATTTACCTAAAAAATAGAGATCCTCTGAGCCGCATGTGAGCACATGCTCAAAGGCTAGTTTACTAACTAAGTTAATATGTAACGGAAAATAAAGCTGTCACAGTGATTTGTTTACAAATGAGAAAAACCACTGAGGCAAAACTCCACCGGGTGAATTTAAGGTCACTACCCCCGCGAATCCACTATTATCAAAACAAGCGGTTACAAGTAAAGGAATCTCAATACCTTATACCAACCTACAATTGAACCTTAACCCCAATACCCAATTGAACTTTTTTTGTGGTGACAATCTTTCACTTTCAATGCACGGCTCTCAATACGTGATTAACCAATCGATACACAGATCTAAGTACGTGACTAACCACCAACTTGAGAAGGATGTTGGCTACAAAGTTCTTCAGTTCATCAACACGGTAAAGATCACGAAGCTCCTTAGTTACAAAACCCTACGATGTACAAACGCAGTAGCTTCTTGAAGAGAAAGATGAACTAGGGCATATGTCTGTGGTCACAATAGGCTTTTGAAAAACCTTTGCATCAAGCTGCACTCGCTTGCATCAGCTATGACAGCCCTTAAAATAATCATTATATATGTTTAGGGTTGTGAGAAAAGAAAGCCTAAGCATGTATTCACGGATTGGTGTGAAATCAGATCTAAAAAACTGATTTTTGTAAATCTCGATAGATAAGTTATCTATCGAGCAGCTATCGAGCATCGGGAAAAAGCTGCCTTTAAAACCTTGATAGATGCTATTTGTCGAGCTAGCTGTCGAGTTTTAAAATCTAGCACTTCTTCACTTGTTTCTTGGATAGACTTGTATGGCTTTAATACTTGGACTTAAACTCTTGTTCCTTCAAACATTAAACACATCCTAGATTTACCAAATTACAAGTAAAGTGCGTTTTGTCAAAGGATTAGCCAATTCTAGATGATATATGTTCCTAACATGATTCACATGTGTCTTAACAATCTCCCCCTTTGGCAATCCATGACAAAATCACAACAAACAAATGAACATATGAGAGAAGTCATAAATCACTCAACTCATATTCACTTGTTGAATACAATAAAATATATCATAACACAAACTCTTGAAAAAATTTGCAAGAAGAGAGTTCATGGCAAGAAAAACTTTGACAACCTGTATTTCTAAAACACTTTAAACAAAACTCATCATGGCATCTTAGTGTGAAATGGAAATAAAAGATTGCATATAATATATAAGAAGTATGTGAATAAAGAGAGAAAAAAAACAATACATGAAGATATAGGTGAAACTGTAATAACAACCTCAATATATATCAACATAAATACAAGGTTTGCTATCACATTGTAAGAACAATATATCTAAAAAGTAAAGAAAATAAAAGATACAATAAGTCCTCACTACATCCCTTAAAAAGAAAACACTCCCCCTAACAAAAATATCTCCTATACTAACTCTCCCCCTAGGAACATGACTATTCTCATACCAAAACTACTCCTCATTTTTGTCATGAATAACAAAGGGCAAGTAACTTAAGCAGTCATCTCATCATCACCAAAAGAGCTAGTATCATCATCCTTATCCTCATCATCATTATCGTTGTCGAAGTCATCATCATCGTCCTCGTCCTCAGATGCCTCTAGAGAAGGAAAAGGAGACGCCATGAAGCCACCAAGGCGAGCCTGCCGTCGAGCAATACCGCCGACACGAGTGTTCACCTGACACAACTCATCACTGAGTGTGTCAAGGCAAGCATCCATGCGCTGAAGTTGCGCCATGACCGCCTTGAGGGTCACACCACCCGCCAATGAAGAAAGAGCGGATGTAGATGGAGCCAAAGAAGTCCGAGGAGTCACCATCTCGATTCATGGCTGCTTCAGTCGAAGCTGGACCTCGCTCCATCGAATGGTCATTGCGTCTATGGCACACATGATAGGAAAGTATGTAAACTCAGGATAGGAGACAGAAAAATGGCGAAGAATCTGTATGATAGCCAAAGGAAAATGAGCTTATCACAGGTCGCCTTATCCCTATAGACATCTATAAGGGAGAGTATGAAGTGAGAGAGAAAGTCAATGGTAAGTCCCTCAAGAAGGGATAACAAAAATCGAGCACGAGGCTCAGTAATGGAGTTATAGTGAGACAAAGGATGAAGAACAAATGTCATCACCATATTAAGGAACCTCAGACCTTTTACAAAGCTCGAGTAAGGGATGTTTTGACGGTCACCCCAAGATAAAGGTGTCTCACAAAAGAGAGATGAGAGTTCGTCTTTGAACACAATCCTAAGACGATCACAGCTGGGGTAGTCAGCAAACTCTACCCTTGGTACATGTAGCACCTTGGATATAAGATCCGAAATGACTACAATGCTCGTAACTCGAACACAAGTGATAAAATGAGGTACATAATAATCAAATCTGTGCATATTGGAGTAAAACTCATATATAATCACGGAGGGACAAGTGACAGGGATGCCACACAGTGACTCCTAACCCCTACTGTAGATAACAGTGAGAAGGTCAATATCGGAAAAGTCCAATAGAATGACTTGGCATTCCGAATGAATACCACGTCAAGAAAAGTTCTTCGAAAAGTCCTTACAGGCTTTATCATCACAGAACCTGACATGGAAGGGGGTAGAATCAACAGGGGAAGAAGAAGAAGATGCCCTGGAATGAAGAGGGTTCCGGGACAAAGTAGACTTGCATTTAGGTGACATAAAACAATTAATCAAAAGAGAAAGAGAGAGAGAGAGAGGGAGAGAGAGAGAGAGATAGAGAGAGAGGGATAAACAGAAAATTACCAACACATTTAATATCAAAAAGATAAAATAAAAATAAAAAAAGGTACATATGCATGAACATGTGACATGCAAAAGTAAAAACATCATGGACTCAGCTCAATCCAACCTACCAACACACATCATTTTAACATAGTAAGCACACATCTAAAATGCATGAATCATTGTTAAAAATGTAAATATGATGCAATGCATGAACATTTAAGATCATTTAAACAAAACTCAACCTAAAAATTTTGCAAAAATCAATTTAGAAAAACCCTAAAATTTTCAAAAAAAAAAAAAAAAACTAAAAACCTAGATCTATATGAATGAAATGCATGAAAAAGAGGGAAAACAAGATCTTACCAATGAAGGAAGAGCAATCTAGGTCGGAAAATGAATGGGGAAGAGGTTTGGAGTAAGAGAAGTGAGTTTGGGGAGGTGAGGAGTTAGAAAGTATCAAGAGAGATCGGTGGGAAATGAAAAAATCGCGCTAACGCTATATATAAAAAAACACGAAGCTCAATGGATTGAGAGGTATTGAGAGGTATTGAGAGGTGTCGAGCTTTAAATCTCACCAGATGGAGCTATCAAGGAGCTATCGAGAGGTGTCCATAGCAAAGTGACCTCGATAGATCGAGAAGCTATCGAGCATCTATCGAGCATATAGAAACTTCCTCGATGGATAGAGAAGCTATCAAGACAAATTCTCAAAAACTTCAATGGATTAAAATTGCAGTAACAGTTGTCGAGACAGGAAGATCAAAAGGCTCGATAGATATCCTAACTGTCGAGAGGTATCGAGAAGCTGTCGAAATTGCTCAAAAACAGTTTTTTAAAGAAGAGAAAAACACAGACATGAATGCAATCAAACATGCTACTCAACCAAAGATCCAACCAAAATTTTAAGCTCTTAAAAACATCTCTCAATAAGAAAAATGTCAAGCATTTAGATCCAAAACACACACACACACACACTAAACAAGTCTAACCAATTCTATATTTCAAAAACAAGTTAAGACGGTTTAGTGCACATACATTAACACATGTATTCCTTATGATGGCCAAATTACATTGTACCTGCACATGTATTAAGAGTAGCAAAGAATATTGCATGTCGTGTGTGAAAAATATCGCAAGATTGCATAAGTGTCTACATGTTATGACAATTTGATATATGAGAAAATCACTTTAATTCACATACAATCATAACTGCTTGATGGGGACTATCACCTTCGAGATACATCCTATAACTTTCACATCTTCTAAAAGACATGCTTGCAATCATATACAAAGCATTTTGATTCTTTTTTGCTTTTATTTTTTTCTTTGCATATTTTTCTTTTAAGCAAACCATGTATGGGCATATAAGAGAGAGAAAAGAAATACCCAATTATGTTAAACTTTTGACATTGCACTTTTGCTATACTGAAGCATACAGATGTCATTTCATGATTAGCGGGTAACAGTGATGAGATGGTTATTTATTTATTTCTTAGGATTTTCTAGTCCTTCCCGTCAAAAAGAGTGACATGAGTGTTAAGTACAAGAGATTACTTAATTTTACTCATCACAAACACGAGCCATAAAGCTCACTTGCTTAGTTGTGCATAAAGATGCTCATCTAAGCTACAAAAGATACAAAGTTTAGAAAATTTCGTTTCAATGGCCATTCAAGGTACACAAGTACCGATGTACACAAAACACACATTGTTTTTGTATTTTTCTAATTTTTCATTTTTTTTTATGAAAAACAAAATAAAGCAAAATTGAAAGCAAATAAATAAAAACATGTTAAATAAAGCAAAGCATAAAACTAGACTGCCTCAAAACAAGAAAGCAAAACACACAAGTAATGCATACTTAAAAACAAGAAAGGGAGAGAGAAAAAAATGACTAAATCACTTAGAGCCTTTTTCCTTCCACACCTTGGAAGAACTTTTCTGTTTGACGAACCCTTGATCCAGCGGTGAGGGAGAAGAATTGAAATCGTTCAAGTTCAAAAGGAACATGAGGGCTTTGAGTAGATCTCCAAGAATAGCAAAAGAGGATGGAAACTGATTCTGGTTTTCCGATAAGATCATACATTTTCTCTGTTGAGTGGCTAACCACTTATAGCAATTTGATCGAGTATGTCCAGTTGCTCCACGGTGATGGCAGAGATGTTACTTCTTCTATTTAGACTTTTGAGTATTGCCCTTCTTAGCCCTAGGGTTTTTAATCTCTTTCTTATCAAGTTAGGGGGTGCTCCTAAGATAGATTTAACCTTGTCTATGTTCTCACTAGCTAAAATAGTTTTCACATCATGGTTCTCAGATTCAACATTATTAGCAGGTGAAACAAAAACAGTAGTACTAGTAGAAGCAATATTAGGAGAAGAGAAATCATACCCTAAACTGGTTCGATCAAAAGCAGATTTCTGAAAGCTGAGCATCTCATCAAGCTTTGCACTTAAAGTCCTTTCCAACTAAGCTCTGACTTGGAAAAGCTTTGCCTCAAGCTTCTTGATCTTCTCAGTCAAGAAATTGTTCTCAAATCTTAGTGCTCCAATGGTCTGATTGGCTTTATCAAACTTTGTGGAAAGCTCTTCTTGATCAAGTTCCACATCACTCAGCTTCTTGGTGGCCAGCCTATATAGTTTCTCATGCTTCTCAGAAACCTTATACAACTTTTCATAGGCTGTATGGATATCATCTTGATCATCCATTTTCTCGAACTTAGAATCCACCAAGTCCTCTTCATCATCTACTGTTCCTAAACCTCCATCAGTAGGATCAACTGTAGTAGTGAAGGCATTCAAGATTCTCTCGTCATCATTGTCATCTAAATCATTCTCAAGTTCGGTGTCACTCAAGGTAGCAGCAAAGGCCTTACTTTTCCGGATGGTCTTGAGATACGTTGGACACTCTTGTTTCATGGGTCCAAAGCCTTGACAACCGAAACATTTAGGTCTAAAGGGAACAGTGTACTGACCGCCTTCCTTAGCATCCTTCTTTCTTCTATCTTGGTTCTTGAACTGAAACAAACTGGATTGCTTGTGGTCTTTACCAAGTCCTCTTGTATTGGCATTCTTCATGAACTTTTTGAACTGCCTTATGATATAAGATTTCATCTTAGAATCTTCATCATCAGAAGACTCATCAATATCACTGTTTTTGGCCTTCAATGCCATGCTCTTACTTTTGCTTGATTTTTCGATCCTTGTCAAACCCAATTCATAGGTCTACAAGTTGCCAACCAGCTTTGTCAAATGAATTTTATCAATATCCTTTTATTCCTTAATTGCAGTGATCTTGGCATGAAATCTCTCAGGTAGATATCTGAGCACCTTTCTAACAATCTCAGGTTCGGGAATGGTTTCCCCAAGATTAAAAGCTAAGTTCACTATGTCCTTGAGCTTGGCATAGAACTATCGAATGACTCATCCTCCTCCATCTTAATCTCTTCAAAGCTCATGGTAAGCCTCTGAAGTTTTGAATTCTTGACAGCCTTGGTTCCTTCATAGGTTGTCTGGAGGATGGTCCATACTTCCTTTGCAGTTTCAGTGAAAGATATCTTCTTGAACTCCTCATTCGTGATTGCACTGAATAAGAAATTCAATGCTCTGCTGTTGAAGTTAGCCGCTTTGATCTTAGCATCATCCCAATCAGCCAGTGTTTCCTTTGGTTTGGTCCGGCCTATCTCCACAGCTTGCCACACTTTTTCATCTAATGACTGCAAGAAAGCTCTCATTTGTACTTTCCAGTATGCATAGTTAGTGTCATCAAATAAAGGATGTATAATTAACAATTGTCCTCTATCCATGACAACAGAGGTTAATGGATTACACAGCAAAGATTAACCCTAATCAGAGTGTGCCTGCTCTGATACCACTTGATAGGCCAAGAATGTATTGACCCCTTGTGATGAATTAACCAATTAATTAGCCAAGTTAATTAATTAATTCGATTAACATGCAATACATGTGGTAGCACAAACAAATCACCAACTAAGTTAATATGCAGCGGAAAATAAAGTTGACACGGTGATTTGTTTACGAATAGGGAAAACCACCGAGGCAAAACTCCACCGGGTGAATTTAAGGTCACTACTCCCAAGAATCTACTATTATCAAAACAAGCGGTTACAAGTAAATGAATCCCAGAACCTTATACTAACCTACAGTTGAACACTTCCCCCAATACCCAATTGGACTTGTTCTGTAGTGACAATCTCTCATTTTCAATGCACGGCTCCCAATACGTGACTAACCAAACGATGCACAGATCCAAGTACGTGACTAACCACCAACTTGAGAAGGATGTTGGCTGCAAAGTTCTTTAGTTCATCAACACAATAAAGATCATGAAGCCCCTTGGTTACAAAACCCTACAGTGTACAAACGCAACAACTTCTTAAAGAGAAAGATGAACCAGGGCATATGTCTTCGATCACAATAGGCTTGTGAAAAACCTCTGCATCAAGCTGCACTCACTCGCATCAGCTGTGACGGCCCTTAAAATAATCATTATATATGTTTAGGATTGTGAGAAAAGAAAGCATAAACATGTATACACAGATTGGTGTGAAATCAGATCTGAAAAACTGATTTTTGTAAATCTCGATAGAAAGGTTATCTATCGAGCAGCTGTCAAGTATCGAGCAAAAGCTGCCTTTTAAACCTCGATAGATGCTATCTGTCAAGCTTTAAAATTTATCACTTCTTCACTTGTTTCTTGGATAGACTTGCATGGGTTTAACACTTGGACTTGAACTCTTGTTCCTTAAAGCATTAAACACATCCTAGATCAACCCAATTACAAGTAAAGCGCGTTTTGTCAAATGATTAGTCAATTCTAGATGACATATGTTCCAAACATGATTCACATATGTCCTAACATTTTTGTAAAGTCTCTCACTTGAATTCATCCAATGTGTCTGCTATGCAATCTAACAAAATTGTTGAAATGTCGCTGTAAAAAATAAAGACAAAAATAAAAATAAATGGTAAGGCTTAAATATAAGAAAACTAGCAAACATCAAGAAGAAAAAGAATAAGAGGAAGAGAGAGCACCACTTAGAACACATTCAAAAAGACGTAAAATTCGTAAATACAATTCTAATCACAAACATTACATAACCACACTTTAGAGGCTAGTAAAAATAGAAGGCTAGAATCGCATAATTTGATGTTTGTTGAAATTTATTAGTCAAAAATTTCAAAACTGATCGATAACCACAAAACAAAAAAAAAAAAAAAAAAAAAAAAGACAAAAATATACCTCCATCGATTCAAAGCATATGAAACAATTGGAGAGAGAACGTGGGTGGTACATACCTCCATTAGTTCTAATCACATGTTAGTGATAGTGAAAATAATGGAATCAATTAGAGAAAATATTAAACACTCATCAAACAGACAAAATAAATAAAAAATAAAAAATAAAAAATAAAAAAAACAAAAAACAAAAAAACCAAAGATAAGACAATGATATGGAAGGATAATGATAACAATGTAAGAAAACCAAATACGAAAAAGCAAATACTGAAGAGCAACTCATAAAAAACAAAAGAAAATCTAATTTGTTTTAGGTTCCCTCCTTGCAACAAAGAAAAGCAGACGTACCAAATTCAACAGAGTAATGTAAGCCTTTAGAAATAATGAAGAAAAGGCATAGTAACGTACGAAATTCAATAGAAGTCAATTGTGAAAATCTTATCAATAGACAAGTTGTAGTGGTTGTAATTAAAAAGTATTAAAAAGCTGTTGATTTTTTTTTTTTTAATAATTAAAAGAAAACCAAAATAGAAAAGAGCGAGTACATTGACATATACATATCATTGAGAATGAGTAAATTTGAGCAGGAGCAAATTGAAAAGATGATGATAATGGTGGAAAGAAAATTAACATAGACTTGAGAGAACTGTGAAAATTGCAGAAGAAACAAACTAAATTTGAAAACCAATTGTGAGTGTGATCCTATTTTGTAGATTGTATATTTTACGCGTGAGTTAAAGAAGCATTTGTACTAAATTTTTCCCTTACTTAAACGTAGTATAAGGTAAAATAAAAAAATAAAAAACAACGAGAGGTTTTTGTGGGTTAGTGGGAGATAGGTAAGTTACAAGGGGTTTTTTTTTTTTTTTCCTAAAGAAAAGATAAATAAGAGAGATTTTTTATTTTATATAGAATCAGTAAAAGAAGTGCTACATCTACACAATTTTCACAAGAAATCACAATTTAAATTATTTTTTTACCACTCATAGCAACTTGTCACTTAGAATTTATTGTGAAAGTATTGCAAAAATGTTATAAATTAACATTTTTGAAACAATAATGAGGTTGGATGAGTTTTGAAAAGAGAATCTGAAAATTTTACAAAGATAAAAAATTAGTTCAGTCAAATTTCATGTTAAGAGTGTTTTTTTTTTTTTTTTAAAGGAAAAGATAATGGTGTCTAGTAGTCTATATTGTGCCATTGTGGATGAGTTTAAAAGATAAAATCCTAAAATTTTGCTAAAAGATTGTGTATCTACTTGGTGATGGGATTATACTTGTTTTCAAACTCGACCATTCAATAAATCATAAAAAAAAAGTTAAAAATTTTTGAGGTTAGACCGAAATTAAACTAAGAAATATAAATAAATATACTAAATTAGTATAAAATAAAAAAATTAACTAAAATAATCCAATTAAAACTATAAATTTATATTTTAGCGATGTATAATGTATCCACTTTTAGCCCAAATATGAAATATCTACCCAATAATAATAATAATAAAATTTTTTTATTAAAAAAAACTATAAGCATCTATTTGTACCGGGCACAAGTGGACAAAAAAGATGATATTATAATACATCATATCATGTGGGGCTCAAGACTTTGTAAAAAGCAAAACACAGACTTATCTTCTCAATGCTCACGTGACTAACTCACAAACCTAAAAAGGCAATCCAAACAAAAGCAAAGGAACGGCTCTAGGATATATATTTGTATTGCCTTTGGCCACGGCTCTAGGATATATATTTGTTTGCAAAGGTCTGACCGAATATATATTTTTTGGCCAAAATATAGTTTTTACTTCTGTACGACGCCATTCAATGCTATAATTGAGAAAAAAAAAAAAAAAAAAAGAACTATGTGAACCCTAAAAATCGGCCACAGTTTTCAGAATCATACAGTCTAACTACGGTTCCATATTTTTTCACATAAAAAAGTTCTTAGGGTTAAAAGAACTGTGGTGAGAGATTTACGGTTAATCGGATCAGACCGTACAATCTGGTCCAATCTAAGAACCATTTGTGAATAAGTTTAAAAAATAAAATCCTAAATTGTGTAACTGTTGGTAGTAGAGTTGTACGTGGAATTTTTTTTTTTTTTTTAATTTAGCTATTAAATTTCCTTATATATTTCATATTTTTATTTTATTTAAGTGTAATAGTAATATGATATAATATTATGGTATTTTATTCAATAATACTATAATAGTCAATAAAAATAGTAACTAGCTTTCCCAAGTATATATAGAGATATTAATTAAAAAAAACGGCTACCTCTATACTAGTGAAAGTGGCTATGTCCTAAACTTATTTACCTAATTGGAATTGACTATGGCCCTAATGCATACGACCATCAAGGCCCAATTCATAAACCCATCTGTTCTGCTCTTCTAGCCGTTTGAAATTAGAACCACCGACTAAGCCCATTCTTAGATTTTTTAGATTTCTTGCGAAAGAGTTTTAGTTTTCCGTGTTCGAATTGAACATCTCTCTCACCGTTTATTCTCTCTTCTTCTATTTAACTCCAACACTGCCTTCTCTTTCTCATTCATTCAAAAAAAAGACCCCATAATTGTTAAACTTTTTCTCTCTTAATTTTTCTCAACGTGATGGAAGGATTTTCAGGGTCCTCTATACCCAGTTCATCTGCATTACCGTGGCAATCAGAGTCGGGTTTATTCTCTAAAACTGGAAAAGCTGTTGACTATAAACTTGCTGCATTGAAGCATAAATATGCTAGGCAAGAGGCCCTGAAAAAACAACAAGGAAAAGAAGGAGAAAAGAGTGATCTTTCATTGCAGCAACCAAGGAGTCCTATGCTACAAGCCCAGCGAAACCAAGAACTAAGAGATGGCAGAAAGAGTGAACTTCCATCGGTTTCATCCAAGGCCATGACAGAGAATATCCCAACTAATGATCAGATTAATTTGATTTTTTCAACAAGGAAGCAAAGAGAACCTGTCTTTTATAATTTTCTTGCTACGATGAAAAAGAAAGATCGCGAACCTCAAATTAGTGAAGCAAAACTATCTAAGACCAAGAACCAGCATGAAGTAGAAGAGGTCTCAACAGAATTGAGGTTGGGTTATGGTCCTAATTGCATCAACCAAAAGAGGAAATCACCTGAAAACTTTGCTAGTAATGTCTCTCCTTCGTCTCTAAATTGTGAAATAAGGAAAAGAAAGAAAGTTAATGGCTATGAAGTTGAAAAGGAAGAAAGTCATAGGGGTGCTTCAGTGGACTGGAAGCTTGGATTTGAGGATACTTGGGTTATAAGGAAGAGGATTGAGGCAAGCAATATTAACGGGCAATGGGTGAGTCTCTTTTTGGAGACAGACTTGGTAAAGAAGCATGTTTTGACTAATTGCAAACAAAAATATATTGAAGATTTCATAACCAAGTATGGGGTGCAAGTGGTTGTTTGGGATTTTGATACCAAGTCTGAACACCAATTAATCTTCAAACAGAGAACAAATGGGAGCAATGTCTTCATTGAAGATTGGACCAAGGAATTTGTGATAAGGAGGGAACTAAAAGAAGGTGATGAGATTGGACTTTTTTGGGATCAAAGCAATTCAAGATTCAATTTTAGCATTCTCAAGCGAAATTTCTGTAGAGAATCTTCCCACAACTAGTTTTCTTAGACAAGCTCTTTGCGGATTTTGGGTTACCTCCGGCTGGCAGCTTTGAAGACAGTAACTATTTCTTTTTTCTTTTTATTTTTTGAGTAGAAGGTCGAATAAGTGCTTAAAGAAAGGCCTAGATGTGTAATTTGACATTAAATAATTTCATCTTGAAATACATAATATTCTGTGAGATATGGACGAAAAATAGTGAGCAAAAATCTTTTTTGGTTGTACTTTGCACTTTTTGATTGATATTATTCACCTTGAAACTTAGGGTTTTTTTTTTTTTTTTTTTTTTGAGTATACTAAGAATTTTTAATACACACCAGGAGAGAGGAGGAGGTTTTAAAAAATAAAAACTTAGGGCTTATTTGGTTAGGGTGTTTGAACAATTTTTGTGTTTAAATACTAAAAACTGCGGGTTCAAAAAAAAATCTTGTTTGATAAGGGTGTTTTTTATTGGAGTGTTTGAGTTAGGTTACTTATTTTAGGTTGTTTAAAAACTCAATTCAGAATACTCCTTTTACCAATTTTCAATTTTCAAATATCGATACTTAATGGCACTTTTGTAAATATGTTAAAAACCATAAGGCCCACTTGATTAAACAAAACATAAACTAGCTTTTCTCTCCTCAAATCAAAAAAAATATTTAATTGTATTATGCTTGTCAGCTTTTTAAAAATAAAGCATACACATATCTAACACACAATTATGTTTTTTCACACTCAAAAACATGTTATTTGAAACATAGTACTAAACACATTTTTTATTTTATGAATATTCTAAACGCATGTTTCCACATCATTTTAAACAACAATACTAGAAATTTCAAACCAAACAAGCCCTAGATTCTCAAAAGATATTTCATTTGTCCTTAATTCCTAATTATTAGGGATTGAAGTTGTTGAATTATTAACAAATACAAAATGTAGTGACAATAGTTGTAATTAACCAAAGTTAAGTTGTAAACTTTCAGTTGGCTATCACGAAGGATTAATAATAAAAAATGCAAAATATAGTGACTACAATGGTGATTTACAAGTTAAGTTGTGAACTTTAAGCAGACTATTGTGAAGGTTACAAATTCAAATTGGAGGAGAAAGCTTTGTTGCATTTGGAAGATTCTTGAGTATGTTCACAAAGCTACTTGATAATTTCTCCTTGTTGGTTGCCTGTTGTAGTTTGTATAGTTTGTAGGTAGATCATTAGTGGTATGAGTTGGTTGCTCTTTCTTTCTTTTTAGGATCATTTCTCACTTTAGATGATTGTACTTAACTTTTTATAAGCTCTGCTTGCTTGTTGTAAGTCAATTTCAGTTGTCAATGAAATCTTTCTCATTTTCCCATTAAAAAAAAAACAAAAAACAAAACAAAACAAGTGCCAAGAGCCAGCAGGCATATAGCTCAATTGGCACCTCTGTTTTTCAACAAAAATATATAGGATTCAAATCCCGACCCCAATTATTGAATTATAAAAAAATAATAATAATAAAAAAGTTCAAAAGGATGCAAAAGTTGGTTGCCCATAGACGCTAAACAATGAGGTACATTTATTGGCTTCTCTATGCTTCACTTGAACCAGCCAATCCATGCCTTGCAATCAACAAATAGAATAGTGAAATCAGGAGGAATGATCGAAGTTTTAACTACAGATTTATAAGATTTATAAGCAGTATATACTTATAGGGAATCAATATACTATCATAATAGCAAAAAATATCTTTTACCAAATATTAAGCATGATAATTAATTGAAACCCAAAGTAAATTTAATCTAAACCCACATAAGCACCAATCAAAATTGATCTCTGGAACAAACGAAATCTTAGCAAGCAATTTACATCTTAAAACTACAGCAGAGTATGGATGTGGTTGTCACCCCATGACCACGTCAATTAACAAACCCAGGAAGGATCATGTTGTTCCACATCTTACATGACTCCCACAGAGCCACATTTACATATCCACAGTAAGCAATATATACTATAACCACCACCACTATCCACACTCTTTATTAACATCTTCAACCAAAAAAAAGATTGATATCAACAACACAAAAAAAGCAGTTCATGCAGGTGTTTGGTCGCAGAAACAATAATTCATTATCGACTTATCATGAAAGATGAAAATCCAGACCCAAATCTAAATGCAGCACAAATATGTATAAACAAGATGAATAAACACACAGAGCAGCACAGCAAGTGAATAAAAAGTACTTTATTTCAAACTCAACAGCAATGATGATATGTCCTCTGAGGGCCAATTTAACCATCTTAAAAAGAGTACATAACAAGTTTGAATCTTATTTTGAAGCCATTAAACAATGGCCAGCAAAAAAATAAAAACCACGACCACAAAATTTAACAGGATGACTCATAAACACAATTTTAATCACAAACATTAAATAAAAAGCAGGCTAGTAAAAATAGAAGGCTAGTAACGCATAATTTGCTTATGCAAAAATTTCAAACCTGATAGCCACAAACAAAAAAGAGACAAAAATATACCTCTATCGGTTCAAAGCACATGAAACAATTGGAGAGAGAATGTGGATGGCACATACATCGGTTCAAACCACATGTCAGTGATAGGGAAAGTAATGGAATCAATTAAAGAAAATATTAAACACTCATCAAATGGACCCAAAAAAAAAAAAAAAAAGAAAGAAAAAAAGAAAAAGAAAGAAAGATAAGATAAGATAAGATAACAAAGTAAGAAATCCATTACTAAAGATAAAAGCAAGTGATAACAAAGTAAGAAATCCAAATAGAAACTAAATATACAGGAATGCAAATACTGAAAAGCAAGCGCACAACTTATAAAGATAAAAGAAAATGTAATTTGAGGTAGGTTCCCTCCTTGCAGAAAAGAAAAGCAAACCTACCAAATTCAACAAGTAACATAAGCTTTTAGAAATAATGAAGAAAAGGTAGAGTAACGTACTAAATTCAATAGAAACCAATTGCAAAAATCTCATCAATAGACAGGTTGTATTGCTATGATTAAAAAGTACTAAAAGACTATTGATTTGTTTGTTTGTTTTTTTTTTTTTTTTTTAAATAAATAAAAAAACCAAAATAAAAAGAGCAATCTATAGACTCACATTAACTGTAGCAACTCGACTCATAGATATTCAAGTTTCATGTGCTGGCAGAGCTGAGGTGGAAAATTATACACGTGGAACTTAAGTCTTAAAGACTCGAGTTCCCTACAGCATAACATTCATCAACAAACCCAAAGATAGACCCAAAGAGGAACAATGAAATCAACAAACCCAAGCAAACCCAGATACCTACAATGAAGCAACAAACTCATTTTAGCTTCAACTTCAACAACAAAGTTTAGCAAAGACAAACCCAAAGAAAAACAATGAAATCAACAAACCCAAGCAAACCCAGAGACCCTCAACAAAACAACAAACCCATTTCAACTTTAGCTTCAACAATAGATTTTAGATCAAGGAAGTTAATACCGTATTGGGAAAATATATTGTACTATTCATTAAACCGGTACCGATACTATTCCAAAATGTATTGGAAAAAAATACCAGGTTGTATCGGCCTATTTCAACTATACCAGCCTGTATTTGCCCATACCAGTCGGTATTGGCGTTTTAGCTGGTACAATTAAAAAATTATTTTAAAAAACTTATTTAATCTAATATATTGGTTAATGTATTTAAACTAATATGTAGGCTTATTAAATATGTGTATTTTAAATTTTATATTGATAAACACAAAAATTAATAAATTCATACTTAAATAAACAATACAAATATATATATATATATATATTTTATGTATAGAAATATATAAATAGCTGTAATTCTGAAACGATACACTAGTATCAATCGGTACTGAAATCTTTCTTCCCCCTGGCCAAACTAAATAGCTTCCGATATGAAATTGACTCCCTTGGTTTAGATACATAGAGAGAGATAGAGAACCACAATGCACCTGATCAATGCCATGATTGTGGCTCGAATGCTAATTGGAACTTCAAGTTGGACTCGGCAGGCCTTGGTGGCATAATGTTTGGAATGATGTGGTGGTTCATCTACGTCGGGATCTTTTGCTTCCTTGTCCTCTTCGCTGGAGGGTATTTTTATTTTTTTTGGCTTTGGGTTTCCGATTTGAATAGTTTTTATTTAAGGTTAAGATATATTCAGTACAAAATTGAAATATATTCAAATAATAACTAATTTAATCATTACTTATGTAACAATATTTATCAAAACCAAATAAATAAATCAAATTAACATATGTTTATAACATAGATATTCAAATTGATTAAACTAAAAAAATGATAATATATGATATATGAGCCAAAATAATAAATTATTTTCATCATATTCAATATCTTGCCTAATCAACTTCATCTAAGTAAATTTATCTTGTTTCTCAAGAAAAAAAGAAGTAAATTTATCCAAAAAAAAAAAAAAATCATCTAAGTCATTGTTATCATAATGTTCATTGTCTTGAAATTAATCGAATTATTTCTTTATTGGCATTTTCTTCACCATCATTAGCATTTACTATATCTTCTTATTCTTTTATTTTAATAATTTTTTTTATATCTTTGTTTTGAAATTCTAGCTTCTTAGACTTATAACAATAATTCATAGAACAAAAAAGAGATTTGCAAATAAAAAAGTTAAGTGTTAAGTGTGTAGTCCAATTGTCCAAATCTTGTTGGAGAAAGAAAGAAGAGAATGAAAGAAAAAAAAAATCATGGACATGTTATTTTATTAGGCTCAATTAAGTAGGACAATACTTTTGTGTTAAAAACAAGTCTAATAACTTATTGTACTCAAATAAAGATAAAAATTTATATAAAAATGACTAATTTAAACCCACTTGTCTTTGTATTATATGATACAATACGATTCATATAATACATACTTATGTATCGTGCGATTCATGAGCTCTTTCGATACGCTTTATGATACAAAATATTTTGTGCATGTTTCAATATGTATGGCATATTGTATGATACTAACAACTATGTTTATGGCTAGTTTAATTATTTAAGAGCATTCATGTCAGTCATGCAAAAATTACTATCAATTTTAGTATAAGAATAATTTACCTTTTTTCATTTTATATATTCACTTTTCAAAACTCCTCACATCATATTATCAATTTTTATTACAATACAACCAATGGCTGGCCGATTCAGTGTCAATGTCGAGTGCTGGGACCAGAGGCCAGAGGGGCTTCCACCTGCTTGACAAAATGCTAGTGCTGATGGCCTCTTCGGTTGGAACGAAAGAAAGGATGCGGCATAGAAGAGAGTTCGGTAGATTACTGATCCTGTCCACCGCTGTGTCAAGTTTCACTTTCTTGCGTTTTGACTTTGCCATCAAAGGTTTGCTGGAGGTGGAGTTTGAGTAGAGCTGAAGAGCAGATGGTGGGAATGGAATGGGATGGGATGGGATGGGATGGGATGGATGGATGGAAAAGCTGAAAGGGTAAAGTAACTTCAGGAAGATGGATGGTCGTTACCCGTCAGGACTCCGGAGTTCTATTTTATGCAATTTTGTATGTTTAGACTTTAGACTGTATTTGCAACTTATAAAACACGTAATTGTAAATGTTGTACAGCAAAAGTGTACAATATTTGTCATTTTGTGTGTTTCTATCATGTATATTTAATTATTTACATTATGAAGTATAATGTAAAAAAAAATATATCTTTTATTTATTTTGATAAAAACTAAAAAAATCCGGAAAATTTAAATAAGTCATTGTTTGGATTAAACCCTCAACCCGACCGATTTTAAGTGGCTAATTCGAAAAAGGCAATAACAAAAAATAAAAAAAAGGGGTTAAAACTTATATATAGTAAGTATATTGGGGGCAAAATGAAATGTATAACATTTGATTGTATTGAATTCAATTATTTTGATATCTCAAAAAAAAAAAATCAATTATTTTAGAAAATATATATAATTTTTTGTATTTTTATAAGTCAATACACTATATCTTCAATTGGATAACCTGATCTTTAATTGATTGTTGTCTTTTACCTTTTACAGTGATACTAAATTAATCATAGAAAATTAACGCCAGTACTAGTCAATTGCTTCCTCTATCCAAAAGATATTTGAAGCAAAGCTAGAGTAGTAACAACCTTCAAAACACCGATGCGATGAGAAAGCAAACCCCAGTAAGAGACTGGTAGACCTCCATGATCATGAGAAATTACAATAGTTAAGATGTGCTGAATGTAATCAATGACTAAAACAGAGTTATATATATCTGACTATGATTAACACAGAAACAGAACAGGTCAAGAAAGATCATGAAAGTCTGTCAACATGATGATTTTAAGCCGGCACTTTAAATAAAGTACTATTATGGAGAAATTATCTACTGGATTTTTTTTTTCAGGTTGATTGTGGTGCTATAATTTGTTACTGATGTCCTCTGTTTTAGTCGCCTGGACTGTTATTATGTGGAGGGAGTTTGATTATGTCAGAAAATTATTGATGAAACCATGGAAAATGCACCCTACTTTCGAGGTTTAATTAATAATTTTTCTGACACAATCAAAGACTCCCTTCACTTTCATGGTTGCATATCCAGGGCCCACTCAGTGCACCAGCTAAGGAGTGAAACATGGAAGCCAGGGGACCGAATCTGCATAAGACTATAAGATCAATTTTGATGGCTCCATTCTTTCAGACCTGGGTGCGTCTGGCTGTGGTAAGATTATTCATAATGAAAGGGGAGAACCGTTGGCTGCAATGAAAGGGTGATGGCTGAGCTCCATGCAGCAATACAGGCACTACAATTTGCTCATGACTTGGGTTTCTGCAAAGGTTATTATTTTCTTTCAACAATTTGAAATCCTTTCGAAGCATGTACATGAAAAGCCACACGTAAATTCCTTTATACAAATGTATCTATGGTGGATTAACCCATTTGTTTTAACTCCATTACTTTTAGATGAATTGTGTGACCTTTATTTACACTTTTTTTTTTCAAGTCATAGTCCCTTTAAGTAAACTAAATTCTTTTAATATTTATTTAAACTAAATGTTTTTCTTTATGATTATAAGATGTGGTACAAACCATATGGTTTTTACACTCTAATAAGAACTTGTCATATCAGCCTCCACACAATTACAACCCACATAATATCCTATTTCACAAATAGTAATCTCATCTCCTCCTCCGTGCAACAAATTAAATATCATCTCCTTTTAGAAGAGGAAGCACTGATCCAGCACCCTGCTGCCACAAGTAGCCTGAGTCTATGCCTTCACCACCATCCAACTACACTCCCACTCTTCACAACAATAAATTTGATCCAATAGCAAATTTGTAAACAATGCCCCAAAATTTGTGAACAGTCTCAAGTTCTGAACCAGTACCGAAAATCTGAACCAGCACCGAAAATCTGAACCAGCAGAAATAAACATCAGTACCTCCACTGAAAAATAACTAAATAAGTAAATAAATAATTAATTAAATCAGAGAACATACCAATTTTATATACTAATAATGAGATTTCACAAAACCCATTTCATGTAACCCCAAAATAAAACAAAAATAAATAAATAAATAAACTAAACCCAACTAAATTTCCTCCCAAAAAGAGCAATTTTCTTACATAGTAGGTGAAATAAAACAAAACTCTTGAACATCGTCATGCCCTAAATACCACAAACCCTAGCTCAACCAAAACCCCAACAATCTCAAAAGCCAAAACCCATCATTGCGCACCATACAATGAATCAACAACCCATCGCTACCCTTAGTCACTGTGAAAGCTCGAAAATGTGTTGAAAACACAAAAGCTATTTAGACCCCTAAATTAAAGTTACGATTCGATAGATTTTACTCTAACTTAAAGCTAAGTGCAGAATAGAGTAAATGTGAGCGAATAAACAAACAAGCTACTCTAACCTATAATCATTATAACACAACAGTAAAATGAAAGGTAAAAGAGTAGGGAAGAAGAATGCAAACACAAGATAACATGCCGATGTGTTATCGAAGAGAAAACTGAAGAATTTGGCGAAAAACCTCTCTGCCGCCCTCCAAACAGTAATTGATCCACTAGACAATCAGTTGGGATATATGGGTTAGCAAGAGACTCTCCAAGCCTAATCTACCCGATATATCTAAGCCCTCCAAGCTCTTACTCCAACAAGACTTCTCGGAACTGTGTCTTGTTTAGCTCTCCGGATCCCACAATATGCCCGATTGCATCCGCCAAAGCCTGGCTTCTTCCAATGCTTTCTAGCAACACCAAAACCTCACTTAACACTTTGAAAGTGTGTGGTAAGTGTTTGAGCTATCAACCTCTCAATGGTATGGAAATGGAGAGGTAAAAGTTGAGGAAAATTCACAAGCAATTATGTAGAGAAATGTGGGTATAACAATCTCTAACTCTCAAGGTTTGTGGCTAGGATTTTCTCTCAGAAGCACTCTTCAACATTTGTGGATAATGTGGTATATACAGTGTGGGTACAAAAAATGTGTATCAGATGGTACAGTTTGACAAAACAAAATGTTTCGCGGGTGTCTCGCAGGAAGGCCTTACCCGCGAGCTACTCACGAAACACAGCTGTCTCCATCTTATCCTGACTCTTCACATTCCAGTCATGTGTAGGGCACATGCATCACTTTGCGGGATGCTTAGTCGCGAGCTACCCATGAAAACTCTTCAGTTTTCAATTTGCTTGAGTCTTCACACACTCTCTTTCTATCACACAACCCTTACAATTAAATCTCACAATAAATACAGGGTATAAAAGATTGAATAAAATTACAATCAAATTTTGCATGGAATAAAAGCCAACAAAACACATAGTTGTAAATTACAACTTTACACACTGTATTCACCAAACTATATACACCATCAAACTCAGTGATCCCTTAAACCCATAAAAAAAAAAAAAAAAAAATCATATTCCCAAACCCAAGCCAAACTCTATACACCATTTGTTGTTGTTAAGAAGGGGGAGAGTAGATCGGGCGGTGGTGACGACAACGACTCTGGTAGTGTGTGTGGGTGCCTGAATCAGTGATTCCTCTCTGTTCTAAGTAGGGGTGACAAAATCCACCCAATATAATTGGGTCAAATGAGTATTAACCAAATTAGACCGAGTGAACTTAAATAATAATTAAGCTTTACCTAACAAACCCAGTTAGACCCAAATTCCTGCCCAACACCTCTAACCTTCTTGACCCTTTCTTCCTTAGTTCTTCTTTGTTTCTCCCTCTTCAAGAATTTGGTGATTAGGGTTTTCAAACTCAAATTTCTTTGCAAGAGATCGGTGAGTGTTTTGCTGGAATCAGAGAATTGAATCGATAGCAATATGAAGGAGTTTTCAAATCCTAATGTCGGTGATTTTGCTACATTTTCTTTCATTTTTTTCCTGCTACCAAACATATCTTAATTACTATTATTAAGAGACAACATGTGAAAGAGTTTTCCCTATAAAGTAAATTTCAAAACCTGAAACTAATTTGTTCTATCCCACTCTAAGTCTAACCTAATATGTGATTCTTGTTTATGGGTTCTTGTATATGTCTTTTCTTCATTGTGTAGCTCTAGTGTTTGATGATTTGCTTTTGTGATTTTTTCCAATTGGAGATTGTTGGGAATTAAAGTAGTTACGTGACCTTACATGTGAGTAGAAAGGTTTAAGTACCCAATTAGATCAAAGGAAACAAAGAGTTTAAATTATGGGTATTGCTAAATTCAATTTATAGAAAGGTTTAAGTACCCAATTAGATTAAAGGAAACAAGAGTTTAAATTATGGGTATTGCTGAATTCAACTTATATGATGTATTCTTAAGGATTTGTTATTGATTTGGGGATTGTTTGAAGGTGGATTAGGGTTCTTACTAATTAATTATTACATGTAATTAACCAATTAATAAAAATATGGTTAGTAAGTAATGCAGTGTTGATTAATGAATTTAAATTTAATATCATAATTATTAAAATGCTTAATTGATGACCAATAAATCTATGTTAACATGTCTGGTATAGTTATAAAAATTCCCACATGAAAATAAGAGCAATTGCAATTATTTATAATTTATGTGTAAATGCGTTAAAACTACCGCTTTATGTTCACACATGAAAAATTATGTAATAAATTGCATACTATGAATTTTGGATACCTAAAGTAATTCCTATAAAAACTAAAATTCATATTGTCTTTAAAGGCATCCACAATTCATAGTACACAATTTATTACGTAATTTTTCATGTGCAAACACATAATCTGTTACAGTGGCAGTTTTAACCTATTTACATATAAAATCATAAAATAATTACAATCGGTCTTATTTTCAAGTGGGAATTTTTATACCTACCTTAGTTGTCAAAATCACGATTTGGACCATATGATTGCACGATTTTACGATCTCACCTCACCAAAACGTTTAGGATCACACTTGAATCGTAAAAATTGTAGGATTGTATGTAGGATCGTGTAGGATCGTATAGGATCATAGGATCGTATGAGATCCTACAGATTCTACCAATCTTATCAAAACATTAGTTTTTGGTTTTTTTATTTATTTTTTATTATAGGATAAATTTTTGATTTTGATGAAACTTTAAGGGTTTTTATTTTTCGATGTTGTGATGGTATGACTTTTTATTTTATTTTTTATATAATTATGTTAACCTAAGCAAACGTTTTCTAGTTTTTAGTTCACTTATAATTAAAATGAAAGAATGCTTCATCATTTCTAAATGAAGAATTTATATTAGCTTTGCTACCTTTTAAGCTATAATGTTTTAAAATTTATTTGATCAATATACTAATTTGTATATTGATTGATTGATTTTTTTGAGCATGCTCTATAATTATTGCTGTGTAGTATAATTTGAATAGTTAAGTGTGAAATTGTATCTTAGGATCCGTTTGTTTTGGCTTCAAACTATTTCAGGAAATCATTTTCTGTAAAACCATGTGTTTGGTTGTGCATGGAAAATTGCATTTTCCGAAAAACTATTTCCTTTGACTGTAAAAAGATGGCTTTGACCCGGAAATGATTTTACATTTCTATTTTCACTTCAAATCATTTTCGGACTGAGCCTAGTTCATACACGCAGAGAGAGAGAGAGAGAGAGAGAGAGAGAGAGAGAGAGAGAGAGAGAGAGAAACAGTGAACGAACCACAGACTGAGCTCCAATCCACCACCACAGACCGAGCTCCGGTCCGACCACAAATCGAGCAATGATCCACCACAGACTGAGCCTCCGATCCACCACTGATCTACAACCCACTACCCACCCCCGTCGTCGCTACCGCCTCTAGATCGAACCACCAATCTCGTCGCCCAAAGCCCCAAGCTTGAACTGCCATTACTGATCTGGCTCGCACCGAGATAGCACCGATCGCACTGAGATCGCCGCCGTCCTCCGTTGATACTGATCTATCTCTCACTCTCAGACTATCTTGGTGCGATCCTGGGGTGCGATCTTTGGGTTTTGTTGATGATTTTAACCGGATTTGATGATTTTTTTTTCTTTGGGTTTTGTTTCTTTTGTGTTTGTGGACTGAGAAATGATATTATATATTTGTTTGGAAGTTGAGAAAATGTAAGCAACAAGTAGAAAATGTGTTTTCTATAATATTTTCAAGAATACAACCAAACACCAGAAAATATTTTTTAAAGCATTTTTTGAAATGCAACCAAATAGCCTGAATACATTTTCCTTTCTCGAAAATAGCATTTCCGAAAAATATTTATTTTCTGGAAAATATTTTACATGAACCAAACACAGCCTTAATCTGGGATTAGGGATGGCAATGGGGCGGAGCAGGGCGAGGCCGAAGGATGGGTTCTTCATTCCCGCCTCGCATGGTTTTGTCTTACCTTATCCCCACCCCACCCCATATGTCGAAGAAAACTTTCTCACCCCATCCCCACCCCATCCCCGCCCCTTAGGACCCCGCAAAGCCCCGCCTCACCCCTTAAAACTCTACTTTTTGTTAATTTACCCTGCAACTAGTACAATTTTTTTAATAAAACCTATTTCATTAATAAAAATATACTTGAAATTACAACTAAATTTATCCCATCAAATCAAATCAATTTTTAGGAAAAATTTTTTTTGAATAATATATCTAAGTGTTTAACAAGACAATCACAACAACAACAACAACAACAAAACTCATAAAAAAAAAAATTTTAAAAAAAAAAGCCTCATAAAAAAAAAAAAATCATAGTATAACATATAACAAAATAAAGACAGATAACCAAATTGAGTAGAATAAAATAAGCTAATATTGATGTGTTTATTTAAATAGTAAGATTTTAGGTTATGAAAAATTTACAATTATAACCCTTAGCAACGCAGGGTCGGGCGAGGACGGGGAGGGGCAGGGCGGGGTGGGTCTAAAAACTCTAAACTCATCCTTGCTTTGCCCCACCCCATGGTGTGGGACTAAAATCTTGCCCTATCCCTGCCCTATCACCTTTGCGAGGTGGGAAAAACCCGCGCGGGGTGAAGCAGGAAAAGGCAGGTTAAGCAAGGCAAGGCAAAATTGTCATCCCTATCTGGGGTGTTTATCTCAAGTTTGCAATCAATATCACCAAAAATTTCAGATATATTAAAAGCCATACTTAAACGCCTCAAAGTAGGGACACATATTTTATAATAGGGATCATCATCAAAGCCACAGTTGTACTCATTTGCTTCCAAAGACAAATCTTAAATGACGGGGCAGGTAGAGAGAAGCCTATCAAAAGAGTAAAATGCATAAAACATATTTATCAGATGCAGCATCTTGAGGATTAATCACCAAAATGCCATCTAACTTCAGAACCACTAATGTCTTGCAATAGAAAATGCTACTGGGCAACTCAAAAAGCTCCTCATCCCGACCTAATGGTCCATTTGGATTGAGGCTGAGGGAGGGAGAGTAGAGTAAATTTGGCTCAAAATTAGTCTATTTTTAGCCAACTTTACTCTACTCTACTCCCCTCCACTCTCCCTCCTTCCCCCCTCTATCCAAACGGGCCCTAAAACATCGATATCTAGTTCCTCTACTTTATGCAAAGTGACATAGTCAATCCATGTACCAAGACTGTAACAGTTACTACAAAAGTCGTATGTGAGGCGAAAAGTTTGGAGGAACGGCGCTTTGTGTTGAGCCAAAACTCTGGACACAATATGTTCAAAGCTGAATAACTAGTTTCCCTCACCACCTTTATTACGCGATGATCGCACACATAAATCCACTGAACAACTATACACTCTGATGTTAAAGGTTGAGTTTGGGGGACGAGAGTCCAAAGATGCTTCCAACAGCTCGAAAAGATACCTGTGGCGACTGCCTCTTCAGTTTGAAGGAAGGAGAGGATGCATGTGGTAGAGAATAGAGTCCGATAGATTGCTGATTCTGTCAACCGCTGCATCTTCTTCGTGAAAGAGTTCTACTTTCATGCACTTTGAATTTGATCAACTAGCTGACCCAGCCATCAATGTTTATGTTAGAATTATGCAGTTAAATAATTAAATTTATCATGTCCCAATAGCTTAAGCTTTTGAGACAATCGGTAATTTAACATGGTATCAGAACAGGAAGTAGATATTAAAGATCAGAACAGGAAGTAGATATTAAAGAGCTTTTTTATTTGGGTTTTAGAACCCACATTTTGAGTCTGTTATCATGGTGGAGGCAAGCAGGCTCTCTTTGTAATTTTGCTTCTTGTGAGTTCATACAAATTAAATAATAATAAAAAAAAAAAAAAGTTTCATTTTATAATAATATGTGCATAATACAGTATTATTTTGTGTCAATTAAATTGGTCAATTTAGAAATTTTTTAAATTTCCAGGGTCCATAATAGTTTGCAAATGACCCAAACCCAGAGTCATTTTGTAATTTTCCCTTTAGCTAACTAGAAGAAAATTATATTTAAGATACATTTGTTTTGCGCTTACTGAAATCTTGGAATAATGTAATGAAGCCACTGCTCATCATTATTGTATGGATGGCACTCCCCAATAGATTTGGTTTGTGCTTACTGAAATCTTGGAATAATGCAGTTCCTACAATTATATTTTGCTGTTTTCCTTTTCTTTTCTTTTCTATTTTTTATGTTGGTGTTTGTAGGGATACGAAGCTGACTATGTTGTAGAATAAAATTTTTTGAAATGAGAAGAAACTCAAGTACGCAATGAGTATACAAGAGAATCGATCACCCGAAGAAACAAAGTAGGAAGAAGGGGAAAATGAGAAAGTGTTAGTGCTAGTGCATATACCAGATCCAAAGAAATCTTTCTTTCTTTTTCACTATAGTTTGAAGTCATATGAATCATGATACCAAAGTAACATTTTCACACTGGGTGTCTATAGTGTAAAAGTAGGCAAAAGACATAGATAACAGTAGCAAAAGCATTAATCAAGTTTATAAAAATATTGAAGAAGTTTAAGAATTAGTTGAATGGGAAACCTGTCCATTCATGGTTCCATGTAGGAACATACTTGTTGGATAGGTTCGAATCCCCTTTTCAATTGCAATGGAGGAACTAACAGGTTCTGGTTCTGCATCAACCAACTTAAAATATCGAAGTAGCTGACACATTTCACTTCAAAAACACTTTTAACCTTCATGGTCTAAAAGCTTCCTAATCCAAATCCAAACTGATTCAAAAGACGTGTTTAAACAGCTAATAAGTGGGTCCTCAGGATTACTAAAAACACCATCTATACGCATAAATATATTATAACTAAACATGGATCACAAATAATTTGGTTTATTCATGAATATTTCTGTTTTAGTGTGATTGAAAAATCAACTATACTTATCTTATGAAGGTCAAATGGACAGTTTGAAACAAATTTTAATCAAATGATTTATAAAGGGGCAAAACATGACAAAATCAATAATAACCGGAAAAAGTAGATTAATTTGAGGATTTGTTATGATAGATTTATGATTTTTTTTTTTTTTTAATTTATGATACAATTTAAAAAGTAGATTTAAGGAGATCAGATAATTTTGCAAGTCTATTTTGTCTCTCTTTTTATAATTATTCTTTATATTCTAATCTGCAATTATATATACTAATCTCATCGCCGCGTGAGTATATATATATATGGTAAAGTCGGCTATTGGAGTTTTCCAAATACGAATTGTATATGGTCTTTACAGTGATCGACTTGATTAGCAAAAAAAAAAAAAAAAAAACGAAGTGTCCGACTTGGGGTTGGCAATACAAGCCGGGCCGATAACTTTACTATGTATATATAGGTTATCAGTTATCACTAGTCTCATTCATCATTCATAATAGAGTTTCTTACAGATTTCGGCCTCCAAATTTTTTAAAGACTCGCAAGTCGCAAGTAAGAATCTTTGTAGCTGTTTTATTTATTTCAACTTCTTCTTGTTGGGGTTCAACTAATTAGCATATTGCCCAATTTATTCACTCAGTAGAGATGCTTTTTTATTTTTCTGTACTTTTTGTTTATAAACTTCGTGAAATAGTTTGAGAATCCTCCTTCAATATATTAGGTTTCACAAATCTTATCAACACACATATTATTCAAGAAATAATTTAGAAATTAAATATGTATCATAAAATTCTAGGACAATAAATTTTAAGGGTTATACTTTCTTTCTTTCACTCTCATATGTTCAAGTAATAATTTTAGAAATCCTTTTATTTACTTTCTTTTCTTTTTTTTTTTGGAGAAACATAATTTTAGGAATCCTGATATTCAATGTTTCTGGGAAATTCCAACGTGGAACTGGGTGATAGTTCTACATAATTTAATAGGATATGTTTCTATAATCTCGTAGGAGCCCTTTCTGACAATGGATCAATGATGCTTTTTTTTTTTTTTTTTTTTTCTTCTTCTTAAGGTTGTTATTTAATAAGTCTACTATATTTCTGATTCTTAATATACATATATAAAAGTACTACCTACCAAAAAAAATTTAGACTACCAATATAGGCCTGAAGGTTTGGAAAGCATTATTTTAGTTGATACTGTTTTTTTTTTTTTTTTTTTTTTGAGGGGATAGTTGATACTGTTAAATATGATGTTTTCACTCCCTTTTTTTTTTATTATATGAAATTCAATAATTATAATTATATTATGGAATTATATATTATGACATTAGGTTAATATTGTGTTTGTAAATAAAACTACATATGCTATCATTTAAAGAAAATATGACATACTGAGATTTTACTAGAGGATTTAAATCTAAAATAGAATTTAATTAAAAAATATATTGGCATAATGATGTGAAAAATTGTACAGTATGTTTTCATATTTATATAAATTATAGATAGATTATACTTTTTTTAAAATTTATTGTGGACACAAATTTTAAGCATATATATAGTATCATAGTAAATGTTCTATTATTAGAGAATGGATTAATTTTTCTCATGATTTTTTCCGGTTTTTCACATAAAATTTGATTTGTTATTTTCTTGTTTCTTGGGTGATTTTTTAATAGAAGGATAGTGCCTTTTTAAATTTCAATATTGCTTAGCATTATTTAATTTAATTAAGAGAAAAATAGTAATTTATTCCAACAATGTAGTGTTTTAGCTTCCACCAACACAATGCATGAGTGGCTCCATGTTGCTACACTTGGCTCCATGCCATAATCAAAAAGTGATTTATTTATTTGCTTGAAACATGTGGGAGAAGGGGGTTCTAACCTTTCTTTTCATGAGGGAAAGACCGACAATATCATATCATTAATTGACTATGCATTTTCACCTATTCAATTTAGAGTGATTTATTTTGCTAGCATTTTGAACATGTTATATACAAGGATGGAAGGAGAAAATGTACCACTAGGAAAGCGCAAAAGGAATCCAGTTGCGAACTCAGATTCAACCTTTACTTCAAGCAGACCCACACGATTTTTTACAGCCGCACAAATCGATCATGTAAATGTTCATAGCTCTCTCTCTCTCTCTCTCTCTCTCTCTCTCTCTCACGTTGTGCATTCTTAGATATCTCAAATGTGCTAATTTTGTGAAATGGCTCTCAGCTCATAATTGCGATAGAATACTCATTGCTATTGGAGATGAGTAAAGATGAAGCAGTAGAGTACATCTCAACTCATGCAAAAGTACACCCTCAAGCTGTAGGCTTGGGTATGCATCTTGTTACCTTTTTAGTTGTTTGTATCTAATCATTTCTTGATCAAATTATTATTTTTATTCTTTACAAAACTGGTTGCTTGTAACATATATTGGTGTGAGAATTTCTATTAATTGCATGATCAAGTCTTAATACTTCAGCTACAACTTAAGTTGAGCTTGACATTGAGAAAAACTTGTTCATGCTTGTTAATTTAGAGCACAAGCCAAGCTTAAATCAAAGAATAAGAGGTTTGATTTAAACATGCGTGCGTGAATGTGTGAATATACCTAAATAAATATAGACTTGATATTGGATTGTTTAAATTTGTAAACAAATTCATAAGATAATATATAGTTCATTTTTCAGAAAAATTGTTAGTAAAAATTACATATATTATTCCTACTATTCAAGATAAGTGAATCAAAATTTTATAAGTTCATAAAATAAAAAATTCTAATTAACCAACTTAAGTAATATAATTTCAACTATAATTTAGTTATTAATTATAAGCATAAATTTGCAAATAGATATAAAAAATAATTAAAAATAAAAAATAATTGTGGTGTTTACTATATATGAGAAAAGAATAAGTTCATCAAGTAACTCATAAATAAGCTTAGACTTATTTGACATTAACCAAACTCGAACAAATTATTTGGTTTGTTGATGAGCTTGAAGCTGACTCATGTTTGAATGAAAATTAAATGAATAATCCTACACTTTTAATACTCTGCCTAGTTTAGCTCATTTACAACCCTGGATATATATGACTGCCCTTCATGTGTAGAAAATTACAAAATGTCATTCGTTCAGATAATTCACAAGCTTGAAACATATTGATATGAAAAGAAAGTATTCAATTTTGGAACCTTTGGAACCTGCAGGAAATCAAGTCATTATGCGTTTGGTTTTGTAACCAATTATATCTTATGAACTTATTAGACTCATATATTATTTTATTCTTCCTTTGTCAACATGGATCTTTTCTTTTCTTTTTTTGGTACCTCAGTGTGGGATAGTTTGGAGTTGGAGAATCCAAATGCTTTCAATGACTATAACAAAAGAATACAGTAACAGAAACAAAAGCGAAGTACAAAGAATTCTGCACCTCCGAAGGTTCCTTTGCCTCCTAAAGGTAATTTCCTACCGTATCATTTCATGGCCATGAAAATGCAACACTGTGATTTATGACAATAGTATCTTAGATACAATATAATGTGGCATACCTGTTTCATCCCATCATCTAATGCTGCTTGATTTACATATTTCTTTTTATGAAATATGTTATACAGTACACAATTCTTTCATGGGATACCCTAAAGAACAGCTTCCTGGCCCTGCTAGCAATCAAGTTCATATCCATCAATGTGGAGATTTCATATTGTTATGTTATTTGCTGATCAATCACTTACATTTGGTTTATGTTTTTTTATATAAGTTTCCATAGGTTTATGTTCAAATCCATTAATGTGGAGATTTCATATTATTATGTTCTTTGCTAATCCATCACTTCCATTTGGTTTATGTTTGTGTATTTGAGATATAATTTTCACAATTTACACTATTTGTTGAGAAACAATTTATTGAGTTTTGTTAATTGTAGTGGATTTTGAGTAAAATATCATTTTATATATACTATATTCTATAATGTGGCATACTTGTTTCATCCCATCATGTAATGGTGCTGGATTTTCATGTTTCTTTCGATGAAAATTACCACACAATACATAATTCTCTTATTAGATACCCTTCTCAATAACAGCTTCCAAACCCTGCTACCACGTAAAAAGTAGATCCAAAGCAATTGGTTGCATACCACAGAAGCTCATACCAATTCAACATAATAACTAAGTACTCTTTCATGATTTCATATAGGAACATTAATGTTAACAGTATTTGAATCACCTAAATTATCTATGCATATCATAGTAGACAACACATTTTGCTTCATAAGATATTTAAACAGCACAAAAATGGGTCCTCGTGACTACTAAATACCATTTGTAAAGATGAATTCATAAATTAAACATGGCTCACCAACAAATTTCCACCAAGAATCAAGAAATTGATTAATAAACAAAGAAGCTGCAACTATTTAATAAATACAAGTAATAATAACGCATAAGCACAAAAGAAGATACACCTTATTTACCAAAAAAAAGAAGAAGAAAGATATACCTTTGAGATTCTCCTTTATCATCTCATCTACACCAAGAAGTGAATCTTACTATAGCTAAGCCCTGTGAGAGTACAAAAGTCATAAGGCACTTCAATAGTTGCATATGTGCCTAATATACATTACAAATTTAGGAACAAAGTGTTTCTTAAAAAATAAAAAATAAAAGGAACAAAGAACCTAGCACACAGTCAAGACAAGCAATGGAGGTACCATGTAAATTGTAGACAGACACCACCTGTTACATTTAAGATATTATGCCTTGTATACATCAACAAAAAGTGGGTTCAACATCCAAGTTCATGTTACAGAAGTGGACACCTCCTAGGACCTGTAAATTGCCAACTAAGCTTAAATTCATATCTTCAACTCACGATTTCAACCTAAAATCATAATCTGAAGGTGCAATTTCAAGATCTATGTTATTTTCACAAACTGGTTGAAGAATGAAATGTTATTTTAATTTTAAATTTAAATAAAAATTTTGACTCAGATCACTCAAGATTATGTGTTGCTATCAAAAGGAGATACTGATAACATGTAGAGACATTTATTCGAACACCATGATTGAGAAGAAACATTAATGCATACAAGTAGAACTTGACCCAAAGCAATTGGTTTGACAACAAAAAGTCAGAAATCAATGACATATGTAAGTAATCTTCTATATGGTGTGAGTTTGAGGCAGAACTACAGAGGTAGAACTATCTACAAAGAAATCCAGATTTTTCCTGTGGTTTATAGTAATTGGGAAGTGGGCAATATTTTCAAAATTGAGTCTGCAATGCAGGAAGAGGAAAAAAGATGAAAAGAAAGAACAATAGTGAAAGCATCAAAGTTAAAAAATAAGTGAACATGCATAAGAGTTAGATGAATGGGAAAACTGTCCATCATGATTCCATGTAGGAACATACAAGTTGACATCATTTTGAATTCCTTGTTTCAGTTGTAATGGATGACCTAACAGGTTCTGCATCAACCATCTAACCATATCAAAGTAGCAGACACATTTCACATAAGAACCACCTCGGCCTTTTGGGTCTAGAAGCTTCCTTATCAAAATCCAAACTCATTTAAGATACAGGTGTTTAAATAGTCCAAAAATGGGTCATCATGATTGCTATAAACCATTCAGAACATGAACTCATAAACAAAAGATAGATCACCAAGAGCTTTTTCCTCTAAGGTTCAAGAAGTTCAAAAATAAACAAAGACTTAAACTCCTTAATATGTACAACCAGTAATAAGGCAGAGCCACCCAAGAAGATTTACCTTGGACATCTTATTTTGTCATCTCGTCTACGTTAAGAAGTGCTTCTTAATATATCTAACACCTATTGGCGTACATAGGGTTTCTTACTGTCTTTGCATATCTAACTTACATACAATATAAGGGGAAAAAAAAAAAAAAAAAAAAAAAATAAGAGGGTAAAAGGGAGGAGGGATTGAGGTTTGCACATGGTCATGTCAAGTAATAGAGGTGCCATGTTGATAGAATGAAGCTCCCACCTGTTACACCAAAGAGTTATCTATGAGTATACATATACTTGTGAAGATTGAGTAGTAAGGCAATTTTATTTTATTTTAAAACGCATGTCTAGGGTTCTAGTACTTCAAAGGTTCTAAGCCTTTTTTCTAACATATAGTTTATATGGTCACAAATTTATTCAAGACATTCAATTATTTTACCATTTCAACTTCGTAGTCAAAAAACAAATTGAGTGAACCAAATTCTAAAATTTTAGGCATATTAAGAAGTATCAAAAGTTTATTCATGAACATTTCTTTATCAAATTTTTAACTTGACTCAAAAGTCAATTATACTTATATTAAAAATGACAAATGGATTTCAAAAATCTATTATCTCGAAGCCAGGAAACAATTTATTCCGAGAAGGTTGGAGTACTTTGTATAATTGATTCTCTCTCTCTCTCTTTCTCTTAAATAATTCAGAAAGGGGCAAAACATGAAAAAAAAAATCATTAAAAACCATAAAAGAGTAATGTAACTATACCACAAGAAGTGTCTGTTATACTTGTAACTGAAAATAGTTCAAACATACATCCAATCAGTTGCTAAGTAGCAGTTAAACAAATATACCTCAATTGACTGTAAGATGACACGTCATCGAGCACCTTGGGAACCTACATATTTTCTTGACAATGCTTCCCTTTAACTTTCCACCACGAACATGAATTGTTGCTTTCTTCAACACTCTTGCCTCCTTTAGAATATATTTTACAAGTTCCAGTTCATGTTCGAAACCAAATCCTTTATACCAGAAACTACTAAGGCAAGATGTCAAATTATTAGGATCATCTGGTGGCTCCTTCCAGCATACATTGTGTTTAAGGTAACCATGCCTCTGATGACAAAAGACACAACAAATCATAAGTGTTAATTTTAGGGAAGGTTAACTAGTACAACACATTAATTAAACTAACCTTATGAGTAACAAAAAGAACTTCTAGATTAGGAGCATTTTGGAGCAAGGCTTGTAGCATGTGCCATGTCCAAGCATACACTTTGAAGTCCAATTGGACCAAATTTTGGAACTGGGAAAGGCAAGCAGAACCATAGCTGAGACACTGCATGACAAGAGTATAATCACAACAAAGTCAAAGCTTGTGCTAGTAACTGTCTTTAAATTCAATAGAGAATGGAGTGAGACTTTAACCAGCTATTGTCCTACCATTTTTTTTTTTTTTCCTTTTTCTAATATTGCTATTAAAACTTTAATTTACAACCTCACTTTTTCCATCCCACAATTGTTGAAGGAGTAAGTGCAATTTGAACAAGAATAAAACATTCTAATAAAAGGACCTCACCTTTAAGCTAGTAGAGGAAAATGACAGGAGTTTGACGTTATAGAGTGCGGCAAGAAAGTTGAATACCCTATCTGCACAACATTCATCGCGATGTCTATCATCTTCCCAATCCACCCCAAATGTATGAGCCTCAAAACTACTAATATAAACATCAGCCTGAACTAAGCAGTCTAGTTTGTGAAGGAAAACGATGCCGCGCAGATGACCTTCAAACTTAAAGTACTCCAGAGCTGGGGCGTTTATCTCCAGTTTGTAATCAAGAGAACCGAAATCAGATCCATCGAAGTCATGTTGGCCAAAAGTTAAACTCAAACGTTTCAAAGTAGAAGCACATATTTTATGTTTGAACACAGCCTCCAAAGCTTGTCTTTGAAATGACAAATCTTCGAGAACCGGGCAGCCAGAGAGGAGCCTAAAAACAGAGTCAGGTCTATAAACAATATGCACAAGACGGAGTATCTTTAGGGTTGGGAATTGAAATGATGGAGGAGGATCAAGCACAATTGCGCCTTTTAAATTCAAAACTACTAACGTCTTGCAAGAGAAAATGCTCTGAGGCAATTTCCAAAACAAATAATCACCATAAATCTGGAGATCAAGTTCTTCCAAATTACGCTCGACGACATTGCCAATCCATTTATCAAGACGAGAACAGTTACGACACAAGAAGCATTTGAGGCGAAGAGTTCGTAGGTAAGGTGCTCTGTGTAGAGTCAAAAGTGTGGACACAATGTGTCCAAAGCTGAAGGGTTTGCACTGACCTTGGCCGCATGACAATGAATCGCCGATTGTTTTACTGTCGAGGTCGAGTCTCGAGAAGAGAGTCCAAAGGTGTTGCCATCTGCTTGACAAAATGCTTGTGGCTACTACCTCTTGGATTGGAAGAAATGAAAGGATGTGGGAAATAAGAGATTCTGGTAGATCGCTGATCCTATCGACACATGTGTCTTTTTTGGGAGACAGTTTCTGGGATTTTGTCTTCGATTCGGCCATCAAAGAGTCTCAATTCTGTTTGGGGTGAAAGAGAATTATATGGAATTCAAATTGATTTGAAGTTTTTATAGTACAAAATTGGAATTCATTTAGAGAGAGAGAGAGAGAGAGAATTACTACCTCATGTAAGATCGTCGCTTTTGTTGGCCTCTCAGGCTTGGCTTTGTAATGTGCACAGAGAGCCCTAAGAAATACGAACTGAATGGAACCTTTTAGGTTAAAATTAAAACTCATGTCAAGAGAGAAATAAAGGAACAAGGCCGCAAAATTGGAATTTTTTTTTTTTTTTTTAATACCCACAAAAACCAAACTATTTCGTTAGTTAGCATAGTTTTGAAATTATTTGATTATTTAACAACTCGAGATTAATATACTCAATTTTAGAGTTACAAATTGTGGACAATAAACTCAATTTCAACATCATATTTCAACTGAGGTCGACACTTGGTCTACGTAGGCGCCGAACTTGAGTCAAACAAACTCGAGTTCTATCAAATAGAAATCGAGTCCCTCAATTTAGTTTTGCTTCGTTTTCCTTCAAGAACCAAACGAACTTTCTTGTTCTTCCAAGCCCCAAAAACCCATGAACAAAAACAAATACAAAACCCAAAACAAATCAAACACACTCTCCACTCTCCGCTCTATTAATAGATACCGGTTTTTTAATTTCTATACCCAGCAATTCTGAAATACCACCTACTAATAACAATAAAGCATACCAACAAAATCCAGAGATCAAAACGTAAGGATAAATTATCAATGTTTGAGTTTAAGTTAAAGTTTGACTTATTAGAGAGATAGAGTTTCACTCATTGTTAAGTTTGGATAAAAAATAATAATTTTGTTTTTTAAAAAAAATGATAATGATGAGTTTTAGTTTTAGTTAGACTTGTTACAAAGATAGAGTTTTCCTCCTTATTAAGTTTGGACTAACCAAAAATAATTTTATTTAAATATTTTTAAAAAATGATAATGATGAGTTTAAGTTTTAGTTGGACTTATTAGAGAAATAGAGTTTCAATCCTTGTTAAATTTGAATTAAACAAAAATAATTTTATTTTAATAAAATGATAATTTTATTTAAATATCCATATATATATATATATATAGATGAATAAGTTGAGCTTGACATTGAGAAAAACTTGCTCATGCTTGTTAATTTAGTGCACAAGCCAAGCTTAAATCAAAGTATAAGAGGTTTGATTTAAACATGTGTGCGTGAATGTGTGAATATACCTAAATAAATATAGACTTGATATTGGATTGTTTAAATTTGTAAACAAATTCATAAGATAATATATATTTCATTGTTTAGAAAAATTGTTAGTAAAAATTACATATATTGTTTCTACTATTCAAGGTAAGTGAATCAAAATTTTATAAGTTCATAAAAAAAATAAAAAATAAAAAAACTCTATTTAATCAACTTCAGTAATATAATTTCAACTATAATTTAGTTATTAATTATTAGCATAAATTTGCGAATAGATAAAAAAAAATTAGTTGTGGTGTTTACTATATATGAGAAAAGAATAAGTTAATCCAGTAGCTTATAAATAAGCTCGGACTTATTTGACATTAACCAAACTTGAACATATTATTTGGTTTGTTGATGAGCTTGAAGTTGACTCATGTTTGAATGAAAATTAAATGAATAATCCTACACTTTTAATACTCTGCTTAGTTTAGCTTATTGACAACCCTAGATATATATGACTGCCCTTCATGTGTAGCAAAATTACAAAATGTCATTAGTTTAGATAATTTACAAGCTTGAAACATATTGAAATGAAAAGGAAAGTATTCAATTTTAGAACCTGCAGGAAATCAAGTCATTATGCGTTTGGTTTTGTAACCAATTATATCTTATGAACTTATTAGACTCATAGATTATTTTAAGCGAAAACCACATTTTCGTCCTTACATTTTCACGCAATTCCCATTTTGGTCCCTATCTTTTATTTTCACCGCTTTTACTCCCTATCTTGAAAAACGCGTCTCATTTTTATCCCTGCCGTTACATCAGAGATGGAAAATGCACACGTAAACAGTAGAATTAAAAAATATTAAAATATTTTATTTTATTTTAAAATAAAATAAAATTTTAGTTATCATTTAATTATTTAAATAATAATTATTCTTCATGTTCTTCCCCCAAGAATATAGTTGTCTAGAAAATAAGAAATTCAAGATTTTCTTCTCTTTTCTTTCATTTTCTTAGCATCCAAACAAGCAAAAACATATACAAAACCTTGATCAAACTCAGATACTCTAACACAATCAACTAACAAAACCCAAAACACTTAATCAAAAAATAATAATAATAATAAAACAAACAAAACCCCAAATACAGTCAGATCAAAAACAAAATACCAAAAATACCAAAACTCATAGCCAATCCTCATCAATAAAATACACCAAAACACAATCATGAGCTAGTCAAATCAAACCACGGTGACCATCTAGGTTGAGAGAGAGAGAAGATCAGATCTCGGTCAAGGTGGGTTTCGGCCATGGATCTTCAACCATGGGGTTTCAACCATGGGTCTTCAGCCATGGATTTAGAGAAGATGAACATAAAATTTAAAACCCAGAAAATTTGAATTCAAACCCAAATTGGCTGAATCACAAAACTCAAAACCATATTTCAAACCCTTACACCTCCAAAGCATCAAACACAAAAATCAAACCCATATTTTCAACCCCCAAATACTAAATCCAAACCTAGATTTTCGGCCCCCAAACACAAAACTCAAAACCCAAATTTTCTTATTTTTAGAGAAATCAAACAAAAACCTCAAATCCAAACCTTAGAGCCAAAACCAAACCACTTGCAACCTCAGATTCGAAGCTATCAAATCCAAACAAAATAAACCTCAGACTAGCCAAAACGGAATCAACCTCAGATTCGCTACTTTCTTCTTTCTCGTGTTTGCCTGGGGTGTGGATTTGAGAGGACAAGGGAGAGAGGAAAAGAGAGACAGAGAGGATGGGATTGTGTGGGTTTGGGATTGTGTGGGTTTTAATGAAAAGGAGAGAATGAAAGACTAAAAAGGAACATGTTGTTCTTGTATTTAAATCTGGGTTGGTTTTTTTTTTTTTTTTGGAGAAACATCTGAGTTGGTATTTTTGTTGTTCTTGTTCTAGATACACTTAGATCTTGATTCATGTTGTTTTTGGTTTTTAATTATGTTTTTATTTTTTTTATTTAGTTAAAATGGATAAATTAGTTTTTTTAAATTTAGATGCTGATGTGGCTTTTTTTAATGCCAAATAACATTTTTTATTATTATTTTAATGGTCACGTCAGCTTTTAATGTGCCAATAGTACCACTCCGTTTGCTACGTGTGCATTTTCTGTCTCTGATGTAACAGTAAGGACAAAAACGAGATACATTTTTCAGGATAGGGAGTAAAAGCGATGAAAATAAATGATAGGAGGAATCAAAAAAAGAAAAAAATAAATAAAATATAGAGACCAAAGTGAGAATCGCGTGAAAATGTAAGGAACGAAAATGTGATTTTCACCATTATTTTATTCTTTCTTTGTCAACATGGATCTTTTCTTTTTTTCTTTTTTTTTTTGGTACTTTAGTGTGGGATAGGTTGGAGTTGGAGAATCCAAATGTTTTCAATGACCATAACAAAAGAATACAGTTAAAGAGACAAAAGCGAAGTATAAAGAATTCTGCACCTCCGAAGGTTCCTTCGCTTCCTAAAGGTTTTTTTTTTTTATTTTTATTTTTTTTATGAGATATATAGACTTCATTGAAACTGAAATTGAAGTACAACAAACACAAACAGGGAAAACAGCGCTCTAAGAGCAGTCAGACTCAATGATATGCTAAATCATCCAAGGAACACACCCTTTTCACACTTGGTTTGTTCCATTACATTTTGCCAATTGAGCAAGGGCATGTGCTGCTTTATTGTACTCCCTTTTCCGGTGACAAACTTTCCAACTACAAAAAGACTCAAGGAGATCAATAATTCCTTGGTACAAATGACCTGAACTGCCATTAATTTCCTTCGCTTGGAGGCCTTGGACAACTGTGAGAGCATCTGATTCAAAGATGACTTGAGTGAGCCCCATTTATTTGGCTAAAATGATTCCATTCTCCAGCGCAATGATTTCTGTTTCCAAGCTTGAATATTAGCCTAGCAAGAGCTTACACAGAGCTGCAATGGGCTCACCTTCGTTGTTTCTTACAATTACCGCGACACTAGACAATCTGCCATCTCCAAAAACAGCTCCATCCACATTAACCTTGCACATACCTGATGGAGGAGCTTCCCATTTCCCTACATCAGAAGTCTGTTTTTGATTACACAGAGCCTCAGCCTTTCTATAATCAAATCTGGTTGTAGTAGCAAAAAACCAAACTTGGTCAGGTGAAAGGCTGCCATCCTCAAACACCTTTTGATTTCTATTATACCATATAGACCAAGATGTTACTAGGAGAATTTCAAGGTCTGGAGAAGCTCCAGTATTCAACATTTGCAGAGCAAAGTCTGTGAAATCACCCTGTCTTACCCTCATGTTTATTGGACATCCTTCCCACTTATCCCACACTTGTTTTGCAAAGTCACAATGGAGAAGAGTACGGGAGATGGATTCAGGCTCTTGCTTACACATTGGGCACAAAGGATTAATATTCACCCCTCTTCGACAAAGATTCAACCTGGTAGGGAGGCCTTTCATGCAAGCTCACCAAGCGAAGATTCTGATTTTTGCTGGGATCTTTAAATGCCATATTTTCCTCCACAAGGGGGTCCTCTGATCCCCATTTGAGCATTCACCACATTCTTCAGTTTCCACTAGGCTTAGTGCGACATAATATGAACTTTTACAGTAAACTCCCCTTTTTTGTTACCCATCCAAATGAGCTTATCCTCTAGCAGGTTATAATTCAAAGGAATATTTAGAATTGCATTTGCCTCAAAAGGCAGAAACATAGTTCGAATCACCTTAGATTTCCATCTTTTAGTTTCATAATCTATTAGAGACGACACCATAGGGAAATCATTAATGGGCTTAGGGGGGAGTAATTACCTTATATGTTGAGGGGGTAGGCAGCCTACTTTATCATTTCATGGCCATGAAAATGCAACATTGTAATTTATGACAATAGTATCCTAGATATATAAAAATGTGGCATACCTGTTTCATCCCATCATCTAATGCTGCTTGATCTACATATTTCTTTTTATGAAATAGTTTATGCAGTACACAATTCTTTTATGGGATACCCTAAAAAACAGCTTCCTGGCCCTGCTAGCAATCAAGATCATATCCATCAATTTGGAGATTTCATATTGTTAAGTTATTTGCTGATCAATCACTTACATTTGGTTTATGTTTTTTTATATAAGTTTCCATAGGTTTATGTTCAAATCCATTAATGTGGAGATTTCATATTATTATGTTCTTTGCTAATCCATCACTTCCATTTGGTTTATGTTTGAGTATTTGAGATATAATTTTCACAATTTACACTATTTGTTGAGAAACAATTTATTGAGTTTTGTCAACTGTAGTGGATTTTGAGTAAAATAGCATTTTATATATACTATATTCTATAATGTGGCATACTTGTTTCATCCCACATGTAATGCTGCTGGATTTTCATGTTTCTTTTGATGAGAATTATCACACAAACATAATTCTCTTATTAGATACCCTTCTCAATAGCAGCTTCCAAACCCTGCTACCACGTAAAAAGTAGGTCCAAAGCAATTGGTTGCATACCATAGAAGCTCATACCAATATAACATAATAACTAAGTACTCTTTCATGGTTTCATATAGGAACATAAATGTTAACAGTATTTGAATCACCTAAATTATCTATGCATATCATAGTAGACAAACCATTTTGCTTCATAAGATTTTTAAACAGCCCAAAAATGGGTCCTCATGACTACAAAATACCATTTGTAAAGATGAATTCATAAATTAAACATGGCTCACCAACAAATTTTCCACCAAGAATCAAGAAGTTGATTAATAAACAAAGGAGTTGCAACTATTTAATAAATACAAGTAATAATGACGCATAAACACAAAAGAAGATACAACTTATTTACCAAAAAGAAGAAGAAGAAAGATATACCTTTGAGATTCTCCTTTATCATCTCATCTACACCAAGAAGTGAATCTTACTCTAGCTAAGCCCTGTGAGAGTACATATGTCATAAGGCACTTCAATAGTTGCATATGTGCCTAATATACATTACAAATTTAGGAACAAAGTGATTCTCAACCAAAAAAAAAAAAAAAGGAACAAAGAACCTAGCCCACAGTCAAGACAAGCAATGGAGGTACCATGTAAATTGTAAACAGACACCACCTGTTACATTTAAGATATTATGCCTTACATACATCAACAAAAAGTGGGTTCAACATCCAAGTTCATGTTGCAGAAGTGGACACCTCCTACAACCTGTAAATTGCCAACTAAGCTTAAATTCATTTCTTCAACTCACGATTTCAACCTAAAATCAAGATTTGAAGGTGCAATTTCAAGATCTATGCTATTTTCACAAATTGGTTGAAGACTGAAATGTTATTATAATTTTAGATTTGAATAAAAATTTTGACTCAGATCACTCTAGGATGATGTGTTGCTATCAAAAAGAGAAACTGACAACATGTAGAAACATTTATTCAAACACCATGATTGAGAAGAAACATTAATGCATACAAGTAGATCTTGATCCAAAGCAATTGATTTCACAACAAAAAGTCAGAAATCAATGACATATGTAAGTAATCTTCTATATGGTGTGAGTTTGAGGCAGAACTACAGAGGTAGAATTATCTACAAAGAAGTCCAGATTTTTCCTGAGGTTTATATTTATCGGAAAGTGGGTAATATTTTAAAAATTGAGTCTGCAATGCAGGAAGAGGAAAAAAGATGAAAAGAATAATAGTGAAAGCATCAAAGTTAAAAATTAAGTGAACATGTATAAGAGTTAGATGAATGGGAAAACTGTCCATCATGGTTCCATGTAGGAACATACAAGTTGACATCATTTTGAATTTCTTGTTTCAGTTGTAATGGATTACCTAACAGGTTCTGCATCAATCATCTAACCATATCAAAGTAGCAGACACATTTCACATAAGTTAAGAACCACCTCAGCCTTTTGGGTCTAGAAGCTTCCTAATCAAAATCCAAACTCATTTAAAATACAGGTGTTTGTTTAATAGTCCAAAAATGGATCATGTTGATTGCTATAAACCATTTAGAACATGAATTCATAAACTAAAGATAGATCACCAAGAACTTTTTCCTCTAAGATTCAAGAAGTTCAAAAATAAACAAGGACTTGAAACTCCTTAATACGTACAACCAGCAATAAGGCAGAACCACCCAAGAAGATTTACCTTGGACATCTTACTTTGTCATCTCGTCTACATTAAGAAGTGCTTCTTAATATATCTAACACCTATTGGCGTACATAGGGTTTCTTACTGTCTTTGCATATCTAACTTATATACATTATAAGGAGGAAAAAAAAAAATGGGAGGAGGGATTGAGGTTTGCACATGGTCATGTCAAGTAATAGAGGTGCCATGTCGATAGAATGAAGTTCCCACCTGTTACACCGAAAAGTTATCTACAAGTATACATATATTTGTGAAGATTGAGTAGTAAGGCAATTTTATTTTATTTTAAAATGCATGTCTAGGTCCAACAGAGCACCTCGCCTAGCTAAGTTGTCTGCACACTTATTGGCTTCTCTGAAGCAGTGCATGAGTCTAACATTAGGAATCTTCTTCAGCCCCTCTTTGCAATCAGCCACTAGCGCATCAAAGCTGTTAAGATTGTTGGAGTCTTTCCTCACTAAATCAATGACCAACTTGGCATCCAACTCTATTTCCACTGCTGGAAGCCTGAGAGCAATGCAAAGTCGAATGCCAACCCGTAAAGCCCAAAGCTCCGCAACCACACTCAAAAGTCAATTATACTTATATTAAAAATGACAAATGGATTTCAAAAATCTATTATCTCGAAGCCAGGAAACAATTTTATTCCGAGAAGGTTGGAGTACTTTGTATAATTGATTCTCTCTCTCTTTCACTTAAATAATTTAGAAAGGGGCAAAACATGAAAAAAAAAAAAAAAAAAAAAAAAAATTTCATTAAAAACCATAAAAGAGTAATGTAACTATACCACAAGAAGTGTCTGTTATACTTATAACTGAAAATACTTCAAACGTACATCCAATCAGTTACTAAGTAGCAGTTAAACAAATATACCTCAATTGACTGTAAGAAGACATGTCATTGAGCACCTTGGGAATGTAGATATTTTCTTGACAATGCTTCGCTTTAACTTTCTATCATGACCACGAACATGAATTGTTGCTTTCTTCAACACTCTTGCCTCCTTTAGAATATATTTTACAAATTCCAGTTCATGTTCGAAACCAAATCCTTTATAACAGAAACTAGTAAGGCAAGATGTCAAATTATTAGGATCATCTGGTGGCTCCTTCCAGCATACATTGTGTTTAAGGTAACCATGACTCTGATGACAAAAGACACAACAAATCCTAAGTGTTAATTTCAGGGAAGATCAACTAAAAATACAACACATTAATTAAACTAACCTTATAAGTAACATAAAGAACTTCTAGATTAGGAGCATTTTGGAGCAAGGCTTGTAGCATGTGCCATGTCCAAGCATACACTTTGAAGTCCAATTGGACCAAATTTTGGAACTGGGAAAGGCAAGCAGAACCATAACTGAGACACTGCATGACAAGAGTATAATCACAACAAAGTCAAAGCTTGTGCTAGTAACTGTCTTTAAATTCAATAGAGAATGGAGTGAGACTTTAATCAGCTATTGTCCTACCATTTTTTTTTTCCTTTTTCTAATATTGCTATTAAAATTTTAATTTACAACCTCACTTTTTCCATCCCACAATTGTTGAAGGAGTAAGTGCAATTTGAACAAGAATAAAACATTCTAATAAAAGGACCTCACCTTTAAGCTAGTAGAGGAAAATGACAGGAGTTTGACGTTATAGAGTGCAGCAAGAAAGTTGAATACCCTATCTGCACAACATTCATCCTGATGTCTATCATCTTCCCAATCTACCCAAAATGTACGAGCCTCAAAACTACAAATATAAACATCAGCCTGAACTAAGCTGTCTAGTTTGTGAAGGAAAACGATGTCACGCAAATGACCATCAAACTTAAAGTACTCCAGAGCAGGGGCGTTTATCTCAAGTTTGTAATCAAGAGAACCAAAATAAGATCCATCGGATTCTGATTGGCCAAAAGTAATACTTAAACGTTTCAAAGTAGAAGCACATATTTTATGTTTGAACACACCCTCCAAATCTTCTCTTTGAAATGACAAATCTTCGAGAACCGGGCAGCCAGAGAGGAGCCTAAAAACAGAGTCAGGTCTATAAACAATATGTATCAGACGGAGTATCTTTAGGCTTGGGAATTGAAATGATGGAGGAGGATCAAGCACAATTGTGCCATTTAAATTCAAAACTACTAAGGTCTTGCAAGAGAAAATGCTCTGAGGCAATTTCCAAATGGAATCATCACCATAAATCTCGAGATCAAGTTCTTCCAATTTACGCTCAACGACATTACCAATCCATTTATCAAGGCGAGAACAGTTACGACACAAGAAGAATTTGAGACGAAAAGTTCGAAGGTAAGGTGCTCTGTGTAGAGTCAAGAGTCTGGACACAATGTGCCCAAAGCTGAAGGGTTTGCACTGACCTTGATTAGGCGATTGGCCGCATGACAATGAATCGCCGATTGTTCCACTGTCGAGGTCGAGTCTCGAGACGAGAGTCCAAAGGTGTTCCCATCTGCTTGACAAAATGCTTGTGGCTACTGCCTCTTGGATTGGAAGAAATGAAAGGATGTGGCAAATAAGAGATTCTGGTAAATCGCTGATCCTATCGACCAATGTGTCTTTTTTGGGAGACAGTTTCTGGGATTTTGTCTTCGATTCGGCCATCAAAGAGTCTCAATCCTGTTTGGGGTGAAAGAGAATTATATAGAATTGAAATTGATTTGAAGTTTTTATAAGTATAAAATTGGAATTCATTTACAGAGAGAGAGAGAAAGAGAGAGAGAGAGAATTACCTCATGTAAGATCGTCGCTTTTGTTGGCCTCTCAGGCTTGGCCCTAGGAAATACGAATTGAATGGAATCTTTTAGCAGTTAAAATTAAAACTCATGTCAAGAGAGAAATAAAGGAACAAGACCGCAAAATTGGGAGGTGGGTTTTCGTTTCAACTTTTAAGAGAGGTGAGGCTTCAAAACACAAATGATGAGATGAGTCTCAAACTAATGCAAATCCTTTTACCACTTTTTCTATATCAATTTTTATGTAACTTTTTATGTACCATTTTATGTTAGCTTAAATACACTTTTCGTACTTACATTTTATAGTCATTTTTATTTTAGTCCCTATATTTCTATTTTATCACTTTTAGTCTCTAATTCAATTAACACGTATTATTTTAGTCCTTTCCGTCAGTCAACAAACGGAAATAGCTGACGTGGCTAACAGAAGAATTAAAATATTATTAAAAAAGCCACATCAGATAAAATAATATAAAAAAATTCTAACCTTCTTTTTTTAAAAAAAAGAAAAGAAAAAAATTAAATTAATTTTGTTTCTCTTTTTTTTTTTTTTTTGGAAGAACATGAAGAATCTAGAACATGTATTCTTCCCCATCAATCATGTTCTTCATTTTCTTCCCAACAAACCTTGCCCAGAAATTTAAAAAATCAATATTTTTTTTTCTCTTTTCTTATATTTCCTTAGCAACAAAACTCATAAAATCAGTCAGATTTAGAAACACAAAGACATGCCCACAGATTTACAAAACACAAAAACATTCAACAATTGCTCTGTCATTCTTTTAGATTCCCATTACAAACACAAAGATTTTCAAGGATTCAAAATACCCTCAACAAACCCAAAGTCCTTACACGCCTTAATCCAAATTTACAGACCCAAGCAAACCCAAATAGCAAAAACCCCAGACTCAAGATTGCTTTCCTCTTCCTCACCAACTCCGACCTCCACTTCGCCCCTCTCTGGCAGTAGTTTTTCCAAAATGCCCCTTCCAAAAACCTCTACAACGTGTATGTCCACGCCGATCCTTCCGTCAACGTCACCCACCCTAAGGGCATCGTCTTTGAATTCTGCTTCATTCCAACGAAAAAAACCTACCGCAGCTCGCCTACGCTCATCTCCGCCACGCGCCGTTTACTCGCCACCCTATCATCGACGATCTAGCCAACGCGTTCTTCTACTTCTTTTTTCTATATCGGATCTCCTTGGAGTTCGGATCCGGGTTGATGGAGCCAGATCTGTCTCTGGGAGCCATTTGGGTTTGTAAAAGTTTTGGAGATTTGGATTTGTTTGGAACAAGTGAAAGAATCAGAAACGGTGTTTGAGGAAGGGGTGGAAATGAGGGTGTGGGTTTTTATGGAGGCAGGTTAGAGAGAGAGAGAGAGAGAGAGTGTGTGTGTGTGTGTGTGTGTGTGTGTGTGTTTAAGAGAGTGTGGGTTTTGTGTTGTTGTGATCTAGGTCTGTGTTTGTGTTTGATCTTTGTTTTGTTTTGTTTTTTTTTTTTTTTTCTTCGTTTGTGTTGTTGTAATCTGGGTTTGAGTTATTTGTTGTTGGGTTTGTGTTCTTGTAATCTAGGTTTGTGATCTTCTAATCTGGGTTTGAGTTATTTGTTGCTGGGTTTGTGTTCTAGTAATCTGGGTTTGTGATCTTCTAATCTAGGTTTGAGGTCTTTGTTGTTGGGTTGGATTGGGAAGAACAAGAAGAACACGTTGGAGTGTTCTTATGAAAATTAATAATAATAAGTAATATTTTTAAAAAAATTAAATTAGATTTAAGGTTTTTTTAAAAAAAATTTAATAATATTTTAATCATTATATTAGTGCCACATCAACACCACGTCAGTTAATAGAATGTTCCGTTAGCCACGTCAGCTATTTCCGTCTGTTGGCTAATGGAAAGGATTAAAATAACACGCGCTAATTGGATTAGGGACTAAAAGTGGTAAAATAGAAATGTAGAGAGCAAAATAGAAATGACCCCAAAATATAAAGACTAAAAGTGCATTTACGCCTTTTATGTTTTATCAATCATGATTTAGACTCGTCTCAAACACGATGTTCGGAGTTCGTTTTACTCTCTGCTTTCCGACTTTCTTCTTGCTTATTTATTTATTTTTTTTATTTTATATATATGTATAATCTCTTCCCTATCTGTAAAGGTTGTTCAGCAAATTAATTATGTTAATAATTTTCATTCATTATAATTTAAGATTATTACATTTTTTTAATCACAAAAAAATCTTAAAGATGTGATAATAAAATTATTTCACCTATAAACGCATAATACTTCATCACACCTTTAAATTTTTTTTGTGATTGAAAAATATAGTAATCTCAAATTATAATGGAGGAAAATTAGGTTAGTGTTTCTCTACGATTTACTTGTTTCATTCTATTCCTTTTTGGGCTCCCAAACAAAGTGTAAAAGTTAATAACTTTCATCCATCATAATTCGGAGTTACAATATTATTCAATCACACCTCTAGGTATTTTTGCAATTGAAAAATGCAACAACCTTGAATTAAGATAAATAGAAAGTGTTAACCTTTAAAAAAAATTAGAAGAGCCTCTAAGAATATGAAAGAATCTTATAAAATTTAAGATGTATTTTATTTTTATTTTTCTAACCTTCTATAAAAATAAAAAAAATAAAAAGTTTTATATTTGAAATTTCAAATGAAAAAGAAAGGTCCAAGAATTAATTTGAGTAACATACTACAAATTATCACTAACTCACTATCTTAGCACCATGCACTATATCAACATCAATTATAAACATCGTCAACACTATGCATGTTCCCTCCATAATATCCAAAATTGTCGACATTAACATCAAGAGGTTGGATGCCCACCACCATAGAGTGTGGTTTGGTGGTAGGAGTTATCGTATCGTTTGACATAGTACTTGCCAAGAGTTGAGCGATTAGAGTAGTACTTTAACGAATGTGTTGTGTTCACAATGATAGTCTTATCAAGTCCAAATGGTACATATGGTATTACTCATTGTCGTCACATGGCATGAGATTGATGAGTCCACACCAAAGACCCTCTTTATTATTCGGGAAAAAAGAAAAGAAAAAATCGAATGCCCAACCGTTTCACTAAATCACATTTGAATGTTTGTACATGGCCATATCTTAGTAGTAACAAAGTTTGCTTATAGTTGCAGGATTAATTGGTCTGACCTAAAAGATATTGATTTTAGTATAGGATTACTTGACCAATTAGATTAATCAATCCAAATAGCTCTCAAATCTCAATCATCTAAGACTAAGAGAAATGAAAAGGCAAATATGTCTACATTCAATCAAAATAACTTAAATATAGAAAAAATTTTAAAAAAATATCATAAAAAATTCTTGTCAAACCAAGTATGGTTCTACAACTTGACAAATGCATCATTGTTTTTGAATAAAAATGTTTTTCTATTTCCATATCCTTCTAGTTAAAGAAAATAGGATAAACAATTACACAATTTTATACAGAAAATATTAATATTAATACAAAACGGTCATCTAGATTACGACCTGCATATTCCAAAACCACTCACAATCACAATACTTCCATTCTACTAACATTTACATTAATTAATTAATCAATAAATTAGACCAACAACCCCACTCCAAAAAATAAAAATAAAAATTAAATTTTTGAAAAACTAAACCACATCTTGCCTTTACAAACAATATGATTTCCATGCCTAGCTTCAGTGGTTTGTTGTTTTTTCTAGTCTTTCGATCCTTTTCTTAGCAGTCTGGGCATGCGCCTTTGCATACATTGATGAATTGCTAAAGTAAAGATAATCAAGATACACCGCCTCTGTTCTTGAGGATGCCTACACTGAATAGTCCTTGCTTCTTAAACAAAATATTAGATACATTTATCTATTAGTTTACAAAGTAGAAGAAAAAATTAAAGAATCAAAGAAAAAAAAAAACTCAAAACATATTAGATTTACTTTTTCAAGTGTGGTATAGAGAAAAAAAAAATCAAAACATATCAAATTTCACATCTTCATCTATCCTTTATATATATATATATATATGATTTATTAAACCCATAAAAAATAAAAAATAAAAAGGTTAAAACTTGATAGCAACGTTGGGCCCTAGGATGCACGGACGCAGCGATGCGCGAGGGACACCGCTGACCGCACGTCAGTGCCACGTCAGGCCGCGTCCTGCCACGTGTTTTTTTTTTTTCCCCCGACTCGAGCCAATGCAGTTTGGACTCGAGCCGATTCACGCTGAGTCAGGCTGATTTGCGCCAACTCAGGCCGTATTGGCTGTATCAGGCGAAACCGCCAGAATGGCCAGTTCAAGCCGAAATGGCCGATTCAGGCCGAAATTTAAAAAAAAAAAAAAAAAAAAAAAAACTCTCTTGCATTCTCACTTCGTCCAATCACTCTCTCTTTCACTCCGTCACTCGTTGAGTTGAAACTTGAAACCCACGACTGAATTCAAAGAGAGCCATATTTGATCAACACCACAAGAACCCACTGCCCACTGCCCACAACAACACAACACAACTACTACTCTGTTGGCCCGTGACAAAGAGTTGCAATATAAAAAGACTTTGATTACCCCAAAATGCCCTTTGCTTTGTATTCTATTGGACCCCTAGTTGCACCCAAAGTCATGTGGCTGTTTTGGCCATTTTACCTTGATGTACACGTGTTGGTTGAGATGGGTACAGTGCATGATCTGATATGGCATGATTAGGTGAAAGGGTAGGACATTTCTTTTTTGTTTTGTGTTTTTTGCCTTCTTTTTTCTTTGTTTTGTGAATCTAATATGTTTTTTAAGAATATTTTAATAGTAAAAATAAATAGAAAATAAAAATAAAAATATTTTTAATAATTTTTTAATTGCTGAGTCCCGCCACACCGCACTCACCTTTTTCAAAAATTTCCTAGTCCTGCATTCGCACCCAAGTCTCAAAACTCACCCGTACTTCATAGGTTGGGCCTCTAGTTATGATCGGATAATGCAAGAAATTGCAGCCGTGCAGACGTCTGTTGGAAATTCCCTTTGAATTATGAAAGCTAGGATTTTTCCATATGGCTAAAGAATTTATGAACCCCTAAATTGGAATTAAAAAATTAAAAAAAAAAATCTACCGCAAAAAAAAAAAGCCCAATCAAATGAGTATAAAATATATGTTAATGCAATTCAATAATTAGAAGGAAGAAATGGATTTAGAGCAACATACCATTAGACAAAGAAACAAAAGGAATCCAAAGACCATTCCTAAACACAACACTTCCAAAACCAACATTGTACTCTAGTTCATCCATTGTGTTTGAAACGTGGGTTGAGTATTTTAGTAGTCGAAGGAATATGAAAGTTGTAACAGTTTAAATCTCTAATAGTTATCAAGTTGAGTTTGAAAACCACCAGGAGAGTTGTCCTATTTTGTAGGCCATGTTTCAGGTGGGAGTTAAAGGGGTATTAAAAGAAGATTAACACAAAATTGAGAGAATTGGAGAACTGAAGAAGAAGTAATTTGAGTTTGAAAACTAACGTAAGTGTATTAAGAGTGTGGTCTTATTTTGTAGATAGTGTTTTATGTGAAAATTAAAGAAGCATTTTTACCAAGCTTTGCCCCTACTTAAACATAGGTTGTAGGGGTATTTTGGAACCCAAAAAAAATTCGATCCAAATAGGGGAAGCCCCTTAAATAGTAGTATAGATAGATAAAATATAAAAAATACATGTAATCTAATTAAATAATTTTTATTCTTTTAAAAATAAAAAATAAGGTTAAAATTGTAATTTAAAAAAATTAAATATATATATATACCAGAGAAACTTTTTTCCAAAAATTTAGCATATTCTATTTAGCTCAACTGGTAAAGTCTCTGATGGTTAAATAAGAGATCTGAGGTTCAATCTCTACCTACACTAAAAACCGATTGGTGTCTTCGTTTGATAATAAAGAGTTATAATCAAAAGCGGACTCCATAAGTTAAAACTCTTTCAAAAAAAATATATATCTACACATGTTTGATACATTTTTTTTAAAAAAAAACTAGCACACATTAAAACCAATAGTTTTCTCATTTTCAAAATCCAAATTTTGAGTTTTTTTATTTTTTTTAAATCCCTTCACGTGTAACCTCACTAACAGTAGACAATTCAAATTGAAAAATTACATTAAATTATAAAAAAAAAAAAAAAAAAAAAAAAAAAAAAAAAAAAAAACTCATTGCATGTGCAAAACATGTGTGATAAGACTTGTTTATTTTATTGTTTATTCTTTTTTTTAGAAGAATTTTATTGTTTATTTTGTGTGTGTACGCGCATGTTTTTTTAATTTTTATTTGTTTTGAAAAGAGAGAGAGCCCGCAAGGAGTGGTACTACACGTGAATGGATAAATGATAAATCATGGGTGTGGTTAATTTAAATTTTATTTATTTTATAAAAGGTAGTCGGTTTAAAATCTAAATTTTTGGTAAAGAGATTTTTTTTTTCTTAATAAATTTCTAGGTAATGACGTTCTGAGTTTAAATAAGCTTTTGAAAAAAAGTTAGGAAAAAATGTTCATAAACCCTTGATAAACAAACATACCTTGTTTATCAACCCATCATCGATTACAGAACTACTAATGCTCTTCTAAAGCTCAAAAGGTGCTTCAACTTCACTAACAGTAACTGGGAAATAAAAAAGGCACACAAGATGAAAAAATTAAAACTAGAAAGAGAGAGTTGAGAGAATGTACAATAAATAGAATATATATTTATATTTATATGTTACACAAACCCAATGCTCCTTGAACTCACAACCTCACCCTTCACCCCAATGTCATTATATTGATACTCGAAGAAAGAAGAATAATATTGAGATGAATAAAAATATTGTTCAGCTCTCATTATTATCTAAATCCAACGGTTAGTCTTAGAGTAAAGGCAGACAAGTCAATTGTCATTTCCTTCGTTCATTTATGATGTGTATCAGGCATCTCCCATTTACAGATAATTGAATGTATTAAGTTATCCATTGAGCCATCCAAGACAAGACAACTTTAGAAAGCAAATTTACATCTGAAATTACAGAGGCCCTGCTTCTATATTGTCAATTACTCCCATTTAGACGTGGATTTCGTATCTCAAAAAAACACGGGGCAACAAAACGATTAGGAATGGTAAGCTTATAAAAAAGGAAAAAGGAAAAATAAAAATCATGACAAAATCATAAACAAATGCCACATATAATGAATATAATAGTCAATCAATTATGACACAAGAAATACATAAAGAAAGTCCTAAGTGAAAAATGGTTACAAGTCTTTGTAATGTCATCTCTAGGCTTACATCCAAAGTCATTGCTAATAGATTGAAGCGTTTCCTGCCATCTATCATTAGTGAAAATTAGAGTGCATTCATGTCTGATCGCCTCATCACTGATAATGTTCTTGTTGCTTTTGAAATTATGCACCACCTAAATCAAAAAACTAGGGGTAAAGTTTGTGAGATGGTTTTAAACTAGATATGAGCAAAGTTTTTGATCGTGTTGAATGGGGTTGCTTAAAACAAATCATGCAGAAAATGAGTTTCAATGAGAGATGGGTAAATCTTGTGATGCAATGTATTACCTCTGTTACATACTCTATCAGGATAAATGGTAACCTTGAGGCCACATTATCCCTACGCGGGGTTTGAGGCAAGGGGACCTCATTTCCCCTTTCTTGTTTCTCTTTTGTGTAGAGTGACTGTCAGCACTTCTACACCAATCTTCTGCACATGGTCATCTTTAGGGGGTTTCTGCTAGAGCACATGGCCCACGGATCTCCCACTTATTCTTTGCTGATAATAGCATCATTTTTTGCCAAGCAACCACTGAACAATGCAGCCATCTTGAGCAACTTTTGGATATATATGAAAAAGCTTCAGGCCAACAGCTTAATAGGGAAAAGACTGCCCTCTTCTTTAGCTGGAATACTCGATATGGCACTCAGGAAGCCATCAAAAATCGCTTTGGGGCAGAGGTCATTCAACAGCATGAAACTTATTTGGGGTTACCTTCACTACTAGGTAGATCAAAACAAAACAATTTCAGAGCTCTAAAGGAGAAGCTTGACAACAAACTTTCAGGGTGGAAGGAGAAGATGTTATCCTAAGCAGGTAAGGAAGTGCTTATCAAGGCGGTAGCACAAGCTACCCTACATACACTATGAGTGTCTTTAAGCTCCCTGATGCTCTCTGTGATGACTTAACTAGGATGATTCGAAAGTTTTGGTAGGGCCAAAAAGATGGTAGAAATAAAATGGCGTGGCTTAGCTGGGAAAAAATGTGCGCACTCAAGGAGAAGAGTGGGTTGGGCTTTTGAGACCTAAAAACATTCAACCTGGCCTTATTGGCCAAACAAGGATGGCGACTACAGAAAAATTCTCAGTCACTAGTCTACCGGGTAACGAAGGCCCGTTATTTCCCAAACACAGACTTCTTACATGCAGAACTGGGCTCAAAATCTCATACGCATGGCGTAGCATCTTCTCAACCCTACTGGTAGTGAAAGTGGGCTGCCAATGGCAAGTGGGGGATGGTACATCCATTGGCATCTGGACTGACTGCTAGCTACCACGACCATCGACCTTCCGAGTGATATCACCACCAGCTTCACTACCGTTGGACTCGAAGGTTAGCTCCCTTATCAACTCGAACTCTGGTGATATCACCACCAGTTACACTGATCACACAAACCTACTTGATGATGTCAACTCCATCCTTGGCATTCATCTAAGTTGCCACAAACTGAGAGAGAGACTGGTGTGGGCCTACACGCCTAAAGGGAGTTTCACAGTCAACAGTGCCTACAAGGTGGCGCTGTTTATGACCCAAAGCTCTCATACTACTGAGACCTCCCACAGTACAAGCCAAAGCAGCTTCTAGCGAATGATCTGGAACCTTCATATACCAAACAAAATAAAGCTTTTCATTTGGCAAGCCTACCAAAATATTCTACCTACGAAAGCAAATCTATGCCATCGCACGTCCTTGATAACCCCATTTGTGAAGCATGTGGCCTAGCCCTAGAGACTACTGGACACCTTTTTTGGGATTGCCTTATTGCAAAAGAAACATGAAAACTCTCTAATATCCCTTTTGATAAACATGGCATTAGCTATAGAGATTTCATGGATTTTCTTTGGCATTTGGTTTTCACTCAACATGTGGGTACGGACATCCTTGAGCTTATTGTTACTACAGCATGGAATATATGGTTTAGTAGAAACAAGACACGACACGGAGCCACTCGCCAACCACCTCATGAGATAATGACCAAAGCCCTTTTTTTGCTTATGAAGTACTAGGATGCCCACCTTCGGCCCATGCTATTCAAGGACGCCACAAACAATCGCTGGGTCCCACTTGTCTTTTCCTGGGATAAGGTGAATGTGGACACCGTTGTCTTCACTCAACTTGGCATAGTTGGTATTGGCATTATCATCTGTGACCATGAAGGTTTTGTGGTTGTTGCACTCAGTAAACGCCTCCCCCTTCCACTAAGACCCCTTGAAGCAGAAGCAAAGGCCATGGATGAGGCTACGCTCTTTGCATGGGATGTAGAAGTCATGGACGTAATTTTTGAAACAGACTCAATCAGTGTTTCTCATGCTCTTGTGGACCCAGACAATGCTCAGATTACTATTGCTAGTCTTGTCGCTGGGACCCATTCAAAGCTACAGGAGTTTCGTTCCTTTGAAGTTTCCCACGTCAAGAGACTAGCCAACTATCCCGCACATGCTTTAGCTACATATGCCAAGAATATTGATTTCTTTGTATCGTGGATGGAGGAATGCCCACCATTCATCGAACCACAAGTGTTTCATGATGCTTTGTCCTTACCTTCTAATTAATAAAAATTCCATACTTCTCATCAAAATATATGTATATATATATATATTTAATTGGATGTGGGTTAACTTTGGTTTGGTGATCGAAGGCCCGTTTGGTTTAAAGGTATCTCAGTTTTCATAACTCAGTACTCAGTTTTCATAGCTCAAACTCAAAACTCATAGCTCATAACTCAAACTCCATTGTCACTCAAAAATCCAACACTTTTGTTTGGTCACAAAACTCAGTCATGCAACTCAGTTTTTAACTTCACTTTAAAATAATGGACCCACCCACTAACACTACACAGAAGAATATGGTTGCTACCCCTTTTTTTTTTTTTTTTTTTTTCTACTCTTCAAACCCAGCTACACTAAAACCCAACTCCACCACCACCAACAGCAAACCCAGAAATCCACAACCACAACCACCTCTACCAACAGCTTCAACACAACCACAACCTCCACTAAAAAATCCAAATGAATCAAAAATCCAAACCCACCAACAGCCCTTAACCAAATGTGTTTGATTGAAGAAGAAAAAAAAAGAAGAAGAAGAAGCATCAAGTCTCACCGCGTTACAGCCATCACCGTGTGAAGAAAAAAAAAAAAAAAAAAAAAAAGGAGAGCTCTAGGTCCGATTCGCCGGCGAAGCTTGATCTCTGGCCTAGGCTCAGTCCGATTCACCGGCGAAGCTTGATCTCTGGTCTTGGCTCAGTCCAATTCGTCGGCAAAGCTTCCGATCTCTATGAAGCATCAGGTCTCACAATTCGGCCTAGGCTCAGTCCGATTCGCCGGCATAGCTTGATCTCTGGTCTTGGCTCAGTTTGATTCATCGGCGAAGCTTGATCTTTGGGTTGGAGAGAGACGTTACTTGATGGGACAAAATCAAAACCCAGTATCGGCGATCATGGTCTTGGTGTTTCAAGGCTCTCACTTTGATGGTGGCGGCGGAACTAGGCTGAACTAGAGAAAGGAAGAAAGAAAGAAAAAACAGAGAGAGAGAAGCCGAAGAAAGAAAGAAAAAGAAAAAAGTGGGAGAAGAAAGAGAGAGGATAAAGGAAGAGAGAGGTAACGCCATCAACACATATGGACCCCACAAAGGTCAAAAATTTACAATACTGCCACTGAGTTATGTATCTCAGAAATTGAAAACACATTGGTGTTTTCGGTCAATGTGTTTTCGGTTTTCATCACTCTCACTCAAAATTTTTGAGTTTGAGTGATGAGAACAAGATGAGAAAATCAAACCAAACAAAAAAAAACTGTGTGGGTCTCACGTTTTTTCATAGTTGAGTTATTAGTTTCCAATCATATCACTCAAAATAGGCCTAAACCAAACAGGCTGAGATACCTCATCTTCTTTGTCAAAAACGATTAGCAATTATGTTTGCCATTACCTATATTAAAGCACAAGAAATTCTATTAAAGTATTTTGTCTAAATTAGTGTCGGGCATTTTATCAGGAGAGAAGCTTAATATATCGTGATTAGTGTTCTTACACTTCTTTCTCAAAGAAGAAATTTTCGAGTTGTGCAATCTCGATCCTTATATTGTCATATTCAATCTTTGCTCCCTAAAAACAACATAATCATGGTATTCTCTCTAAGGTTGTAAAAATCAATTGAGCTGTTTGAACATCTTGACTGAGCTCAACTTGGGAAAAATATTTGTGAAGCTGTCAAATGACCATTGATGATAATAATAAGGTAAAGTATATACATATTAAAATTGATGAACTTTATATGCCATCAATATCTTAAATTAAGTTTCATAAGATATTCCCCCTCAAAAAAAAAAAAAAAAAAGTTTCATAAGATATTAATTATTTGTAATCTATTAATAATCTAAATAGTCTATTTAGTGGTAAAAATCATGTATTATTATTATTTTTATTTTTATTATTATGACGAAAAGATAGAAAAATCATGTATAATTTTTAACAATACAAAAGTTGGTGAATCTAATTTTATAAGTCATAAAAAAAAAAAAAAAATTTCAGTAGGTCTAATTAACTTTAATATTATAATTTCAATTGTAATTTAGTTATTAATTATTAGCATGAAAATGAGTAAAAATTATAACACTAAATTGGTTACCCATCAGGGGTGAATGCCCCTAGATTATCTAGCAACTAATTCTGATGGCAACACTCGTTCTCTTTATGGCATTTCACACTACCGTCGGAGAATATCAAAGGTAAATCTTAACCCGTGCAACAGGATCACTAGCATGACAACAACTCAGCTACGTGCATTGTAAGTTACATATATTTGCACTATTTCATAAAGCAAAGGCTCCACTACAAGAACACCCTTCGCCCACAAAATTGAAGTCTATATATAAAAAAATACCCACTCTATACATGGCCGCTATGTGCGCGGTGCACCTCTCTTGAGTAGTAAAACTCCCTTATTTTATACGTATAATGCACATAAGTTATAACATCAATTTAATCACAATATAATGGCGACAAAATTTGTGTACCAACTATTTTAAATTAATAGTTATAATATCTCATAATAAATTTTGTAACATTATAAATTGTAAATGTAAATAAATATTTGTTTATTTTTATTAAATCACACCACTAAATAATGTTTCTAAGGATAAACTAGTAAAATGATCCTCAGTTAAACGGTTCTAACGGGTCAAAATGTTTCACATCTAATTTTTTTTTATTTTTTTTTTGAATTGACATGAACTTGTTAAGTCTCGACCCTAATCTGCTAATTTTATATTGTATTTATGTCATGTTCACATGTTATATATTACAAACCTTAACTATACTTTTTTTTTTTTTTTGGAGATAATATAGACACAAGACACAAGGGATGGGAAAAGAGGAAAACCTTAACTATACTAATGTACATATTAATTTAAAAATGCAAGGGGCTAGGGGCTGCCACTCGCACTATGGTTCCATCCTTTCCATTGCTTTCCATTCTAGAGTTGGGTGACTTGTAGAAATGATACTTGGATCATAATTGGATCTAATTGGGTATCCAATTAAAACCCAATAAACATTTATGTTAATTGGGTTAATACTTAATAGGTGTAAATGCACTTTTAGTTCCTATATTTTGATTTTTTTCCATTTTTGTCCATACATTTTAAATTTACCACTTTTAGTCTCTAAATCAATTAATGCATTCCATTTTGATCCTTTCCATTAGCCCACTACCAGAAATTACTTAGGTGGCAGACAGAACTATTAAAATAATAATAATAAATTTTATTTTACTATTAAAAATGCCACGTTAGCTTATAAATTAAAAAATTTATTTATTAATTTTAACTAAATAAAAAAAATTAAAAACAGATCATTTAAAAAAGAAATTAAATTAATTAAATTAAAAAAAAATTCTTTACATTATGTTCTTCCCAGTCAAGAACATGTTCATGTTCTTCCTCAAATAATATGTTTGGTTGTCGAGGAAATTAAAAAAATCAAGAACATGCCAACATGGAACGCGTAAAATCAAAGGACACAGATCTACAAAATACAAAGACGTTCAAAGATTCAAAACACAACGAACACAAACCCAAACCCAACCCTCAATCTCTAGCAAATCCAAAACATCACATGAAAAATCAAACCCTCCATGCAAACATCAAACCCAGAAACAAAACCATAAATTTCAAACCCAAATTCGAGAAACTCGTAAACAAACCTAGAAATTTTAAACCCACCGATTTAATAAAGACCCACTGATCTGTGAGAGATTGGAGGTAAACCACCGCCGACCTCTGCCCCTCCACTGTCACACACTCAGCCTCACCATCCTTCACATCAACACAAGACACAGCCCTAACGTGTAGCTCCTTCGCGGGGATCAAGCACTCAAACTCGAGCGAGGCGTCGATGGCGTTGGTGAAGAGGAGGTGGAGGGAGTTGGAGAAGGTGGAGGCAGCAATGAGCGGTTTGTGCGTTGGGGTTTGGGAGGTCTTGAGGGAGGAGATTCAAGAAGGCAAAGAAAATGTGGATTGAGGGGTTAGGGTTAGGGTTAGGGTTTGGGATTAGGGATTGAGGGAGTGGATTTCAAGAGAGGGGGTGTTGGAGTCAGAGTTGAAGAGAGAGAGGACAGCGAAGCGGTCAAAGGCGGAGAGCTGAGGGAGCCAGCGGACGGCATCGATGTATTTGGTTTGTGGGAATTTGTGGATTAGAGGTGAGTCTCGGAGAGTTGTGGCTGTGGCTGTGATTGCCATTGTTGGGGTTTTTTTTAATTTAATTAATTTAATTTCTTTTTTAAACAATATGTTTTTAATTTTTTTATTTAGTTAAAATTAATAAATAAATTTTTTTAATTTATAAGCTGACGTGGCATTTTTAATAGTAAAATAAAATTTTTTATTATTATTTTAATAGTTCCATCTGCTACCTAAGCAATTTCCCGTAGTAGGCTAACGGAAAGGACCAAAATGGAACACGTTAATTGATTTAGGGACTAAAAGTAGTAAAATTAAAATGTAGGGACTAAAATAGAAAAAAATCAAAATATAGGGAGTAAAAGTGCATTTACGCCTACTTAATACCCATTTAACCCAATTAATAATTGGGTGTGTTTGGGTGGGCAAATAGGTTTCGGTTGATTTTGCCACCCCTGAGCAATTGCATCAGTCAACATAAAATGCAAAAATTACAAAATTTTACACAACATGGCACAAAAAACACCGACATCAATCTTTCTAAACCTTTGTATATATACAAAGATACTACAGTAACCATGTAAATATACATGGTTACTATAACTTTGTATAAAATATTTTAATAATCTCTCTCTCTCTCTCTCTCTCTCTCTCTCTCTCTCTCTCTCTCTCTCTGTGTTTGTCCCAAGTTTGCTGCACATACACCCAACACTACCCAACCATCACCCAATCACCACCACCACAATCCATCGCAATCCATGATATTCCAATCACAAAATCAACCAAAAATCAATCCAAACCAGAAATCACCTATGAGTCCGCTTCAAAAATCACCTGAGGTAAGGTGTATTTACTGAGCTACAAACATTGCCCATCCGAAGGCAAGAGATTCAGCAACTTATGGATCAACTATCTAAGCATAACATAATAGTAGACACATTTCATATTAGAGCCACTTGTAACTTTTTCGGTCCATAAGCTTCCTAATTGAAATCCAAACAAATTAAAATAGAGGTGTTTAATTAACCCAAAAATTGACCCTTATACTATTAAATACCATATGTACTCATGAGTTTACAAACTAAACATTAATCATGAAGAACTAAACTAGAATTCTTTTAATTTGTAATTAGTTTATGATTCGTATGCTTTCCTTACCAACAAAAGAATGATAATTTGTATAAATATCTGTGTGATCATTTGTCCAAGTGTCAAATAGGTCTATAAGCTTCCTCCAGGAATCAAGAAGCTTTTAAGATCTTTCTTAATCTAAATACTATCTATAAACATGAATTGATAATCTAGACACGGATCACCAGAAACTTTTTCCCCAAGGAATCAAGAAGCAAAGGGCTTACAACTATTTAATAAACAAAAAAAAAGGTAATGAGGAAAGCTCAGACCTCTGCTTTTAAGATCTTACTCAGTCATTTCATTTACACCAAGAGCATCCTATACCATATTTCACCCCTATGTTTACTTCAGTTGCACATATTACAAAGGCAAACAAAAGACTCAGATATATACATGACTGGTAATAGAGGTGTTATGTCGAAAGATGCATGTTGCCAAATCACTGACCTGTTATGCCAAAGTGATATCATTGAATTAGTTATAGGCTAGTGAAGAAGATTTGATAAGAAACAACCTTGTAGAAAGCTAAGAAAAGTACACAACATTCTGAGTCTTTCTTCCAATATATAGTTTATTTTTGAGGTCACACTTTCGAGAGAGACATTCAATTCTTTTTACCATTTCAACTGTTCCAGGCCAGGCAACTCATTCATATGAAGAGACAACAAAAGCTTATTTATGAACATTTATTTATCCAAAATTTAGCCTAATTCATAATATTTATACAGTGCAGGTCAAGTGGAGGTTTTGAACATTTTTTGTCACAAGAATCACTCTATCACAAGGAGATTAGAGAACAACGGATAATTGATCCATTCTCTCTCTCCAGCAAATAATTTAAAAGGAGGTTAGAACAAAAAAGAGAATTAACAGCCAGAAAAGACTATTAACACATTATGATCAACACAGGTCCATACATAGAAAACAATTGTGGCATGCCTTTGAAATTAGTTGCTAATTACCATTCAGGGAGAGAGAGAGCCTTGGTTTCAGACATGTCCTAGAGAGCCTTGGGAACACTAATAGCATCTCGTCAACACTTTAACTTTCCACTAGAAGCTTTGATTGTCATTGTTTTCAAGGCCCTTGCCTCCTTTAGAATATATATTACAAATTCCACTTCATGTTATAATCCTTCAAATCCTCTAACTAACTATAATCTTAAGAATTTGTTTTCAGTAAGTTACAGACACATCTAGTTGATCTTAAACCTATTATCTGACTTCCCATTATTTTTGAAGGAGAATATATCATTTGAACAATAGCTCATCATTAGAGTCCAAGCAATTAATATTCATTAAAAATAAAAAATAAAAAAATAAATGATAAAATAGAAAGGCCATTTTCTTACCTCTGACAAGTGACACCAGGAAATAATGAAAGGAATTTTGCTCTATCTAGTGCTCTAAAAAGTTTAAAAAACCTACTCCATAATATCATTTGCAGCTAGTTGTAGAAGTGAAATATAGATATCTTCTTCAACTAAGTTGGCTAGTTTTTTAAGGAAAACTAATATGTCTCCAAATTACCTTCAAACTTAAAGTACTCAGGAGCTAGGGCCTTTATCTCAATCATGTAAACCATCAAGATCGAGTAGAAACAGGCTAAACTCTATATAAAAAAGTTTAAGCGCAGGAGCAAATAATCCAGAATAGAACATATCGTCCTGACTATTTCTTCCAAACGTCAAAAGTATTGGAGGACCAGGCAGCCACAGTGGAGCCACCTAAAAGAGTAGTCGCCAGATTAAAATACTTCTTTTAAAAAAAGGATAGAATCTTTAGGCTCAGTAATTGAAAGGATGAAGGAGGATTAATCTCAATTCTACCGCTTAGTTCCATAGTCACCAACATTAATTTTGCAATAGAAAATGCTACAAGGTAACTCAAACTGATCCCCAGGGGCTGCTGAACCATAAGAATATGACAGAGAAACGTATGGATATGACCTAGAAGACAATCTGGTAGACTACTGAACCTGTCAACCAATCCATCTTGTTTCAGGTTTAATTTAGCGTGTGTTTGGATACCAATGAAAATTAAAATTATTTTACTATTTAGCTTATTTTTGTTTCTATTTATGGGTCTCACTGCATTTTTTGGTACTATTCATAAGTCTCGCTGTACTATTTCAACTAATTTTTACTTTTATTTACAGTACTTTTAGTAATAAATTTTCAATTTTAGTAAAATAAGTGGTATCTAAACAGACTCTTAATGTCCATCTGCTACAGCTAGCTATTTTTGGGAAAATGGATGGTTTGAAAGAATTTTAAAAAACTATTATTAGGAGCAAACAGGCACTTCATAGCAGATTCTGCCCTCCAACATGTTTCAAGTTTTGTTTTGGTGAAGGTTAGGACGTCGTAAAGATCCTCAATTGTTCCAAGGAGATTCAGTGATAAGGACCGACTTTGAAGGCAGTTAGCCTCCACAAGAGAGAGAGAGAGAGAGAGAGTCTATCTTCTCAATGATTCTATTACAATCAGAAGCTAGCCTTTATAATATCCATTGGCACTAACTAGTAACTACCAGCCAACTTGGCATTAATAGCTTCCTGACTAACTCAGCATACAACTGCAGAGTAACTAACAGAACAGGTTACAAGAGTTAAGCACATGGCAATCTAATAACCAACTCTAATTACATTCTTACATACTCCACGAGTACACTCCCACATGTACAGTATCCTTGAGTTGCAGAACTGCATAACTGAGAAGAAGAAATAAAATTTATTGAAATCAGAAGAAACGTCTCAAATAAACAATGAGTACACAGGAGAATCACCTGAAGAAATGGAAAATGAGAAGAAGTGCTACTGTTAGTGAGTATGAGAACATCCAAATCCGAAAAATAATTTTTTTTTCTCATGGTAGTTTAAAGTCATAGGAATCGATATACAAAAGTGAGTAGTATTTTCACTAGATGGGAGTCTGTGGTATGAAAGGAAGGCAAAAAAGACAAAAGGACAGTAGCTAAAGCATTAATCAAATTTTATAAATAATTTTTTTTTTTTTTTTTTTAAGTGAAGAAGTATATGAAACCTGTCCATTCATGCTTCCATGTACGAGCATACATGTTGAATAGATTTGAATTCCCTTTTCAGTTTCCATGGATGAATTAATAGGTTCTGCTTCAACCAGCTAAACATATATCGTAGTAGCAGATCACATTTCAAATCAAAACCACTTTAACCTTCAGGGTCTAGAAGCTTCCAAATCAAAATTAAAACTGATTAAAATTATAGGTACGTGTTTAAATAGCCAACAGCTGGATCCTCAGGATTACTAAATATACAATCTATGCACATAAACTAAACATGGATCACAAAGAAAATTTTTCCTCCAAAATTTAAGAACTTCATTAATAAACAAAAGAATTGCAACTAGTTAATAAATAGGCATAACATCCCAAGAAGATTTTGCCTTTGTCTTTCTCTACATTAAGAAGGGCTACTTACTAAATATAATCTAACCCCTATTGAGGTACATAGGGCATGCACTTCAGTGTTCAGTCTGTGCATATCTAATTTATATACATTATGAGAAAGGGAAAAAAGCTGGCACATAGTGGTTCCAAGTAATGGAGGTGCAATATGTTGATAAAAGGACGTTGCCACCTGTAACACAAAAGTATTAACTTTGAGAGTACAATTATTTGTAAATATTTACTAATAAAACAAAATTTAAAAACAAATGTTTTATGAATGTTCTAAGACTTTCTTCCACTATATAATTTCTGAGGTAACACATTTAACAGAAACATTTAGAGCCCATTTGGTAGATATGTTTAAAAATTGAAAATTGTTGTTTAAAAACTTTTGTGAAAATATTGTTTAAAAACTGAAAATTGTTGTTTGGAAACACTTACCAAACACCCCTTTACTGTGCGTTTGGTATTAACTTAAAAAATCAATTTTTTTTACTATTCAACTTATTTTTATTACTATCCATAAACAAACCCTTTATAACAAATTATTAAGTGAACTAGATTTTAAAATTTCACGCATATCCAAACATAGCAAAATTTAATTCACGAACGCTTCTTCGTCAAGTTTTAGTCTTTATATCTTCCAAAAAATATGAAGGTCACATAAACATTTGTACATCGATAATCAGACAGCTAAGAAATAAATTTTATCACCAGGAGAAGGTTAGTATATCCTCTCTCTTTCTCTCTCTCTCTCTCTCTCTCTCAAATAATTTAGAAAGGGGCAAAAAAAAAAAAAAAAAAAAATCAATTATAACCGGAAAAAATTTACCACTTGAAGAGTGTCTATTATAAACTATAAATTTTTGTAACATGCCTTCGAAATTAGTTGTGAAGTACTAGTCAATGAAGTATACCTCATTCAACGGCAAGAAGACATGTCTGTGAGCACCTTGGGAAGAAGCTTGAATACCCTATCTGCATACTTTACCCTATCTGCATACCATCGGTCTTACCATTCCTTATCATGTGCATTATCATTAGTAATGTCAACATTTGCGTGAAGTAAGTTGTCTAGTTTGTAAAGGAAAACGATTTTACCCATATAACCACCTCTAAATTTAAAGTACTCAAGAGCTGGGGTGTTTATCTCAAAGTTTGTAGTTCGGATTTCCAGAATCAGTGTAGGTACCCATATTTTAGATTTGAACTCCTCCACGTCAAATGACAGATCTTCGAGAATGGGGCAGCCAGATAAAAGCTCAAATAATTCACAAACACCATATTTCAGACGGAGAGGGAGATTGAGTGTGATTATCTTTAGGCTTGGGAGTTGAAAGGATGACGGAGGATCAATCTCATTTGTGCCACGCGCGTATCTTCAGAACCACTAATGTCTTGCAATAGAAACGCTATTGGGCAACGGCCAAACTTTCGATTTCCCTTCAATCCCAAGGTCGAGTTCTTCCACTTTACGCGAAGTCACATTGGCAATCCATTTATTATCAAGAAGGCCATTGAAACAGTCACACTTAAAACGCCATTTGAGGCTAAATTTTTGGAGGCACGTACGGTGCTTTGTGTAGAGTCAGAAGACTGGGCACAATATCTTCAAAGGTATTGAGATTATCTTATCTGATTGTCCACACGACGCGTCGAACTTACTTTTGTCGAGGTCGAGCTTCGGGACGAGAGTCCAAAGGAGTTTCCACCCGTTTGACTAGATGCTTGTGGCGATTGAGTCTTTTGGTTGGAAGCAACGACAGGATATGGCAGAGAAGACAATCTGGTAGGTCACTGTTTCTGTCGAGCACAGCGTCTTTGTCTTTGTCTTTTTCTGGAGAATGCATCTTTGATTCGGACATCGGTTCGGTTAGGGGTTTTGCTAATTCAAGTCAACAGAGAGCATAAGAACTACGAATTGACTGGTACTCGAAACTCAAGAAAGAAAGCCCAATACAGACCTACATTTGGGTTTGGGAGGTGGGGCTATAAATTTAGAGTTTTAATGTCCCTTGTTGAGCCCAATTAAGTCCAGCCCCCTAAGGAAAAACTGTAATGAACATAAAAATAATAAATACTCAACATTAAAAGTAAATCAAATACTGAAAAAATTTTATATTTGAAAATTGCTCATCAAGTTGACAAGTGTGGAAGCCTGAAGCGAGGTTGATGGGCCGATCCTCGCTTGGGCTCACAATCTATTTATAACGTGGGTTTTAAATTTCCTACTCTGGGCGATTCTAACTTAGAGACCCAACTTAACCTCTCAAATATCTGAATTCTCTCCTTCTCCCTTTTACTACTCCGTTATTCTTAACTATAAGTTGCCTCCAATGCCTTTCAACAACCCCCTTCCTTCTTTGATTTTTCATATTTATAGCCTAAAATTAGTGGAATAATCATGATTACTCGCAGGGTTAGTGGAGAAGGAGGTCCAATATTATTGTTGCTAAGTGGGAGTTTGGTGGAGTATGGTAGGAGTGGCATTGGAACTGGTTCTCACTCCAAAGAATACGCCTAGCAGCGATACTCCCTAGGGCACTGCTGTGCATATGAGGGGTAGCGTATTCGAACATCCTTTTTCATGCTCGGGGTGGTTCGCCGAACATGGACCAGGTAGTGAAGCAGGGATCGTGCCATTGCGGGTTGCCTGCTCGGGCTTCTGAGTCCTATGAAGCATGAGTTCGTTTCATCTGTGGGTTTGGGCCGATACTGCAGACAGAGAAAGATTGGGCCCATGGGCCGTACTGTTGAGTTAAGGGCTAAGGTGTCATTGAGTTGGGTATTGGAGTGTCGTACAACAAGTAATATCATTACTGCTATGTTTGGTAAACTGCAATAAGCATTATAATGTAATAGTTATTCACATAATTTAACTATTTAGTAGTTTAGTTTTGTTTTTATTACAAGGAATAAATAATAATTATTCCTTATGAATAGCTATTTTTTAAAGAATCTGAATTTGATAAGGATGCGGTATAAATCCTTTGGTCTACACCCTCCAATACCACTATGCCACCTCAGATTTTTGCAAAGTTTCACAAAGTAACGAATAAAGTCTATCACACAAAATGAGGAATAACTATTCATCCCTAAAAGGATTGTAATAGCTATTTCTTAGTGAGTGTATCAATTTCTAAAGTTAATATATTTCCAAATAAACAAACATTTCATATGCATATAACAATTATGAAAATTAAAAATCATAAAAAATAACTAATCTCTCTTTCAAATTTAAAAAAAAATATTATTTTGTAAGAAATATAATTATATGAGTAAGATATTTTTCTAAAATATATTTTAAATTTGATTTAAAATGTTTTCATTCCATTGTTTTTAGAGTTCTATTATTGTGTTGTCACCAAATAAAGGAATAGTAATAAGTATTACATTACATCATTTTTTTTTTTTTTTTTTTTTGAGAATACATCACTTTGTATTCATTGTAATACATATTCCTATTTTTATGTAATTACCGTTATAGTCTACCAAACATACCCTACTATTTTATTTTCATTCATAATATAGAAATTTTAATATAATTTTAGTGTATATATATATATATATATTGAAAGATGAAAAATTTTATAATAAAGGCATGATGAACATGTTGGGTTGGATCAAAATTGGGAATGAGTCAGAAACTTATCTGATTAAACGAGTTATCATTGTTGCCCATATCCTTTCTTTTCTTGTTCGAGTTCAAACAGGTAAACGATTTGAGGTTCAATTTTTTTTTTTTTTTTGATAAGAAGGTTCAATTGTTCCATGTCTACTAAATAGCAAGTTTTATCAAGTTTATGATAAGCATATTGTGCAAAACTTAGGTACAAATATTAACCACTATAACTTATGTTACTTATATTAGGTCATGTGATTGCTTTGATCAATGAATCATATAATTAAATTTAATTATCTTTAAAAAAAAAAAACAATTTTGTTTTTGTTGTATACTTGCAGTTGCAGGGAAGGAACCACTCATAGGGTTTGGCCCTTTAGAGGCAATGGCCCCCTCTAAATTTTTTTAAGAAAATATTAGTATACATGCAGTACCAATTTTAGCAATTTTTTATATAAAATTATACTTTATCCCCTCAACAACATCATTGATTCTTTTTCTTCTAAAAAAAATATATCATTGATTCTTTTAAGAGTAATGTTATAGGCACAAAATTTTTACAAACTATTTAGATAACAAATTCTTATTGCTTCACATCTAGGCCCACCACTTACATCAATTTTTTACTTACTAATAATCATTCACCATATTAGCAGTTAAAACAAAAAAACAAAAAGTTTGTAACTTTAGCATTTTCTTCCTTTTAAAGGTCATAAAAAAAAATTATAAATCTAAAATCTAAAACAAAATATACCAACCCAAAAAATTAGCCCAACAACATAAATTACCAATAGCAAAGCTAAAAAAACTAATCTCAATAAATCAATTTCACCCAAAACAAACTACCCATCCCTTTTAAAAAATTTTAAACAAAATAATTTTGTCTTTATCTAGCAACAATAAAAAAAAAAAAAAAAAAAAAGAAAAAAAAAAAAGAAGACTCTTAGCGGCTAAGCAACAGAACTAAAGGTCGGAGTCACCGCACACAACAAGCAACATAGCCCCCCTTAATTCTAAATCCTGGCTCTGTCCTACATACTTACATTGGTCAATATAATTATGTGTTGAAATTCAATCAGTCTAGGATGGTGGTGCTAACTAGTTGAAAAATGGTGAGAAAATTTTTCCTACTTTATTTATTAGAGATATTAATGGATGCCTTAAAAACAATTGTTAGTGAACTATTTTAGGAAACCTTTAATGGGAAAAGAAAAAAAAAAAAACAATTAATATTTTGACATTTTTTCTATTTTTTATAAAATTTGTGTCAAAACTTTCCGAAAATAGTTTATTAACAATTACCCTAAAGGCACCTGTTAACATAACCATTTTATTATTTATTTCCAACATCTATTGCTTATACAAATTTTTTTATGAAAAAACAAATTAGTAGTTTATATTACATAAAGAATTTAAGTATCCATTGCTTTTTTTATTAATATATATTTCACTATAGAAATCTCAATGCAAAGCAAATAAAGAAAGCAATATTGAATGAAAATGGGTGAGATCAGAGAGGGCTTTACAAGGTAAACCACGGTGGCAATAACGAGCGGCGATAAGATTATCAAGGTCCAGCCATGGAAGCTTTAAGGGAGGAAGATTGACAGAAAGAGAAAGCGAGAGGGTTTACCCATTTTACTATTCTGAGATGAGAGAGAGAGAGAGAGAGAGAGAGAGAGAGAGAGAGAGAGATCTAGCAATATGGAGAGAGAAAAAAAATTATTAAACTATTAAATGCAAAACTACAGTAATCATGTAAATATACACGGTTATTGTAACAAGTGTGCATGTTTACACACCAATGGCCAGACTGATGCAAGTCAATTTTAAAGGGTATTGTGTGAATTTTGCATTATTTTCTATTATGCACCCACTGATGTGACTGCTCTTAGAGTACATATTTCTTCCACTCAGTTATTCCACTACTTTTTGACATACATCTAGTATATATAGATAGGATGATGCCCATGACATGTGACTCGTGAAGTGAAGGACAAGTAAGGACAAGTGAAGTGAAGTGTGTAAAAAGCACCAATTCTAAAATTCATAGTGTGTAGGTGTCTAGAAGTAACGTGTCCAATGTGTGCAAGGGTATTTGGTGAGTGAGTGCATTAAATAAAAAGCTAGTGTGTAAATTGTAAGAAGCTGTGACGTGTCAGTTTTACGGTACGTGAGTTTTATAAACTCAAGTAACATATTACAAGGAACTTGAGTCTCACAAACTCAAGTTCTGTGGATGCCTAAAAATTTTGGGATTTTTTAGGGTGGTTGCACATTAGGTCCTTGGCAACGTGATTCTTTGTGTGCTTGTATCTTTAGGGTGGTGTGTGTGTGAGTCCCTTTTTTTTAATTATATTTTAGGAGTCACCACCAACCATTGGTTTTGTATTTGGTGTGATTGGTCACCTATGTGTCTAATTCATTTTAAGTTACCTAATTAACTAAACTAGTTTTAAGGGTTTGTTAATTAAGGTAAACCAAAAGTTTCAAACCAAAGATCTTAGACTCGGAAGTTCGGTAACGCATGGGGAAGGCATTAGGCACCCCACAACGCCCATCCGAAAGATAGTACATTATTTTAATTTATTTCAAACGTTATCTTTTTAGTGAAGAAATAAGATACTTGGCATTTTTATTTTTGAAAACATTTTACAAACAATATATACATATATACATGTGAGTAATTATTTGCTTATAATATATCATGTGAATACTAATGTCAAAGAATATTTACAACCAAAGCATGTGAGACATATATATATATATATATATATAAGTAGCATGTGAGGAAGCATAAAAGAATAATGTACAATAGCATGTGAGTATTTACTGTATTTACTAAGTAGGTAGCATGTGAATACTAAGTACTATACACAAACAAACTACAACACAAAAATAAAGAGAGGGAGTTGGAAGAGTAGCACCTTGTTATCATCCACAATTTTCTTATTTTCACCATACAAAAATGATGACAATAAAAATGTGTTAGTGTCAAAGCAAAGAAAGGGGCTATGGAAGCTTGATGGGTGCCTATGGGTTCAATGGAGATTGAACCATAGGCACAAATTCTTAACAATGCTATTCTAAGGAAAGGTTTCAAATTACAATGCATGCACAAGTTTGAAAAGGAATTTGTGGGAAGGGAAACCCCGAAGAGGTGCAAGTGCAACTAAGCCTAACTATTCACCAGGTCAGGCTCAGCCCAGGTAGGATACTCAAGTTAGGGAAACTGAGAATGACCGCTCACCCAATGAGCCCGAGGAACAAATACCTCTCAGAAGATTGGAGATAAGCCACCAAGGCTATAAGGTTGAAGGCCGAGGAAGATAGTAGTGATGTGCAAGTAAGGGAAGGAGGGAGCTTCCAGATAAAGCATCCATCACCTCCACATTTGATGCATCACACCAGCTAAGCCTACCATATTAATGATAGAATGACCCCTGAACATTGCCCTCACAGCTTGCAGCCTACTCTACCGCCAACAACAAGGCAACGATGGGACAAGTATTTAAGGAAGGATTAGCGGCCATCCAAGTAGAGGGTTGGGATGCAATTCAAATAACTATATATAGGAAGGAAGACCCTCATAAATAGGGGATCGGAAAAAGTTTAGAAAGAGAGAAATAGGGAAATTTTGCTTCCTAATATAAAATTTTCCCTTCCTGAAAATTTTATTAAAAAAAAAAAAAAAAAACCCTTTCTTGAGGAAGCTCTTCATAATTGAATGACTATAATATAATACTGTATTTTTTTATTATTTATTTATTTTTTTGCCTAAAATCCAGGAATCAAGCTAGACTGTGAAGTAACCAAAAAAAAAAAAAAGAAAGAAGAAGAAGAAGAAAATGTGCAAGTGCAACTCTTGAAATGGACATGTGACAAATTTTATATTAGGATGCCGTCTATTTGACAAGTAAAATGTCTTTGCTTACAAAGAAGACCATTTCATTATTCACACCCTAAATTATTTTCTAATTATCTTGAATCCACCACCTGGAGCAAAGCTATTTCATCCTATTGGTTGGCACTGTCCCTTGTTATTAAATAAAAGACTTATCTAAGCTTTGATCGAGGCTAGTATTTCTTTTTGCCCTAAGCCTCATCAATATTTATTACTAAAACGTAAGATCCAATTAGCAACAGAATTTTTCTTAATTGAAAAATGATTTATACGCTACTATGATATATATCATAGTATGAAAGTCAAAAGACTGAAAACCATAGAATTGGTCCTAATGCTACAGTCCGCTTTAGGGGTGAAGCTTACTTAGGATAAAAGCTTTAGAGGTAAGAGCTATCAAGACTAAAATCCCAATATAAACTTGGTTCTGAGTCTTCAAACACCTGAGACTGAGAGGCTACCAAAAAAGTAAGAACTATTATACCCTTTTTCTTTGATACAGCATAATTGTTCTGTTAGTCTACTAAGACCACTCTCATTTTGCAACAGGAATTCATGAAGGAAAATACTAAGCATATTGGATTTGCTAAGCAACAGGACTACCTCTCATGATGACGCAGTGCCGAAAAATACTGTGATGTTTTTTTTTTTAAAAAAATTGTATCTTCCAATTCGAGGTAGATATCATTGAACCCTTTTTATGAGAGGTAGTCAAGACCTCATTCTTCAAGTTGGTTCAGCCAAATCACTCTAGTTCTTGCCCAATCGGTACAATTTATTGTGCGAAGTTGGCCAAAAAACTGCCTATTTTTCCTTGAAAAAAAAAGTGAAGTATTTATTAGGGTTTTTGATATTTTAGTAATATCTCATCAATTTTAACTCTAATTTGGCTCGTAAACTTTCATTTCGAAGGGAAAAATATGTCCAATGAGACGATTAAAAATTCAACTTGATCTGATAGTTAGATCAAAAAGTTAACTTTTTTACCATACCCGGTTAGGGTTTTGGCCTTAATGGCTATAAAAAGGGTTTTTAAATGTTGTGACCCTTTGATCCACTATCCGATCATGGTGTATTTAACTTTTACCCTTTTGGCTTTGAAACTTGTAATTTTGCACCTTTTTTTTTTTCTTTTGATTTTGGCATTTGTTTTGATGCGTGAATTGGGCCAGACAAAATACAGTATCGACAAGTTCCACGTGGCCTTTTTTAATTAAAACAATCTAGGTCAACAAGTACCACCATGGTAGTTTTTTATGAAACTCGAGTTACATGTCAAACTCGAGTTTTAAAAATGTGATAGATTGCTAAATATTTTCAGCCAAAGATGGTATTTGGCCATTTTGGCCAAGCATGGGGTTGTTTATTTTCAAGGGTAGTAGTAGGAGTGAGTTTCACCTTTTATTGGGTCTCGTGTTTCTCATTCAAAATTTTCCAACTTATACTTCACATTTCTTGTCGCAAATTGCCGCTATTCATGCTTAATTTTCTTTATTTGTTGGTGTATTACAAGCCTATTTTGATCAATAATTATTCTTTCACATTTATTAATGTGTGCACACGATACGAACAATATACAAATAAATGCTTGTGAGGTGTAGGGGGCAAGGGCCAAGATTGAAGTCTTCAGGAGAGAATTTCACACACATATACACTTAGATTAGACTCGAGTATAATTTCTCTCTTTGTAACCAAAAAAAAAAAAAACATTACAAATAAAAAGTGTCTTTAGGATCGATACAATATTTTGATATCAGTTAAAGATTTGGATGACAAAACAACTATGAAAAAATTCATCACCATTAATGCTCCATTTGTTTCAAAATAAAATCTTTTACACATTTTACCATGTTTATTTGGGGATATAATCTAGTCAACTATAAAATATTTTACAATCAATCTGTAAAATTAAGTGTCTCATGTGTAAAATGTTTTACGCCAAAATCAAGTGTAAAACATTTTTACACTTTCAGTCTTTCTCCCAAAATTATCACGCACGATATTGCCCCTCTCACTTTCTCAATTCTTCTCTCCCACACCCTTCATGGTTCTTCTGTCCTTCTCCATCTCTTAACTCTCTCACTCACAAAGCCACAACCCTCTCATCTCCCTTGCCCATCTTGCGCAACCCATCTCCCTCACCCATCTCGCATTAATGACAGATGCCACCTACCAACGCCAAACACCATCATCAGCGCTTGCACTAATGCCCACCCCTTGATCGATACTGCCTATTGACGCCAACAACCATCATTAGTGCTAGCTTGTATGTTGGGTTTTGTAGAGCCTAATTATGTTTGATCTAAATTATAATCTGACTCGATATAAAAGTGTTATATTTTTTAATAAGATTTTTTTAAAGACTTAGTCCATGGAGTAAAGGATACAAAAATTGTTGTTTTGGAGATTAGGATTTTAGTGTGTTATTTTGAGAGAGAAAATTGTACTGCCGCATCTTATATTTTTTTTTCCTGTGAATAGTGAAATCATTGCAACTCCGTGGACGTAGGCAAATTGCTGAATCACGTAAATATTGTCTTGTGTGATCATTTTTTCTTTGGCGCATATTTTTCTCTATTTTCGCATATATGAGAATTTCATGTATATTCCCTACATTGTACAAATCCCTTTTCTCTTCTCTCTCGCACCGTCCCTTGGGGTTCTATTGACGAGCAATGGTCTTAGGTTTTGGTGGCTACTCCGGTCTTGCCTCCCATGGGTTGTTAGATTTTCAAATTTGGTTTCTTTTTTTTTTTTTTTTTTTTGGTTTCTGATCTGGGTTCATGGAGGTCTTTTGGCTCTCTGATCTGAATTTTTCGTTGTTGTTGGTTTTTTTTTGGGTGGTTGGCGGTGGTTTGGTGGCTAGTGGTGTTTTGGTGGCTATTTTTTTGAATGGTTGGTGGCTATTTTTTGGATGGTTGGTAGTGGTTTGGTGGTTAGTGGTATTTTGGTGATTGACTTTTCTTCCTTATGTGGAGTTTTAGGTGATGGGTGGTGGTGGTTTGTGCAACACTACTTGTATTTGGTGGGTTAGGAACTACAATTTTTTTTTTTTTTTTTTTTCATTTTACAGTTAAAAACATTGAAAAATGATTTCCACTGTATTTTCAAGTTGGCAACAAACATGGTAAGTTGAAACATTTTACAAAAAATATTTTACAATTGCAAATATGTTACTTCAAAACAAACGAAGCGTAGCTATTGACACCGCATTTTGTACCCCTTACGACTTGAGCCCCTGTTCCTCAATGATGCTCGAACTCTAAGGCCTAAAGCCAGTTTAGAGCCCAATCAGATATTAAATTGACTTGAGAAGTGTTAAAATGAAAATAGAACCTTTTAAATGAGCAAAAAAATCTATTTTTAAAAATAAAATGACTAAAGTAGCCCTCAGCTAAAGCATGTGTACGCAAACACATTCCTGCATACACAGCTAGAGTTTCAGAAAAATAAGAAAGACAAGTTTTCTGCAATAATTGCTAAGGTTTGGAACAAATCCCACATCATCTGGGAGCCATTCCAAACCCCATTTTTTTCACTATAAAAGCCTTACATGATACATTTTAAAAACACACAAAAATGCCTCGGGAAAAACCTAAAATTCACTAGAAAATAGTGAATTAAAAGGGAGTTTTTCATGAAAAACCCTCAAGTCTTTTTTATTTGATTGTGACCTTTTCTGGCCCCAATCTTTTGAGTTTAAGATTGCTAATCATTATTTTATTGAATTGTGATAGATTTGATTGAAAGGAATAGTAAAAAATTAAGCCTAGGAGCTTTTGCTTTAAGGTATTTTTTTGAATTTTTCTTTTTCTTTTCTGCCTGTAATCTTTTCTTTAATCTGTTTCTTTGTTTAGTTTATGTTTATATATGTTTGTCTAGGTTAGTTTTAGGTTTTCTTCATGTTTTTAAGCATATTAGGTTGCTAGATTTATGCTTTCTATTTTGTTTGGTTTCTATTCTATTTTTGTGTTAATTAGGTTTTTTGGGTAAGAATCTGCATACACATGATCTAGCCTGTGCACGCAAGTTGAACTCATGCGTACACTGACCTGTTCTAGCGAGCGTGATGTTGTTACCCAGAAACCCTAATTTTTGTTTGTTTTGTTTCTGCATTCACATGTCTATTCTGTGTACCCTCTTTTTTTACATGTTTTAAGCCCCACAATTGCTTGTTCACCTTTCAACATGTTTGTTTGTTATCACATGTTTAGATTAGGGTTTTCTTAGTTTTAATTCCATTCATTCACATGTTCATGCATTAATGTCATAGGTGTTGTGTTGCGAAGAGGTAAGTAAAGGATAAACCATACATTAGCAATGTCCATGCATTATGTTAGAGTTTCACCTTGATGACATGATGGAGCATGCTTAGATGTATGAATAGGATTCTGTAATATATTTGCTTGGCTATGATGATATGCTTGCTGCCTTGTTGTAGATGTATAATAGGTTTTCAAATGTTAGATGGATGCTATAATTTCTTTTGTGCTTCAGCTCTCTTTTGTGTAAGGATAGATAATATGCTCTTTTAGGATAAAAATGTCATGTTGTATGCTTAAATATATGTTAATGTGTGTGTGAGTATAGATGCAAGTGTTGAGAATGCCTTTTTAATTAGGTTAAGATATAAGACACAATAATGGGAGACCGACCTTAATGTTGGGTGATCTTAGCCTAACACCTCCCCAAGAGCGTACTTAAACTTTGAACCCAAACTCTGGTAGTAAAATCAAAAGTCCTTCCTTGAAGGGATGCTATATTCATGGTTCCTAGACCATATAACTAGATAACGACTCCATTTCCGTTATGTCCACAGTAACACTCAATTTGTTTTAGTGTAAAATTTGGTCAAAACTAAAAATGTTTTCCATTAATCATAAAATCATTTGTAAATGTTTTACCTTTGAAAAACTTGGTAAAAATCATTTTACAAAAACATGGTAGCTCTTCCCCCATTTGGTGGTTAGGTCCCCAGTTAAATTAGGTTCGCCATTGGATCTCTGACACTAACGATTGAGCCACCGATTTTGGTGGTTTATGCTTGAAAAGTTATCCATATCACACATACATACTTGAAAATATTTTAGTAAAAATGTTTAACAAAATAACCAAATGTCTACTAGCATTCACACCAAATGTGTGATAAATGCTAAAAAGCTATTTAAGCAACAAAATCACCAAAAATCATTCTACATTAATGGTGCTAAACTTCAAAATTTTTAGCAACTTGCTACAATAAATTGTTACTAGTGACAACCTACTAAAGCATGTTGCTAAATTTTTTTTATTAATTTCTTTCTTTCTCTCTCTCCCCCATATCTCTATTCTCTGTTCTCTGTTCTCTCTCACTTCTCCTCTGTCATGTCTCTCTTCGCCTCTCTCAGAATCTCTCTTAGCAACACATCGCGCCGAGCTGATAATCCAATCTTAGACCTCATCAGAGTCGCGACGTAGTTCGACAAGGTCACAAGGATGAGTCCCCCAAAGACAATGGCAATGGTGCTTGTGATTGTAGCCAATAAGTGTGATTGTGGCTGAGAGACTCTTCCTTTGTCAATAGCTTTGGCTTCCTCAGGAAAAAAACACTAATTTAAAGCATCATCTCCACACAAATGCAACACAACTGTGCGTACCCAAAAAATGGTTATTGGGCTTAACCTCTACTTGGGCTCACAATCTATTTGTATTATGTGCTTTAGGTTTCCTACTATGGGTAGTCCTATGCTCGGTGACCCAAGTATACTCCTGTTTCCTACTATGAGTGTTCTCTCTAGAATTGCCAACCCCCATTTCCTCATTCTCTTCTCCTATTTATAGGCTAAGATAAGTGCAGGTGTTATGATTACTCCCTCTTACTAGTGTGAATGGGGGTCCAATTCCATCATTTCAAAGTGGATGTTCCATTGGGAAAGGTGGTAATGGTATTGGAACTGATTCCCACCTCTAAAAGCCCGCTCGACAGCGATATTCTCGAAGGCAGGATGTCTTCGAGTAATAACACTTCCGACCAAGTTAGAGATGATCGGGAGGGGTTTGCTTGGGGTATTCAAGCTAACACAGTCTTGTCTCAGTTCTTGGGCCCAGATCGGTCCCTGAGGTATCTGGATCAAGGCTATAGGCCTGAAGTGGGGATGGGAAGAGGGCTAGGCCGCTAGGCCAGGTCCCCAAGCCCAATGGGCCTGGGGCCCTGGCGCCCGTACAACAACATTTGGTGAAGACCATGTTTGGAAGCAAAGAGGAATCAAAAATGATTAACAGGTTTTTGTTGCCGTTGAGAAGTTCTTTGATGATTCATTGTTATTAGCTAAAAATTCTTCCTTCAATTTGAGTTTTTTTACTTGGGCTTGGTGGTAGTGGTTGATTTTGGGTGTGGGTTTTGTGGATAAGTGGCTATGGTGGTGGTGGTGGTTGATTATGTTTGTGGGTTTCACGGATTTGGTGGCTGTGATGGTGGTGGTGGGTTGTGGTGATATTGGGGTGTTGTGGTTGTGGCTGTGGTTGGTGGTGGACGTGATTGTGTCTAGTGGTGATGGGTTGAAGTTTTGTTTTGGTTTTTTATTCTGCAATGGGTGTGGTTGGCTTGGTGGTTGTGGCTGGTGGAGTGGTGGTAAAGGTGGCTGTCTTTAGGTTTTTGTGGTGGTTTTTTTTTTTAATAATATTTTCATCAATTATTTATATTATTTTAGATGAAGTGGCATAAAAATAGAACTTTTGATGTTGGGTGCATTGTAAAATGAATTATTATGATAGATAAAATTGATTTTTGAGTTGTTAAAAACTATATTTTTTAAAAATTTTGACACAAATGCTCTAATCTATATATCTATATATACTATAAAACCGAAGTCACTTGACTAGTAATTGACTTTTTTAGGTTGCGTCGCAAGCTTTACATTCTCCACAAATTTCTACATCACTAATGTATTTATTTATTTATTAAAGTTTAATTTTAAAAAAGAACCTGATAGTTTTATTATATCAAACCCGATTGTGGCGACAAATCCATTTACAGTATGTGTTTTCATTGTAAACCCCACCCCAAATCTCTAACTCTCACCATAATCAACCAAAGCCTCAATTTTGAACACATTCAATTGCAATTTTCTCAGACGATCATCACTGCCCCTCCACCCAAAATCAATGCACCGCATCTATTGAAATTTTTTATCTGTAACCCAAAATTATGATTTTGACAAATTTCAGTATGTAGAACCAAAAACCAAACCTAAAATAATGATACCCACGTATATGCAAGAGAGTGAGGAGAGATAAGATCAAAGAATGACATTCTTTAATGTCTAATTACTCATCAACGGTCACATGTTTGCAAAGGGAAGAGAGGGGTAAAGAGTTTGATGTTTTCAGGTCCGTTTGGATACAACTTATTTTAGTTGAAAACTGAAAACTGAAAACACTGTAGCAAAATAATTTTGAAATATATAAATAGTGCTATGAGACTCATTTTTAATGAAAAAATTGCTGAAAAGTAAAATTTATAGGACCCGTGAATAATGCACGGCTGCACTGTCCACATAAGAATAGTCAAAAGTTGCAGCTTAAAAAAAAAAAAAAAAAAATGCCGAAACGCAGACTCGCGTTTTAGCCCAATCCAAACGGCACCTTCTGCTTTTCTTTCATCTTGAATCAGTTGCATAGGTTTAAAGGTTTTGAGTGAGAAGCTAAAGAAGAAAGAAATTTTTTATTTAAAACTTGAAAGTAAGAAAGGACCCATGACCGGCGAAAATAAGAAGATGATGAAGTGGGGGTCGGTGGGCAGTGGGGTGGGTGTGTTATTTAATTGGTTTCTGACTTTGCCTAATTAATAGAGATTTTTTTTTTCGTTCTCAAAATAAAACATGGAGATTTTTCATTTTAGAGAAAAGGCGCCCTTACATGACATACTAATCATAAAAATAAATGTTATTAGTATATAATAAATCAAAAATAATTTTAATATTCAGCAAAAAAATATTTAATATATAAATGAATTAATAATAATTAATTTTTCATACAAATTTATTATTATGTATGGTATTAAAACTTTTAGCTTTATTGAAACATTGTTCTTTTCCCATATATTGAAAATCGGGTAGTTTTTAAGTGTGTTCAGAAATAAAAAATACTTTGTAGTTGTCGGGTCACGAATTATTGGTTCAGGCCAAAAATTTTGTTTGGACTATGATTTAGTGAGCCTAAGACAATAAATTTGTAGAGAATGGACCTAAGAGCTAAGTTTTAATGATTTATATTAACAGTTAGGTAAGAATTCAATGATAATCGAAAATGAGTAACACATAAAGCTTCACAAAATGGCTATCCGAGGAGACTGGATAGGATTCAATACAAGGATTATGAACTTTCAGACCACTCTTAATGCTACAGTAATTCTCTCTTCCCCTCTTCTTTCTCTCTTTTTTCGTCCCCCTATTATGGGAGATCTTTTACATTTATATAGGTTCTTTCAGGCCATCTTAATCTTACACTTGTTGCCCATCTAGATCCTCACTTGAGTACATGTCCCATCGAATATCTTCTTTTATTATCTGTTAGTGGCAGTAGCTAGAGGTTGTACTGTTCAGGGGTCTTCTCTCCATAAATGTGACCAAAAGAGTTGGTGCAGTGCATTTAATGCGGTGGTAGCAGTTTTTCTTTGAGATATTTCCATATTATCATCTTCTTTGTACGTGCTTGAAGTTCATCCTTATCATTTTAACTTCCTGATCAGTTGCCTAAGTCATCCGAGCACTTACTTGAGTGAGACTCGTCCTATCCGAGAAGGACAACCTCCTCGGACTATATTCATCTCTCCTCTCTTTGCATGATCCTTCATTCCGTGGCCTCTTCTAATTATTCATTGCTTCTCAGACGTATCCACGAATAGAACCCAAGGCCCAGTATACAATTTTTGGATCCTACCCCCACAGTAGTTCCTAGAGATATATATTAAGTCAAATTTATCAGTTTTCTTTCATATTTTTAATGATTCTTTAAGGTATATCATCATTATTAGTGATTTTCACCTTATTAGTAATTTTGCTTACTAAATTTTTTGGAGCAAATGTGTTGAAAATTATGTATATCTATTAATGCAAAACTTTGTTATTTTAAACATTCTAATGTTGATTTTGTTTTTTTAACGGATCATTTTGAATTTTGTTCTTCAATTTTGTCATTGTTTAATTGTAACGTGCTTCGCATATACATAGAATTATTACATACGTAATGACATTTACAGTTTTTTAATTATATATATATATATATATATATATATTTTTGCTAAATAGTATATATTATATATTTATGCAAACCTTCGCCGTGCATCACATGTGAACCAGCTTTTCTACAGTAACTTTGATTTGGTTTAGTTTTGACTTTTATAACTTTTCTACAATAATTCTGGTTGGTATACCGTATAGTTTTTTGTCTTTTATTGGGCCCTTTTTGATAAGCTTCTTTTATTGAGCTAAAATGGTGACTCCGGATAGGCTTACAATATTTTTTCTAATATTTTTACCGTAAATTTTAAGTTGTAGATTTTTTTTAGAATCATACTATTATTTGTGGGAAATTTTTTTAGTAGTATAGAACTAATAAGAACTTATACATTAAATGGGATCTGGTTAATGTGTTAGGGCACATATTAACAATTTATTTTGAAAAATAAAAATAAAAAAATAAAAAAATTGAAAAAACTGATAAAATAGTGAATTAATTTTTCATTTTTTTAGAAAATGTTTTCTAAAATGCTCTACTATGGTATGTGTTAAGAGGACTAGTTAGCAAATTCCTATTAAATTTGTTGCAAAAGTGACTCTGGATAGGCTTACAATATTTTTTCTAATATTTTTACCGTAAATTTTAAATTGTAGATTTTTTTTTTAGAATCATACTATTATTTGTGGGAAATTTTTTTAGTAGTATAGAACTAATAAGAACTTATACATTAAATTGGATCTAGTTAATGTGTTAGGGCACATATTAACCATTTATTTTGAAAAAAAAAATTAAAAAATTGAAAAAACTGATAAAATAGTGAATTAATTTTTCATTTTTTTAGAAATTGTTTTCTAAAATGCTCTACTATCGAATGTGATAAGAGGACTAGTTAGCAAATTCCTATTAAATTTGTTGCAAAAGTGTGGTAGGTGCAACACTTTTTATTAAAAAAAAAAAAAAAAAGCAAGTTGAAAAAATTAGTTGATTGCATTTCAACGAAGGCGGAAACCCAAAGTCCAAGGCTATCTCAAACTCCATGCGTACGACTACCGCTGCTGCTGCCAGATTCTCCTTTCCAATATTAATACAACAACAACAAAAACCCACTTCTTTTGTAAACTACCAACATCATCTTCTCTCTTCTTCTTCTTCTTCTTCCGCTTTTGCCCTTCGTCTCCCCAAAGCCTCTCGTCTCACCGCGAGGGTATTCTCGTCTTTTCAAGTCGCCATGGGAGACGCTCCTGACGCCGGCATGGACGCCGTCCAGCGACGCCTCATGTTTGAAGACGAGTAATTCTTTTTTTCTACTTCTTCCCATTTTGCCCATCCTCTTTTGCCTTATTTACCATCTCTCGTTTTTCTTCATTTGTTACTGTTGATTTTGCTCTGTTTGGTTGCTGGGTCAAAGCAGGAATCAGTGAAGGAAAATGGGTTTCTTCTTTTTTAGCTAAAGTTTTGGTTTTGTTGAGTTTCTTGTGTTCTGTTTGTTTGCTGGGGAAATAGAATGATTAGAAAGAAAATGAATTGCTGGGGTTTATTTGGTTTTCGAAAGAATGAATTTCTTTTGTGCTGATCTAGTTGTGCTTTGTTTGGTTCCAGAGAACAATGAAAAGAAATGGAAAAATGAATTCTTGGATATTGGAAACAGATGATGAATGTTGGTTCAGCTGAATAAAAGAGATATATTCATTTTCTGACTTTTTATTTGATTTGATTTGATGTGTAGTTGTTTGGAGCTAATTCTTGTGTCATTTTCCATTGAAATTCTGTTTTCTGTCTACACATGATTTAAATATCATTTCATTTAATTTTTCTCTTTGTATACATAGATACATACATATACATTTACATAAGGATTTTAGGTGGTTGACTTTCCAATGAAAATGAAAGCATGTGTTTCTATGCGTGTGTGTGCATGTGCATATGGTTTATTACTTGGACAGAGTATTTGTTTGTGTGAAATAAACAATTAGTCTCAAATTTTGGTGCCTTGCAAATAATTTGACATTTTAAAATTGTAAAATTTTCATTGTTTGCCACAAAAAGATTTAAAAGAATTTCACCTACTGTGGCTGTTCTATTTGTCTAATTGATTTTAAATATCTCTTCACTTTTCTGGATCCATCTTGGCAATAAAACATGGGATTCAAAGTTTGATTTTCATTTTTTTTTTTTCCCTTTTTTGCTCCTTAAGTAAATGAAGTTTTAAGCTTTTTTTATTTTTATTAAATTATGTGTTTGCTTGGGAAAAGGGAATGTTGGGAAATCGACTAAAAACTTCTTCAGATTTCTCATACTATTTTACTTTTTTCAAGCCCCTTCTCTCTGTAGTCTTATTAATCAATTAATTTTAATTGAGTTCACTATGAGTATAAAAAAATTACTACAAGAAACTGATTGAAACATTTGTTGAGGTTCTCTAGTTGATGCCTGGCTGAGAGCATTTTGGGATGATAATAATTATTAGTCATTATTCATGAGATCTGCAGCTACGTATTTCTGGTCCTGTACTGTTTCAATTAAAATAGAATAATGCATATCTTGGCTGAAATCTTTTTTTTTTTTTTTATACCAATTTTTCGATCACCCAAAAGATTTTTTTTTTAAACTAATGTGATTAATAATTATCAATTTTTTTAGTGTTGTTTTGGGAAATTCATAAAGTTGGTGAGCAATGTGTATACTCTTGTCATGTACAGGCTGGCCAATATTGTTGGCCGAAAATCTTTGTGGGCTTGGATTAGCATTTATGATGGGATCCTCAAAATTAACCTGTAAACTAACTCTGTTTATGTCACTAGCTGAATAGAGTGAAATTATTTAGTGTACCTGGTGTACTATACGTTTCTCACATAGAAGCGTACCCCATATATGGATCCTGCACATGGGGCCAACATTTATGTCAGAGGAAGGTGTAGTACAATGGATGTACTGAATAATTTCTTGAACAGAAGCCAGCCAGTATTGGCAATATTCAGAACTGCTTTCTATAATTTGGTTTTCTTAATCTGTGTGACCACAATCAGGTGAAATTATTTGGTGCACCTAGGGTAGGAGACCTCCCTCTCACATAAAAGTAGACCCCGTCTATGGATCCTGCACATGGGATTCACCTTTATGTGAGAGGGAGGTGTAGTACACGACCCGTATCAAGGGTACGTCAAATGATTAAAGTTTAGAAAGCAAGCAGATAGGCTGTCAAGAAAAAAGGTAGCTTGGGTAGAGATTTTCGTAGTGATAGTGCCATATGGCAGTGGTGAAGCGAATATGGTGGTGTTGGCTTCAATACCATCTTTCCCTTTGATGGAGTGGTGATGTATTAGAGCGTAGATGGAGGTTTAGATTATGGTGGTGAAGCGAATACAGTGGTGTTGACTTCAATAATCAATATCTGTCTTTCTTTTTGAGGGAGTGGTGATGTATTATAATGTGGCTGGAGGATTAGATTATGAAGGTGTCTTAAATATATATTGCCTTTTATTTGGAAAACTGATTTTGATAACTATCAGACAAATTTTAGTCTGGTTGGTTGGTATATCTAAATGTATCAATTTGGTCATAAATTGTTATCAAAATATAAATTGGAGTGCATTATGCTTCATGATGCAAAAGGAAAGCATGGCCAACTGTGCTTTATGTATCAGTATAACCCTGCTTGTTTAGTTTCTTTGTGTATTTTGAGAATGTTGCATTAGAAAACTCCCATTCATGTGACCCTGATTTTATTGTTGTATCTAAATACCAATAATTTTTGGTAAGAATATCTTTTGAATGTACAAGTCCTTTCTGGTGCTGTTTGCTAATCTAAACTTGATTTATGTTAATAATTCAGCATTAAGATGAGTGTGTAATTTTTTTTCAGATTTGATATTAAGAAACAGAAATTATTGGTGCCTCTTGAAGTTTTCCAAGCTTCATGTTATACTTCATCATTCATCAATTTCTTGTTCTTGCTCAGCTAATGGTGTCTTCATATCCAACTTTCTACAGATGCATTTTGGTGGATGAGAGCGACCGTGTCATTGGTCATGAATCCAAATACAATTGTAAGTACAGTTTTCATTGTGGAAACCTCTATCCCTTTCTTTGCAGTTTCCTCTTTTTGGTTTCTTTCCTTTTTTTTTTTTGGGGGGGGGGGGGGGGTTGTTTATTTTATCTTAATTTTTTCCCCTCAATTTTTGATAACGCTGCTTAGAAGACTCTTCCAATGATTCAAAGACATGAACTTTTTCATTAAATTACAAAGGCTCTTTCTGTTAAAAGTATTATGTTTCAACAAGTCCAAACCAATGCATCACCTTGACTGGAGGTTAAATAAGATGCTCTGAATGCTGTCTGCTTATTTATGCATTAAATAATTTTTTTCTAAGGACAGTATGTTTTTACAAGGTGTGGATGAAAGTGCAAGAAAACAAATCTGCGGCATTTTTTGAATTCTTTTATTATTATTTTTGATTGAGTTAGTGAAATGTTTGCTTTGTTTGTATTGGATAACTCAGTAGGTGTTTTGCAAACCAGTATACTTTTGGCTTATAAATGGGATATTACTATATTAATACAAAACAGATATGTGCATCAATTAAGAAGATGACAACGAGTATGACTTTGAATAGAATAGAAATGGTGGAAAAAAGACATGCAGCTGGTCCTAGTTAGTTTGTTGAGAATCCATAGCCAAGTTAGCCGACCCAAAACTTTGGGAGTAAGGCTAGGTTGTTGTTGTGCTCAAAAGTGTTGGGTATACGCATGTGAGTGAAGTCTCACATTGAATAATAATAAGAAGGGTGAGTGGTTAATATAACATATAAGGACACCACTTAACCCAAAAGCTTAAGCCCATGAATTTGGGCCCAACTTTGCTATATTAACCACTCATCATTCTCATTGTTATTCAATGTTGGACTTCACTCACACATGTATAACCAACAATCTCCCCCTTACATGTGAGCCTTTATGGGCTTGCCTTTATGATCCATACTTGTGAGGGCTCTAACTACACGCATCTCGTCCCCACTCCAGCTATGAAAGGGACCATCCTCACACCACCATGGCATCTGATACCACTTGTTAGGGAGATAACACCTTGGAGAGCCTCCAATTCAATAGTTAATATAACATATAGGGGCACCACTTGACTCAAAGAAGCTTAAGCCTATGAGTTTGGGCCCAGTTATGTTATATTAATTACCTCCTCTTCTCATTATCATTTAATGTGGGACTTCACTCACACATGTATACTCAACACAAAGTACTTACTCATAGTAGTCAAAACTATACTATCAATGTCCTGAATGATGATTTTATGGTTATTTTAAAAATAGACCCTCAGGTTGGAAGGGCAAATCACTTAACACTAAGATCTTGTAGATACATTGCTGACATACAATATAATTTTGGTTTAAGTTACCTTATCATATTAAACGTCATTGACCTTAATTAGCAGTAAAGACAGAATGTTGTGATTATGTAAAAAGAAACGAAAAATGAATATTATGATATTGTGAATTTTCTTTTAAAAAAATACACAGCATTGAACATAACTAGTATTATAGAGATAGAATGTTTTACTGGGATCTGCACTTTGTACTGGCCATACAAGATTGGGAATTGGAGTCCTTGATGACCTTCATGGATACCATTTATGGTTTGGTAATTAGGGGGATTGGGGAGGATAAGATGTGCTGAAAACCAGGTTAGAAAAAGGGCTTTAAGGTTGGAAATTATTACCATCTTTTGGTAGCCTGCAATCACCAGTGAGCATTCTTTCCCTTGGAAAATCATATGGAGATCAAAGGCCCCTCCAAGAGTAGCCTTCTTTGTATGGACTACAGCTTTGGGTAAAATTTTGAAAATTGACATCTTAAGGAAGAGAAAGGTGAGGATTACAAATTTGTGCTATATGTGTAAATGCAATGGTGAATCTGTCGATCACCTTTTGCTACATTGCCCTATTGCTTCAGATTTATGGTCTTTGATTTTGGGTTTGTGGTCCTTGATTTCGGGTTTGTATGGAGTTTATTGGGTGATGCCAAAATCTGTTGTTGAGCTTTTAGCTTGCTGGCAAGGTAGATTTGCACGTCATCAGAATGTTCATATTTAGATGGTTATCAGTTATCCCTCATTGCTTGATGTGGTGCATTTGTAGGGAAGGAAATAGAGAGTTTTGAAGGCACCAAAAGTTCTATGCCTGACCTTAAGTTGTTCTTTTTTAGAACCTTATTGGATTGACTGTCAGTCAAGAGGAACACTTCTTTATTTTCTATTGTTGATTTATTAGATTTATGCAATTTTTGTAACTGATTGTTTGCCCCTGTATATTTCCTTTATACTTGGGTGACTCATTTTTTTTGGATTTTTATGATCTTATTTCTTATCAAAAAAAGAGATAGAATGCTGTGAAATTATGAAAAGGAGAGGAAGCAGAAAATAAATATTGTCACATTATGAATATTCTTTTATTTTCCATGGCTTTTTTGGGGCACTAAATGGACTTTTAACATGTTTGCTCCATCTCTTTCCCTCCCAAGCCCACGCTTTTTTAATGCTTTCACAATAAACTTCACTCTGTTATGTACTAATACTCAAATCCTGTATAACTGATAACTCATGTGTTTTTTCTTGTTTGAACTATTAAGTCTGGTTTCTTTATTGATTTCTGTCTTCTGTAATCTTCAGGCCATTTGTGGGAAAAAATTGAATCTGGAAATATGCTACATAGAGCTTTCAGCGTATTTCTGTTCAACTCTAAATATGAGTTGCTTCTTCAGGTATGTGGTTTGGATCAGGTGATTGGAATGGAAACAGGTTTGCATGCTATGGGTACAATTGTTGGAACCTAACACAGCTTCTATTTGTTATCTTCATATTCTTACCAATAAGAAAAATCTTCATATTTTTAGAAATCTTCTCATACAATTTAGACTATAAAATATATTCTTACTTTCCTTTCTTTTTGTCCTCGATAACAACCCTCAATTGTAAATAAAAGAAAACATAGATGACTTCATTCTTTGAGGAACATCAGATATGACGAGAGTAGAAGTTTTATTAGGCTGGAATTCTATATAAAACATGAAAATTAGAAAAATAATAGCTAGTTTATGTGCTGGTTTGGTAATATGAGACCATGTTACACCTTAAGTGTATAGTTGAGGTAAAATACCAAATCATATAACAGATGTGTGCTGTGGTTGTATCCTTCATTTGCAAATTGTGAGTCAGCCAGCCATCTAACATGCTCAGGGGAAAAAAAAAGAGGGATAGTGAATTGTCAATGTAGTACAAGGAGGATGGCATGTTACATCTGCATAAAAAGTACAAAACTCTTAAGGATGGAACCACATCTGAAGTTTTCAATGATTAGAACAAAGGCAAGAAACATATATGTGCATCCCTGTTATGTAACTGTTCCATGCCTGATGTGGTGCATCTTTTCCTAAGTTAAAAAGATGGACATCTAAGAATGTACTACACAGAAAAAAAAAAAAAAAAAAAAAAAAAAAAAAAAAAGGGATCTAAAAGTGAAGACAACAGTTGGAAAAAGTCAATGGAGTGTGGATTCATACTCGAGAATTTTCAGACCCAAAAAAAAGAAAAAGAGATGAAGTTTAAACCTTTTCAATTGGTAGGCTGCCATGTTATCTGGTTCAAACTTTCATAAACAAATAATTGAGAGGCCATAACTATGTCAGTCATGGTGGTATTGATCTTATACTTTGTTGTGTGTTAATGCATTTACCTTCATAATTTCTGTATGTGCTTATTGTGAAATATGTCATTGGATGTCTTATGTTACGCCATTTAAATGATGGTTATGATCTTGTGTCTGGGCATTGATAGAAAATTTGTGGATGTAGATTGTGTTTTGTAATTTTTGATAGACTATGGATGGTGACATGATTCATACTCTGTTACCTGTACAGCAACGTTCTGCAACGAAGGTAACATTCCCTCTTGTGTGGACAAACACCTGCTGCAGCCATCCACTATATCGTGAATCTGAGCTTATTTACGAGGATCATCTTGGTACATCCTTGCATGCATTTTAATTTTCATTGAGAACCTATTATATCCTGTTGTTTTGAAACCCTATCATGTGCCAGGCGTAAGGAATGCTGCACAAAGAAAGCTCTTGGATGAGCTGGGTATTCCTGCTGAAGATGTGCCAGTTGATCAGTTCATCCCACTGGGTCGCATGCTGTACAAGGCGCCTTCTGATGGCAAGTGGGGGGAGCATGAACGTAAAAATTCCAACTTGAGTACTCCTATACTGTACTTGTCTGGTGTTCTAGTTTAAATTCTCTCTGTGAATCTTTTGGGGTTGTGATGTGGTGACTGTAGTGTTGTAATTTCTTGTTTGATATGTAATAAAATCCATTAAAGAAAAGCAAGAAGGGGGTGCAACGTTAGTGCAAAGTAGTACTGTAGTAGCACTGTAGTAGCATTATAGGGAAACTGTGTTGGGAAATGTTTATGCAAAGTTCCACTTGCAATAAGTAGTTAGGGAAAAACTCAAACACAAGAATGAGGTTGACCAATCTTGTTAGCTAAGCTTGCTTGCCAATTTGCCAGGTTGTCTTACATATGGGAAACTAGGGTACATGGAAGTATTTGCTTTTATACTGTTATCTTTGACTATTTTGTTTTCTTCTTCATTTGCAGTTGATTACCTACTTTTCATTGTCCGAGATGTTAACAACAATCCAAACCCTGATGAAGTAGCTGATGTTAAATATGTGAACCGGGATCAATTGAAAGAGCTGTTGAGGAAAGCTGATGCTGGTGAAGAAGGTTTGAAGCTGTCCCCTTGGTTCAGACTGGTCGTGGACAATTTCCTCTTCAAGTGGTGGGACCATGTTGAGAAAGGGACCCTGAAGGAAGCTGCTGACATGAAAACCATTCACAAGTTGACTTAAATCTTTATGAGTCCAGTTGCAGCAGGCTATGGTTGTGGTGTAATGCCAATACATTTGGAAATAATAAGGCATTTTGTTGTAATTATGTTTTATTTTTTCCAACAAAACTTTTTATGATTTGTACCATGGTAACTTTTGATTTGTATTATAAATTCGTCGAAACTTGGAAGTTTGCTTGACGATTTAAGAGAGCTCAATAAGAAACTTGTTGGGTCTATACTTCGTAAAGCTTACTGGAGGACTTTTTACCTTCAGCTTTTCTATTTTGGATGTGGGTTTAGGATTTCTCTCGAGAAGTGCCACTGCTATTATGTTAATTAAAGCTGTTTAAAGAAATGAGGTATGCTATGCCATTTGAAATTTTCCACTAGCATTTTAACAAAGTTTACCAGCCTAGTACCCATAGCCAATTCTTGCTCTCTGTCTCTCTGTCTCTCTCTCTCTCTCTCTCTCTCTCTCTCATATGAAACTCAGCACGTATACAAAGCACTGGCGCATAACAATTTCTCTTATTTTTGCAATTTAGTTGTGTACTATATGTAATGTTTGGATAGCCTGCCTTTTTCTAATTTGATACCAAGTGTTAAATATATTATTAGCAACGTGATGTATTATATTATGTTGTATATACTAAAGTTGATGCAGAAGGGAAAGTATAGAATAGGAACACTAAGAACATGAGGGTTATGTGGTTCAGCCTTGTAGGTTTACGTCTATGGATGAATCCCTTAAGGATTACAATGAATCCTAACATGAGTATATACAGGCAACTAAACCCTAGACTACTAATATAAGAAAGAGTGAGCTTGGGCCTATTACGTTGGACTAATACGTCTAATATATCTCTAAAACTCTCTCTCAAACTTAAGGTGAAAGCTCGATGAAGGCTTGAGGTTGTATAAGTATGAGAAGATCCTTTGGAGGTGCCTTGAAGAATGTCTTTGAAGAAACCACAATGAAGAATGTGCCAATTGACCAATTTTGGAGCTTCAAATGAAGAAACGAAATCCAAAATTGGAATCTACGTGAAAAACAGAACAAAATAGGCACTTTTGGAAATTTTAACTTTTGGTCAAATGTTCACACAAAACTCAAAGTTAATGGATCCACAATAAGCAGTCAATTGTCAATCACCGGTCTACACAGTCTGGGTTGGTTCTGGGTTTATTGAGTCAGGTCAGGATTGGGCTACAGATTCGCTGACGTGGCTAGTGCTTGTGTGGTGCTGATGTGGCTAGATGAAGTCATTGGATGACGTCAGTCCTGATGTCAGAAAGTTTTCTGGCTCGTGTATGGCGGATGATCATGAGAATTGGTGTGTGGAGGCAAGGCTAGAAATCTATCGGCGTGTGGAGGTGCGTGCTTTAGCGGATGATCGCCAATTTTCTTCCACATGCAGATTGGCAGACATCAAGGCCAACAGGGCAGTGCGTGTGACTGTAAGGCAATCTAAGCAGGAGGAATCTAAAGCGGCGCATGTGATTTACAGCGAAAACTATGGTAGCGTGTGGCGGCGCATGTGGAGGTGATAGGTCACTGGATTCTGGGTTTTACTCACAGGAGGCCGAGGAGCACGTTTGTGTGGTTGAGAGATTAGAAACATGGCGACGAGACAACAATGGTGGTTCCGTGGGAGCTGTGTGAAGTCGTGGAGTCTAGATCTATAGGCAAGCAGTGGCACTATAGTGGACCATATAACCTTCGTGTTTTCAGTGTTCCTATTCTATGCTTCCCCTTTCGTATCCACTTTAACATATACAACATGGTATAACACATCACGTTGCTAGTAATATATTTAAAATGGTATCAGTGCCAAACTTCATTCTTGGCATTAAGCAAATATCTCTACACAACAAACAAGAGTCCTACACGCACAACATATATCCACCACAATGCCACTGCTTGCCCATAGATCTGGACTCCATGGCTTCACATAACTCCCACGGAACCATCGCTGCTAACTCGCTGCCATGTCTCTGATCTCTCAAGCATGTTGTGCCTCCCTTTTTAGATCTGTGCAAATCAAGCCTTCACCTAATGAAATCAACCACACAGACGTGCTCCTCGGCCTCCTATAAGCAAAACCCAGAAATTCGGTGACCTATCACCTCCACACACTAACATAGTTTTTGCCATAAATCACATGCGCCACTCTGTTGGCCTTTATATCCGTTAATCTGCATATGGAGGAAAACCAACAATCATCCACTAAAGCACACGCTGACAGATTTTTGGCCTCACCTCCACTCGTTGGTAGTCACGATCATGTGCCGTAGCTGTTGTGCCTTTTCTTTTTTCTTTTTTTTTAAAAAAAGAACCATTCGTTTACTTTTTGAAAAAAAAAAAGGGTGTTCACTCATATATACATACATATACATGTATGTATACGTGTACATACATATATACATACATGTATATACGTATCCTTAGATCTGAAACAGGGCGATACAATGAGATTTTGCCTAGTCACGTACACCATAACCTCCTATTGCCTTCATCCTTTGTTTCCACAGTGGGACCACCCTAAACGCCTGTCCGTCGGCTAACACGGGCTGACCAACACTTTTCAAGAACACTCGGATATCTAGTCTTACTGGGTTATCAACAGTACGGGTGACCTGGTCTTATCACTCTCAACAGTACACATCTGCAACAGATTTTCTGGATAAACACAAAAATAGGAAGAAGCAGAAAGCTGGGATATAATAGATCAACAAGAACAAGTAATCAAAGAATATAAACAGACTGGTAAAGAATCAATTATACCAGAAGACATCAAGATACCAATAACAACAAATCTGGAAGATATAGTAGATGTAGAAAATGACGAATGGGAAAGGAAGAGTTATCAAGAAATAGATGTAAAATAAAATATAACAATTGAGATGAAACATTTAAAGTAATGATAATATAATGCACAAAATAATGGATAACTATGGCGGTAGAACCGGCCAACTTGATTGAATTTAAAATACAAATGTAACTTACAACACTTCGATCGGCCAAAACTTGGCTCTGATACCAAAAGGGGGGAAAGAAAGGTCATTTCAGCAAAGAGTGTAAAGCTAAGGCCAAATCCCTTATCAATACCCTTGTTAGTGACCAAGCAGGAAAAGATGAAATCTTTAAGCTCCTAGAACTCAATCACTCAGATAGTGAACCTTCTAGTAGTGAGATTCGTCAGATCTACCAATCATCCTCTGAAACCTCTAGAGCTTCTTCCAGCACCTCTAGTGGCCCAGATGAACCCATAAATTGCATGGATAGTTGTTGCAGGAACAAAACTATCAAGGTTATTTCCAAGCAAGAAGAGCTTCTCTTAGATCTCATAGAACAGATCGAAGATCCAGTCATCAAAGCTCAAAAGTTTACAGAATTCAAGAGAACCTTAGTTAAGGAAACCAGTAAACCTGAACCTAAGCTTCTTGAACCCAAAGTTGATTTGGAACAAATCTACAAGAGATTTACCAAATCCAAGAAGGACGTTACGGTCAACGACCTTCAAAAGGAAATCAAAGATACTAAGTCTGAAGTTAGAACCCTTAAGTAGGAACTAACCATTCTTAGAGTTGATCACAATTTCCTTGACCAAAGATTGAAAAATCTTGAAACTACTTCTCAGCAAGGCAATGAGGAAGGAACCTCGTTTCAGAACCCTTCTGAGGATGATGCAGAGGAAACAGTTAACCCAACTGCAGATATGGTTCAAGAACATGACCCTGGACAGTCCAGTGAACAGTTCTTGAAAGCCATCAGTCGGATTAATTTCCAAAAATGGCACTCCAAAGTCAGGATTGTCATTAGTAAAAATTTTGAATTTGAGGTCATAGCCTTGATGGATTCAGGCGCCGATCTTAACTGCATTCAGGAAGGAATCATTCCCTCCAAATACTTCAGAAAAACCAGAGAAAGGTTAACTTCTGCAAGTGGAGGTAAAATGCAGATTAAATTCAAAATACCCAAAGCTCATGTTTGCCAGGACAATACGTGTTTCAAAACCACATTTGTCCTAGTCAAGAATATGACAGATAAGGTTATCTTAGGAAACCCTTTCATGTGTCTGTTATATCCTTTCACCACGGATAGTGAAGGAATCACTACCCATCCTTTTGGCCAGCCAGTCAAGTTTAAGTTTCTCAGGAGTCCTGAACCTAGAGATATTAGCACTCTCCAGGAAATAGCTATCTCCAAGAACCTTAACCTCCTCTCAGCCAAGACTCAGCAACTTAAGTACCTTAAAGATGATCTTAAGTATAAACAAGTTGAGGAACAACTAGTTTGTAAAAAGATCCAAACAGAGATCAACAAGTTTGAAGAAAAACTTAAGCAGGAAGTCTGCTCTGATCTACCCACAGCTTTTTGGCATAGAAAGAGACATGAAGTAACTCTTCCCTATGTCAAAGATTTCAAAGAAAAGGACATCCCTACCAAAGCTCGACCTATCCAAATGAACCAAGAACTCATGGATACTTGCAGAGCAGAAATAGAGGATCTCCTTAAAAAGGGAATAATCAGGAAGTCTAGGTCACCATGGTCTTGTCCAGCCTTTTATGTTCAAAAAAACGCTGAGATAGAAAGAGGTGTCCCTAGATTGGTCATCAATTATAAGCCCCTCAACAAAGTCTTAGAATGGGTAAGATACCCAATTCCAAACAAAAGAGACTTAGTCAACAGGCTTAGTAAGGCAGTGGTTTTCAGTAAGTTTGACATGAAAAGTGGTTTTTGGCAAATACAAATCACAGAGTCTGATAGGTATAAGACAGCCTTTACCACACCCTTTGGTCATTACGAATGGAATGTAATGCCCTTTGGCCTCAAAAATGCACCTTCTGAATTCCAGAACATTATGAATGAGATTTTTAATCCATTCTCCAGCAATGCCATTGTGTACATTGATGATGTCCTCATTTTTTCAGAATCCCTGAACCAACACTGGAAACACCTAAGAGCTTTCCTCCATACAATCAAGCTCAATGGTCTTGTTGTTTCAGCTCCAAAGATCAAGCTTTTCCAAACTAGAATACGGTTCCTAGGTTTTGATATCCACCATGGTGTTATCAAACCCATAGATAGGTCCATCCAGTTTGCGGAAAAGTTTCCAGATGAAATCCTAGATAAAACCCAGTTACAGAGATTTCTAGGATCTCTCAACTATGTGTCTGATTTCTATCAAAATCTTAGACCTCAGTGCAAGCTTCTTTTTGATAGACTTCACACCAATCCATCCCCTTGGACACCTGCTCATACTTCAATTGTCCAGAAAATCAAAAACCATGTCAAGACACTCCCCTGTTTAGGAATTCCCTCAGATAATTCCTTCAAGACTGTCCAAACCGATGCCTCTAACATAGGTTATGGTGGCATTCTTCTCCAGCGTGCTAGCCCAACTTCCCCTGAACAAATTGTTTGTTACCATTCAGGAATTTGGACTCCCACCCAGATTAATTATAGTACTATAAAGAAAGAGATACTATCTATAGTACTTTGCATTTCAAAATTTCAAAGTGATCTTTTAAATCAAAAGTTTTTATTAAGAATTGATTGTAAATCTGCAAAACATGTTTTAGAAAAAGATGTTCAAAACATCGCATCAAAACAGATTTTTGCTAGATGGCAAGCCATTCTTTCCATTTTTGACTTTGACATTGAATTCATCCAAGGAACTCAAAACAGTATCCCTGATTTCCTAACCCGTGAATTTTTGCAGAGTCCAAACCAGAATGTCGGGGAAAAGACCAGTTCAACCCCAACCTCCAAAATTGCCTAAACAGCAAACTACCTGTAGTACCAGTCAGGCAAAGAACCCTCCTGGTCACCAGTTAGTCCCTGTTTCTCCCGCATCCCTAGCTAATAGGTATGTAGTCTCCACAATCCCAAAACCAAACTACCAGAGACCATCACACGGCCAACCCAGTTACAGTTCAGCCTTAGCAGCTCCTCCTCCTAAGCAAATCACCCCATACTATGTTGAAGACCCTTTTGGACCCATTGTACCCCAAAAGCCTTCTTACCAATCCAGGCAATCCATCTCCTGCTACATCAAAAAACCCTTTGTCCAGCACATCTCTTATATTGAGCCTCATCTGGCCCATATAACAGATCCATTAGCCTTGGCCATGGAAATTCTACCTAATGGTTGGCATTTCCTCCCAAAAAGCCCAGGAAAAAACATCAGATTCTACAAGAGCATACTCATCCAAGAGAATTCTGCTCGAATAGAAAACATCATGAACAAAAATGACCCTTCACAGGTTCTTTATCACAAATTCATCATTCAAGGTTTTGTTAGTTGCTCTGAATGGGGGCAACACCCCTCCCTTCTCAAAAAACTCACAAACACCAAAGGATTCACAGAACTCCAGTACAGCTATTACGACTACATGGACGCCTTTGAGAAAATCCTTTTTTACCAAAATCGAGACTTTGACCATTCCTGGTTCATAATGTTTGATAAAAGCTTCTCCAGCCAGATACCTTCATGGTTCCTTAAGTGGTGGGAAATGTTTGGTTCAACTCCACAGATCTTCCCAGAACCTTTACAGGACGCCCTCAGGTATTTCAGCTCCAGACATCAAGCATCAGCACATGGTTCACAGTTTCCAGCAATTTTGCACATAACAGTTATGTACAGAATCCACTGGATAAGCATGTGGAATTACACCCTCCATGACAATCTGCTTGACAGGGAATTTTCTGTAAAATGGTGGGATAGTTTTAGGTTCAAAGATGTTATCCGCAAAATGAACAAAGACTTCCCTCCCCCAGTCCAGAAAACTATTCCTTATAAAACAAGATCTCAATCAAGTCTAGACTCCGTCCAGATCACCGGAAAATCTAGCAAAGAATTAAAAGATCTTGCTCAGCAGATTCAAATCCAAGCAGAAAAGCTAGAGTCAGAAGAAAAGATTTCTCCTGCCTCCTCAGCAGCCTCAGTAAACAAACATCCATTTGACCCATTCCAGGATTCCCAGGATCCCTATGATGGCTACAATTTGGATGAAGATTAGCACCAGTCACTATTTGGAACAGTTCCCAGACCCGGCTACTATGCAAGATTCTGCACAGATACAGTACCCGGACAAAACTACTATTCATCAAACAGTAAAAGATGAACAGTACTTCTGAAAAGCAAGGGGACAAAACACTGTTCATACACAGTGACCGGTTACTGTTCACTACAGTACCCGACAAATAATCACGAGGTTACTATTTGCTTTCGGCTGAAATAATTATTCACCCAGGTTAAAGCAAATTACCCTCCGGAATTCCAGCAGTCTTCAGCAGGATCCGATGCTCCCTTCTTCTATATAAGGCAGCCTCCTCTCCAGTCTGAAACAGGCCTTCTTCAGTAGATTAGGTTTCATATTACTCCCTTCTCATTACAGTGTAATCAGATGGCAGTTCTTTGTATCCCAGTTTACAGCAATTGTAACCTGTACCCTTTATATTTCCGCAATCAGATGGCAACCCCCCATCACCTGTAACTTTCCTTTCCTCATACTGGAGGTCCGGAGGGGTAGGTCTGGGATACCAATTCTCTGTCTCTTCAGGTAAACTCTATGAATGGAACATAGATGGTTTGTCTGAACAAGAAATCCTAAACAAATTACAGCATATGACTATGGTAGCCAATAACTACCTCAGTGAAGGACATTCCCATACTGAAGTCATAGAACTCATGTCCTTAGGATTCACAGGTAAACTCCTCCAATGGTGGAACAATTGCCTTACAGAAGAATCTAAGGAGGACATCAAGCATGCTGTCCAGAAAGATGAGGAAGGTCTCCCCATCTTTGACACCACCCTAGGAAGAGGTACCCCTGACGGAGTCAATACCCTGATCTATACGATCATGAAACACTTCGTAGGAAAACCTAGCAACATCACATCTAGGATTTACGACCAGTTGAGTAACCTTAGATGTAAAACCCTTGGTGACTTTAGGTGGTACGAAGATGTGTTTACTACCAGAGTCATGCACAGAAGTGATTGCAACTCTCCATTTTGGAAGGAGAAGTTCATCAATGGTTTACCTACCCTTTTTGGAGAAAAGGTTAAAGAAACCCTGTGTAACCCCTTAGGTGTCATAGATTATGATAACCTAACTTATGGAGACATCTCTAGCACCATTCGAAGTGAAGGAATGAAGATGTGCAGAGATCTCAAAATCCAGAGCAAAGCCAGCAAAGGCAAAGCCAAGTACGAAGTAGGAAACTTCTGTACACAGTACGGCTTACCCTCCATCCTTCCTAAGAGAAAATCCAAATACAGAGGCAAGGAACCCTCTGAGCATTTTCATAGGAAGAAAACCAAAGCCAAGTATTATAGAAAGCAGAAATACAGCAAGGATGATTTCTATAAGAAAGGTAAGTCCAAATCCACAGGTAAGTTCATACCCAAAGCATCAGGAAAATGCTTTAAGTGTGGAAAGAAAGGTCATTTCAGCAAAGAGTGTAAAGCTAAGGCCAAATCCCTTATCAATACCCTTGTTAGTGACCAAGCAGGAAAAGATGAAATCTTTAAGCTCCTAGAACTCAATCACTCAGATAGTGAACCTTCTAGTAGTGAGATTCGTCAGATCTACCAATCATCCTCTGAAACCTCTAGAGCTTCTTCCAGCACCTCTAGTGGCCCAGATGAACCCATAAATTGCATGGATAGTTGTTGCAGGAACAAAACTATCAAGGTTATTTCCAAGCAAGAAGAGCTTCTCTTAGATCTCATAGAACAGATCGAAGATCCAGTCATCAAAGCTCAAAAGTTTACAGAATTCAAGAGAACCTTAGTTAAGGAAACCAGTAAACCTGAACCTAAGCTTCTTGAACCCAAAGTTGATTTGGAACAAATCTACAAGAGATTTACCAAATCCAAGAAGGACGTTACGGTCAACGACCTTCAAAAGGAAATCAAAGATACTAAGTCTGAAGTTAGAACCCTTAAGCAGGAACTAACCATTCTTAGAGTTGATCACAATTTCCTTGACCAAAGATTGAAAAATCTTGAAACTACTTCTCAGCAAGGCAATGAGGAAGGAACCTCGTTTCAGAACCCTTCTGAGGATGATGCAGAGGAAACAGTTAACCCAACTGCAGATATGGTTCAAGAACATGACCCTGGACAGTCCAGTGAACAGTTCTTGAAAGCCATCAGTCGGATTAATTTCCAAAAATGGCACTCCAAAGTCAGGATTGTCATTAGCAAAAATTTTGAATTTGAGGTCATAGCCTTGATGGATTCAGGCGCCGATCTTAACTGCATTCAGGAAGGAATCATTCCCTCCAAATACTTCAGAAAAACCAGAGAAAGGTTAACTTCTGCAAGTGGAGGTAAAATGCAGATTGAATTCAAAATCCCAAAAGCTCATGTTTGCCAGGATAATACGTGTTTCAAAACCACATTTATCCTAGTCAAGAATATGACAGATAAGGTTATCTTAGGAAACCCTTTCATGTGTCTGTTATATCCTTTCACCACGGATAGTGAAGGAATCACTACCCATCCTTTTGGCCAGCCAGTCAAGTTTAAGTTTCTCAGGAGTCCTGAACCTAGAGATATTAGCACTCTCCAGGAAATAGCTATCTCCAAGAACCTTAACCTCCTCTCAGCCAAGACTCAGCAACTTAAGTACCTTAAAGATGATCTTAAGTATAAACAAGTTGAGGAACAACTAGTTTGTAAAAAGATCCAAACAGAGATCAACAAGTTTGAAGAAAAACTTAAGCAGGAAGTCTGCTCTGATCTACCCACAGCTTTTTGGCATAGAAAGAGACATGAAGTAACTCTTCCCTATGTCAAAGATTTCAAAGAAAAGGACATCCCTACCAAAGCTCGACCTATCCAAATGAACCAAGAACTCATGGATACTTGCAGAGCAGAAATAGAGGATCTCCTTAAAAAGGGAATAATCAGGAAGTCTAGGTCACCATGGTCTTGTCCAGCCTTTTATGTTCAAAAAAACGCTGAGATAGAAAGAGGTGTCCCTAGATTGGTCATCAATTATAAGCCCCTCAACAAAGTCTTAGAATGGGTAAGATACCCAATTCCAAACAAAAGAGACTTAGTCAACAGGCTTAGTAAGGCAGTGGTTTTCAGTAAGTTTGACATGAAAAGTGGTTTTTGGCAAATACAAATCACAGAGTCTGATAGGTATAAGACAGCCTTTACCACACCCTTTGGTCATTACGAATGGAATGTAATGCCCTTTGGCCTCAAAAATGCACCTTCTGAATTCCAGAACATTATGAATGAGATTTTTAATCCATTCTCCAGCAATGCCATTGTGTACATTGATGATGTCCTCATTTTTTCAGAATCCCTGAACCAACACTGGAAACACCTAAGAGCTTTCCTCCATACAATCAAGCTCAATGGTCTTGTTGTTTCAGCTCCAAAGATCAAGCTTTTCCAAACTAGAATACGGTTCCTAGGTTTTGATATCCACCATGGTGTTATCAAACCCATAGATAGGTCCATCCAGTTTGCGGATAAGTTTCCAGATGAAATCCTAGATAAAACCCAGTTGCAGAGATTTCTAGGATCTCTCAACTATGTGTCTGATTTCTATCAAAATCTTAGACCTCAGTGCAAGCTTCTTTTTGATAGACTTCACACCAATCCATCCCCTTGGACACCTGCTCATACTTCAATTGTCCAGAAAATCAAAAACCATGTCAAGACACTCCCCTGTTTAGGAATTCCCTCAGATAATTCCTTCAAGACTGTCCAAACCGATGCCTCTAACATAGGTTATGGTGGCATTCTTCTCCAGCGTGCTAGCCCAACTTCCCCTGAACAAATTGTTTGTTACCATTCAGGAATTTGGACTCCCACCCAGATTAATTATAGTACTATAAAGAAAGAGATACTATCTATAGTACTTTGCATTTCAAAATTTCAAAGTGATCTTTTAAATCAAAAGTTTTTATTAAGAATTGATTGTAAATCTGCAAAACATGTTTTAGAAAAAGATGTTCAAAACATCGCATCAAAACAGATTTTTGCTAGATGGCAAGCCATTCTTTCCATTTTTGACTTTGACATTGAATTCATCCAAGGAACTCAAAACAGTATCCCTGATTTCCTAACCCGTGAATTTTTGCAGAGTCCAAACCAGAATGTCGGGGAAAAGACCAGTTCAACCCCAACCTCCAAAATTGCCTAAACAGCAAACTACCTGTAGTACCAGTCAGGCAAAGAACCCTCCTGGTCACCAGTTAGTCCCTGTTTCTCCCGCATCCCTAGCTAATAGGTATGTAGTCTCCACAATCCCAAAACCAAACTACCAGAGACTATCACACGGCCAACCCAGTTACAGTTCAGCCTTAGCAGCTCCTCCTCCTAAGCAAATCACCCCATACTATGTTGAAGACCCTTTTGGACCCATTGTACCCCAAAGGCCTTCTTCAGTAGATTAGGTTTCATATTACTCCCTTCTGATTACAGTGTAATCAGATGGCAGTTCTTTGTATCCCAGTTTACAGCAATTGTAACCTGTACCCTTTATATTTCCGCAATCAGATGGCAACCCCCCATCACCTGTAACTTTCCCCCCTTTTGGTATCAGAGCCAAGTTTTGGCCGATCGAAGTGTTGTAAGTTACATTTGTATTTTAAATTCAATCAAGTTGGCCGGTTCTACCGCCATAGTTATCCATTATTTTGTGCATTATATTATCATTACTTTAAATGTTTCATCTCAATTGTTATATTTTATTTTACATCTATTTCTTGATAACTCTTCCTTTCCCATTCGTCATTTTCTACATCTACTATATCTTCCAGATTTGTTGTTATTGGTATCTTGATGTCTTCTGGTATAATTGATTCTTTACCAGTCTGTTTATATTCTTTGATTACTTGTTCTTGTTGATCTATTATATCCCAGCTTTCTGCTTCTTCCTATTTTTGTGTTTATCCAGAAAATCTGTTGCAGATGTGTACTGTTGAGAGTGATAAGACCAGGTCACCCGTACTGTTGATAACCCAGTAAGACCAGATATCCGAGTGTTCTTGAAAAGTGTTGGTCAGCCCGTGTTAGCCGACGGACAGGCGTTTAGGGTGGTCCCACTGTGGAAACAAAGGATGAAGGCAATAGGAGGTTATGGTGTACGTGACTAGGCAAAATCTCATTGTATCGCCCTGTTTCAGATCTAAGGATACGTATATACATGTATGTATATATGTATGTACACGTATACATACATGTATATGTATGTATATATGAGTGAACACCCTTTTTTTTTTTCAAAAAGTAAACGAATGGTTCTTTTTTTAAAAAAAAAGAAAAAAGAAAAGGCACAACAGCTACGGCTGGAGGTGTCCTCTACTATGGATGGTACAATATCTCCACATGAACAGTCAGAAAATTTTCTGTTATGCAAAAAGTTTTCTGTTATGCAGAAAATTTTCTATTATGCAAAAGAATTATGCAAAAAGTTTTCTTTTATGTAGAAAAAGTTTCTATTATGCAGAAAAAATTAGCTTTTGTGCAGAAAAACTGCTTTTAAGCATGGACCCTTCTACAAGACAATGTCCATAGTTGACTAGTCATTCTTTCACATGAGATGTTGGTCTCCATAATTGAATGACCTTTTACACAGATAACAGCAACACTTACAACTAGACAAATCACAACAAAATAGGTTTATTTATTTATTTATTTATTATAACTGAACAGTTTCGCATACATGGGTAGTAATAGAACCTAGAAGTTTTTTTTCTTCTTCTATTACAAAAAGGAAGGGGGAAAGAAGTCTTTATAACTAAGAAAGTCTCAAAACACATATTACGTCCCAAACGGAGTTGTCCACTAATACAATGACTATAAAAGAAAATACATATATAAACTAAAGCATGAGTAGCCTAAGCCAACAAGTCGCCAAGGGTTTCCGCGAAGGACAAGCTACCGCTAGTGGCTAAGGATAGCATGATGGGCTCCTTTTGATTTGTTAAGAGGGATAGTTCTGACACCTTTGCTGTGATCTCTTTCTCTAAATCTGCAATCTTCATTGTGATTTCAGCTAACTTTATCTCACCATCACGAATGATGCATGAGGCAGCAATGGTTTTGAGCCAATCAAGATTGAACCCAACATCAAACCTCATGGATTGCAACTCACTAAGTATGTCCTTCCACCCGAGAACCTTGTGCAAGTTGAAACTCTTGAGAGGTGTGCGTTTTATGTCAAGCAAAACCGCAACAAGGGATTTGAACATCACCTTCCTCACTGCATTGCTGTATGTGCACCTAGACATAAAATTTGGATGCTTTGACAATATTTTCTCCAACAACAGCAGACCTTCAACAGGAACATCAAACCGCTGAAATTTCACTGTGGTCCTAAAAAATGTATAGAAGTCCTTGCAAATTTGTCATTCTCTCTCTCTTAATCAAACATCTCCGAGAAATCTTGCACATTAACCCCCTGAAATGTGGCACTTGATGGCTCCCCTTCCACAACTGTCAGACAAGATTGGCAGGATTACTGCAAGCCCAACATAAGTCTTTAGATATGACTGAGTCAGACAACAGAAGCTATACCTGTGTTATTTCTGCTCTTAAGAGGATCAAGGTCAGATGCGGGCATGGAAGGTTCGGTTATAGTGTTTTCCCCGGCCCCTCTAGCAACTCCCTCAGGTGGCAACAAGGGATCAGTAACACTCCCTCCAGTTGTACCGCCATCAGCAACTACCTCAAGAGGTACATCAGCTTCTCTTTCAACTACACTAACATCAGCAACACCGCTAGGTGCTGATAAAGGGTCAACGACAGCCCCAACCTTACCAATTTCCACAGCTTCCACATGTACAATTGAAGAATCAGCAACATTACCTATGATAGAAATGTCGTCAGCAAAAGGTTAACGGAATCCATGGTGGTGTCCATGAAATCACCTCTGAGAACTTCAGAGCGGGTTCTCTCACTGTCACTAGACTGATGGAGCAGCTGACAGCAAAAAGAAGATATGTCAGTTTGAAAATAGAAATAAGAAATAATATAATGATAACAAGGGAAGAAAAGAAGAGGAGTTTAATGGTTAAGGGTTTACCTCTCCGGAGGAGCTCTCAACATCAAGTCTGGCAACTTTTGCCCTATGAGTAGTAGTTTTTCTCCTATATGTCGTCCACTCAAAATCTGGGCTTAAGGAAGAAACAGCCTTAGTAGTCGACGCTAATGGAAGCTTGATAGCCTCTACCGGAGGGGGTGTGAGGGAAAGACTTGTATCCTAAACCATAGGATCATACAACTTGATCACCGTAGACTTGGATTTATCTTTCTTACTATTGCCAACATCATGTCTTACCCTAGACCTTGTCCTCCTAAGAACACTTCCAGCCGGAGGAGCTCCACTTTGAGCCCTTTTACTTGGTGTCCTATGCTGTTCTTTTTCGAGTTCAGGGGCTGCCACTATTTTATTCTGGCTCCTCCATTCTTCTAGAACGTTGCCACCATAGACGACCCAACCATCAAGGTCAGCATGCCATTCGACGAAACTTATTTTCTGCCTGGCTGCCCATGAACAAACAGCCTGGGTATTCGGAACCAAGCACCGATTAGAAGGCATATTAGCCCTTGGAAGGCCAATCACCACCCTTTCGTGCTCTCGGCTAGCAATAAAGGTGACCAAGTTTTTCATTACCCTTCGCTAGTAAGTGCACATATTTCGAGTGAAACGACCTTCCATTCGCCTACATGGGATCAACACATCCACCTTCCTCTCACACAAATAATCCATGGCCGAATCATGAAGCAAAGGCCTCATTGCCTCTTGAATATCATACTCCATATCATTGATTATAGGCACATCTTGGTCGAGCCCGAATTGGCGTGACACTCTATGAGGATTGTATTTCACAAGGCTAAAACCCCAACTGTTGAGGCAAGGGATTGACAATAGGGAAGTAGTGAGCAAAAATTCAAAACCTTGTTGCCATCCCTTAAGTTGAACACTTGAGAATCAGGCCTAGCACACAAAAATGGCAAAGGAGAAAAAAACCCCTCAGCATGATAAGTATAAGGCCTCCAAATAAAATCAGAAGCAGTGTCTAACGAACAAATTGATGGCAAACCCCATACCTTTAAAGCCATCCACTTCATCAATAAAGGAAAGGAAGGCCATGCTCAAACCCTAAAAATCTCTCCTCACCATCAATAATTCCAATAGAAATCACTCTCTTGGTGTCACAAATTTCACTTACGCTCTTTCCTACATTAAGGTACCTTTTTGAACTTTCCCAAACAAAAGCTTGCAACATCACTATGCTTACCCTGATATCAACAATATGGTATAGAGAACCAGCTAGTTCATTATAATGAAGTTGGTCTAATTCCGAGTAAAGGCAGCCTAAAAATAAAGCACCTAATGGTAAGGACATACCTTGGGAGAGCTTTGTGGCAAGACGAAAGGTGAAGGGTTTGATGAACTGAGCAGGGTAGCAGCTAAAGACGCACTTGCTCAACCACATTACCAAAAATGCAGCCCTCCTAATCACACAACTATTAGATTTCTTAAATGCGAGAATCCACGAAGAAAACTTGGCCCTTTGACCAGTAAGTGATGCCGCACGACCTTCGAATGCCTTGTAAAGCCTCTCTTCGATTTTAGCCTCATCATCATCCAACTCTAAATCCATCGGATTCAACCTCCCCATGCTTGGCAGCAAGAATAACCTCTCTACATCTTCGAGCGTGATAGTGGTTTCGCCCCAAGAGAAAAAGAAAGTGTAGGTTTCTAGGCTCCAGCGGCGAATTAAATACCGCAATGCAATAATATCCCTAAATACATGCCACCCTCGAAACAACAATACCACTTCAAAAATGTTGGCATTGTGAAGAGCCTGACAAAATTCTTCATTCTCAATTTCCTTATGAAGCGAATCGGACCAGCCATTGATCTATCCGTTGGGACACCAAAATTGGATTGGTAAAGGCAAAAGCTCTTTCCGTTGGAGGCGCAAATCCATAACCCTAGATGTCGAAGGTACCCATGCAGTTTCAGGATTAGGGGCTTCACCCCTTGTCGTGGGGGAAATTGATGCCTCTATTTAAGATGTTGGGCAACCAAACCGAAACTCAACTATGGGCTCTTGAGATGGTACCCAAAGGCTTTCGGTGTGATGACAAAGCCTATCCAAGCAAGAAACAAAGGCTACACATGACAAAATAGAAACAAAAGCCCAAAGAAAAACACATTACAATACTTAATTAGTACATTAATGGTCCTGGTCTGATAGTTCAAATCAATCCTCTAGTGTTACGGTATTATCTCCAGCGGTAGGGTAATTTCAAGTTAGTAAGTGTGTTTATATGGTAATTTTTTTTTTCCTTATTATTATTAAGTCAATATAAGGGAAAACTTCCATAGTTTCCAAAAACATTATGGCCTTCATCATAATAATACTAAAAAAGGATTAAAGGCTTCATAGTTACAAATAAAAGAGGAAAAATAGGATGGAATGAAGGGAGAGAGAGCACGTCCAGCCGTGTGCATAGATTGGTTAAGTTTGTCCCTAGCTAGTTCATTAGTTTTTAGTCAAGCATGAGTGATATTATCTTTCATAAGAATAGCTTTAAGTATTAGAAATGTATGTCTTTAATGAGAATGATTTTTAATATGAAGTCTTTGTGCCTTTTAGGAGAAAGGCCTTAATATTGATATTCATATGCCTTTCATGAAAAAGGGCTTTTGTAATGTGTTCTTGGAAGAGTATTTGATACATTTTTAAGATGTGTGGAGATGGTAAGAAACATAAATGTGTGGGTATATATATATATATATATATATGTATGTATATTGTGAGATATGGTGTTTGTAATAAGTATAGGAATTATATGTAGATATTTTGTTGGACATAGATCTTGTGTATGTATACTTTGTGAGACATGGAGTTTAAAGATTTATGAGAAGTATGTATGGGTATTTTGTGAGGAATATGTTTGTAAAATGTATAGAAGTGTGAGATAGATAATATAGTAAATACATGAGATTATTTGTGTTATGTTACAGGTTATATTGCTTTCTAAGAAGGGAGATTTTGTATTAGGAATAAAGAATGAGATGGAGATGTGTTTTTGGACAGCAAAAGTGATGAAGTTTCAGAATATTGAAGTGTGGGAGAGATGGATAGTGTATAATGGTTGTGTTGTTATCTATGAAGAGTGATTTTGTAAGAGAGGTAGAGAATTATGGAGAAGTTTAGAGATATTTGCAGCAAGGTGAAAAGAAGTTTCAGAATTATTGAGGATGAGAGAGGGATGGATGGTGTGTTTAGTGTATAGCTTGGTCCTCTTTATATAGAGCCAAGTGTGTAACTAGATCAGAACTTAGTTGAAGGGAAAATTAGTAAATAAGGAAAAGTCTTTGACAAAGTAAGTGGTTTTTTGTTTTTTAACCAAAAGAAGAAAGTTTGAGACTTTAATGTTGGTGACACAGTTGGATGATGTCATGTGGATGACATCCTTTGCTTGGAGGAAAATATTTGGCATTAAATTCATGGTTTGGCCAAAAAAAGGTAAGATAAGCTTTATCCTATTTCTAGAACCACAGTTGGAGCCACTGCAGAAAGTGCTGGAGCTGTTATAGCTTCTGTAGAAGTTGTTTCTGCAGAAATTTCTGCTAGAGCTGTTTGTAGCTTCTGTTGGAGCTGTTTTTGCAAAACAGCTTTTGCTGGAGCTGTTTGCAACTTCCGTTGGAGCTACTGTTGGTATTTTTGGCTAAGTTTCTTCTTTTGGAAAATTATATGTTTAGTCCATATATAATTTTGGTAAGTAATAGACTAGTTGGTTGATTTTTTATGAAGTTTTAGAGATGTAATTATGGTCTTTTTGTATTTTAACCAAATCTTGGAGAGTAAAGAGAGCATTTAATGCTAGATATGAGATACTAATATATATTTAGCCATGGGCTTGGAATTGATTTATATGAAAATAATAATATAATTAATATGGAATGATATAATTATATTTTAAAACTTATATTATATGATGGACATTAATTTTGTAAAAAGCATGGGGAGTTTTATAATTTTAAGTGTTATGTGATATGAGAGGCTTACCAAATGTTAACTATTGTACACTAACCCGTCAGAGTTCAGGGAATTGGGGAAGACATGCCAAGCAACATGCTTTCCTTTATTAATTTTGAACCACTAGAGTTTTACTGAACATACTTCTTAGCCCTCCAAACCACGACTCCTGAAATTCCCTCGATGAGATTCATGAGCTTGGATCATGAGCCAAAAATGAGATGATGTGCTATGAGCTTGAACCGTGGGCTTTGACACCTTTTTTGTGTAAATATGGGCTCATTTGGGCTTTAGAAGAGATTTTCCCAAAATCCATGATAGTGTTGACGTGGTGTGAGTCGCCAATGAAATCAAGCCGCGTGGTGTAAAAAATTTGTCCTCAACTACCCTTATATTCCATTGATAAGGAGCATTAGACCCACTGATGTCAGTCGGAACCACTAGAAATAAGGGAGAAGAGCTGTACCACGGGTCTTGCAATGGCAGGAGTGATTTTCTCGTAATTTTGACATCGACGGCAATGAGCACTTCCTCTTCTTCAGTCATGGGCACGATTTGATGATGGAAGCCTCTCAAACACAGATGAAAGTGTCGAAGAAAGGGCATAGCAGAGGAAGAACAGAATGGGTCTTCCTCTCTTTCCACAAAACGTAAGAAAACATATAGACTTTCACTCCTCTTCAGCCATGGACACGATTTGATGATAGAAGCCTCTCAAACACAGATGAAAGTGCCAAAGAAAGGCCACAGCAGAGGAAGAACAGAATAGGTCTTCCTTTCTTTCCACAAAACATTAGAAAATATATAGATGAAGAGATGAAGAGAAGTTCTTTTTTTTTTTTTTTTTTTTTTTTTTCACTCCTCTCTGTTGCCGAAAATCAAGAAGGGAAGATATGGAGGAAGAAATTTTGTCCCTGTTTTCCCTTTTGATGGTTCCGAAACAAGGAAGAGGTAAGACCCTTTTCTCTCTCTTTTATTTTTTCTAGTTTTTCTCTCTCTTTCAGTTTTTCTGTCTCTTGGACTTGACAAAATAATGGGAAAGGGCAGCATTAACTCCTTGGGTTGCACTGAGAAATGTGAAACCCAGCCTTGAAAAGACATGCTAGGGGGTTGCAGTTATTGAAGGTAGCAGTAACCACCCTGGTATTGAGGTTTTACAAAGGTTCACGCATAACACCCCAAACGGTCACCATTTTTCAAAAATATGTGTATATATATGTGTGTAAAAAAAATATAATAATAATAATAATAATAATAATAATAATAATAATAATAAAGGGAGATAATAATAATAAAGGGAGATAATAACAATAAGGACAAATAACTAAATGACTAAGCAAACAATGTATACTCTTATATGAAACGTAGCAATGACAGATTTTTTTTTTTTTCAAAATATATACACGAATATATATATATATATATATATGTATGTATGTATGTATGTATGTATGTATGTATGTATCCGCAAAATATGCGTATATAAATAAATAAACGTATATATGTATAATAGCAATGATGATAGTAACAACAAAAGCACTCGTACATGTGATCCAAATATTTTTTCTTTTCAAAAAAAAAAAAAAAAATATATATATATATATATAAATATATAGTAAGAAACCTATCACACATGACTCGGGGGGCTGAATGTTGGGGTACTTTTCTTTACACCTAATGTTATTTAAATGACACCCATTTTTTTTTTCCTTTCAAATGTATTATTGGACATGCTTAAATATCTTTTTCCAACTATCACTATGCTAGCCTAGAACCTTTCTCCTTTCTACCACAAAATTGGGCTATGCTACAGGACCCAATACTTTTTTATAAAAAAATCCCAAATTATTTAGTAAAGCGAGATAAAATCTGATCTTTTCTAAAGACCAAGAATACTTATGCTTAGGCAAGGTTTGAAAAGCCCACGATTCAAATCCATGGCAAAACAACTTTATCGATGGAATTCAAGTCCATAATCAAAGCCCACAGTTTAAGCCCATGGTAATTTATTTATCCAAAAGCCCAATCCTCATTGGCAATATTTGAAGCCCAATTTTTCATTGGCAACATCAAAGCCTAATTTTCATTGGCAACATCAAACCCAATTCTCATTAGCAATATCAAAAGCCCAGTTCTTGCTAGCAATATAAAAGCTCAATCTTCATTGGCACTATTTTATCAAAAAACGCAAGATTATTAACGCTTGGCAAAGAGAGAAGTATCATGGCATAATTATTGCTTAAGTATTACTATGGCAAAAAACCATGACAATTGTTTTATAAAAGCTCATAGGGAGTTATCTTGAAGAATATGTTCTCACATTATAACCCATGAAACACATGGTCATCACTTGCATCACAACATCCATAAAATATATCTTCAACGCTCATGGAAAATACTCGATCCCACAAGCTTATCATTTAAATTATGATGCGACAATTAGAAGCCATGAACGTTATTTATGGAATCCATCATGGTAAAGGTTATTTTTAAAGGTATTTTGAAAACTTGTCATATTGTTTCAAACATTACAATTAATTGCCCAAAAAACCCATTGCAAGTATCTATAAAAACCCAAAGAATATTTACTAATAAAAAAGTCCATGAGGAAGGAAAGCCCATGGCAACATGTGTTGTTGATTTTGTAGGATGCACACAACCCAACCCAAGGGAACCAGCCCAAGTGAACAGGCCCAATCAAAGAGATCCCAGCAAGAAGCAGAGGACTGAAAGTAGGCAAAATAGCCCTTGTTCATCCCTAACCGAAGTACAACAAGAGAACCAAGTCCTTAAGAATGAACTAGAGGCTGTCCCATTGACTTTTGGTCACTCTCTGCCTGATGTGAACAGTACCCGAGGCTTGTAACATCAGCTGAAGTCTAAAGGGTGATGGGACTCTATCATCTTTATTCAAGACTGCACCTCCAGCAGAAGGGGAGCTGAAACCAAATTATTCAAATTCCAGCAAATTGATGCTATAAATGTTAAAATATTCAAGACATGATTCATGTGCCAAGCCCATGAATCCTAAAGGGGAAAAAATTGGGACCATGTGGTTTGGAGGGCATATGGGGATCTCCAGCAGAATCCCTTGAAGTAGGCTTAGAACTTGACACCTGGCTTGGAGTGTTGAATCTTACTTCTTGGGGGTCTAAATCTCAGTTGCAACCTTAGGATTTGCTCTTGATACACACTCCAATCACATTGATTAAGCTTAGCACCAGAAATCCTAGCATTTAATGCAAAATCCCATCATTACCCAAAGAAGCAAACAGCCCATAAAGCAAACCTTCTACTTCTGACCAAAAAATCCTAGGAAGATTAACCCTGGTTCTCCACCCCTGAATTAGACCTACATTTTTTGGATTCTTGTTAATTAATGCTCCTCTAAACTCTATTATAAAAGCACAAGCAACTCAGCCCATGAACACAACAACTGCCCTCTGAAACTTTCTGATTGATTGGTCATTTTGCTTGCAATTCAACTCTCTTTAAGCTCACTACTCATCCCTTTCAGTCCACATTCATCTAACCTCATACATTCTTTTCCTCTCTTTTACATAAACATAGCCCATAAATGCCTCCCACTACTCACAAAAAGCCTTAATCTCAGAGTTAATCTCATCTCACTCACTAAAACAGCCCATATTGTCTCATTCATGCCTTATGAATACTCACCCACCAAAATCTTAGTTTAATACTTGCTGCACAGAGCTGGGATCCCTCTCTCCCTTCACACCATGCCAATTAATCCTTTCCCTCTTCCAATGGAACCTTTAATTTTTACTTTTTATTTTCCGGTTGAATGATATAATGTATGTGTAACAATCGAACTTTTCCCTTTCATTGATGTAATGACGGTTGAAAGTACAATGAACTCCCCTGACCAAGACATGCAAGGACCCCCAGGAGCTAACACATTCCTAAATTTATTTAATCATTGACCATTGGATTGTTTAAATCTTTTTTTTTTTTTTTTTTCTGGACTAAGTGTAATTTTACCCTTACTGTTGGAAATTTCATTTCACTTGATATATCAGACCAGGACCACTAATGTATTAATTAAGTATTGTAACATGTTTTTCATTGGGCTTTTGTTGCTATTTGTCAAGTGCGGCCTTTGTTTCTTGTTTGGATAGGCTTTGTCATCACACCGAAAGCCTTTGGGTATCATCTCAAGAGCCCATAATCGAGTTTCGGCTTGGCTTCCCAACATCTTAGATAGAGGCATCAATTTCTCCCTTGACAATGTTTAGCACACTTTTTCTTGTTATGTGCAGCACATAATAATTTGATCTTATAGTCCAATAGACAATAAAAAAATCTACCTCAAAGGTTTGGTCACAAGGAAATAGAAAATCTCAAAACATGATTAATTGGGGGTTTAATTTTTATCTGATTTTGATAATGCTATTGGTTCGTGCAGGGTTTAGGATCATTGGCCTAGATACATGAGAGTTTGACAATGAAAGTTTCTTAAGTGGCCAAAGACATTTCTAAGGAACTTTAAGAGAAGAAAGAAATTTTTTTTTTCCTTCAAAACTTCCATTATTATATATAGTATAGATATGTATAGACATAGTTTTCTGTTTTTTATTCTTCATTGATTTCATGATTTAGTTATTAAGAAAAACCCAAAATAATAGAACGGAAATGGATAATACTTTTAAAAATAGTTCAATTTTTAAGGAGAACAAATTATTTTCAATCATTTTTAGAGAATAAATTATACATTATAGCATATTACAAAATAATTATATATTCCCACACATCACGTGGGTCTGCGACTAGTCTATATATATAATAATAGGAAAAGCTGAGAGAAAGTCAAATTAGAATTCCAAATTAGAGTTCCAATTTTATGCCACGTGTATATAAGTTTTTTAATTTTTGTGCTAAGTGAGTTATTGAATCAATTAAGTTTTCTTAATTTTGCTACTAAATGCGAAATCCAAAGAGATTGCAATAGAACTTGGTTGGAGTACAATGCATTCAGCCATTAGGATGGCAACATGTGACTATATTTATAGGGATGAAATGCATTGAGTTTACTATTCAGTAAAAAATAAAATAAAACGAGAGATAAAGGGAGAGAGAAAGTCCATAAGGTAGAGAGAAAAAAAGAAATCTGAATTGCACCACTGTTAGGATAGCCTTTTTGTGTGTTTACTATGTACAAGGATTTTATGTTGTTTCCTATGGTTTGGGGATCTATGTCTTGAATCTCTTAATCGGGTTTTTGTTGCCAAAGGAAGATCCAGAGCTCAAAGTCTTGGATGGGGCTTCTTTGCCAATGAAAGGTTCTGATGAATTTAAGCCTTTCATTCGTCATGTCCCTGAATTTAGATTCTTGTAATTTAGCATTTCTCATTTTTATTAGTCTTCTTTTTTATGCAAATTCATTTCTGGAGTGCATACGTATATTTTTAGAAACTTCCTGTGGTGTAGCTTTTTTTTTATGAGTTTTTTTTTTTTTTGGTAACTGCATTATCTCCTGTTTATTGAGTTTAAGGCTGGATAATCACTAATCACCCCTAGTTTGAGGAAATGCATCAGGAGAAGCATTTTAAGGGCCTACTTGAGCTTAAATATTGTTTGAATTATTGGTTTGGTTGTTGTTGCCATTGCAACTCATATTGGAGGGATAATCTTGTGTATTATGTAAAGTAGAATATTTAACTACTTTGTTCTATTCCTTATCTTTCAATGTGCCATTTTATGTTAGATGGAGAACTGTATAGAGTGGTTGAATTTGAATGTTATAACATTCGTGACAAGCTTACATGGTAGCTTTTGTGTCATTTTAAACTTCAATTCTAATTTTAATAGTATAACTATTTACATGGTAGCCTTTTCATTTTAAAAGCTAAATGATTCAAGCACATTAATAGCCTTTTCATTTCTTTTAGTAACATTGTTATTGCCAAGTCTCCGTTTAGAATTTGCTTTGCTTGTTTTCTCAATTTGTGAACTATATTGTATCTTTACAATATGAGATTCTTGAGGATTTGAATAATTGAATCTATTAAGTTAGCTGGCTAATCAATGTTCCACTACAAAAGAATCTATATTGTACCTTTTCATCTTTTTTGGAATGAAGATTCACCTATAAAAAAGAAGTTTTGTTTGGGTTGTACATATTTTAGAAATGTATGGTTTAAAAAAAAAAAATTTGTAAGCTAATATCATTTATAATTTCAACCTCTTCTTAAAAAAAAAGTATAATTTAAACTTTATAATTGTGATTATTTTTTGTTAGGACATATGTGTTCACATGTTAAGAACATATGTCATATTTTATGTAAATTGGCTAATCCTTTAACAAAACGCACTCTACTTGTAATTGGGTAGTTCTAGGTGTTTTTAATACTTCAAGAAACAAGGTTTCAAGATCAAGTGTTGAAGTCATCAAGCCTGTCCAAGAAAAAGCAAGTCGAAGTGCAGAATTTTTAAAGCTCGACACCTTCTCGATAGCTACCTCGACACCTGCTATCTGTCGAGAATTAAAAAGTCAGAATTCCAATCTGATTTTCTTGAGATCCGTGAATGTGTTTTTGGGCTTTCTTTTCTTCTAACCCTAAACATATTTAAGGAGTGTTTTAAGAGCCGTCAACATAGACACAAGTTGCATAAGCATTGAGCAATCCTTGTTCAAGCAAATTGTGATCTAAGACGAAGTTCTTGACCTAGTTCATCTTCTTCAAGAAGTTGTTGTGTACTTTGCACCGTAGGGTTTTGTGACCAAGCATCTTCCTGATCTTCATTGCATAGGATGATCTGAAGAACTTTGCAGCCAACCTCTCTTTCTAAAGTTGGTGTTTGAAGTCGCGTACTGGGATCCGCGCATCTGGTTAGTCACGTACTTGGAAGCCGTGCATCAAAAGGGGAAACTGTCACTACAGATCAAGTCCGATTGGGTATTGGGGTAAGAGTTCAACTGTAGGTTGATAAGGTACTTGGGATTCCTTATTTGTAACTGCTTGATTTGATAATAGTGGAGTTTCGGGAGTGGTGACCTGAAAATCACCCGGTGGGGTTTTTGCCGTTAGGGTTTTTCCCCATTCGTGAACAAATCACCGTGTTATTTATTTTCCGCTGCATATTTAGTTATTCGGTGATTTGTTTGTGCTGCCACGTATTTGCATGATAAATTGATTAATTAATAACTTGGCTAAATTAATTAATTAGTTTAAATCACAAGGGGTCATTCAGTTTGTGGCCTATCATTTTTAATTATATCCATGCATGTGCACGGGGCTACACACTAGTATATAATAATAGGTGAAGCTGAGAGAAATTCAAATTAGAATTCCAAATTAAAGTTTCAATTTTGCGTCATTTGTCCTAAATTATTTATTCTTAAAGAGTTTTATTTTTTAATTTTAGAATCAAATGTGGGACTACATCATATAGAAACTAAGAGATACTCAAATTAGAATTCCAAATTAGAGTTCTAATTTTGCGCCGTGTGTCCTAAATTATTTATTCTTAAAGAGTTTTATTTCTTAATTTTAGAATCAAATGTGGGGACCACATCATAAATATTCATCCAAGTGAGTTATTAAGTACAAAAACCAAAGAGTTTAGAATAAATAAATCATAAAAAAAAAAAAAAATGCTTCACAATAATAATAATAATAATAAAAACATGGACAATTTATATTTTATACCTAATAATATCTTTACAAAATTTTGTAAAGAGTTAATAAAATATAAAAATAACTATCAATAGTATTTAAATTATATATTTTAGGAATTATATTACGCATTTTATTGTATATCTTTAAGTATATCTATACATATGCATAGGGTTACAAGCTAGTATTCTATAAACAAAGAAACATATATCCTAACGAACTCTCTCTGTTTATAAAAATAAAAAAATAAAAAATAAAAAAAAATAAAAAATAAAAAAAAATAAAAAAAAACTATGGCTCTTAAATGACCAAGAACAGTTTTCTAGATTCAGATTCAACATGGTTCTTAAACCAAATAGAAGACTAATTTGGTAAGGAAAATTAGGAGTCATTTGGGTAAATATTGCTTTTTTTTAAACTAATTTGCGTTATAGTTACTGTTCGAAACTATTTAGGAAAGTGAGGAGAGAGATTGAATTTCGGCAACAGTGTTGCCGAAATTCAAGAAAAAGTAGGAGAGAGAATCAGAAAAGCAGAGGAGAGAGAAAAACATGAATTACGGCAATGGTATTGCCGTAATTCCTCTGCCCAATTTGCCCGGCTTGTGCGTGTGTGAGGAGTGCAATGTGTGAGTGCCCAAAAAAAAATCCCACAATTTCGGCAATACCATTGCCGAAATTGTGGGAAATTCTTTTTTTTTTTTTAATGTGTGGCAATGGTATTTCGGCAATACCATTGCCACAATTGTGGGGAATTTAAAAAAAAAAAAATTCCCCACAATGGTGGCAATGGTATTGCCGAAATACCATTGCCACACATTAAAAAAAAAAAAAAAAAAAAAACAATTCCCCACAATTGTGGCAATGGTATTTCGGAAATACCATTGCCACACATAAAAAAAAATAAAAAAAACAATTCCCCACAATTGTGGCAATGGTATTGCCGAAATACCATTGCCACACATTAAAAAAAAAAAAAGAATTTCCCACAATTTCGGCAATGGTATTGCTGAAATTGTGGGATTTTTTTTTGCAGATTGGGCAGAGGAATTACGACAATACCATTGCCGTAATTCATGTTTTTCTCTCTCCTCTGCTTTTCTAACTCTCTCTCCTACTTTTTCTTGAATTTCGGCAACAGTGTTGCCGAAATTCAATCTCTCTCCTCACTTTCCTAAATAGTTTTAAACAGTAACTATAACACAAATTAGTTTAAAAAAAAAGCAATATTTACCCAAATGACTCGAAAATTAGGCCATCTCACATTGCACAGAACCATGCATGATGCATAAATAAAACAATGAAAGAAACGTACACAAAACATACAAACACAACTGAATAAAGATGCATAGTCTGAAGAGTAATTTTTTCAAACAGTTGAACTGCAACTAAAAAGCATATACATAATAGAGTTATTATATTGGTGAATCATAAAGAGCGAATTATAAACTAATGTTCCTTCAAAGCAAATCCTCTCACTTTTCAAAGGCAACACAACAATGATAAATGACCCACTACCTATTAAATTCAATAATCAATATACCAGCTTGGATCACGGTGAAGTCCCACAAAATATGCTTCAAAAATAGATATGAAAGATGAAAAAACACAGCTCTCTACATTTTTCCTTCACTTCCAAATCATGCACTTTGCTGTTGTTGGGATTTGCAAATAGCTTCTAAACACTACAGATTTGGTCCTTAGTTGGGCATGGTAGCAATCAAGGAAAAAAAAAGTTCAATAGTAGCTAATAGCAAGCCCTAAGTTTTTAATATGAATGTTAGCTTCATACCGAAATTAAATATACAAACTTTACCATACAAATAATTTTGGTAGAGGGCAAAGCCAAAGTTGCTAAAGGAGGACATTGGAGAAGAAGCTAGGGTCTACAACCACACAAAGAATCAAACAAAACCCTTCAAAAAAATCTGTTTGGGTTTTTCATAAACAACCCTAAAATCCCAATCTTTACAACCAATCTTGAATCTACAACAATACTCCACAGCTCATGGATTCTCTGCTTAGTTTGTGGGTTTTTTGGGACTATGAGAAACCAATCAGCAAAGGGAAAAAACAGGCTTACAATTATGAAGTGAAATTAAGAAGCAAGGGAGTCATACATAGTAGCCATACCCTCTACCACGGTTGGGACAGTGGTAGAATTGGTTTGTTTTCTGCGTCTGGGTCTTGGGAGTATTTAGAAGGAGAGGGGCAGGCTACATTCAAAGGAAGTCAAATTATTTTGAGAGAATTTAGTCGAACTATTTTTTTTCTTTTTAATAATAAAAAGTTAAAAAGTTAAAAATTAATTGGTGATATGGAAAATTGTGAGAACTTCAAATCCTATGTGGCAGACTCTCATGAGATCAACAAATAATTAAAGACTTCGGTTTTATAGTATATATAGATAAAATAAAAAATAAAAATAAAAAAGTTTGGGTTTCATCTTAATTCATTTCCATACCACCAACACCAAATTACCCAATAAAGTTTTTATTCAGCAAAAAACAATTACCCCAAATTTTTTTCCCCTTTAACCCAATGCCATACTTGTATTTGGATTTTTCTTTTTTCTTGGTTAAAAAGGAAAATTATATTATGTATCCTAGACTTTGTATTTCTTAAGTTGCTTTAGTGCCCATTTGGTCCAGCATTTTTGGGCCAAAATGAAGTTCGAGATTTCAAATCGGGATTTTTTTTTTTTTTTTTCATTTGTTTTTGCATTTGGTAAGATTTCCAAATCTTGATTTTTGAAATCGCAATCAACCCAAAAGCGTGTTTTAATATTGGACCATCTGAGATGGAATACAAAAACACACTTATAGTACTCGAAGCATCAACTAAAAGCTAGTACAAAATACAAATGGAGGAAGGATAGAGAAATCTGATATGATAATGCTAACAACGGATGGTGCATCTATTCCATTGCAAATACCCCAAAGTTCAGCAACCATAGAGTGAGTGTAGCCAATGCTTCTAGAAAAATCATTGATCCATGTTCCTTTATATATGGTCTCTAATGAGACCCCATGCATTGGTTCTTCTCGAGTTTCCTTGGGCTAACCCATATATGTTAAGCTTGAAAAAACTATAGGGATGGGCAGCATTTCAGTTGAGACTCCCTTGTCATGTATGGCAAGGAGTAGAAGTGATCGATGTAAAGGGCTTTGATCTTCTCGAGAATTTCACAAGGTTCAAAAAGTAGGTTCTCCTTGACGATTTTATTACGAGTCATTCATATGGCCCAAATAGTAATAGGGAACACTGCACTCCAGTCGATATCAGGATGGCATGTGGTTTTGTGGGAGGAAGAATACATTGTTTTGACCCTTGGAAGTCTTCAGGAAGGTGTTGTATTTGGATTTTAGAATTTGAAATAAAGGTGTATAAATTATTCAATATAAATCACTCCTTTTACAATATTTGTCCAAACTTTTATGATGCATGATTAGCATTTTTTATGGGTGCATGATTAACCATTAATTTGAAAGTTTTGCAATTTTGTTGTAATGTGTATATTATCGTCTTTAGCCAAAATAAATAAAAGTATAACATATCGTCTAAAATGTGATTAACATTAACAATGAAGTTATCCACATGCATTACACATGATATATATATATATATATGTGTGTGTGTGTGTGAAAATGGGCTTTTGCCATTTTTTAAAAAAATATCCAACAAAATGCCTCATATCTGAAACTATTTAGGGAAATGTCATTATTTTGAAACTCGATTTTGGACAATCGAGTTATAGCGAATTGAAAAATAAAAAAAATTTCTGGGATAACTCAAGTACTTTACATGGAACTCGAGTTCGAAAAAAATTTTAAAATTTTTTTTTTCTAAGTCCATGTTCGCTATAACTCAATGTTCTAAAAATTGAGTTATACATTTAAAACTCAATTTTTAGAAAATTGAGTTTCAAAACAAGAGCATTTCCCTAATTAGTTTCAAACATTGGGCATTTTGCTAAATATTTTAAAAAGAAATGGCAAAAGCCCATTTTCTCCTATATATATATATATATATATATACATATTTTAGAGAATTTCAGCCTATGGCACCTGCTCTTGATGATAACTCCTTATTATCAGACCAAGACACTAATCGATTTTTGGAATAAACAAAGATTGAACCTCAGATCTCTTATTTCATCCAATATTACACATAATATATGATTCCACTTAACCAAATGGAGTCCACCACAATTTAAAATGGCTAAACTCCCCCGAATGTAGTATAACACAAAAACTATCATCATTGAACTCGCCACACGATCACCACCCTCCTTGTTGTCACCAAACAAAACTCAGCCTTACCACCATTCACACCTTGCCCATGAAATAAGATCCATTAAATAATTTAAATGTGAATACCCAACCATCCCACCCAAAATCCCATTCCACCCTCTCCGATCAAAGCAAGAAGAGTGTGAGATTAGATGGTCAATCTTAGCGAAATAGAACACAAAAACACACCCCTCATTGGCGGTCATGAGAAGTTAAGTGGTGGAAGCTGATCATGAGGAAGAAGAGAGGGTCTGGTGATATAAAAAGAGAATGAAGGGATATTACAGAAATTTTATATGGTTCAAAATTTCAACTGTTAAAATACCCTTCAATTACTCAAATGCAATGTAATTTGCACGAGTTATTTTCTGTCCAAGTTAGACGACAGGGTGGAAATTTGGGGTTAGTTGTGCATTTCAAAATTTTGTGAGACATTGTAAATTGAGTTAAAGATTACAATGGAAGAGTGTAATAAATTTACCAAGAAATGATGATGTGAGCTTTGCAAAATTTGTTAAAATTAAAATATTTATGATATTATGAATTTGAACTTACATCTTGAGGGTTTTGGTAAAATAATATGCTTTGCGTAAGTTTTTGGCCTTTTACCCCAAATGCAAAAGAATATAGGAAAATAAATAACAGTGTTGGCCAATACCAATTTTATTTAAAGAATCGACAATAGCATTAATAAAAAAGAAATTGACATTAGTATTGTCAATTTCATAACCTTTTCAATCGGCATTAGTATTGTCAATGTTGAGGACATTATTTTCTTTAACTTTTTCTACTACTCACATGGAATGACATCACTTTAACCTTATTCTACCACTGTATTACTTTATTTGTCCAAATTTATATCAAGTAATTTATACATTGTATTACATATTCCTCCAAGTCCCTTTATCTCAACTTCTAAAATTTAAAGACAAAAATATAATTTACACCCACTCATTTTGCCGAAAAATTATTTTAGTCTCATAGATTTACCCAAAAATCATTAGTCCTTTAAGTTTGAAGTTGTTCATTTTAATTTGGTTAATATGCCTAGAAATCATTAAATTTCTTTAACTTTGAAGTGATCATAAAAATTCATTTTAGTCCCTTAGCCCATAAATGACTAAAATGATTTTGGGTAAAAATAGACATAAAGTTACCCTACAAAAATGACCAACTTCAAATCTAAAGGACTCGAGTTGGGTTTGGATTGCACTGAAAAGGAAAGTAGATGCGCGTTTGCGTTTTTTCTGTGGGTCATGTGCACTGTTCACGAGACTCATAAGTACGGATTTCACCAAATTTTTCTTTAAAAGTAGGTTCCACGGTACTATTCACACATTTAAAAATTATTTTACTACAGTGTTTTCAATTTTTAGCAATAAGCGATATCCAAACAGATTCTAAAATGATTTTTTGGGCAAAATAGGCTATGCAAATTGCAGTTTTACGAAAAAATAATAGTAGTGAAAAAATAATATGCACCATTGACTTGAGTTAGAACATGTTTTAAGTCAAATTTGTGTAATGTGATGATGTGACTTCCTAGTTGTCAATAGGGAATAAATTAAAAGTTGCCACGTGGATATTAACAAAATGGAAAGACCTCAACAGTATCCAATCTTAAGATCCTTTAAATTAAAGGTTTACTTAAACAATTAACAGAATTAGTTTAAAGGCAATGAAGTATTATTTGTAGTTTTCTTGTTAAGACTCCAAAGAGTGGAGGAATCCAAAGAGTGGAGGGATCAAAACACATTTCTTTATATGTGTGTGGACCGAGAAGATTAGGCCGGCTTCGAACTGAAAGCCTGCTCACCAAATCATCTCAACCCATCTCAGCCCACTTAGCGGAGCTGAGATAGGCCTGGCCAAGCATACGAACTAAGTACCCCCTAAGATATGTTGTGAAAGAGGGATGATGCCTTGGGGGAATCCGCCCATCAAACAATAACTGGCGTCAAGCACAAGTTACTAGGAGGTCATGTTAGTAATAGAAGGTAGGCCCTCTTTGTTCAGAGATATGATACGAAGGGCCCACTGACGTGGGGAATATCCTCTCATTATAACAACACCACTGAGTAGAGGGTATAAATAGAGGAAGAGAGGGAGGAAGAGAGGGTTGGAAAATTTTGGGAAGTGAAACACGAGAGTAGTAAGGAAAAATACATCTCGAGAATTGATGAGAATGCAAAATGTCATATTTTTCTCCCTTAATGTTTAGTCTTTTAAACTTATTTGGTACCTAAATGTACTCATTATTCTTATATTTTTATTTAGGATGCAAATGGAGGCATTAAGTGCAAAAAGAAGCTAATTGGGCGATTTTAGACAGTTTCAACATTGCTTCGTAATTTGGGCATAACTCTCTCATCCAAGCTCTGATTGAGATGATTCAAGATGCTATGGAACGCCAAGAAAAAGCTCTACAACTTTCGTGTTTTGAGTTTTGAGAGATACTCGCTGGATCAAGGTCGAAATCGGGGTTGAAGTTGCTGCACCTGCACTGCTGACGTTCTAGAACATTCCTTAGCCTGCAATTCTAATATGCGGATCTGATGTGGTTTATTTTCGGAAGTTTCCAGATCTGGTGCACGAAATTTCCAGTTGAAAACACCACTTTCCTAGTTATATTAGGACTCTATTTTATTTATTTTATTTTTTCTTTAATTTGTCAGATTTGGATGTTGTTATTTTAGGAAAATATTTAGAATATTTTTAGGAGATCTTGTAGGCTTGGAAAAGGGGGAATTAACGTGTAAAATGGAGAGGAAAAATCAGACTTGACATGCCTCTCTCTCCCCTCTTCTCTAATTTCTTTTTCGAGTTTTCATCATGGCCCTGCTTGGCTAAACTTTTATACTTGGTTGAAGGAAATGGAAGCCTTAGAATCAATAAAACTGTGAGATCTAATTTGTTTTTACTGTTCAATTTTATGCTTTGAGTATCGAATGTTCTTCTATGCCTATTTTCATGATTGTCTCATTTAATTACTAGGAAGCTTATTAGTTTATTATTCATTGCAATCTACTGCTAGGTTAGATATCAAATTCGTAATTGTTTGATTCCTCTAATTTGTGAAGTAACCAAGATTTAATGATTTGCTGCGTCAGAAATTATTAGATCTTAGGAAGAACACTCGACTAAATTAAATACAACCGCTTGTGTTTGTGTTGTTTAGTTTCATCGATCTCTCTAATTCTTAAGGCTGCTACCAGATTAAACCTTTAGCGCTTGTCTTGGGTTGTTTAGTAGTTAGGGTCTATTAGATCGCTTGTTTTCTAATTAACTGCGACTAAGGAGAAATAAGAAAATAGTTCCAACAGTGAATATTCAAAGTGTGAATTGATATATACTTGCATCGATGATCAGTTGTAAAATTCTGATGGTGGATGTTGACTTAGACCAAGGTTTGTTCCTTTGATTGATTTAGATATTTTAATTTGAATTGTTCCTTAGTTGTTTTTCTTAAAATTGTTTTCATTATACTCAACCCCACCCCCCCCCCCCCCCAAAATCCTTGTTCACATAACATAAAACTAGGCTAGATACTCTCCGTGAGAACGATCCTTACTCACACCGCTACATATATTTTTAGGATTATAGGTTTTATTTTTGGTTGCCTATGACAGCACACCAAGAATTAAGAATTCCTGTTTGGATTTCTGGGGTAAGGCTTGGCTGTATAGTCATCATCTCGGCTGAGCTAGGATCAAAAGAGTTTAGGGCTAAAATAACAGTCTAACTCCCCCAGTAACCTTGAGAGCCATTTCTTGGATCTCTCATTATGGAATAAGCCTAACCCAGAGAACAAGTAAAATAGGGGTCTAGGACCAAAAACCCAAGGTTGTTGGGAACGAACCACCACAATTAGCACCGTCTGTGGGAATCTCCTACTAAGCTGAAGGTCTAGAGGTGGTGGAGGCAGGTACTAGATGGAAAGGCAACATCTAGGTGAAGAGTCAATGGGGTCTGGTGGGAATCATTCTAGAGGCTCATCCCGGGCCTTTAGGTTGATGAAGCAAGAACAAAGGAAGGGGTACCGTGGCCAAGATAGGCATGAGACTCAATTGGACTCATACGCAGCGTCATCCAGGGGAGAAAGAACTATTTCGTATGTGCCCGAGGGTTTACACCAAAGTGACTAAGACCGTGAGATAGAGAGCCTGCGAAGACAGATTAGGCAATTAGAGAAAGAGATGACGGCCAAACGCCATAGGAGGACCCCTAAGGGGTCATCCCGTTATCACGACTCGATAAGCAAGCATACAAGGTGACCATCTCACTAGGATCATTCTCAGCTGTCAAGGGGCAGGCCAAATGAATCCAAGATTAAGGCCACTAAGGAGAGTAAGGGATGAGCGTCCAATTGCTGCTATGGATACCATGAGTCGAGCACTCAGGAGGATAGCCCAATCACCTTTTTTTGAGGAAATAGAGCGTACCAAGATGCCGAGACACTTTACTCACCTGCCATTCACCTGTTACGATAGCAAGACAGACTCGGTAGAGCACATAAGTCATTTCACCCAATTATGGCTCTTTATTCTCATAATAATGGGCTTTTGTGCAAGGTGTTCCCTTCTAGTCTCGGTCCCATGGCGATGAGATGGTTCAATGGTCTAAAGAAAGGCTCCATCCACAACTTCAAGGAGTTAATCCAGGCATTTGGGGCTCAATTTTTAATCTGTAGCTGAGTCCCACAGGCCATTGATGCCCTGCTATCCATGAAGATGGGGAGTGAGGAGATTCTCTGGTCTTACACAGACAGATAATGAGTTGTATAATGAGATTGGAAAAGGTAATAAATAGGTGGCTGCAAGCACTTTTAAATTGGGGTTTTACATATTAGTCTAAGCTAAGGGACTCCCTGACTATGAAGCCACCCGAGAACATGCACTAGTTAATGAGGCGAATAGAGGAACACAAGAAACTTGAAGATGATAGGTTACAGATAAAGGGAAGGCCCCTACTGTGTTTTAGTACCAGAAGGAACACTGACCTGAGGGCTTTCAACAAAGACCCAGAAGAGAGGTCGGAGGGCAAAACACTGTTAGCCGAGTAGAAGGGGTGAACATAGTTTTTAAGGAGCCTGTGCACAAGATCTTGGAGAAGACCAAGCATGAGCCTTATTTCCGTTGGCCTAGTAAAATGGGCAAAGATCCGACCAGAAGAAACCAAAATTTGTACTGCACCTATCATCAGGATAAAGGGCATACCACCTAGCAGTGCAAGACATTCAAGGATTACTTAGAACAATTAGTCAAAGCGAGGCATCTGAGGGAGTATGCGGTTGGCCAAGGAGGGGATACAACAAGACAGGCATCAGGAAGCCAAGGTAGGATAATTCCACCTCCCTTTGGCATTATCAAAGTTATACACGCCGCTTCAATCGGGAATTAAGAAATCCTATTCGAATTTCTGGGGAAGGGCTCGGCTGTATAGTCATTATCTCGACTGAGCTAGGATCAAGAAAGTTTATGGCCAAAATAAAAGTCTAACTGCCTCAATAACCTTGAGAGTCATTTCTTGGACCAGGACTGGCTTAGACATTTTGGGGCCTTAGGTGAGAACTAAAATGGGGTCTTTTTATAATTATGTATTAATTAAATTAATATTTATTTAATATTTTTATATTATAATATATTTCATTTAAAATCTATTTTTCTTGCCTTTTGAGATGCAAATTGACTAATTAAATTTTTATATTCAAGTTCTTCTAACATCTCATTTTCAATCGATAATATAACTAATCTACTTAATCTTTATTGGGACATTGTCGATCTTAGATATGATTTTATTAATTTTAATTTTGAAAAACTTCTTTCTACAAAAGTAACTGTAATAGGTATTGTTAGTAAAATTCGATAAACAATGCATGTATTTGGAAATGAATCTAACCTTTTTTTATATAATATAGTATATCAATTGGAGTATAATATTTTATTTGTAAAATTTCTTTAAAACGTTTAATTCTAAAAATAAATCTAAACCATCAATATCATAATTAACATCATGTTTGAGAAAAGATTCAAGATTTTTTTTTTTTTTTTTTTAAGTTTTTCATATCCAAATGCATATTTTCTACATGGCATTTCTAAACAAACAATATATTTATAATGATTGGAATAAAAAATAACTTTTAAGTGTAGAGCAATATAACCTAATGTATATAAAAAGTACTATTGTAATTTCACTGAACAATAACAAGTATCTAACAATCTCAACCTGCATACATAAATACATATATATATATATATATATTGAGAAACACATATATACATATTCATTATATTACCTATAACAAAAAATACATATATAAAAAAATGCAAGATTAAAATTAAAATTTTAAAAAAAAAAAAAATCCAAAGCCGGCCAAAAGTACAAGTGTATAACTCACCCACAAAAAAACAAAATAGATCTTATTACATATAACCAAAAAAAAAAAAAAAAACCGCAAGATTTTAAAACTAAAACTTCAAGGCCTAGCTACCCCAGCTAGAACTCAAGCACTCAAGTAGGCCCATGGCCCTAGCTAGAAGTCTTATTAGACTAAGGGTCATCAAATAGCCCATAGCCCACAACCCGACCCAAAAACCCGACAGCCCACCGGGCTAATAGGTGGCCCGACCTGTTGTTATTGAGACTCATGGGTAGTACACTAGCCTAGTGGGTGAGGCCGTGGGCTAGTTTTTATGCCCATGGGTACCCGGTGGGCTAGCCCAATAGCCCAACCCATTGGCCTAACCCGTTATGATGGATTGATCTTGAGATATTATAGAGGAATTTAAAAAAAAAAACTCCCTCAATCACTAAGATATTCAAAGTAATTGTGCTAAACTTAGTTTACTAAATATATATTTTTCTAGTAGCCTAGCAAATTTGAATTAACCATTTAACATTTTTTTTTAAGATAAAAATAAAAAATTATTTAAATCCTTATTAAAAAAATTAAATAGGTTTCCATCAACAAAACAAAAGGTTAAAAAGATTTGATTGTAAGAAAAAATTTGTAATTAAGTATTAAATTATTTAATTCTTTCCTTTAAAAAAATAGATTGATTATTCACTTATAAAAAATTGATTCTTTCCTTATAAAAATAATAAAATAATATGCTAACACAAGCCTCTGGGTAGCCCATTAGGCCCAACCCGATAGTCTCGCTTGCTAAAGACAAAATGAGCATTGCCCATGGGCAGGATCATGGCCTGAGGTTTTCTCTTTCGGCCCAACCCGATCTGACCCATTAACTAGTTAATAGCCCATTATGCCCAGCCCATTGTGTCTATGGGCCAAGTAAAAATGGGTCGGATCAGCCTGATACGGCCCATTGACAACCCTTATATTAGACAAGACTCCACCCACAGTAAAAACACGGCATCTACGGAATGCAGCAGAAAAAATCAAATAGGAAAGAGAAACTTAGAGAAAGAATAAAGCTATACCTAAGAGAATATCAGAGTTCAGAGTCTCAAACGTGATCAGATCGGAGGAAGCCTGAGCCAGCAACAAAAGGATTTAAGAGTAAGACCAGTGGAGAGAAAGAATGAGAGAGGCAGAGAGCAAGAGCTGAGAATATAGAGAGGCGGAGAGCAAGAGTGAGAGAGAGAAACGGTAATATGAGTTAATTTTAGGAATCTGAGATTTTTAACTTATTTTGATTTGTAATTATTTTGTGATTAATTTTTTAGGCTGGATTTGTATTTTATCCAATTGAATTTTAGTTTGTCTAGAAGTTAATGTTATTATTTTTGGGACAATTAATTTTGTTTAGACCAATGAATATTTTGGGCACCAATATTTAGTGTGCGTAAATGCGCTTCCCAAAAGCACGTTTTGCGTTTCAACTATTTTTTTTAGCTGAAATGTTTGCCCTGTTCACGGACCTACAAATTTCATTTTTCAGTAACTTTTTCATTAAAAGTGGGTTTCACGGTACTATTTACACATTTAAAAATTATTTTGCTATAGTGTATTTCAGTTTTCAACTATATCCAAACAGACCCTTATCAGGATGTACTAAATTTTTTGTTCTTTGGTCACAAAAATGTATTAAATTTTTTGAATTTCATCTTAAACTAAATTTGTTTTTTCTTTCTATCCCTTCTTCTCCAAAATTTTGGAGGGCCCCTTCCACTTAAAGGCCTTGGCAATGGCCTAATAGGCCGAGAAGGGCTGGCCTTGTCTTGGACCTCCTACTGTAGGATAAGTTTAACCTAGAATACAAATAAATCGGGGTTTAGGCCTAAAGCTCAAGGTTGTTGAGAACAGACCACCACAATATGAATTAACCTTTTTGTCTTCAGCAATTTCTTCTTTAGAAAAAGAGAGAGAGCTCCAAAATTTTCATAGTCAGGAAGGAAACACCAATTGCACTGGGCCAACTAAGAGAAATACAGAAAGGAAATATTTATGTTGCATATCTCTTATGCTGTAGTAGTTGAGCTCCAAATTAGGTCTAACTATAGAATTAACCCGCCCTTGTGCTACATTCAAAACAGTCAGAGATGGCTATGCCAATATAATTGTTGACTTAAACCGTGAATATAATTGTTGACTTAAAACGTGACTATTAGAGCATCAGTATTGGAGGTGCAGAAAATTTAGCAATTTAACACCACAGAAAGTACTTTATCTATTTTACCATTTCACTTTACAAAAGATTCAATATCAATGATTGTATTTTAGTATTCAACACAATAAAATAATATATCAACTAAAATAACCAATAACCACTACAATAAATAATCTAAGTTATAGTGGTGACATAATAAAATATTGTTTTTTTTTTTAACATTTGAGCTACAGTTTACAGGCAAAGATAGCTGTGTACTGTACCTCAACGGCAAAAAACTATGCCTTTAGCTCTACTGATGTACTTGACTTTTGCTATATTTTGATGGTAAATTTAGCATTTTAGCAAAATGCCTCCACCAATACTAATGCCGTAAATAAATTATATTGTTTCCTCATCTACCAGAGTTCCATCGTTGGCTACTGATTACCGGTTTTATTTCGAATTGTTATTCATCAGTATGTTTTCAATATATTTCAACAGTGAACATCATTGTCATATACTCAGTATTTCTAGTAAATATGACAATTCTTTCAGTAATTTGTTTAAAACTGTGTCGGAACTGAACGTGCATGATGAAAATCCATGTTTTTCTAGCAACCACAAGGTATCTGATTGCCCGAAAGAATTTCTTTGCTCAATGGTTGGAATGTAAATCACTTTTACATCTGTAACAAGTACACAATTAAATATGGAAACATTTCACATTAGAAACTTAATTTGCAATCAAAAGCTAAATTCATTGCAGATACGAGTGTTTGTACAGCCTAAAACTGGGTCATATCTTGAGACTAAAAATACCATCTATAAACATGAATTGATGATATAAAACATGGACTACCAGAATCTTTTCCCCCCCAGGAATCAAGAAACAAAGGGTGTACAACTATTTGATCAATAAAAACAGTAATAAGGCAAAAGATCCAAAAGACACTTCTGCTTTTGGGATCTTCACATTATCATTTCATCTACACGCAAAAGATCCAAAAGACACTTCTGCTTTTGGGATCTTTACTTTATCATTTCATCTACACCAAGAAGAGGATCTTACTATATTTCTCCCCTATGGTTACTTCAGTTTGTTCGTACATTACAACGGCAACTAAAGTTGGACACACAGACTAGACTAGTAATAGAGGTACCATGTCAAAAGAAGCATCTTGCCAAATCAATGCCCTGCTATGCCAAAGTGATACCATTGAGTTCCTTTTATATACTGGTGAAGATGATTTGATAAAAAAATTTATAAAAAAAAAAAAAAAAATCTAAAGAGTATACAAAGCATTGTAAGCCTTTCTTCCAATATATAGCTTACTTTTGAGGTCACACTTTCAAGAGAGGCATTTAAATTTTTTTTTTTTTTTAATTTTTTTTTTTTATCATTTCAGCTATCCCAATCAAGCAACAATGGGGTGAGCAAAAATAATCTTATAATCAGGCATTTCAAGAGATTTCAAAAGCTTTACTTCCAGCCTAATAAAAAAACAAACAAAAATTATCTTGTGAAAGTCAAAGACTCAAATGGATGTTTTTCACATTTGTTGTTGCAAGAAATAATTTCTATCAAAAGGTCATTAGAGAACATTGGAGAATTGATCCATTCTATCTCTCTCGCCATCAAATAGTTTATAGGATCGCAAAACATGAAAGAGTAATTAACAACCAGAAAAGAGTAAAAACGTATTACCTTTACCTCCAGTAGAGGCCTATAAACATAAAACATTTGTGACATCCCTCGAACTTAGTTGCTAATTACCCGTTGAAAATTAGTTCAAAGAGAAAAAGGGATTCAATACTCTTAAAGAAACGTACCTCATTCAACTGTAACTAGACATGTTCTAGACAGCCTTGGGAGCTTTGATAGTTTCTCGACAACACTTTCCTTCAATTCTCCACTAGAAACATTGATTGTCATTGTTTTTAAGATCCTTGCCTCCTTTAGAATATATTTTACAAATTCCACTTCAAGTTTTAATCCTTTAAATCCTCTAAAATTAAAACTTGTAAGGTTTGATGATAGATAACCAGGCATGATCCGGTGGCTCCATCCAGCATAACTTGTCTTTACTCTTATAATAACACTGGAGGACAAAAGACACGGTAGACCATAAGTGTAATTAAGTTAAGTGTAGATCAACTAAAAATATTATTTAATTTTAAATTACCTTATCAACAACAAGAACTTCTAAATTAGGAGCCACTAGGAGCAAGGCTTGTAGCACATGCCAGTTTGAAGGGTTAAGTTTGAAGTCCAATTGGACTAAATTTAGGAACTTGGATGGATATATAGAACCAAAGCCGAAGCACTGCATGGCAAGAATATAATCACAACAACAAAAACAAAAGTTGTACTAGAAATTTGTATCAATTAGCATGAAAGTGAGACTTTATTAGATTTTTTTTTTATCAAGTTACAGTTGCACCTATTGGGTGTTAAAACTATAATCTCACTTTTTATCCCATTATTTTAGAAGGAGAAGAAACCAATTAAACAGAAGCACATTGTTATAGTTCAAGCAATATTCATCCTCAAAAAAAACAAAATAAATGATAAAACAGAAAGGCATCTTACCTCCCCGACACCAGGAAATAATAAAAGGAATTTTGCGCTAGTTAGTGCTCGAAGAAGCTTGAAAACCCTATCTCCATAGCATCTTTTTGGATGCTCTTCCAAAGAATCAGACTCATCAAATGAGCAAATATGGATATCTGCTTCAAACAAGTTGTCTAGTTTTTCGAGCAAAATGATGTGGCCCAGCTCACCTTCAAATTTGAAGCATTCAAGAGCTGGGGCCTTTATCTCAATCGTGTAATCATTAAGATCGAGTCTGTATGGTCTAAACGCGATATGTAAAAATTTCAGTGTAGGAACAGATATTTCAAAGTGGTACAAACAATCATAACCATCTCTTTCAAATGACAAATCTTCGAGTACTGGACAGCCAGGGAGGAGCCTGGAAAAACAGGAAGAGTCTTTGCAATAATAAATTTCTAAACAGCCGCAGAATCTTCATGTTCAGTAACTGAAAGGACGAAGGAGGATCAAGATCAATTCCACCACTTAATTCCAGAGCCACTAATGTTTGGCAATAGAAAATGCTGCAAGGTAAGCCCATGTGTATCCCATACGAATAAAAAATTAGCAGCTTGAGTTCTTCAACGTTACGTGCTATGGCGGTGCGAATCCATGTGTCAAAATGGAAAGGAGGACAATCTGAATTGCACCTGAGGCGAAAGCTTCGGATGAAGGGTGCGATGTGCAAAGCCAAGACTCTGGACAGAACATCTGTAGAGCTGATATTGATGGGTTCGTTGCACTCGCCTACTTTATCCAAAGACAGGTACATGTTATCAGTGTGGAGGTCGAGTTTTGGGACCAGAGTCCAAAGGGTCTTCCACCTCCTCGACAGAATGCTTGTTGCTACAGCCTCTTTGGTTGTAAGGAACGAAAGGATGTGACAGAGAAGAGAGTTGGATAGATCACTGAACCTATCGATCATTGCGTCTGTTTTTGGATAGAGTTTCTGGCGTTTTGAAATTGATTTTATGCCCATATTTGATTTTGGGAAAGTTTGAAAGAGAGGTTGTACAGATTTTGTTCAGGTGAAAGGATAAATTTTGTTAGAGAAATACGCAACTGGACCGAAGATTTCTGGAGAATTTGTTCGCAAATGGGGTACCGGAGTGAGTCGTGGCTTCTCTTGACAGCCACAACGTTGGGATGAAAGATCGTTTGACGTTTCAGTTTTAGTTTTGTATAAGCTCTTGCCCACTTTCAAGGAGTGGGCCTGACTTTAAATGCACAAGGCATTGCATTTGTAACTCGTAAGGGTCCAAGATGTCTCCTATCTCGTCTCGGCCTTTATTTTTTTCCCTGAATTGCTGATCATTGATATACTTGGATTTATAACTATTCAGAACAATATCATGCTTTCACATATATCTATTATTAACGTCATTTTATAATAATTCTTCTACAACCACACTTTGTCATAACTTGCTCATGTTTCAACTTATAATTGGATTATACTATAATTTATATGTATCTAAAACATTAATCCAATTAATACTTAACAAGTGCGATTTATGACAAAATTCATGGTAAAATGTGTTTTTATACTTTTCCTTTTATGGATAACTATATATTACCTTAGTAATTTTTAATTTGTTGTGTTCCCAAGGCTTATTTATCTTAATTTTAATATCTGGGTTGTGTCAGGTTGGCCATATTAATCAACTAGTGTTTATCTCGTTGCTTTTTGCATAATTTCTTTCCCAAAAAAAAATTGCTTTACAAAATAAGTTAACTTTTTTATTTTGTTATCTTACCTTAACAAATAATTTATCAAAAATTACGAAATGCCAAACTTATGAGTGTTTTTTTAGTCATGGCTTGGCAACCTAAGACTTAAAGGGGTGTTTGGTTTCATATGATATGTCTTTAATGTAATGCACATTACAATGATGTAACATTAAAGTTTTTGGTTTATTTTATTTTTTTCTAACATTATCTTAATTTAAAATTACAAAATATATCATATCATTTTAATCTCATCATCTTTCTAAACAATGTAATGTTGTATTCTTATATTAAGATTACATTAATGTAATCTTACAATAACGTAATATTATGGTGTAATCTAACATTATGGCGAACCAAACGCCCCCTAAAAGTTGAGTGATTTGATAGATCAAGATCTTGGGAGAAGAAAACCCTTAACAACGTGACATCATAAGTAGACCTATACTCACCTAGTCTATGCTAATAATTATATAATATATATATATATATATAGCATCCACCTCATAGCATATATGTTAGGACATATTTTATGTAATTGGCTAATCCTTTAACAAAATACACTTTACTTATAATTTGGTAGATCTAGGTTGGGTTTAAGACTTCAAGAAACATGTTGTTCAAGTCAAGTGTTAAAGTCATGAAGATCTAACCAAGATACAAGTGAAGAAGAGCTGTTCATTAAAGTTCAACAGATGCCTCGACAGAAACAATATCTATCAAGATTTAAGAACAAAACTCGACAGAAGCTTGACAGAAGTTGAATCTGTCGAGATTTACGAAATCAGAATTTCCAGATATGATTTTTGGGCCATGTTGAAATATTTGTATAAGGTTTTTTTTCTCACAACCCTAGACATATATAAAAATTATTTTAAAAGACCGTCACAGATCTTTTGAGTGACCATATGCAGAAAGTGCCCTAGTTCATTATTCTCTCTGAAGAAGCTACTACGTTTTTACACCGAGGGTTTTGTGACTAAGGAGCTTCCTAATCTTCATTGTTGATGAACTGAAAAATTTTGCAGCCAACAACCTCTTCAAGTTGATAGAGTTAGTCATGTACTGGGATCCGTGCATCATTGGTAAGTCACGCAATAAGATGCATGCATTGAATCGAAAGATTGCCGCTATAATACAAGCCCACTTGGGTATTGAGCTAAGGGTTCAACTGTAGGTTGATATTTTATGGATAGGCCAAAGGGTTTGGTAAGATTCCTTATACTAATAATCGCTTATGATTGATAATAGTGGATTATCGAGAGTGGTGACCTTAAATTCACCCGGTGCAGTTTTGCCTCGGTAGTTTTCTCCATTCATAAACAAATCACCTGTATCAAATTTAATTTCTACTGCATTTAGTTATTTGGTAATTTGTTTGTACTATTACGCTATTACATGTAATTTGACTAATTAACTTGAGTAATTAATTAATTTGCAATGAGTCAATTCATTTTAACCCAACAATGTAGACTTTACTTTTCTATGAGACATGCGCACCATGAGAGTATACATATATCAATTGCACAAAATATCATCGTAACCCTTAGCCACCTAAATCCTCTTAAGCTTTCACGATTCTTACTGAGTAAAAAAGATAAAGAAAATTATGAGATGAAAAAATATTTTTAGTCCCTAAAATTTTGAATAAGGTTTTAATTTAATCCATAAAATTTGAAAAGTACTTTTTTTCATCCTCTAAAATAAATAAAAAAAGCAATAAACGTACTAAGTCAATCCTTCTGCAACATTGCCATTATAAGTTTATAACAGAGTACCACATGGGTTTTTGTTTTTTTGTTTGTTTTTGATTTTGTTTTTTGTGTGCGGCTAAATGGAAGATAATTAGAAACATAAGAGCGATGTACAACCAGATCAATTTACATGATCAGCCCATTTTCCTAACAAGTGAAGTGAGCAATAGAGTTGCAAACCAACTCACCCAACAAAACACACAATCCAACAAATGAACAAACCCAATGCCACCATTCTTGAGACCATTTTAAAGTTTCCAACTCACAAGAGCATGTGGTTATGCTCAAATTGATGACAAGTGATAGTAATCCAGCTTGTCTTTGAAGTGGTTACAAAAGGAGCGAGGTAGTTACCTCGAGGAAGTTAAGGGCAGTTATAAAAGCACGCAAACACATGGCACGTGCTAGTTGAAACATATTGTGCTAGTTGAGTGGGCGCCTTGGGGCTTTAGGTGACTAAAATTTATCAAGGTGAGTAATAAGTAAATTGAGATATTGAAGGTTTGAGCATGTGTTGAGTACAGTGGCCAATGGGTCTTAGTCATAGCAACGGTTGTTTAACAGTGAAAGACAGTGAATATGGTATTTGGTTAGGGTGAGTTGGGGATTGAGAATGGTGGTTTGGGAGTTTGATTGTGGCTTGATAGTGAAGGGTAGAATTTTGCTTGTGGTGGTTCACGACGGTCTAGGTTGTTGTAGGTTTAAGTTTTTTTTTTTAATTAGATATTATTTTCACCTAAATTTTAATTATAATTTTTTAGTATTTGTTGTGGGGTAGAGGAACACTAACAATTTGGTTGGTTAGGGTGAAAACATGGTGAATAAAAATTGGTGAGATCCGACAATTTTCTACCCATGCCCACCAAAATTCAATCTCTTAAAATGGACATAAATTGTGAAAAAAGAGAAGGGGCTGATGGAAATTACCTATTTACCCCCAGTCCTCCCCCACTTATCTGTAACGTTGATATTTCTTGTATAGAATGAAGGCATGAGGCTAGTGTACCTTGGAAGAGACTTTCTTGTATTCTCCTATACCTTCAACCTCTCCCATTGACCCTTGAGAGAACTTTACTGGAAAACTATGTGTAACCTTAGAAAAAGAATTTTATATCAAATGATATTACTTCAATAAATGAGAGATAGGTGTGCAAAAAAAGTTATCCACTAACACGTGTATTTCATTTGTTAGTGAAATATTTATTTTTTGTTGACATATCTCACACATAGTAAATTTTGATACCGCTAACATCATATTATTTGATACAATATACTTTCTCATAACTTGGAGTGATTTGGATTGTTGGAAAATTACAAAGACTCGTAGAAATTCCCAAGAGGCCTTTAAACAACTGGTGGTCAACATTCTTGACTTGCATTGGAGACTGTGAAGACAAACGACTAGTGTAGTTTGTTGCCAGTAAGAGTTGGAGGCTCTAGCAACAAACTACACCAGAGAGCTTATTGGTTAGGCTTAGAGCGTTTTTGTCCCTTGAGAGTTTCTTTTCATAATTATATCCTGTCCATATGTGTGTTTGTGTGTTATGATTTGTTTATTGTTGTTTTTCGCTGTGCTATTGTTTATCCTTGCAACTTTCAATTTGAATTGGGTTAATCAATCACTTGATTAAGTATAATTGGTTAAGAATTGTAGCAAGTTGCACTACTCTAGTAGGGGTTTAAACGTGAACTTCTATAGTTCTATCCAGAGCCAAAATATCCATACTCGATTTCCCAGTCTTTTACACTCTCAGATGCGAAAGAAAGGGTTCCGTGGTTATTCCAACCTCCAAGGCTCTCATTGCTGGATCCATCCATTACAAATTCTGCCAGATCGATCACACGTCATGAGTTGGAAAACTTCCAAATGTTCAGCCCTTGCACATGAATGTCTGTTCAAATGAACAATCATTCACGTGTCTTGAGTCATAACAATTAACAACTACCATACTCAACCCAAATTCTGCCATTCATAATCTTTGTTGTGTTACTGATCAATCCTTTTTGCAAGCTTAACCTATTCAATTCAGAGTTTCCCCCCCTAAAAAGCAACATAATAGAAAACCTGATATCCGATAAACTCTTACCTAATTATTGCCAACAAAAGTCTTGCGTACTTGTGTTAGTCCAAATTTAAGAATAGACATGATAAAGCTTTATTTTGGGTCGGTCCCCGTAAACTATCAATGATTCAGCCCCAGGGCTAACAATTCACCAACTCTTATGGTCAAACGATTTTTCAAGGTCAGGATTTTCTAGTTATTTTCTTCAATAGGTCTTTTCTACAATCAAACGAAACTGAAATTACTTTTTCCTTTGATTGTTGACAACTTGGAAAGCAAAACAAGTTAACCAAACTTGTGATATTGGTATGTTCTAAACCCACAGTATTTGTGCCATAATTTTTGCTTTGACTCTGATATGATAAATTATGATTGGTTGTTACCACTTTTTCTATACTAAACACAATTAATTATATTAGACTCTATTAACAAGTATTCTTAAGATATTTGTTGTTGAAATATTTTTAAAAAGTTTTAATATTAAAAAATATAAAAAATTGTTAAGAAAAACAATTACTTTTTTTCATTAAAAAAATTCTAAAAATACTTTCTTAACCAATAACTTTGGGCATCGTTAACTTTTTCGAAAGTTTTATCTCTAGGTTTTCCCCTTTCTCGTCTGCAGCCATTCATGGCCATCAGGCCATGAAGAGTCACAAGGGGACTTCCAAGAAAGCCAAAATGAGATAAAGTGGCATATTTTTTCACTTTTGGGGTTCCATATACCCCTTCCTTCTGGGCACTTTATAAAATAGACTACCTTGCTCAAATCAATCCACGTCCTGAATGCTTTTGGCACCGCTAGATGGACCTTGATATGCGCTCCATCACTTTTGAAGACCATCAAACGGTTTTCATGGAATGGAAGATGTACAACTTACAAGGACAATAGTATTTCATAAGCACTGTCTTTATCAGCTGAGCGGCGGAATTAGAGGATTTAAGTATAATTAACGTAGATAGTATTATTAAATAGCTACTTCCATAATGGCTTGTTTTTATTTAGTCGGCTAATGGCTCGTCCCAAAGCCCCTATAATACAGCTTACATCTTTTATATATATATATATATATATATATAGAGAAATGCTATGTCTACAACATTTCTACAACATTTTTACAACATTTCCTAAGTGGCAGATTGTTATTGGTTGTTATTGTTGGGGCAAAAAAGTAATCTTAGTGTTAGTTTCAAATTTGAACCAATAACAACTAACCACCTGTGATTTGTTGTAAAAATGTTGTAAAATTGTTGTAGACGTAGCATCTCTCATATATATATATATATGAGATAGGTTCAAGTTACACCTGGTGTAACTCTTTAGAGTTACACCTTTTTTTAACCATTAGATTTAAATAGATCCAACGATTAAAAAAAAACTCTCATTATTACAAATATTTTTAATAAAACTTCATTAATTACTCTAATTTATTAGGTGCTAAACCTAACTCAAAACCCAAAAAAAAAAAATACACGTCTGACTCTCTTACTCGGACGAAATGGGTAATTAGCCATAATTTCTCAACTATTTAGTTAATAGTTCCAGTTTCAAACTATATTATATAATAGCATCTCGAGTGTTTTAGACTCGATTTTGGCTTATAAATCGAGCCTTTGATGCTCGATTTATATGCTCTAATTACTTCCAACGTGGCATACCTGTCCACGTGGACTACATGGAAATCGAGTCTCTAAGACTCGATTTCCAATCCTTATAAATTAAAAAACCCAGAAAGAAGAACCCAAAGAGAGAGAAAAAAACCCAGAAAGAAGAGAGAAAGAAGAACCCAGAAAGAGAGAAAAAAAACCCAGAAAAAAGAGAGAAAAAAACCCAGAAAGAACCCAGAGATAGAGGAAAAAAAACCCCAGGCCGCGCGCGACCCAGGTCGCCGAGCGCGCGGCCCGGGTCGCGCGAGACCCAGGTCGGCGCGGCGATCCGGGTCGCCAGGTCGGCGCGGCGACCCGGGCCGCGCGCCCGGCGACCTGGGTCGCGCGCGGCCTGGGTCCCCCGCGGTGGTGGATTTCTCTTTTTTTTTTTTTTTTTTGTATTTCTGGAACTGAGATGGTTGTTGTGTCTCTGTGCGTTTCTTGGATTTCATGCGCGACCCAGGTCTCTAGATCTAGATCTTTCTCTCTGTGATCTTGGATTTCTTTTTTCTTTTTTTTTTGTATTTCTCGTGCGTTTCTTGGATTTTTTTTTTTTTTTTTAATTTCTGGAAATGGCTGAGAGTTGAGACTTAGAATGTTTTTTTGGTTTTCTTTGGTTTGTAAATCGAGTCTTAGAAACTCGATTTTCATGTAGTCATTACGTGGAAAAAATGGCCAGATCAGACTTGAACAACTCATAAAAATCGAGTATGAAAGAATCGATTTACAGGCTGAAAATCGAGACTTTGAGTCTCGAGATGCTACTAAGTGATATAGTTACAAAACTGAGCCAACTAACTACATAGTTAGATAATTAGTGTTAGTTAGCCAGATTCCCCCTCTTACTCACTCTACGTTTACTGAAAGCCGTTTGTCTCTCCGTTAGTCTCTCTCTGTCTCTTTTTTTTTTTTTTTTTGGTACACTCTCTCTCTCTTTTCTAAACCTGCGTTTCTCTCTCTCTATCTCCTCCTCCATTGCTCCTCCACTTCCACCTCCACAAGTTGCCGGCAGAAAAAGAAGAAAGAAAATAAAAAACCAAGCTGAACACTGTTGAGAAAAAATTCACAATTGTCTTCGATGGGTTGTGGATCATTTTTAACCAATGCCAAACAAGATGTTTTTCTTCCGAAGTTGGGTCATCATCTTCGACTTCCCACTCGGCAGCAATGGAGACTTGGGCACTACCCACGCACGAGGTGAGTCCACTTTCCCCTTCTTTTTGGCCAGATGAAATTCTAGGATTTTCTTGCCCCATAAAATAAAATGTTCTACCATAGGTGTTCTTGATTTTTTAATTATTTGCTTTTCTTTGATTCCCTTTGATAATCATGTTTATCTATTTGATAATTACAGTTAAGTCTTTGATAAAATGGTGTATCTTGAGTGATTTTTGTACTGGGTAATTAGGAATTCATGGCCAATTGATTACACAACTTCGGCTCATTCCTTTTGTGCTCCAACTGTTTGATAAAATGCCCTAATGAATTTTTTTTTTCCATTTTAAAAAATTTGGGTATGGTCTTTTCATGAAACTTGCCTATTTCTAGATCATGCTAGAAGTTATATTTTTTGCTTAGATATGATCAAGATTAGTGGTATGATCATTTTGGCACCTGCGTATACATGCACTACAATGTGCAAAGTGAATCTAAGATATATGTGGTGAGGACAACATTTGGTTAGATGATTTTGTGTTTGTTTTTTAGGCTTATTTTGATGTTAAAGAGGTGGTAAATGTGTGATTGGTGGCTGTTTGTTATTGTATTTCAAAGTGTTCTTTATATTTATGGATGTAGTATTTTCACCCATCCACAATTATTGCCACTTGGACGTGAGGGCCACTTAGTTAACCTCTCTTATGTTGCTTGGAATTTGATTTTGCAGCAGTTAACCTCTCTTATGTCTTAGCTTCAATTTTACTACATTTCTACTCAAATCACTTCTATGCCAACCTTACTATCGTTATATGCACAATTTTAATGATGATTACTAGTTAATGATAATACTCAAGTAAGTTGTTGGAAGTATGAACCTATTAGAATTTAGATAAAACTGATTTTTTAGTTTTCCTTTAAGCTATTGGTTGGGTAGGATATGTGATGTTGTGGCTCTAATTAGCTTATTTTATACTTTATAGGAATTGGATTCAAGAGTGTATTTTTGGTTAGTGCTCAACCATACATATTCAGCAATGGAGCAATGTAAAATGAAGAGCCCTGCCCACACTACAATCTTGGGTACATTGTTCCTGAATGGGTTGAGGAGAATTCAACTCTTTCTAGCATAAAAGAAATATATGGTTCTGGAACTAATCTTCCAATGACAATAATAGTCAATTCTGTGTAATGCTTCTATTGAATTCCTTAAACTTTTCTAGACAGTATTTCATGGAGTATTTTTTTATATGTATTATGAAAATGATGGATTTCCTTTGCCTCTTTTACAGGTGCAAATTGCGCAAGGTCTTGTACATACGGGGAAAGGCTTTCTGCTCCTGGTATTGGAGTGTATCAAGACAAAGACTCAGGTAGAGAGGCAGAATGCCATAATAGCGCATTGGAAGAGTTCAAGCCAAGACTACCTAAACAACAGTGCAAACAGTGCAGTAAAAAGTGTAGCAAACAGAGCAAACAGTGCAGTAACTTAAAGTAGCTATACTACCTATAGTTTTAGGATTAGGTTTTAATTGTTAGCTGTGATTTATATACACGTGTAATGATCTGATTATTTGTAAAGACTAGATTCACATTAATTCACTTTTGAACTAGTCTACATTCGTTCAAACGTGGGGTTACAGCACTTCTTGAACTATCTGTAATTATATGTCTAAGTTTTGTATAAGCACACTTGTTTATAGTTAAATGCATCAAATTTACTGGTTTGGTTTGGTTTTATAGTCATCCCAATTGAATTCCAAGGATTGATGGAGATTAAATGACAGTCACAGTGCCATTGATATAGGTACATCTTTTCATGATTAACATGGTTATAATGAAGGGACCCTTCAATTATTGGAAGTCATGTCAAATTTGGCTAAGGAAAGCAAATTGAACTTGTGCATTTTACGGAAATCAATTCTTTTAACTCTTTAGGCCTATTTGAAAAGATATGGATCTGTCAACTTTTTCATAAGGGTGGCATAAGCTTTCCTCTCAAGTCTTGCTGGTCTGTTAGGAGGACTCACTCTTCTAGTCACATTTGCTTACCCTTGCTTCATGTGGGTTCTCATAAAAAATCCTACAAAATACAGCTTCAATTGGTATTTCAATTGGATCCTTGGCTGGTTGGGGATTGCTTTTAGTGTGGCCTTTTCCATTGGAGGTATTTGGAGCATGGTAGACGATGGACTCTTTATGAATATCACACTAATCAATAACTTAAATTAAAATATTAAATAATTATACAATGGGATTGTATTGTTTTCATTACACTTAACAACACATATCAAATTTCAGTACCTTAAATATTCAGTGCCTTAAAGTGCAGTAAAGTGCCTTAAATAAAACCACAATGCAGTAAATAAAACCACTAATGCAGTAACTTATGAAGTGCACAAACAATAGTGCAGTGCAGTAAACAAACAACCATACTAATGCAGTAACTTATGCAGTGCACAAACAATAGTGCAGTGCAGTAAACAAACAGCTATACTAATGCAGTAACTTATGTAGTGCACAAACAATGGTGCAGTGCAGTAAACATACTAATGCAGTAACTTATGCAGTGCATAAACGATAGTGCAGTGCAGTAAACAAATAGCTATACTAATGCAGTAACAAACAGCTATACTAATGCAGTGCAGTAAACAGTGCAGTAAATAAAACAGTGCAGTAAACAGTGTAGAACCACTAATGCAGTAACTTAAAGCAGCTATATTACCTGTTATTTAGAACCACAAACAAATATAAATCATCCCTAAGAAACTGTTATTAAAAAAGCAAACACAAAGCTGCAGGTACCCCCTTAAAACAAGAGGTGAGTAGTAGAAAATCTGAAAAAATGAGGCATATGTCCTTAAATAACAATATTTCAACATAGGTCTTTAAAAACACACTGTTAATGACATTAAATTGAAGCAAAAACAGTATTCCAACATAGGTCCTTAAAAAAACAAAACAAAAAACCAAATAAAACTATTTCATCATGATTAACAACATAGGTCCTTAAACATAGTTTCTTCGGCTACTTGGACTCAATATATATATAAATTCCACCAAGAAATGCTCATTTTGTGATTCTCTTCAGCCACATGTACCTAAAGTAGAACAAAAAAAGGTATAAGTAAATTTGAAACATGAGATATATATTATTACAATCAAATTTTTTTAAAAAAAATTTTAAAAAAGAATCGAAAAATGTAATGAAAAAACTCACTTTATGCTAAATCATCAATATCATTGTCATCAACCTCTGTCATGTTTTCTTCATCTTGGTAATCACTTCCTTCGCCATTATATTGTTTACAAGTACGACGATTATGACCATAACCCCCACAAAGTTGACAAGATCGTCTTTTTGTCGTTGCACGAGCTAAGGATATTTCAAGCCCACCTTTAAGTCTCCCACCAGGACCTTGTTTCTCGGTACTTTTCTTTCGACCTTTGGTTTGTGATACATGTGGATCTTTTATATTCAAAGGAACAATGACAGTGCAGTCTTCTACTTCATCAATGTTAACTGATTCACCACTCTTGTGATGCATATCCATTTCATCATCTTCCTTATCTTCAAGCAGTTCATTTTCCATTCCAAAAGCTTTCTTAAGGGTGTGGTCTAAGTCTGAGATTATCATTTTATATATATCTTCAGATTTTTCAGCAAGGTAAGACAATTGACTTACACGTTGACAAACATGGATGCTTCGTAAGGCTCTTGACATATGATGCTCATCCTCAAAGCTTGATCCATATTCTACACTTTTGAGTTCTTTATTTGCTTCTTTTGTCCAACGTTGTAGGATGTAATGGCTAGGAATCTGAAAAATATTTTTAACCTGGAAGATTAATAACATGTGCCTACAAACAATTCCCATAAACTCAAAAAGTTGGCAGTCACATTCACAAAGTTTTGATTCCAAGTTCAGCCTCACAATAAATGCATCATCTGGATCAAAGGAAATTGTTACTTTGTACCTATAAAAAGTTCCATTTTTCTCAACCTTTTCCTTTGTAAAGTGATTACTACTCACCAATTCTTTTTGGAACTTGCTAAATATGGCTCTCGTGTATATAGAAGCAGCTTGATGCTCTATTTTTGAGCCAATTACCAAAGAAGGTGTTTTATGTCTTGAATCAAAGTCTTCCTTCCTTTCTTTCTTATAACGACTATCCATCGCCTTTGCAAATTTAACTACAAAATCCTTTAATGTAGTTTTTGAGTTAACAAAGGAGTCAAAGAACGCATTGATGCTTTCACTTCTTTGGGTAGTGTTCATTCCTGCAAAGAAAGTATTTCTATTGTAAACCGGTATCCATGATTCTCGAATATTATATAATCCTTCAAGCCATTCATTTCTCTCCAACCCATAAGTCAATATTAGACTCTTCCAAGCCTCCTCAAATTTTTCCACACTAGGTGACTCACGTATGCATCTCTTCAACTCATGTTTGAATGTTGACTTCTTATGATATATATGAGAAAGTTTTTCCGGAAATTTCTTCTTAATATGCCAAAGACAAAGACGATGACGAGTTCTTGGGAATACCTTTGCAATAGCTGCACCCATGGCTAAATCTTGATCTGTAATAATAGATTTTGGTTCCTTCCCCCACATTGCTTGAAGCCAAGTTTCAAACAGCCACACAAAAGTTTGTTCTGTCTCATCTTGCAACAATGCACAACCAAATAAAATTGATTGACAATGATGGTTTAAGCCTGTAAAAGGAGCAAATGGCATATCATACTTGTTTGTTTTGTAAGTTGTGTCAAATGTCACTACATCCCCAAAGTATTGATAAGCCATTCTTGATCGCGCATCCACCCAAAAAAAATTAACCATATGGCCAACATCATCACATTGAATTGCATAAAAGAAATTGGAGTTTTGAGCTTGTTGTTTTTGGCAATAATTAAGGACAGCTGAGGCATCTCCAGCATCTAGATTTTTTCCCCTAACATCTCTCAAGTGATTCCAGCAATCTCTACTTGTAAATGTCTGGTCACCTACATTGAACATCATGGCAACTTTTCCTGTTGGAAGACCTTCTTCACCAAATTTTTCAACTAGACTCTTAGCAGCAGTAGACATTTTTTTGTGGCATCGGAGGTATGACACACTTTTTGGACTAATAATACCATGATTGTGGTTGTTGTCAAATCCCTTCACAACCCATTTCTGCAACTTCTTATTCTTCATGACCCTAAGCATTGCTTCACATCCAGTTCTAAGACTTGAGCAACTTCTACGGGCCTTGTTTTCATCATCTCTGCTCATACCACTGTCTAATGCATTTTTTGTTTTGCGCTGCCCTTCACTACAACATACATAAATACGACTTGTTACATTATCACTTCTGGGTGCTTTTTTACTCGTACGGATACGGATTCCAAAACCTTCTTTTTTGGCAAATTCTTTGTAAAAAGTTTCAACGTCATCAAGGGAGTCAAATTGCATTCCGACATATGGCTTGGATTTCAACTCACAATCACCAATAGCTTCAAGCGGTAACTCTTGCTCTGATGGTCCTAAATTGTTTAGGGCATCATATAACTCTTCACGTTCCATTTGCGATTTAGTAACTATAAGAATCAATACAAATAATGAACACAAATAAAAAATATGCAAACATTTTACCAATATTAGGCTCCAAATTGAAACAACAAAGGAAAAAAAAAAAAAAAAAAACAAGCGTAACTCAATTCTCTAATAAATAAGACTTCAAACATAATGTCCAATTCACCAATACCCAAGAACATCTGATCAATAGTATCTAAAATATTTTGATAAATAGAAAATATTAGGGAAAAAGGAGGGGTGAGGGGATTAAGCTAATTCAGAAAGTAGGAATTACTAACTTAGCACGGCTATAAGAATTCTAGTTTGTCCCATAAGAATTACTTCTATAAACGAATGTGTGATCTGATTTTCTATAACTCAGTTGCTAGCTTCTTTTTTAAAATTTAAAAGGGTTAACTTTTTAAATGTGTGATCTGATTTTCTTCTATAAATGAATGTAAAAATTTTCCATCCTAAAAATCCACAAACAGTTGACTGAAGTAGTACTTGCTCATAGAAATAAAAGGTATACCTTTAATGCGCAATAATCACAGAAATAATGCTTGCACTTGGTTACAACAGCATCGACAAAAGGCTGCCTGCAAATGAAACAAAGCACTCACAAACCAGAAAAGAAACAGAAACAGAGCACTCCCAACAGAAAAGAAAGGGGAAAAAAAAAACAGAGCACTCAAAACAATTCGGCTTCACATAGAACGCATAGAATGCATTCAAGACCATTCAGTTCGGCTTCACATAGAACACATAGAGTTAGAACTTCTAAACGCATTCACATAGTGCACATAGAGTCAAACCAGAAAAGGAAAAAAAACAAAGCACTCATAACAGAAAAGAAAGGAAAAATAGAAATAGAGTACTCACAAATAGAAATAGTTCAGCTTGGTTTTTTTTTTTTTTTTTTTTTTTTCCTGCCGGCAAGCTGTGGAGGTGGAACAATGGCGCATTCACATAGAGCACATAGAGTCAGACCAGAAAAGAAAAAAAAAAAAAAAACAGAGCACTCACAACAGAAAAGAAAGGAAAAATAGAAATAGAGTACTCACAAATAGAAACAGTTCAGCTTAGTTTTTTTTTTTTTTCTGCCGGCAACCTGTGGAGGTGGAACAATGGTGGAGTAACAATGGAGGAGGAGATAGAGAGAGAGAAACGCAGGTTTAGAAAATAGAGAGAGAGAGAGACTAACGGAGAGAGAGAGAGAGAGAGAGAGAATCAGACGTGTACCAAAGAAACAAAAAAAAAAAGAAAAAAGAGAGAGATAGAGACTAACGGAGAGACAAACGGCTTACACCAAACGTACAGTGAGAGAGAGAGAGTCAGACGTGTATTTTTTTTTGGGTTTTGAGTTAGGTTTGGCACGTAATAAATGAGAGTAATTAATGAGATTTTATTAAAAATATTGGTAATAATGAGGGTTTTTTTTAACCGTTGGATCTACTTAAATCTAATGGTTAAAAAAATGTGTAACTCTTTAGAGTTACACCAGGTGTAACTTGAACCTATCTATATATATATATATATATATATATATATTTTATGGGATGAGTTCAAGTTTCACCTAGTGTAACTTCGCAAAAGTTATACTTTTTGTGAACCATTGATTACTGTTACATCTAAGAGTCAAAAAACACTCATAATAATGTCATTATTACTTCTTAGAAATTAGTGATTTAGGCATTAACTCTTTTTATTAAAAACCCACAGCATTAACTCTTTTTTTTTTTTTCTTCCATATCATCATTCTTCCTCTTGTCTTTTTTTTTTTTTTGCACTATACTTTCAGGCTTTCACCATTCATAAAATTTTCATAAGATCTTCCAGTACCTTAAGACAAAATACTGTTAATGCCAAAATGCAACACCCTGTCCGTTTGACTGTTGGTATAGAGTGTTGATTTTATATAAAAAGAAATAGATGGTAAATATTTGTAACAGATTATGTTGTTGCAAAATAATGCCTTAATTAGAATTGATAGAAGTAGTTTCAACTCTTACATATTAACACCAAAATATATACATTTTTTGAAAAGATGGAATCCAAAGACCACCTTGACTCTATGTCAGGTAAAGAGAGAAGGTAATGGGGAAGAGACATACGGTTGCCCAAATATATATATATATATATATAAACTCAACACTCTATACTAACAGTCAAACGAACAGGCTGTTGCATTTTGCCATTAACAGTATTTTGTCTTAAGGTGCTAGAAAATTTTATGAGAATTTTATTAACGGTGGAGGCCTGAAAGAATAGTGCAAAAAGGAAAAAAAAAAAAAGTTAATGCTGTGGTTTTTTTTTTTTTTTTTTTAACAAAAAGAGTTAATACCTAAATCATTAATTTCTAGAGAGTAATAATGACACTACTATGAGTGTTTTTTTACCCTTAGATCTAACAGTAATCAATGGTTCACAAAAGGTGTATCTCTTGTGAAGTTACAAAGGTGTAACTTGAACCCATCTTATTTTTTATATTAAAAAAAAACTTTTTCGTCTTATTATATTTTTGGTTAGGGACCACTTTTTATACTTTTGTTGCAATTATTTGTTTAGAAAAAATAAATATGATTCTTGTAATCTATGATCTATCTATCGCGATCAATTAATAAAATATTTAATAGTTGAATAAAAGGTTTAAGATTCAACTTTCGTTTACACCAAAAAATCGATTAGTATCTTGGTTTAATGATAAAAAGCAAAAATTACAGAAGCAGAATTCATAAAATTCTCTCTCATTTGAGCTTGACTTTTTAAGTGTTCCAAATTGTCCACACACACATCAAATAAGTCATATTTACTAATTTACATAAGCAAACGCCAAAGAATTCTCCTGTCTGGGCTTGACTTTTTAATAGTCTTAAATTGCCCTTGCACATATTTCAGTTAAAAACTTAACAAACTTTAATAACAGGATCCCTGGGCTTGACTTTTTAAGTGTCCCAAATTGCCCTCACACACATCTAACAAACTTTAATTAATAGGGACAGATAAGTCATATTGACTAATTTTCAAAATTCTTGATTTTAGGCTAGTCTCATCACATGCGTTTTATGCATTCTATGAGACTTTTTTTTTTTTTAAAAGAGGTTTAGTGTCATAATTTTTTGAAAAAATAAAAATAAAAAGCGAAAGAAGCAACTAAAGATCATCAAATAAATGACAAAATCAGACTGTTAGAATGTATAAATGCAAACCATGCTGCATAGTTTTATTAAACTTAGTATTTGCAGAAGTATAATAATAATAATAATATAGGATCAAACCACCAAAGTTAGGAAAAAGTCAGTTGAATTAAGATTTTAAAATAGTCTTATCTTTTAGTTAAGTCGGCTTTTCTGAAAAAGACAAACAAAGAGTTAATATTGATTTTATCACTGTTAACACACACACAAAAAATAGTCAAAATTATCTACCATCTTCCTCTATCACAGTCTCTCAACCTTTAAAAACTAAGTCCCAAAAAAAAAAAAAAAAAAAAATCCAAGTTCTTAGCACACATCACTTCCAAAATTTTAGGATAACTACATTATTTTATGTTTAATGTTCTAACTACAAAATTTTAAATGATACAAACTTATCATTTAGCTATACATGATATAGAGGGAAAATGATTTTTTATTTATTTATTTTAAATAGAGCGAGAAGGACCTAACCCACCCGCCCTAATTGATCGGACTTGAGTCGATTGGCAAGAGATCCAACGCCTATGGCAGTCGACGATAGGTGTCCTCCTCTAAAACCCGTAGGGGGTAGGTTGAGTGGTGAGTCTCCCCTCTGAAACCCGATATAAACTAACATGACTGACCCTCCACCCATATATCTTGAAATCTTGTTGGAATCCTCCATTATCACTAAGAATCAAACCCAAAATCACATTATCGTCTGGGATTCAGCCTAGATCTAGCAGAAATCTCGTGATCTCTAGGGAGATTGAGATCTTTACCTAGATCTATTGGAAATCGCACAATCTCCAACAAGATCTATCGATTGTTGTTGCTGGCTTGATTTGATTGGATAATCGCACGAGCTTGTTCTTTTTTTTTTCTTTTTTTTTGAAACTGAACAAGCTTGTTCTTATATGTGCATCAGTGCATGCATAACGCTCTACTTGCTACCCATTAAATTTCTATAGTCAATAGCCAAGCTTGAACCAAGAAAACTAGGTATAGCACGATTGAACAAACCATCCAGGTTAAGGATCTCTTAAGGCATGCCTTTGGAATACCATAAGATGGTGGTTTCAAGTACTAATGTAGAGTTAGGCCTCTCCAACACCAAATCTTTATTGATTGCAAATTTAAACTTGTGATTCCATGTGGGGTTCTTGTTTTCGACATAATCAACCCTTGAAGTCAGATTTTTTTTTTTTTTTTTTTGGGTGGTCTAATCCATCCAACGATGTAAGTTTTGATGCTTTAGGTGGAGCTGCCTTGGACATGACACAAAAGGAACAAAGGTAATTGATGGAGAAGAATAGGATGCAGAGGTTGAGTTTTTGGGCAGTGTAATACTCGGCCCAATTTAATGTTTAAGGCCTGTTTGGCAAGCTAGTTCAAACACAAAACTACACATTTTAAACATTACATACATTTCTACACACTTTTTCACACATATGTATATCAAAAACACCCAAACAACATAATTCAAACTACTCTCCCAAACACCCCCTAACCTCTTAAGTATTTATAACCCAGCTATGACAAATTAATGACTGGATTACATCAGTATATTGATATAATTGTAGGTAATAATGCTTTATTAGAGCATTTAGATTAACAGTGCTAACAAATTTAGCTTTTAACAACTTAAACAATGACTTTATCTATTTTATCACCTCACTTTACCATACACCCAACATCAAAGGTTTTTTTTTTTTACCACTCCTTTTAAAATAATATAAAAAACTCATTAAAAAAATAACTACCATAAAAACATATTGCTTCTAGCTACAGCCATAGCCACCTCCACCTTCACTTCCACTCCACCACTGTAGCAATCACAAGGTCCACAACCCACCGCAGATTAAAAAAAAAAAAAAAAAAAAAAAAAAAAAAAAAAAAAACCACAACTTATCACCACCAGCCACGACCAACCACCGCACCACTAGCCACAACAACCCGCCATCTCACAACTATAACCCACTACCACAACCAAAATCAACTGCCACCATCACTACTGCCACCAAACCCACGGCCACCAAATCCATATGAACACACACAAAAACAAGTACTCAATCACAACCTTCACATACCAATATTTCAATCGCAATTTCAATCGTCACAACCAAGAGAAAAGAGAGATGGATTCAATGCCATGATGGCCTTAGTGATCTGCAGCAGCGAAGTGGTGGTGAGAGGAGGAATAAATAGAAATGGGCCAGGTTCGGTGTTTCATTGTTTTAGTGGAGCGGCTGGGGAGAGAGGCTGTAAAGAGAACGAAATAAAATACAAGAGAGAGAGAGAGAGAGAGAGAGAGAGAGAGAGAGAGAGAGAGAGAGAGAGAGAGAGAGAGAGAGAGAGAGAAGTGAATTGGTGAAGAAGAAAGCAAGAAAGAAAAAAAGCAAGAGTAATGACATGGGGAAGAAGAAAGAAGAAAGAAAATAGATTATTTTAGGGTAAACTACATAAATAGTCACTATTCTTTATATTATATGTCAATTTTGTCTCTAAACTTTCAATTATATCAATTTGGTCCTTAACCTTTTAATATCATGTCAATTTGGTCCCTGCTGTTATTCCTTAGATGAAGAAATCTGACATGTCAAACAGAAAAATAAAAAATTGATTTACATGCCATATCAATTGCCAATTGTGCAGCCTTGTCATATTAATTAAAAAAAAAAAAAAAAAAAACAAAGTTCTCATGTGAGTTTAAGTTTGGGAGAAAACAAAATCTCTAATAACCTTCTCTCTCAATAGATTACTCTCCATCACTCTCATGCTTCCTAACTTTCTCTCTCTTGTCACAAATGCAACTTAAACAAATTGAAGGTTCAAAACCTAAACAAACCCAATGTTCAAAACCATATAAACATGGACTAGTCTATGGCCAACCCAATCTACACTTCTAAACACTGTTACTAACAAATTGGCAAGATTAGTATAAGAACCTGATGATGCCAAAAAATCACCAGTGAGCCACACGATTCCCACGTACTCGAATGTAAACCTACACAACAAAAAGAAGAAAAAACCTTGCGAAGAGCACCGGTGTGGTGCCGGCCGAATACCCTCCGAAGGTTAAGTCAGAAAGATTCTCACAACTCTAGAGTGCTAGAGAGGGTAAATTATGCGTACCTTGATTTGTGAGGGTGTTGGGGTTTTTATAGTAGTAATGAGTCGACCTTTCTTCCTTGGGGTAGAAGTCTTTTCCATATAGGAAACCCACGTAGGCGCGGATTGAAGAATCCTTTCCTTATAGGGCTCTTATTTATAAAATCTTAGACTTGATGGACAAGGTTTTTCCTTGTAGGGAGAACTCTTTAATGATCACATCTAATAGAATCTTACTAGCGCTAGGGTTCCAGCCATGGGCCTCGCGACTCAACTGGACCACATAAATTCGGCCCACAATATGTGGCCTATCAAGGCTCAGGCCCGTCATGAAGATAGCCCGTCCTAGATGCGTGCAGGTTTTCCCCTCTTCAGTTGCCCCCTCACACCGTGAATCCGTCAGAATTCATAGGATTCACGGGGTGAAAAAAGATGGATATGATATGACGGTCAATAATCATGACGGGTGAGGCATATGACGGGTAAATTATTCGAGGTCCGTCGGTTTCCGCGCACTGGATTAATTTCGATCAAGTACCGTGACACGCGTCACTGTGCTATTGAGGGTTGTAATAAATCGAAGCGTCGCCTCGTCTCCCGTGTAGCCTCTTTATAAATATTAAGCCCTTGCCTCTCATTCACCACTTTTGCTTAGAAACACTTTGTCAGAGCTCAATCCGTCATAATTGTCAGGCTAGTAATCCGCATCTGTCTCCATCAAATTTTCTCCGTTCACATTCTACTCACCGGTAAGTACTTTTCGTCATTTCATTCCTCCGTCAGATTTTATTCCTCATTATACATCCGTCATGATTTCTATAGTCGTCAACACCTAGGAAATGTCTAGTGCGTCGAGTAACCAATCATTTGTCCGTGACGGGGTGGACTATGAGGATGTATATCCGTCAGGTCATAGGGATCTAGACAGTCCTAGCGACGATAGGAGTCCGTCTTCATCTTCTCCGTCCTCAACAAATGAGGATGTAGGGTTTGTCGAGAATGTAGAGTTTGATGACGACCAGCAAGTAGGACCCGTCGTAGAGGCTGATGGACCAAGGGAGTTCATCATGCTTCCAGAGTGGACGGTTAACGATTTCACATCAACCATAAAGGAAAACCACTTCAGAACACTTAGGGATAACTACCAGATTCCAGATCATATCCCACTCCGTCTACCTTACAAATCAGAGAAATGTTATTATGAAGGGGTGGACGGTGTCGGTATATATAAGCAAATGTTGAAGGCTGGACTCAGATTCCCACTGAGCTCCCTTCATCGTGAGCTGCTCAAGTATTTGGGTTTGTCCGTCAACCAAATATCTCCAAACGCCTGGAGGATCTTCATTGCGATGGAGATTCTGTACGGGGCTATGTCGGACGGAACTAGGAGATTGACGGTACGGGAGTTTTTACATTGCTACCGTCCGGACGAGATCGACAAGTCTAGGGGTATATACAGTTTTGTACCTAGGAGTGCGCTACTAAAGGTCATATATGAAATCCCAAACTCCAACAGAGACTGGAAGAGTAGATACTTTTTCTTAGAAGGTGACGGATGGATGTGCCGTCCAGGAGAGACGGACCATATGCCTGTCGATACTACTTGGGGCATAATATCTGAGAATGGTATGTGTTCGTCCTTAGTTAGGATGCCCTTTTTTAACCGTTCAGCTTATTTTGAAAATTTTTCTAACCGTCCTCTTTATTTACAGTACGACGGCGCCCTCAAATTAGCATTGAGGAATTCAGCTTTCTTGAAAGAGTTTTCAAAAAGACCACGCCGGAGGAGAGAACTTGGGCGAAGTTGGTCAATCCTGATACCATCTGTTGGTACTGTGACGGGCCTGTACCTTCACCTCAAGCCATTAAGTACGAAAAAAGGATCCGTCAACGTACGTCCGTCACTTCTCTTTTGCTTTACAACGGGACTTGTTTCACGGAGCTAACTTTTTTCCTTTATTTTTTCAGAAATGGATATTGCCAAAAGGAGGGCACTCATACGGAACAATGCCGCAAAAAACAGGACGGCTAAAGTTGCTAAACAAAAAGATGCGACGGTCGCAAAGCGTAAGCAGCCGTCCAAAGGCGACCGTCCGCCAAAGAAGCCCAAGGTTCCCCTGGAGCTCGTCGTGGGGCTCATGGCCGAAGGTGCCAAGATGGTCACCCCAACCAAGCTCGGGGCTGGTAAAGGGCTGATGAAGGGTCCGTCATCTGAAATTAAGAAGCCACCTCCCCTACTTCGGGACGACCCCAGTTATGCTTTGGAAAAGCTGTCTACCCTTCTCACCTCTGAGGATTACGAGGACCTGGGTAATCACTCGACGGAGGCCATGGGTGAAACAAGTCTATTTAGTATTGCTCAGGTAAGCCCGTCCACCTCATATATGTTTACGTATTACTCGTCTTACTATTTTTGATTTTTGAATTTTTCAACATTTCAGACCATGGTCATGGTGAAAGGACTCATGGGACGGTGTCTTAACCATGAGACGACCCTGGGCCGTCTCCGGGATAAAGCCAAGATGACGGAGGAGGAGCTTTTAGAGCTAAAGGCTTATAAGGTAGCCCAGGAGAAGAAGTTCAAACTGCTTGAGACGGACAGGAACGAGTTGTTGAAGCTGACGGAGGAACTGAGGATAGTCCTTCAAGACAAGGAGAAAGAAATCCGTCTGGCCAGGGAAACTGCTGTCCAAGAGTACCGTGATTCAGACGCCCTGCTGTTCGAGCTCGGAGATTCTTTCAATGAAGGTTTTGACGAGGCTATCCATCAAGTGAAGGCTTTATATCCGGATTTTGACGTTTCGTCCGTCAATGTAAATGCTCAAGAACTTACTTCTACTCGTCCTGCCAATTCTGAAAATACGGATGAACTCTTTGAAGAGAACCCGCCCGTCAGTGCTCCAGGAGATCCGCAGATCCCTCAACATGATCCCAAGGACGGTGAAAGTGGTCGTGCTGATCAACCATCCGTTGAGAGTGGATCTAAGGACAAAAACATCAGTCGTGAAGAACAGAAGGAGATGCCCGTCGTAGTTTAGTTTTACTTTGCCTTTTTATTTAAATTTTTTGATATGTAAAAGTATTTGGGGAACGATTTATACATTCATCCTGTTTTTATCAAACAGCTCCCTCAATGGGCACTTTCTGTCCGTCAGTAACTTCTTATACTTTTGGCATATATAATCTGTCACTTTGTCTGTTAACTTTATTTGATCTGGTTAATGAATATATATGCCCGTCGTGCTTAGGAGAACACCTTTTTATTTGGTCTTTTTGACTCCGTCCTTTTTTGAGGACATCTATTTTTTAATCATCTTGGGCGGTCCGTCCAAATTGTGGACTTGTCAATTCTATTACTCAATTATGTTTGTCCGTCGCTTTTGTGGACAATTTTTTATCCCCCTTGGGGATCATTCGCCTACATTAGGGATTTAATATTTTATCCCGTCCGGGGACATTCGTCCTCATTACGGCTTTTCCTGTCCGTTTATGCACTTGTAAGATGCGCCCATGGTGTGGACTTGGGTGCGTTATCTGTCTACTTAGTGGATTTGGTCTCACCCGTCATGAAGAAGGATCCGTCATGAAGATTAGGTTTTTATTTACCTACCACAGGACTTAGATTTTCATCTTTTTGGGATGCTCCATCTACCTCGTGGATTTTGTCCGTCCACATATAGACAAATTTTAGTTCTTGTTGAGGTTATCCGTCTAGTTGGCGTATTTAGGATTCTATCCCTCTTGGGGATATCCGTCCATTTTGTGGGCTTGGTCCGTCCACTTTTTTGGACGGCATAAAACTTTATCTCTCTTGGGGTAATCCGTCTAACTTGTGGATTAAGGATTCTATCCCTCGTGGGGATATCCGTCCATTTTGTGGGCTTTGTTCGTCCACTTTTTGGACTTCATAAAATTTTATCCCTCTGGGGGTAATCCGTCTAATTTGCGGATTTAGGATTCTATCCTTCCTGGGGATTATCCGTCTATTTTGTGGGCTTTGTTCGTCCACTTTTTGGACTTCATGAAACTTTATCCCTCTTGGGGTAATCCGTCTAACTTGCGGATTTAGGATTCTATCCCTCTTGGGGATATCCGTCCATTTTGTGGGCTTTGTCCGTCCACTTTTTGGACTTCATAAAATTTTATCCCTCTTGGGGTAATCCGTCTAACTTGCGGATTTAGGATTCTATCCCTCCTGGGGATATCCGTCCATTTTGTGGGCTTTGTCCGTCCACTTTTTGGACTTCATAAAATTTTATCCCTCTTGGGGTAATCCTCTAATTTGCAGATATAGGAGTCTATCCCTCATGGGGATGTTTGAATAGTGCATGTAAGTGAACTTAGTTGAATCTGAATAAAAATCATTCATTCGTAGAAAAGTACTTGCCCCCGTGGGCTTAAAAACATACTGTAGCAAAACGAAAGTGAAAACATACCCGTTGGGCTTATTGTAGCGGAAACTTAAAAGTAATCAAAAAATTAAAGAGTAAAAACATAGGCGTTGTTCTAGCTGTCGCTCTTCAAGTCGTCGTCTCTACTGGTAGTATCTCCGTAGGTGTTCTGTGTTCCATGGGTGCTGTAGCTTTTGCCCGTCCAGAGTTTCGAGGTGGTAGGTCCATTTTCTTTGCCATGAAGAGATCCTGTATGGTCCTTCCCAGTTGGGGCCGAGTTTTCCTTGAGAGGGGTCTCTAGCAGCTCCCATTACTTTTCTTAGCACAAGGTCGCCGATCTGAAAGTCTCTCTGTCTGACATTGGAGTTGTAGTATTTTGCCATTAGGTTCTGGTATCGTGCTAAACACTGTTCTGCCGTAGCACGGACTTCGTCCACCAAATCTAGTTGGAGTCGCATGGCTTCTTTGTTGTTGTCCTCGCTGTAGTTCTCCACGCGATAGCTTGTAAGCCCTACCTCTGCCTGTATGACCGCATCAGTTCCATATGCTAGTCGAAACGGCGTTTCTCCTGTTGGTACCCTTACAGTTGTGCGATACGCCCACAGTACGCTTGGTAGTTCGTCAGGCCAGGTGCCCTTTGCCTCCTCGAGCCGGGCCTTGATCATCTTGAGCAGGGTTCGGTTCGGTTCGTGACCTCGACCTGCCCGTTGGCCTGTGGGTGTGCGGGCGAAGAATAATGGTTCTTGATACCTAACTCCGAACAGAAGCTCCTAAATGCGTTGTTGTCGAACTGCTTTCCATTGTCGGAGACAAGCACTCTCGGTATTCCGTACCGGCAGATAATGTTCCTCCAAACGAAGTTTCGAACGTTTTTCTCCGTGATGATGGCTAGGGCCTCTGCCTCCACCCACTTGGTGAAGTAATCGATATCGACCACCAGGAACTTTAGTTGCCTTATCGCTGTTAGAAAAGGGCCCATGATGTCTAGTCCCTACTGGGCGAAGGGCCATGGGGCCGTCATGGGTGTTAGCTCCTCGGTTGGCTGCTTTATCAGATTGCTGAATCTCTGACATTTGTCACACCTCTTGACGTAGCTTTATGCGTCCTTCTGCATTGTGGGCCAGTAATATCCTGCTCGGATAAGTTTGTGCACTAGTGATCGTGCACCAGAATGGTTTCCACAGATACCTTCATGGACTTCCCTCATTACGTAGTCTGCCTCGTTAGGATTCAAACACCTCAGATATGGTCGTGAGAATCCCCTTTTGTACAGAAGGTTTTTGATTAGTACGAACCGTGAAGCTTGGATTCTCAGCTTTCTAGCTGCTTCTTTCCCGTCTAGTAGCGCGCCTGCCCTCAGGTATGCTAATAATGGTGTGGTCCAATCATTCTCAGAATTCACTTCATGCACTTCTTCGCCGTCAATAGTCGAAGACGTTTGGATAAATGACAACACTTGATCGGGGACTAGCATAGGCTCTGCTGAGGCTGCCCTTGCCAGACGGTCGGCGCATTCATTCTCCTCCCTTGGGATTTGAATGAATCGTACTTTGAGGTCGTCGATCCGATTCTTTACCTTTTCTAGGTACCTCTTCATCCTTTCATTTTTGCATTCGTAAATGCCATTAATCTGACTCGTTATTACCTGGGAGTCGCAATGTACGACCATGACTTCAGCACCTGCTGCTGCCGCGAGGTCCAATCCTGCCACTAATGCCTCATACTCGGCCTCGTTGTTTGTGATTGAGTAATCCAATCGGATCATACTTTGGATTTTGTCTCCATCCGAGGTTTGAATCACCACTCAAACTCCTCCAACTTGCTTGTTTGAAGAGCCGTTCGTGTGGATGCTCCATTCTCTGAGTGTGTCTGTCCCCTTGTCTTCTGACGGGGTATATTCGGCGATAAAGTCTGCTACAGCTTGGCCTTTTACGGCAGTTCGCGGTCGATACTGTATATCAAACTCGCTGAGTTCTATTGCCCATAAAGCCATTCGTCCGGCCGCTTCGGGGCTGCTCATTGCTCTCTTCAGGGGTTAGTCCGTCAGGATAATGATGGCGTGGGCTTGAAAGTATGGCTTGAGCTTTCTTGCCGCAGTCACCAATGCGAAGGCTAATTTCTCCACCTGGGGGTATCTTTCTTCTGCCTCCCGAAAGCCTGACTTACGAAATAGACGGGCAATTGAGTACCTTGCTCTTCTCTTATCAAGGCCGCGCTGACAGCTGCTTGTGAAACAGCTAAGTACAGGTAGAGTTCTTCCCCCGGTTTTGCCGGACTGAGGAGTGGGGGAGAAGCGAGGTACTTCTTCAGGTCTTCAAACGCCTTCTGACACTCATCGGTCCATTCGAACGATTTTCTTAAGGTGCGGAAGAACGGTAGACATTTATCCGTCGCTCTGGAGACGAACCTATTTAAGGCCGCGATCTTTCCATTCAAGCTCTGCATCTCTTTCACTGTTCTCGGTGGTTTTAGCTCCATGATGGCCCGTACCTTTTCCGGGTTGACCTCAATTCCTCTGTGGGACACCATGAATCCCAAGAACTTCCCTGCCGTCACTCTGAACACGCACTTGTTTGGATTCAACTTCATATTGTACGACCTGAGGGTGTCGAACGTCTCCTGCAGGTCTCTAAGATGGTCTTGTTCTAGGAGACTTTTTACAAGCATGTCGTCGACGTATACCTATACATTCCTCCCAATTTGGTGCGCGAACATTTTGTTCATTAGTCTCTGGTATGTCGCTCCTGCATTCTTGAGCCCAAATGGCATCACGTTGTAGCAAAAAAGTCCTTGGCTTGTGACAAAAGAGGTCTTTTCCTGATCAGCTTCGTCCATCTTGATCTGATTATAGCCCGAGAAGGCATCCATGAAGCTTAAGAGTTGATGTTTTGCCGTTGAGTCCACCAAGGTGTCTATCCGAGGTAGCGGATAGCTGTCTTTTGGGCATGCCCTGTTGAGGTCCGTGAAGTCGACGCACATTCGCCATTTTCCATTTGCCTTCTTGACCATCACAACGTTTGCCAACCAGTCGGGGTAATATACCTCTCGGATGAAGTCCGCTTCGAGCAGCTTTTTTACTTCTTCTGCTATTGCCTTGTCCCGTTCTTGAGCGAAGACTCGCTTTTTCTGCCTTACGGGCGAAAACTTGGGATTCACATTCAGCTTGTGGACCATGACCGAGCGGCTGATCCCGGGCATATCTTCGTGGCTCCAAGCGAAAACGTCCTGGTTCATCCTGAGGAATGCCCTGAGGGCCTGCTGCACGGACTGACTGGCCGAGGTCCCTATCTTAGTTGTTCGTTCAGGTCTTGATTCGTCCAGAGTAACTTCTTCCAGTTCCTCGACGGGTTCAGCTGCTAGTCGCTGTTCTTCTATGCACATCGCCTGCTGGTGACCCTCCATCTCTAACATGGCCAAGTAGCATTCACGGGCAGCCACCTGATTCCCTCGTAATTCCCCGACCCCGTACTCCGTGGGGAACTTAATCATCAGGTGATATGTTGAGGTTGCCGCCTTCCATGCGTTGAGAGTTTGCCGTCCGAGGATAGCGTTGTATGCGGACGAGCAGTCAACTACGAGGAATGTCACGTCTCGAGTGATCTGCTGGGGGTAATCTCCTACCGTCACCGAAAGCGTAATTGCTCCTAATGGGAATACTCTCGTTCCTCCGAACCCCACTAGCGGGGCGTTTGTTGGTATCAGTCGTTCTTTATTGATCATCATCTGCTGGAATGCGGGGTAGTATAGGATATCCACTGAGCTGCCATTGTCGACTAACACTCTGTGCATGTTATACTCCTCGACTCGTAGGGTGATGACCAGGGCGTCATCATGTGGATGATGGAGTCAACTACGAGGAATGTCACGTCTCGAGTGATCTGCTGGGGGTAATCTCCTACCGTCACCGAAAGCGTAATTGCTCCTAATGGGAATACTCTCGTTCCTCCGAACCCCACTAGCGGGGCGTTTGTTGGTATCAGTCGTTCTTTATTGATCATCATTTACTGGAATGCGGGGTAGTATAGGATATCCGCTGAGCTGCCATTGTCGACTAACACTCTGTGCATGTTATACTCCTCGACTCGTAGGGTGACGACCAGGGCGTCATCATGTGGATGATGGAGTCGTCGTGCATCTTCTTCCGAGAACCTGATGATCGGGCTATCCATACGGGCTATCTTTTGAACCGAGCCCGTCAGCTGGACGTTTTGAACAATTCGGAGGTAAGTTTTTCGGGCCTTCTTGGATGAACCCGCTGTTGCAGTCCCACCCACTATCATCCTTATATCTCCGATTGGGGGTCTAGGACGCTCATTCTCCCTTCGGGGATGCTGTTCTTGAGCTGGGGGATCCGTCTTCTCCTTTCGTATAAACTTTTGTAATTTCCCTTGTTTGATAAGGGCTTTAATCTACTGTTTCAGATCGTAACAATCAGACGTATCATGACCGTGGTCGCGGTGGAAACGGCAGTACCTGTCCCTGGACCGTTTGCTCGGATCACTCTTGAGCTTTCCCGGGAAGGTTAGAGCCTCTTCGTCCTTAATCTGCATTAGGACTTGGTCTACTGGGGTATTCAACGGGGTGAAGCTCGTAAATTTCCTTCCTTGGGGCTTGGATCGTCGGTCGTCCCTTCAGTCTCCAGTTTTGAGTCTCTTTCGTTCTTGGTCCTGCCGGGTGTCTTCCTGTCGTTCTCTCTTCCTCGGCTTATCCTTCCTTGCCAGTAATGCGTCTTCCGCATTCATGTACTTCGTTGCCCTGTAGAGGACCTCTGTCATGGTTTTTGGGTCATTCTTGTATATAGAGAACAAAAATTTACCCTTTCGCAACCCATTTGTGAAGGCTGCTACCAAGATCTTGTCGTCGGCTTCGTCGATCGAGAGTGCCTCCTTATTGAAACGGGTTATGTAGGATCTAAGCGTCTCGTCCTCCCGCTGCCTGATGCTCATTAGGCACGCCGTCGATCTCTTGTACCTATGTCCCCCGATGAAGTGGGACGTGAACTGGGCGTTTAATTCCTTGAATGTGCTGATGGAGTTTGGTGTCAACCGACTGAACCAGATCCTAGCAGCTCCTTTCAGCGTGGTTGGGAATGCCCTGCACATTATTTCGTCCATGACCCCTTGAAGGTGCATCAATGTTTTGAATGTCTCTAGATGATCCAGAGGGTCTTTCAGCCCATCATAATTGTCGATATTTGGCATCCGAAATTTGTGCGGCAGGGGGAAGGAATTCACAGCTGCAGTGAAGGGTGAGTTAGTGCGATTGACCAGATCGTCAAGGTCACTAGAAACTCGCCCTTTAAGCGCGTTCATCATAACCTCCATCTGTTCTCTCATTGCTTGCATCTCTGCGATGATATGTGGAGGAGTTGCATCCGTGAGGGATGGCATGCTTACGTTCTGTCTCTCCGTCCCTGTTGGGGCGTGGCTGGCTTCAACTCTCTCCTGGTTTTTTATTGCAGCGCTGGTCCCTTCTTGGTCTCCCTGTAAGTCGTTCGGTGCTGCATTCTTCTGACGCAGCTGTTCTTCTAGGTCGTTGTTTTGCTTAGTGAGGCGCTCCACGGCTGCAGCGAAAGTTCGAACTTGTCTCTCAAGGGCGGTCGTGGGGGGTTCTTCTCCTTGAACGTCGTTGGTGGTTGCCATTAAGCGTGTGAGTACCATGCAACTCTTTTGTCCGGGAAGCGGTAATATGGCTTATGAATCGCGTATAAGCAGCAAATATTCCCACAGACGGCGCCAACTGATGATGCCAAAAAATCACCAGTGAGCCACACGATTCCCACGTACTCGAATGTAAACCTACACAACAAAAAGAAGAAAAAACCTTACGAAGAGCACCGGTGTGGTGCCGGCCGAATACCCTCCGAAGGTTAAGTCAGAAAGATTCTCACAACTCTAGAGTGCTAGAGAGGGTAAATTATGCGTACCTCGATTTGTGAGGGTGTTGGGGTTTTTATAGTAGTAATGAGTCGACCTTTCTTCCTTGGGGTAGAAGTCTTTTCCATATAGGAAACCCATGTAGGCGCGGATTGAAGAATCCTTTCCTTATAGGGCTCTTATTTATAAAATCTTAGACTTGATGGACAAGGTTTTTCCTTGTAGGGAGAACTCTTTAATGATCACATCTAATAGAATCTTACTAGCGCTAGGGTTCTAGCCATGGGCCTCGCGACTCAACTGGACCACATAAATTCGGCCCACAATATGTGGCCTATCAAGGCTCAGGCCCATCATGAAGATAGCCCGTCCTAGATGCGTGCAGGTTTTCCCCTCTTCAGAACCCAATTGGATAAGAACCAACAACATATTTTATGATTAAGGTTATATGTGCATACTTTATCATTAAGGTTGTGGTACTTATATTGTTCAATTTTAAGGACCCAATATGGCGCTAGTTTAAGGAAGTAGATTAAGAAGATGGAAGTTAGCCAGCAAAGTAGATTAATCTGACGAAAGAGAGAAAGTTAGGGATTTGGTTTTTTCCCCAAACTTTAACTCATGTGAGAATTTTGTTTTTGTTTTGTTTTTTTTGTTTTTTTTTTGATAAAAACAAATATGACATGGCTACAGTAGTTAATGTGCTAGTAAATCAATTTTTTTATTTTTTCATTTGACACGTTAGATTTTTCCATCTAAGGGATGACGATAGAGATTAAATTAACACATCACTGAAAGATTAGGGATCAAATTGACACAATTAAAATGTTATTGACAAAATTGAGATATGGTGTAAAGGATAGGGACCATTTATGTAATTTACCCATTATTTTAATAGAAAAATCAAGTCATGGAATAAAATAACATTTTATTTTATAACTTTTGAGCTACAATAGACGGCTATAGATGGCTGTTTACTTCATTTGCAAAGATTTTTAAGTATAGAACTATCATTGTAGCATGTTTTTTGTGGTGTGGGCCGGTAAAAATAGCATTTTAGCAATTTAAGAGCATTATTGTAAATGCTCTTAGAATGCAACAATTATTAGTAAAAGTTAAATAAAATAATTAGGTGACTTACGTGAAACTTACAAATTATAAAAAAAACAAAATTATACCAAAAAATTTTTTACATGAAACTTACAAATAATAATTTAAAAAAAACAATAAAAGAGCTTATAAAGTGCACCCCAAATTGAGCACTTAAAAAAATAAAGTGCAAAAATTTGGATGAGATTTAAGTCCTGTGCATTCAATACATTAGATTTGTTGAAATGGTGACACATATCTAAAAGTAAATACACGTCGTTATATCAACCACTAAGCACTGCAACCAAATCTCACCCCAAGAATTCTAGCCGAGACTCCATAAAACAAGCCGAGCCAACTCCATTACTTACTCCAATAACTGAATCTATCTTAAGCCGCCTGACATAAATTCTGAATACACCAACTTTTTATACACTATCTCTGTCTTAAAATCAAAAGTAAAGTAAAAACAAAATATTCCAAATCCAAAACCCTTGCTTCACTCTCTCACAGTAGTTCACACCATCCTTCCTTCTACTCTACTACTGTCTCTTTACACACTATCCCTCTCTGTCTCTCTGGCTGTGTGTGTCTCTAAAATTCTTTTGCTTTTGAAGCTTTGATAGAGAGTCTGAGTGAGTGTGTGTGTGTAGAAAATGAGGGGTCCTCTGGGAGCTGTGATAGGGAGGTACCCATCAAGTGATGGGAATACACAAATGGGTGGGATCATAAGGCACAATAGGAAATGCAGAGATATTGCCTTTCTTGTGATCTTTATTGCCTTCTGGGTTGCTATGATTGTCAACTCTAGCTTTGGATTTAACCAAGGAAACCCATTAAGGTAAAGAATCTAGTACTTCTACTGTACCCTCTCTAATGGGTTTCCTTTTTCTAGCTCTCATTTTGCAATATCTTTTATGGGTTTCTCATTTTTTGCTCCATGTTTGTCCTTAGCTGTTGGAACGAAATCAGAGCAATCACTACATATGTCATTTACATTTTAGTACTTAAAGTTGATACCTTTTTAATTTTGCATATTTTATTGGTCTGTTCTAGTGATTTTTGAGGCACAATTAGTGTTTCTCGCTATGTACGTTGGTTTACCTTTATTTTGTTTTCTTGTCTTTGTTGGTTTGGTTGAAGATATATAGGAAAGACATTTCATTTTGATTATTTTTTCTGCTAGAATATGAAAACTCAGCTTTTTTTGGTATAAGATAGGAGAGTAGTTCTCCATTGAGTTTTGGCAGCAGTACTGGTCATCAAATGTTACTTGATTTCTTTGTTATTTGCAACATTTCAAAGAAATTGATGTTAAGAGAAGACGGCAATTGTGTGTTATTGTGATTTTCTGAAGATAATGAATTCGACTCAACTTAGTTAAGGAGTTGCTTTATGTGTAATTGCGTTGTGTTCCTTTCTTTCTGCATTGCCAAGCTGTTTTGGTTGCAAAAATAGGGGAGAAGGAAGGAAAAGTAAAATTGAGTCAAATAGTTGTATGAGCAATTGCTAAGGTGAGTTCAATAGCAACTCAGTGTTGAGTCATTTATTCCTATTTATGTATTTAGGGAGATGGCTACCGATAGGTAATTGGCTTATTGATAATTGAAGGCCTTTAAAGTATTTAGGAGTTGGTTTTGTTCATGTATAATAATTACGCAGGGCTATAGTCTGCACTCCTTGAAATCAATTCCTACAATCATTTTTACAAAATATCCATGCACTTTTTAGTTCAAGTGTCTTATATATAATTTTTTTTCCTTGATAAGTAGTTCAAGTGTCTGACAGTTGAATTTGTATTGGTGATGGATCATGAAGATCTACATTTGTCCTTTACTAACTTGTAAAAGGTCATATCTATAGGTTTGTTTGTTACACTAAACTCTTATTAAATCTCTGCAATCAATCCTCCTATTTGTCCCTTGGACAGACAAGATGTGGTACTCGTGAAATATCTAATGCATGCAGAATTCTGCATTGTAGATTTTTGATATATTTGTCTCATGGTTTTGATTTTTGGTGAAAACATATTGATGAATATGAGTGGCAATAACTCAAGACAAAAGCATTGATTGTTTCTTGTTTTGTATAAGGTATATCCTAAAGTTTAAAAAACCCTTTGCTCTAACATTAATTAATGCTAACATGTTGATCTCACTTATCTTATTCATTGGCATATAATAGCATGTTGAGGGAATGAAAAAGGTAGAGGAAGGCCAAAAATAACATTAGTAGGAGTAATAAAAAAGAACATGTCAATTGAGGAAGTAATAGAGAGCATGACTTCATATAGAATAGAATGGAGGAAAAGAAAACAAGTGGCCGACTTAACTAATAAAAATACAAAATTTTGATTTTTAAGTTCAAGCACAAGTTACAATCTAATCTCAATTACCAAATCAATTACAGTACAAATAAAGCAAATAACATAATCATTTGGTAATAAAGTGGAAAACCAAAGAAGAAGTTCAACGGATCTGGGGGTAATGCACCCCAACTAGACAATTCACTATAAAAGAAACAATTTACAGATTAACTCACACAACCTTTGTCATTAGACTCTACTCACCCTACAGACAACTTATTAAGATCACCACAGCAACTCCAGACCCTTTAAATTTCTTATATACATTACCCTCCATGAATGACACATCTACTACAAGCTGGAACTCTGGGGTCACAGTGCATGCACTGATGCAGGGTTGAGAATTATGTGGCTTCAGCTAAACATGGATTCTGAAGGTTCTGAACCAAAGTTATGTCATAAATATGCAAGATTAAGAACTAGAATCAATAGGTTTTATGCTTTTGAAACAATGGAAAGGCTCTCAATAATACACAGCAATATGGGTATATTCCTTAGCTGCCTAGAAAGATATGCTTTTAAGTATCTATATTTAGGCTAAACAAAGGTTGCATGAAACTTTTCAAAATTGAACTCAGAAACAAAGTCTGATTTTCTCGCTTGAGCAAATGACAGGTGAACTTTCTGGTTGAGTTATTGTGTCTCTTAAGCAAGACTTTAGTTTACTTGAGTGAGAAAGAGGATTGCTCAAGCAAGTTCTCATAGATTTGACTTCTTTTAGCAGCTTCAACCTTGACTTGTTCTTCAACAAATGACCAAGTCTTACAACTCTTTTTACATATTACATTGTCAATGGATCTTGCCAATCTAAATCCCAAAAGATAGCTATTCATTATTTTCTTTCTCTCCTTAATGATATGAGTATGGAGTATCCATCTTACTAATATCTGTGCAGTGAAACAAAAATAATAAAAAATAAGAAAGAAAGAAAGAAAGAAAAGTGAGTGTGTTACTGAGAGTTAGCTATATTATTAACATCCTTGCTAAGTGACACCCTGATGATGGTGTTTCTGTATCATGCATGTGTCACCCTTGCTATAAATAAAAAGATACAACACGAAAATTCTATTATATAAAAAAAAGATTATGAGGACCTTAAACTTTGATATGCTCAGGCTATAAAACATCATGATAAACGAATACGTGAGTGTGTACCAATTGATGTTGTATTGTCTTCTTGCAGCATCCTTCTTGCTAGGCAATGCCCCACAGTGGTGTGCTTGTGTTTTGCATGTAAAGCAGTTGATTTATGTTACTGTAGTTTTCCTTAAAAAAAAAAAAAAAGAATTATGTTAAGGATCTTAAACTTTGATTAATTATATGATTGCTATGAAGTTGTATATTTTATGCTCCCTTTGTCCCAATTTGTTTGTCTTGTTTAGAAAGTCAAACTTTTTAAGGGAACATCATTAATTGTCTTGTCTTGTTTGCCTTATAAAAATTTATAAGTTTACAAAACTACCCTTAAATAAATTTATCAGCTTTTTTATAAAAGAGTTATTCTTAATGAGGCAACTAAAAAGGTGTCCCAATTAGATAGATTTTTTTAAATATTTGTTAATTTTCTTTTCAAATAGTTTTGAAAATAAAGTAAGGGTATAATAGGAACATTAGTAAATTAATGACTCTTATTTTTAGAAACAGGACAATATTTTGGGACATCCCAAAATGGAATAGAGGACAGGGATTGGGACGGAGGGAGTAGTTCTTTGACATATCTACTATAAATATAATATTATATATTGCTTGTTACTTCCTACAATCAAAAGATGATTGCTGGCAAAAGGATAACTTTTGTCCCTGCTGTCCAAAAAGGATTATGTAACAAACTTAGATTCAAGCTATCATTGTTTTACTATGATTTCTGTATAGGGATCTTTTCATCTACTTTTTCACAGTTACTTTTTTCTATAGCCCACGATATATATAATATTGATAAAATAAATTCTCTTCTTTTATTAAGGGCATAAACTTGTTGCTGGTATTGCTTGCTTGTTCAAATTTATGCAGTAGCTCTTCTTATTTTGGCTATATTATGTATTATCTGTGTGTTTGTGTGTGTGTTTTCTCCTTGTGATTAATTGTTCTGTGGCTTGACAGGCTTACATATGGACTGGACTATAAAGGAAATGTGTGTGGCGACAAGAATGCACAACCTGGACTTCGACAATTGGAACTTAGATATTGGCTAAATCCAAATCAGGTTTATCAAAGTGGTTTGAAAGGCAGTGAGTTTAAGTTAGCCAATGCTCGGAGTATTTGCTTGCTGGATTGCCCTTTCGCTTCTGAAGATCAACTAAATTGGGTCTGTGATTATCCAGATGGAGATATCCATCTCTCAATGGACGATTGGATTGATAGGAATTATGATTATTATGAGTTCCTTACACCAGAAATGAGGAACAGCTCTCTTCAACTTCAGGGTCCTTGTTACCCTGTAATATTTCCAAGTGTAAATGGTATTCTAACTGACTCTTTTAAGATGCGATTTTGTGGTCCATTTCCTGTTCAATGTGTGCATATCTTGTTTAATTATTTTATCATTTATATTGTGTGTATACAAGGTTCCTACATGTATATGTGTTGTTGGTTGCAAAATTTTTATCAATGGGACAAGATTTTGGAAGCTCATGGAGATAACTTTTGCCTATTATATTCTTTTGATTTATATTAGTTTGTCTTCTACTTTTACATCATAAATCTATTACTTCTTTTTATAGTTTATTGGAGCTGCCAGTATATTGCTCGTGCATCAAACATTTCGCTGAGGCATTGGCAGCAGATGGGTGGGGTGAACATTAACGTAGACATCATTATAGACAAATCCATTCACAGGTCCATCAATTCTCGGTCATCTGTTTTAAAGGTTGAAGTCCTTTATGATAATAATGGTTTTGGCATTTCATTCAAAGTATATTGATTACCTGTTTACATAGTTTTCTGCACTGTACTTTTTTTTTACTGGCATGTTATTTTTTAGAAAATCAATCTTGGTATGATTTGATTTAATTTGATGACATCAATTTCTGTTGGGGTAACCATATGACATCAATATGTTTTGGGGTAACCATTAATGCCTATTAGTGGGTAAATGGAATCATGAGCTCCCTCTATGCCTATTTAAAAGATTTTTTTTATTCTATTTGTCTACTTTGTGTTTACTTGAGTTTTTTCTCTCTCTCTTTTGAGTTTATTTTACTTCTAAAACCTATGTTATTTAGTTATTTATTTTTTTTAAATAGGTGTCTTTGATTCTCCCCAGATATTGCATTTGGTCATGTTCTGCTGACTATTTTATGTTTTAATATTTTTATTTTTATTATTATTATATAAATGTGTTTTTAAGAAAGATTATAGACACACACAAACATGCACATTTATTGATTTTCACAGCTCATGGCTATGGTACTAAAGGCATCCCCATTCATAGAGTATTAGACCAGCCAATCCTTGTCAATAAGGATTTCTGAAAAAGACTTTTCTTGAGAATCTGAGCAGATAATGTGGGGGTTACTTCCATTGATTGGTTGGTTATTTGACAAAGAGCCCTTCAATATAGCTTCTTCCTTATCCCATCTGAACCTAATTTATGATTTATATGTTGAATATAATTTTCTCATAATTCCTTTCTGTCTAATATGTATCAAATGTCTTGCCACTAAGCATATATGCTTTGTGAATTGTAGAACTTATCAAATATGGAATTTTTGCAGAGATACATGGCTGATATTGGAAAGGCGTGGCCAGTATTGATTGTTTGTGGAGGATTCTTGCCATTGTTTTTATCAGTGATATGGCTTCTGATGATTCGGCATTTTGTTGCTGCAATGCCTTGGGTAACAGTTGCCCTATTTAATGTCCTCATAGTATCAGTGACAATGTTTTACTACTTAAAAGGTCAGGAGATGATCTTTTACTATTCTTTCCTAGGTTTTTTTTTTTTTTTTTTTGGGGGTGGGGTGGTGGGTAACAAACATTTGTGGTTCACTTGGAAGGAAGCATTTGAATTTGGACTTCATTTTTAGTTTAAACAGCTTGAATGAAGTATGAAAATTAGAAGTTTGTTCATTGATGTAATTTATTGATGAGTTGAAGCCTTAATATTATGTGAATTCGAAATTACTAACTGTGAAATTTATTTCAAATTTATTCTCTCTCTCTCTCTTTAATAACTCAACTTTATCTTGCGTTGTAAAATTTTATATCAAGCAATTTATACTATAAATTCCTATGTAAATTGCTTGGTTTAAATGTTTGCAATATAATAAGTGAAATGTTACAGCAAACCCCTCTTTTTTCTTTAATACTCAACCTTATCATGCATTGTTGAAATTTATACTATAAATTACTGTGTAGATCCCTTAATTTAAATCCTATCATTTAAATACAACCTTGGGTGACTGCCATAATAAGTAATAACTTACAGTTGGAATTTGATAGAGACTCTGCTAAAGATAAATTTCAGATTGTTGATACTTGTTTGGATTCAAGCATATTGAAATACAGTATTTGTGCACTTAATTTCTAATGTGAATATCATGCTGAAGTTATTGTCTTCCTTGCTACTAGCTGGATGGATAGGGAACGATGCCATCTCCCCGATCATTGGTGAGCATGATCCATACATTCGTATATTTGGAAGGGTTGGTATCATCATCAACTGAAGCCTTCATTCTGAAAGCTCCCTGTATATGTATTTATTCGTGACTTATTAATTTTCATCTTTCAGGAGATTCATCATATCCGTGCTGTAGCTGTTCTTATGACCTTTATTATGATTGTCGCCGTTCTTACATCGATTGCCATTGTCCGCCGCATCCTTATGGCAACCTCTGTCCTTAAGGCAAGTATTATGTAAAATTATTGCGGGAGATCCAAAATGGTAAAGGACTTTTGTTGTTTAAATGATGATAAAATTTTTAAAGTGCACCAGGAGTCCAGTGAGGCACAGATACTTCAAGGAAGTTTGCTGAAATGTATGGGATATTTGTAAAGGATACTACCAATACCTGTTGTTAGAGGGTCCAAATTTTGACTTAGGTCAAACTTCTGTTTGCCTTTGGCTTTTCATTTATATTTAAGAAATACATAAAATGGAGGAAAAAGTGGAAGAATAATATGCAAGTAAAAAATATTTTTTATACATCGATTTACATAATAGCATGTTATTATGGATTGAGTCACTTTAGAGGCTTCATAAGAGTGCTAAAGAAGACATGGTTTGGCAAAGAAATACGGTCACAGCATTAATCTAGGAGCAGCTTTGGATCATGATGATTGCTAGCTTTTTATGTCTTGATGTGCTTCATACGCACATCATATTTCATGCAAACCTTTGGAGTGTCACTTGTGATATATAACCTTAGGTAGGATGCCTCCTGTGCTTCAAAAGTTGTGTTATTCTTTAAAATGAATCAAAAGAAAAAAAAAAACACGTCAGTTGTGATCTGCATCAGAGGTTTCTGTTAAATCATGCTTTCTCAGTTGTCATATTGAGCGGAAACACTTCTATACCACTGGTCAAATGTTGCTAGGGTTAAGCATTGTGGTATAGGGTAATCTAATGCTGGGAAACAATAAATAAATAAACATTTGGTGCTGAGATTGCCAATGTTACATTTGATTTTCTAGGGAAACTCCTTTAAATGTGCATTTTCCTTTCTTGTGCTTAAATACTTGATCTTGTTTCATAATCAGCCACAGCTTTGGGTCAATCATCTATATAATCTTGGGTGCTGAATATTTTATTTCTGACAGAAATTAATTACTTAAATGGTTTAATATGTATACAGGTTGCAGCAAAGGTCATAGGAGAAGTTCAAGCGCTCATAATTTTCCCAATCATACCATATACTATCCTTGCAATTTTTTACATGTTCTGGTTTTCAGCTGCTCTCCATCTGTTCAGTTCTGGTCAGGTTGTCCAAAATGACTGCAACACCAACTGCTGTGCTTATGATCTTGTGTCAAAGCGGGTCAATTGTGATCGTTGCTGTGGTTATAGCATTCACTACACTCCTCATATAGGAGTTGCCATTCTCTTCCACCTATTTGGATGCTACTGGGTTACACAGTTTTTTATAGCATGCTCATCAACAGTGATTGCAGGCTCTGTTGCCTCCTATTATTGGGCTCGTGGTGAAACATCAGTAAGTTACTTAGCCACATGCACAAGTTACACAACAAAGTGAGATTTTTTAATTTTTTTTTGTGGTTTTATATGTATATGTTACTCTCTTGATTTTGACTATGAGAATGGAAACAATTTAATATGGAGACAGATATTGAATTACGGTTTTACATGTTAAACCTGATTAAACACAGTGGATTCTACGGCTTTTTCTAATTTCACAAATTAGGAAATAGAATCTGAGATTATTTAATTCTAGCATATGTTCTGTTATTTCCCCCTGGATTAAGCAAGATTTTGGGCTTGGTTTAGAGAATGATTTAGGTCTTAACTGTCAAAGGGCCTAATTTTATTTATGCAGTTCTTTTTGGGTTTCAAAACATCGTATGTGGATCACATTATGCACAATAGACTAATGACTTTTACTCATTTCTAAATAGAAGAAGATGGAGTTTGTCCTTGATAATCTGCAACTTGAGTTACTCGAGATTTCATTTTGGGGTTTTTATTTATTTATTTTAACCAAAAAAAAAAAAAATAGAGAAATTGAAAAAACCTTTTGCATTTTTCCGTCGTAATCACTTGCTACTTTTGCCAATGCAGCCAGAGATTCCATTTCTTCCTGTTTTTTCCTCCATGAAGCGGCTTATGCGATACAGCCTGGGCTCTGTTGCTCTTGGCTCCCTGATTGTTTCATTTGTGGAATCTATCCGCTTTATGCTTGAGTCAATTCGTCGCAAACTGAAGGTTTCTAGTACCACACCTCATAGCTATATAGGCAAAGCGGCATTCCATTCATCTCGGTTTTGCTTCAGGTGTATCGAGTGGACTATCAAATCAGTAAACCGCAATGCCTACATTATGGTAATTTAGTAAAAACTTGTTTCTAGAAAATCTGCATATGTGGGTATGCATGCATTCAATTCATCTCCTAATTTCCTTAATTATTTGGGTCAGTATGGAAGAAAGGTAAAGTGCATTCTTGAGTACCCTCTTCTACGTGATTTGAATGCCAGGAGGGATTGGTTCTCCTAATAACACTTGGTAGATGTATTTCTAAAAATGATATAGTTGTAAATGAGAAAATAATGCATTTCAAATTTATTCTCACCAATCACCATGTTATGATATATCATAGAGTATACAAATGGTAAATGCTATATTGTTTCCTCTTTTCTGAGAGACTTCCACCATCAGTCGTGGGTGGTTGAATATGCCGATGGATCATGGAAGTAGAACAATAAAAAGTGAAAATTGCACACCAATAAGAAAAAGGTGGAATAGAAAAGGCAAAGCAAAAGCTAGTATGGAATAAAACTTTCTCCATTTTAGTTGTTACTTGTGGCACCTAATTCCATAAACTTCTATTTTACTTGTGGGTGTATCAGGAACTCATTGCAGGTCACTGTTTAGGGCCATTCAGAATTCATATGTTGAAGCCATGATTCATTTGGTTCCTTTAATGCACGCATGTGTTTCCTGATTGCCTGCTTGTGACTTGCAGATTGCCATCACAGGTAAAAGCTTCTGTAAGGCTTCTGCAATTGCAACCGAATTGATCATCAACAACATCCTTCGAATAGGGAGGGTGAATGTGATTGGAGATGTTATCCTATTTCTTGGAAAATTGTGTGTCAGCCTTTCAAGTGCTCTTTTTGCTTTCCTCATGTTGGATTCCCACAAATACAGATCTGCACATAACAAGATCTCTTCCCCAGTGTTTCCTGTAGTGGTATGCTTTTTTTCTTTTTTTCTCCAATGATTGTTTTCTAATCAGATCTTCCATAACCCTTTGCTTTCACCTAAGTAGTTGAGAAACGAAAAGGATTGGGAAAGGGAGCATCATTCTGGAACCACATACCACTTTTGATGTGTAGATTTTATGTCAACATCGCTAGGGTTTCTTCATCATCTGTTATGTGCACTTGTATTTATGACTTGCAATCTTCATATACAGTCAGTTATATAATTAAATGTGTGTACTTCTATTCATGTTTGAGCAGGTGTGCTGGGGTCTTGGTTATGTCGTTGCCACTCTTTTCTTTGCAGTGGTGGAGATGTCAATTGATACCATCATCCTCTCATTCTGCCAGGATTCTGAAGAACACCAAGGGACAGCCCAATATGCGCCTCCCCTTCTCATTGAAACTCTTAATGACCAAAATGAGATGCAGAGACTCACTCAAGGTCCCCATTAAATTATCTCATTGTATAATTTTGTTCACATTCCAGAATTCCAGAAGTTTTATATATTGTAAGGTGCTGTTATTTTTGTGCTTTTCCCCCAAATTTTCAGTTTCTCCCTGTATATGCTTCATTACCAGAGAAAAGCATGGGGGAAAGGGTGCCTTTGATGAATTTTTGCAAAATCAACGGATCAGAATACAAGAAACTGATGGAAAGGGGTTTTTGCAAATACTACAAAAGTGCATTCAATCTTATAAGAAGTGCTCATTACAGGATTCATATTTAGAAAACTTGTTTGTTAAAGATTGACACCTCCAACAAAACTTGGCAGAAACACAAGCGAAATGCTGTCCTTCATACCTCACTTTTAGGATTTCATGTGAACTGAGGGAGATGATTAAAAGTGATTAACACAATATCAATCCATTAAACAATCCAAATTTAAATACATTAACAAAACTGGAGTACGGTGTTAATTTTTAGTACTAAAAAAAAAAAAAAAGACTTGGTTTTAACTTGATTTTGAATTCCCTGGTATTGTATAGAACTTGACTCTTTTTTGGATGTAATTCGCAAAGAGTGAATATTTGGCAAAAAAAAAAAAAAAAAAAACAGCTACACGTTGCTTATCACAGGAAAAAGTGTTTTGTATCAAAATATATGTCAATTGTATCAAAATTTAATAAATGAGAAATATGTGTAGAAAATAACCAAATACTTTCTTTTATTACACGCATCATGCATACATTTTAGTTTTTGAGAATCGTGACTTCAAATCGCGATTTCAATTTAAATTTTTTTAGAAAAAATCAAGCAAGTTAAAAATATAGATTGTGTATATGGTGTGCAACAATTTAAGTATTAGAGCATTTGTATTAGACAATGTATTAAAAAAAAAAGTATCAATTTTACGTATTTAAGTTTCAAAATCATCCACAGCAGAGTCAGGCTAAAATTATGTAAATTTACACTGATATTATTCACTTTGCATATAATTTTTTATTCTTTCTTTATGTATTTGAAGATGAAGGAAGAGAGTGGATAATGATTAATATTGTGTACAATAAATAATTTAATGTAAGGTATTTTGAAAAATAAGAATGTAAAATAGATAAAATAAGTTATTATATCAGGCAAAATCATTTTGCATGAATGCCCTTAACAATTACCAAAAAAAGAAAGAAAAGAGAGCCCCACCAATATCCTGATCTTGTATAGGTACTATTCGCAACAGGATGGCTATATAACGTAGAACAGTAGAAGGATAAGCTCTGCCTCTGCTGCTCCAGATGTCTCACTTTATTAGTACCCCACTTGTGAATTAGAAGCCATCCATCGAAACTGTACTCTGGTTGCATTGGTAATCCATTTTATCAAACCCCACTACAACTATAGATATTGATATTGATCGGATTAGATACTGCACTGAGACTCGATCAATGTCTATGTTAGAACTTGAAAAAGACACTGACAGGATCAGCAATCTGTCGGATTGTATTCTCTGCCACAATACATCCTTTCCTTCCTTCCAACCTAAGATGCCGAGGTCACGAGTAGGTGAAAGCACCTTTGGACTCTCGTCCCCAAAATCGACCTCCAATGGAGTAAGTGTTGAATATATTTCAACAATTTACTTTTATGATTAACACATATCTAAATATAAGCAATAACACAAATAGATGTGATAGGTAATAGGATGGCTATGTAACGTAGAACAGTAGAAGGATAAGCTCTGCCTCTGCTGCTCGAGATGTCTCACTTTATTAGTACCCCACTCGTGAATTAGAAGCCATCCATTGGAACTGTACTCTAGTTGCATTGGTAACCCATTTTATCAAACGATTCAAACCCCACTATAGCTATAGATATTGATATTGATTGGATTAGATACTGTACCGAGACTCAATCAATGTCTATGTCAGAACTCGAAAAAGACACTGACAAGATCAGCAATCTGCCAGATTGTATTCTCTGCCACAATACATCCTTTCCTTCCTTCCAACCCAAGATGTTGTGGTCACGAGCAGGTGGAAGCACCTTTGGACTCTCGTTCCCAAAATCGACCTCACGTAGTAAGTGTTGGATTTATTTCAATAATCTACTTCTGTGATTAACCAAAAAGAACAACATACAAATCTAAATATAAGCAATAACACAAATAGATGTGATAGGTAAAAGTAATAAATAAGTACTGTATTATATATAAGAAGAAATCTGCAAATAATTAACAACTCATAGACCAAATGCATGAAGAATCTATGATTCAGATCAAGTCTTGTGTTTGACATAATCTCCTTAAAGCAAATTTCACCCCTTACACAATCTATGGTGCTTTGAGACTCACAGACGTCTGCCTCCTAGGCTAAAATGATCTACAGCACAGAGAAGAAGCACACAAGGTCCGTGCTTTGCGAACTACTCTTTGTCTCTTTCTCTCTTTTTGACTCAAAATAAATGCACAAAATATTTTCTCTCTAGAAGAGTTTTTTCAGAAGATTGTTTTCATGAATGGGGGACTATGAATTTATATACGTTAGTGAACAAACACACTGTTCAAATAAAAACTGCTGTGTACAGACTGACTGACACAAAAATAAAATAATGAAAAATTATTATTTGGACAAGAGGGCCCAATCCACATATGCTATATCCCAACCCAATGTCCAGCCTATGAGCATATAAACTCATATACTATCTCTTTCCTTTTCTATGTGGGACTTTAGATTTTCTCCACTTTTAATAACATCTTCAGGTGAACATATTAAACGTCAATTTCTTATTCACCACATACTATTTTTCTAACAATCTCCCACATGAATGGAAATTGATAAAACACAATGCAAATGATAATGCAGACACACAGAGAGTAGAAGAAAAGTTACTGTATCGGGAGAAGTAGTTTTTGGCTTTGAACTTTCCTTTGTGAAAGACTATTGGATATACTGGCTAATCAGTGAACACGATGTTTTTGAATTGTCAGCCGTTTGTGTATACCAAGACAATAGAATTCACACAGCTCCTTTTCGAACATATTTCATTCTTATAGTTGTGTTCATTTCGGTCCTAAACATATCCTAGTAAATTCACGAAGTGCTTTAGAGAATTCAGCCTTAAAATTCTCATGGAAGCGGCCCACTTCACACTTATTTAGGTGACTCTTATTAAGAATATCCTGCTATACCTCACTTGGAATTCTAAGATATAAGAATCATTAAAAGCAAAGCTTACCCTAAACATCGCTTGTAGGGATCACTATTTCATCGTAGGAATTGGTGGGAGATTTCATCTCCATAGTGATAAAAACTTCTCCATGATCCGGTTGTCTCTTTGAACCTAGATCTTGGGGTCCCCAATCAGCTAGATAGGGTTGCCATTTCGGAGACTTTTAGGTTATAGACTTTAAACCAGTTCCCCTCGATGAGCAATTTACTTGCTCTCCATTCAAACAATTGATTAAGGATTTGTTTTATAATTTGGAACTACTTCCATTTGAGAGCAACTGCCTCATGGTATTATATCTTTGATGAATATATCAAGACCTACCATAACTCTGTGTACTACCAAAACACTAATTGGTAATTACACATTTAGAAATAGGTAGCACATTTCTCATGTCATTGTTTTGTATCTCAATCAAAACTAAACCTACACATGAGTTTTGGTCTTACCACTTTCTTTTTAAGAAGACACCCCCATATTTAAAGAATTATAAAAAAGTTATTCAACCTTTCGATAATTCATAGTATCTTACATATTTTCTTTGAGACAACTAGTTAGAGCATCCATAGCAGTGGAGCTATAATTTTAGCTATTTGGCATCACAAAAGGTTACTTTATCTATTTCACCTACTCACATGCTGTAGCAGTGAATCTATTTTAGCTTTTAACACAATAAAATAATATAAACATCACAATAAAATAATATATATCTACAAACACCTATTTATTATTTTTTTCTCAATATTCATCTTTATCTTTGTCTTCTCCCTCTCTTCCCTCTCTTCAACCCACAGCCCCTCACGACACCACCACCATCACCACCACTCACTGCTGTGTCAAGCCAACCCAACCACCAACTCACAACCAATTCATGGCAAAACCCACCATCGATCTGCCACCAGCCACGATCCACCACCACAAACCCACAAAACCCATGTTCTTCACCAATCGGCACACTGCCACTAACCACCAATCCAAACCATTAAAAGCCAACACAAGCGAACTGCAAACTCATCCACACTCGAACCCACCACAAAATCTAGCAACCCACGACCATGATCTACCCAAAGAGGGAAGGCACGACGAAAATCTACCCAGCGGTACGGCGACAATCCATCCAATGGCACGACACGATCCATCGTAGCATGACGGTGACCCATCAACGGCAAGACGGCGATCCATCCAGCAGCACAATGGCGATCCTCAGCCGTGTTACGGCGACCCATCAACGGCAAGACGACAACGATTTACTCAAAGGGGCACGAGAGAGAGAAGCTAGAGAAGCTCAATGAGGATCGAATTGAGGGAGAATAAGAAGAGAGAGGTGTCTGAGAAACTCAATGAAGAAAGACAAAGAATAAAACGTGTTGGGTGAATTAATACAATATTTTAAAGCAAAGGGATGATAAAAAATATTATTTGCGTTTAGCTGTTAAGCTACAGTGCACATCTATAGATGGATGTGCATTGTAGCTCAATAGCTAAAATTTTTAGATAGAGGGTGAGTAATGAGTTTTCAAAAAGTGCTTTTTGAAAAAGTGGAGTTTTCAAAAAGTGCATAATAAAAAAGTGTTTTTTTTTTCAAAAAGCTGAGTGTTTGGTAAAAGCTATTAAAAAGTGCTTTTTGAAAAAACTGAGTGTTTGGCTAGCACTTCTAAAATTGGCAGTTTGAGAGGTAAATTACCAAAAAGGACAATGTATATATAAGAGAGTTTATTTTATACTTAAATCAATATTGTGAAGTTATTTTTTTCTCACCAATATTAGCTAATAATAACCTATCACTTAAAATTTATTGTAAAAATTTATACTGATTTTAATTTGAACATACTATTACAATTATTTTTTTCTCTTTCTAAACAAATTATTTTTTTCTCACCAATATTAACTAATAATAACCTACCACTTAAGATTTATTGTGAAAGTATTGTGAAAATATTGTGACAGTATTTCTCAATTTTAATTTCTTATTCTTTATTTTATGTTTCCCTTATTTTATTTTATTTTTTTTATCCATATTTCCTTCTTCTTTTTTCCTTCTTCTTTTTTTTCCCTCTTTTTTTCTCCTCCACATACGTACCCTTAATTTTTTTTTCTTTATTTCTTTCTTTCCTCTTTTTCCCTACCACTTCCTCCACACACATGCCCTTACTTTTTTTCTTTATTTCTTTCTTTCGTCTTTTTCCCTACCACTTCACACTCCAGAACGTTCTCCGCCCCTCTCTCATCCCTTAAAGTCTCTGCATCTCTCTCTTTTTTTTTTTTTTTTTTTGACAATTCAAAAGCTACAAGGAAGAGAGAAGATGGTGGTGATGAAGATGAAGATGATTGAAACATAAGGAAATCCCTGATCTCTCTCCTTAATTCTCAGATCCCTTAAGTCTCTGCCACCATTGGGTTTGTATTTGATTTTGATTTTGGGTTTGGGTTATGGGTTTTCAGTTAATGATTTAATTTTGAGTTGATTTTCAGTAGATTTTGGGTTTTATTTTGATTTGATTTTGTTTTAGGTTGATTTTGAGTTGAGTTTGGGATGAGTTTTCCAATGGGGTTTGAGTTGATTTTAAGTTGTTTTGTGTTGATTTTGATTTATTTTTGGTTTGATTTTGTTGATTTTGTGTTTGGATTATCAAATGTTGAAATGGGTTGTGGTGGTAGATCGGTGATAGTTGGGTGGTGCTGTGTTTGTAGCAGCACGGAGAGGGCAAAGCAGAGAGAAGAGATGAGAGGCGTGAGTGAGCTTCAGGGTAAAGGGCAGAGCAAAGAGATGAGATGAGAGGAATGAGGAATAGATGTGAGAACTGAGGATCTGAACATGATTTATTAAAGGGTAATTTGGTAATTGCCCAAGATCGTCCAACAGATATATAACAACACGTACGAACTTTGCTCAAAATGGACATCTGAGCTCCTTTTCCATCTTGTGCGTTCTCTTCACTAACCAAAAACGCAACTTTGTCCAAAAGTTGCGTTTTGGTCTCAGCCAAACGGGCTTTGGACATTGGCTTTTTTCAAAACGGGCTTTTTGGGCTGGGAAAGTTGAAACAAATGGGCACATAGCTACACTGCTGCAGCTCAATATTTGTAGTTTGTGGTGCTAAAAATAGCTTTTTAGCTTTTTAGGTGTGGTTTGGATTCAGCGTTTTGCGTTTCACGTTTTGCGTTTTTTTTTTTTTGCACGTGTTTCAGAGACAGAGAGCACTGTTTACCATTGTTCAGAAACAATATTAAAAATGAGTCCCACGACACTATTCACACATTTAAAATTTATTTTGTTACAATGTTTTTAGTTTTCAGCAAAATAAGCTGTATCCAAACAGAACCTAACACCACTGCTGTGAGTGCTCTTAGAGAATATAATTTTAACAAAAGAAACTCTTCCTTTCACACATAGGAATGTCTTCTCCCATTTCTTAAACCTTTTTTCAAACTATAATCAACTTCATTTTGTGGTAAAAGAACACTTTTAATGCCTCACTTTGATACTAGGCAAGTACACATGGCTGGCTTAGGCATATCAAATGATTTGACAAATCAGGCATGTGAACTTATAAGACATCTAGGCCAATTAAATAATTGTCCTTTTCCATCGGTAATATGCCAACATAGCTTTTCCAATTGCATTCAAAAAAGAAAGTTGCAAAGAATCATATGCACAGACAAAGATAAACCGAAAAATAATAAAATAATAAAAATAAACTAATTCTATATTATATTACATTAAGCACAAATAAATCTCTTGAAGTATTATATATACTTTTACAATACAAAAGTATATAAAACTACAAACTATATATACAAAAGTCACCTCTATATCACACAACTACAATATCACACTTAAATTATTATGAACCAAATCCACACTTGCAATAATACAGAATTACTCTATATTAACAAATAAATCTCTTGAAGTATTATATATACTTTTACAATACAAAAGTATATAAAACTACAAACTATATATACAAAAGTCACCTCTATATCACACAACTACAATATCACACTTAAATTATTATGAACCAAATCCACACTTGCAATAATACAGAATTACTCTATATTAATTTTGAATAGTCCATTACTCATATAACCCTTTCCCACATACATGCCATTCTTTGTGAGTACAAACTTGTCAAATTCAATGACCAATTTGAAATAGTTCTTACTTAATAGTGAGCAAGAAACAAGGTTCTTACGAATATCTGGCACATGCAGCACATCATTCAAAGTAAGTTCCTTGTCTGAAGTCATCTTCAATATTACATTTCCTTTTCCTACAACCTTAGAGGTTGAGGAATTACCTATGAATATTTCTTCTCCATTGTTGGCTTGAGAGCCTTTCGTGGTCCCTTGATCTTTACGCTTATGGCAATCCTTAGCTTGGTGCCCCATCTTGCCACACACATAACATTTTTTGTTGAACTTTGTAAAGTTACCCCCACTGGTTCCTTGATTCAAACTTTCACTGGAGTATTTCCTCTTATTCTTATTATGCTCCGGAATGTTTGCTTTAGATTCCATGTAGTGATTCCCTACAGCTTTTCCGAAGAACGATTGTCCTCCTCAATTCTCAATCTTATGATCAAGTCTTTTAGCTGCATCTCCTTGTGCTTATGCTTCAAGTAATTTTTGAAATCTTTCCAAGATGAAGGTAGTTTCTCAATGATAGTAGCCACTTGAAATGATTCACTTACATACTTTCAGCATGAATTTCATGTAAGATCAACTGTATCTCTTGCACTTGACTAAGCATAGTTTTGGAATCCACCATTTTTTAATCCAAAAGTTTGCCCCACAATGAACTTTTTAGTTCCAGCATCTTTTGTCTTGTACTTCTTGTCCAAGGAATCTCACAATTCTTTTGCTATCTTGATTGAACTATACACATTGTACAATGCGTTGTCCAATCCATTCAGAATATAGTTTTTGCATACGAAGCTAGCATGTTTCCATGCTTCCACAACAGCAACCACTTGCCTATCCGTCTCATTTTCCTTGAGATTCTTAGCATTCTCATACAAGAATTTTGCCAAATTCAGTGTAGTGAGATAAAATAGCTTTTTTTATTGCCATCTTTTAAACTTAGTACCATTGAATTTTTCTGGCTTTTATCCATGGTTAATAGGAACAGTAATAGGGTAGCAACCGGCACTGCAACAGATTTCATAACAGTTTCATTTGACATTTCTGTCAAACAAAACTAAGTCAAATTGGATCTCAAAAATCAACAATATTTTATAAAACTCAGTAACAGTAACTATCTCAAGGTAAGAGCCAAAGATGCATAAAATACAAGATATATATATATATATATATATTTATATAAATTCAATCCACAGTAACCAAAGGACACGAAATAGTATCTAAAGGAAAAATATGATATCAAATATAATGATCAAGCTAGAGTCTGCCGATTGCTTTTATAGAAGGGTTGTGTTAACGGGCACCGCACAGTGCCTGTTAACCCCAATTTTTTTTTTACTTTTTCCTGACACAATTTTTTGTTTTTTTTTGCAATTCATGTCATTTTTTTCAGTTTTGTAGTAATATTTAGAATTTTTTTTTGACTTTTTTTGACAATTTTTTTTTTTTTTTTGTTTTTTCTGCACTTAACCAGCACTGCCTGGTGTTGGTTAACATTCTCCTTTATAGAATAGACAGGAAATGCGAGAAATGATGCCAACATAGAAAAAGAGATTGTAGATTCACATGAAATGCTAGAAACAGAGCAGGCATAATTCATAGAGTCTAAACAAATGAATCTACACTATGCCTACTCAAACAATAATCCAAAAGAGACAAAAAAAAAAAAAAAAATCCTAATATTATATAATATAATTAAAGAAGATGGAAGTCATTGAATAATCAAAACCACCAATTGTCAAACACGAATCAACTTTATCAAAAAGCAAAGATCACAAATTAATTTTATTAACAAGAAGATTGATAGGCCAAAAACATAGACCCCTTGTGATTGATTAATTGATTAATTAACCAAGTTTATTAATTAATCAAATTAACATGCAAAATGTGTGGTAGCACAAACAAATCACCAATTAAACTAAGTATGCAACGGGAATTAATTTTGACACGGGTGATTTGTTTACGAATGGGAAAAACCATCCAGGCAAAACTCCACCGGGTGATTTTAAGGTTACCACTCCAGAGAATCTACTATTATCAAAATAAGCGGTTACAAGTAAAGGAATTCTAGTACCTTATACCAACTTACAGTTGAACCCTTATCCCAATACCCAATTGGACTTATTTTGTAGTGACAATCTCTCCTTGTAATGCATGGCTCCCAGTATGTGACTAACCAATTATGCGAATTTTAGTATGCGACTTCAATCACCAACTAGAGAAGGTCGTTGGCTACAAAGTTTTTCAATTCATCTACACGATGAAGATCTAGAAGATGCTTGGTTACAAAACCCTACGGTGCACAAACATAGCAAGTTCTTCACAAGAATGATGAACTAGGACAAATTCTGTCTCTGGTCACAATTTGCTTGAACAAACTTTGCTCAACACTTGTGCAACTTGTGTCCACTTTGACGGCTCTTAAAATAATCATTTTATATGTCTAGGGTTGTGAGAAAAGAAAGTCCAAACACATAATCACAGATTAGAGTTAAAACAAAACAGAAAATCTGTTTTTCTTAAACCTCAACAGATAGCCATCTGTCAAGCAGCTGTCAAGCCACGGGGCTTGAACAGCTCTTCAATCTCGATAGATACTAGCTGTCGAGATTTAATGAACTTGCACTTTTCAGCTTGAATCTTGGACAGACTTGCATGGTTTTAACATTTGATCTTGAAACAAGATTTCTTGAAGTATTAAACACATCCTAGATCTATCCAAATACAAGTAAATTGCGTTTTGTCAAAGGATTAGTAAATTACATAAAATAGTAACATGTGTTCCTAACAAGTGAATCACATATGTCCTAACAATCTTCCCATTTGGCAATCCGTGACAAAATCACAACAAACAAATGAACATATGAGAAAAGTCATAAATTACTCAACTCATACTCACTTGTTACATACAATAAAATTTATCCTAACACAAACTCTTGAAAAACTTTACAAGAAGAGAGTTTATGGCAAGAAGACTGTGACAGCCTGTATTTCTGAAACACTTTAAACAAAACTCATCAAGGCATCTTAGTGTGAAACAGAAATAATAGATTGCATACATGTAATAAGAAGCATGTGCATAAAGAGAGAAAAGAAACAACACATGTAAGGGTAAGTGAAAAAACATACATCAACATATAAAGAAGATAAATATAATGTATGTTAATAATGGTCACAAGACCTAAGGTACAAGAATAAATGTATCTAAAGTAGAGAAAAGAAAAAGATACATATAATCCTCACTACATCCCTCAGATATCAACATTCCCCCTAACAAAATGGTCCTATACTAACTCTCCCCCTAAGTATGACTACTCTCATATACTAAAACTACTCCCCCTTTTTGTCACGAGTGACAAAGGGTAAAAGTGTCAAGTAGACTTCTCATCTGAACCGGAAGAGCTAGCATCTCCATTATCATCATCATCTTCAGCATCAGACGCCTTTGGAGTACGTGGAGGAGAATCAATGAAGCCACCTATGATAGCCTGCCGTCGAGCAATACAGCCAACACGGATGTTCACCTGACACAACTCAGTAAAGAGTGTATCAAGACAAGCATCCATGCGCTAAAGCTGCGTCATGATGTCTCCGAGAATCACATCGCTCGTAGACCAGGATGGAGCGGATGTGGATGGAGCAGATAGGGCTAAAACACATCAACTCAATATATTGTCAAGCTTGTTTTTTGCATTTTCAACTTTAATGTATGTTTTCTAAAAAATTTTACTCATCTTTGTCTTAGATTATGTAGAAATTAAGTTAGGGTTCAAAAATTGGGGATTTTTCCGAAAATGGGTTAGGGTTCATGATTTTGTGAATTTTTTTTCAAATCTTTGATTGGGCTTAGTCCCATTTCACTTGTGTGTAATTGTGTTGGCCTCGTGTGGCATTCTAAACATGTATTGAGGCATTTTCACTTATGTTCATGCATTGTTCATTGGTGTAGTGCAATGTTGCATGCTATATGTTTGACAGAATGTCCATGTGACATGTTTATGTTGTTTTGGACTCAAATGAGTTCCATTGCTTGGGTTTACTCTTGATTGAACATGCTTGATATGTTTTGATCAATGAGTGTGTTTTACACACTTTCCCATTTTTGTGCCTCACAATGCCTTAACATGCATCACCTAGCCACCCACTAGACACACCCCATGCAACCTGTTGCACACACATGTACAGCACATGCACACACATGCACAGTCACTTATTTCTTGCTTTATGCTTGTGTTTACATGTTTTAACACTTTTAGCATGTTGTTTTAAGTTGGTTGTGCTCTGTTTTAAGCATTTTTATTTCTGTTTTGGACTAACTTGAATCTAATCAAGTTTTGTGTTCTCTTTTTGTGTTTTTGCACATGTTTCTTTTCTGTTTAGTGTTTCTTTGTACAGATGTCTCCTACCAAACATTTAGCGTCCAAGAAATCCTCCAAGCGTGCTCGCACGGATTCTAACAATTTCAAGTCTGTCAAGGCATATATGGCTTACAATGATTGCTACAAGCGAGCCACAATAATTATGGAACGGGTAGTTAAATTGGATACCCTTGAAGACACGTTCATACTTGAAGTTTTCAAGGAAAGGACGTGGATGAAGCTATTGAATCCGAGCGAAGTTGTGTACTCGGAAATCATCAAAGAGTTCTTCTCAAATGCCAGTGTGGAAGGGGATCATATCAATTGTTGGGTGAGATATAAAGAGTTTGTCATCACAAGGGAAAGCATACAAGAGTTCTTTGAAGTTCGTCCTCCCTCACAGCCAATCACAGTCCAGTATGATGATCATCTAGAATCTACTAAGGAAATGGTAAGGCTTCTTGGTGGTACACCAAATGCTCTCAATGTCTATTGGTAGCACTGGCGGCACTGAATTTTTCAGGGATGGGATATCAATAGGTTCCTTCCATGCTGTTAAGAATAATATTGCTGTGGTTTGCTCAGCTGGCAATTCTGGACCAACTCCGGAGACTGTAACAAATGTGTCTCCCTGGATTTTCACAGTTGGGGCTAGTACAACAGACAGGAATCTTGCTAACTCTGTTTCTCATGGCAACAAGAAGAAAATCGAGGTATTGTGTATCTTATTTTTCACAGTCCATGTATAAAAATATTCACGGGATTAATTTCAGTATGCATATAACACGAAAGTGAGTTGTGGCTAGTCAAGTTCTGAGCTGTTTGCTTATTCAACTATGCCCTCACATTGAATCTGCAACAATTAGATGATTCTTAATTCTAAGGTGCTTTGCTTTGGTATTGCAGTTGGATAAGGTGGGAGTTCAATCCTACCATTTTTTTTTTTCCATATAATGCATATTCAAGAGAGCATTATTGATAAACTAGTTCTGGAAAAGACCAGGAATTTTTAATAATTTCCTCCAAATGCAACTTTTGACAAGAAATATGTAAGTTATCCTTATTCATTACATGAAAACAGTTGTAGTGACATTCCGAATTTTCATTGTTAGGGAGTAAGTCTTTCAGCTTCAGGCGTGCCAGGTGGAAAGTTCTATCCATTGATCAGTGCTGCAAATGCCAATATTGCAAACGTATCCACCACATCCGCGTAAGCACAACCACTCCATGTCCTCAATCTAACGCAAATATAATTTTGTAATATCAAATTGTATGATTACCTTTCTTCAATTCTCTACCATATAAAACTGAGTTTTTTTTTTTTTTTTTTTTTTTTTTTTTTTTTTTTTTCTTTCTTCCTGGTAGTCTACTTTGTTTTCCTGGAAGTCTTGATCCCAAAAAGGTGAAAGGCAAGGTTGTGTTGTGTCTACGAGGGGAGAATGCAAGAATTGAAAAGGGCACTGAGTGTCTTAGGGCAGGTGCTGTAGGTATGATATTGGCTAATCATGTGACTGATGGGAATGATCTTTCAGCTGATCCTCGTGTGCTACCTGCTTCACATATCAACTACACTGATGGCCAAATCATATTTGCTTACCTTAGCAGAACCAAGTACTTATCTTTTTCACTTCTTACAGTCATTTTTGAACTAGTTAGACATAAGATTATTTTCTAACAAGTTATAATTGTTATGAATGGATATTTCTTTGTAATAGGAACCCCACTGCTTCCATTACTGATGTAAAGACACTATTAGGAGTAAAGCCAGCACCATTTATGGCTGCATTCTCATCTAGGGGACCCAGTAACATTGAGCCAACAATTCTCAAGGTCTGCTACGCAATTCAATCTTCAACATTTTTTTTTTTTTTTGGGTATTATTTTCAAGTATACATCATGTGCAGATGCTCTTATGTGCTTAACTTTTTGTGTTAATTGCAGCCTGATATCACTGGACCAGGAGTGAGCATACTTGCTGCTTTCACCGAAGCAGTAAGTCCCACTGGATTAGATAATGACAAACGCCGGTTTCCTTACTCTATACTCTCTGGCACTTCCATGTCATGTCCTCATGTTGCAGGCATTGTTGGCCTTCTCAAAACACGGTACCCTCTCTGGAGTCCGTCAGCTATCAAATCTGCAATCATGACTACAGGTAAACATTCTCTTTAAGTTCATATTGCAAATCCTTCATGCTGTGAAGTGCGAGTGTGAAGTCAGAGAAGTGTCACACATTCTTGTTCACCACCTCTAATCTCTCCATTTCCATTTTCAATTCCAGCAAAAAGTTAAAAACCCGAGATAACACCAGGAAGTCAATTCTGGACTCATCCACTGTCAAAGCGACACCATTGGCCTATGGTTCTGGACATGTGCACCCAAACAGTGCAATGGACCCTGGACTCGTTTATGACGCTACCACTGAAGATTACTTGAACTTCTTATGTGCTCGTGGCTACAATGATACCTTGATCCGATTATTTTCTCAGAAGCCTTATTCATGTCCCGATAGAGGCAGTCTAGAGGACTTCAACTACCCTTCAATCGCAGTTCCTGACATCCAAGCACGCAAGGTGACTCTAACTAGAACAGTAACTAATGTTGGTTCTCCAGGCACATACAAAGTGCGTGTCAGGCAACCCTTGCAGTTTTCGTCACTATTAAACCTAGTGTTTTGAGGTTCAAGAAAACTGGTGAAAAGAAGACCTTCCAGGTTATTTTTACGCCCGACTTTTCCAAAATAGGCACTAGAGCCGGCTATGTATTTGGAGATATGATTTGGTCAGACGGCAAGCACTCAGTCAGGAGTCCTATTGCTGTGAACCGTGCTAGCTAGAAATGAAAAGTAGGTCCATTTTTTAGATGTTGTCATTTGCTAGAGCCTACGGTGTTCTATGTTGAAAGTCTTCTTTCCTCTCGGACACAATAATTATGTAATCGTAGTTCTAGTTGAAAATGAAAACATAAACATCAAGATGATTTGATTTTTTGATTGCCTTCAGTATCTTATGCCTCTTTCTTGTTCCTACAAAGTGCATCACCGCGGGTAAACCCCAAAATGTTGGCTTATTGGAATAATATTCTCATTTATCATGATGACTCCTAAAGTCGTGACTTCAGCATATTTCCATTAAAAACTTAAATTTTTTTTTTTTTTTTTGTTTTGGGGTGGCCCATTTGCTCCCTCTCGATCTCCTAGGCTTTGCCTATGAGTATGATAGGATTTGAATCCAGTAACATCTACTCCTTGACAAATGACAATTACTCATCATTGTTAGGCTAAGTCTATGTTTGGATACCAATGAAAAATGAAAATTATTTCACTATTCAGGTTATTTTTATTATTATTCATGGACCATACTGCACTTTTTGATATTATTCATGACCTCATTGTACTATTTCAGCTAACTTTTACTTTTATCTACAGTACTTTCAGCAATAAATTTTCAGTTTCAACAAAATAAAAGATATCCAAACAGACCCTAAGAAGGATTTAAACTTAAAGTTTTTTTTTTTTTTTTAATTACAATAGATTTTACCTTTTTTATTTTGGGGATAGAATACAATAAATTTTTACCGGTTAAACTAAACTTGAACCAACAGTTTCTCAAAAAAAAAAGAAAAAAAGGAAAAAAAAAAGAAGAGAACTATAACCCACATTTTATATACTATGTTGAACCAACCCAAGGTTCTTCAATGATGAAGTTCACAGTTGAAACCAACTCTTTGAACCTAATTGTGAATTTGAATGAAATGTGGTGTACCTCATATTTGCCGTAATCTAATCTTGGAATGTTGAAAATTCGTTTGAAAAATAATTCAAAAAGGCAGTAGGTAATAGGAGGTCATCTTGTTCCATTTTTAGCGCTAGTTAGAGTAATGGCGGTTACATTTACATCACAAACACAAAATGATAAGAAATTTTATTTCCTCTTCCTAATTCCTACTCCTTTTGAGGCCAAAGAATTAGACAACAAAACTCAGTGATGATGCCAAAAATCGTCAGTAAGTCACACAGTCCTCACATGCTTGAGACAACACTTGTGCAACACAGAAACAAGAGAAGACCTTGTAGAGAGTATCGGTGTAGTACCGGCCAAATACCCTCCGAAGGTTAAGTTAGAGAACTTTCACAACTCTAGAATGCCAGAACTAGGGTAAATTATGCTTATCTTGATTTGTGGGGGGGGGGGGGGGGGGGTTTGTAATAGCATAGGTTTGACATCTGCTCCTTGGCCTAGAATATCTTTCCTTGTAGGAGAGATCTTCTTCAATTTGCGTATCTTGAGGAATCCTTTCCTTGTAGGAGTCCTTTCCTTGTATGAGTCCTCTTGATTAGGGTTGAGTGTGGGGTACAAGATATTTCATTATATACATTCATGCGTGGAGACCAAGTAAGGCCACGTTAGACCTATCAATGGTTTACTTATCCCCTTCAGCTTCTTCTCGTCAGCTTCTTATTTCGTCTATGTATCCCAGCCGTCTCGTTCATGGTGCCTCCGTCAACTTTGAGGTGGAATTGTCAACTTCATATTATCATCATTTGTCTACAAACACACAAGCAAGACTGAGACCTCTGGAAATGCTAATGTTACACCAAGAACTTAACAGAAAAGCCCATTAAAAATTATTTTCTTCTTGATAATTGATATAGCTCTTATTAATTGTCCTTCCTCTCTTTGAAATTTTGAACCAATATTCGTTAATCCCATTAAAGATACGTTCTATATGAGGATGACAGTTAATGTAAAATAAGTGAAACGGTAAGCTGAACAACTAAACCGAAAATCGTTTAAATTAACCAGCAGGAAAATAATAATAATAATGATAAACAAAAGAAAACAAAAAACAACAGTTGTTTATGTATCTTGGTGAGTTTGAATGTGCCATGTATCCATGGAATTGAGTAAATTCAAGGATTCATAACCATTAGATTTGTTGCATCTGATTATAATTTTCATTCTTAATTTGATGAATAAATGATGAGAAAAAATTTTGCTTTCTCCCATTATAATCAAATATGTTGAATCGCTTTATGATTTTGATTCTTACGTGACAATTAATCTTATATGCACTTAGTAGATTTCAATTAGTTCAATTAACGAATTCTCTTAACGTTAAATAAAGTATTTGTGTTCAAATTTTCGTTTATATTAAAAATCAATTAATATCTTGACCTCATAAAAAAAAAAAAAAAAAAAAAGTATCTTGACCAGTTAAGAAAAAAAAGAATTATCATGACATAAAGTGAACTACTTAAGTTCAAATCCTATTATATCTATCAAAAATAAATAAATCTTATTTGAACTTGACAATGGAATTCTTTGCCTTAAGGTTTGTTTTCATTCTCAATACAGTCTAATATTGTTAACATTAATTCCTTCTTTTTATTGATAGATATATAGATAGTGGGGAGGGGGAGATGGAGTTCGAATCACAGACATCAGACATTACAAAGAATGTTAATGGATAACACTAAGTTATAACTTGAACCCCTCACATGCTAGTTTATCACTTGAATATTATAGGCTCTATTGATTGTTTTTATTATTTAATCTCGTATATGAAGAAAAAAAATGCACTTCCCCTATAATTTTTGGTGCAATTACAATATCACCCTAAATTTCAAAACTAAGCAACGTCTCTCTTAACTATGGTGAAAATTTGAATTTTCGTTAAACATGATTTTAGAAAGGAAAAAAAAAAAAAAAAAACCATATTTCAAAAGTTTATCAAAGATCCTATTAGAGCATTAGCAGCCGAGTTTGCAAAAAAGTTCTATTTTATAACCTAAAAATCTATTTTATCTATTTTACTATCTGATTTTACAACTCACCCAACATTTCAGTTTCTATATTTAAATACAACTTATTAAAATAATAAACTATGCTACCAAATAATATAAAAAATTTAGTTTCTCTCTCTTCTCTTCCAACTCACCAACTAAACCCGCTCAACACCTTCCACCAAAACTCAGCCACAAACACCAATTCCGTCACCACAACCAACCAACCACCACCACTAAAAATCTTTACGACCACCGAAACACCTACAGACCCATTGTAACACTCACAAACCCACTAAATCTGACCCAAACTTTGACCAATCACCACCCAAATCCGTGGCCACCTCCATTAACCCACAATGAACCCATCCCCACCACCACCATAGCAACCCCCAACGCCACCACCATGAATTTGCAAATGCACTGATACCCATAATAAAAAATCAAACCAAAACCAAAACCCAATCTGAGAGACAGAATCATAGTTAGAGAAATAGAGAAGAGAGAATCAGAGAGTGAAAGAAGAGAAAGGGGCTGCTGTTCCCAGCCACACACCACACGCCGTCGATGTCGATCCTTAGCCCACCACCCACAACCCATATGTTACCATGGATCGTGACCACTCCACCACCGCACCACAACCATCGAACCACCCTACAACCCAGCAAAAACCCACGCCACAAAACCCATTACCCCACAGCCCACCACCCTCATGCCACCAGCACAGCGTCGCCACCATTGAGAGAGATTGGTGGAGAGAGCCTTGATTTGATGAGAGATGTTTGAGTTTTTAGAAAGAGAGAGTTGATGAAACCCAACCAACAACGATCCATGACCCATGGCTACCGTTACCTTCAAGGTGGTGGCAGTGGAGACCAATGGCAAAGAAAAGGAAAAAGTGAGAAGAGGGAGAGGGAGAGAGTGACCGTGATGATAGAGAGAAGGATGAGATATTTTTATTAAAATAATAATTTCTTTTTTTTCCATCCAGAGCTACAGTTGGTTCTAAATTTGAGAACCAACTATTCACAGATGGTAAAAAAATATAGGCATCCATACCCGGATGGAGATCATTTTTGGTTGGTTGGTTGCTAAAATAGCAACTAGGGGTGTTTACACCCCCCATTACTAGTGCTCTAATAGAAGAGGGTGAAAAAAAAAACTCTTATCACCATAATCAATTAGTTGAATTTTAAGGAGAACATTATAACTTGCAAATACAACCATAATTAAGGGATTGGAATGGTACAATTAAATCCTTAAATGATTAAAAGGATGGTTGGATGTTGTTCCTTGCTTGATATATTGGATATGTACTGTCTGTTTGCTATAGCCAACAGGTCCACAAGAAATGTACTGTTTTGATGACTTGCCAAATAACTATTGCATGGAAATCCACATTGTTATTATTAATAATCCTTTTTTATACAAGTAAGCAGTGTCTTTGTTTTGTGGATTATTATTAATAATCCTTGTGTTTGTCGTTTTGTGGTTTTTCCAGTGGCCTTTATTTCTGTTTTCTTGCAGTTGAATGATATTTTAGTTTCTTCTCACAAAAAAAAAAAAAAAAAAAGAAAGGGCAGTGTCTTCGTCTTTGACACAGTTTTTCACTCTTTATTCATAAAACACCCCAAAATCCCTTAGAACATAGGACCTCTATTTGCATCACTTTTTTAGGTGTACAGAGCCCACCATTAAAGTGTAGCTGAAGGGACACATTGTTAAATTTAAGGTACCACTATCATTAAAATGTAATTCTAAAAATTTTCAAAGTTTTAGTAAGAATAATGTTACAAATACAAAAAGTTTGATAACATATTTCACACCAATTGAATTGACAAAATTTCTACTAATTTTCATTTGAATCCATCACTAAAATCTTATTTTTTTTAATCTACCACTAATAATTTGCTACATAAATTTTTGTCGAATTTGTTGCATCTGTGGACTTTCTCTTTTAATAATACAAATGCTATCTTAAAATTTATTTGGAGTTATATGTTGTCACAGTGACTGGTCAATAGTTTACAGCCATCATTAATAGTTATACAAGGTGAAAGGTCAGGACAGTCGATTTGTCTTTTCTTTTCTTGTGATGCTATTTTCTAATGAAACATCTTTTTTGATTAGTTGTTTGATAAGACACTTAAAATTAACAAAAAGAAGAACTAAGATAATTTGGACATCTTCAAACACTGTCTACGTACATACTGACTTGACTATAATGAAGTTTAAGTAATTTGAATCATTTTAAGTAACCAAAGTAACCAAACTTTAGAATGGGAAAAAAAATTCAAACAAATTACAAATGACATATTATAGGAGGTGGAATATAAAGTGAAACACTAAGAATGTGGGATAAAATATTTTCATTTATATTTTTGTCTAAAATTAAGGCAACACATCATATCTTTAAAAAAAATTAAATAAACATGACCAAATGAGGAAGAACAAAATATATCTAGGTTTTTTTTTTTTTAATTTTTAATTTTTATTTATTTTTATATATATACTTTAGCCCAAACACATTTCACACAATAAGTGTCCCACAACATTTGCAATGGATGATTTTTAAGGTTGACAAGAGATATCAAATTCACCTTAAAAATTTATGAAACATTAAATCTCAAGTCTCAACCATGAAATCAACCCTCTTTGTTTTAAAGCAAATAGCATGGTTTTTACCTCACCTTCCAAATCTTAATTCTAATCTACTCACATCTCTCTTTTTCTCTTTCTTTTCATTAGTGTGATAGGCCCACCCAGTACTTATGCCTTAGTGAATAGGCTAGAGTTGGGTGGAGCATCTTTTTCTTATGCCTCAGCATCTAAAAGCTAAGATCAGCCCAGTGGTCTTCTATCATCTAGCCCACAAACCTCAATTAGCAACTCATATTGAACTAGCCCATTTTGAAATCAGTCACTTAGTGCACCATTTTGGGCCTTACTGTGGAGTAACAGGCTTTGGAAAACTCCTACACTAACTAGGCTCAAAAGACCCAACAGGTCACACCATTAATACTTAGAAAGCAATGGCTAGACAATTATGTTCAAGTTTGGCATTGTTTGTAAGAAAATCCCATTTTGTTGTAGAACTTTTAGTGATAGAACTTTTGCATATAGTCTCTTGATTGAAAAGCACTTCAGCATTTTAAGCAAAATATTTGGGGCACACTTTTGAAGAAACTCATGCTCTGTATATGCTGTAGCTGCAGCCCACAACTTGTCCTTAAGTGCTTTCCCCTTGTGGCCTATCTCTATAATTGACTATATAACTACAAATAGTTTCTTGGAACTTTATGACAAATAGAGATGTATTACATGGTTCTACTAATATCTGTTACATTTCTTTAGATTATAAATTCCAAACATTACAAAATTGTAGCATTTTGATGTACAAATACTGCATTACAACATACAACTCACATAATACTATCGCATGTCCTTACACATCATAAATTTATGGCAAATACATTCTTTTGTCGGTCCTAATTTGCATGGTCATACTAAATAAGAAGATGGAAATTAAACATATGTATATAGCGCTTGCATAGCGACATATATTCCCTTTCTTCATTTGATGCACTTGCTGCATCTCAGCAATAGATCTTTTTGCTACACTGTTCTCCTCTTCCAACCTTTTGATTGTCTTCTCTATGTTAGCAATGATGTTATCTTTTATTTTTATCTTGCTCATTTCTTTCAAATACTGATTTTTCTGTGGTACTTCCAAATGCTAGGCATTATAATGTTTTGTAACAACTGCAAAGTAGATATTCTATAATTTTTTTTAATATTTTCGTCAACATTTTTTTTTTTTCGATCTACAGTTTTTAGTTTGTTTGTTGGTTTTGTTGCTTGGGTTTACTCCCATGGCAGCTGAATATGACTTAAGAAGCCTTAGTTGATAGTTGCTTTGCAAATTTATGGAGTTTGTCAAACAATTTTGTGTATTTGGAGTGTATCAACAGTTCAGTCCTTCAAATAGTTTTTATTCTATAATTTTTTTTACTTTGATGATTTGTTAAAGGTGAATTGTTATATATTCTATGTAACATAATAAGAATGTTTTGTTAGTAACTACAATACAGAAAAAATGAGCACCTCATCAAAAAAAAAATAAAAAAATTACTGCCAAATGCGAAGTTAGTATTCTCCATTGTGACAATGGAACCATCAAATGGGAGAAAAAAATAAGGGAACCGCTAAATGTAACAAAAGTACAATCACATGTGATGTTGGTATTGCACAATGTGAGAATGATACCATCAAATGTAAGAAAAAAAAATAAGGGAACCACCGAATGTGACAAAAGTACAATCATGTAATACTAAAAAAAAAAAAAAAGATTTAAAAGGAGGGGTATTTAAGTAAATTTGTTTATGGGGTCAATTTTATAATTAATATTACTAAGGGGGGTTTTTAGAAAATAAGGTTGAAACCCTAGCAATATATAGTCTAATTTAAGTTAGCATATAATAACAGATATTTTTAGAGAGGAGACTACCTAAAATACTCAAGTGGAGAAGGTTTGACTACACAATTGAGGTAAAAGCCTAAGAATCTCTTTTTTGTCAAATTTAAGCTTTATTTGGAATTAATTTTTTTTTTTTTACATGGGTATTTTGTCCAGAAGTGAAACTATTTAAATACTCAATGAATTTTATAATGCGACTGAAGTAGGGATTAAATTATATTTTTGATATCTGTGCTGTTTTGATAATAGTTATTCTTTTCCTACGCCACTATTGCATTAAGTGTAGATAGATTTGCAGAAAATTAGGCATGGTCATGGTGAGTTCGGTTTGTAAGTATAGATGAATTTGTAGAAGGTTAGGTATGGTCATTAGGTCCGGTTCTATGCAGTTTTTGCCTTAAAAAGTTGAACTTTTGGTGAATAGGAAAGCCGATGCAACAACGGCATCGTATTGATGATGTGCTACATCGTCGTAGTGATGATGTGAGTGTGTCAATATAGATGAGGGCAAAAAACAAGAAACAAAGCAGTCTTCATCTCTTTTTTATTATGAATTTTACTAACGTATGCTTATGGCATATATTAATAAATTATTTTTAAAAATATTTTGTAAAGAATTGAAAAGGTTGTCAAACTTTTTTTGACAACTTTTTTAATTCTAGAAAAAAAACATTTTAAAAACAGATTTGTTACCGGACCCTTTTATTATTATTATATATATATATATATTTTTTAATTAGTTTTGCTAGGGGTGAATAGGAAATCAATTAAGTCTAACAAGTCATAAATTATAGTGTAAAAAAAAAAAAAAAAAAAAAAAAAAAAAAAAAGAGAAAAGGAATAATGGCTGTTTTTTCGTAAGGCCATGTGCCTAGCTTGGACTTGGAGTTGTCATCATCTCAAAAGATGCACTAGAGATTAGTTATGGCAAAAAAAAAAAAATATATATATATATATATATATAAATATGTATGTATGTATAAAGAAAAATATTATTATGATTAGGTGGAATTTTGGTATGAGATAACAGTGGATAGTTATTAAATATTTGTAGTAGTCTCTTTTTTGGTCGGGTACTGTTATAAGTTTTTCTTGAATTATTTTACAGATCTATTTGCTTGAAAGAACTTATTAGGACTTTGGTTAATTATTGAGTTGTCAACTTACCCCCCCTCTTTCCCTTTTCAGATTCTGATCAGGAAGAGTAGCATATGTTTGGGCTTCCGCTGAAATGTGCGCAAGAGTGAAGTTTAGGAAATCAATGGAATAAGATTTGAACTTTTATGTTTAAAATTACCATTTGTGTAGACTTTTAGTCTTAAAGGATTTAGTTAATTTTTATTTTGAGGTTGGAAGATTATTATTTGGAAATCTTTTGAGAATTGCATTATTGAAGATATTTTTAAATTTATTGATGAAATTTTCTTTGAGGATAATTCTTTAGTTGTTAAGAAGGCCTTTCACACTTGTAGGGTGTAAACTTTATAAGTGTGTGGCTGTTGTCACATGCCTAGCTCTTACTTGGGTTTGAGGCGTGACAGTATAGTCACATATGATGTTGATACTGCATAATGTGAGGATGGTACTATAAAATATGAGGAAAAAAAAAAAATAAGGGAACCACCGAATGTGACAAAAGTACAGTCACATATGATGTTGGTACTACACAATATAAGAATGGTACCATCGAATGTGAAAAAAAAATAAGGGAACCACTGAATGTGACAAAAGTATTGTACATGTGATGTTGGTACAGCACAATGTGAAAATGGAACCATCAAATGTGAGAAAAAAAATAAGAGAACCACCGAATGTGACAAAAGTACAGTCACATGTGATGTTGGTAATACACAATGTAAGGATGATACCATCAAATGTGAGGAAAAAAAAAAAATAAGGGAACCACCGAATGTGACAAAAATACAGTCATATGTGATGTTGGTACCATCAAATGTAAGGAAAAAAAAAGAAGAAAAAAGAAGAAGAAAGAACCACCAAATATGACAAAAGTACAATCACATGTGATGCTAGTATTGCACAATATGAGGATGATACCATCAAATGTGAGAAAACAATATGGGAACCACCGAATGTGAGAAAAATACAGTCACATGTGATGTTGGTACTACACAATGTGAGGATGGTACCATCAAATATGAGAAAAAAAAATAAGAAAACCACTGAATGTGAATGTGATGTTGGTAGTGCTTAATGTGAGAATGGTACCATCAAATGTGAGAAAAAAATAAGATAACCATCGAATGTGACAAAAGTACAGTCACATATGATGTTAATACTACACAATGTGAGAATGGTACCATCAAATGTGATGTTTTGATAACCTGGTATAGCAGGTCGCTTACTAATGAGTACTGTACCAAAAAAAAAAGAGGGGGTACGGTAGAATTACATTTTTATGTATTGTTAACTTCTTTTCAATTGATCACTGTGCACCCTTGGTGCGGTGATCACTCCACAAGTATCAATGCTTATGGGGAGTAGGGGATAAGAGTCGGGGTTCAAGTTTTCAGGGGAAAGTTTCATACACATATACACTTAAATTAGGTTAGAGTAGAAATTCTAATAAATAAAAAAACTTCTTTTCAATTGATTAATAAATAAATAAATAAATAAACTTCTCTTCAATTATTTCTCGTTCTGATATGCCCCTTTTCCCTACTCTATTCCTTTCTTTGCATCATCATTCCTAAACTTCCCCACCACCACCTTTTTTCCATTCCCAACAGTCGGCCAATTATATATGGCATTTACAAGTTCTTGGTATTAGTCGTGTCTCTCTGTTAGGCAGACCAAAGAAATGGCAGTTGGGACAGATGAAGTTTTGGGGGGTGAGACGGCTTCGCTGGGAGATGATATGGCGTTTTCGCTTTAGTGGGTTAGCCAAAATCATTGGTCATTGGGAGACAATAAGGTGTGTTGGGTTTTGCCTTTTATTTTGCTATTCCTCGCTCTGGTTTGCTTTTTTTTTTTTTTTTTAATCAGATTTATTTTTCTAGTTTTTTCAGCTTTTCTTTGGATATGGGTCCACATTAGAGAGTTTGATTGTTGAGGATGATTACAATTGCTCTGTATTTATTAAGAAGTCAAGTTTGTCTCATAATTTCAATCATGAATATGCATTGGTTGAGAAAGGATTCAGATTCTCTAGATTTCCTAGGGTACTCTACCAAATAGATTTCCTTAAATCTTAACCATTCTATAATAATTTAATGGTCTAGATTCTACTATATCAACATTTCACTAACAATAATCTTAATTGTTTTGTTTGCAACATTATTTTATTATTTTAAGAATATTGTTAGTAGAATGCTGACATTGCAGAATCTGACCATTAAGTCATTAAAGAGTGATTAGAATTTAAGGAAATCTACTGGTAGAATACCCTAGAAAATCTAGAGGATCTAAATCCGTTGAGAAAGCATATGGACATGGTGGGGAACTGTTTTGGCACATATCACTTTATTCTTTATGTTTCATATATCACACTGATTGTATTGGCAAAAATCAATAACAGTTAGGTGATAGGTTTCACCAATTACATCTTGAGTTTTACCTGAAGTAGATATGGGTATGTGTCGGTATGCAAAAAAAGCATCTCATGGGTTTTTGAAGTGCAATTTGTGATATTAAGATGAAATGGAACAATCTTTCGTCAATTCACAAGTACTTAACAAATTTTAAAGATTAAAATCTGATGCAGTCCTACAATTGAAAAAAAAAAAAAAGCTACTCATCATTTTACGTACTTCACATATTGACCTTATTCAAAATCACTCAAAAATAAAGGTTAGCATCTCTTATATGTTTCATTCACTTTGTTCTATGTTGTTTAAGATTTTATTTCATTTTAATTTTAGTTTTGTCATAGGAGATTCTGAAATTGACATGCAATACATAGTATATTATTCATATCATCTCTTATTTAAAAGTTTTTTACGCATTGAATTCAAATAAAATGATATCTTCTTCAAAACTCAAAATGTAGCTTTTCCCGTGCATGCACGGGTTAGCAACTACTCTCTCTCTCTCTCTCTCTCTCTCTCTCTCTATATATATATATATATATGTAGGGATAAAGGCCCAAAGTCACATATTGGGTCTTAGGCTTGGTCCGAGAATGGACAAATAATTATGGGAAACTCCAATTTTAAAGTTTCACAAGTAAGGAACAGATGGAAGGTGGTCCAAGGAGGAACTCCTCCTCGGATATGACGAACGCGGCCCAAATCTGTATTTCAACGACCAAGGTGAGCTTTCAAGAAGCTCAGACACTAAGGATAGGCATTATACACATATAAGGAGTGATGGGAACTTAGAAATATCTGAAGAAAAGCTACCACCACCACATTAAATGCATTTCAGCTACTTTTTTAGCCACATTTATGTGGAGAAGACCCCTGAACAGTGCTGCCTTGGTCACCACAACTCACAGAAGGCTAGATAGGGTGTCTGATAGGATAGGTACTCAAGTAAGGGCTTAAACAATCAACAAATATAGGATCAAGATGGTCCAAAGGGGGCTATATAATGTGAGAGACCCTCCATGGGAAGAGGGGGGAAAATAGAGAAAGAATATTGTAGCAATCAAAGTTACACTTGTAATCAATTCCATCGACTTATACAAAGATTTGTCTCATCGGACAATACATTCACCCTATCTTACGTGCTTTGTTCTTGCATGATTGTCTTTAAAACCCATCCTAGCCGTTGTTAGATTCACTAGGGCCTAGTTCTTTAACCCATTCTCTACAAATTTATTGTATTGGGCTCATTAACCCACAATCCCATACATATTGGGCTTGGGCTGCAAACCGTGCCCATACAATTGGCGCTGTCTGTGGGGAGAACTTATGTGATAGTGAGTGCAGCGGTTAACAAAGGTAGGTTCAGGTTCACACCAGGTGAAATCCATGGCATCCCAGCGTGAAAACCTCCTCGCCAACCCTGAGCGTAGAGGAGATCGAGAAGGCAGTGTGCACACTACGCATACAAGCAAAAGCCATACTCGAGTCAGAAGTCACGTCTCTCAAGACTAGCCTAACAGAGCCATGCAGTTGGAAATTATCCGGTTGAAGAGGGAACTACGCCATGCACGACAAAGGAGAACTCCCTCTAACTCTGATGTTTCTTCTGATGACAAAAGGGACGTCAGTTATAGGCGAAGATCTCGAACCCCGCCCAGCAAGTCTTTCTCCTACAAAGAGGAACACCATCGCGAACGGAGGGTCAGAAGCCCGCCTCATAAAGGTGTAGGAAACAACGTTGTGAGCAAGGCCTTGGACCAAATCTCCAAGTCACCCTTCACGCGCAAAATCAAGGGGACTAAACTTCCTCGACGATTCACTCAACCTGCTTTTGCCATGTACAATGATAGAACAGACCCCGTGGAGAATGTGAGCCATTTCAATCAAAGAATGGATGTCCACTCCAAAGACGAAGCCTTGATGTGCAAGGTTTTTCCATCCAGTTTGGGACCCGTTACAATCAAATGGTTTGACAGCCTAAAGGGAGATTCTATAAGTTCCTTTAGGGAGCTCACCCAGGCATTTTGTTCCCGCTTTGTCACCTGCAGCAGGGTTCCTCAACTCTTGGCTTCCCTACTGTCCTTAAGCATGCGAGAAGGAGAGACACTGAAAGCGTATTCGAATAGATACTGGGAGATGTTCAATGAAATAGATGGTGACTTTGATGATGTGACCATCAGCACCTTCAAGCTTGGCCTCCTGGCCGAGCATAGTTTAAGGACGTCTCTGATTAGCAAACCCGTCATCAGTGTACGCCAACGCATGGACCAGATTGATAAGTATAAAAGGGTTGAGGAAGACCAGCAGCAGGGGAAAGGAAAGTATAAGGTTTTCCCTCAGGAGATGAGAGATTTCAGGTCGGACCGATACAATAACAACTGGCCACGGAGGGATTTTACTTATCAGTCAGAATCTGCCAATTCTCAAGCTGTCAATGCTGTATTTCGAGAGCTAGTGCATCAAGTTTTGGAGAAGATTAGGAATGAGTCATTCTCTAAATGGCCAAATAAAATAGCAAGAAACCCCGCAAAGCGCAATTACAACCTCTATTGCCAATACCACCAAGACCACGGACACACCACAAAAGATTGTAGAAGTCTATGGGACCACCTGGATCAGCTTGTCCGTGAAGGAAAGTTAAAGAAACTTTTGCACCACTCCAGTGGTCAGGGGGGTCGGACAAACTTAGAATCCTGGAAAGATGACTCTACGAGACCTCTATTTGGAACGATAAATGTCATATTTGCTGCCCCAGGGAGAACTAGATCCTGCCCTTCCAGAGTTATGTTTATGGCTCGACTATCCACCGAGGACGCTAATCAAGAGCCAAAGAGGGCTAGACTAGAAGTCTAGCCGGTCTTGGGCTTCTCGGACGAGGATAAAATCAGAACCATCCAACCCCATGATGATGCTTTGGTGGTCACTCTCAGGATTGGGGGATATGACGTGAAGAGTGTGATGGTGGACCAAGGCAGCAATGTCGAGATAATGTACCTAGACCTGTATATGGGGCTGAACTTGAGACCCGAGGACTTAACACCCTATAGCTCGCCCCTGATGAGTTTTGATGGGAAAGTCGTCATCTCGAAGGGCCAAATTAGACTACCCGTGCAGATTGGCTCAGAAATAGTGGAGGTAGAATTCATCGTGGTGGACACCTTTTCACCCTACACGGCCATTGTGGCCTACCCTTGGCTTTAAAACCTAGGAGCCGTTTTTTCTACTCTACACTAAAAGGTGAAATCCTCGTCTAGGGGCCAGGTTAAGGAGATCCTAGGAAGTCAATCTGTAGCTAGGCAATGTCTGGTGGCCGTCATCCGGCATCAGCTTAAGGCCGAATCCTCGGCCCGTGCCGGAGGGGGCTTATAGCAATTAAAAAATCCTGCGCCATCAGTCGATGGGTCGGCCGAGGAGGCAAAGTGTGAAGATTTGGTAAAGGTGGTCATTGGTGACGATCCGAAGAAATTCTTTTAGATTGGGGCTCAACTACCTCCTCTAAAGAAGGAAAAGCTGATGGAGTTTTTTAGAAAAAACGTTGATATCTTCGCATGGACTGCTTATGAAGCCCCGGGGGTGGACTTGAACTTCATCTGTCATCATCTAAATGTTAATCTGTTAGTTATTCCCAAGAAGCAACCTCCTCGGTACTCTTCTAGGGAATACTCTGATGCTGTCAGAGATGAGGTGAAAAAACAAAAGCAGGCAGGGGCTATCAAGGAGGTATTTTACCCTGAGTGGCTGGCCAATACCGTGGTGGTGAATAAAAAGAGTGAGAAATGGCGAGTGTGTGTGGACTTCACAGATCTAAAAAGGGCTTGCCCAAAGGATCCTTTCCTTATGTCTAAAACAGACTAACTGGTAGATGCAACCATAGGCCATCCTCGGATGAGCTTCCTAGACGCCTTTCAAGGATACCACCAAATACCACTAGCCCTAGATGACTAGGAGAAGATAGCTTTTGTCACCTCCACAGGAAACTACCACTACAAAGTGATGCCGTTTAGTCTGAAGAATGCAGGGTCTACTTATCAAAGGATGATGACTAGGATGTTTGAACTGTAGTTGGGCAAGAGCATTGAGGTCTATATAGACGACATGGTGGTAAAAAGCAAGGTAGCCTCTGAGCACCTGGGAGATCTCGGGAACATATTCGAAATTCTGAGGAAACACAAATTGCGACTCAATGCTTCCAAGTGTTCCTTTGGTGTGGGATTAGACAAATTTCTGGGCTACATAGTGACCTATAGAGGAATTGAAGTTAACTCCGACTAGATTCAAGCAATCAACAATTTACAACCACCTTGGAATCCCAAGGAAGTCCAGAAACTGACCGGAATGACTGCTGCTTTATCTCTCGGTTAGTGGATAGGTGCCAACCCTTCTTCTTATTGATGAATAAATGGAAGGGGTTTGAGTAGACTAAGGAGTGTGCCTTGACCTTCCAGCAGCTTAAAGATTACCTCTCTCGGCCCCTTATCATGTCCGGCCTTGAGGTTGACGAAATCCTATTCGCTTATATTGCTGTAGCCCTTCATGCTCTAAGCTTGATCCTAATATGAGTTGATGGCAGCACACAAAAGCCAGTTTATTATGTGAGCAGGTCACTGCATGAGGCCGAGATCTGTTATCAGCCACTAGAGAAAGCTATTTTTGTAATGGTACACGTCACATGCAAATTGCAGACACGATTATAGTCCTAACTCAGCTTCCGCTTAAGGTTCTACTCCGGAGCGCTGATTATACAGGGAAGATTGCTAAATGGGCCACAATCCTTGGGGCTTTCGACATCAAGTTCATGCCTCGCACTTCTGTCAAAGGTCAAGTCCTTACGGATTTGGTAGACAAGTTCGCCGAATCCCCGTTAGAAGAAGAAACGAAAGCACAACACATGGATGGAAAATCGATTGGCATGATCTCTTAGTGGGGCCCCATATCCTGGAAAGTATATGTTGATGGTGCGGCAAATCAGAAGGGTTTCGGAGTGGGGTTAGTGCTAGTATCCCCCGAGGGATCACCATCGAGAAGTCATTAAGATTGAGATTTTTGGCCAACAATAACGAAGCTAAATATGAGGCTCTGCTAGTGGGAATGACCATGGTTTGAAAAATGGGCGAAAAGGCAGTAGAGATGTTCTCAAACTCAAGATTAGTCATCAGCCAAGTCAAAGGAGAGTTTGAAGTAAGGAACGAAACAATGCAGGGGTACTTAAGTCAAGTCAAGCACCTACAATCAGAATTTGAATCTTTCAGCCTGTTGCACATCCCTAGGAGCGAAAATACACACGCTGATTCCCTAGCTACGCTCTAAACCTCCTCGGCACAGAGCTTACCTTGGGTCATCCTCGTAGAAGACCTATGTAAGCCCACAGAGATGAATATAGAGGTGGTTCATGTTCACCAAATTAGGGTGGGGCCTAGTTGGATGGACCCCATAATACTATTCCTAAAAGAGGACACCCTACCCGAAGAGAAATTAGAAGCCGACAAAATACAGAGGAAGGCTCTTTGGTTTTGGCTATCCGAGAACCAAAAGTTGTATAAATGCTCATTTTTCGGACCATACCTGCTATGCATACACCCCGAAATAACAGAATTACTCCTTGAGAAGTTACATGAGAGGATTTGTAGGAGCCATATCGGTGGCAGATCTTTGGCACACAGAGCTATCACTCAAGGTTATTGGTGACCCAATATGCAAAGGGAAGCATAAGAATATGTAAAGAAGTGCGACTAATGCCAAAGATTCGCACCAAACATACACCAACCAGGGGAAGTCCTTAATTCGGTGTCCAGCCCCTGGCCATTCACTTAATAGGGCTTAGACATTATGAGCCTTTTCCCTAAGGCAGCAATAAACAAGAGATATTTGCTGGTTGGCACAGACTACTTCACTAAGTGGGTCGAAACCAAGCCTTTAGCAAACATCAAGGATGTAGATGCCAAGAAGTTTGTGTGGAAGAATATTGTTACACAATTCAGAGTCCCCTGGCACCCTCATCTTAAAGAATGGTCTTCAATTCGATAACAAATCTTTTAGGAGATACTGCTGTGACTTGGGAATTACAAATAGGTATTCCACCCCAGTCTACCCCCAAGGAAATGGGCAAGCCGAGGCTGTTAACAAAGTCATTATAAGTGGTCTCAAAAAGAGATTGGACAATGCGAAGGGAAAGTGGGTGGATGAACTACCACATGTCCTATGGACATACCGAACCGTGCCTTGCAAGTCAACGAGGGAGACTCCTTTCTCAATGACATATGGGGCCGAAGCTGTTATCCCTTTGGAGACTGGTTTCCTAATGTTAAGAACTAGCTCATTCAATCCGACCACTAACAACGGGCTGCTAGAGAAGAGTTTAGACTTGGTTGAAGAGAGAAAGGAAAATGCAATGGTCCAACTGGCATACTACCAACACAAGCTCAAGCAGGGTAACAATGCCAATGTGAAGCTGAGACCATTAGCCCCTGGCGATTTGGTGTTGAAAAAATTTTTGGGTACTGCAAAGAACCCAGCCTGGGAAAAGCTAGGATCTAACTGGAAAGGGCCATATTGCATCACCACCACGGTTGGTATAGGAGCATACTTTCTGGAAGACCTGGATGAATATGTAATACCACGTCCATGGAATGTAAACAATCTAAAAATGTATTATTATTAATGAAAGTTTCCTTTGATTAAATGTATTCATTTTTTGTACAAAGGCATTACACTTCCTATTTTTCTTTGTTTTTTAAGTGTTTAAAACGAACTATAGTCATGCCTGAAGTCCTCGGACCAGATGCTATGGGGAGATTAACACAGCATGACATCTTTTATAAGTGTTTAAATTGAACCATAGTTATGTCTAAAGTCCTCGGACTAGATGCTATGGGGAGATTAACACAATATGACATCATAAGTGTTTAAATTGAACCATAGTCATGCTTGAAGTTCTCGGACCAGATGCTATAGGAAATTAACACAGTGTGACATCTTTTATAATTGTTTAAATTGAACCATAGTCATGCTTGAAGTCTTCGGATCAGATGCTATAGGGAAATTAACACAGTATGACTCCTTTTATAAGTGTTTAAATCGAACCATAGTCATGTCTGTAGTCCTCGAATCAGATGCTATGGAGAAATTAACACACTATGGCATTTTTTATAAGTGTTTTTCACTAAGTGTCAAAACAGATTCCAGGTTAAAATTAGCTTCTTGAATTTCTAACTCTGAGTAAGCTAAAGTCTATGATTGTTAATCCAATTCATGATACAAATGTATGTTGAACCTCTTTATTATTGGTACTTAACCAAATTATTTAGATTGTTGGTAGTTTAAATACCATTGGCAATAGCTATAAACTTTCAGGCATACTAGTTGAAAACACAGGGAATGAAAGAAAGAAAAGATTTTCCCATTAAATAGAAAGAAGAATATACCATGTTTAATGACAGATTGCCATTACAAAAGGTATATGTACACAAAATAATAATAATAATAATAATAATAATAATAATAATAATAATAATAATAATAATAATAATAATAATAATAATAATATAAGAGAGTCCTACATCTAGGCATTGGCTTGGGGAGGGTCTTCCTTGGGATCAGTAGCTTTGGAAGGGACACCATCAGCTTTAGACTTAGCTTCTGCGTCGTTGGCCTGAGAGACTACATCCCTGATTGTAAGGGCATCATCAGAAGACTTGGCCTCCAAAGGTGGCTGAGTCTCCTTGCCCGCTCCAGCCCCTTCAGGAACTTCAGCTTCAGGAGGGAGAGCTTGAGTGATAAGGAGTTGCTTAGGAGGAAGTTCTCGAATATCTTCTAGGAAGAAAACATTCTCGTCCTTCCTCAGTTCGGAGTCTGCAGGAACTCCCACCCGGTCCATTGCAACTCCCCAAGACTTGGTGTAATAGTTCCTACACACCACAGCCACCTCTTCTGCTAGCCGAGTCTCTGTGTCATGCACCCCACGCTCGTAGGATGCATTTACTGCAACCTTAGCTACTTCCCTGGCCACCCGAGCTGCATCCTTAACTTTTTGTAACTCGGCCTTGAGATCCAAAATGGCTTGCTTTTCTGTGGCCAGGTTTATCTCAGTTACATGTAGTTGTTGGAGCTGATCCTCGGCTTTCCTCTCCGTAGTTTTCAAACCCGCCAAGGCACTATTGGGAGCTTTGACCACCTCTTTTAGCTGCTCGGACAGCTCAGCCTGCTATTGCCTTAGAGCTCCCAGCTGCTTTTCAACCTCCAGCCTGGAGTGGGCCTCATCTTTAGCCTCGTCCTGAGCGTTCCTGACCCACTCCTCGGCGACATAGACTTGTTGGGTAAGCCGCATAGAAGTAGCAAAGGGGTCATAAAGTGTACACACATATATGAATGGTCCTGCAACTTAGTATTTAACAAAAAAAAAAAGGTACTGGTTGACTTACCATTGCAAGATCTCTCTTCAATGACATGAAGAGGTTAAGCTGCCTAGTACGCCTGAGGCCATCCATGTCTGTAGGGAGGAGGAGGGGCTGTTTTAGGGCCTCGGCCAGGATGCTAGCATAACCCCTCTGAGACTCCCAGATTGTGGTGTCCCAAAAGATGGGAGCACCCTCCACCTCTAGCCGAGGGTCCTATGAGCGTGGCCCTCGGCACACTTCATCGTCCCCTCAGCTCTCCACTGATTGGGCCCTTTTGTCCCAGGAGTCCTTAGCCTTCTTTTGCTGCTTGGCAACCTTCTGCTGTGCCATCTCACCTTCCTCCAAGTCCTCCATTGGCCTCTTCTTCCTAAGATTTGGGTTAGCCTTCAGTTCGGGGTTAATTGGGAGATGAGGAGGAGGAGGAGGGAGATTAGGAGTGACCTGGGTTTTGGGAACTTCTTTGGAAGTAGACCCCCTTTGTTTCTGTTGGCCATTAGGCCCTTCAACCGGTCCTTTGCCTCAAGTCCATGCCTTCATTCTCCTCGAAACTAGTGTCTGGTCGAGCAACTATTAGCCTTGGCTGTTGGACGGCAGAAAACCTTTCAGACTCAGTCTCAGAGTCTAACAGCTCCACGGGCCTTTCTGGCACCCCTTCCTCTTCTTCAAAGTGGAACTGGTCAATCTCAGCGTTTAAAGAATAGAGGGACGAGGATGATTCCTCTCTTAGAGCAACTATTGGTCAAGGAGTAGGTTGAGGTGGCAGTATAACGAAGGGAAGATCTCTCCAAGCCAAGAACCCAGGCTTAGAGACATCTATTCGAGCAAGCTTGGGACTACTTGCTCTTATTGCTTGGCCTGTGTCCTGAAAAGTGAGCGATAGAGGCTCGTAATCTAGGATCAAGTGAACAGCTCGTAGCTGTCCGTCCTCACTTGGAATATTTCTGACCTCAGCAAGTAGTTGAGCGCTAGAACGTTGACGTGGCTAAGTTTTGGAGAAACATGATCTTTATCTGCAAAAAAATTTGAAAAGGAAATTATGGTAAGTTAAGTTACAATTATTGTCCGAGGAGACGAATGGCTTAGAATGAATAGAGGAAAGGCTAAGAAAACTAAGGTCCCTGCCATAGGACCTAACCCTGGGGTACCCCACCTAGTGTTCCCGCCCTAACTGGGCAGTGAAGATCGTCATGCCACTCCTCGGAGATGACTAGGTAATCGTCCTTCAAGCCTTTGTTGGACTTGGGAAGGCAAGATATCAACCTCACCTCCTTAGATCGAGATTTGAGGTAATACCTCGCAGCGAGAGAATAGAACTCGTACATGTGAGTGACATCGTGCCATGAAAGCCCAAGATTCATGTGGTCGTTTAGGGCGTCTACATTCCTTAAGACTCTAAACATATTGGGAGTGCACTAGTGGGGGCATAACCTATGGTTGAGTAGATAATATCGGGTTATCCTACCCATGGGAAGTGTCATCCCTCATTCTATAAAAGCGATCATGGGAATGACAACTTCTCATACCTCTCTATTGGTCAGTATTCGTTCTGGGAGGCAATATTGTAAGCCCACTCTTGTGGGATATGGTATTTGGCCCTAAAATCCTCCATTCTAGCCGGAGAATCCACTAAGTGCTTAAATCTACCCATTTAAGCAAACGTGGATGACCAAGAGAAAGTATTCTAAAAAAGTAGAAGATAGGTGAACTCAGCCGAGGAGAAAAAGAAAGTTTGAAGAAGAAGATACTTACGAAAATAAGAGAATGTGTCAAATCCCGAACCTCTAGAAAGGTCTTTAAAGATTTCTTAAGGAAAGAGTTATAGAGGCTTAGGAGTTCAAAATATTTTGTGAGTTCGAGTACTGAAATTCTCTGGAGCACTTGAAAATTTGCGAAGTTAGGGAGAAAAAGAGTTCCCTCAAGGCTTTATATAGAGGGAGAAAACGAGTGGGAATAATCTTGCTCAAAATTCTAGGAGAAATGTCCATCGTTAGATGGGCACCCCACCATTGGATGCGGGGGAACAAAGCGCCGTCTGGAGTAATAAATGACAATTTGCGGACCCCGAAGCGTCAGAAGTAGTAATGAAGCACGTAAAATGGCACTTCCATGCGTGTAAGCTAGAGAAATAATTGGTTTGGTCCCCTAAAAATCAAAACCCTACTTTTTCTCCTCGGATGAGAGGGAAAAACCGGAGTTTTGAGGGGTTATTGTAGGGATAAAGGCCTAGAGTCACATATTGGGCCTTGGGCATGATCCAAGGACATAGACTGGTCTGAGAAAGGACAAATAATTATGGAGAACTCCAATTTTAAAGTTTCACAAGTAAGGAACAGATGGAAGGTGGTCCGAGGAGGAACTTCTCCTCGGATATGATGAACGTAGCCCAAATCTGTATTTCAACAATTAAGGTGAGCTTTCAAGAAGCTCAGACAATAAGGATGGACATCATACACATATAAGGAGTGATGGGAACTTAGAAATATCTAAAGAAAAGCTACCACCACTGCATTAAATGCATTTCAACTACTTTTTTAGCCACATTTATGTGGAGGAGGCCCCTGAACAGTGTTGCCTTGGTCACCACGACTCACAGAAGGCTAGAGAGGGTGTCTGATAGGACAGGTACTCAAGTGAGGGCTTAAACGATCAACAAGTGTAGGATTAAGATGGTCGAAAGGGGGCTATATAATGTGAGAGACCCTCCATGGGAAGAGGGGAGAAATAGAGAAAGAACACTGTAGCAATTAGAGTTACACTTGTAATTAGCTCCATCGACCTATACAAAGATTTGTCTCCTCGGACAATACATTCACCCTATCTTACGTGTTTTGTTCTTGCATGATTGTCTTTCAAACTCATTCTAGCCGTTGTTAGATTCACTAGGGCCTAGTTCTTTAACCTATTATCTACAAATTTATTATATTAGGCTCATTAACCCACAATTCCATACATATTGGGCTTGGGCTGCAAACTGTGCCCATACAATATATATAACCGAAACTTCTAAAACTCTCACAATTTTTCATGTCACCACTATTTTCTTTTTCTTTTTATTTTAGATTCTTTTTATTTTAGGTTTTATATTTTATATATTTATTATTTCTCTTCAACATATAATTATCTTATTAAGTGTTACAATAGTTTAGTTTAAATAAAACTCTATTAGATATATGTTTCAAGAGCTTGAAAATTCTATTTCAACTAAAATTCTATAACAAAAATTTCAACAAAGGTTTTATATTTTATATATTTATTATTTTTCTTCAATGTGTAATTATCTTATCAAGTGTTATAATAGTTTAGTTTAAATAAAATTTTATTAGATATATATTTCAAGAGCTTGAAAATTCTACTTTAACTAAAATTATATAACAAAAATTTCAGCAAATATAAAGCACTATTCTAAATGTATGTGGTATAATCTAATCTCTATCGTTATGACATTTCCCAAACAAAACAATACTTTAGGAACTAAATACTCATATATTTAGTTTTATGATTGAATTTTTATGATAATTTCCAAATTCAGTTTGTATTTTTTGCATTACACTTTATTAAAAATTAAATAAAAAATTGAATTATTGGTTTCGGAATTTGGATTACTCAGCTTTAGTAAAGTTAAAGTTTAAAACAAAGTTGAATTGTTAATTGGTAACTTTTAAATAATTATACAAAATTGCTTTTCTTAAATGTTAAAAATAAATAAATAAATAAATAAAAATAAACCTTGAATTGATGAGACAAATAAGCAATGGGGAAAGAAAAAGAGAAGATAGATAATGAGGGCATCACAATTCAATGCATGATTGCCAAAGTTAGCACATTGCCTTACTATTTGAATTAGGGTGGTTTAAGAATTATAAATTACGTTCTTTATTTTTTTTTTTAATGATATATATGATCTATTTTTCATTTTTACTCAATTAACATGGTTTTGCCTTTCAACTGATATTTCTTATTCTTTTTTACATTAGATATTTCAAAATCTATTCTTTCCAAATTTCTCTGTGTGTGTGTGATGAGGGTTTGTTTTATTTATTGGCTTAAAAGTATTCAAAGGAATTTTTTTTTTTTTTTTTTTTATAATAATATTCTACTATAACTATTTAAGCCAGATGATTAAAGCAACCTTTACTTAATATTCGGTACATTTATTTGTCTTCGCTCTCTAACAAAGTTATTTAATCATCTAAAGGTTGAGACTATATATATAACATTATTGGTGTTGGAGTTATCAATATTGGTCTTTGTATTTTTTTTTTTTTTTTTCCTCTTAAGATGTAACTTTTATAAGTGAAAATTTACAACTTTTGTTCAACTCTTCCGCATATCGCGGGTCAACGACTAGATTATTTTTATTAGGATTCTTTCTAAGTAAGCCATATTAATCAAAACAGAACTCGACAACTCCACTTCCATTAGTACTAATTTTATTCAAGATAAGCATGCATGACAGTATGAGCCTAGCTATGTGGGCATGACACGCATAAAGTTTAAATTACTGGAGCACCGACATTTGGCTAAACTTATCAATCAATCTCACTTGCTTTGACCGACTATTTAGGGAATGAAATAATTTTTTAGGCATTTGCTTTGCTCCCATTCATAGAGGCCAACAACTTGTTGAAATTTTTGGAAAGTCAGAAAAAAAAAGTAAAAAATTTCAACATGTAAGTTGTTTTTGCTGAATAATATGTTAACATATAATTATTGACCTGGACCACCTCCTATGCTATTTTCAAGGTGTTTGAGCGTATCATACTATCTAAGAATGTCAACAAAATTGTTGTCACATCTAAACTGCTATATAGGAAGAAAGAAACAAATGTTATCTTGTGATCTAGAAAAACCTAGCATTAGGTTTAAGGTAGAAATCTTTTCCCAAAAAAAAAAAAAGAAAAAGGTTTAAGGTAGAAATTATTTTATAAGTAATGTTGAAAATATTATAAATTTTACTAAATAACGTTACAAACAAATGTGTCAATAATAATAAAAGAGTGATGTTAGAAATACTATAAATTTTACTACATAAACTGAAATATTATTAAAAAAAAAAAAGTGATTTCTTTTTTTAGTATAAATAAAAAAGTGATTCAAATATTCAATTATTTAAACGGTACCATTGATATTCATGCCACATCAGTTTATAGATTTTTTTGCGATAAAATTTATAGTTACTTTAGTATTTCTCATCACACTTTAAGTGATACTAGTATATATATAAAACTTATTTCATCCACCATATTTTACCTCCAAATAAACACATCCTCAATGTTATTGTGCCTTATTTCATCAATACCTAAAAATATGTGTAAAGTTGATGGACTAAAAGACAAAAGTGGTTATTATTACTTTTGAGGGAAGTTGTAGTATACTTTTATGTTATAACCTTTTTTTACTCTACCTTTTTTTCTCTCACTTGTGATTGTGTGTTGTTTCTCTAAAAAAAAAAAATACAAAGACAGAAGTGTTTAGAATTTGTAATAACAAGGATATATATATATATATATATATTATCCGCTGTCTCCTATTTCCTTTTCTTTTTATGATGCAACTCTTTTTTTATTTTATTTCTGACAATTGTAAATGTGAGCTTGGTTTTTCCATTTTGATAATTAAGCCAAAATATAGCACAGGATGAAAGAATCTTTGGCCAGAACTCCCTAAATTTTTGCTTCCAATGTCATCGTTAACCCATTTAATAGCCTGCCAAAGAGGGTGTCACTGAGTGACCAGAGAACATAAATAAACTTAATTTTAACAAATAAAAAATAAATAAAGTTCCTCATGAAGCAAACGTGGATGATACAATACCACAAACCGAAGGTTCACTGCTCAACAATGTCAGCATTCAGTGTCTAAAAAATCCCTCTTGAGAAATTAAATGATTAACACTACAGTCACTACCATTCGCTTTAATTAGAGAAAAGTAAAAAAAGATTTAAAAAAAAAAAAAAAAAAGGTTTTAATGCATTATTCATGTACAGTAGATTTTGGGACCAAGTTCCCAACTGCCAAATGGGAGTAACATGAATCACATATATTTAATAATCATCACGCACTCTAAGTGTGGTAGTCACTTCACAAATACATTTTTGTGAGATAGAGGATAGACAAGAACCTGAGTTCAAGTTTCAAGAGAAAATTTTATATACATATATACTTAGATTGATTAAGCTAGAGTAAGATTTATACCTCGAATAAAAAAGAAAATCACTGAACTATTTATATTAGTACGAGTTTAATTAAACATAATAGAATTGAAAGTTACTCATCTTTTTATTTGAAAGATAATATATTAAGTAAACATACATATCTAATCTTAAGGGTTTATTACAAAATACCGAGTAGAGGTATGAGCTCTTCTTAAGTTATTTTCTTCTCCTCTATTTTGTTAAAAAAAATTATTTTATGGTTTTTCATGTATTTTTTTAAAAGTAATTTTCGTACATGAACCACCAAACTTTCTCTAGTCGTTTTTTACAAGATAAAAAATCTTGTAATAATTAAAATTATTCTTTTGAATGTAACTCATCTTTTTCTTATATTTCATCTATTGTTTAGTCATATATATATATATTGTTTTGTTTCAATAATTTCTAATTAGTGAATCATCTGATTTTTTAATATATTTTAGACTTTCAAAAGTTTTAATATCTGAATTTTTGAGTTATTTTTTTGATGTATCTGAAACTGTCTAACATATTTTTTATACGCCATTGTAAGCTCAAGCAATGACTTTTTAATCAAATTGTAATACAAATTGAAGTCATACAAGAGCAAATCATGCAATGGTGTAGTTTCTTAAATTTTTTATAAAATTATTTTAATCTACCTCACAAATAGGTAGAATCTCATACATAATACGGGTTAGCGACTAGTATATATATAAAACCGAAACCTTGACTTTTTGTTGACTTCTCCAAAGTTTGCCACATCATTATTTTTTTTTTTAAACAAAATTAATAAGGATTGAAATTTTATCTTTCTAACAAATCCAATTTAAACTCACACTCAAATGTTGATAATTTATTTCCAAATTTACGAGGTTAATCATAAACACTATAAAAACAATGCAAATACCAATATATTTTTTTAACCCAACTCTAAAATCTACACAAAATCACAATATATATATATATATATATATTTCTCCCCATCCTCTCTCTTCTCAAATTTTTCCTCCCTCCTTACACAACTTCTATGACTTACTTTGGACTGAACTGAAGAAGAGGACTATGTGCAACAATCTTCAAAGCAACGTAACTTTTCTTTTTATCCTTAAAAAATTACAATATCACGCATCTACAATTAACTCTAGTCATCTGTGACTCTATTCTCAATTTCAAACTCACTAATCATTATATTAAAGTTAAGTTTGATTTACTATTCTTTTTCCCCTTTTCTTTAATCATTAGCCGTTTATGAAGCAGACAACTTGTCTGCATTGCTCCAATGTCAAAGAGAACATGCACCACGTGTGTGGTTAAAATTTGATGTTTTCATCAATTGAAGCGGTGGCCAGGTATGTGTGACTCCTATTTCTTCTCTATTTCTTATTAAAATAATATATATTATAGTACATAACATTATAATATATATATATATATATATAACTATTATTAAACTATTATGCATCATATAATATATAAAAGAAATAGAAATATAACATGATTTTTTGGGCTAAGCAAAACAATTGATCATTATTTGTTTAAAGTAATTGATTATTTTATTAGATTTTTCATATATTGAGATTTGTCTACTTTCTAGCAAATATTTAAATTTTTTTTTTTTTTGTGAGTGAATAATTTATTATCCCCTTCTCTTCTCTGTCACTGCAATATTTTATTCTCCTCTAGTTTGTTAAAAAAAAAAAAAATTTATGGTTTTTTTTATGTATTTTTAAAATAGTGATGTTCGTACATGAACCATAAAACCCAACGTTTGTGACTGTATATGATTTCGTTTAAAGTTTAGACTCGTTAAATAAAACTTATTGCTTTTATGGATTCGTGTACTTTTTTATTTTTCTTTTATTTCTCTTTTAAATAGTCATATATTTTTTGAATTGTTTCAATAATTTATTCTTTAATTATATATCTTTTTTGGCATTTTGAAAGTTTTAACATCCGAATTTGTGTTAGTTTTTGCAATATTTGAGCATTTTTAGTAGATTTCAATGACTATATAATGTATTATTCTTTTGAAGGGAATCAATTTTTCTTTTATATTTCTCTAAAGTGTAGTCATATACATTTTGTTTTATTTCAAAAATTTATAGGAAGTAAATCTTATGATTCTTTAATATTTTTTGGTTTTTCAAAAGTTTTAACATCTGAATTATTCTTTTGATGATAACAAATTTTTCTCTTATATTTCTCTATTGTATAGCCTCACACACACACACACACACACACACACACACATATATATATATATATATATTATCTATAATTTGTAGGCTCTGAATCTTTTGATTCCTTTAAATGGTTATAGCCATAGATTATTCTTTTGAATGTAACCTATCTTTCTGTTATATTTCTCTATTGTTTAATCATATATATTTTGTTTTGTTTTAATAATTTTTAAGCAGTGAATCATTTGATTCTTTAATACTTTTTGGCCTTTCAGAATTTTTAATATTTGAAACTTCATTCTTGAAAATAACAAAATCCATGCAAATTAAAATAAAAGTTAATGTTTTATAATATGAAAAATTTATAAATTAAATAGTATTCCTGAATACAGATTTACTTTATGTGACTAAAATTTAGGATTTTTTTTTTCTCTTAATATTTAAATGTGCATTTTTATACGGTATTCCTGAGTAGTTAATGTAAATCCATGCAATATATTAAAATCTCTATGTTATTTTACAAATTTTTTATAAACCATTGCATGTTCAAACAATGACTTCTTCATCAAATTGTAACTCAAATTGAAGTCATACAAGAACAAATCATACAATGGTGTAGTTTTTCAATCGATTTAGGATTTTATAAAATTATTTTAGTCTACCTAACAAATAGGTAGGTTATCGTGTATAGTACAGGTTAGCGACTAGTTATTATGATCATTGAACTGATATTTGAGCTTAAAGATTACATTTTAGTTGAAGTATTTACGTATAACTTTAAAACCCTTAATAATTTATTATATGAGTTTTTTTATCACTAATATATATATGCAACGGTATGCCAAAATAAACCAATACTAAAACATTCCGTTCCAATAAGCAAAACCGAAATAGTAATCATAACAGTGCTCTAGACACAATGTTGAATTAATCAATGTACTGCCTTTTGTTTTTATCATTTTGTCTTCAAGAAGTGATTACACACCTAAAGTCTTGATCAGGGGTGGCACCAAAGCAAATTCAAGGGGTTCAAATGAACCCCCTGACTTCAAAATAAAAAGCTGTATATATAATTTTTTTTTAGCTTAATACTTTAATTTATTTTTAAAAATATTTTTTTTTGCACACTCTGACTTCAATTTTACACATCTTTATTACGAGTATTTTTGACTTTAAGAATAAAGAGTAAGGTTTTTTTTTTTTTTTTTTTTTTTTTGAGAAACCGAATAAAGAGTAAGTGTTTGTGAATTGTAAGTGTAATTTTTTTTTTTTATAAATTTATATTATATGTGTGTGAGTGTGTTTAATATTAATTGTGTACATTACTTTTTGTTATAATGTTATGTATTTGTGTAAATTATGATGTGTGTGGATATTTGTATGTACAATATAAATATAATATAACTTTATATAATTTAATAATTAAGAAATAGAGAGGGTTTTTTTTTTTTTTTTTACATGTGTGTGTATTGTTATCATATTATAATAACTTTTTGTAATAAAGTTAGTAAAATTCAAGAAAACAATTGTAAAGTTAATGATTGTTCAAGCATTATCACCGCACACCCTTGGTGCGATGGTCATTCCACAAGTATAAGTGCTTGTGGAGTGTAAGGGGCAAGGGCCGAGGTTCGCACACATATACACTTAAATTATGTTAGAGTAGAATTTTTGTCTTGTATAAAAAAAAATGATTATTTAAACATTTAATTGGTTAAGTAGATTTGTCTCAAAAAAAAAAAAATGGTTAAGTAGACACGTAGTGTATAATTTATGTATGAATAAGTGTGCTTGTGTGCGTTAATAATTAATACAGAGCCAATGAGTTGAAATTAGTCATTTAGTCTAAATATTTTTATGAAAACAAAGTCAAATAGATAATAACAACTATATAAAGATAAAAATGTTAGACAAACTTGACAAAATAAAATGATCATAGACTCATAGCTACCCACATTAGTAATAGATATTCATAATGAACTATCATGTAACATTCAAAATTTGAAAACTTGTAGGATAAAATTGTAAAACTTTATGTATTATTATTATTTTTTTTTTATAATTCAATATATTCAAGTTCTCTTTTTATTAAAATTTTATAGTGACCCCCCTAAACAAAATTCCTGGAGCCATCACTGGTCTTGATTGAAAATTTCTTAATATTTTTGTATAATGTGATGGTTTATTATAATCTGATAAAACTTTTTTTTTTTCAAATAAGAAAACACATAATTAACTGTGGAAATTACCGTTTGTCGTCATTTCTTTGTATTTTCAACAGCAATTTAGAAGCTAATCAAACATAGCTTCTAACATATATATGGAAATAAGTAATTACCAAAATCATAAATGCAATGTACGGAAATATAGTCCTAGATGTACAACAATTATCCTTCACTCAAAAATAAATAAATAAAAAGATAACAATTATCCTTTTTGGTGTGCTAGATTAGTCAAAGTATACTCCGCTAGGCTCACGTTTATAAATAGACTTACAATTTATTTCTTTCTCCAAAGAAACAGGTTAAGCTCATTAGTCATTAAAGCTCTCTCACAAAATCCGCCTGTTATTGCTTCCTCTAAAACATGAAGGTAAATTAAACCTCGTTACACCTTAAACGCAAAACAAGCGAGTTCTGAAACTTGATTTTACTTTTATCTCTAGTCTTTAAGAAACAGAAAAAGTTTTGGGTATAATGTGTGTTTGCATGTGTGTTATAAATTTAGAACTAAATTCTGTGCTTTTTATCTTATGTTACAGCAAAAAATAGTGATCAAGGTGCGAAATGACTGTGACAAATGCACAAGAAAGGCCATGAAGATTGCCTGCAAAGCAAATGGTTAGCATCAACCAAGAGAGAGAGAGAGAGAGAGATTGGCTTTTAAGAAACTATATATGGAGAAGGTACTTACAATGTTCATTAATTTTACAGGTGTGAACTCAGTGGCAATAGAAGGGTCTGATAGAGATCAGTTGGTGGTGATTGGTGAAGGTGTTGACTCTGCTAACTTGACCTGCTCGTTAAAGAAGAAGCTTTGCTATGCCGCTTTATTGAGCGTGGAAGAAGTGAAGGCAAAACCAAAACCAGAAGGGAAACCGAAGCCAGACAAACACGAAAGTACATCTTCAACATGTTCTTGTGGCTGTCCTCAGTTACCCATCTGCCCTCAATATGCACCATATCCCATGTTATATGAAGCGAGAGTCTATGATTATACTTCGAGTCCAAGTTACTGCCCCATCATGTGATATCCAACGTTTTCTAAAGTAAGTTTTGGACAAAACAATTAATTTTCACATGTACTATTAGGGCATGATATGATTAATGCATAATAAAAATAGTATTAATAATGGTGAATTCAGATCAGTGATACTGTTCTAATTACAACATGCCCATTTGGCAGTTTTGAAAAATGTTATGTTCCTAACATTATTGTTAGGTTGGGATGTCTTAGATTATGGATGTTTTTCACTAGGTTGATCTTTTGAGCAATTGCTAGAACAATAAAGAAGCAACTGGTATATTCTTGTTAAACATATATATATATATATATATATGACATGGATCAAGGGAGGTTTTTTTAGGTGCTTTTTTAATTTCTAAAGGAATATAATGTATCTGTGCATCAGTACATGGCTTACTGGTCTTCACAAGCAAGATTGGCAATGGCAACACGACTAACAATTGTGTAATGGATGCTCTGATAAGTGACATCAATGTTTCTAACAATGCAGCATTATGCAAACGTGGCTGTCTTCTCTTTTATGAACAAATTGTCTCCCAAACTCTCGGCTCTCATACTGGTTCCCTTCTTTGCTTTTGTTGCTATGGCTGCTGTAATATTAGTTCTTTTTTTTTTTTTTCTTTTTTTTTTTCCCAGTTTCCTTGTACTTTGTGATTGAAGTATCAAAAAGAAAATGATTGATAGACAAGTTTGATGCTCACGCTTCATCGGCTACAAGGATTTACTATTATTATTATTATTGTTTACCAAGTTGCAATAAGAAGTAACTTTGTTATCTAAAGTCTAAACACGGACAGAACCAAGATTTCACCTTTAAGGCCTGAAAGTATTAACAAAAAGATTTTCACCATTCATGAATTAAAAATTAAAAAAAATACAAAAACTCAAAACAAAATTAATATGTGCAAATTAAATCCAAACTAGCAACAATATTAACAAAAGATAAATAATAATTATTTCTTAATTCATTTCAACTCGATTATATATTAAAATGAAACTTGACGTTCTTTTTAATTCTAAAATTATTGTGAAAATTTAAATCGACTAAAACAGTGAAAATTAGTTTTGACAATATTCATGACTAAAACGGTACAATATTATAATTAATTTTTACATTATGTTTAATGTTCTTATATAACTAACAATTTAATTAGCATTGCCAGGTAACCAAAAAAAAAAAATTAAATCCAAACACAAAAACAAAACTTCGAATACTTATCCCCATTCTCTCAACTTTATATTCTATAATATATCTAAAATTTTTCTAAAATGTTTCCAAGTAAAAAAAAAAAAAAAAATTTAAAAGTACTCAAACAAATTGTTTAAAGGGTAAAATATCATTTTCGTCCCTAAACTATCACAAAAGTTCGTTTTTTGTCCCTAAATTTTCAAAAGTTCGTTTTTCGTCCCTAAACTTTCAAAAGTTCTATTTTCGTCCCTAAACTTTTCCAAACGTATTGATTTTCGTCCCTCCGTCTGACGGAGTGCTGACGTGGCTTTGACAATGTGATGATGTGAGAGGGATGAAAATCAATACATTTGAAAAAGTTTAAGGACAAAAATAGAACTTTTGAAAGCTTAGGGACGAAAAATGAACTTTTGTGATAGTTTAGGGACGAAAATGATATTTTACCCTTGTTTAAATGGAGTCAAATAGAAGCACAACAACATTCAAATGTCAAAGTCCAAATTTTTACTTTGTATCTCAGACATTAAACAGGTAAGTATCCCAACAAAGACATTTGAATAAGAAAACAAAAGGTTAAACAAATAATCTGAAATTCAAACATGTTGATAGCAAAAACAATACTTTTCTGCCACCAGAATGGACTAAATGGGCCCTTTTTCCACTTTTTTGTAGGGGTCAAGTTTTTCGTTTTACCCATATGTTAAAATCTTATATCTCTAAATCTACTATTTTTATAAAGAATATAAAATTTTAGGATGGACCATGACCCACTTGATCTATATAAGATTTGGTCTCTACAAAGGGCCCACGTGCACAACGCTTATTACTACACACATTTCTGCTAAGCACCCACAAGTCACAATAGTTCAAAAATTCATTTCTATTTTAGCAGAATTTTTTTTAAAATTTTAAATACTTATTTTTCAGAACACTACATCAAATTATCTATTTTATACTGAATTTCATTAAATTATCAATTTTTCGTGATTTTTAAATTGTTTCTCTAACTCTCTCCCTTTATCCTTGGGAAATACATAAAGAATAAAGAATAAGAATAAGAAAAACTTAATGCAAAATGAATAATAACAGTGTAAATTTTTATTTTTACTATAGGAACTATGTTTCAATCCCGCCTATATCATGTCAGGGATACCATAAGTTTGAAATATTAAGTTATCTAAAAAAAAAAAAAAAACAAAAACAAAAAAGCAAAACAAAACAAAACTTATTTGGGATTGATTAGGCCATTTAGGAAAGGATGTCATTGGCTGATATGTTCAAGACTATTTGATTAGGACATTTGCATTAGCTCGTGCAATAAAAATTCTTATTTATTTTAGCATAAAACTTGTTTTTTCTATTTTATATACTCACATTTCCAATCTCCTCATATCAGATTATCTATTTTATACTACATTTTATTAAAATATTCTTTTTTCTTAATTTTTTTTAATTATTTCTCTTTTTTCACACACAGCAAACTCCATTTTATCATTTGGGCTTGATTGGCTAAAATGTGACACTTTTTCTATCATATAAGCACTAGTTTCAAGTGTTTTTTGGACTCAAGGTGTTTGCTAAATCTTGATCTCTATTGGTTTCTCCAAAAAAAAAAAAATGATATATCTATATAAAACCGAAACCTTTACCTTTTTGTTGATTTTTCAAAATTTTGAAACATATCAGCTTTGTAAGCCTCACAATTTCACATCATTTTGTTATTGATTTATTTATTTATTAAAGAGTTACAAACCAAGCACAACCTAGTAAACTAATTTATTTATTAAGGAAACCACAACTTACAATTATATATACACGAGATATAACTTATCTGCTTTATTATTTCTACTGCCATGAGATTCACGTTGATGCAAGAGTTATCACTACAAGAAATCTGGGTATAGGCGACGTCTGTAAAATGTCACGAAAAACCCAAAAACGTCACTATAGACATAAATGGTCTACAGCAACTTTTTTTTTTACGACGCTAAAAAACGTCGCAATAGAGCGGTCGCTATAGACCTATAGCGATCGCTCTATTGTGACGTTTCTAAAAACGTCGCTATATGTGTCTCTTTAGTGGCATTCAAAAACTTTTAATGACGTTTTATAACGTCACTAAATAATATAACATTTTTGTATATAATGTAAGAAATACATTTAGCGACATTTCAAAAATGTCGCAAAGCATTTATCCTTTTACGTTTTAGTAACGTTTTTAAAACGTCGCAAAACCTGCTCATTATTTTTCTTTTAAAATATTAAAAATGCTATGTAAATCTACTTAAAATTCAACAATAACTAACATAAGCCTGAAATTAGCTTGTAATAGATCGAATATGCCTATCATCAATATTCCACAATATCAAATGTCCACACTAACACATTAACCATAGATTCAATACATGTACCATCTATAATTGAACAAAACACTTGTCCACTTGCCAAAAAAAAAAAACCACCTAAACTATGACAATATTAAACAAAGTAGAATACTTTCAAAATAAATGTGGTTGTAACAAAACACTTGCCTACCTACACAAAAAAAAAAAAAAAAACAACCACTTAAACTATGACAATATTAAAACAAAGTACAATAGAAAAATTCAAAATCTACACTATAGAAAAATTGTAGAAAAAAAAATACAAGATTTACAAACTTATACATAAACTTACAATGATTTAGCCTTTGATGCTTAGGTCTTTTTGCTCAAAAATCCAAATTTGAATAAGAGTTTTTTGTACCAAAATCCAACCAAAACAAGCAAACAACAAAAATTAACACAAAAGTTCCATATCCCATTAAAGAAAAATGAAATCAAAGCAAACCCATAAACAAAAACACAAAGCCTCCATGACCAATTAAAAAAAAAAACAAATCAAAGCAAACCCATAAGCTAAAATACAAAGACTTACACTTTAAAGAAACTTGAACACCAAAAAAGAGGGAAAAAGGTATGGAGCTGGCAGTGGGTAGTGGCTAGAGAGGGAAGAGCTTGTAGATCGGTGGCTCAGCAATCGCAAGGGCAGCAATGGCTGCTGGTAGCTAAGTGTGAAGAAGTGATAGGGGTGGGGGTGGGGGGGAGAGAGAATGTAGAAGCAAGAAGGGAAGTTTGTCTAAGAAAAAAAAAAGAATGATAAGAAGGAAAAAGGAATGAAAAAATGTGTAGGGAAAGGAGACCAAAAAAAAGAAAAAGAAAGAAAGGACAAAACGGTGGGAATTTTCCCACTTAGTGAAATTTTGAGTGGGAAAAGGACAAAAAGCAAACCATAAAAAAAAAATTAAAAAAAAAAGGATAAAACGGTGGGAACTTTCCCACTCAGTGAAATTTTGAGTGGGAAAAGGACAAAAAATAGACCATAAAAAATAAATAAATAATAAAAAAAAATGACAAAACGGTAGGAATTTCCCACTCAGCGAAATTTTGAGTGGGAAAAGGACAAAAAGCATACCATAAAAAAATAAAAATAATAAAAAATAAAAAAAAAGGACAAAATGGCTGAGTGGGAAAAGGAAAAAAAAAAAAAAAAAAAAAAAAACGGTGGGAACTTTCCCACTTAGTGAAATTTTGAGTGGGAAAAGGATAAAAATTTTGGGGAAACATATAGCGACGTTTTGAAAACGTCACTATATGTTTCCAAAAAACATCACTATATGTTTCCCCAAAATTTTTTGGGCGACATGTGGGGTGTTCTTTAATAACTATAGCGACATTTTTAAAAACATCGCTATAAACAAAAATACGCCACTAAAACTGTATTTTTTGCGGCGTTTTAAGAAACACTGCTATTGTTTTGGGTTACAGCGACGTTTTTCACTCACTCTTTAGCGGCGTTTTTTAAAAACATCACAATATACTATTTATAGTGGTGGATTTAAAAACGTCGCTAAAAAAAACGCCGCCTAAACTCAGATTTCTTGTAGTGTATTAGAGTTTATTTGTTTCAGTTTGATTTAAAAACAATAAAATTAAAAATTATGCAAATATTTCCCGTACATTGCACAAGTTAGCGACTTATAATAAATAAACAAAAGCAAAATTAATATTAAAAATAATATTGACTGATTGTGTGTATTGGAAGCCGCCATTACATAACTGTAAAATCAAATACCAAACTCTTCCATTCAATTCTCTTGTGTTCAATGTATCTTCAGGTTTTTAGTAAAATCAAAAACCAATTGTCTACTAAAATTGGATCATAGATAAGACTAGTCAAAGACTCCTTAGAATTTGCTCATTTCTTTAGTGTGTTCTCACACACTCTTTCTCTCTCCTAGTTTCTTTGTCTTCCCTTATTTCCTCCACTTGTCCTACTCTCTCCCTATTTTCTCTTTTCATCCATGTTTCTCTCTCTTCCTTACATTGTTAGAATTATAATTAAGTAATTAAATTATCACTATTTTAAGGGCAAGACTTAGATACAGTATTTAGGTACTGTTCCTTAGGTTCCCCCCTCTTAAGATTCTACCATGTGGATTTTTTCTCATGTGATAGAATTGTATTTTTTTAGTTAAGTAGCCATATGACTGAATCCTAAGAGAAGAACCTAGAAACAGCACCTAAGGTACTGTACTTAAGTTTTGTCTTTTCTAATAATTTAAACTTTTGAAACAATTACTAATTTATCAAAGTATTGGAATAAGTATATATATATATATATATAAGTGATATTCCTATAAAGTTCAATTAATATCACTTATTTGAGTGATGTTCGTAATCTTATGTATGGAATTTGGAAAGTAGACCTCTGGAAATGCTAATGTTACACCAAGAACTTAACAGCAAATCCCATTAAAAATTATTTTCTTATTGATAATTGATATAGCTCTTATTAATTGTCCTTCCTCTCTCGGAAATTTTGAACCAGTATTTTGCACGTGCTATCTTAATCGTTAATCCCATTAAAGATATGTTCTTTATAAGGATGACAGTTAATGTAAAATAAGTGAAACAGTAAGATGAACAACTAAACCGGAAATTGTTTAAATCAGTAGGAAAATAATAATAATAATGATAAACAAAAGAAAACAAAAACCAACAGTTGTTTATGTTTCTTGGTGAGTTTGAATGTGCCATGTATCCATGGTGTAGGGTATGATTTTAATGGGCCAAGCACAAACTTTGCAGACTCAGCCCAATGAACCCCAAACAATGAATTTGTAGAGAATGGGTTAAACAGCTGGGCTGGATATGGATTTAGCAACAATTCAAATAGGCAAGTAAGGATAAAATGATGTTCAGACTAGCATTCAGTGAGAATCCTCTTGAATCTGAAGAGGTTTAAGGTTTACAGACTTAAATGAATACAATTTTTCTCCCCCTCCCTTCTGAGAGACCTATTCCCTTTATATATACTCCTTCCTCCTCATCTTCACCGTACACTTATTCTTCATCTAAGTATTCACTTGAGTACTAGTCACATCAGATGTTTGCTTTAGTCTGCCGTGAGTGGTAGTAGTTGAGGTTGCACTGTTCAAGTGTCTTCTCCACATAAATGCGGCCAAAAAAGTTGCTGCAGTGCATTAAATGCGGTAGTAGCAGCTTTTCCTTTAAGATATTTTATATTCTTCTCATCCCTAGGCGTGCCCAGAGCTCACTCTTTGTCGTGGAAGCTGCTGGGAGGATTGCTAGGGTCTTCAGTATATTTGCTTGGTCAAGTTCTCTAGCGATCCGATGAGGGGAACCTCTTCAGACCAACAGGATTGTCTTCGGACATACCCATCATTCCTTCTCGAGTGTATTTCCACCAAACGGACTCAGCCCTGATCCCTTTTACCTCTTCGGACAAACGATGATATTCAAATTGGGCCCCAGGCCCAATACGTAGCGTTGGGCTTTCACACCCACACATGGAATTGAGTAAATTCAAGGATTCATAACCATTAGATTTGTTGAATCTATTTATAATTTTCATTCTTAATTTGATGATTCAATGATGAGAAAAAATTGCGCTTTCTCCCATTACAATCAGATATGTTGAATCGCTTTATGATTTTGATTCTTATGTGACAATTAATCTTATATGCACTTAGTAGATTTCAATTAGTTCAATTAACAAATTCTCTTAACGTTAAATAAAGTATTTGAGTTTGAATTTTCGTTTATATTAAAAATCAATTAGTATCTTGACCCCATAAAAAAAAAATATATATATATATATATATTAGTATCTTGACCAGTTAAAAAAAAAAAAAAATTATCATGACATAAAGTGAACTTCTTAAGTTCAAATCCTATTATATCTATCAAAAATAAATAAATCTTATTTGAACTTGACAATGGAATTCTTTGCCTTAAGGTCTGTTTTCATTCTCAATATACTCTACTATTGTTAACTTTAATTCCTTCTTTTTATTGATAGATAGATGGTGGGGAGGGGGAGGTGGAGTTCGAATCACAGACATCAGGCACTACAAAGAATGTTAATGGATAACACTACATTATAACTTGAACCCCTCACATACTAGTTTATCTCTTGAATATTATAGGCTTTATTGGTTGTTTTTATTATTTAATCTCTTATATGAAGAAAAAAAAAATGCACTTTCCCTATAATTTTTGGTGCAATTACGATATCACCCTAAATTTCAAAACTAAGCAACGTCTCTCTTAACTATGGTGAAAATTTGAATTTTGTTAAACATGATTTTAGAAAGAAAAAAAAAAACATATTTCAAAAGTTTATCAAAGATCCTATTAGAGCATTAGCAACCGAGTTTGCAAAAAAGTTATATTTTATAACCTAAAAATCTATTTTATCTATTTTACTATCTTATTTTATAACTCACCAAACATCTCAGTTTCTATATTTAAATACAACTTATTAAAATAATAAAATATGCTACCAAATAATATAAAAAATTCAGTTTCTCTCTCTTCTCTTCCAACTCACCAGCTAAACCCACTTAACACCTTCCACCAAAACTCAGCCACACTCAGCCACAAATGCCACAAACACCAATTCCGTCACCACCAACCACCAAACCAACCAACCAACCAATCACCACCACTAAAAATCCTTACCACCACCGAAACACCCACAAACCCACTATAACACTCACAAACCCATTAAATCTGACCCATACACCAATTAAATTTGACCCAAACTTTGACCAATTGCCACCTAAATCCGTGGCCACCTCCACAAACCCACAATGAACACATCCTCACCACCACCATAGCAACCCCCACCGCCACCACCATGAATTTGCAAATGCACCGATACCCATAACAAAAAATCAAACCAAAACCAAAACCCAATCTGAGAGACAACCCATAACCCACAAACGGCAGAGAAAAGGAAAAAGTGAGAATGAGAGAGAAAGAAGAAAAAAAGGAAGAAGTGAGAAGAGAGAGAGGGAGAGAGTGAACGTGAAGAGAGAGAGAGAGAGAAGGATGATATATTTTTATTAAAACAAAAAATATTTTTTTTCCATCCGGAGCTACAGTTGGTTCTAAATTTTAGAACCAACTGTTCACAGATGGTAAAAAAATATAGGTATCCATACCCAAATGGAGATCATTTTTGGTTGGTTGGTTGCTAAAATAGCAACTAGGGGGGTGTTTACAAACCCCCACTGCTAGTGCTCTAATGGAAGAGGGTGAAAAAAAACTCTAATCACCATAATCAATCAATTGAATTTTAAGAAGAACATTGTAACTTGCAAATACAACCATAATTAAGGGATTGGAATAGTACAGTTAAATCCTTAAATGATTAAAAGGATGGTTGTATGTTGTTTCTTGCTTGATATATTGGATATGTACTGTTTGTTTGCTACAGCCTATAGGTCCACAAGAAATGTACTGTTTTGACTTTTGATGACTTGCCAGATAACTATTGCATGGATATCATTCAGGAAATGTACTGTTTTGAATCTTTTTGTGACTCTAGTCTCACCAAAAGCTTGGAAATCCACATTGTTATTATTAATAATCCTTTTTTATACAAGTAAGCAGTGTCTTCGTTTTGTGGATTATTATTAATAATCCTCGTGTTTATTGTTTTGTGGTTTTTCTAGAGGCCTTTGTATCTGTTTTCTTGCAATTGAATGATATTTCAATTTCATCTAAAAAAAAAAAAAAAGAGGCAGTGTCTTCGTCTTTGACACAGTTTTTCACTCTTTATTCATAAAACACCCCAAAATCCCTTGGAACATAGGGCCTCTATTTACATCACTTTTTCAAGTATACAAAGTGTTAAGGAAAGTATTTCCATTCATGATAGAAATTGATCTTGTGGGCAAGACAGCAAACTCATTTCCTAATATAATCCCAACAGCTATTGCAGAAACTAAGTCAACAAGCACCTCTGTTATGGAAAGCTGAAACAAAGGAAATCAATCAAAGGAGCATGACCCACGTGCAGACAAACTCCACTAATTCGTCACTTCCTTTCTTGTGCTAATATATTCCTTAATATATGTATATTCCTTGTATATGCTCTATAGTATATATATACTCTCCTGGTTGTATCTCATAAACTCAATATAGAGAAATAATTACCTCTTGTGTCTTTGAGAGTTTACATGGTATCAAAGCCCTCTGGTTCACACCAAACTTCTCCAATGGCTAACTTAAGCTCAAATTCCTCTGCCAATACACCCAATATAACTTCCTTGATTTCCATAAAATTAGGTGGAACAAATTACTTGTAATGGGTCTCTCAATTCTTGCCCATCTTGCGAAGCTATGACTTGTTAAGCATTGTTGATGGCTTAGAGGTGTGTCCTGACGAGCACACAATTGCTGGGGAAAAAAAAGTTAAGAACCCAGAATATGTGCTTTGGTACAAAAAGGACCAACTTGCCTTGAGTTGGATAATTGCAACTCTCACTCCTAATGTTCTTTCCACTGTTTATGGACTGAACACATCTTGCCAAGTCTGGAATTCGTTGGCAACTAGATATGCTTCCCAATCAAAATCTCGCATTGCTCACTTAAAACGCCAATTGCAGACTCTGCGACAAGAATCTCAATCTTGCTTGGAGTATCTGCAATTGGCTAAGTCATGGGCAGATCAACTTGCTGCCGCTAGTAAGCCAGTGGATGACGATGATCTGATTTCATACATAGTTAGTGGTCTAAATCCATCATTCAATGCCTTCGTCAAAACATTTAGCCTTGCAACCCGAGAAGCCTCCTGGACATATGTTGACTTCGAAGCTGAGTTGTTGAATCATGAAACTCTTCTAAAAAATCAAGGCATTATGACTTCGACAAACTCAAATAGCTTTGCTTTATACTCAAATAAACAACACAACAGAGATCGCAAACCAAGGTTCAACGGAGCACAGAAAACCAATTGCCCATCCAAGTCCCAATTGCCATTTCAAAACCAGAAATCACATGACACCAATCTTCCAAAGTAGAGGTCAAATCAACCTTCATCCTCACCCTTCAGCTCCTCTCGGTCACCTTGCCAAATATGTGGTTAATCAAATCACCAGGCACTTGACTATTATCATCGAGTGGACTACTTTTACCAAGGTCGACATCCTCCAACCCAATTGGCTACTATGGTTGCTCAAAGCAACTCTCTGTTTGCAGAAGAAGAAGAACAATCGTGGTATGCAGATATTGGTGCCAATCAACACATCACTATAGATTTGGAGAACCTCAATCTATCACGAGAACCATATCAAGGCAATGCTGATGTGGCTGTGGGCAATGGTTCTGGTCTTCCAATAGCTAATACTAGTTCTACCACTCTCACTGCTCAAAATTCTACCTTTCAATTAAAAACTGTACTTCATTGCCCTAATGTACCTGTTAACTGGCTATCCATACAAAAATTTTGTGCAGAAAATGATTGCTTCTTTATACTAACAGCAACTTATTTTTTGGTGAAGGAAATTCGGACAGGTCGAATTCTCTTGCACGGGCACAGTAGAGATGGACTCTATCCCATTCCCTTGCACCGCCTCTCTTTCCATAAATTTCGGGGTCTCACTGCCTTCCTTGGAGTTCAAACCTCTACCTTGGTATGTCACCAACGGCTAGGCCATCCCACCATGTCTACTGTTCATCAAGTCATTCATAAAAATAAGCTTCAAATAAGTGACTCAAATAATAAACAAACTTTTTTGTGACTCATGTCAACTAGCCAAATGCAAACGTCTTCCTTTTTTCAATTCAAATAGAGTGTCTAGTCTTCCCCTTCAATTAGTGCATTTAGATGTATGGTAGTCACCTGTTGTCTCTCTTAGTGGTTGTCGCTATTATGTAATTTTCATTGATGATTATTCAAGATTTTCTTGGTTATTTCCTTTGAAATCCAAATCTAATGTTTACACTTGCTTCATTAAGTTTAAATGTATGGTGGAACATTTTTTTTCAACAAAAATTAAGCGCCTACAATCTGATGGTGGTGGAGAGTATTCCTCCACTCACTTTAAAAAAATTTTGGCTCAAAGTGGCATTTTACATCAAATTTCCTGCCCACACACCTCTAAACAAAACGGTGTTATCGAAAGAAAACTTAGACATGTAATGGACACAGGTTTGGCCTTACTTGCACATTCGGGACTCCAAACAAAATATTAGGTTGATGCCTTTCTCACTGCCATATATCTTATCAATCGCCTACCCACTCCCACTTTGTCTAATCAAACACCCTATTTTAAATTGTTTAACCATGCCCCTGACTACAATTTCTTGCGCACCTTTGGATGTGCATTCTTCCCTCTGATGAGACCATACAATCCTCACAAACTCACCTTTAGGAGCAAAAAATGTATTTTTTTGGGTTATAGTTCAAATCACCATGGCTATCGATGTCTAGACCCCTCCATAAATAAAGTCTATATCTTTCGTGATGTGGTGTTTAATGAACAAGATTTTCCTGCCAAGAATGCGCCATCTCTCTGTCCTCATGTAGAGAACTCTCGCCTTGATGAATCACCTCTTCTACCTATGCCTCCACATCCAGGTATTTCTCTTTTTCCCCTAGACTCTCATTCCTACTCATCTCCTATGGACACCTCAACCTACTCTCCATTACTATCTTCTCCATCTCCTTCTCCTCACCAACACTTGTCTCCACCTCAATCACCCTCTCCAAATTCCTTACTTTCCACATCTGACAACCTTGCCCACCCTAACCCACCTGAGACTTCTCAACCACCTATTCCCTCCACCCACATGGTAACCCATTCCATGATTGGTGCTTCCCGCCCTAAAAACTTCCTAGACCATAAGCTCTATTACTCCACATGCCATCCTCTTAAGGCCTTTCATGCCAACTCACTTCCTATCAAACCTACCACCTTTAACCAAGTTTTAAAAATCCTGAATGGCGAGCAGCCATGGAGGTAGAATTTGGTGCCTTGTTAGCTAATGGAACCTGGTCCCTTTGTCTTCGACCGCCCAACAGAAAAATTATTCGAAATAAATGGGTTTTCCATCTTAAACAAAAGGCTGATGGTTTAATTGATCACTATAAGGCGAGACTTGTTGCTAAAGGGTTTAATCAAGAGGATGGAGTTGATTACACTGAGACATTTAGCCCTGTTATCAAACCCACCACAATTCGTGTTATCCTCGCACTAGCTGTGCATTTTAATTGGTCCATTCGCCAGTTGGATGTCTCAAATGCTTTTTTGCATGGCTCTCTTCTTGAAGAAGTATATATGGAACAGCCAAGGGGATTTGTTGATCCTAAGCTTCCTTATCATGTCTGTCGGTTACACAAGGCTTTATATGGGCTTAAGCAAGCCCCTCGTGCATGGTTCACTCATCTTCGGCAATCTCTTATTCATTTGGGGTTCCTTGAATCATTGGTTGATGCCTCCTTGTTACCTTTCATCATTCTACTATTCACATTTATGTCCTTATTTATGTTGATGATATATTGGTCACTGGCACTCATACATCACATATGTTGCACTTGATTAAGCATCTTCAATCTGACTTTCCATTGAAAGACTTGGGTGAGCTATCTTATTTTTTAGGTGTTCATGCAGTCCGAGATTCCCATGGTCTTCACTTGTTGCAATCCAAGTACATTTCAGAGCTCCTCTATCGTGCTCGCATGGTTGGTGCTAAACCATCTTCCACCCCCACTGCCTCTGGTTCTAAACTCTCACGTTTTGATGGTGCACCTATACCCAATGGCACTAAGTATAGGAAAATTGTTGGTGCTCTCCAATATTGCACTCTTACACGTCTTGACATTGCATTCTCAGTAAATCAGTTATGTCAATTTATGCACTTACCTACATCTGATCATTGGACTGCTGCTAAACGGGTGTTGTGCTACTTAAAAGGGACCATAGATCATGGCCTGTCTTTCCCTAAAAGCTCACTTAAGCTTCATGCCTTTTTGTGACTCTAATTGGGCTGGCAATCCTGATGACCAACGATCAACCACTGGATTTGGCATCTTTCTTGGCCCTTGTCTTGTTTCCTAGAGTGCCAAGAAGCAACCTGTTGTGGCTCGTTCAAGTATAGAAGCTGAATATCGGGCCATGGCTATCACCATTGCTGACTTATATTGGATATGAATGCTCCTCAAGGATCTCCATGTCCCTTTGGTCTCACCTCCCACTTTGTGGTGTGACAATGTTGGTGCGTTGGCCCTTGCTTCAAACCCAGTTTTCCATGCTAGAACCAAACACATCGAGGTCGACTACCACTTCATTCGTGAAAAAGTTGTTAATAAAGATATGGTGATTCGCTTTATTTCGACTGATGATCAAGTTGCTGATATTTTTACAAAGGGTCTATCTACTCCACGCTTCTCAGTGTTATGGTCCAAGCTTCTGGTTACGCCATGTCCCATCAGCTTGCGGGGGGATGTTAAGGAAAGTATTTCCATTCATGATAGAGCTGATCTTGTGGGCAAGACATCAAACTCATTTCCTAATATAATCCCAATAGCTGTTGCAGAAACTAAGTCAACAAGCACCTCTGTTATGGAAAGCTGAAATAGTGGAAATCAATCAAAGGAGTGTGACCCATGTGCAGACAAACTCCACTAATTTGTCACTTCCTTTCCTGTGCTAATATATTCCTTAATATATGTATATTCCTTGTTAATGCTCTATAGTATATAAACTCTCCTAGTTGTATCTCATAAACTCAATATAGAGAAATAATTACCTCTTGTGTCTTTGAGATTTTACACAGAGCCCACCATTCAAGTGTAGCTGAAGGGACACATTGTTAAATTTAAGGTACCACTATCATTGAAATGTAATTCTAAAAATTTTCAAAGTTTTTGTAAAAATAATGTTACATGCACAAAAAGTTTGATAACATTTTTCACACTAATTGAATGGGCAAAATTTCTACTAATTTTCATTTGAATCCATCACTAAAATATTTTTTTCTTTTTTAATCTACCACTAATAATTTGCTACTTAAATTTTTTGTCAAATTTGTTGCATCTGGACTTTCTCTTTTAATAATACAAAGGCTACCTTAAAATATATTTGGAGTTATATGTTGTCACAGTGATTGGTCAATAGTTTACAACCATCATTAATAGTTATACAAGGTGAAAGGTCAGGACAGTCGATTTGTCTTTTCTTCTCTTGTGATGCTATTTTCTAATGAAATATCTTTTTTGATTAGTTGTTTGATAAGACACTTAAAATTAACAAAAAGAAGAACTAAAGCTTGGATAATTTGGACATCTTAAACACTTTCTACATAGATACTGACTTGACTATAATGAAGCTTAAGTAATTTGAATCATTTTAAGTATTCTACTTCATGCTTTACCAATTGCACATTTTTTTTTCTTATAAAGTAACCAAAGTTTTGAATGGGAAAAAAATTCAAACAAATTACAAATGACATATTGTAGGAGGTGGAATATAAAGTGAAACACTAAGAGTGTGGGATAAAATATTTTCATTTATATTTTTGTCTAAAATTAAGGCAACAAATCATATTTTTAAATAAAATTAAATAAACATGACCAAATGAGAAAGAACAAAATATATCTTTTTTTTCTTTTTTTTTTTTTTTTACTTTAGCCCAAACACATTTCACACAATAAGTGTTCCACAACATTTGCAATGGATGATTTTTAAGACAAGAGACATCAAATTCACCTAAAATATTTATGAAACATTAATCTCAAATCTCAACCATGAAATCAACCCTCTTTGTTTTAAAGCAAATAGCATGGTTTACCTCACCTTCCAAATCTTAAATCTAATCTACTCACATCTCTCTTTTTCTCTTTTTCTTTTCATTAGTGTGATAGGCCCACCCAGTACTTGTGCCTCAGTGAATAGAGCTAGAGTTGGGTGGAACATCTTTTTCTTATGCCTCAGCATCTAAAAGCTAAGATCAGCCCGGTGGTCTTCTACCATCTAGCCCACAAACCTCGATTAGCAACTCATATTGAACTAGCCCAATTTTGAAATCAATCACTTAGTGCACCATTTTGGGCCATACTGTGGAGTAACAAGCTTTGGAAAACTCCTACGCTAACTAGGCTCAAAAGACCCAAGAGGTCACACCATTAATAATTAGAAAGCAACGGCTAGACAATTATGTTCAAGTTTGGCAGTGTAAGAAAATCCCATTTTGTTGTAGAATTTTTAGAGATAGAACTTTTGCATATAGTCTCTTGATTGAAAAGCACTTTAGCATTTTAAGCAAAATATTTTGGGCACAATTTTCAAGAAACTCATGCTCTGTATATATTGTAACTACAGCCCACAACTTGTCCTTAAAGTGCTTTCCCCTTGTGGCTTATCTCTATAATTGACTATATAACTACAAATAGTTTCTTGGAACTTTATGACAAATAGAGATGTATTACATGGTTCTACAAATATCTGTTACATTTTTTTAGATTATAAATTCCAAACATTACAAAAATGTAGCATTTTGATGCACAAATACTGCATTACAACATACAACTCACATAATACCATCGCATGTCCTTACACATCATAAAATTTTGGCAAATACATTCTTTTGTCGGTCCTAATTTGCATAGTCATACTAGATAAGAAGATGGAAACTAAACATATGTATATAGCGCATGCATAGCGACATATATTCCCTTTCTTCATTTGATGCACTTGCTGCATCTCTGCAATAGATCTTTTGCTACACTCCTCTCCTCTTCCAACTTTTTGATTGTCTTCTCTATGTTAGCAATGATGTTATCTTTTATTTTTATCTTGTTCATTTCTTTCAAATACTGATTTTTCTGTGGCACTTCCAAATGCTAGTCATTGTAATGTTTTATAACAACTGCAAAGTAGATATTCTATAATTTTTTTTTAATATTTTCGTCACAATTTTTGTTTCGATCTACAGTTTTTAGTTTGTTTGTTGGTTTTGTTGCTTGGGTTTACTCCTATGGCAGCTGAATATGACTTAAGAAGCTTAGTTGATAGTTGCATTGCTAATTTATGGAGTTTGTCAAACGATTCTATATATTTGGAGTGTATCATCAATTCAATCCTTCAAATATTTTTTATTCTATAATTTTTTTTTTTACTTTGATGATTTTTTTTTTTATGGGAATTACTTTGATGATTTGTTAAAGTTGAATTGTTACATATTCTATGTAACATAATAAGAATGTTTTGTTAGCAACTGCAATATAGAAAAAATGAGCACCTCATCAAAAAAAAAAAAAAGTATTATTAAATGTGAAGTTAGTATTGTCTAGTGTGACAATAGAACCATCAAATGAGAGAAAAAAAAAATAAGGGAACCATCAAATGAGAGAAAAAAAATAAGGGAACCACCAAATGTGAAAAAAGTACAGTCACATGTGATGTTAGTAATGCACAATGTGAGGATGGTACCATCAAATGTGAGAAAAAATAAGAGAACCACTCCATCAAAAATAAATGAATAAATAAAATAAAGGAACCACCGAATGTGACAAAAGTACAGTCATGTAATACCAAAAAAAAAAAAAAGATTTAAAAAGAGGGGTATTTAAGTAAATTTGTTTATGGGGTCAATTTTATAATTAATATTATGAAGGGGGTTTTTTAGAAAATAAGGTTGAAACCCTAGCAATATATAGTCTAATTTAAGTCAGCGTATAATGACAGATATTTTGAGAGATGAGACTACCTAAAATACTCAAGTAGAGAAGGTTTGACTGCACAATTGAGGTAAAAGCCTAAAAATCTCTTTTTTGTCAAATCTAAACTTTATTTGCAATTTTTTTTTTTTTTTTACATGAGTATTTTTCCCAAAAGTGAAACTATTTAAATACTCAATGAATTTTATGATGTGACTAAAGAAGGGATTAAATTATATTTTTGATATCTGTGCTGTTTCGATAATGGTTATTCTTTTCCTACGCCACTATTGCGTTAAGTGTAGATTGATCTGCAGAAAATTAGGCATGGTCATGGTGGGTCCGGTTTGTAAGTATAGATGAATTTGTAGAAGGTTAGTTATGGTCATTAGGTCCAGTTCTACACAGTTTTTGCCTTAAAAAGTTGTACTTTTGGTGAATAGGAAAGTCGATGCAGCAGCAGCATCATATTGATGATGTGCTACATCATTGTAGTGATGATGTGCTGCATCAGTAAAGATGAGGGAAAAAACAAGGAGTAAATGTACTTTTAGTCCCTACATTTTGCATCTTTCCCATTTTGGTCCCTACATTTTAATTTCACCACTTTTAGTCCTTAAATCAATTAACGCGTTCTATTTTGGTCCTTACTGTTACTCACTTAACAGAAATTGCTAATGTGGCAAACGAAGTGCACTATTGGCATATTAAATGTTGACGTGGTCAATAAAATAATATTAAAAAATGTCATGTCAGCATAAAATAATGATTAAAAAAGACACATAAGCATCCATATCAACTTTTGATTTTGAAAAGTAATTTATCTATTTTAACAAAATAAAAAATGATAAAAAAACAAAATTAAAACCTAAAATACATATGAATTCAGATCTGGTCTCATCTTAATCATGAACAAGAAAGAACATAAAACCAAAATATTCAATCACATGAATACAAACCCAGAAAAAATAAATTTATCGACAAAAATCTGTAACTAGTTGCCTTATCTCGTTTCCCTAGATCTCTCCAGCAACACTCTCGCTGGACCGATCCTGTCAGAGATGACCCCAACATGAATTCAGATCTAATTACATCTTATACATGAACACAACCCAGACATTTTAATCTTAAGAATACAAACTCAAAACACAACTAGAATACAAGATCACAAATACAGTAACCTCCATAACACAAGGACACACACAAACCTGAAACCTCCAACAGATCAAATCTATAAATCCAGCAAGGATACACATAGAACATGTAAACCCAAACACACATATCCACACACATCAAAGCCTACATATTTACACGCATTTATCCGAATTTACTTACACACATTTATTCGAATTTACACCCATTTTGAAGGCAATCCAAATTTACACACATTAATCAACTTCTTACAACCAAACCTAATCAACAAGCCAAAAAAAAAAAAAAAAAGTCTCGGCCATACCCAAAACAAAAAAGACAAATGAAATTAAAATAAATAGAGAAATAGAGAAATAGAAAAGAAAACAAAAGAGGAAGGGAGAGTGATAACGACGGCCACCATTGGTGGTGGTGCTGGTGTGTGCCGCCCTGTTGTTGATGGTTAGGTTCATGGGTCTTAGTCATTTCGAGTTGAGTGAAAGAGAGAGATTGAACCTACACTCCACCTCTATTCCTAGATCTGTGTCTTTAGAGAAGAAAACCAGCACTCCGCCGCTCACAGCCACCACTCGGCGATGACTTCTCTTCGAACTGACCTGGTCTTTTGCCATCTCTCCACACCTTTTTCTCTCTAACCCATCCTCTTAGATCGAAACCCCAAGCTGATGTTCTCAATGGTTTGAACCCTCAAGGCAAAAACCCAAACGAATTCACAGCAATGACCCAATCTCACTTTATCTCCTCTGTCAATTCAGATCTCAAACCGCTCTCTTTGAAAATGAGAGAGAGGTACCTTTGACTTTTCATGTTTTGGATTTGGGGAAGAAAGAACAGAAGTGTTCTTCCTGAAAAATAATGAAAACTAATGAAATTTTTTTTATTTAGTTATTAGCTTTTAATGTTTGTTTTTAGTTTAATTTTCTTTTTATTCAAACATTATGTGAGATGACTTTTTAAAAAAATTAAAATGATGCTCTCAATATTTTTTTAAATGATGACGTGGCATCTTTTAAATGTCAAATAATTTTTTTATATTATTTTATTGGCCATGCCAGCATTTAATGTGCCAACAGTGCACTCTGTTTGCCACATCAACAATTTCTGTTAAGTGAGTAACGGTAATGACCAAAATGGAATACGTTAATTGATTTAGGGACTAAAAATGGTGAAATGAAAATGTAGGAACCAAAATAAAAAATATACAAAATGTAAGGACTAAAAGTGCATTTTCGCCAAATAAGAAACAAAGCAGCCTTCATCTTCTTTTTATTATTATATTTTGTTTATTAGTTTTGGTAGGGGTGAATTGGAAGTCAATGAAGTCGGACAAGTCATAAATTATAGTGTAAAAAAGAAAAGAAAAGGAATAATGGCTGTTTTTCCTTAAGGCCGTGTGCCTAGCTTGGACTTGGAGTTGTCATCATCTCAAAAGATGATAATGGTGGTAGGTGGCAGTAAAAACAAAAAAAACAAAAAACAAAAAAACAAAAACAAAACAAAAGAAAGAAACATTGAAACAAGGGAAACAAAGGAGCACACGTACTTGAAGATGGCCCACGTGCCTACATAGTAATAGGAGTTAGGATCTTATCTCTAATGTTTTAAGAGAAAATATACCATGTTTCGATAATACTAACTCAGTATCTATTTTGGTATTTTCTACCCAATAAATAAGTGACACCTACTTCAAAAAATCACATCAGACTACTCCAATAAATGATAATGACACTGACAAACATTTTAGAGCAAATATCACAATCTTCTATACTATCGGGAAGATAAATTAATCATTTATTGGAGTAGTCTAATATAGTTTTTTGAAACATGTGTCACTCATTTATTGGGTAGGAAATATCAAAACAGATGTTAAGTTGGTAATACCGAAACATGGTATACTTTCTCGTGTTTTAGGGGTGTTTGGTACATGTTTTCAAACAACAATTTTTAGTTTTTAAACAACATTACATGTATTTCTACACATTTTTTCACATACACGTATTTCCACACATGCTTTTAAACAACAATTTTCAGTTTTTAAGTGCATGTACCAAACACCCTTAGTTGTGGGGAAAAAAAAAAATATATATATATATATATATATAAAGAAAAATATTATGATTAGGTGGAATTTTGATGTAAGATAACAGTGGATAGTTATTGAATTTTTTAGTAATCTCTCTTCTGGCCGAGTATCGTTATAAGTTTTTCTTAAACTATTTGGTTATTGAGTAAATGGTGCTTGAAAATTGTTAGGTGACATCTAAGAATTTTAAGGTTAGGGAGAAGTTCTTTGTGGTGAGTTTGCTGAGGCAAGTAACTTTATCATAATTGGTTTTATTTTGCGTATTTTAACTACTGAAAATTGTTTACAATTGTTACAATTTTATTTTAATTGTTTTACTTACATTGATTTAAAATAAAGAATAAAGAATTATCACAAATATATTTGATTTACTAAATATATGATTTTATGTGTATTTGAATGAAATATATTTTTGTTTGAACTATGATTTGATATATATGATTTTTAGACAATCTAACTATATTTTGACTCTGATACCCAGCCAATATGGGTTATTCATCGGTACTAAAACTAGCTCTATCGAGGCATCATGAGCTTATCGTGTTTCTTGACTCAGCTAATGAGGGATATACATTAGCACGGAACTAATTTCATCTGAATCTAATGCCCAGTCACGAAGATATAGCATGACCATAGTTGTAAACATGGTTAAGAATATGAATTATGTTTGAATATTTGAATTATTTTAAGTCCTTAAAACTGCTTAGGTGTTTTTGGAACCTATTGTAAATTATAACTTTGATATATATGGAAAACAAATTAATTTCTAATTCGTCGATTATATATTTGTAAGAGTTAAAATATTTGATTTGTATACAACTTATTATTTTACAGATCTATTTGCTTGATAGAACTTATTAAAACTTTGGTTACTTATTGAGTTGTCAACTCACCCCCCCCCCCCCTTTGTTTCCCCTTTCAAATTCTGATCAGGATGAGTAGCATATGTTTGGGCTTCCACTGAGATGTGCACAAGAGTGAAGTTTAGGAAATCAATGGAATAAGGTCTGAACTTTTATATTTAAAATTACCATTTGTGTAGATTTTTAGTCTTAAAGGATTTAGTTCATTTTTATTTTGACGTTGGAAGATTATTATTTGGAGATTTTTTTGAGAATTACATTATTGAAGATAGTTTTAAATTTATTGATAAAATTTTCTTTGAGGATAATTCTTTAGTTGTTAAGAAGACATTTCACACTTGTAGGGTGTAAACTTCATAAGTGTGTGGCTATAGTCATGTGCCTAGCTCTTACTTGGGTTCGGGGCGTGACAGTACAGTCACATGTAATGTTGGTACTACATAATATGAGAATGATACCATCAAATATAATAAATAAAAAAATAAGAGAACCACCGAATGTGACAAAAGTACAGTTACATGTGATGTTGTTACTACACAATATGAGAATGGTACCATCGAATGTGAGAAAAAATAAGGGAACTATCGAATGTGACAAAAGTATAAATGTGACAAAAGTATAGACATATGTGATGTTGGTACTATACAATGTAAGGATGGTACCATCAAATGTGAGAAAAAACAAGGAAACTACTAAATGTGACAAAAATGCAGTCATATGTGATGTTGGTGTTAGGTTCTAAAAATTTAGGATTTTACGTATTTAGAACTCTAATGTGTATTGTTGGCAAACCATAATCAAAACAGGTTGTTTAGTCTTGTTTAGGCTTGCTCAAAGTTGATTAATTATTGTAAAGTTGGAATCGAGTGGCTGCAGAAGTATTTGTTACTTTCGGCTTAGCTCGATCGATCGAAAATTAGACTCGATCGATTGAAAGTCGGCCAGAACGTTTTTCTGCAGAATTCCAACTTAGCCCAAACTCTATTTAAACGTCTTGGGGTTCAAGTAAAACTCTCATATATATAAGGGAAACCCTAGAACATTTTTGAGACTTTTGAGAGAGAGATTAAAGTGCCTCTTGTGCCTCCTTTTATTAGGGTTCTGTACCCAAACCTCTCTAAGTCTTTGTTACTCATATTTGCGGTTTGTGTGAATCTCTTATAAGATCCTTGAGGATTTTTCCTTCACATAAACTTAGGGTTTTCAAGGTAGAGATATTATCTACATCTTGATGATCAACAAGGTTGCAGCCATTGGAGCTTAAAGAAAAACAAGTGGGGAGCTTGTAGCTGATTGGAGAATCCAAGAAAGAAGGAGTCCGTGGATTTGGAGCTTGCACGTGGTCGTGTCAGTAAGTTCTACTGGTGGGTAGCATTAGGAAGTTAAGCGGGGAGCTTGCAACTCCTTTTGTATGAACTTCGATTCTTTCATAGTGGATTCAGGTTTGCCTTGAGGATAGGTGGGTAAAATCCTCCCCAGGTTTTTACCGTGTGGTTTCCTGGCTAATCATATCTTGTGTTATTTATTATTCCACTACTTTATATATCTTGATATGATTATTTAATTGTGTTAACCTAGATTTGCATGAATTGGACTAAGTAAATCACTTGGCTAATTAACTAGGTTAATCTAATTGTTGTTTTAAGGATCTAAAAACCTAACAGTTGGTACCATTAAATGTAAGAAAAAAAAATAAGGGAACCACTAAATGTGACAAAAGTACAGTCACATGTGATACTGGTACTGCACAATATGAGGATGATACCATCAAATGTGAGAAAACAATAAGGAAACCACGAAATGTGAGAAAAATACAGTCACATGTGATGTTGGTATTGCACAATATGAGGATGGTACCATCAAATGTGAGAAAAAAATAAGGGAACTACCAAATGTGACAAAAGTACAGTCACATGTGATGTTGGTAGTGCACAATGTGAGAATGGTACCATCGAATGTGAGAAAAAAAAAAAAAAAAAAAAAAAAAAAAAAAAAAAAAACCACCAAATGTGACAAAAGTACAGTCAAATGTGATATTAGTACTACACAATGTGAATATAGTACTATTGAATGTGATGTTTTGATAACCTAATATAGCAGGTTGCTTACTAATGAGTATTGTACCCAAAAAAAAAAAAGGTATGGTAGAATTACCCTTTTATGTATTGTTAACTTCTTTTCAATTGACCACGACGTACCCTTGGTGTGGTAGTCACTTCACAAGTATAAATGCTTGTAGGGAGTATGGGGCAAGAGATTGAGTTCAAGTTTCTAGAGGAGAGATTCATACACATATACACTTAAATTAGATTAGAGTAGAAATTCTAGTTAAAAAAAAAAAAAAAAATTCTTTTCAATTGATTATGTTAGGTTCTAAGTACTTAGGAACTAATGTATTAGAACTCCAATTTGCATTGTTGGCAAACCATAATTAAAACAGGTTTTTAGTCTTATTTAGACTTGCTCAAAATGTATTTACATGTAAAGTTGGAATTGAGTGTTCTGCAGGATTTACTATGTAAATTTGCCTAGTTCTATCAATCGAAAATTAGGCTCAATCGATCGAAAGTCGTGCAGATTTTTTTTTTGCAGAATTTTCCAACTCAACCCAAGCTTATTAAAGATTAGGGTTTCAGATCTACTTCTCCTAGTATATAAAGGAAACCCTAAGCATGTTTTTAAAAGACTTTTTAGAGAGAGAAGAGTGTGCCTCTTTTGTATTTAGGGTTTTGTACCCAAACCTCTCTAAGATCTTTGTTGCTCATATTGCTGTTTGTGTGAATCTCTTGTGAGATCTAAGAGGTGCTTGCCTTCACACAAGTTTAGGATTATCAAGAAGGAGATTTTTTCAAGAGCTTAGTGATCATTCAGTTGCTGCCATAAGAGCTTAAAAATACACAAGCGGGTGTGCTTATACTTACTGGAGAATCCAAGAAAGAAGGAGTCCATTGTCTTGGAGCTTGCACCTGGTCGTGTCAGTAAGTTTCTACTGGTGGGTAGCAATAGGATGTTAATGGTCTAAGTCACTATTGTAAAACTTCGATTCTTTCACTAGTGGATTCAGTTTTACCTTGAGTATAACTAGGTTAAATCCTCCCCAGGTTTTTTACCGGTTTGGTTTTCCTGAGTCATCATATTTTTGTGTTCTTTATATTCCATACTTTACATTGATATGATTATATGATTGTGATAACCTAGTTTTGGAATTTGGACTAAGTAATAATTTGGCTTATTAATTAGGTTAATCCAATTGTGTTTTAAGGGGTCTAAAAACTTTACAAGTGGTATCAAAGCAGATAGCTCTTTTGTTTTAGATTTTTTTATCTAAGAGCTGATCCTTGACCCCTATTATCATGAATAATATTAAGTTTCTTACAGTTTTTTATTGTGATGATTTAAATAAAAAGGACACTCTTGTTTCTGTTGATTTTATTGATGCATGTAAAACTCTCCGTAAAGAATTATTGAAATCTATGAAAATTTCTAAGAAATTCAAGGAAGACTTAAAATTGGCTAATCTTGAAAAAGAGGAATTGCTTGTTAGATTAGATGAATCTAATAAAAAGAATGAATTTTTGAGAAATCAAATTTCCTCTCAAGATGAGAAGATGAAAAGCTTGGAACAAGAGTTAGTTAAATCTAAAGCTAAAATTGAAAATTTGACTAGTACCAAGCCTATTGTTGATAACAAAAGTGTTTCTGTTTCTCTTAAGCCTAAAACTGAGAAAGTTTATATCTCTCATTTGAAGAGAAATAATAAAGAAAATACTTATTTTGCTAGGTTAGACAAAGGTAAAAGTTTCGATATAAACGCTAAAGTTTCTAAACCTAAGTCTAAACCTACTGTTAGAGAGCATAATAAATCTGTTTTTGTGCCTACCTGTCACCTTTGTGGTGTTGTTGATCCTATTAGACCAAATTGTTCTTTGTTGAGGTAAAAACCAAAATCTGAGACTAGATTTGTTATTAGGAATATTGTTGTTCCTAAATTTGTTCTTGTTTGTCACTTTTGTGGTGTCTCTGGTCGCATTCGTCCTAATTGTCATAAATTGAAACTTAAGCATTCTATATGTCAATCTAGGATATGTGTTGATATTTCTCCTACCATAAGTCCATATAAATTGTTTCATATGCTTTTAAAAAATTTAAGTTTGTTGGCTTGTGGAAGGAATTTGCAGGATTTCAGTCTTTCTTAGAAAATTGATGTAATCCCTCAAATACACTCTGCTTCTCATGGATTTTCACCTACTAAGCCGAAGACTCATGCTATATGGGTGAGAAAAGATTCTCTAAGGTGAGTGTTATTGACTTGTCCCTGATTTAATTCTTTCAATTGTTTGTGAACATGTCTTGTTTCTGTTTTTAGTTGTTTTGTTATTTTTTAGGTTATTTTTTAATTAAAAAAAATCCAAAAAAATTGAAAATTTTCAAAAAGAAAAAAATATTTTATTTTATGTCTAGATTTTTCTTAAGAATTACATGAATTATGATATCTCTCTCTTGATTTAAAACATGCTTGACATTGTGGAGAAACTTGAATAACACGTGTTATATAAGTGCTAAGCTTTTTCTGATTTTGTGTGAGTATGTACTAATTTGTACATATACTCAATGGTTAATTAAGAAAATGATATTTTTGTTTGTGTACCCTTTATAGCTTAGTTTAACACTATTATGCATTGCTGCTTTTGCATTTTTCATTTAGCATTATATGTACTTTTTGTTTTTGGTCATAATTTTTTTTTTTAAACCAAAAAGATTTTTGTGTATTGTATTATATCTTGAATTTATAATCAAGATTGACCATATTATCTTTACATAACATGTTTATGTTCCTTGTTTAGCTTGAATGAACTTATTTATTGCACTTTACTAGTTTGAGCTTTGTGGTGCATGTTGTGTGGGAAGATGTTTATAGTTTTTGCTCACATGATCTTGATCTTGAAGTCACATGCTTTTGATTGTCGGACTTGATCTTTTTGAGAAAGGCATAAATAACCATTTTACCACTGTTTACTAGCCAATCATGAACACCTTAGTGCATATCGTAAGATTTTGTGCTCGAGAAAGTATAGCACATGCACAAAAAGAACATAAGATGTAGCCTCGGTTTAACAAGTAAAATTGGTGTGTACATTATTGGACTTTAAATAAATCAATCAAATAAAATTGGTGTGTACAATATGAGGTAAATCAAGAAACTTACATAATTGCAAGCTTGTTTTCTAGGAGATGTGAGAGTTATATGATGTAACTCTTTAGGTGATAGTCTTTCTCAAATTCTATGTGATGAATTTTGTAGATTTTGTGTTTGATTTCTATTCACATATCACCTTACATGTATCTCAAGTTTTTGCTAGTTGCACACACTACACAAGTTACTCTTTACTAAACTTGGTACATTGTATTGTGTGATCTTATTGTGGCCATCCAAGATTAAAAGTTTCTTGATTTTGATGCAAAATGTGTTCAGTTTTTAAGTTTTTGACCAAATTTTTTTTTCATGCATCATTTGTGTTTAGGATTCACATGCATTGCATTGATTTTTGTATCCATCTTGCAGTTTTGCAGTCATATCTCTCATTGTTTTCACACATAGCAGGCATACACTTTGCTAAATTGGGTACTCAACTTGATTTAAAAATTGATTGATTAATTTTTGAGTCTTTTGTACATTTTAATATATGCTATTTTTCTTAAGAGATATGATGGATAATCAATGTGCAAATATTTTCTCTGCTCATGCAACTATTTATGGGTCACATAGTGTCAAGTTTTCATTTATTGAAAGAGAGAATATTTTTCTTCAAGTGAATCCTTAACTTAGTTTTTAAGTTTGGTTTGTGTCTTTTTATTTTTCCCCACCTCCTAAATTGTTTTTCCTAAAACTTGTTTTGTTTTTCCTATTTGTATAGAGGGAGAAGCTTATTTTTAAACTTTGATGTTCATAGGAGAAGTTGTCTCTATTTTCTATAGAATTAAATTGTTTTGTGTTCCCTTAATTCTCTATTTCCTCTTATTCTCTGTTACGTTGTTACTCTTTGTTTGAGTTATCTTTGTCAATACGTGACAAAAAGGGGAAGATTTAGATGAAATCCATATTGGGAATATGTGTGGAAAATACAAGAATGTTCTATTTAGGGGGAGTTAACATTGTTTTTGATGTATCTAACTTAGGGGGAAAGTTAGTTTGCATATTTGTTGATTTACTGTTTTTCTGTCATACATGCGTTTATGCGTTTGTTTAAGTGTTTCAGGAAATATACAGGTTGATTTAGTCGTGCTATTGTCTACACTTGCAACTGATGGATAGTAGTTAGGTTGGATTATTTTGTAATGGGCATTATTTTTGTAAAGGGCTTTTACTTGTAACTTTGAGCATTGTGTTTGTGTTTTGTCACGGGTTGCCAAATGAGGAGTTTGTTTGGTTCTAAGTACTTAGGAACTAATGTATTAGAACTCTAATTTGTATTGTTGGCAAATTATGATCAAAACAGGTTTTTTGTCTTGTTTAGACTTGCTCAAAGTGTATTTATATGTAAAGTTGAAATCGAGTGTTCTGCAAAATTTACTGTGTAAACCTGCCTGGCTCGATCGATCAAAAATTAGGCTCGATCAATCAAAAGTTGTGCAAATTATTTTTCTGCAGAATTTTCCAACTCAGCCCAAGCCCATTAAGGATTAGGGTTTCAGATCTACTTCTCCTAGTATATAAAGGAAACCCTAAGCACATTTTTAAAAGACTTTTTAGAGAGAGAAAAGTGTGCCTCTTTTGTATCTAGGGTTTTGTACCCAAACTTCTCTAAGGTCTTTAGTGCTCATACTGCTGTTTGTGTGAATCTCTTGTGAGATCTGAGAGGTGCTTGCCTTCACACAAGCTTAGGATTATCTAGAAGGAGATTTCTTCAAGAGCTTGATGATCATTCAGTTTCTGCTATAAGAGCTTAAAGAAATACAAGCAGGTGTGCTTATAATTGCTGAAGAATCCAAAAAAGAAGGAGTTTGTGGTCTCGGAGCTTGCACGTGGTCATGTCAGTAAATTTCTACTGGTTGATAGCAATAGGATGTTAGTGGTCTAAGTCGCTATTGTAAAACTTCGATTCTTTCATTAGTGGATTCAGTGTTACCTTGAGTATAGTTAGGTTAAATCCTCCTCAAGTTTTTTACCGGTTTGGTTTTCCTGAGTCATCAAATTTTTGTGTTCTTTATATTCCGCACTTTACATTGATATGATTATATGATTGTGATAACCTAGTTTTGGAATTTGGACTAAGTAATAACTTGGCTTGTAAATTAGGTTAATCCAATTGGATTTTAAGGGGTCTAAAAACTTTACAGATTAAGAAAATAATAATAAATAAACTTCTCTTTAATTACTTCTCGTTCTGATATGCCCTTTTTCCCTACTCAATTCCTTCCTTTGCATCATCATTCCTAAATTTCCCCACCACCACCTTTTTTCCATTCCCAATAGTCCGCCAATTATATATGGCATTTACAAGTTCTTGGTATTAGTAGTGTCTCTATTAGGCGGGCCAAAGAAATGGCAATTGGGACAGATGAAGTTTTGGGGGGTGAGACAGCTTCGTTGGGAGATGATATGGCGTTTTCACTTAATGGGTTGGCCAGAATCACTGGGCATTGGAAGACAATAAGGTGTGTTGTGTTTTGTCTTTTATTTTGCTATTCCTTGCTCAGCTTTGCGCTTTTTTTTTTTAATCATTTTTATTTTTCTAGCTTTTTCTGCTTTGCTTTAGATATGGCTCCACATTAGAGGGTTTGATTGTTTTTTTTTTTTTTTTGATGAACAAAAAGGGGGGGCTGGGGCGACCATTTGTGACTAACCCCCCAGGGTGTAACCTAATAGGGGCACCCCCTCCGTTAGGGAATGTTGGATTGAGCCATACCTACTATGACTAGGGCACCACAAACCTCACCCTAACACCCCAAGAGAGCCAGTAGGAGAGGCACATTGCAAGCTAGGAATCCTTCTCCCACACGATACCCGCCACAACTCGAACAAGGGACCCTGTACTTGCATGTGGGATCTCTCCCAACTAGGCCACCCCTCCTGGGGCGAGGGTTTGGTTGTTGAGGATGATTACAATTGCTTTGTATTTATTCTGATGCCAAGTTTGTCTTGTAATTTCAATTGGTTGAGAAAGCATATGGACATGATGGGGAACTGTTTTGGCACATATCACTATGCGCTTTATTTTTCATATATCACACTGATTGTATTGGCAAAAATCAATAATTGTAAGGTGATAGGTTTCACCAAATACATCTTGAGTTTGACCTGAAGTAGATGTGGCCATGTGGGTATGTGTCGTATGCAAAAAAAAAAAAAACATCTCACGGGTTTTTGAAGTGCAATTTGTGATATTAAGATGAAATGGTACAATCTTTCGTCAATTCACAAGTAAAGCCACTTAACAAATTTTAAAGATTAAAAAATAATGCAGTCCTACAACTTGTCTGCATTGCTCCAATTTTCAGGAGAACGTGCACCATGCGTGTTGTTAAAATTTGATGTTTTCATCAATTGAAGTGATGGCCAGGTATGACTCCTTTTTCTTCATTATTTCTTATTAAAATTATATATATTATACTACATAACATTATAAGAATATATTATACTACATAACATTAAAATAATATATATTATACTACATTATTGAGAATTGAAAAAGTTGTCAAAACTTTTTTAATTTTCGATAAATTTTTTTCCAAAATTGGTTTACTATTGTATGCCCTTATGGCACACATTAGTAAAATCCAATATATATATATATATATATACACACACACACACACACACACACACACACACACATATATATAACTGTTATTAAACTATTATACATCATATAATATATAAAAGAAATAGAAATATAACATGATTTTTTGGGCTAAGCAAAACAATTGATCATTATTTTTTTAAATAAGTAATTGATTATTTGATTAGATTTTTCATATATTGAGATTTGTCTACTTTCTAGCAAATTTTTAATTTATTAGATGAATAATTTATTATCCTCTTCTCTTCTCTGTCACCCCAATATTTTCTTCTCCTCTATTTTGTTTTTAAAAATATATTTTATTTTATGGTTTTTTATGTATTTTTGATATAGTGATTTTCGTACATGAACTACCAAACCCTACATCTATAATTGTATATGATTTCATTTAAAGTTTAGACCTGTTAAAATTTAAAACTTATTACTTTATGGGTTCGTGTATTTTTTTTCTTTTTCTTTTATTTCTCTTTTGAATAGTCATATATTTTTTGAATTGTTTCAATAACTTATTCTTTAATTATATATCTTTTTTGGCGTTTTGGAAGTTTTAACATCTGAATTTGTGTTAGTTTTTGCAATATTTGAACATATTTAGCAGATTTAAATGACTATATCAGGTATTAGTTTTTTTGAAGGTAATAAATTTTTCTTTTATATTTCTCTAAAGTGTAATCATATATTTTGTTTTGTTTCAAAAATTTATAGGAAGTAAATCTTATGATTCTTTAATATTTTTTTGGCCTTTCAAAAGTTTTGACATTTGAATTATTCTTTTGATAGTAATACATATTTCTCTTATATTTCTCTGTTGTATAGTCACACACACACACACATATTATCTATAATTTGCAAGCCCTGAATCTTTTAATTCCTTTCAATAGTTATAGCTATGGATTTTTTTTTTTTTAATGTAACTCATCTTCCTCTTATATTTCTCTATTGTTTGATCGTATATATTTTGTTTTGTTTTAATAATTTTATGTAGTGAATTTAATCAAAAAAAAAATTATGCAGTGAATCATTTGATTCTTTAATATTTTTTGGCCTTTCAAAATTTTTAATATTTGAAATTTCATCCTTGAAAATAACAAAATCCATGCAAACATTAAAGTAAAATTTAATGTTCTATAATATTAAAAATTTATAAATTAGACTAGTATTCCTGAATATGGACTTACTTTATGTGAGTAAAATTTAGGATTTTTTTTTTTTCTCTTAATGTTTAAATGTGCATTTTTATACTGTATTCCTGAGTAATTAATGTAAATCTGTGCAGTATATTAAAATCTCTATTTTATTTTATAAAATTTTTGTAAGCCATTGCATGTTCAAGCAATGGCTTCTTCATCAAATTGTAACACAAATTGAAATCATACAAGAGCAAATCATATAATGGTGTAGTTTTTTTAATTAATTTAGGATTTTATAAAATTATTTTAGTCTATCTCACAAATAAGTAGGTTCTTGTGTATAGCACGGATTAGCAACTAGTTATTATTATTATTGAACTTATATTTGAGCTTAAAGATTACATATTAGTTGAAATATTTACTTATAACTTTAAAACCCTTAATAATTTATTATATGAGTTTTTTTTTTTTTTTTATCACTAATATATATATATATAGATATATATACTGGTAACTCCGAAACTGAAATAGTATGCAACGGTATGTCAAAATAGACCAATACTGAAACATTCCGCTCCAATAAGCAAAACCGAAATGGTAATCATAACAGTGCTCTAGACACAATGTTGAATTAATAAATGTACTGCCATTTGTTTTTATCATTTACACCTTATCAACCATCTTCAAGAAGTTTTTTTCTTTTTTTTTGAGAAGTAACTGTCTTCAAGAAGTGATTACGCACATAAAGTCTTGATTGAAAATTTCTTAATATTTTTGTATAATGTGATGGCTTATTATAAGCTGATAAAACCTTTTTTTTTTAAACAGAAAAACACATGATTAATTGTAAAAATTACCATTTGTCATCAGTTCTTCGTATTTTCAACAGCAATTTAGAAGCTAATCAAACATAGCTTCTAACATATGTATGGAAATAAGTAATTATCAAAATCATAAATGCAATGTACGGAAATGTAGTCCTAGATGGACAACAATTATCCTTCACTCAAAAATAAATAAATAAATAAATAAAAAGATAACAATTATACTTTTTGGTGTGCTAGATTAGTCAAAGTATACTTGGCTAAGCTCACGTTTATAAATAGACTTACAATATATTTCTTTCTCCAAAGAAACAGGTTAAGCTCATTAGTCAAAAAAGCTCTCTCACAAAATCCGCCTGTTATTGCTTCCTCTAAAACATGAAGGTAAATTAAACCTCGTTACACCTAAAACGCAAAACAAGCGAGTTCTGAAACTTGATTTTACTTTTATCTCTAGTCTTTAAAAAACAGCAAAAGTTCTTAGTATAAAGTGTGTTTGTATGTGTGTGTTATAAATTTAGAACTAAATTCTGTGCTTTTTATCTTATGTCACCGCTAAAAATAGTGATCAAGGTGCGAAATGACTGTGACAAATGCACAAGAAAGGCCATGAAGATTTCCTGCAAAGAAAATGGTTAGCATCAACCACGAGAGAGTGAGAGAGAAAGAGAGATTGGTTTTTAAGAAACTATATATGGAGAAGGTACTTACAATGTTCATTAATTTTGCAGGAGTGAACTCAGTGGCAATAGAAGGGTCTGATAGAGATCAGTTGGTAGTGATTGGTGAAGGTGTTGACTCTGCTAACTTGACCTGCTCGTTAAGGAAGAAGCTTTGCTATGCCGCTTTATGGAGCGTGGAAGAAGTGAAGGCAAAACCAAAACCAGAAGAGAAACAGAAACCAAAACCGGAAGTTCAGAAGCCAAACAAACCCGAAAGTACATCTTCAACATGTTCTTGTGGCTTTCCCCAGTTACCCATCTGCCCTCAATATGCACCATATCCCATGTTATATGAAGCGAGAGTCTATGATTATACTTCGAGTCCAAGTACTGCCCCATCCTGTGATATCCAACGTTTTCTAAAGTAAGTTTTGGACAAAACAATTAATTTTCACATGTTCTATTAGGGCATGATATGATTAATGCATAATAAAAATAGTATCAATAATGGTGAATTCAAACTAGTGATGTTGTTCTAATTACAACATGCCAATTTGGCAGTTTTGAAAAACGTTATGTTTCTAATATTATTGTTAGACAGGGGTGACCTAACAAATTTGGAGGCATAAAACGATATATTTAAATGTGGCCTTTTTGTTATCACTTGAATAATATTTAAGGTAATTCCACAAACCACCCCTGAGATTTGAAATAATACCAACTAAGTCTAGAACATTTTAAAACCTACCCCTTTTGTCCTAAAAGACAATTTTGTCCCTGGACTTAAAAAAAAAAGTTAACTTTTTTTTTTTCTCTCTATTTTCTTCCTCTGTCTTCTGTGTCTTTCCTCTCCCCTAAGTTCGCCATCTCAATACATATCCCAAAGTCACCAGCATCAACAACACCACCAATAAAAATTTCTTTCAAAACCAACAAAAACCCAAAAAAAAAAAAATAGCAAAAATCCAAGCCAAACAACACATAAATCCCTTTGTAAATTCACACTAAAGTTTCCTAAAAATCCCAACAAACCCACCCAAAAAACCAGCAAAAATCTCAGCCAAACAACACATAAATCCCTTTGTAAATTCACAATGAAATTTCCTAAAAATCCCAACAAAACCCACCCAAAAAACAACAAAAATCTCAGCCAAACAACACAGAATATCAACACAACCCCAACTGTCAACCTCATTAAAGAAACCAGAAAAAACAAACCATATCACAAGATCAGCTTTATCGTCTCTTGAAGAGATAGTACCCAAATCTGGAATCCAAATGTTGTGCCACGATCCACAACGCCACTGTAAAGAGGATGAAAGAGTCCATTGAAGGCAAGATCTAGATCGAAGCACCACCACCACCACTGTGTGGGTTCCAATTTGAGAGAGAAGGGGTGAGAGTCCATTGACAGCGCTGATGGGGTCAATCTTGCGGTGGCAATCGGGAAGACCTTGCATGGTGGTGTTGTTGATTCCGGTGACTAAGTCATGGGCTTTGCTATGGGTAAGGTTCCATTAGGGAGAGTTCTAAGATGGAGAACTCAGAGAAGAAAGGCGGAAGACAGAGGAAGAAGGGAAAATAACAAAAAATCAAGGCGTTTTTTTTTTTCTCTTAAGTTCAGGGACAAAATTGTCTTTTTAGGATGAAATGGGTAGGTTTTAAAATGTTCTGGACTTAATTGATATTATCTCAAACCTCAAGGGTGGTTTGTGGAATTTACCCTAATATTTAACTAGTATTTAATATCATAATTTTCTTATAATAAAAATCTATTCCTTTTATTTTGTAATATGCCTTTTTTTTGGGAAAAATGATAAAGCTATGACAAATTTTATTAAAAAAAACTTTCAAACGATGTAGAAATGGATACGATTAGTGACACTTCAAGAAGATAATAAATAAGTATTTAAATGAATGATGATAGGGATATTATAAATTTTACAACATGAGACTTACAAAGATGTATCACTAATCACAAAAAATAATTCAAAAATGCATTTAATAAGTTATTGACGTCCACATATTATATTAATTGTCACGTCAATTTGTAAAATTTTCAAGTAAAATTAATAATATTTCTATCATTTTTCTATCTAAATTATTTCTTGCGATTAGTGACACATATATTTGTAAGGGAAAAAGCTAGAGATACAAATTCTTTTACAAACTAATGATGTGGTGAATGATTATAGATAAATAAAAAAGTAATGTTATCAATGGGTATAGATAAGAACCAGAAAGAAGTTGACTTTGTAACTATAGCATTACTCTATTTGTAAGACTCATGTATTTAAAGTTGTATTATTTTTAGCATTACTCAATTTTTTGGGACTTCTTAAAAGTAAAGGAAAATTATAAAACTATTTTTTTTTTTCCTATATCTCCAAAAAAATTTTTTTTTAATATATCAATTTTTGCCTCAAAATTTTGGGTCTTCGTCTAGTAGGGGGCCCTAGGCGGTGGCCTAAGTGGCCTAGGCCTAGGGCCAGCCCTGTTGTTAGGTTGGGATGTGTTAGATTATGGATGTTTCTCACTAGGTTGATCTTTTGAGCAATTGCTAGAACAATAAAAAAGGAACTGGTATATTCTTATTAAACATATATGCCTTGGATCAAGGGAGGTTTTATGGTGCTTGCTTGATTTCTAAAGGAATGTATCTGTGCAAGGCATAATGGTCTTCACAAGCAAGATTGGCAATGGCAACAGGACTAACAATTGGGTAATGGATGCTCTGATAAGCGACATCAATGTTTCTAACAATGCAGCATTATGCAAACGTGGCTGTCTCCTCCTTTATGAACAAATGGTCTCCCAAACTCTCGGCTTTCATACTGGTTCCCTTCTTTGCTTTTGTTGCTATGTCTGCTGTAATATTAGTACTTTTTTTTTTTTTTTTCCATTTTCCTTGTACTTTGTGATTGAAGTATCAATGTACAACAAAATGATTGATAGAAAAGTTTGATGCTTATGCTTCATCTGCTACAAGGATTTTATTATTATTATTTACCAACTTGCAGTGAGAAGTAACTTTGTTGTCTAGAGACTAAACAAGGACAGAACCAAGATTTTATCTTTAATGGCTGAAAGTATTAAAAAAAATATTCTCACCATTCAAGAATAAAAAATTTAAAAAAAATACAAAAACTCAAAACTAAATTAATATGTGCAAATCCAAATTAGCATCAATATTAACAAAATATAAACTAAAGACAAATAATAACTATTTCTTAATTCATTTCAATTCGATCATATATTCAAATGAAACTTGACTTTCTTTTCAATTTTAAAATTATCTATGATATATTTTGTATTAAATTTTGAAATAATTTTCTTATCATTTCAACTCGATCATCTATTGTGAAAATTAGTTTTGACAATATTCATGACTAATACAATATTATAATTAATTTTTACATTATGTGTAATGTTCTTATAACTAAGAATTTAATTAGCATTGCCAGTAACCAAAAAAAATAAAAAAAATCCAAACACAACAACAAAACTTCGAATACTTATCCTCATTCTCTCAACTTTATATTCTATAATATATCTAAAATTCTTCTAAAATGTTTCCAAGTAAAAAAATAAAAATAAAAAAGTTTTAAAAGAACTCTATACGTTTTTAGACCCCTGTAAACTAGATTGTTTAACCTAATTAATTAACCAAGTGAATACTTAGGTTTATGATTTAGATCTAAGTTAAAACAATAAAATAATATTATGTAAAGCGGCGGAAAATAAAGAACACAATAATATGATCACCCAAGAAAACCAAACCGGTAAAAAACCTAGAGAGGATTTATCCTAGCTATCCTCAAGGTAAAACAAATCCATTATAAAAGAATTGAAGTTTGTACAATAGAATTTAGACTACTAATATCCTATTGCTATCTCGAGTAAAAAACTTACTACCACGACCACATGACAGCCTTGAGTCCACGGACTACTTCTTTCTTTGATATACTGCAATCACAAGTTCTCCTCCTTATGACTTTGAGACTCCATTCAAAGGTTTTGGATCTTCTTGAAAGTTCTTTATGCAGCAACTGAAACCACCATCAAAATTTTGATGCAAATCTTGATCTTGATAGCTCTATGTGTGTGTATGAAGATAAACACCTTTCAGATCTTACAAAAGATTCAACACACAACTCAACAAAGACCTTAAAAAGCTTTTGGGTACAAAACCCTAGATCTACAAAAGAGGCACAAGATGCATTCTAATCTCTCTCTAAAAAGCCTTATAAAAAACGTGCTTAAGGTTTCCTTTATATACTAGTAGAAGTAGATTTGAAACTCTAATCCTTAATGGGCTTGAACTGCTGTTTGGGCTTAATTCAAATTCTGCAAATACGGTTCTCGATCGGTCGAGCCTTACTTTCGATTGATCGAGCTTTGCAATTTTGCATGGTAAGTTTCTACATTCAGCTCGATTCAAACTATAACAAATAAACTTTGAGCAAACCTAAACCTAGACTTATTGTTTTGATTATCGTTTGCCAATATATACAAAGTGAAGTTTTAATACATTTAGTTCCTAAACCCTTAGAACCTAACATACTCAAACAAATTGTTTAAAAGGAGTCAAATAGAAACAAAACAACTTTCAAATGCCAGAGTCTAAATTTTTACTTTGTACGTATCTCAAACATCAAACAGGTAAGTGTCATCCCAAACAAAGACATTTGAATAAGAAAACAAAAGGTTAAACACAATAATTTGAATTCAAACATGTTGATAGCAATAACAATACTTTTCTGCCACCTGAATGGACTAAATGGGCCATTTTTCCATCTTTTGTAGGGGTCAACTTTTTGTTTTATCCATATGTTAAAATCTTAGAGCAATCGCATCAGTCTGTGCAAATTTTCTGTCTATTTTGCAAGAAAAACCTACTTTTTCTATTTTGCACACCCATTTTTACAAAACAACCATATCAATTTGTCTATTCTATCATCTATTTTATTTAAATAATTATTTTTCTCACTTTTTTTTTTTATTTCCCACCAGTCCTACCACCTTACCAAACTCTCCAAAATATCTCTGACACTCTCTATCTCTTTATTTTCCACCTTCTTCTTGTTTCTTGTTTCTTCTTTTTTTCTTTTCCTTCTCCTTCTTACATCTTCGGCATCTTCATCTTCTTCTTCTCATTCTCATTCTTCTTCTTTTTCTTTTTCTATTTGAGTTGATTATGGCAAATGATTTTGGGTTTGCAATTTTGGTGGTGATTTTGGGCAGATTTTTCCACTACATGGATGGTGATTTTGGGGCTCTCCATTGACTGCTGCTACTGCTACTGCTACTTCTTCTTCTTTAACACCTTGTTCTTCTCGCCAATCCTCTCACTAATCCACTCTCTTTGTCTTTGTTGGTGTGTCCGTGTGTTGGTGTGTTTGGTTTTGTGGTGTCTTTGGTTGATTTTGTTGTTGATTTTGTGGTTGACTTTTTGATTTTTGTGGTTGATTTAGTGGTTGATTTTTTATTTTGTGTTTGTGGGAATGTGTGTATCAGAGGAAAAAGAAGATAATGAGGGTGTTGGTTTTGCAGATGGAGAAGAGAGAGAAAAAAGGAGCGAAATTAGAAATTATTAAAATAATGTATAGAAGAGCTATAGTAACCGTGCATATATATGCACAATTCTAAAGAAGAACACAGTTACTATAGCACTTGTGCATTTATGCACAATTTTACACCCACTGATATAGGTGTTTTTTTTATCAAAATGTGTAAAATGAGCTACTTTTTGTATTTTGCAAGATCATTCATGGACTGATGTTGTTGCTCTTATGTCTCTAAATCTACTATTTTTATAAAGAATATAAAATTTTAGGATGGACCATGACCCACTTGATCTATATAAGATTCGGTCACTAATTCTAAAGACATCGAGCCTAGGTGCACAACGCTTATGACCATACACATTTCGGTTAAGCATTCACATCAGATTGTCAAAAAATTCATTTCTATTTTAGTATAAGAACTTATTTTTTTTCTATTTTATATACTCACTTTTCAGAATGCACTATGTCAAATTATCTATTTTATACTGCATTTCATTAAAATATCAATTTTTCATGATTTTTAAATTGTTTCTCTAACTCTCTTCCTTCATCCTTGGGAAATACGTAAAGAATAAAGAATAAGAAAAAGAAAAACTTAATGCAAAATGAATAATACCAGTGTAAATTTATATGGTTACTATAGGAACCATGTTTCAATCCAACCTATATCATGTCACAAATACCATAAGTTTGAAATATTATGTTATCTATAAAAAAATAATTAAAAAAAAAAAAAAACTTATTTGGGATTGATTAGGCCATTTACGAAAGGATATCATTGGCTTATATGTTCTAATGTAGGACTATTTGATTAGGACATTCGCATCAGTTCGTGCAATAAAAATTCTTATCTATTTTAGCATCAGACTTGCTTTTTTTCTAATTTACATACTCACATTTTAAATAACCTTAAATCAAATTATCTATTTTACACTAAATTTCATTAAAATATCCTTTTTTCTTAACTTTTTTAAATATTATTTCTCTTTCTTCACACACAACAAACTCCATTTTATCATTTGGGCTTGGTTGGCTAAAATGTGACACTTTTTCTATTATATAAGCACGTAGGACTCGAGGTGTTTGCTAAATCTTAATCTCTATTGTTTTCTCAAAAAAAAAAAAATTATATATTTATATAAAACCAAAGCCTTTAATTTTTTGTTGACTTTTCAAAATTTTGACACATCAATTTTGCAAGACTCACAATTTCACATCATTTTGTTATTGATTTATTTATTTATTGAAGAGTTACAAACCGAGTACAACTCAATAAACTAATTTATTTATTAAAGAAACCACGACTTACAAAGATATATATACAACACATCAGCTCTATTATTTCTACTGCCGTGATATTCACGTTGATGCAAGAGTTATCAGAGTTAATTTGTTTCAGTTTGATTTTAAAAAAATTAAATTAAACAAGTATGCAAATATTTCTTGTACATCACATAGATTAGCGACTTGTAATAAATAAACAAAAGCAAAAATTAATAATAAACAAAAGCAAAATTAACATTAAAAAAATATATTGACTGACTGTGTGTATTGGAAGTTGCCATTACATATAGCTATAAAATCAAAAACCAAAGGGTGAGGATTAGATCTAGTGCATCCATTGAAATGGTGACACATGTCCAAAAGTGGACACATGTCATTATCTCAATAGGTCTAGTGCAACTAGGTATTGGACCCAAACCTCACCCAATGGTTTTGAAAGCACTAGCTTTAACCTGCCATAATAGGTTAACCTATACCAGTGGTCTCTAAAAAAACTGCTATAGGTTGACCTATTATGGCGGTTTTGAAAAGTGTTAAATAAAACACTAGTATAGGATGAGTTTTTTGTAGTGAAAACAAAAAACAAGTGTCTTCCATTCAATTCTCAAGTGTTCAATGTATCTTCAAGTTTTTACTAAAATTGAAAACCACTTGTCAACTAAAATTGGATTCCAGATTAGACTTAAAAGTCAAGACTCCTCAGAATTAGCTCATTTCGTTTGTGTGTTCTCACACATTCTCTCTCTACTAGTTTCTTTGTCTTCCCTTATTTCCTCCACCTGTCCTACTCTCTCCCTATTTTCTCTCTTCATCCATGTTTCTCTCTCATCCTTACATTGTTAGAATTATAATTAAGTAATTAAATTATCACTATTTTCTAATAATTTAAACCTATAAAACAGTTGCTAATTTATCATGATATCAGAATTAGTGTATATATATATATATATATATAAAATGATATTCCTATAGAGTTCAATTAATGTCACTTATTTGAGTGATGTTCGTAATCTTATGTATGGAAATTGGAAAGTAGACCTCTGGAAATGCTAATGTTACACCAAGCACTTAATAGAAAAGCCCATTAAAAATTATTTTCTTCTTGATAATTGATATAGCTTTTATTAATTGTCCTTCCTCTCTTTGAAATTTTGAACCAATATTTTGTGTTATCTTAATCCCATTAAAGATATGTTCTTTATGAAGGGATGGCCATGGGCAGGGTATGGATCGGGTATATCCATACCCTACCCGAAATATTTGCCCATGAATACCCAAATAGCAATATCCATTAGTATTCATACCCGACATCTACCTGGATTTATTATCTATGGATATCCATACCCGACCCGATACTTTTTTTTTTTTTTTAATCCAAAACATTTTAACTAAAAAATAACCAATAAATTTATCTTTAACAAATTGAAAATACATATCACTCAGCTCAAAACAAACCTCATACATAATATTTCAATTTATCAATGAAATATAATCCAAAATAAAATTCATCAGCATTATCCAGTATTAAGTATCAACTATCAAGTAAGACCCAATGTTATGAAAACTGTTTCGGAACCTGTTTCAATTTATTCATTGGAATGAAATATTTTGGTATTGGTCAATTTCGAGTACCATTTCGGAAACTGTTTCAAAATTATTGCTAATATATATATATATATATATTATTACTATTATATAAAATAATGAATTTAATATAGATTTCTGGAGGGATAAAGGCCCAGAGTGACAAAGTGGGTCTTGGGCTTAGTTTGAGGACATAAACTGGTCCGAGAGGGGACGAGTAATTGTTGGGAAACTCCAACTTCAAAGCTCCACAGGTAAAGAAAGAATGGAAGGTGGTCCGAGGAGGAACTTCTCCTCGGATATGACGAACCCAACCCACATCTACATTCCAATGATCAAGGTAAGCTTCCAAAAAGCTCAAGCAACAAGGATAGACGTCAAAACGCATATGAGGGGTGATGGAAACTTAGAAATATCTGAAGAAAAGCTGTCACCTCCGCATTAAATGTATTGCAACTACTTTTCTGGCAGCATTTATGTAGAGGAGACCCTTGAACAGTATTGCCTTGGTCACCGCAACTCACAAAAAGTCAGAAGAGGTGTCTGATGGGATAGGTACTCAAGTGAGGGCTTAAAAGATCAATAAGTGTAGGATCTAGATAAGGTGAGAAACCCTCCATGAGTGAGAGGTCAAAAAACAGAGAAAGAACACTGTACCAACAAGAATAACACTTGTAATCAGCTCTCTTGGACTATAAGAACATTGGCCTCTTCAGACAACACATTCACCTAACCTTACGTGTATTTTTCTTGCATAACTATCTTACAAATCCACTCCAGCCATTGTAACACTAACTAAGGCCCAGCTCTTCAATCCACTCTCTACAAATTTATTATATTAGATTTACTAACTCACAATCCCATTCTCATTAGGCTTGGGCTGCTAAACGTGACCCTACATTTTCTATTAAAAAAAGTGGGATTATTATTTTTTAAAAACATTTATTTATGATTTTTTTGTAAATAAAACTCACATTTTGGGTAATTGTACACAAGTGAGCTTCCAAGAAGCTTCCTATTTACTACTTTTTCAGTTTTTCCCATTTTTCCAGCTTCCTAAATAAACTATTATTAACAATTTTTTAGAATATTATAAGATTAAAATGTATATAAATAATGAAAGATAAAAAATAAAAGCTGAAATTTATTTTTATAAAAAAGCTAGATGACAACGTGGAGTGGAGGAGGGCAGAGGGCTAACAAGTCAACATAAAAGGCTGAATTAAAGCTTCCTTTTCATATACTAGTCAAGCTAGGCACGTGAAGGCTCACAAAACTAAAAATGGTATTACAAAAAACAAAACTAAGCACAATAAAGTTGAACTGGGTAGAAAATAGCCACAACAAGAATTAGAAAGAAGAGTTGCAGATGATGAAACACACAAGAAAACTGAAGAAGAAGAAGAAGAAAAAGAAGACTACTGTGATGGGATGCATTTCTTCAGGTGACCGGCGTTGTGACAAGATGGGTGGTCAGGTTTGATTTCAATATCGGCTAGAATTGGTATACCGGCCGAAACTCACCGAAATCGACCAGAATGACCGAAACAAGCTAGAATTAACCGGAATTCAACCTGAGGTGGAACAAGGGGGTGCTTCGTGCCGGTGGAGTGACTAGTACGAAATTTTTCGGGACGAAATCAATAACAATGGTATGACCAAGAAATTGGTGGAGATTTTGGTCACCAAAAAATAAAGTAGCATATCAAAACACATGCCAACACTCAACCAGTAACCATGGTATATAAAACTATTTGAAAAGCAACAAGTATTGAAAACGTGTTTTCAACTAACATGAAGGTCTATGGATCAGTAATAAAAGTCTTCTAAAGTCCATATGACACACTCTCATCACAAAATACTACTATCATCAAAACTTAGATTCTCAATCTCTCCACCGATGGCCACAGTTTGGATTGCAGCAAATAGAAAAGAGCATCATGCCCGCCTCCCCTCTAGCAATTGCCAGCACATATTTATAAAAACAAATGGAACAAGTGCTTCATAGCTTCTAGATTATGTGTGAATGAGTTTTGTCACTGTTCTCAAACTCACGTTTAAGTCTAGAGTCTGTTTTAGGGGTTTTGTCATGAAATAGCCAAAGGGGGAGATTGTAAAGTTGTAATTTACAACTATGTGTTTTGCTGGCTTTAATTTCGTGCCAAATTTGATTGTAATTATGTTCAATCTTTTATACCCTGTATTTAATGTGGGATTTAATTGTAAAGGTTGTGTATGAGAGAGAGTGTGTGAAGACTCAAGGCAAATTGTGTTTTCGCGGGTAGCTCGCAACTAAGCATCCCGCGAACTGATGCATGTGCCTGCACATGACTGAAATGCGAAGAGTCAGGACAGGATGGAGACAGCTGTGTTTTGCGAGTAGCTCGCGAGTAAGGCCTTCCCGCGAAACATCGCGAAACATTCTGTTTTGCCAGATTGTACTATCTGATACACACTATCTGTACCCACACTATATATACCCACATTACAGTGCTTTAGAGAGAAAACCCTAGTCACAAACCTTGAGAGTTAGAGATTGTGATACCTACATTTCTCTACACAATTGCTCGTGGATTTTCCTCAACTCCTACCTCTCCATTTTCATACCATTGAGAGGTTGATAGTCCAAACACTTATCATACCATTTCAGAGTGTCAAGTGAGGTTTTGGCGCTGCTAGAAAGCATTGGAAGAAGCCAGGCTTTGTCGGATGCAATCGGGCCTATTGTGGGATCTGGAGAGCTAGCCAAGACACGGTTCCGATAAGCTTTGTTGGAGTAGGAGATTGGAGGGCTTAGGTACATCAGGTAGATTAGGCTTGGAGGGTCTCTTGCTAACCCATGTATCCCAACTAATTGTCAAGATGATCGATTATCGCTTTAAGGGCAACAGAGAGGTTTTTCGTTGAGTTCTTTGGTTTCCTCTTCGATAACATATCGGCGTGTTATCTTGTGTTTGCATTCTTCTTCCCTACTCTTTTACCTTTCATTTTACTGCTGTGTTATAATGATTATGGATTAGAGTAGCTTGTTTGTTGTTCCGCTCGCATTTACTCTATTCTGCACTTAGTATTAAGTTAGAGTAAAATTAATCGAGCCATAACTTTAATTTGGGGGTCTAAATAGCTCTTGTGTTTTAACACATTTTTTAGCGTTCAAGAGTGTTTAACATTTTTATTAGAGTAGTCAAAATAGGTTAATTTAGTATATAATATTATTTTTGTATGTATACATATACTTTTTTTTTTTCCAAATCAGAATAGTCACAAAACAGATTAATTTAAACTAATAATTTATACTAGCCTTATCACACGCGCTTCATGCGTGCGATAAGGCTCTTTTTTTTTTTTTTTTTTTGAATTTAGTATTATAATTTTTCTTTCTTCACAATTTGAAAAAATATGTAGGATTTTTTTTTCAAAGAGAATAGGATTCAGTTGATGATGTAATAGTTATAAAAAAAATTGATAATGTAATAAATCCAAAAAAATATTAATATAATAGTTTAGAAAAGAAACATGGGATAGTTTAGTCTAACACTTTTTTTTTTTTTTTTTTTTACATGGGATAGTTTTTCCTTATTGTATTGGAGGGGTAGTTATTTTCTTTCAAATGTGAGTAGTGGGAAGTTCTTTTTTCGAGAAGAAAAGTGGGGAAGTTTTATTGTACATGTTTCTTTTTTATGAGAAATTCTATTTAGAAAATGTAGAGAGGATAAATACATGGGGAGTTTTTTAAGCTATTGAGTAGAAGTAGAAATTTATTAGAAGTAGGAAGGCATTTCAACGTAGAAATAAGAATTTATTATTATTGTCAATTTATTATTTTAACCTTATTTTTAAGTTTTAAGTAGGGGTATTTTTTACTATAAAAAAAAAGCAATAATTAACTTTTTTTTATTAATTTACTATTTTAGCTCAATTTTTAAATTGTTGGTTAATTAATTTAAGATATTTTTTACAATAAAAATAATAATAACTAATTTTTTTGAATCCTCTTACTATATATAGATAATATTTTTTTGCTAAGTATAAAAAAAGAATTTGACAAGTGTCCTGGGACCACCCTCACGTACAAGTGGAGCCGCCACTGGTAACTGTTGTATCGATAAATGGATTGACAACGTCATTCGTCGTAAAGTCGAGGACCTTGATATCCATGTTTTCTATAGTTGGGATTATCATCCTATAACTATTGCGTTGGTCAGTAGCATTTTCTATTACAAGACATTATTGGTTGCAACTGTATCTGTCAGATATCTATTACACATCCGACTCTTTTTTGAGGCTTCTCTCTGCCTGCCCGGTCCTTGAAGATTTGTCTTTGAAAGCAGATTAGAAGCACAGTTGTACGGATAGAAAAATGTGTATCTACGCTCAAACGCTTCACTATAGAGTTTACAGATGATGAGTTTGCTCAGTTTATAAATTACAAAATTGAGATAAACCCCCCAGTTCTGGAGTACTTTAAGTTTAATGGTCATCCGCGCAACGTTGTTTTCCTTCAAAAACTAGAGAACTTACTTCAGGTAGATGTTAGTATTTGTATACTTGAAAATTTGGAAGACCATGGATGTGATGTGATAGGGAATTCAAGCTTCTTGAAGCACTCTATAATGTCAAATTCTTGTGGTTCTCTTGTTACTCAAAGGTGAGTTCTTTCTTTTCATTTCTGTTTTGGATAAATTTACGTTTCATTCTTGTTCAAATTGCAATTCTTCCTCCAACAATAATGTGATGGAAAAAAAATGAGGTCGTAAATTAAAGACCGAACAGCCACACTTGAAAACTGGGAAAAAAATTTTGTTAGGAGTCGTAATTATAATCTGGTCATGCAGTGCCTCTGCAATGGTTCTACTTATCTTTCTCAGTTCCGAAATTTGGTACAACTGAACTACAAAGTTAATGCGGGGAATTGGCATGTGCTACAAGCCTTGCTCCTAAGTGCTCCGAAGCTTGAAGTTCTTTTTGTTTCTAATGAGGTTAGTTTAATTAATTTTATGTATATTTAGGTGATCTTCCCTAAACTTACACTAATGATTTGCTGTGTCTATTGTCATCAGAGTTCTGGTTCCCCTATAAACAAGACGAGCTGGAAGGAACCACCATCTGTCACTATCATCACACCTTACTACTTTCTATTTTAGAAAATTTCAAGGATTGGACCATGAAATGGAATTTGTAAAATATGTTCTAAAGGAGGCAAAAGTCTTGAAGACAGCAACAATTAGTGTTTATGATAGAAAGATAAAGCGAAGTGTTATCAAGAAACTATTAGTGTTCTCAATGTGCTCAATGACATGTTTTATTACAGTTGAATGAGGTATACTTTTTTTAATAGTACTTTGCAACTTTTGAACACTAGTTGCAAATATTTGCTATTTATAATAGACATTCTTCAGGTTGTAAAGTTACATTATTCTTTTCTGGTTACTGATGAGTTTTTTCATGCTTTGCCCCTTTGTAATTAGTTTGACAGAGAGAGAAACAATTATTCAAAGAACTCTAATCTTCCAGTGGGAAAAGTTGTTTCTTGGCTTTGTGGTAATCAATTAGCGAAACATCCATTTGACCTTCAAGTGTATTTCATATTTTAATCAGAATAAAACTTTGTTAAAGAAATTTTCATGAATAAACTTTTGATACTAATTGATATATATGCGTGAAATTTTAGAGTTTGGTTTCACTCAATTTGTTGTCTGACTATGAAAATTGAACTGGTAAAGTAATTGAATGTTTCTACCAAATGTGTGACCTTAGAAATTATATGTTGGAAGAAAGGCGTAGAACCTTAGAAATACTTTTTTCTTTCTAATTTTGTTTTATTAGTCAATCTTCACAAATATGTGTTCTCTCACAAATAACTCTTTACTTCAACTAGTGGGAACTATTTCTTCCTTTTCTTTTTCACTTGTAGGAATATGCTTGGAACCTAGTTTCAAGTGAGTTGCTAGTTGTATTGGTGCTAGCGTGCTCTCGTGCTTAGGTGCATAGAAGCAGCGGAGTGCTCTCGTGCTCAGGCGTGTAGAAGCAGTAGAGAGTCTTGTAGGTCCTTGCAAGAAGTGGTGTGACCTCCCCTGAGTGAGGTTGCTGTGGGGTCTTTGTTTCTTTTCCTTTCTCCCTACTGACACCAGGTTCTCATTCTCAAGAGTGACGAAGAGACAGCAAGTCATGGCTGAGGAACTTGAAGAGTTATGGAAAAAACTAACTTTCACAGAGGAGGAAGACATAGGCATCGAATTAGATAGCAGAAGTACAAAAGTTGCACGAGAATTGGGGAAATTTTGTGCTGTGATGAAGGTCCTGTCCTAGCGAAGTATAAATGTGGATGCGTTGAGGAAAATTTTGAGAATGCTATAGAAACCAAATAAAGGGGTACGCACCTCAAAGTTAGAGGAAGAGCTATTCTTGGTGGAGTTTGGCAACGAGAAGGATAAAAAGAAAGTGCTAGATATATGCCCCTGGAGCTTTGAGAAACAACTAGTCCTAATCCAAGATTTTGAAGGTGAGTTAACCCCAAAAGAGATTGAGCTCAAATGGGCACCATTTTGGGTCCAAATTTATAATCTACCCTTGAAGAGTAGAACAAAGTAAACGGGGTGGACTATCGGCTCAAGTTTAGGGTCGGTATTAGACGTGGATGTGTCTGAATCCGGAGCACAATGGAGTAAGTGTCTTCGGGTGAGGGTGCGTATTGATGTAACAAAGCGCCTAGTACGTGTAAAGAAAATCACCATTGAAGGTGGTGAGTCTAAGTGGGTCATTTTTAAGTACGAGAGGCTCCCTAATTTTTGCTACAAATGTGGCCTCCTCAATCATGCTTTAAAGGAGTGTACTAAGAGGCAGGAAAATAGCAAGCCCGACGGAGTGAACCACCTGCAGTATGGGGCATGGCTTAGGGGGGAATTGATACGACGAGGTGGAAAGGAGTTGAACAAGCTAGAAACGCAAGGAGAAAAGATGGGCAACCCCAGGATAGCTGAGGCCACAACGGCAGAGTCGCCGAAAAGGGCGCATAGGTCGAGGAAGGAATCTGGGGTAAGTGGGAATCACGTGCATACAGCGATGAACCTGGCGGATAGAAACCCTACACGAGAAGTGGTTGAAATAGACCCTTCTACACCTAGGATAGAGGTGTTAGCCGAGAATGGAAAGCACCAAACGCTGGTGGGAAAGGTGGGCGAGACGGAAGCTACTTTGGGGGTGATTAGTGGGAAACAGTTTGTAGTTCAGGGTGACTCTATCGAGGGCATGCAATGGGAGAAAGCTACCTATCAAGATTCAAAGGAAGTACTTGCAGTAGTTTTGGTGCCAAATCAAGAGTTTAAAACAAAGGAGGGAGGCCCACCTATTTCGGACTTGGTTCAGGGCCCATTAGCAATGAGCTTTGATGAAAAGAAGGGCTGGACTTTAGAGCCCCTCGGCCCAACAAGCAATTACTGGAAAAGGAAGTCTAGAAAAGTTAAAATAAAGACAGCCCATGAAAGAATAAGCCCACTTAAGGTTAAGCGCAAAGGTCTAATTCCACTCCAGGATTTAAACCCATATATCAGTGAACTAAAACACAGGAAAGGAAGCAAGAAACACAACCAAAACTCAGATAATGAGAAGACGGATGGCAGTGTGGCGGTGGCTGCGGAGTAGCACCGCCGAGCCCAATGAGTGTGATAACCTGGAACTGCCGGGGATTGGGGTCATCCCTGGCGGATTGGACACTCACCAAGGAGGTGAGAGCAAAAGACCCTCTTTTGGTCTTCCTATCGGAGACAAAGGCCGGAGTGAGCAAAATCAAAGGCATTCAGAACAAAATTGAGTACACACAAGGAATTATGGTTCCTAATGATGGTTGAAGTGGTGGTCTGGTGTTGCTGTGGAGGGAAGGTACTGATGTGAGGTTCAAGAGCTGCTCTAACTCTCACATTGACATGGAGATTCATGAGAATTATTCATCGACACCATGGTGCGCAACTGGATTTTACGAATAACCCAATGCAACAAGACGCTTTACTTCGTGGCAATTATTAGAGGTTCTGAAAGGGCAAAGCCAACTGCCGTGGGTGGTTTTCTGTGACTTTAATGAAATTACCCACTCCGACGAAAAATTAGGGGGACTAGAAAGAGATGCAGGACAGATGAGGGAGTTTCGAGAATGTCTAAGTAGATGCAGTCTGAATGATCTAGGCTTCGCAAGGCAAAGATAAACCTGGTGTAACAGAAGGTATGGGGAACACCAAACTAAGCTTAGACTTGATAGAATAGTAGCTAGTATGAGTTGGATCGAAAGATTTCCTATGGCGGGTGTTCATCATTTTGCAATGTCCATATCTGATCATTGTTTGCTAACGCTTTTCCTCAACCAAAGACAACGCTGCAAACCGATAAGAAAAAGATTTTTCTTTGAGGCCATGTGGACAAGGGAGGAAGGTTGTAGGGAGGTGATTGAGGAGGTGTGGGATCCTTTGAGGAGAGATCCAGACCTTTCGGTAAAGGATCGCTTGAAAAGCTGCCAAGAGCATCTCCAGCGATGGAATTGGAAAGTGTTCAGGAATGTAAACAAAAATCTGAGACAGAAACAGAACCGGCTTCAACATCTTGAATTCATTAATGGTTCCCTTGATAAGGCTGAGGAAATTCAGAGCACAAAGAAGGAAATCAATGAGATCCTAATCAGAGAGGAAATCATGTGGAAGCAGAGGTCTAGGGCCTTGTGGTTGAAGGAGGGAAACTAAAACATGAAGTTTTTTCACGCCACTGCCAATCAAAGGAACAGGAAAAACAAAATTGTGGGCTACAAAATAAGCTTGGGGAGTGGAAAGACGACCAAGAGAATATCAAAAAGACAATTCTAGAGTACTTTGCAAATATTTTCAAGTTTGATAATCCTTCCAACTTTGAAGTAAGTTTGAATGCAATCTCTAACCGGGTCACACCAGACATGAATGAGGAGTTGCTGGCAGAGTTCAAGGCAAAAGAGGTTTGGAAAGCTGTACAACAGATGCACCCTACAAAAGCACCGGGCCTGGACAGTATGTCTCCCATTTTTTACCAAAAATATTGGGATATAGTAGATCCTGATGTAGTACGGTGTGCCTTAAATGTTTTAAATTCTGGTGTGTTGCCATCTGGGCTTAGTGAAACATATATATGTCTTACACCGAAGGTTAAGTCACCCCAAAAAATTACTGAGTTCAGGCCTATTAGCTTATGTAACGTGCTATATAAAATTATCTCTAAAGTTCTTGCCAACAGGCTGAAAAGAATCTTAAAAGAGGTAGTTCATGAATCTCAGAGTGCATTTGTGCCCAGTAGATCGATAACAGACAATGTGCTAATGGCTTTTGAGACGATGCATTGTATTGATCAAAGAAGGAAGGGTAAGGAAGCTCTAATGGCTATGAAGCTCGACATGAGCAAGGCCTACGATAGGGTAGAATGGTCGTACCTTAAAGCCATGATGAGGAGAATGGGGTTTAACGAGAAGTGGATTTCGCTAATGATAATGTGTGTGTCCACAGTGTCTTATTCAATATTGATAAACAGGGAACCGAAAGGGAAGATCATCCTGTCGAGGGGATTATGACAAGGAGATCCAATCTTGCCGTACCTTTTCCTTTTATGTAAAGAGGGGCTGTCAACTATGTTGAGAAAGGAGGAAAGGGAAGGGCACATTAAAGGGGTGGCTGTCTACAGAAGGGCACCGAGAATCTCCCACTTGCTTTTTGCTGATGATAGCATTATATTCTGCAAGGCATCGGTCTCAGAATGTGATAGAGTGATCGAAGTGTTGGAGGGTTATGAAAGTGACTTAGGTCAGAAAATTAATAAAGAGAAAACCTCCTTGTTTTTCAGCAAGAACATGAAGAGGGATGTACAGGATCAAATTAAGTAGAAGTTTGGGGCTGAAATTATCCAACGTCATGAAAAGTACCTAGGGTTACCCCCACTAGTTGGAAGGGGTAAAAAGAAAGCACTTAATAGAATAAAAGACCAAGTGGAGAGGAAGATTACAGGGTGGAAAGGCAAACTCCTATCAAATGCAGGTAGGGAGATCCTTATCAAAGCCGTCGCACAAGCCACGCCCACCTACACAATGAGTGTGTTTAAATTCCCGGATTCACTGTGTAAGGACCTAAATTCCATGATGGGGAAATTCTGGTGGGGTCAGAAGGATAAGGAGAGGAAATTAGCTTGAGTTTCTTGGGAGAAGCTATGTACACCAAAGTCCGAGGGGGGAATGGGCTTTGGGGACCTTAAGGCCTTTAATTTAGCTCTCCTCACAAAGCAAGGTTGGAGAATATTGGAAAACCAAAGTTCTTTGGTTCATAGAGTCTACAAAGCAAAATACTTTGCGAAGGTTCCTTTCTTGCAGGCTAAGTTGGGTAAACGACCCTCCTATGCGTGGCGGAGTATTTTGGCAGCGAAGGAAATTATTGTGAGGGGCTCTCGGTGGAGTGTGGGGTAATGGGCAGAGGGTGCATATCTGGGCAGACAGGTGGGTTCCAAGACCTGACTCCTTCCGTGTAATCAGCCCACGTACTCCCTAGGCAGAGGCAGAACTGGTGGCGGAGCTCATCGATGCTGATAAGAAAGTTTGGGATGTGGCTAAGGTGAGGAGTACCTTTCTCCCTCAGGAAGCAAATGTGGTGCTGGGCATCCCAATCAGTAACAGATTGCCTGAAGACTCATTCATATGGGCTTGGACCACAAGTGGAAAATTCACAGTCAAGAGAGCGTATAGAGTGGCGCAAAAGTGGCTGAAAGAAGGCAGTATTCGAACTGAAACAGGAAGCAGCTCTGATAATTCGAAGATGGAAGCAATCTGGAAATGATTTGGAAGCTAAATTGTCCAAACAAAATCAAACACTTTATGTGGCGAGCTTGCAGGAACATCCTCCCAACCAAGAACCGCCTAAAAGCCAGGGAAGTGGGACTGGAAGATTACTGTGCTGTGTGTGGCCTCAGCGAAACTTCGGGGCATACCTTATGGGGCTGTGAATTTGCTAAGACAGTTTGGAGTGCTACAAAAATTAAATTGCCTTGGCTGCCTGATCCATTGAGGGATTTCATAGATCTGGTGTGGGTGGTTATGGAATCCCATTTCAACATTGACTGGGTCATGTTTGCAGTTACAGCATGGAGCCTTTGGAACAATAGAAATACCATAGTTCATGGTGGACAGGGCAGAGGTCAGGAAGCTCTCACCAGGTTTGTGACTGAATTTATTGATGAGTTCAAGCAAGATCATCACACTCCGTTAAAAATTGTAGCCGTTGCCCCACAACCATGGGCATCACCTCAGCAGGGATGGTACAAGGTTTAACACTGATGGGGCTGTATTCAAGGAGGTGGGGAGTTGTGGTATAGGTGTGGTTATAAGGAATGATAGGGGACAAATGATGGGATCAATGAGTAAAAGGGTGGAGCTGCCTTTGGGTGCTCTAGAAATAGAAGCTAAAGCTGCGGAAGAGGGTGTGCAACTAGCCTGGGATCTCGGCCTCAAGCAGATCATTCTTGAGAGTGATTCTCTAACAGTCGTCAACTCTTTAAGGGAGCACAGTTTGATACCGAGCAGCATTCATAAAGTTGTAGAAGGAACAGTAAGGAATTTACGTTGTTTTGATGCGTGGGATGCTTCCCATACGCGTAGGAGTAGTAATTTTGCAGCTCATGTTTTGGCACGTCATGCCAAGTCTGTCACTGAATGTATTATATGGGTGGAGGACACCCCACCTATAATAGCTGATCAAGTGCATAATGATGCAATTTGTATGAACTCTATTTAGTTTTAATGAAATCCTTTGTTGAGAATCAAAAAAAAAAAAAACTAGTGGGAACTTCCTAGTTCCTTCCATAGATATGGCACCTCCATTACTTGACCTGACTATGTGCCCAACCTCGTCTCTCCTCCTATATGCCTTTCTTTTTCCTCTCTTTCTCGTGATGAATTCAGGCTAGATACGCAGAGACAATAAGAAACCCTATGTACCCCAACAGGGTAAGATATAGTAAGATGCACTTCTTGATTAGATGAAATGACAAAGTAAGATCTTCAAGGCCAAACTTCTTGGGAGGTTCTTCCTTATTTCTGGTTGTATTTTTTGAGGAGTTGCAAGTCCTTTGTTTATTATTGAACTTCTTGAATCTTGGATGAAATACGTCTTGGTGATCCATGTTCAAGTTATGATTCATGTTATAGATGATTTATATAGTCTTGATGATTCATTTTTGGGCTATTTAAACAGCTGTATCTTAAGTGGTTCTTATGTCAGATGTGTCTGTGGCTGCTACTGTAATATGGTTAGATGTTTGATGCAAAACCTGTTAGGTTATCCATCACAATTGACACAGGGAATTCAAACCATGTCAACATGTATGTTCCTACATGGAACAATAATGGCCAGCTTTCCCATTCATCTATCTCTTGTACTTCTTCACATTTTTCATAACTACGATCAATGCTTTCACTACTGATCTTTTCATATTTTGTCCTCCTTTTGCATTGCTGACTCAGTTTTGAAAATGCTACTCACTTCCTATGACTTTAAACTAGGAAAAATTAAAATTAGTTATTTATTTGGATCAGGATGTATGCATATTTAACTGAAAGCACTCATGAGTTGTCACATTTAAAAATCTTGTTGTTTGATGAGTATTATATAGAGAGAAAAAAAAATGTTTATAAACAGCTTCTTGTTCTAACAGATTTGGCAAATGTAACAGATTGACTCATTTTGACAAAAAGACGGAGTAATTTTACGAAATTGACACCTTAAAGACTAGTTTGAAAAATGAAGTAAAAGTTAATTAGAGGATTAAATTGAAATGTGGCCTATATATTAAGTGTAACAGGTGCCCACTTCTGTCAGCATGGTACCTCCATTACTTGTCTCTCCCATATATATGTTTTTTGTTCCTTTTTGTAATGCATTCAAGGTATACATGCAATAATTATCCAAAAGACAAAAGGTACATTTGCAGTGATTGAAGTATGTTATATTCTGCTGTAGGGCTTATATGGTAAGATGCGCTTCTTGATTTAGATGAAATGATGAAAGAAGAATATCAAAGGTTTATGTTCTTCAGTGCTTCCGCCTTATTATTAATTGTATTTATTAAGAAAGATCACTCTCTCTCTCTCTCTCGCACACCCAAACATGCACATTTATTGGTAGTCACAGCTCATGGCTATGATACTAAAAGGCATCCCTATTCATAGAGAAGTAGACCAGCCAATCCTTGTTATTAAGGATTTCTGAAAAGCCTTTTTTCCAGAGGCTGAGCAGCTAATGCTGGGTACTCCTATCGATAGTTGGTTGTTTGACAAAGAGCTCTTCAAAATAGCCTCCTCCTCAATCTGAACTTAATTTTTGCTGAACATAATGCTCTCATAATTTCTTGCTATCTAATATGTATCTAATGTCTTACCACTAAACACATGTTTTGTACATTGTAGAATTAAAAAATTATCAATTATATATATATATATGTTTTTTTGCAAAGATTCCTGGCTGCTATTGGAATGGCACGGCCAGTATTGATTGTTTGTGGAGGAATCTTGCCATTTTTCTTAGTGAGATAGCTGATGATGTTTCAGCATTTTGTTGCTGCATTGCCTTGGATAACAGTCGCACTCTTTAATGTTCTCACTGTTATGACTGTGGCTTGATTAGTCAAGCTTGTTGCCCAAGTCCCATTAATATTAGGACTCTAATTTGCAAACATGAACATATGTGCGGCAAATATACCCTAGCCCACTTAATATATCTCACATATGTACATGTTTTCACAATTTAATAGTGTGCTGCAACATTGTGAGAAATAGAGTTCAAGTCATGGCATTGTTTTAGAGAAAGTGAGAATTCTCTTGTGGCGTGCTTTTGGTAAGAGAGCTCTTTGGATGTAGTTGGGATTTGGGTTTTGGGTTTTGTGAGAGTTCTTTGCTATCACCTTTATAATCTCCCTGTTTTTCTTAGTGAAACTTTCTCCTTTGTAATCTTCCTGTTTTTCTTAGTGAGACTTTCTCATCGACACTGCATATAGGCGTACACCTAAGGCCGAACCTAGTAATCTTTGTGTTACCTGGGTGATTGTCCTTTCTATTTTTCTATTTCTATTTTTCATACAACAAATAGTTATCAAGTTTCCGCGCTATCTCAACACTCTCTTTGATAATGTTTTACGGCTTCAAAGGTAAAGAGATGGTCTTTTACCTTTCTTTCCTAGCCTGTTTGGGTGGAGGGGGAAAACTGTTTATGTTTCATTTGGAAGGAAGCATTGGCATTTGGACTTTGCTTTTAGTTCAAACAGCTTCAATGAAGTATGACATGTAGAAATGTGTTCATTGATGAAATTTCTTTGATGGATTTATGCCTTATAGTATGTCAATTTAAAATTTCTAGCTGTGAGATTTTATTTCAATTTCATAACATAAGTGATGTGTTAAAGCAAACCCCTCTGTTTTTTCCTTTAAGAACTCAACTTTATCATGCCATTATTGAAATTTATATCAAGCAATTTATTCTATAAATTACTATGTAAATCCCTTGATTTAAATCCTCACAACCAAATGCAACCTGGGGTGACTGTACCTCAATAACTTAAAGTTGGAATTTTCTTGAGACTTCTTTACTGCTAAAGATAACCTTCAGATCTTTGATGCTTCTACAAAAAGATGTGTTATTATTATTATTCAAAACAAATGAAAAGAAAAAGCATGTCAGCTTGTCAGGAGCCTGTATGCAGCAGATCGAGCAAGGCCATCTGCATCAGAGGTTTCCATAAATCATGCTTCCTCCACTGTCCACATATGGAATGGACGCACTTCTACGCCACTGGTCAAATGTTGCTAAGGTATGGCACAAAATTATAGTGCATTCCTTTCTAATCTCTTCTAGATGACTGGCATGCAAGGAGGGATTGGTTCTCATAGTACCACTTGCAAGATATATTCCTAAAAATGATACGCTCTAAAAGAGAAAATAATGTTCACCTACACAAAAAATTATTAGTGTTTTGTTCTGACAATAATGAGCACAATTATCAGAAGTGAACATTATAAATTGAAACTCTATCTAAAAAAATAGAGAAAATAATGTATTTTTAAATTTATTCACATTAATCACTTTGTTATGATGTATTGTTGAGCATGCAAGTGCTGGATGGTAAATGCAATATCGTTTCCTCTTTTTTGAAAGACTTCCACCATCTCATGTGGGCAATTGAATATGACACAATGGACCTACATTCCCTTTGCCAAGTGCTTTTAGCGAAAAGGCAGAAAATAGAAGTTAAATAATAAAAAGTAAAAAATGGAATAGAAAAGGAAAAGCAAGAGCTAGTATTTAATAAAACTTTTTGCATTTTACTTTTTACTTTTGACACCTAATTCTGTAGACTTTTATTTTCTCTGTTTTCTCCACTTGCGGATGTATCAGGAACACATTGCAAGTCTCTTTAGAACATTTCACAGTTCCTATGTTGAAGCCATAATTCATTTGGTTCTCTAATGATGCTACATGGAACCATTATGGATAAGTTTCCCACTCGTCTAACTCTTAACAGTTCTTTACTCCTTTTTTTTTTTTTTTTTTTTGTGTAATTACTTTGATTAATGCTTTCCCTATTGTTTTCGTCATCTTTTGTCGTCCTTTTCCATTGCCCAGTTTTGAAAATATTACTCTCTTTCCTACGACATTAAACTACATGACAAATAAAAATATATGATTTCCTTGGATCTGGATGTACCCATATGCACCTGCACCAGTGCTTCTTATCAATTTCAATTTCTTCTTTCTTAGTTTCTTCAGGTAATTCTCTCCTGTTTACACATCGTGTACTTGACTTACTTCTCATTTCAAAAGATTTTATTACTTAAAAAAAAAAAAATATATATATATATATATATACATATATATTCCTGTTTAGTTCTGCCTCAAACTCACACCAATACCATATGGAAAACTGATTGCATATTGCGTTGATTGCTTTGACTTTTTGTTGTTGTGCAACTGATTGCTTTGGATCAAGATCTACTTCTATTCATTAATTTTTCTTCTCTAGCATGTTGTATGAATAAATGTTTCTTCTACAAAAATACTATTGAGTTTTTTTTCTCATCCACCAAGAGTGATTTGGGTCAAAATTTTTTATTTTAGTTTCAAACTTATAAAAACATACATAAAAACAACAACAACGGCCTTTAAACATTTTGTAAAAACAACATAGATCTTAAAATTGCATCTTCAGATAATGATTTTAGGTTGAAATCATAAGTTGAAGATGTAAATTTAATTGAAAACATTCATGAGTTGTACCACTTAATAGATCTTTTGTTGTTTCATGAGTATTATTTGGAAGGAAAAAAAAAGTTAAAAAACTAAACACCTTCATTTACCTAATTTTTGCCCATATCTTAAATGTTACAGGTGGTAACTTTTGTCAAAATGGTACCTCCATTACTAGTCTTGACTATGTGCTTCGGTTTTTTGTTCATTTTGTAATGTATATAAGGCAGATATGCAACAGTTATCAAAACAAAATGGTTACATATGCAACAGTAGCGCTTACTGCTTAGATATAGTAAGATGCACTTCTTAGCGTAGATGAAATGATAAAAATAGAATCTCAAAGGTATATCTTCTCGAATGCTGCTGCCTTATTATTACCTATATTTTTTAAGAAAGATCACATACACAAACGTGCACGTTCATTGATGGTCACAGCTCATGGCTATGGTACTAAAAGTCCCCTATTCATATATAGAAGAGTAGACCAGCCAATCCTTGTCATTGAGGATTTCTAAAACAAATTCTTTTCCAGAGAGTCCTGAGCAGTGAATGTTGGGTAGTCCTATTGATTGGTTGATTATTTCTATTGTAGTTTAAACCTTTTTTCATCCATTTAATCAGGGGCGGAGCCAGAAATTTTTGTTTGGAGGGGGCCGATTTGTGTTACAATTTATTAGTCTATACAAACTTTCATACACATACACAGAAATTAGTATCTTTCATAATGAAATCCTTAAAATTAAATGTTTTATAGAATTAAATTAATCTTTCACCATCTTCCATAGAAAAAATCCTTACAATTTTCATTTTTAATAGAAGTTACCAAATTACCTACCATTGTGACTAAAAAAATTTCAATTGAATTAAAGAAGTGTTCAAAGACATGAATGATCCAAAACTTTAAGAGATACGAGAACATATTTTACCATAAAAAATGAATTTGAGAAACAATATGTTCTGTATAACTGCTAAACAAATTGGACAATTTTTTTAAGAACATTATTAGGCTGAAACAAATATTTGGGGGGGGGGGGGGGGGCAAGTCCCATTTTTGGGGGCTAATTATTAAAAAATCAAATATTTCTATATAGTAAAAAGAAATTTTCCTAAATTTTGGCCCCCCACCCTAACATGTAGCTCCACCCCTACATTTAATGATGGTTAGTATAAATAGTTTGTATTTTAGGGGAGGCGAATGTTTAATTCAAAGCAGAGGGAAACTGGGTGTAATAATAGAAAACTTGGTCAATGCAATTTTTCCATAAAACTGTTTATTCTATTCAGTATTTAAATAGAGCAAGAGAATGTTTTTACATAGGCACATCATATGTGTACTATAAAGTAATATAAGTTTTAGGGCAAATACAATAGTATAATGGGCCAAACCTATGGGGTTAATATCCTAATATACTAACATCCCCTCAAACTCAATTTCTTAGTAATCATGCATTACTCACAAGGCTACTAGTCAGCACTCATGTGAAAACCAACTATTTAAATTATATCAAAGGCATTTGTCAATATGTGCTTTAATCACATTATAATTTTAGAGATTACAAAATGGAAGGAAATGGGATAATTTCATGATGCTGGTAGAGTAGAAGTTCATTATGATTAGAAGATAAAAACTAATTTGTAAGCCATTATGATTTGCCAGCTAAAAAAGTTACATCCTCAATCACCATGATAATTGTTTATAGACGTCTTTTCTTTTTTTCTTTTTCTTTTTTTTCTTTAAATACATTTTTGATTTCTAAAGTTTAGCACATTAATCTTAAATTCCTGAAGTTTAAAGTAATCATTTTTAGTCTTTGAAATTCAAAGTGATTTCATTTAGCCTTTTTGTTAAGTTATGATTTTTCATATAACATTTATATTAGCTTTATTCCATGAAAAAAAATGTTGTAATTTCATTAATTTATTTTCTTGTATTTTGTGGAATTTAATTGTAATGGGTTTAGTATTAAGTTGGTGAAGATTGTTAAAGACAGTTGATCTCGCGAATTGGCTCTTGACTCAACACCCGCGAAAGGCCACGTGAGAAGCACATGTGGAAGCTGAAGAGTCAATGTGTTTCGCAACTTATCTCGTGACTTGGCCAACTCACGAGATGACACGCAAAATGTACTAACAGCAGGGATTTTAAGTGTGACTCTTATGCTTTTCACTCATACTATATATAGTCTCATTACTCACAAAAGTGTAAGGAGGCTAATCATGGAGAAAACCCTAGAGAGGTTTTTACAACACCCACCTTGTTAGAGAGAGCTACACATCCTCAAGAGAGAAATCCTTGTAGTCTCTTCTCCTCCCCTTTCCCATTGTTATACTTTAAGAGAAAATTTGTATCCAAACACAACCCACACCTATTCAGAGTGTAGAAAGTGTTTTGGAACTCGAGAAGCATTGGGTATTTGCCAAAATAAGCAATCAGGTGGTATTGCGGGATATGGAAATTAAAGCTAGTAAAGACAAGACTTCAAGAAGTCCATTGGTAGCTGGATCTTGGAGGGCTCGAATACTTTGGGTAATTTATGCTTGAAGGGTCTTTTTGGTATCCTTGTACTCCAACTTATTCACTAGTGGATCATTTCAAATTGGAGGGTCACGAGAGGTTTTTTGCCGAATTCTTCGGTTTCCTCTTTGATAACACATCGTCTTGTTATCTTGGGTTTGCTATTTTTTTACCCACTGTCCTTTCCATTTTAGCATTGTTTCTTTGTGCCCATCCATGCAATTGTTAAATGCTTTGATTAATTAATTTGCTAATCACGTATATTCTACATCAAGTATGTTAAGCTTAATATTAATCAAGCCGCAATTAAGAATTCGAGGTCTAAACAAGCAATAGCAGTTTTACTATTGAGCTTACACTTTCAGATGAAATAACAAAACTAAAAATTGACACATCATCATTTCAATGGGACCAAAATCAATCACTATAAATTTGTTATGGACTAAAATTGATCACTTTAAATTTGTTAGTAACTAAAAATGATTACTTTAAAATTTAAGGACTAAAATTGCTTATGAGCTGAAGTTTAAGAACCAATAGTGTATAAGACTAAAATCATAACCATTCAATAGTTGCATTGAATTTAATTGTCCTTAGAAAAGATTACATTATTATCTAAGTTCTATCCATTACCAAATAAGATATTTGGATTTGAATCTCACCTACACCAAATATGAATTAGTATCTTGACTTTATATTAAATAACAATTATTATGAAATAAACACTATAAAAAAATAAAAATAAAAATTTATTTATAGAAGAACACGATAAGTATCTTGAATCCCTTTCTGTCAAAAAAAATGTATGTTGAATCCCATCATTTTTAAAAATTAAGTACATAAATAAATTACACTAGTGACAAAAGGTTGTCACAAAAATAAAGTCTTAAGTAAAAAACTTCCTCTCAATTTATAAAGGCGACAATTGCGTTGAGGGGAGGAGTGAGCCCAATATATATACTTCTCAAAGTTGACTAGATTCCTTTGCTACTGTCCTATGGAGACCACCTAAACGGAACCAATAAGGAAACAAGAGCTAAGACAAAATATACAATGGCAAGCAACTAAGAAACAAAGAAAATAAAACAATAGGAAAAAATTTAGGTAGAGTACCTTAGATCTATACCTTAAGTTCTCCTCTTAAAATTCAGTCATGTGGTTACTCAACTAAAAAATATACTTTTATTCCATGAAAAAAAGTTACATGGTAGAATCTTAAAAGATGAACCTAAAAAACAACACCTAAGTCTTGCCCAAAAGAATATACGCACATGCAGGTGTGCCAACAAAGTGGACAAAGTTTAAGTCAGTCTTCCATTTGTTTAGACGAAAAACATTAATTAAATAAAAATAATTTTTTATATTTTCATGTATTTAGTAATATAAAATATATATATATATATAAATCAAAGAAAAACTATCTTTTGACTTCTATTATTTAGCTTAGAATGAGATAAAGTTATTTTCAAAAAACAATTCTATCTCATGCCAAGAATAGGAAACAATTTTATCTCACACTAAGCTAAATTATTATAAAAAATAAAAATAAAAAAATAAAAAATAAAAACCTAAATTAAAGGAAAACAATTTCTTGACATTCCTTATTTAACTTGGCATGAGATAAAATTGTTTTCTGTGAGATAGGCATGAGATAGAGTTGTTTTATAAGGAAAGTCAAAATATAGTTTTCCAACTCATTTTAAGCTTACTACTAAATATTGAACAATAAAATAGTTTTTCAGAAAAAATATTTTTTGGAAAATGATTCATTTTCCATGAAATGTTAATGTCCAAACAAAATGAGATTATCTATACTATAATGTGGGTGTGTGAAAGGCACTTTATGCACAGCCAATTAAAACTTCATTACTTCAAGGAATTAGCTCTAGATAGACTTTTCAGATATTCATTCATGTTTTATAAATACTTGGCAACCATGGATACTCTTAGATCATTTCATCTGCTCATTCTAGTTTTCACATTTTCTGCTTCTGCTTTTGCTTTTAACATGCCAAGACTTGGAACCCTACCGATAACAATAAAGCATGAACCCCAAACAATATCTTCAATATCCCACCCTGAAGATTTCAAAACATACTATTACAACCAAAAACTGGACCACTTCAACTATAGGCTTGATAGCTACTCCACTTTCAAACAAAGAAATGTGATCAACTATAGGTATTAGGGGTGGAGCAAATGCAAGTGCACCAATATTTGCGTATCTTGGCGCAGAATTTCCCTTGGATGAGGAATTTCCAAATATTGGATTTCTCAGTGATAATGCCCCCAGGTTTAAGGCTCTCCAAGTATATATAGAGGTAAAACCGTAAAAGTGATTACATATATAATTTATTTCACCATAACACATGAACTTATAATCAACTTTTTTTTTCATATTGATTTGGGATGTGTGCTTAATATTTATTTCTTGAATCTAATCACATATAAAGTATTACATCATTTAAAATTTGGAATAAAGTAGCACTAGATATCCCTTTAAATTTGTAGTATTTAAACCAAACCATGAATTGAATGTCTGTTAAATGGATAAAATCATTTTTTGTTTTGATACGTTACATATTGGAATATTACACTGAAAACCGTTGAATGCATGTATTGTAAATAGCATCGGTACTATGGAGAATCAGTACCATTTGGATCAATGAAAGCATTCGGGGTTATTTCAACTCAGCTCAGGCACCATTGCTCCACAAGCTGGATACTTCTCTATAGTAACCAAGGATTTTAAAGTAACACCTTAACTTATTTTATATTTATGGATATATTGAATGTTAAATTAAATTTAAAACAATAAATTTGTGCATAATAAAACTAGTATGAGCGGTCAACCCACTTAAAAGTCATATTAGTTCAATCATAATAAGTCACATCAAGCAGTTTTGAAAAATATTGTATTCTTAGCCTTACTCAATTTCAAAACCTTCAGAAACTTATAACTGTGATGGTTGCCGGTGCAGGAAACTAGTGAAAGTTGCTACAAAACCATACAGAAATCATGGGCTGAAATTAACAGAGTCGCTTCAGAGCCTCATGGTCTTTCAACCCTTAGCAAGCGATTTAATACTTGCAAGTAATTAACTAACACAGATTTTATTTATTTTAATATACAATTCTAGGATAGGAATTCTCTCCATTCAAGATTGATCAATTTCATGGTTGTGATCCGTATAGAGTACCACGTCATTTAAAATTTTTAAATAACGTGACACACTGTTAAATTTAGAAAATAAAATCTTAACCAAGAAATTGAAAGGATTCTATTTCTAGACTTCAAATCTAATCAATCTAAAACTTCTGTCTTCACAGTGAATTAAATGCATCTTCTGATCTGGAGGAATATCTAGTTACAATATATTCTGATGCAGCTCAATACAATCACCCCCCAAGCTACCCACTTAGCATTCTATGCAATGCCATTGATGGAGCTTCTGTAGGAACAGACACTGTTGGCCGGATCTATGCGGGTGTTGTTGCTTATATGGGAAACCATTCATGCTATGACGTGAAAGTATTCAAACGTCCAACTGAAACCTCTAAGGGGTGGAATTGGCAGGTAGCTTTCAATATAATTCTACATTACATTTAATATCAAACATATCACTGTCATAGTCTCATTGGTCTTACAAAAAGAGCATAATAATAAAATAAATTAATGATAATAACATCCTTGCAAAATTTTTAAAAAATTAAAGATTGTCATCAATAAATTGTTTAAATTACAAGTTTTTATAGTTTAAAATTATACATAAAATATAAGCATATAGATCATATAGTAAATAATATCCGATTGATACAAAATTTGACATGTGTATTAAGAGTGTAAAGAACATGTAATTCAATAGTTAGATTTTCAAAATATGTAACAATGCTTATTTTGTTTACTAAAATTGTAGTTTTAGAGTACAACTAGTTTTATAGTTAAATTTTGTCCTAATAATATTAGCTATTGTGAAATTTAGTTCTTCCAAAAAGTAAAAAAGCATAGTGGTAACATGTTTTAAATGCTATATATTATAAGATTAAGCTAACTATTTAAAATTTATATAGAGGAATAGTAGAAAATATTAATCAAGAATTATGAGAAGTATACCTCTAGATGACCTTCAATATGGCTTTATTGGTGATTAGTTTTGGGATCTTCAAGCTCTTTACTAAGCAGATCCCACCTAAAAGTATCCGACTGTGCAAGAAAATGTTAAATATAATTTGTGCACAATATTATTTGCTGCCTAGATATCCCTTCTCTTTATTTATTTATCTGTTTTTCTTAAGGCTAGGAATGAGAAATTTTATCCAACTACAAAACATGAGTGGGTGGAATATTGTCTTTGAATTGTTATAATATATGTCTAGCCTATATGCTCAGACATGTAGTGAGATGGTTATGCCCATTGTCTTTGGTACTAGCCCCGACTCAATGTTCCCACCACAAACTTGCAATCTAAACGAATTCATCAATGAATGCAAGAGCTTCTACGGTGTCCTGCCTCAGCCTCACTGGGTGACAACTTATTACGGTGGTCAAGTATGTTCTTAATTAACCTTATCAAACATTTCAATATGATTTTTTTTTTTTTTTTTTTGGGTCTGTATTTGGTGATATTACTCTTTGTGCTTCTCTTTCTCCAAAAAAAAAAAAAAAAAACTCTCTTTGTGCTTCTGATACTTGTCAAATTGCAGGATTTGAAACCGACACTCCATAGGTTTGGTAGTGACATTATATTCTCCAATGGACTAAGAGATCCTTATAGTAGTGGCGGGTAAACAAAAAAAGAAAAAAAAAATCAGCTTTTCATTTTAGCCATTTTCTTTGGAAGTTTGTATTGTACCTAATTATTTTTTTGTCCATTTCATATCATAGGGTTTTGGAGAACATATCAGAAAACATCCTTGCTGTCACTACAATTAATGGTACTGATCATTTCCCTAAAAGGATTGTTACTAGTAACAAAAAAAATATGTGTGTGTATAAAATAAAACAAAATTAAGTAAGCAAAACAATGGTCAAATAAACTATTTTTAATGGAGAAAAATTATGCCTATTACCCATGGTGGCTCTTGTTAATTGTTAAAACGATGATTAAATGACTAACCACTTAAACTTTTAGAACTATTGGTAGTTTATTAGCTAGTGTGCTAAATGTCACTTTCTGCAGGTTCTCATTGCTTGGACATACTTTTGGCAAGGCCAAGTGATCCGCAATGGTTAGTTATGCAAAGAAAGACGTAGGTCAAGATAATTGAACAACGGATTGCCAAGTACCACGAAGATCTTCAGCATTCAAATTCCACGTTCGTGCATAATATATATACGAGGGGAACTCCACAGATAGTTATCAGAAATAATTGTGGAACCAAAAAATGTAGCTAATGCTCGATCTGAAATCAATGAAAAATATAATGTATTCTAGATTCATGCACTCATGATGGTAATGGTTGATCGATTATTGCATGGTAATATGATATCATTGAAGAATTAATTATAATGATCTAGACTTCGTGGAATCTACCAATTCTTAATGGATTTAAAGTGCATGACTGCATGTATCTCTGAACACATTTTATTATATGCAATTGTGGAAGAAACGAGGTAAAAGAATTTTATTGCCACACCCTCAAAATAGTCCCTAAAATTTAGTGCATCTCCAACGTTTGTAAATTACTTTGAGGGTCTAGGAACTGGGAAGTTCTTTTTGTGGGACTTGAAAAATTTTGGGGTGATTCCTGAAATTTTGAGACATATCATGGTCATTTTGGAGATTTAGAATTTTTGTCAATTTAATAGTTTTGGAGTTCTTTTGGTAAATTGTAGAGGTTTTGGTGCTATTTTGAAACATATCATGGTCATTCCTAAAGTCTTTGGGATGTTTTGGTCATTTAATTGGTTTTTCATGCGCAGTTAGTTATCTTAGCCATTTTGGGGGTATTTGGGTCGTTTAGGATTTTTTATGAATATTTTCTCAATTTTGATTATTTTGGGGGGTCTTTTAGTCATTCTAATGGCTCAAGGGTTTTTTTTTTTTTTTTAATCATTTTGAACACTTTGGGGTTACTTGGGTCATTTTGGAGGTTTTTGCGGTATTTTGTTCATCTTAGGATGTGTTTTGTGGCTTTTTTTTTTATTTTATAATTTAAGAAATTAGAAAATAAACTATGAATTAATTGATGTGTTCGATTTTACCCCCCTGGATTAAGCAAGATTTTTGGCTCATAGTGTTCAAAGAATGACTTAGGTCAAACTATCAAAGGCCTAGTTTTATTTATTCAGTTCTTTTTGGATTTCAAAAAATTTGTGTACAAATAACTTTATGCACAGTACACTATCGATTTCTAGATAGTAGAAGATGGAGCTTTGTTTTTTATGATATGCAACTTGAGTTACTTGAGATTTCAAAGGTGTGTTTGGATAACAGGAATTACATATTTGGATTTGGGTAATTAAAATCTAAATATATTATTTGGACAATTTTAAAAAGCAGAGATTTTAGATTTGACAAATCCACCAAGAATTTTAAACCTTTAAAATGCTTAGATTTGAAATAGGAGTGGCAATTCGTGTTCACGAGTCGAGTTTGTGTCTTGTCAAGCCATGAGTATTTGGCTATATGAGTTTATCCAAAGCCAACCTATTTAGTAAACGTGTCAAGAATCTTCAACTCTAACATGAATTGTGTACATGCAAGTTAGGTTATCAAAACTATGAAAGAAGATGATTGATACACCAAACAATACATTTTAGTGAAAAAGCTTAAGAACAATGTATATAAAACTTTAATACTTTAACGTCGAGAGAAATGAAGTGTAACATGGAAAGTAAAGAAGGAATGGGAAGATACGTGGAAAACTCTTTGGAAGGGATGAAAAACCACTCGTGAATAAGGGGAAGAATGTCCCTCACTCTTTAGAGTTCTCTATTATGTGAAAATCAAGGTCTTTGTACAATGGTGATGTTCTTCCCAAAGAAAGCATTTTTCTCTACCTCACTTTCCTACCTAAACGTTTTTTCTCTTTCTCTTTGTTTCTCTAGGTTCTCACTCTAATTGCTCAGCAACATGTCCCTCTTATAGTACGAGGAATGTTGTGAGGTACATTAAGACAAGTGTCAAACCTTTATTCGCCCATTTCAAACCCTAATATAGCTATTGTAATATATTATGGCTGGAGGAGAGAGAAAACACGCCAATGTCAAGGTAGTAGAACGAAGGGTGGCTCTACTACCACGTGGGGAGCATGTTGTAGACAATGAAAAGGATATCAAGGAAGCTAAGAGTGATGCACGTGTCCACAACAGTGGTCCAACACAAAATCAGCCGATAAGGAGTGTTCTATAGCATCTGACCATAGGGAGTCGCTATCTCCCTTTTGTGCAAGTGCTGGGTGTCCATGTCAAGTGCAAATCTCACTCTTCCCCAAGGTGGTCACGTCGTTGGCACAAGCCAAAGATCCTCTTCTTCAACCGATACTTCCCTTCCTTTCCTCACAGCTAGCCCACATGTAGGGTCTAGATCCAGCCACGTCAGCACTCTCACATGCCTTGGCTAGTGTAATGTACAACTTGTTTATTAAACAGATCAACTCAACACAACACATTTAACCCGTTTAATTAACAAGTCATGTAAAGGTCAATACAAATGATCTATTTAAAAATTTGTTTGATTATAATAAGTACTTGAATAACCTGTTATCAATTCTCATATATTTAACATTAAAATACATTTACAACCATAAATATAGTAATAAACATATAATTAAAAAAAATTAAGCAATAATAACAAAATATTAATAACAAAAGCTAATTAATTTATAAGCTAAACGGGTCAAACAAGTCAGAATGTTGAACACAAACATAACCCATTTATTAAACCGGTCAACTATGTCAACCTGAATATGACCCGAACCTATTTAGCCACAACCTATGACCTGTTTATAAACAGGTTAACTATGTTGAGTTCACAATTCGTGTCAGATTTTGCCATCTCTAATTTGAAATATCTCCTAAAATCATTGGATTTGAAATCAAAACATTTCAAATCTATTAATTTAAAATCCAAATCCAAATCCAAGTTTTCAAATGCAACCTTTGATTTTTTTCCCCACATTGTCCCCAGAAAATACCCCTTGCATTTTAATTGCTTATTACAATTGCCAACGCAACCAAAAATTCCATCATGCCCTCGCTCTGTTGCTCGACTTCCTGATTGTGTCATTTATGGAATACAATTCGCCTTATGATTGAGTCAATTCGTCGCAAACTGAAATTTGCTAGTAGTGCACCTGATTCCACATAGGCAAAGCGGCATTCCATTCGCCTTGGTGTTGCCTCAGGAGTAGACTATCAAATTAGTAAACCAAGGCATAAATTGTAGTAATTAAATTATAAGATAAATAAATGCATGCAATTAATTCATCTACTAATTGGATCTGTAATAAGGGGAATGCATTGGTCCATATGGAACAAAAGTAAAGTGCATTCTTGTGTACGTTTACGTGAAGCCTACAGGCATTCTAGGAGCGATAGGTTCTCATTAGTTCACTTGGGAGACTTGTTCCTCTTTTTTTTTTGATTTAGGAAGAGAGAGAGAGAGAGAGAGAGAGAGAGAGAGAGAGACTTGTTCCTAAAGGAGAAAATAATGCATCTTCAAATTTATTCTCACCATTCACCAATAACCATGTTATGATATCGTAGATGCAATATTGTTTACTCGACTTCCACCATCTGTCATTCGGGTGGGTTGAATATGACGCAATGGACTTGCATTCCCTTTGCCAAGTACTTTAACTATAAATTTTAACAATTCAAATCCAATCCAAACAAGTTTCAAGGGGAAAAAAATCCAACTTACCTACCCTCAAAAAACCATCTCAAAGTGGGTTGAAATTGTGAGATTGATAGTTTGAATGCACACTTAACTCTAGGAAAAGCTAATAGCATCCCGTTACAAATACCCAAACCCCCACCCCCCCCCCCCCCCCCCAACCATATCAAAACCAAACCACTTACCGAGAAACTAGCGTCGAACATTGAGAAATGTTTTGTTCATAATATTTTCACAATACTGTTACCGATGAGCAAAAAAGTAATTTTAGTGATGGGTTTTGTGATAAAAGGGAGAGGCAAGAGAGAGATGAGAAAGTGAAGGTTTTTTCTAACTATTGGATTTTTTTTTTTTTTTTTTTTTTTTTTTTTCACATGTCACTCATCTACTTAAAAATGAGAGGAAACTTTGTTTTAAGTTTTTAACTACAACCGTCCGGCTTCTATAAGCAAAGAAAAGAAAAGAAACCATAAGGAATAGAACTCAATTTCACATTTACAATTATGAGCTCATCGCAATCTAGGAGTACAGTGGCCCACAACAAAATTTTGCTGAGTATCAAATTAAACAGACACATGGAGTTCCGCACCTACCCCAAAAAATTGAGTAATTTTAAGAAAGATATATATATAATAAGATTTTCACCCAAGTCGTGATTTCCTATTTTCCAGAAGCTTTATAATGATTGGAACTCTCCTAATTTTCTTTATATTCATTTCTTATAAAAACTCAAGTCTTTTGGGTTGATCACATCCACTTGAATGATAATGGTTCCACCATCATCCTCCTCCGTCCATTTGATTGATTCCTTCTCCAGTTGCTTCAAAATCTGCAGAATAAAATTAAAAACTATAAATAACAGATTTCAGCCTTCTCATTACTAAGCAGGGTAACATAGACATGCGGTAACAAAAAAGCATTTCAAAAAGCTCACAATTCCCTTCCAGCATTTTATCAAAAGATATGACGATCCAGACAAAACAATATGAATTTTTTTTTTTTTTTTGGATGAATAAAAACTTGTAATATGTGACACCTGCACAATATAGAGAGGAGTCACAAGGCTCCCAAGTCACAACATAAAAGTTAAATAATGGGCCCCACACAAATTCATGATCATAACAGGTTATAAACAATGACTGATCTAACAGATGCTAAAATTTTCAATCCCTTTGCTATAAATCAATATATTCATTACTATATAGGAATGAAAGGTAAAAGTATCTGACCCAAAAAAAAATTTCTAAATAACATTTTTTTTCTAATATATATTATTCATCAGAACAATTGAATAAAAAAATGGTAACCAAAATGAATAATATAAGAGCATATCCTCTGCAATTCCTAGAAATTGGGCTTAAGTGGCAATCAATTAAGTTTTGCCTTCTTTTTCTAGTAGCTTCATACTTGATGCAGAAGTTTGCCATTTCCTTCACTCCTATATAATTCCATTCTTTGCCAAGCCAATAAAACTCAACACAAGCTCATTGACAAAAAATTGTGTTCCATAGACATGGATATTAACATGTCCCATTAGAGCAAGAAGCCAAGAAATACAAAAATTGAAGTGTTGCTGCTTCAGAGTTTCCAGGAGATTGGTACACTTTTAAGTTTTAACTGAACCCAAAACTAGGATGACCTTAACAAATGAGTTCTAGTTGATAGTTCAAACAAAAATGTAAAAAAAACATAGCCTCAAAAGCAAATAAAACAGGTTTAAATTGCTTAATGGCTTGAGAATTTAGTCATACCAGTCGTTTCCGAGCCCCTTTTTTGGTATCTTCATTGTTGGTCCCCAATATGACCTTCAGGTATTTAAAACCTGATCAAATAAATAAATAAAAGCAAAATCCAAAGTCTTGTCATCCCCTTTTTATCTTTTTATTTTGGTCTCTTGAGAAAGAAAGAAATGTCTTGAACCAAAGGATTTCAGAGGCAGAATCCAAAGCCATGTCATATATTCTCAAATTAAGAGGATAAATGGAGAAGAATGGCCTACCTTGGATGCCACAAATATTAGTCAAATGAAGCCTCAGTGAGTGTACAGCATCCTTGGGTTCATGGTCATGCAAGTCAAGGGACACTTCATCATCTTGGCTGTTAAATTGAAACTCATTAGTGATTTATAAGGCTATAAACGGGACAGGCAAGTAGGCAACTCAAGAAGAAATGAATTACATTGCACCAACCTGGTTTCAAAAACCTTTTGAGCAGACTTCTCATCTGCCTCTTTGGCCTTTCTGTTAAAAAAGTGTCCCTAGAATTTTCAAACAACAAATAAAACTTAAGGGAAAATATTTATACAAAATTAATCACAAAGGCACATCAATTTTTAATAATAACGCCAAAGATGTATGCTACTCAACCTTGTCTTTTTAAACTTCTGTTATTGTCCTAAATGGCTAAATCATTTCTCACGTGTGCTACCCCTTTCTAGGAAAGTTTAATAATAAAAATTTTCTAAATATGAAATGTGATAATTATGATTATTATTAATAAGAATTCATTACGATTGTGATTGTATATAGAACTATATATTCTAGCATTAGGCATTTATTATGATTGTGTTTGTTTGTATATTCTACCATTTAAATAAAATATGATGTGCCCAACTGCCAAGATTCTGATGAATGGTTCAAATGTAAAATAAAATTTAAATAAGATTAATATATATATATATATTAAAATAATGACCTGTAAAATTTTAAGGCCTCAAAAATTTATATGGCACACTATCATGAAGTCAACTAAAAGTTAAATTGCTTCGATTTTATATAGATTATATTTCCATAATAAGTTATGTCAGGAAAATTTTACCTTCAAAAATTACATACTAAAAAAAGCCAGACTATAAATGTGGCATCTTCTTATAACGTCTGATACCATGTGCCCATGAGTAATTATTACAGCATACAGCCCCTAAGCATTGGCATTGGTGGTTAAGGAACAGGGTGGGTTGAAGTAGATCCTACGTTTTAATTAATCTAATGGCAATAAAGTAAACTAGTAAGTATAGGTAAAATAGGTATCATTTATTAAGATAAGTTTAAATAATTATCAATGTATGAATTCGTTCAAAACTAAATTTAATTAAATTGAACCTATCATAATTAAATTAATTTGATTAAGAGCTGGAAATCAATTTTCTAGGAATAAAAGAAAAAGTTTCAAAGTCAAATGAGAATTACTGAACAATGCGAAGAATTAGATTTGCAATTATTTTCACCTTTAAGCATCAATAATTCAATATCACTACTATAAAACAAAGATACCATACCTGTTCTCGAAGTTTGTTTGCCCGAACATAATCTCCCTTAACAAATGCATCAACAGCCTACAAAGCAACTCCCAATGGGGATTAGAATGATCATCATAACGGGGAATTTGCACAACCACAAAAGTGCACATCAAATGAAAAGTTCAGCGGAAGTTTGTGGCAATGGTAAACAAGCAGAAAAGTTTACAGAAAGCAATAGTGAGGATATTGTATCTCCCTTTCATTCTTAAAGCAACAAGACCACTATTTTTTCACTGATTTGATAAAAATACCTCTGCCATACCATTCCTATAAATATTCTACACGGTTGTAGTGAGTACATTTTCCAAGAGCATAAGATTAACTAAAAATATAAAAGGAGGATCTTACAGCTTGGTAGTATTCTTTCATCATAATCCAATATTCCTTTACAGCTTTACGTAGGACCTCATAGCTATTCTCATCATCTTCATCTATTTCAGAAGAATGTTTATGTGGAATAAGCAATAACATTAGAAAATCTATTTGAATTAGAAGTTGAAGACAAGAAAACAATCCATATCACAAACATAAAAATCATGTACAGTAAAAGAGAAAAATTAAGTCATGAATTAGAGAATGGCTATTCATGTTCTCATTATTATTGGGCAGATAGCCTAATTTGGTGTTGAACACATCTCATAGGACAAGATCAGCCGTTGTTTCCAAGAAATGTGATGGACTGGCCCAAAGATTAGCATAAAACTTCAAACAAGCCTTAGCCCCAAAACTTTGGTGTTCTCTATAGATTCCCAATAGACTAATCATGATCATTTACACATATTCTTTTTCACTATTCTGTCCTATCCAAAATCATACTCTCCATCACCTCCTTAATTGATATGCCATTTTTTACAACTACTACCACTAATGTTTAATTTTAGGTCTTCCTATACCATTTTTCACTCCCTAGACTTGAATCAAGTCCCTTTTCCACACCTATGCATTAATCTCTTCTTTACACATGACCAATGCATCTCAAGCAATTCTCCTTTATCTTTTTATCAATAAGAACTGCCCTAATCTTCATACAAATTTCTTCATTTTGAATTCTACCTTTCTTTGTATTTCTGCATATTCATCTTCACATTCTCGTTCCAACTACACTCAATTTATGGACATGTTACAATCAATCGCCCAACATTAAGCACCATAGAGCATAACTAGTTATATAGAAATCTTATAGAACTTAATAGGTATTCTACGATTTTAAGCACTTCTCTACTTCATCTACCTTATTCTTATCCTACGATTCACATCCTATTCAATCTCGCCATCCTTATGAATTACTAATCCAAGATATTGTAAGCACCCACTCTTTTGTATCTTTTAACCATCAAATCTTACAATCCTTCATCTTTATTTCTACTTTTACTAAACTTTCCATTAACTCTATTTAATTCCTACTTACCCAAAAGCTTTTAGATTCTAAAGTATCTCTCCGAATTTCTAACTTGAGATTAACTCTACATCTAGTTTCATCCACTAAAACTATATAATCTGCAAACCAAGAGACTTCATCTTGAATTGATGTAGTGAATTCATCCATTACTAGTGAAAAGGAATATGAACTTCAACTTAATGTTCATCCTTGGAGCAAACCTATGTTGATATGAAACTTATCCCACGATTAACATATTGGAGTTAAAACAAAACGCCAACACCAAGAAATTAAAATCTTAAACTATATTAGATTTATATTTGTAAAGGAGATTTAGGATTAGATTCAATCAAGTGAAGGAGAGTAGAACAGTTTGAGGTGGCTGGAATTTGGAGAAGTTGATGTTTCCCCTACAAAAGTTCATCTTTGACTTGGTCAAGAAGAATCTAATCCTTAAATTCAATCTATCTTTAAAAGTATATATTGCCAGAAATGTAATTGAAAAAGGATAATACAAGTAAAATATCTTTATCCAATAATTAATATTATTCTGATATATCTGAATCTGTCATACTACACTATGACTTGTGTCACACAACCTTTTACATGAAAACATTTACTATGCATTCTAGTATATATATTATTAGACTTCATTCCAAAATGAGAATATGGGGAAGAAGAAACTTCATAATTACAACTAAATTCTTTCTTTTTTTTTTATAAGTACAACTAAATTCAACTTTTTTTTTTTTTTTGATAGGTAAGTACAACTAAATTCAACTTGTAGGACTCAAGTTGTAGAGAAGCAAACACACAAGTATCAACTAATAGCTTTCAAATACTGTGTTAATGTCTCTATAAAATAATCTGTGAGATAAATTACTCCCTCATAATGCAAAAATAATAATCAAACTTCATACCATCTTTAGTAACTTCTATTGGCCGCACAGTCGCAATCTTATGCTTTGTAGCAGTGTCTGTAAAAGTTCCAACCACAGGTTTACCAAAAGGTCTTGATCTCCTCACTGGATGAATTCTTTTGGGCACTTCCTCAGATCTTTCAGGAACAGTGAACAATGCTTCTAAAATTTCCTTCTGAAGAACAAATCTTTCTATGTCTTTTTTTGGTGACACTTTTAATTTTTTTGTAATATTTCTAGCTCCATCACTGCATAGGCAAAAACAAAAAAAATAATGAGATTTTGATCTATGCAAAATGAAAGGATGATCAAATAAAAAGTGAAATTCCCAAATCAGATCCTTTCCTTAGCTATATCCAGTCCACAGGAGTGAGCTAGTAAATTAACAAAAATGGCAAGAACGCACCTGCAGGATGAATCTAGGTCTTGGCATTCATCTGAAGACTGTTAAAAGAACATAGATCAGAAGAGATAACAAGAAAATTAAGAGGTTGTTAATCATCATTTTGTCTTTTATGCCAGGCTTGAGTTAACTTTTCAAAAGATGATATTAATGTCCAAAGAAGGTAACCATATAAGTATAAACAAAATAATAATAGTAATAATTTACAACTGCTTTACAAATAGAAAAGCCTAGAAGCACGGATAAATATACAAATTTGTACTAACAGTGAACTTCAGTATAAGCAAACAGTAACAGCCATAGGCCCATAGCTCATTAATTAATTATCATACTATCAGATATTATTGTGTGAAAGACCTGATGGAGACCATTGTTGTAGATATGATAGAAATAGTGTTACGTTCTACAAAAGATGATTAAGGTCTTATCAGTGTCAAAATTGAAAAATGGGACCTCAAGTTTAAAAATCCCATCTCACTTGGCAAGCACAGCATTCAGAAAGATTAATGTACTGGATACATTTAACTATTCAACTAAACAAAATATCCAAAATACTATATTTCTCCACTACATTGGTTCTCTTTGTCACCATCACATCAAACAAGGAATGAAGCTCAAAGTTGAGAATATAGGTGCAGCATGTACATATTCATAAACGTTCTGCTAGCAATTATCAAGGTTAAAGTATAAATGATTTTGGGATTTGAACTTGACAATAGAAAGGCTCCATGCAGTACAAACATATTAAGGCACCAGTAAAATTTTTTAATATATAGTCACCAGTCACTAGAGAAATGAGAGAAGAATCATCATCACATCCAAATATTATATAATTTAATTTCAGAAATAATCATATATCTAGATTGGAATTGGGCAGAAGCATAAAACTACTAGTAAAGCTTACTTTTTTGCCAGCTAAGTCAACATCATCATCATGCTTCTCCAACGTTGAAGCTGACAAGTCAAGAAGTTTCTCCATGCTCTACATGGTCAGCAAAATCATTCTTAAAGATTGTTGACTTAAGCAAAATATTGAAGGATTTATATATTAATAGTAACAGTTTAATCCAAATAAAAAATAAATAAAAAAACTCAAAACGCTGATCTTCTAATAATGATCTGCTATTCATATGAAGAGCAGAAAAAAGGTAAAACGTTTATGTACATAATGTGAACTCAATGGGGGGGGGGGGGGGGGGGGGGGGGGATATTTCATACTCTAAAGTTTGAAGAGTCTGAATATTTTGAGCAAGTTTTCCAGCTCATGTTAATTTTAAGTGATGCACCACAAATTACAATTTTGGTCTGTGATTTGCCATCAGCAGGATTAACAACAACAATTTAGTCTCCACTTTATGGTTATATTATATGGATGAAGTTAATGTTGAGACATTTAATCATACCAAACATCTATTCAATTAGAATATATGAATATATATATATATATATATGCATGTATGTATGTATGTGAGTAATTATTAAATATCTCTAGCCACCATAAAATGAAGATGTAAAATTTAGAATGTATTATGTATTCTTTTTTGTCTTTGTTGAATAAAATTATTTTATTTATCAAAAGATGTGTGTATGCATGTGTGCGTGTGTGTGCTCATGACCCAAAAAGCCAAGGGCATGTGTGCCTGCCCGCGCATAACATCTGACCCCAAACCATACTGGTTAGTGCTTCCAGATGAATTCAAGATAATACTTCTTTCAAAGTGAAAGAGAGAAGATTCAATGTGGTGCATATAAATCATTATCCAACAAACCACCTTAACCTTAAAGTGAATTTGCGCTATACCTTTTGCACATCATGACCACAAAAGCCTGCAAATTCAACAAAATGCCTGATTAAGCATTATATCAAACGCTGCAAGTGAACTTAATAACGAAAACAACAATACCTAATAATAATCTCTGATGCATACAAGAAAAATACTAATCATTTTATCTGCTTTAATAATATTTAATTAAAAATAGAAAAGTGTATTTTACCAAAAAGGAATATATATATATATATATATTAAATTTAAATGTCAGGAAAACTGGACACATTCCTTCTCTGAAGCTACTTCAGACACACATACAAACTTCAATGGAGAATTATTAATTTGCTGGCAGGAGTAATGAACGGCATAAATGGTTAATGCAACAAGAAAAATTTACCAAGAACTTCTTGGATCACATTCACGTCTAGCTGGAAGCCATCTCCAAGCATTTCAATCATAAATTCCTCAACATCATCACATGCAGTGCTGCCATTTCTTGCTCTCATACTTGGCAGAACTTCCTCACTCCATATCTCAGAGACAGGAAATTCTTTTGCATATAATTTAGGCGGTTTTGTTGCTTCAGGATATTCTTTAGTTACTGGCCTCGACATAACATAATCTTTTGCAATGACACCTGAAACAGTACCTATTGATACAGGACGCACTTTTGACTTCAATGCTCTGGTATTTCTTCCTGCATGATTAGACTTCTGACAAAATTCATCAGCTGACATTTCTGAAGGCATTGCACTTTCACCATCCAATTCAAATGACACTTCTGATGATGTTGAACTTGCACACTTAAATTTATCTTTAGATGCACAAGTAGCAATGACAGGGGTACTTTCACTTGAAGCGCAAAGAATTTCACTAGCCATATCTACATTGCGCCTTGCCTGGCAATAAGCAGAGGCTATGTCCTCAAGAGAAAATGCAGAGCCAAAAACTTCAAGCAAACCCTCTAGGTCCCTTTTTTCGGCATCAAAAGGTGCATTGCATGAAGTAACTCCTTGCATTTTATAAAATCTTCAAAATGAACAAGGAGAACAAAATGTCAGTTAGAAATTAGAAATTCCACCAGATGAGAAGAGATTGATAAAACTAATTCTATTCTTGCATAACTGTAATTTTTCAGGAAATGTCAACAAAAAATCCCATCTCCATCAACATTATGCGTGCATTTTACTCATCTCTCCACTACTGCCAGACAAGAAATACTCTTTTCTTTAATGTACCATCCAGTAATACAACCTGATTAGGATATATAAAATTGCCAACCCAGAAATTTCTTCAATTAGAAATATTTCTTGTAGAAAAATACATAACAATAGATCAACTAAACTACGAAAGTCTTTGTTCAATTATCTGTAACAGAGGACACATACATACATTACTACCATATGAAGTCCTCTACTCTTCTTACATTATTTCAACCCCTTGGTATTCAGATAATTTATTAAAATATCAGACACATCATACAATCAGAAGACAAATTTACCTCCACTACCCACAGCAGCTTTTCTCTTTCCTCTTTTTTTTTTAATACCCTACCCTTTTTTTAATTTTTAAACAGGTGAAGGACAGACAGTCGGGCACTCAGGTAACATCAATAGAAAGAGATACCCATTGAAAAAGAATTATCATTATTCATGTAACATGACAAACAGTGTAGTCAAAGCCACTAGGGCAGCTTTAAATCTTTGAGGCAAGACTCCTTTAGTGAGGCACCTGCCTTTGGGGCCTAATTAGGCACCTGAGCACCTTAAATAAACTGTAAGGCGCATCAGGCAAGACTCAATGAAATCAAGCCAAAAAATTAAAGGCCACTTCGTATTTTGGCATAAAAAGGTCTGTAATTCAAGCTAGTGGGTGCCCCTCTTGCTTTCTTCTCTCTCACCTCTCTTTCTTTCTGCATCAATCTAGATTTTTTTTTTTTTTAATTTCAATCATATAATATTTTAGCTTTGATTTTTCCCCTTTGTTTTCTTGAAACGTTTTATAAAAAGATTGTTGTGAAGTCTATTCCTAGATTAATTAATAGAGCCTCCTACCAATTTGAAATTTTCAAACAGCTCCTAATGAAAATTACGTATGCACCAAATTAGGCTAAGAACTCAGAACCAGTCAACGAGTTATAAGTAAGAGAAACGAGTCATGTGTATATGCTATCAATACATACAAAGCCTGCAAAGCAAAAAAAAAAAAAAAAAAAATCAATAATTAGCAACTTCTTTATTTGTGACATTCACAAGGACAATGCATACCTAATGAAAAAGAGGTAATACAAACCAAAGATAACATGGATTTTCAAACAATAATTCACTAATACCAATAGTTCAAAAAACAAAGCATTGAAAGGGTCAAAGGTCCAATTAGGTCAACTAGGATCAAACTGTGACATCAGCATAACATGATAAACACAGTTATTAATTTATACATTTAGACATATAACATAAGATATAGAATAATAATATAGAGATTAAATAATAGACTAATACATTATAATATATAGTATGTCAATAAATACTATGTTTATATTCCATATTTATATGGGGACACAAATAAAATTTTTGTTAAAGGTAATAATACAAATTTGTTACAAAGTTACTATCGCTGAATATTTAAATATATAATTAAGGAATATAGGTAAAAAAATTGAATTGTTGTGGCTGATTTTTTTTTCAAAAGATACAATAGGATTTGAATCAAGGCACCCCCTCCATGATGATTGCTCTGACTATCAAGCTAAGACACCAAAAGATTCTTTTTTGCTGTGGGTAGGATTCGATCCCAAGTCTCTTGTTCAATAACCAACAATAGACTTTACAAATTGAGCCAACTAGAACAAAAAAAATTTTGTAGCTACTGAATCCAAAGGTGGCTTACAATTCGACCCATCCGATTTTTAAACACTGCTATTAACTATAATTTGTGACGGTACATGCTATCATTAGTAATTATAAAGGGTTATCTTATGTTGAAAAAACATTATCCAAAAACAAAATGGTCAACAATTTTGAAACATTCAAAAAAGGAAATGTGAATATAAATATGGTGTACGAGAGAAGTTTCGCAAAAGAGTGATAAATGCAAGGTTGACTAGACATAATTGAGTTTCTGTTTTGGGACACACCATTTTCTCAGTATCCAAAATAGAGGATGAAAGAAAGACACATGTAATCAAAATGTGTTCAAAAAATACACAAAGATTCTAGAGGAATTTCAATTAGCAGTTCTTTTAACCTATATGGAGCTTTTCTAAGTCTTCAGAAAACACAAGAACAACATACATCACAACACTCAAGGTTTTCCATTTTTAATCTTTTTCTCCAGTTCCCTGTGAACAGAAAAGATTGCTTAAGACACTTTCAAGAAAAAAGATGAGCAAAATATGTGCCAAACCCAGAGTCAGAATAAATTTTATTCATCAGTAAATTCAAATAAAAGCAAATCTCTTTTTCTTTATTTCATAGGACACACGGCAACAGGAAACAACAAACTCAAAACTAAAATGTGACTCAAAATTGACAATTAGATATGGTTTTAAAATAGTTTTCATCATCGCTGATTTTGCCACTAATTAAACCCATTTCAAGCTCATACAATAAGATAAAGCAACTAAAGGTGATAGAAAGAAAATGGCAAGGAAGAGAATAAATAATTGCTTGCTTGAAAATTTAGTGGTGTGAGAGCAATGGAACAGAAAGCTCTCTCTCTCTCTCTCTCTCTCTCTCTCTCTCTCTCTCTCTCTCTCTCATGGGAGTCTAAAACCCATTTGTAGAGTTGTTTGGTGAAGTATAGGTGAAACACTAAAACTAATCATTTAAAAATTAACTAAAAGGCAATGCATGACCAAAAAGAGTCACTTTTGGAGCAAGTTAGTTCGTATAAACGACAAATGTGATCTTCTCAAGCAATCTAATAAAGAGGTAGCACATACACTCCTTTGCAATAACACGTTTTCCTTTTCTTATTTTATTGATAAACTAGAGATGATGCCCAAAAAAAAAAAAAAAACCCTCAAATGAAAATGGATGGAAGATAGAAGATTAGAATGTGAAAATAGCTTTAAAATTCATAACATGACTCAACCTAAACTTGCATTAATATAAATTAATAACACCTAGCTATGTACATCTCCTGTGTACTATATCTTTTCATCAATAAAGTAATTACCAAAGAGAATTAATAACAAATAGTCGATATTTGAATCTTTAAAACATTAATTTGCTTATGTGAAGACTTGATGCAAACTTAGGAAAATAAAATGTAATTTACAAATTGTTGGATGTATATAGCTGACGGGGGAAAAATTAATGGTTGGCATTATTTCTAGCAATAAAAAAACCTATTTTAAGCTTATCAGATTACAATAAGCAGCAAATAAGGATGATAAAGCAATGTATAGGAATAAATACAGAGATTACTTGAAACTAGTATTTAAAGTTGTCCTTTTTGTCCCTACATATGTTGTAAGCAAGCAAATCGTTAGTGATACTTAAAACTAAAAAGAGGCAACAACGGATTTAAATGTTGACTTTAACGTCATTTTTCCAATGATTTAGAAAAAAAAAATACACAACAGAAAACGAGTTAAAATCTTCTTTCCATTTTTTTTTTCTACTAGTTTCTTCCATTCTTTTCATTCTATTTTTAACAAAACAGAGCCATAAGGAAAGGAAAAAAAAGAATATATATATATATATATATTACAAAATACAAATATGATGAATTCATCTTAGTTTAAAACAAATTCCAATCATTGACACTGTTTTTAGCACTAGTCAACAAAACAATCTTGATGGATAAATAAGGAGAATATATCTAATCTTGCCCTGCACTATTCACAAAGGCAAGCTTAAAAATTAATCAACCCACAGATTTAGAGCACGGTTATTCATCAGCTAATGCTTTGAAAACTAGAAGAGCTTTCCTTCTATTCATTTCACTCAAAAATTCATTACAACAGAATAGAATGGACAAATTTCCTTCTTCCATCCCTTTCATTCAATTTCTCACCAACCAAACAGAGTATCAAGGTAGACTAAATCTAACTGTGGCTAAACAGTTGTGCATAGCTTAAAAAAAATTACAACCGTGGCCAAACTCATAGTGCTAATATTAATCTACAGATAACTATGACATCGCTGAAATATCTAACGATTGAAATCTTCTTTCTTTTCTTTCCAAACATTTTCCAAATAACTATACAGAAAATTAGGGGAAAATAAACAAACCAACAAGGAGAAGAAGAAGAAGCACACTAACATGGAAGAAACTTCAATCATTAGTTATTTGTTTTTCAACCTTTTGTATTTTCATTACTTTCCACTCCATTTCTATCATTTTTTCCTTCGTTTTCTTGCCAGACAAGCATCACACTAGGCACAAAGTCAAAATGTAATCAAGACGCTAAGAAACATAAGTCCAAGCATCAGCATTGGCCTTAACAACAATCAAAGCCATACAAACTCCTCAGAACAAAATTAGCAAACACTGATGATGGAAGTAAAAGCAGCGTGAAGTGCTTAACCCTAAAATACTCAATAGTTTCCTTCCTTGTCTTTTCTTTCATTTTTCTCAACAATCAAACAGATTGAGCACATTTTAAAAAGCGGTTTCTATCATTACGAAATGTTTTCAACGACAACGGAACGAGAAAATTCTTTCCTTTTCTGGTCCGTTTCTTGTTATTTTCTCACCAACCAAACACGCTTTACATTCAAAATGTGATGAACTATAATAGCGTAGCCATTGATATCAGCGTTGATGGAACAGAATTTCATTTGGAAAGATTAATAAGTGAGTGATGTAGTTGAAAATCCTATGCAGATGAAGTGAATGAGAGATTGCTTACATTGAGATTGAGCGCTGAGAGACAGAGAGAGCAATGGTCAGTCACACACACACAAAAGTTCTCTCACTCTCTCACTAGGTTGATGGTTTTGGGAAAAGAGAGACTGAAATGCGAAAGAGTGTGAATGACAGAGAAAAAGAAAGAGAGGAACAGTAGTATTTATAGGAGGAGGAGTGTGCTTGCGTGTGCTTGCTTTCAGTGATTTGTCTATTCATGGCAGTACTGACAAAAGTATTATTGTCTCATTCAATTTGTGAACTCAATTTAAAATAATAAATTTTTTATTATTATTTATTATTAATAAAATTCTTCTCAAAATAAAATTTAAAAATAATCAATTTTAATCAAATTGAAAATTGAAATTGCGAAAGCGCCACTTTTACCCTGGCGCTGTTTTAGACGCAAACGATTTGTCAGGGTCCTCGTTTTACGCGATATAGAAAGAGGTGCTCAACACGCGCATTTTGCAAAGCCTATTCCTCTTCTTCTTATTTTCTATTTTTGTTTTCTTTTCTTAATTTTTAGTTTTAAAAGGGTACATTAAATTTAAATAACAAATTATCAAGTTTTTTTTTTCTTTTTAAATAATTCAGATAGTTACAAGAGTGAGAGAATTTTTTTTTTTTTTTTTGGGAAAACAGTGAGAGAAAATTTGAACCTTAAATATTATAAAAACACCAAAAACTACTTATCAATTGAGTTACAAGACTCTTAGCAATAAATAATCAAATTCAAACATACTACACATTTTATTAGTTTATATTTGACATCAACTTATCTAACTTTTTTTAATTACTTTTTACTCAGAGTATCTTACTTTAAAAAAGTAATAATAAAAGTTTTAAAATGTATACATAAAAGTTAAAAGTTAAAAGCTAAACTAAACATTAGGCAAACAAACATAAAACAATTGTAGAAATTGTTTATAAAGTTATAATAAATGAGGAGGATCATATAATAAAAAATAAATAAATAAACTATTTAAGATGAGAAGACGTCAACAACATTTTCACAACAAATTATCGATAATAAATTGTTGTTGATTATAATTTAAACTCATTACTAAAATTACTTTTTTACCCACTAGTAACAATTTGTTGTGAAAAAAGTTATAAAAATATTGTGTACATAATATTTCTCATTTAAGATATATAATTTCTTAGCAAACAAATATGTACAAATTGTTACTTTCCTATGCAAGCAGACAAAGTTAGGTTCACTGTTTTAAAAACCGGACCGGACCAACCAGTTCAACCACAAGACTAGTCTAGTCCAATAAAATCCCTAAAAAGAGTCAAAACGGTAACAACCGAGTTGAACTAAGAACCAAGGTACAAACTGGTCATTTGAAATAGTTTTTAAAACCATAGTTATATGTGATGAACTCACTCATCAAGATTAATCATGTGAGTGGACAAATTTTTTTTTTTTTCTATTTTTTTTTAATTTATGAATTTTTTTAAAATTTATTTAAAAATATTTAGATTTTAAAAAAAAAAAATCAAGGTTGCTAATTTTTACAGTTTTATAATATTTATTTGTGTTATAGTTAATTATTAAGTTAATCATGATATCTTCATGGTCTAACATTTGGTCAAATTCAATCTAACCTTTGGTCAATGTCCTGATCCGATATCAAAATCTAGAACTTCATAATTTTCTGATTCTTTTAATAGTCCAAAATATGATTCAATTTTTTATAACTTCGCCACTAAGTTTGAAATAAACTTCAAATTGCTTTATTTTTTGTCTCTTAACTATAATTTATTTGTCAAAGGTTTTGTAACTGAATTAGTACATTCACATGCACAAAATAATTTGGGTCTAAAGGAAAAAAGATTAGCAACATATTATAATTATCTCTAAAAAAAAATTATAATTTATTTAAGCTAAATTACTAATTTGGTCCCTTACTATTTGGGTACACAACTTTCGAAACTAAGCCAATTTCATCATTGGCCTCCTTTTCATTTAAATTTTAATGGAATTGGAATTTATTTGATGTTGGAAATTGTATACTTTCTATAATTTTGTAAACTATGCTTCATTTGTCTCAAAAACTAATTTACTTTCTAATTTAAACAAAAAGGAAATTCAAATGAAACTGATCTAATTATGAAGCTGAGGGACTAAATTAATACAACTAATAGTTGAGGAACTAAATTAAACTTCATCCTAAAATGACCAAAATTAGCAATTCAACCTTTATAATTTAGTATGAGACCATTATTTAGTTCATTATTTTTGAAGTATTAACACCAAGCTAAGTCGATTTATTTTAATTGGCCAATACTATTTTGAATTTTCAAGAAAAAAGTATATATATATATATTGGTTGATAATTCAGTACTTATAACTGAGGAGGTAGGTTTTGAACCATGAATATTTTCGTTGAAATTATTAAGAAGTGTCAAAAAGTTGAGTTACAACTTACAAGGCTCTTGGCTAATTAAGTAATAAAAAAATAGTATTTATTTCAAGGTTAATACAAAGTTGGATATCAAAGGGTTTATATACTTTCTAAAGTTCAAATGATTTATTTATTTTTATAATCAAGTAAACTCTCTACATTTCAAAGGAAGTTTTTTTTAGAGGATTTCAATCTATAGCATCCTTTCCTGATAATAGTTCTTGTAAAGGCAGGTTTTGGTTCTGAGCCCAAAAAGATAAGAGGATTAGGACTCAAAGAGCCCAATACAATGAATTTGTAGAGAGTGTGCCAAAAACTAGGCTCTAATAACTTGGACAACACTCACAGTGGATTAAAGATGATAAGAAAACAAAAACAAACAAGTTTTATGCAAAGAAATTCTTCCTCGGCAAAATTCAAGGAGAGTAGTTCTTGAATAAATTTCCCCTAAACTTAGTCATAATTACAGTTCTTAGTGCTACAATGTTTTTTTTTATAGATTCTCCCATTCTCCACTTGTAATGGAGTCTTTCTTTCTTATATTCTCCCATTTTGCTTCATCTCCACCCTCCACGTGTAGGTTAAATTCTTTGCTTTGATCCGTGTCCCATCAGCACTTTCCTCAAATCTTTGGGAATAGCTATAAGGCTGAATATCATTGTTCAAGTATTATCTCCACATTAACGCGGCTAGAGAGTTAGCTACAAAGCATTTAATGTCGTAGTAGCAGGGACGAAGCTAGGACTTAGAGTTAGGGGGGGGCAAAAGTATAACAAATTTTTTTTTTTTTTGAAATTCCAAGTAAGCATTCATTTAGAAGAGAAATGCTATGTTCACAATATTTTCACTACATTTTCACAACAAATTGTAAATGGTAGGTTATTATTGGTTGTTATGAGTGAGTTAAAAAGTAATTTAAGTTGTGGATTCAAATTAGAACTAATAACAACTTACTGCATGTGATTTGTTGTGAAAATGTTGAAGACTTAGCACTTCTCAATTTAGAAAGTTAAGCTTTTTTTTTTTTTTTTTTTTTATTACTTTTCTTTTTGGGTGTCTTGTGTGTTGTCAAATGTGTGTAGGTGTTCACTTAGACTAGTTAGAATTGGCTTAGGAATATTTTATTTTATTTTATTTTTTGTTTGTGTCTTGCGTGGGTTTGTTTTGGGGTGTTGTTTGGGCTTAAGTTTGTTATTGGTAAATTTTGTTGTTAAGCTTGTTAAATTTATTTCAAATTTTAGATCAATAAAATTTTTTTAGCCTTTAAAAAGATCAATTTTGTTGAGAGGGCAAAGTGCAAATTTATTGAAACAAATTGCTAAAATTAATACACACACACACACACACACACACACACATATACACTAAAAAAATTTTGAAAAAATTTAGGGGGGGTAGTCCAACTATAGTTATGTCACTGGTTGGTAGCAGCTTTCTCTTAGATATTTTTTAACTTCCTTTTGTCCTATTCCTTCCTGATGTTTATCCTTACCAATAGAATTGCCTTGAGCGTTGCTCTTGCTGGTAGGTCAACCATTCTAACCTCTACTCTATTATGCCGAGGGTGCATTTCTCCTTAGACTACCTTCCCAAACCCTCATAACTAGAATCCTTCCATAATTCACTGATCTGTACTTCTCTACCAACGTCTATCCATCATCGGACTACTAAATATCCTCGGACAAGGCCCATGGCCCAATAAACATTCCTGGGCCTTTCATCCCTAAAGTCATTTTTCATTAAAACATGACATAAATCGGTTTTTGATGTAGGTAATAATTAAACTTCAAATCTCTTATTTAACTATTAGAGATTTTCTCATATCATTAACCCTCTCATAGTTTGATCAAAATATGTTTCTATTTTACACGCTCTGGCTAGCTATTATATCAAATTAATTTATTTGTGTTATTAAAATATCTTCTTCTTTCTTCTCAAAAAAATATTTCTTCTTCTTTTTTTTGCATGTAATTATTGGAAACTCTAAGGATATAGCTATATGGTTTTTCATACCAATAAAAACAAATCATCCAATATAAAATTTTATTATTTTCATAGGACTTTTTAAAGCTCATCTCAAATTGTTGTATCAAATGGATTGCTTGTATTGTTCTCAAAAAAAAGAAAAAAAAAAAGAAAAAGAAAATGAAAAGATCCCTTTTATTGCAATGAAGTTGTAATTACGGAATATCTAACAATATCTAACTTGTTTAATTTTTCTTTTATGGATTAACTTGCACACCTTAATTCGTCTTTTATGGATTAGCTTGTACAATAAGGGTAATTATTGAGTACTCTCAAAGTACTATAAATGCATATTCTCTCGTCTCATATAACTGTGGGTCTTACTAATTAAATTTATGATGAAATCCACAATTTATGTGAGACGAGGGAGTATGCATTTATGGTACTCTCGGAATATTCAATAATTTTTTTCCGTATGATAAGGATTTGAGCTTTAAGATTTATTGTAAGTTTCAAAAAGAGATTCCTCGAAATATATGTAGAGCCTATATGAATAGTTTGTGTATTGAATCTATTGATTAGCTTGTGTATTAATTCTTTCTTTAAAAAGAAAAGAAAAAAAAGCTTGTGGATTAATTCGTCTTTTATGGATTAGCTTGTGTATTGGAGTATAATTTGGTAGTATTGATTGGTCTTTTGTACGAGGTGAAATAGGATTCAAATTCACACACACATGTAACAATTAAATTATATAAAAAGAGAGAATAGGCTCTAGTTAGTAAAAATCCACACTGTACACATACAGTATGCGTACATTTGATTATTTAAAGAATTATGTTAGGGACAATTTTTGACACAATTTTGTGTTACAACTTACCACATGGTGAGTTGTGATTGGTAAAAGTATGTCTATGGGCCATGTGGGGACACTCTTACCAATCATAACTCGCCATGCGGCAAGTTGTGACACAAAATTATGTCAAAAGTTATGTCACTAACATAATTCTTATTTAAATAAATAAAACTCCTATTTTGGTTCCAATGGAATGGAACTTAACGCCTTTTTTAAAAATCTTAAGTTTGGCCTTCGTTTGGATATAAATTATAAATGAAAATTATTTCACTATTTAACTTATTTTTGCTATTATTTATGAGTTTCACTGCACTTTTTGATACTATTCATGGTTCTATTATACTATTTTAACTAAGTTTTACCTTTATTTATGGTACTAAGCGACATTTAAAGAAACCCTTAATCACATCAAATAAATGGAAGTTGTAAAATACGGCTGCTAAATTCGTTGGTTTTCATAAGAAAACAAAAATGTCTGGGTTAAATGAATCCGTAATCCGTATGACACGTTTATCAAACACTGAAAAAAGGGGTAAATCATTAAAAGGTTCGGTTGATGTGTGCCCTAAGGGCACACATTAACAAATCAGTTTCCTAAGGACACACATTAACAAATCCGTTTTTAGAAAAATTTTATAGGAAATTTAAAAAGTTGTCAAAACTTTTTCAATTCCCGGTAAAACTTTTTCCAAAAATGATATACTATTGTGTGCCCTTAAGGCACACATTAGTAAAATCCATCATTAAAAAAAAACCTGAATGGAAATCTTTTGGTCAAACTTACTAGTACTAGCATTTTTCTTTATTTTTACTTTATTAAAGAACAAAAGTGGCCAAAATATAATTATGGCTCATGGTCCCAATACTATATATATATATTATATAGAAGTTATACGTTCACAATATTTTTGCAATAAATTATAGGTGGTTAATTATTATAAGTTCAAATTTGAACTTACTATTGAGATTACTTTTTTACTCCAACAATAACAACATGTTACTTATAATTTGTTGTGAAAATGTTATAGACATAATCTCTCTCTCTCTCTCTCTATGTATGTATGTATATTTATTCTATTATTCTTTTTTAGTTGTACTAAGAACATAATAAAATGTTACAACGTTTACCAAAAAAAAAAAAAAAAATGTTACAACATGCCTATAAGAGCTGAGGTGATAGCTCACCCATAGGTTAAAATAAAATAAAATACTATATTCAAACTAATTGCGACTAAAAATAAAAGTATTATGAAAATATTGTGTTTTTTTTTTTTTTTTTTTTTTTTTTTTTTTTTTTTGTCCTTAGACTTTTACTTTTTTTTTTCTTGATTTAATTATAGGGAGAATGAAGATTTCAACCCTTATCTACCATACTCATTATAATTATGGTTAGTTTTGTGATCATGATTATATTTGGACGTTCCAATGATTATATCACATTTTGTAAGAGTAAACTTTATTATGCAAAGATTATTGTATTTATATTTTAAAAAAGTATATATTATATATTTCCATGTTTTTTAAAAAATAAATGTATTATACTTGTGTTATACACATACCTTTTTTTTTTTACCATTTCTATATTTTTATGCCAAATATTTGAAATGTACTTTTGAAAAAAAAATGTCAAATAATACATGTCCGTATACTTACTATGGGGCCCTATTACATTAACCGCGCTGGCCCATCACATGCGGCCCAAGGCCCGCGCCGAGGATAGTGCTGAGGCCGAGGACAATGGGAAAGAACCCAGAACATCCGAAAGGCCGCACCGAGGATGACCTGTCCTCGGCGCACCGACATCACTAAAATGGGAAATATCCCACATCCACCGAAAATATCCCATCAACATTCTGACCACTTTAATGATGATGCGACCAACGAACCCAGTTGCCTCGATTACTCCAACTAATAGAAAAGCCTGCAAAGATGGCTGAGAACTCACGTAAAGTCTACAAAAACAGATGATGGGACAATCCCTCATCTAAAGTGACCGAATAAGCAACAAATGGACGACTGAGATTAACTAGAGGAACACTATATAACCAAGAGGACCCCCGCCCCAAAAAGGGGGGAGGGAGGGGGGATCCTCGTCCTAGTCTGGGAACCAACAGGCACTTTAGTTACACAGCCAAAATGGTGATCATTCCCTACAAAAAACACCTGACCAATTTTATTTGAGGGGATTCCTATTAATTTCTGGTCATCTATTATCTATCAAAAATACCAAATTAATCGTTGTCCACTTCGGTGATGCCAAGTCCGTGTACCCACTTCTCTACAGATTTTATTGTTCAGGGCCCATTGCATTTTGAGTCCTTACAATTGGCGCCCACCGTGGGGCGGAGTTGTGCGCTAGCAAGTGCAGTGGTTAGTATAAATGAAAAATCATCAGTCAAAACTAATACGGTCTGTAGTAGCGATATTCATTCGAAGATATATAACTACCATAAACGAAAATATAAAAAGAAAACAAGGAAATAAATAATACAAAATAGATCTACTTCTTTTATTCATACTTGAAGAAAAATTACATATTTTACAAGCAAAACCCCGGGGGCTTGTTCTAAAAGCTAGCTACAAAGGCAGACGCTCGGTAAAGCCGGCAGGGGAGCGAAGGGTAGAAAGCAAGGCGGGTTGGGGAGCAAAAGAAAAGAAAGAAAAAGAAGCGGAAGAAGAGATGAAGAACAGATAAGTAGAAAGCAAAGTTGGCTGAAGATCAGAAGATGGAAAAGAAGTGAAGCAAGAGAAGAGGAAAGAGAAGAGAGAAGAAGGATTAGAAGGAAGAAAGGCAACCTTTAAGGCGGAAGAGGCCGAGGCACAGGACGAGTCCGCTTTTAGGTTCCGCCTGGCTCCCCTCCCGCCCTCCAGGCAGCCGGCTTGGGGGGTCAAGAACCCAGACCCAAGAGGGGGAGGTTACGTTCTCTCCGGATACTCCTCCTGGTGGTGAGAAGGGCTCTGTCTCCGGTTAGGTTGAAAAGAAGGAGAATCTTCGGACCTCCACTACACCCACCCCGGCGTGGCGCCAAGGGTTGGGGTGACGTCCTCGGCTCGTGACAGGGGCTGTGCATTCTTAGGAGTCCCCTTTTTCAGGGCCAACTCATTCGAGGAGGCTCAGGTGATTGTGTCTTGACGGTGTGTTTTTAGGAGAAATTTAGAACGAACGATTATCAGGTGTGAAGGGGAAGGATGCCCTAGGAGCGCCTTTTATAGAGGGTGGGACATTAATGAGGGCCAAATCCACAATAAATACCAGGGAGCGATTCCCGGAGACCTTTATTCCGCCCCAAATTCCAAAGCGCCTAACAGCCGTTAGATCCTCATAGATCCACGGCTAGCATTAATGGGGAGGCGCCCCATTAAATGAGAAGGCACCGAAGCGTCAGCGCGCGTTACCTGGACAACCCAAGAGACGCCTCGTAATCAGAAGGGTTCCATCAAAACGAAGAGGCAGAACACGGCAGGGTCTCATCCTTCACCAACCCCAACTTGTATTTATTATTATTTCTGCTTGAAAAGTGTAATGATCTATGGCTTATTGTAAACTATAGCAATAAAGAACCAAACGGCTCCGGATAAATAGCTAAAATAAACTCAAAAAATGAGAAAACTAGGTACTGGACAGAACCAAGGCCTTGCATGGTCCTCGGACCCAAGCCTCAAGGTGAAACCAGATACTTCAGATGATCAAAAAATGAGAAAACTAGGTACTGGACAGAACCAAGGCCTTGCATGGTCCTCGGACCCAAGCCTCAAGGTGAAACCAGATACTTCAGATGATCAAAAAATGAGAAAACTAGGTACTGGACAGAACCAAGGCCTTGCATGGTCCTCGGACCCAAGCCTCAAGGTGAAACCAGATACTTCAGATGATTACTAAATGAGAAAACTAGGTACTGAACAGAACCAAGGCCTCGCATGGTCCTCGAACCCAAGCCTCAAGGTGAAACCAGATACTTCAGATAGCTAAATGAGATCGAGAAACTCGACACTTCCAGCAAGAAGAACATGTCATCACGAAAGCTAAACGTTAAGCAAAACCAAGGCATTGCATGGTCCTCGGACCCAAGCCTCAGGGAAAACCGAGCATAAAATGAGAAAACCGGGCGCTAAATAAAGCTTAAAGCATTGCATGGTCAAAAAACCTCAGGTCAGCAGGAAGAAAATCTCCCCGTAAAAACTAAACGCCAAGAAAAATCAAGGTCGTATACGAACAACGGGTCCAAACCTCTATGGGAATCAGTCATTATGAAGCCATGCAAACGTTGGTCGAAACCAAGGCTCTTATACGGGCCATGAGCTAAAAACTGAGGCAAAGCCAATTCCCTTTTTAGGTGCCAAGTAAACGAGCCCCCTCAGGGGCAAAAACCGTGAGAAATCGAGTGATATAGCACGAACGACGCAAGCCTATCCCTTCCCAGGCGACCCTACGTGCAAAAAGAAAACTGCAAAAACGGCTGAAGTAGTGATAACATTGACGGTACGGAAAAACCCAACAGGCCGAGAAAACATGCCGAGGTAGTCAAAATCCTCCTCCCCGCCCAAGGGGACGTGCAGCAGAATTTTGAGGGGCTATTGTGGGGCCCTATTACATTAACCGCGCTGGCCCATCACATGCGGCCCAAGGCCCGCGCCGAGGATAGTGCTGAGACCGAGGACAATGGGAAAGAACCCAGAACATCCGAAAGGCCGCACCGAGGATGACCTGTCCTCGGCGCACCGACATCACTAAAATGGGAAATATCCCACATCCACCGAAAATATCCCACCAACATTCTGACCACTTTAATGATGATGCGACCAACGAACCCAGTTGCCTCGATTACTCCAACTAATAGAAAAGCCTGCAAAGATGGCTGAGAACTCACGTAAAGTCTACAAAAACAGATGATGGGACAATCCCTCATCTAAAGTGACCGAATAAGCAACAAATGGACGACTGAGATTAACTAGAGGAACACTATATAACCAAGAGGACCCCCGCCCCAAAAAGGGGGGAGGGAGGGGGGATCCTCGTCCTAGTCTGGGAACCAACAGGCACTTTAGTTACACAGCCAAAATGGTGATCATTTCCTACAAAAAACACCTGACCAATTTTATTTGAGGGGATTCCTATTAATTTCTGGTCATCTATTATCTATCAAAAATACCAAATTATCGTTGTCCACTTCGGTGATGCCAAGTCCGTGTACCCACTTCTCTACAGATTTTATTGTTCAGGGCCCATTGCATTTTGAGTCCTTACACTTACCGTATCAAACTCATAGCGTATTTTACTAACTATGAATAGGCTAGTATTTCTTTTTGATAATTAATTGTAAAACTGCATCATATAACATACTAGTTGTCAGCAACCAAAAGTCTTGTAGCTCAAGTGGCACATCTTAACATTTTTAATTGTTTGAAAAAAATGGATTGAGCCTTTTTATTGCTATACTTTTACTCTACCCCTAACTGACTCTAAAAAATTGAAAAAACTCAAAAGAGAATGAATAAAGTTTGACTACAAACATGTTTAAAATTATATTTTCCAACTCATTTATTGGCCACTTATAAGATTATCTAGATTTACTTTTTTTTTTTTTAGAAATGATTTTTGTGTAATATATAAACAAGTCACATGACTCATTGCAAAACTAATATGGCTAGGTTAAGGTAAGCTCGGAACATCTTTAAATCCCAACTTTTTTCCAACAATAAGAAAAAGAAAAAGGAGAAAAACATTTTCCCTCTCTTAAGTTTGGGATAGTTCACAAGACCCCCCCCCCCCCCCCCCCCCCCCGGTCCAAAAAAAAAACTTTGAAACCAAGCAATATTCCCTCTATATTTTGGAAATGAGCAAATAGTTAAATACCCCTACTCCGTTACTTTCTCCATTATACATAGTTATAAAATATTATTTTGTGCAAAGTATAAAATACCCCAAAATAAATACAGTACGAAAAATACCCCATAACCAAATTTGAGTAAATTAAACACAGTAAACACAACAAAGAAATTAAACTCAGGGTGTTAAATTAAACCCCATCTAGAACATCCCTCTCTCAATCAAACCTCCATGGCCTAAGAGCGAGAACCTATAAGGATGAGTCCAAAGTTACGTCAATACAAATTTCAATTGGATAATGGAAACTAGGATTTAAATCTATAAACCTAGATATTGATTTTGCTCTGGCTATAAATTGGCTAACAGCTTTTGTTGTTGTGGCACCATCTTTGGCTCCTCTAATTTTTGATTGCAAGACTCTCCTGGACTGAGAGTAGATCATCCATCCACGTTGAATTTTCTGAGATGCTAATGGAGTTGTAGACGGAAGAGGGGTAGAGAGCAAGGATGCATAAAAGAAGAATATAATCATCGTCCATTTTTGTTTCATATATAACTATGTATGAGAAGTTTTCCTAATAAGTACTCATAGGGAGTGCCATACGAACCAATTTGCCTTCGACTTCATGCTCCCAAGTGTAGGATTGTCCCAAAATAATATCTCGTTGAGTGCAATGTCAAATCTACAAGAAAATGAATTGATTAGCAAACTACAAAAGAATAATAATAAAATAAAATAAAATGCTATAAAATTTAGAGATACATACACAACACATCTATTGGTAGTCTTAATAATTTATTTTTATAAATCAAATAAAATTCATACAAATGATTTCTTAGTTGGATGATTTAGCAATAAGAACTCAAGAATTAATTTTCTAATTTGCTCAGAATCTACATTAAATTAAACGATTATACAAAACTAAACATTTTTCTAGATAAGTAAATAAATAAATAAACACAAGAACATAAGCATTAAAACCATAAAATTGTTGTTAAAAACATAACAATAAATTGTTGAGTTTCACCTCTTACCTTAACAAGGCTTCTAGCAAAGCTATTACATCAAATAAAACTCTAAAAAATGTAAATAAACTTTAAGAAAACATATATAATTTTCATTTTACGACAGCTAGCCTTTCAATTTTGCCCTAAAAAGCATTAAATAGGAAGGAAATCATATTACAAGTGGGATTTCCATTTGGAGGAAATCTTAAATTTTTGAGCTTCATTTAATTGATGTTTTTGGCTTATTTAAAGTAAAAATTTGGAGTCGTAATGAACTTTAAAATTGCATCCGTTTAAGATAGCTTTCCAGTCCAAATTGAATTATCGCAATTGGATATTTAAGTCGAAAGTTATGTTCAAAAGACTAAATGTGCATAGGCTGGAATACTGATCTGAATCGAACTTGGTTTTGGTGCAAATTTTCTTTGATTTCTTTCTCCAATTAGACTCAAATTTAATTGGGTTGATCTTCTTTAACTTCATTATGACAATTGTAAAAATAAAGTCCATTAATCTTGTTCTTTGCACAAATCCGCTTACACCTTTTCTGCTAAATTTAATTCCATACTTCTACAAAAGCAATATTTATGCATTAAAATTCATTTAAGCACAAAATTAATTATGATAATGCATGAATTAACACAAATATAAATATGATAATGCTTTCTATAATGATATAAGTATGCAAAATTAAGCTATTATCACACTCCTCTACCAGCTTATTGCTAGTCCCTAGCAAATTAAGTGACTCGAAACAAAGACACAAAACAACAAAATTTTATTACTTTAGTAGAAATAATTAATCAAATGTCAAAACACTAACAACTACCAAATATTTTCCACATACTATCAATATTAATTGTGTGAATAGTTTAGCCAACACAAATACATCCTCAATCTTAAGATAAAATATGGCTTGAATTTCTATCTAAAATTATGTTTCAACTTAAATCTCATCGGTGTTAACACTCAACAAACTGAAAATGGTATAATACTCTAAAACATACGTGAGTGGAATTATGTAAAATAAAGACAAATATCTCACATATAAGTAAGATGAATAACAATGAAACAAAATAAAGAACATATATAGTCTCACAAAGGATGTCAAATACTTAGAATATTACATCACACACATTGATTAGTCATGCCAATATCCAAACCATACCTTCCTTTAGATCAAATAGGACTTTTATTTGGACATAATTTAGGATAAAGAGGAGAAATTAAGAACAAGGAGTATAGGTAAACATAAAAAGAGTTTCCAAGAATAATTAGAGAAACAACTTCTTTAGAGCATATGACATTTGATTTCATCTTCTCAATTTTCTTGAATATGACACTTTCACTTTTCTCCCCTCTTTCTTTAAAATTTCATCAATAAATTCATTCTCTATTTATTCCTCTTTCACATTATCATTTTTTTTCAGCATATATTTCCCTTTTCTGATTGTGTCTTTTTTTTCTTTTTTTTTGCTTGAGTCCTCATTTTATTCCAACTATTTCACCACAAATCTACCGCAATAAGACAATTAGATTGCATTCATTATGTGAAACTTGAGAAAGGATTCATGAAAGAATGGCTAAAATAATAGACTCAAATGAGTTATTACTTACTAGCGATAATGTACCAAGAAAAAGAAAAAGGAAAAAAATAAAGGTTCAAAATAGACAATGATGACCTAAAATATCTCTTAAGGATTGTGATAGTTCTTCAAAATCCATGAGTTTAACATATTCAAGTGTGACATATAAATGATATAATTGATGAATTCTTACCATTCTACCAAATCAAAGAATAATGAGACTAAATAACAACAAAATAATACTTTCAGATGAAAGATGAGATCAAAAGAAAATAAGGCAAAAAAAAAAAAAAAAAACATATTTCAATCACAATATAACACTAACTACTATCTCATGATTTTTGACACTAATCTAATTCCTACCAGTCTCCTTTGTTCCTCATTCCTTTAGGAAGCCCAAATTAATAATTAAACTCCAAAGTCCAAACCTAGATTTAAATTGGTGGAGGCGTGATCTCATTATGGCAAGCTTTCACAGGGAGGATGCCTTGCAGAATTCCACCAAGTCGTAGGACTGTGTCTGACTCTGTTGTATGGCTTAATAATAAGAATGGGATGTACTCAGTTAGATCTGGGTACCATGTGGCAAGGAAGATGCTGAGAGAAGAGAATTGGGTTGAAAGCTCTAGGGGTCCAGTTGGCCAGCAGGAATGGAGAAATCTTTGGAAACTTATAGTACCTAATAAAATCAAGGTGTTTGGATGGAGAGCATGCCAAGAAATCTTACAAACCCATGTGAATTTTGCTAGAAGAAGAATCATTTTAGAAAATGTATGTCAAGGCTGCAAAAGATCTCTAGAATCTGTAGTTCACGCAATTTGGGAATGTTGTGTTGCTCAGGATGTGTGGGCTGGGAGCTCTATCAGTTTGCAGAAGTGCTCTAATGATCAACATTACAGTATTCAGTTGTTTGAGAATCTTTTGGAGAGGCTCTCTACGGGGGAGTTTGAATTGTTTCTTGTTCAAGCATGGATTATTTGGAATCAAAAGAACACAGTGGTGCATGGGGGGCAGCTAAGGACCCGAGGTGGCTGAATAAAAGAGCAATGGATTACTTGGATGAATACAAAAAATCCCAGGACCATCTGTCAATCCTAGTCACAGCACCAAGCAGGGATTTTTGGTAACTTCCCCCTCCATCAGTTTAAAACTGAATTTTGATACTGCCATTTTTTTGGACCTGAAATGCGCTGGCTTTGGTGCAATAATTTGCAAAGAGGGAGGTGAGGTTATGGCAGCAATGTCTGTCAAAGGGCCTTATGTAAATAACAGTGAAGAAACGAAAGCTTTAGCTTGCAGGAATGCTCTAGAGTTCTCCATTGATGCTGGTTTCTCAGAGTTAGTCATAGAAGATGACAACATTAATGTTATGAAGGCAATCTCGTCTTCAACAGCTAATCACTTCTTGCTGGGTTATGTGTTTGAGGACGTCCAATGCTTTGTTTGTGGTCTAAAATTTGCCTCCATCAGCTGCATTAAGGTGGTGGTGGGGGAGAGGAATATGGTAACACGTCTTGGCTTGATATGCTAAGAATATCATTGATGAAATGTATTGGTTGGAAGATTCACCTCCACCTGTTGTGGATACTTTGTACATTATTTACATATCAATGAATGAATGAATGAATATTTCATTTTCAAAAAAAAAAAAAAAAAAAAAAAAAAAAAAAAAAAAAAGAACTCCAAAGTCCAAACCCACCACTAAACTTTGTTCCATGCTCTACTCTCGAAACTTCCTAGATAAATAAAATTTAACTCATATAAATGACCAATTTTCACCTTCAACCAAAAGAATACCCAATGCAAACCAATCAACATCCATCTTCTTCCTCATTCTCATATCAACACACACAGCATCGTGAAATCACCTACAACAAAGCAAATACTCAAACACAAAGCAATTTATTTTTGGTATTTTCATATTTATTTGGGGTATTTAGACTTTGCACAAAAGAGTATTCATAAAATCTATATATATATATATTTTTTTATTTAATAGAGAGAATAATGAACGATGGTTTTCAAAACATGGAGGAAAAATTCTTTGGTTTCAAAGATTTTGCAAAGTGTGAATTGTGAATATATTTTTTTTCCAAGGATAAATTGTAGTTTGGCAAGCTGTACATACCAATATTATTAATTTTGCTCCATTCTAACTAGAGCAACCAGAATTTTTCGTTTTTTTGTGCAATCTAGAACGGTAATACCATACATCCCACCTCGTATTGTTTCGGGCAGGATGAGAATTTCTGCCGATACAGTTTTTGCCCTTAAAAAAAAAAACTAAACTAAACTGTCCTATTTAATCACTCCTAAGAAGTAAAAACCTCAGTCTCACTCTCTCTTATATGTTCTATGTAATCAAACCTCCCCACCGTTCTGAAATAGTCAAATAGAGTCTTTTTTTTTTTTTTTTTCCCTTCTTCTTCTTAAAAATACACAAAAACCCTGTAAATACCAAAACCCCACTCTCCAAGTAGTTCCTGTCTCTCTTCAGCCTATTTCACTATCAGCTTCGTAAAGGTACTCTCTCTCTCTCTCTCTCGCGTGAGTGCTTAACTTCAGAAGAAGTTGTAGTAGGATGATTGAAAATGAATTGGGTATTTCACATTTCTGGGTTTCTTTCACATTTCGCCTGTATTGAAGTTTTTTCTTTAGTTGCATAAATTTGGTGGTTACCTTAGCTAGTATTTACTCATTTCTTGGATTTTAATAGCCTTTTTTGAAGTTGGGTTTGGCTTAGTTTCAGTCTCTAAAGAATTTGCTATACAATTTGTGAGATCTCATGCTGTTGGATCTTGAGCATAAGCTATTACATAACCCCAATTGTTTAACTTTCTTAATTTGTCAAGGAAGAGAGAAACAAACATTGATGAGACTGTTGAGAATGAGAGCATGCTGTTTTTACATTGTTGGAAAAGATAGAAACGAAGCTTCTATGCCTTTTTTCTTTTTTTTTGGATAAAATTTTTGAAATGAAGTTTATATGCTGAGCGTTAAGAAAATGTAGGAAAAGAAAAAAGAAAATAAAAAAGTAGAAAAACTTGTAATTTTTAGAATTAATTTAGTTTGCTTTTTATTCCTTGATGGTTGATACAAACTGTGTGAATCTCTGAGTTTCTGTCAGATTTTTCTCAAGAGATATAGATATGAAATACTGTTTGATATGGGTAGCATTTGGTGACATCCAATCAAATTAGAACCATGTAATATGCTTGGTGGGGAACTAGAGGAAAATGTGTAATGTAAAACCTTTTTTAAAAATTTTTTTGAATGAGAAAACACAAACCTTTCAAATTTAAGATGAATAATTGCTTAACGTAAACCAGTTGAAGTGAACTTCTCTTTTTTCTGTTCTTTTTTAATTATTTAATAACTAAATTTTCAAATACCTTTTATTTCCGCACTTTATTACATATCAAAAACAAAAGAAAAGAAAAAAAAAAATCCCCATTATATTATTTGGCATCCAATTAAGCCTTTTTTTTTTGTTATGACATTTTTTAAGTTGACTTTGCTTTTTAATGTTTAAATATATGTATTGTTTTAGCCTCTTAGGAGTTCACGAATGATGACTTTAGTCATAAACAGAAGAATAGATATTTATGATTTGATTTACTTTAGGATTAATGTATGCTCCATATGGAGTATTCTTTATTTGGTTTGTGATTTAGAAGGTGTGTATATGGTTCATGAAGACATGATTAGACATAATGTATAAATAAACTTTTATATTTTGTTCTCTTTTCCTTTTCATACAGTAGCAAATTCATGGCGTTGAAGTGGGATATAGTAACAAGCTGGTTAAGTATCTGTTAATTATTGGTTTAATTTTCTGTTACAAGCATTATCTGCTTCCCCTTTATAGGTATTTAGGGTGCAGAACTTGATTGGTTCAATTTTGAAGTGACATCTTCCATTTAATGATTTGTGCATGTTTAACTTCTCTCTCTCTCTAGATTTTGATTTACAAGCTCTCTGATTTTTCCATACTAGATCTTGAGTGAATTGAAATTCAGTGTTGTATATCAACTTGTTTGTGAAATTTATCTCTGCATACCAAATTTTCATCCTGCCAGGAAGAGAATCTGTATTTGAGCTCTTAGTGTCTGTTCTTCCAAGCCCCTATATTTGATCGCACCTTAGGTTCTTAAGCTCAGCTAGAGTTTTGCGTGTACAGTTCTCCTTATTTTTCAGGATTTGAACTGGATTGTTGAATGCTGTGGATCCTTAGTGATATATTTGTATAGCTTAAGTAGATTATGTAAAAGAAATGCATAATTCTCTGAAAATTATTATGTTGCTATTTATCTCCTATTCTATGAGTTTTGGGTAAGTTTTAATACCAGAGGATGGCAAGCTGAGAATGATTTATATGCTTTTCTCATCAGACTAGACCAAGATCAGTTGCCGCTATTCTAGCAAATTAGCTTACTCTCCTTCATTGGAGGGGGTATATTGGTATAAATGGACTGAACTGTAATTCTAGGAACTCTGTAGCATGGTTAACTGTTGAAGCAGCATTATGAAGATTACTGCTCCAAGTAGCTAACTTCTTTTGTATTTAATTAATGGTTTGCATCATGTAACTATCTGTCCACTCCCCCTAGGGCCAAAACTCAGTTTTTAATAATAAATAAATAAAAAGTAGCTATCTACAACTGCACTTACTGCCATTTGATTTTGCAGTTCATCAGCACATCATTAATTTTAGTTGATACAGTATCCATGTATCACTGCTTCTTCAGTAACTGCAATTTGAATTTAGGTCAGTTTTTCACTGGGATTGGAACTATTCTGTTGATTAGATAAAGACTTCTGTAAGTCATGTATTTGATAATCAAATTCCATTATAGGTGTTTGATCTTAAAAGCTTCTGGAGAACTTTTAATACCCTTTAAGGCAAGCAATTATGTTTAGTATTTGGAATGCTCTTATGCTTAAATCAATGCAGTGTGTTTTGGCAGCAAGACATGGGAGGCAGGGGAGCTATACCAGATAAGTGGTCTATGAGGGTTCTATGGGTCTGTGCACTTGGAAGTGCGGTTGGTATGCATCCATAACCCTTTTATTTTTTTATTCCAAATATCTTATTGACCAAATTTATATAAGTTCTGAGTTCTTTGTCATATTGCCTCACAAACGTTTTTTCTCTTTATCTTCCTATTCTCTTTTCTTGGTGGTGATTACTACTACCCTTTAGGCCTTTATATGGTTGCCGTAGACAGACAAACAAAGAACAGGGAAAGGATGATGGCTGAAAATTTGAAGGCTATGGAAGGTGAAGGAGGTGGTGAGGATGTTTGAATACTGACATATATAAATGATGAGATGCTTTTAACAACTTTTTGAAGAGCTTCCCCAAGTTTCCAAATTGGGCCATCTGTTTAAGTTAAATGTTCTTAAACTTTTTTCTTCCCTTTGAAAGTTTCTTATTCCTTTTTCCCCCCTCAAATGACATCAATTTTATTGATGACACAGGGTTTTCTTTCTATTTTACTTTAGAAGGATGATATGGTATGTTAGAAGTAATAATGAATACTTGCCACCAAACATTTTAATTTTTTACATGTTTTTCAACCCTTTTTGAGGTCTACATAGTTATCTTGATGGTTATTGAAGTTTTGGAGGATGGTATTTAAATGATATATATTCTTGGAAATACCAGAAATCCAAACTAGTTATCATTTTGTTCACGTAATATTCTCATGCCTTCAAGGCTAATTAGTAAATTCATTTATTAAGGAAAAAAAGGGGAAAAAACTATTAGTAAGTTGAAGAATAAAACGGAAAAGTAAAGGTCAACAAGTAGAAATATGAAAGCAGGAGAGTATTTACTTCCGATGTGATATTATACTTTGGGTCTTTACTGTAACCAGAAAATAAGGTCAAATCGGTATATGCGTAAGGGCTCTGTAAAGAAGGGGTTGATCTTACAGAGACAGCACGTATTTCCTACCTTGCCACTCACACAACCCTCATGACCCAAGAGGTTACCGTAACAAACCAATGTGATGCTTTTGGTGCTTGCACATGCTTTGCAATCTCACGCAAGCACTCGGTTTGTTTCAACAAAGCCGTGAAAGGGCTCTTAGTATAAAAGTATAAATAACCGAGGACATTCAATTTTTTAAAAGCAATGCAAAGCACAAAAGATCGTAAATAAAGATGGCCGTGCTAAGAATTGCCTTCGTGGGTTTCTTGGTGTTTGTATGCTTAAGCTTCAGCAGGGCCAGGGTGCTCATGGACACCCATGGTGACCAAAAACTCGAAGACTCTCTTTTAGGTTGGTTAGGTAGTGGGGTAGGAAGTGGCCTTGGCTTTGGCAGCAGTAGTGGCTTTAGTGGTAGCAACAGTGGCTTTGGTGGTCAAGGAGAAGGAACTGGCATTGGCTTTGGTAGCGGTGGTAACTCTGATGGTCAAGGGCAAGGATTTGGCATTGGCATTAGTAGTGGTGGTGGCTCTTGTGGTCAGAGAGTGGGAACTGGCACTAGTTTTGGCAGGAATGGAGGCTCTAGTGGTCAAGAGCAAGGATCTAACAAAGGTTTTGGTAATGACGATGGATCCGGTTGTCAAATTGTAGGAACTGGCATTGACTTGGGCAATGATGGTAGTTCTAATGGTCAAGAGCAAGGATCTAGCATTGGTTTTAGTAATGGTAGTGGCTCTAGTGGTCAAGGGGTAGGAACTGACATTGGCTTTGGCAAAGGTGGTGGTTCTAGTGGTCAACAGCAAGGCTTTGGTAGTGGCTCTAGTAATCAGGATGTTAGAAGCAGCATTGGCTTTGGCGATGGTGGTGGTTCTAGTAGTCAAGAGCAAGGATCTAGTATTGGTTTTGGTAATGGTGGTGGTGGTGGCAGTGGTAGTGGCTCCAATGGTCAAGGGGTAGGAACTGGCATTGGCTTTGGCAATAATGGTGGTTCTAGTAGTCAAGAGCAAGGATTTGGTATTGGTTTTGGTAGTGGTAGTGGCTTTAGTGGTCAAGGAGTGGGAACTGGTACTGGTTTTGGTAGTGGTGGAGGCTCTAGTGGTCAAGAGCAAGGATCTGGCATTGGTTTTGGTAATGGTGGAAGTTTCGATGGTCATGGGGTAGGAACTGGCATTGGCTTTGGTAGTGGTGGCGGCTCTAGTGGTCAAGGCTTTGGTAGTGGTGATGGCTTTGGTGGTCAAGGGGTAGGAATTGGCATTGACACTGGTAAAGGTGGTAGTACTAGTGGTCAAGGGATGGGAATTGGCATTGGTAGTGATGGTGACTTTGGTGGTCAAGGAGTGGGAACTGGCATTGGCATTAATAGTGGTGGCAACTTTGGTGATGGTGGTGGATATGGGAACGGACGTGGCATTGGGTATGCTCCAGAAGGAGGTGTTGGAGTTGGATTTGGGCATGGAGGTGGTGGCACATTTGGACCAGGATTTGGTGATGGATCTAGTTATGGAACAAGTGGCGGGATGGGATACGGGTCAGGTTATGGAAGCGGTGTTGGGTTTGGCTCGGGTAGTGGATATGGGGTTGGATTCGGTGGTGTAGGCGCATATCACCCAAAATATAGTAGCGTCATCCAAGGAGGAGACTAAGGGCTTTCTTAGATGAGCCTACAAATGAAGCCCATGGTCATGCAATTGAGATGCTTGATGGCTTCAAATAAAAGCTTCTAAAATTGGCTCATTTTCTAATAATATATATACGTATATTTTTTATGATCCAATAATATAGAATTATGAAAGCCTCGTCTCTTAAAACCAAAGCTTTGTGGGATCTATACTGACTGCTCTACGTGTACAAGATATGTGTACGTATAAAGCAAAATATTCATTACTGAGCAATTAGAGTACATGGCATAACCCTCCCGAGAATTTTATCAATACTTTTCCTCCCCCCACTTCCCCTATTCCTTTTAATTTTATTTATTTATTTTTTTGGTTTTGAAGTGGCATGATTTACTTTCCTCCTAATGCAGCATGAAAATGGCTTGCATTTGTTACTATCCGTTTCACCCTTTAAGTAGCATTGACAATAATTCATACCAAGGATGATCTTTGAGGTTTTAATGGAAAGAATACATTACAAACCACTCAAATCTCAGTATTAGTCACTAATGATCAAGAAATAAGAGGGAGATACTAACGAATATTGTTCAGATGGCTCGGGGAGATATAACATTTGGTTGGTTTGGATTAAAATGAATAATTTGCTACAAATCTTAACATTTTTAGGCTGCAAAAGTCTCTCATTCCTTGCATGTTTGTATATACTTACTTTTATTTTACTCTACTGAAAAAGGGGATGATGTTTAATGACAAAAGCTTAGAAACTATAACCTCATATCAGCGCTTCTATCTGCGAGTATACATTTTGGAAGTTTCATGTATATGTTACATCAAAAGCTTGTATATTGGTATCTACTTAATAATGTTACAACTAGTATCCTGTAACTATTCTGTGAGCTTTACCCTTTCATTGGATCTCAGAAAGAACCTAGGGAGGACGATTACAAAAAGGGAAGCATCTATCAAGCATATCTCTTTCTTTCGGGAATCCAAGCAAAGCCTAATTTTATCAAATGTGGTATATGTCTGCTGTTTTCATCATCATTATCTTAATTGATTCACTCTCTTCTGGTTGGCAAAGAACAAGATCTTGGAATACCATACGACTCATATGACTCATATGTCATTGTGACTGGTGAAGAAACTGTAGCACAGGGTCGAAGGAGGGGTGTACCAGCCCTACTTGAGGTTTCATTAGCAACTGGGGATGGGCTGGTAGTAATATTAGCGGATGGCTGTAACTCAATTTCGGTGCATTCACCATTGGCGGTTCCAGAGGCATCAAGCAACTCATGATCATCTTCCTCAATTGACATTACCGTGCTTGTGTCTGTGTGTATAGTGGAATCATCAGCAAAATTACCAAACCTCCTCCTCCTCCTAGCTGCCTTCCCCCATCCATGTATAGTCTCCCTTATTCCCTGAGGAATTAAGGCTGCCTTATAGTTTGTTCCCATCTGAAAATGAAAAATAAAAATTAACTCCTTGCTTTTAGGATATTTAGTAGATAAAAATACGAAGGCACAAAACATCTGCTGCTATTAATGAGATCTATTATTAAATGCTTCACTTGATGCATCTGTAATAAGTAAAATACTACAATCTTGTGATGCATAGCCTATCTTAAACAACAATAGACATCAGAATGAGGCAATCCACTATCCTAACACTAACATTGTGTTAGTGATTTACTGCTACATAATAACATGGAAGGGAAAGAGTAAATCTAGTAGTAATGTCAGGCTAAATTTTAATAGAAGAACATCAAGAATTAACAAAACTAGCAAAAACGATAACAGAGGCTGAACATGTCATGTCATTTAGCATTCAGAAATTATTTGGCAAGCAATATAACTAGCAGACGTTAATTACACACTCAAATTTGCACACTTAATTAAAATGTTCTATATATGTCTGGAATCAGAAAATCCAATAATTAGTTGTACTGATTCATTGTGTTAGAAAGAAGGCTTCATTGTCCATCCTCCATAGAGGAAGATAACCGAGCATGGCTGATTGGGGTTTAAAGCATAGTAAGAGATGAAACACATTTATCTGGGTGCGTGTTGTATTTTCCTATAAAAAATTTAATTTCAAAATGCATTGACCATAAGCATGTTCTCAAAGATAACAGTTCCCACCAAGTATTTTATTTTATTTTTTGACAAGTAAGAAAGATGTATATTCAAGAAGCTACTTTATGCATGAAAAGCATAAAGAAAACTGAAAATACAGAGAAAACAAAACAAAACAGAAAATTAATTACAAAGGAGAAGAGAGTTTAGGAAAAAGGGGAGAGAATCACTAGAAGTGAGTCCCCCAAGCCCGAGACTAGTCAAACAAAGATCCACTAAAAGAACAAAGCAGCTGATCTCCAGAACTATCTAAGTCGTCAAAGGTTCACTGATTACGTTCCCTCCAAATACACCACTGTAGGCACAATGGTACTAAGTTCCAAATTTTTGAGGAATGCTTCCCCAACCAATTCCACCAACCAAAGAGCAAATCTGAAACCGTACTAGGTAAGACCCACAAAATCCCAAAAGACTTGAAAACAAAATTCCACAATCAATGAGCCATCTCACAATGAAGTAGTAAGTGATCTACAGTCTCCCCACAACAACGGCACATAATACACTGGCCAACAAAATCAAAGCCCCTAAGTCTCAAATTACCACCCGTAAGAATCCTATTCCAAGCTACAGTCCAAACAAAGAAGGAAACACACCTAAGAGCCTTGACTTTCCAAATACCTTTCCAAGTATTATGGAGTAATTACTTTGCTTTTGTTGTAAAAGTAATCGAAGTTCCTTAGTTAATCACATTAGCAATCAAATTTGTCTCAGGAGATACAAATAAATACATGCTTTCATGCATATGCTAAATTCCAACTGACCATTTAGACAATAATACCTGAGTAACCAATGCATATAGTGGCAAGGTGCTGTAGCTGCACAGGAACTGTCCAGCAAACCTACAGGTAAATGACAGTAAAAAAGGGCCCATTGATAAAAAATTCTAAACAAGATCATCACAACTGGTTCAAAAGGATGCCTACCCCAAAATCAGCCTTAAGTACACAAGCATATGATTCCATATAAAGCAAGAATTATATCCAAACTGCCACTGTAGTCACAAAAATAAAGATAATTTAGTTTAAATGCACAGATACTACATCCTTGCATATTAAGTAAACCAGGAAAAAAAACTTTTTTTTTAATGATTTTGTAACCACTAAATGCTTTGTAAGTATTTTAAACAGCTTTGTCAAAATCACTTCATTTTCTCCACTAATCTATGTAAGATGAAATAAATTTCCAAGTCAATATAACATTGTTCAATATTGTGTGGAAGAACTCTTCTCCAGCACTCCAAATGAATGCCAATCTAGTTAAGGAAGAGGAAGTACCCAGAACCAAAAGAATGAAGCCAATTCAAATGCGTTCTGCAAAGAGTTAAGAAAAAGAAAGAAACAAGCAAATCAATTTTCCTATTCAATATTAAACCAGTAGAGAACAGATCATTAGGGACAAAGAAAAAGGGAACTGTAGATGCCTTTTGCCAACCTGGAACAGAATAAAATGGATCAAGGACAACAATAGTTCTGGCCTCTTAAACCAGAAAAGATCATCTCGAGGCCTCAGCTTTGTTCCTGAGAAGGATCCAGTATTCTCTATTGCCAAGGTTGCAATTACATGCTGCAACTTTGTGCCCACCAGAAGAACAAGCTGCACAAGAACATGTAGAACAAATTAACTTACATGTATGTGAGGAAATTGCAGTCATTGAACAAATTTAAGACAGATGAAGGTTTAACTTAGAAATTTCGCTCCTATTGTAGATCCTCCTACAGGAGATTTACACTATTTTTGGGAGTTTGTAAAAGAATGGAATGGATAGATTATAAATAAATGGAGCAGAAAATGTTGTATTTTTTCTATTGTGTTTGGGATTTCATAAAAGAAGAAAAATGAAAATGAATATATATATATATATTTACTAACATACCCATCACTTTTTATTTTTTATTTTAAAAAATAGGGATAAAAATTATATTTCACCTCCATTTCATTAAAGGAATGATTTCTTCCATTTTTTAGAAGAATGCTTAGGGAGGAATGGAATGGAATGATCATTCCCTTATAACTATTTTATTCCTTCCAACTAAAGTCCCAAATAAGCGAATAGATGGAATATCCCTTTAAGATCCTTTTTATTCCATTCATTTCCCTCCTTCTGAACAAATTGTTAGTTTTAAGGTGAAATATGTTGATTCTTGATTATTTTTTTTGAAAGGGAAATCTTTTGATTTTTTATGCAACTGTCAGTTTGTCAATGCACATCTATGCTACCACCTTAGAATGTACAATGTATTGAATCAGCATAACTGTTAAATCTACAAATGAAAAATAAAAAAATAATAAAAAAAAGAAGAAAGAAAAAGAGAACTTACTGAAATAGGAATGATTGCTATCCAAAAATAGAGATTAGACCCTGTATTGGGCACCAGAAAAAAAAATGATTGCATGTTTAGAGAATTTGCAAGCAATGCCTTGTGATCAGGTCAAACAACAATCTATAAATGAGATATACAACTATATGAGAAGTACAAGGCTACAAGCTATATTGATCACAGTGACTGGAGCATTCCTACAGAAACAGTCACTTCGACAAGGGAAAAAAAGAATATATATATATATATATATATAGAAGGACTAGGAGTATAATCATTTGACCACAGTTTAAAATTTCCTGTATTAAACCAAAGGAAGCATAAAACAACTATTTATGGCCCCATTTTGCAGTTGCAATACCTTTTACATTAAACAGCATGAAAGCAACAACGAATCCCCACAATGGGCCACTGCAAGAGTTTACACAAACAAGCACATTAGATGTAAATTTCTCAAAGGATTTTAATAATGCAAAACAATACTACTATCCAGGAAAAAAAAAAAAAAAAATCCCCTAGGTTCTCTATAGGCAAGTACACTCCAGTGGCCCCCCAAATCCTGCTTGTCCTAGACTAAACAGTAAAATTCCTGATGCGTATATAAGAAGAGAGCTGAAGGAAAAATTGAAGTATTCTGAAGGAAATCCTGTATCCTCATCTGGTTGATTGTTTTTTTTTTTTTTTGAGAAACAGTTGATTGTTAATATCCTAGAGACATCCTTTCATTTATGCCCTTGACATGGACCTTCAACTCAGCTTTAATAAGAGTTCTGTGACATTTCTTTATGCCATTTCACCTTAAAATGATTTTATTCAAGGAATTTCTAACCAGTGTAAGCTTTTAAGATTATTAATAACATAGGATAGTATGATTAGGATATGAACACATAAGGTAAATCAAACTATTAGAATCCTATTTGCAAATAATTTCCTGGAAGTATATAACCAATAAAATGTCATGAAGATTGCAATTTGATCTCAGTAGCAAAAGCAAATCCAAAGTGATGCTTAAAATTCAATAAACAGAAGATAAGAGGTCACCATGTATGAGCAGAAACTAACATTAATAGTTTGAACATAATGTGGCAATAAAAAAATAGTGAACTGTAAAATACAAGTTACCTCACACCAACTATCATTTGGAATTCATCTTCCATGGAGCGGACCATATAGCTATGAAAATCATATTTTAGTGGGAGGTTGTGATTCTGCCATGAATAAGGAAAAATAAATAAATATTCATATAGCAGTTGGGATAAAAGTACTTATAACATAGCAGCAGGAAATAACTTTTACAATGTAAAATGCCTCACCAAATTAAATATCAAAAGTAGAGACATTAAAAGGAAACAGATCTCACAATGTTGTAAATATAACTGATTCAAATGCAAGAGAATAATCACAATTGAAAAATGCATAATAGAGTTCCACAGTGGAAATCAGGACAAGTTCAAAATGGTCAAGACTGATCAATATAATAAAGCATAATATATTGGATTTGTTAATGAATGCCCTAAGGGCAGTAGTTAAGATGCATTTAATGCTTTATTCTAAAATGTTTTTATACATTTTTTTTAAAAATAAAGTCAAACTGTACACATCCAAAAAAGCACACACAACCACAATGACTTTGTGCTTGTAAGCCAATGAATCATTAACATGTGTATCTTTTTTTTTTGAAAAGTGGCATTACAACTCATAATTGAACATTTATTAGTCTTTAACTTGTGCCCTTAGGGCACTCGTTAATAGGAACCTATTATATCTTAAAGATACATACAACCTGAAATAGAATGAAATAGTTGCTAAAACAATTCAAAAGTAATTCAAAAAAACAATTCAACCTTATTACTTACCCAAAAAAAAAAAAAATTATGTATAGTTTCCTATGTGTATTATGAGAAGAAATGTTATTTTAAGAGTTTTGCATCATAATATTGTCTACCAAAACTATACCACAAGTCCATAAACAGATACCATCTTCCTCTTTATTACCAGACGAGTCTTAAAATAACAGTTCTTCCAGCAAAATATTGGAAAGTTGCATGAGTTTGTGATTTGAATGAGTTATATGCTTCTTTATTTGGTGCTTTTTCCCCAGCATGCAGACATGCAAACCTAGTTAACAATATTAAGATTGACTCAAATTTTTGGATGTAACATAAACAGGGGTAACCTGTGGTAAGACAAGGTTTATATAGTAGATTTTAGAAAAGTATTTCTGAAATTAATATCTTAGGATGCCAGGCCAAAATTATCTATTAAACGTGCGAGAACATAGCATACCACGATGAAGCCCTTACGGAGTGCAAGGTAGTCAGCACGGACCACTGAACGCCCAAATTGCCGGAAGAAACATGTCTGCAAGTTAGCAAAACTATAAACCTTAATATAAACATTATAACAACACAGCAACTTTAGATGAGGATAAATTGATCCTCTTTCAAAGAGAAATATCAAAGAAACAATACTCTTGAAGTTAAAAAATTAATTTAAAGAAGCACACATGCATGGACATCACCAAAAACCCATTTAGGTGTGTATGCATAGAATTTCTCCCCTAGAGTTTAATGATATGTTCTTTATGCTGTTTTATCAATTAAATATTAGTAGTTATTAAAATATTTTTTCTTATTTCTTTTTTAATAAGTACTGCTAAAGAATAAAGTACAAGAAAAATAAAAGTAGTGAACCTACCACCCAGATAAGGAAACTATTCTTGGACAAAGGGTTTGATGAGTGAAATTTGACGAATGTTGATTGCCTTCGCAATATCTGCTCTCTTGTGATTTCTATTACCAAAAAAAAAAGGTATTATTGAGAAAAAAAAAAAAAAAATCTACAATAGCAACACTATACCACATCAACTAAACTATAAAACTCTATTGATCATAAGCATCGAATAAGATCATAACTGATCACTCCAAAACCAGTAAGTACTTTGACAAAAATACAGTGCCTTCAAATTAAGAATGGTTCCTAGGAAGTCATTAAGATTGGCATGGTACATCAATTCTCATCTGATCTCTTTTCTTCTTATTCTTCTTTTTCTTCTTTTTTTTTTTTTTTTTTTTTTTTTTCAATCATGCAAACACTCTGTTATTTTATAGAAAATGCAAGTATTTCTTTTCTTGCATCAAGATCATAAAAATGAATAAAACAATGCAGGTGAAGTACTCTGTTAGTTATATTTTACGCTAAAAAAAATGTAAGGGTAAATACAGTTCCAGAGTCAAACTTGATCTTGTAGGAGACACTACATTATATAAAAGACATGAAACAATAGTATTAAGAATATAAATTTGATTTCATGAATCATGATTAGAAGATCAATTATTGGAACTCCTTTCATACTCAGGCAATTGATGGAGAAGTGTCTTACAGGTGTTCACTGATTCCAAATGGGGATATGAAGGAATGATCTGGTGGTTCTTGAAAATAAGGGAATTTTAACTTGAAAGGCCTATGCATCTAAGGACATGTGAGATAGAGCAAGAACAAGCTTCATATTGTTTGGGGGGAATGTCAAGTGACTTTCTGATCACTATAACATTTTCAGTCAATATCAAACCTTCATATTCTTACACTTATTAAACTTACTGAACATATGCTAAAAGATATGCCATGGTGCATGTTATCTGCTTATTATGATCTGCTGATGAAATTGAAGTATGCTGCATATCAAGTCAGAGAAATAAATGATAGAGATGCTTCATAATATAGAGTTTAGGATAAACAGAACCAAGATAATAAAAGAAAAGCACTTCTCACTGAACCAGGCATTAAATTAAGGGTGCAGAGGAGATTGATTACCATGATACATCCAAAGAAGAAAAAATTCCCTGAAGTGTCAATAAGAATGAAGTGGAGCCAGTAATTGAAGCAGTATGCAATTGCTTCCAAATGTTTAAATCTTGGACTGCTATGTGATCAGTGATATATGAAATCAAAATGGGAAACACAATATCCATCATGCCAACCCATGTTTTTATGACACCCAATACTGGATAGTTACAAATCATGTCCTTGAAAGGAAAGAATCAAGGCTTGCCTACAACTCTTTTAGTTATAACTGATCTTATGTAAAAAATCAGCCTAGGAATAGGAGACAATAAATTTGCTGGCCTGAACAAAACAATATACCTTGCCAATGAGCTTTAGCTCAAATGATACCTCCTCATCTTGTAAGACCAAGGCAGAGGGTGAGGTTGTGGGTTGAAGCTACATGTTTCTATAACTTACCAATAATTAAAAAACAATAGACCTAACTCATTGAGCTATAATGTTATATAATTTTGGTAGCTTTAGGAGCCAAAGGGCCTCACTCACCAAAGGTTCTTGAAAGGAAAAAACGTACACCATGCATGTTGGCAGTGCTGTATGCTGTGTGTTAGAGGAGGGAGCAAAGTTATTTAAAGAAAGTACACGGATGCACCCATACTCATGACCAAGATATTTGGATTGGAGGGAAGGAGCAGTTAATATAATAAAGAAATCCTTATAGCTGAGAACTGCTATTATTACTTGATGGTTGCATGAGGATGTTGAGTAAATCTTTGACTACATGAGAAAGCCTCTCCTTCAGTGACAGAAACATAAATATCCATTTTTTATTTATGGCTGGGAACAATTCCCTACTAAATTACTATAAGCTAAATCATCTCTCATTCTCTTGCTCTTAAAATCCTTACCTATTGATCTCTATTTATTTCTAGATGATGATAGTTCTTGTAGTCCTGAATCTATTAGATCTTACCAACATTGCTCATAAAATTATAGCACACATATTTTTCTTTTAAAAGGAAGAAACTCTAAACAATGTAGGATCCTTGACAGTCAAAAAGATTCCTAATGTATTAATTATCAAATAAAATAATTGCGTGAAGGGAAGTATCAAAGATGACTGTTAGTTAATTATACCCACCACTACTTCAGCTTACCAGTTAAATCATCATGCCGGTCTATGTGAGCCTCATCCTCCCATAGCCTCCAGCTGTGAATCTGGCGGAATTTATACAATTTTAAACATCATTACAATGCAACAAAGGCACTTGCATTCTATTTTCATTGATTCCAGTTAAGTTACCCAGTATATCAAAAATATCAGTACACAGTAAACTTTCAGAGAAAGGATCAATGTATATAACTTGATTATGTACCATTTCCTTTAAGAGCAATTTGACAGAAACCAAATTAAGCTCAACCAAAAATACATTAAGCTGCACATCATACACTCTAACTTCACATATGTACAGCAACATATTAAGCCCTGAGAAGCTGAAGTAGTACCAAGAGATGCTTCTTGCTTAGAAACCAAACAGGCATGTTATAACATGAACATACCAGATAGGACCAATACAGTGCTTCGTCTCCTTTTTTCAGAAATTTGTTTGTATTTTGCTTCAGCTTTAGTAGGTTGTTTTTTCAGGGGATTAGGTCTACTTGATTCTTATTGGGTATCCACCTAGATAAGCTGTGGGGTGTTCTTGAACTCCAAATGTCCCTATGCTGGTTTAATATTTTATACCCCCAACCCCCCAAAAAAAGTCAAAAATAGGATATGAATTAAAACATTTATCCTTAAAAAAATTGCTACTCTACCACATTCCATATCTACTAAATAACATCTCCTGGATACAAAAGAGTATGCAACCTCTACTTCAGCTGGTGGCTCCTTAGTAAGGCCATGGCAGCCCCCATGGGCAAGCAGCCAAGACAGCGTTTCATGGGCACATTGCCTTGGGTTTAACCTCTGAACGGAACGGGGCAAAGAGTACCTTGCCCATGTTGGCAGGTCTGGACCAATAGCTTACATACTGTTGGGTGTATCAAAGTTAACATGATCCATACCATTTGTAGCTTGCAATTGAGAACATTAGACCAACAAGATTGGACATTGCAATTTGATATGAAATCACACCAAAATAAGACATCAATATTTCTCTGAGACTTTGTAGACAACTATAGAGCAAATGAACATGGAACTTCTCGGTTAGGTTAAGTGTACAATTCAGAATGTCTAACCTTCACAATTGCAAGCAACATTGTTAAGCAGCTGTAAGATATATGTGTTATTGCCATGACAAAGATGAAACGGTGCAACTGCTCAAGACCTTGATATGAGACAAATGGCTCACGATCCTGTGGAACAGAAGAAATTCTATATTATCCAAAGATTATTCTGAAATTTTACATATATTACACATAAGATGCACACATCTTCACAGATGCGCACGCGCGCACACATGTGTGCGCGTGCACATAGGCGTGTATTATGCATGTATTTATAGAGATTTTTCGTTTATTTCTTATAGATAAGTGATGTACCTTTGGACAGGTATTTTGATTCAAGTTATTCAAAACCCTCCTAAACAAGTGAGGTAGCAAAGAAACCATCAGGAGTTTACGGTCCTCAGATGACTTGTTTTCAGTTTCTTTCTCAATCTCTGATCTGGAGCATGGAGCAAAAGTGCTGTCATAAAACCTCGATGGGATGCAAATATTTGCTATCATGCTTGAGGTAGCCGTTAAAAGAAGAGAAATAAATCCAAGCAGCATCAACTCTGATGAGAGAAGCACATAATGAAAGTTTATAACTGAGTGTCAATAAGAGCCCCTTATCACCAAAATGTAAGACTGATGCTTAATACCTTCTTTCATTTTCTCCACAGCTGCAAGCAAGGGCTTTCGGTTAGTTTTCCGTAGCCACTGAAACAGAAAAACCACAACCTCAGATGGAATACATACATAAGTTGTACAGTTCATATTGTTAAAAGTACTGCAAAAGGGCACATCAAAATTTTTTAGGGTAAGGAGAGAAATGATTAAGAGTCAAATATCTTGTAGAGTTGTTCTAAAAAAATTAACACTTTAATATTTCAAATCACTGTACAATGATTCACTGGGTTGAAGCTTCAAACCTAAATCAGAGTGTCTTATGTAACTCAGGAAAAGATGTGGCACATCATGTGTGTTATGAAGCCCACTACTAGATAACCATACAATAGTTGATAAGATATATACAGATTAACATGAACATCATAATGGAAGACCCAACTCAATAAAGTTTCATCCCAAAATGGGACAGCGTGGAGCATTGAAAGGTTGTGTAATCAGGGTATCCACCTAAGTAAAGTATAAACAGACCAACTTATCTTCTAAATTCAATGTGGAAGTTTGCAGAAAACCATCCACCGTAAGAAACTAAGATGATGGGGTGCAATGCTATTTGCCAACCCAGACTTTCTGTCTTTCTCTGTGGATGAATCTCAAGCATGGTTTTTTTTTTTTTTTAGTCAAAACATATTATTACCAAAGTGCCTCAAGGGGATTGAGCATGTAGATAATCACCAAAGTGCCTCAACAAGCCGAGGGATAGCTCCACTTGATGGGAGAAGTAAATGGTAATATTGCGTTGTATAAATTCTATCATATATACACGAGTCACATTACATACATACAAAAGCAACAAACTTTACATCAAGTCATCAACTAAATAAAGTTGTCTTAATATCAAATACAAACATTTGAAATAAATGTGGAACAGTCCAAAGTTTTAGTTAAGTTAAATGCGACCTCAACGAAGCTGATCCTATGCAAGAATAACTGTCCCAGATTGCAGTCAACAGATAAAAGCAGTAGTATATACATTGCAAAACTGAATTAAACTGACATGTTTGATTCAAAAAGCAGAGAAAATACGGAAAACTACTTACATGGCTCAATCGGTGGATGGATCGTTCCACAAGCAAAGAAACAGCCACAAAGATTGTCAACACCGTAGCAACAGACCACGTTGGGGTCAAGGCCAAAGATCGCATTTCTTGGGTATTTTCAGCCATTCTGAATAATCTTACTCACAGACCTTAAACCTTACCCCAAATACAACCCCCAAAAATTCCTACACTACAACAATCTCAGCAGAATTTCCTCAAATGTACAACTTACAATCCAAAATCCTCGTCCTTGATTATAAAACAGTATCCACATAGACAATCAGAATCATAATGACTACTTGATTGTCCAAAAACGTGCTGATATTACATAACATGAAATCAGAGCAAGTCCTAAAATGTGATCCCTTCAAGAATGACACACAGAGCTACTCAACCAAAATAGAAATACATACTCAGAAAAAGCCAACACAAAAAATGGGTACTCCTCAAATCTTAATTCCAAGATCAAACAAACCCACAAAATGACAAATGCAGAAAAAGGGTATGTAAAAGAACCTGGAATCCTTGGAATCTTCGCTCCCAGAATCAGATACAACTTCAACAATCTTTCTAACCAGAAAGTATCACTGCCACTGTCTCAAATACTAAATCTTTCTAGCCCATTACACTGGAAAAATGTGAACTTGCAAAATCAAAACCCCAAAAGAACTTCCGCTTTCTCAATGAACCAGTTGAGCCCTGTAATTACTAATTGGTAATAATTTCCCAACTACTGCTGCTTCTTTTTCTACACACTCTCTCTCTCTCTCTCTGTGGAAAGTTCCTATCTTTCTTTCCAAAGAGCTCTCTCAGAGTCCGTGACTGTCTCTTTCTATAGCTTTCTCTCTTTCCTAAAGTGTGTAACTTTTTTTTGGTCCCCGAAAAGCCTTGGAGATTCTCAATTATAGAGCACCCACATTCAGCTCTCGGACCTACTTTTCCACTTGTTCATCGTATGCACAAAAACAGATTCAGAAACTGGACACCCAGCTGGACCCATTTGCCAACTCCAAGAAAAAAGTCATTTTTTTTGCATGAACTTGTTCTTCCTTCTCTTCTTGGGCTTGTAGAACCACCATATGTTACACTGTGACACACTAGTCCTAGTCAAACAAATACATATATAAATTTAGGACCATTATGGATAGGACAAGGTTTCTCTCAATAATATGGGAGTATGGGACAGGTTTGAGGTTTCGTGTGAACTGTCTAGCCTAGGTAAACACAACTCAACTAACCCAATGCATGTACCTTCACCAGAGAGAAGAGATCTTAAATCTCTTTTTTCAAATTTTTTTTTTATAGTAATGAACAGGTTGGAAAATTTTAAATCAGCTCGGACACAGAACTACGTCGTTCGGATTGTATTGCTGATTGTTCATTTGTTTGTGCACAGTAGCTTTTCACTTTTTCTTTCTCTTTTGCCCGCTAATCACGGAGAGTTGGACCCGGAAGAACCTGGAAGATGCACTGTTTCAGTATAAATTAGTACTAAAAAACAAAACAAAATGTTTTTTCAGTTTTAATCATAGCGTTACAGATTTGTTTTTCTGGTTTTAAAGTATGCATAGTGGCCTAAAAATCTGTCCTTTTTTTTTTTTTTTTTTTTTTCGCTAAATTCTGTCTTTCTTTCGGTAAAAGGAAAAACAAAAAATGATTAGATATAACGGTAAAATAATATTCTTCCTTTTTAGAATAATACTAAAAATATAAATTATTTTATAAAATTTTTTACAACTATTGATGTGGTGAGTGATTATTAGTAAATGAAAAGTTAATATTAATGTGAATTTAAATGAAAATTAATAAGAAATTTGATACAATAATATTTTGTAAAAATATTATAAAATAGTTTGTGAATATAATATCACTTTTTTTTATATTAAAAATAGAATATGCTAAAGTACATAGTAATTACTTAGTACTTAATAATTACTTTTTTTTTTGTCACAATTAAAAGTAATGAAAAATATTATGAATATATTTATACGTGGGTCAACCACAAGAGAGTTGCAAGAAAAATTGTAGCACAAAGTTACTAGAAGAACCAAAATTGGAATAAGGGTAAAATATAAAATTATTTCAATTTTTATTTTTTCTCATGCTCAGTTAAAAAAAGGGTATCCAAGTTTTGTTTTAATGTACAACCGGATGTTTGGAAGTGGTTACGAATTGATGTCACATTTTTAAGCACATGCACATGTACATGCATGTGAATTTGCATAAACAAATCATTTTAGCCTTTATACGTGGAATTATTTAATGATTAATCATTTTTATCTTTTAACACATGTAAGGTACAGACAACGAATCACTCATCCTTTATATTTATTTTTACGGGTAACTTTACAATATGGAGGTCTAGAAATCTTGATAATTTATCTTGAATTAAACCACTTTTTTTTTTCTTGGAGAAGATTTAGATCTTACCATATTGGTGATAACCAATAAATTTGTATAGTTACAAGCTCATTTGTGTTTTTTAAAGAGAAAGGTATATAGTTTAAATTCTAGAGAAGATAGGATAAAATTTTGAAGAAATGGTCTATTCTATTGCATATATTTAAAATTTCATTTCAATTGCAATGACTTTTTTCCAGTCTTTTAAAGCCGTATGAGGTATGAATACAATTTTTTCTTGTTCCAAAACATAAAATTAGGCCCAAAAACAAAAACTACATAAGAAAAGAATGTACCTTTGTGACTTTGTCCATGGAACGTAAAACCTTCTCTCTCTCTCTCTCTTTTTGGGTTTTTCCTTAATTCATTACATGTCTTTAAGTTATATACCAAGATGAAAAAAGCCTTTAATGTACTGAAAAAGATGATAAAATCTAAACTATTTATTTAAAACTAATGGTTCAAATTTAGAAAGTCTACGATAAGTTATCATATGAAATATCAAGGATCCTGTTCTTAAAAAAGCATGAAGAGAATATATCAAAGAATTTAAAGCAAGCTAAATCTTAAATAAATAAATAAATATACATATATATATATATATATATAGAGAGAGAGAGAAAATTACAGTCTTCTTTTTTAGTACATTAAAGGCTTTTATATAAAAATAAATAAAAATCCATGATATAATCCTTCTTTTTAGAGAAAAATCCTCACCTCTTTTTTATCAGAGAGGTGAAATACTCCTATCCAAACCCCAATCTTGTTTGCCAAAAGATTCAACAACGCCTTTTTGCCATGTCAAAGTTCTAAAGAATTATACAAATTTACCGTGTGTCTGCAAATTTGAAGGGAGAGAAGAGTAGAAGGTAACCAGAGGAAGGAGAGAAGTTAGGAGTAAAGGGGAGGGGAATGGTATCCCTTCCTCTGTATTAAATTATGAGAATTAATTTTTTTTTATTTGTTTAAATATGTTAGCTTGTTTTGGAAACAGAGGAATTTGAGAAACTGAAATGGAAAGAATAATAATTTTTAACTGATATTGTTTGCATTCATTATTTGGTAGTTTTTTTCAAGCTAAAATTAGTTTTAATGAATTTTTATTAAAATCTCCATAATACCCTTATTTTATTTAATGACTTAATAATGCTATAAAAAGGATACTTTTCATTCCATTTTATTTCTTTAAAACTTAAAAAAAAAAAAAAAGTGAGAAATATAATTTATTTTTCATTTTTTATGGGAATTATTTTTAATTTTTTATTCAATTTCAGTCAACAATTTTTTAAACTTCCAAACATAAAGCAAGAAATTAAATTAGAATAAGAGAAAATAATAATATATCATATAAATTGATAATTATACCAATTTTTTGGTTCTTTTTTAAGAAATATATATATATAAATTGATATTATAAGAGCAAAATGATAATTTAAATTTTCTTAATATAAGTGAACCCCCTCTCTAAATTCTCCCAATTTGAGAAATCATAAATGAAGACTTTGGAGAGGTATTTTAACCCTCCAAATCTCTTCAAACCATTTCTCTCTCATCTTTTTGTTAATTAAAAAACATCCAAATAGCGTGAGTAAATTAAACCAACCGCCTTCTCTTTTCTCTACTCTGCTTTTATTTCCTTCCATCCAAGTGTACTGTTAGTTTATTATACCAAATTTAGTATCACTCATTTTAATCTTTGTGAAAATAAAGAAGAAAAGAAAAAGGACTATTTTTTCCTCTAAAACATATATGACAAAATCTTCACACAAAAAAAAAAAAAAAAGAAAACAAAATGAGTTGTTTACTTTTACTTTTAGCCCTTCCCCTTTGACAAAATCTAGTGAAAGTGAGCTCTTTGTTGTATCTGTACGCTGCTTTTTAACGCCTCCCATCGTGGCGGAATTGGCTTCCACAGCCGGATCAATTAGAGACCAAAAAAAGAAAAAAAAGAAAAAAAAGAAAAAAGAAAAAGAAAACTAACTATGACTTTTGATAAAGCAAATTGGGTTCCACCCACCTTTCACGCATTATTTTGGCTTGAACCCACATGTCACCTTCAAACTTCTTTTCTTAAAAGTAATAAAAGAAAAAAAATGATAATTTTTGTTATATATATATATATATATATTAAATACAGTTAATACTTGGTTTTATGTCATGATTCTTATAAGAAAGAAATTTTATGTCATGACTCTTATAAGAAAGAAAATGGTGAAAAATAAAAATTATCATTTTTTTTCTTTTATTACTTTTAAGATAAATTTTGGCTATAACTTTCACTTAAAAAATTAAAATAATTATATATTTTGAAAATTTATCTATTGAATTATATTATTTTTATTTTCTTAAAACACGTATAAAATTGTGTGTAAATCAAATTTTATTTACTACTAGGTCTATAAATATATTAATTTTACTATGATTGTTTCTTATTATTATGTCCATATTCAATCATAATTCACAAGTATCTTACTTGAGCGAAAAATATATTCACAATTCAACTAATTAAAATCCATTATCACTTTTTTTCCCCTATTAAATGGATAGCAACCTCTCATAAAAAAAAAAAAAAAAAAAAAAAAAAAAAAAAAAAAAAAAACGGATAGTCAACCCCTACAACTAAATTAGGCATTAGGGCTTTATATTCAGAATAGTAGTTTACATAATTATTTACAGAAGCTTATTCGTTAGGTCAAACATTGAGTGAAAGTCTAAAATGGCTTATCGCTCGAGGAATTTTTTTTAGGGTGTTCCTTAAAAAGTATAAATTATACAATTTAATAAAAAGAGAAATTCATATAGTGATAACAACAACAATTAAAAAAAAACACACAAATACATAAAGTCTACAATTGCCTTCTACGAGTTTTCATATTTTGAAATCGGTGCATGATAGTCTCATTATCAATGTTAGAAGTTACATTTCTTTTAATGTACACAACCAAGCAATCATTCATCCGCTGAATGTAGAATAAATTATGAAGCAAAATTTAATTTTATTGGCATAAAAAAAAAATTGAGAGTGTTCTGAATTTTTTTTGAACTTAAATTATTATATATATATATATATATAAAATTTAGGCCAGGGTGGTCCTAGGACCACCCTGGCCTTAAGGCGGTGCCGCCTCTGCTCATCATTATATATATATATATATATATATATTGTAATACTCAATGTCCCTTTTTTAAATTTTGATTGAAAAAAATGTTCCTTTGTAAACTGATGGATCACATTATCATATGATGCACAAATTTAATATTGTCCCCTATATGAGTTTGAAACATAGATTCATTATTTGAAAGAAAAATGCTTTTGTTATAAGAAGGTATTAATAAAATTTTCAAATAAAACAATGTGAAAGCCTATCATTTTATCAAAACAGATGTAAATTTTATTCCAGAATGTACTTAATGTGCAAAATGCACTATCACATTATTATATAAGAAATTTTTGTAAAATTTTTCTGTGCATGTATAGTAGCACTTCATTAAAAAATGTCCTTTACTATAGGTCTGGTTTAGAGCCTGAGAAAGCTAGGAAAATGATTGCATTTCACTGTATGTTTGTCACTAATATGATATAGTTAGATTGCATGATTGACTAATTAGATATTGGTAGATAGCATGATTGACAAATTAGATATTGTTTTAATTTAATTGTTAGTTAGAGAGAGTAAAAGAGGGAACCAGCAATGCAAAATGCTTAATTAACACAGTCCATTCATTGAAACGGCAATTAAGGTTAGCTGTTTAAATTTTGGCCTATTCGTATGCAGTTTTTGAAGTTGTGAGGAGCCCTTTTTAAAAAAAATTATTTAATCAACATTAATTCAATGTCTACGGAACTAGTAAAGCCATTAATTAATTGCTACCGGCATTGCAACCTAAACGTACCAAACTCGAAGCCTTTGGACCAGAACGCGTATTGACTCGATGCCAACAAATAAGTTAGCACTAAAAAGTAAAAACTTGTCACAAATTTATTAGCCATCCAATGCCATAATGGAAAATCGGCTTTTAGATACTGCACCGGTCATGGATTTGGTAGTCGTAGTTATGCTTTTGAAAGACAAGGTCTTCTCCCCGAAAAAAAAAAAAAAAAAAAAAAAAAAAAAAAAAATAAGAAGAAGAAGAAGAAGAAAGAAAGAAAGAAAGAAAGGAGAAAAAGAAGAAAAAGAAGAAGACATTGTATTCTAAAACCTTGAAATCTGCGGAGAATATCATGGAAAAAATGTAGAACCATACCATTTTGCCCTACAATTTTGACATAACAAGTTGTGAATATAAAAGAAAAAAAAGTGTATTTATATAAAAATGTCAGACAAAAAGTTATGATTTATTTATAGTGGCGGGTCCACTTGTAAGTAAGGGTGGCCACCTAAAATTGCTAAAAAAAAATCTTTAATTTCATTTAAAAAAAATAATATCATCATTTCAGACTTTTTCTTGCTTTATTACTCTCATCTTACCATTCTTTTTTTTTTTTTTTTTTTTTCACTTTATCTCTCATCAATTCCTTATTTCTTCCTTTTTCATTTTATTGAAGAGAAATTATGAAACTTCGTATATTCGCATTTTTTTTTTTTTTTTGGTGATGATAATATATTCAAGTACTCTTTTTATTGGATTTTGTATAATGTAAGTTTCTATTGATTACCTTAGAAAAATTTCTTAAAGCCACTACTATCTACTCACATAAGTTAGTTTTGAAAATAAGTGTAGTCGTGGTTGTGACTTTAGAATTACTTGATATTATGGCCCAAGCAATTGCAGGGCTCATTGCTTGGGCCTTAGGTTTGACTTTAAGAGGGGCATAATTTATACACGTATATGTATGAGTGAAGTTTCATATTGAATAATAATGAGAAGAGTGAGTGATTAATATAATTTATTAGTTTAGTTCTGTAGGGACAAGGCCCAAAAATATCATTACATGTGGGTCTTCAAGAGCCACTGTAAAATTGGGAAAACAGTCGAAATGGACAGGTCCATTGCTAAGACTGGTTTCTATGGTTCCTAAGAGGCTGTCATTAAATCTTATATGACGGGAATCTCTAAGGGCCATAAGGACAGAAGCATTCAAGCCTTCTCTGATCAATGGTTTTACTCCAACCTGGATTAAACCTATGTGGATAAAATTATATCCATCTTTCATGTGTCCGACTAAGGTTGCTTCAGGTAACAAGTAGCACGTCTCGTACTCCTTGTTGATACTGTAAACCTGTTCTCTTCCTTTCCCATTCGTCATTTTCTACATCTACTATATCTTCCAGATTTGTTGTTATTGGTACCTTGATGTCTTCTGGTATAATTAATTCTTTACCAGTCTGTTTATATTCTTTGATTACTTGTTCTTGTTGATCTATTATATCCCAGCTTTCTGCTTCTTCTTATTTTTGTGTTTATCCAGAAAATCTGTTGCAGATGTGTACTGTTGAGAGTCATAAGACCAGGTTACCCGTACTGTTGATAACCCAGTAAGACCAGATATCCGAGTGTTCTTGAAAAGTGTTGGTCAGCCCGTGTTAGCCGACGGACAGGCGTTTAGGGTGGTCCCACTGTAGAAACAGAGGATGAAGGCAATAGGAGGTTATGGTGTATGTGACCAGGCAAAATCTCATTGTATCGCTCTGTTGTAGACCAAAGGATAGATCCAGAAGTTTGAGGTTAAAGAAAACTAGGTTATAATCTTTTAACTAGGCTTTTAATCATGAATATGAAAAGATTGTTTAGAAGTAACTCTTCTACCAGCATTAGGTCATCCAGTACAACTCCTTCACCCATTCCCCAGTTTGATGGAGTTATTAACTCTGAGAATTATGAGTTGTCAGATTTAGATCTAAAATTAGGAGATTGGAACATCCCTAAGGTTCCCACAAACAAGATTTATAAATCTTCTTGGACCCTTAAGAATGCCTTTAAAACCGGTTACTTTGCTGTAACTTTCCCCCCTTACCAGTAATGTCCCTTTTGGTATCAGAGCCAAGTTTTGGCCGATCGAAGTGTTGTAAGTTACATTTGTATCTTGAATTTAATCAAGTTGGCCGGTTCTACCGCCATAGTTATCCATTATTTTGTGCATTATATTATCATTACTTTAAATGTTTCATCACAATTGTTATATTTTATTTTACATCTATTTCCTGATAACTCTTCCTTTCCCATTCGTCATTTTCTATATCTACTATATCTTCCAGATTTGTTGTTATTGGTACCTTGATGTCTTCTGGTATAATTAATTCTTTACCAGTCTGGTTATATTCTTTGATTACTTGTTCTTGTTGATCTATTATTTCCCAGCTTTCTGCATTTTCGTATTTCTATGTTTATCCAGACAGTTTGTTGCAGATGTGTACTGTTGAGAGTCATAAGACCAGGTTACCCGTACTGTTGATAACCCAGTAAGACCAGATATCCGAGTGTTCTTGAAAAGTGTTGGTCAGCCCGTATTAGCCGACGGACAGGCGTTTAGGGTGGTCCCACTGTGGAAACAAAGGATGAAGGCAATAGGAGGTTATGGTGTATGTGACCAGGCAAAATCTCATTGTATCGCTCTGTTGTAGACCGAAGGATAGATCCAGAAGTTTGAGGATAAAGAAAACTAGGTTATAATCTTTTAACTAGGCTTTTAATCATGAATATGAGAAGACTGTTTAGAAGTAACTCTTCTACCAGCATTAGGTCATCCAGTACAACTCCTTCACCCATTCCCCAGTCTGATGGAGTTATTAACTCTGAGAATTATGAGTTGTCAGATTTAGATCTAAAATTAGGAGATTGGAACATCCCTAAGGTTCCCACAAACAAGATTTATAAATCTTCTTGGACCCTTAAGAATGCCTTTAAAACCGGTTACTTTGTCCGAACCATAGAACAGGTTTACAGTATCAACAAGGAGTACGAGACGTGCTACTTGTTACCTGAAGCAACCTTAGTCGGACACATGAAAGATGGATATAATTTTATCCACATAGGTTTAATCCAGGTTGGAGTAAAACCATTGATCAGAGAAGGCTTGAATGCTTCTGTCCTTATGGCCCTTAGAGATTCCCGTCATATAAGATTTAATGACAGCCTCTTAGGAACCATAGAAACCAGTCTTAGCAATGGACCTGTCCATTTCGACTGTTTTCCCAATTTTACAGTGGCTCTTGAAGACCCACATGTAATGAAAACTCTCACCCTCAATATCAAGACCTATGGTACCCTCATGTTACCAGGAGTCAGACAGTTGGCCTTGATATACAGAGTTTATTATAAGTGCCTCAGAACGAACTTCAATGTTCAAGCACTTGACAAGAGAATTAAAGGTGAAACTACCCTCATCCAGACCACAGATACCAGGTCTAACATTCAGGTGCCCAAAACCCTGAAATGGTCAGAGGTTACTTTCCCTGATGACTGGATGATTGAAAATGAGAATTTCATTCATCAGATCCAAAACCCAGCCAGGAATCCAGATCTAGATTTTGTCCAACAACTAGCCAACGGTAATGTTAGGCTAAGCTTTGACCATTCTAGATTCAGACCCCCTGTAGGATCACCTTCATATACCCCATCAGGATATGATGAACTTCGGTTTAGATCACCAGTAGATCTACACCAACCCTTTAGACAGCCACCCAATCTCTTGAGAGATAGGCCTGTATCCCAGTATAGTACATCCAGACCTCTAGCACCTTTTCCTAAGTCTAGAAGAGACTCAGATCTAGAGCTCCAAGGTGTCCAGACCAAATCCCAGGTTAGCACACCGTGCTACACAGCTAGACAAGAATCAGTTGTTGATGAGGAAGAAAAGAAAAGTCCAAAATTTCCATCACCATCTGGTAGTGATATGGTAAATCCATATCAAGAAGAACCCCAAGATCCTTTCCAGCAGGAACCTGGAATTGATTATGAGCTTATGGTTATCAGGAAAGAATTTACTCCTGATATGAATGCCCTAGGCAAAGAGTTTGAGTCAGAAGAAAACAGACTCAAAAAGGAAGCCTATAGAGCCAACCATACTCTTGAACAAAAGAAAGAAGTTCTCGCAAGTTGGACAACATTCATGAAAGAGATATCCAGTAATGTCCCTTTCTTTGAATACTTTGAGAACCACTTTGAGTGGCACAAGAAGTCTTGTGTTCTCACCAAAACCAATTGGGCAAAACCCCCTAGTAAAGATGCTAGTGGCAAACCCAATCCCCCAGAAGTTGTTAGATCTCACCATCCACCTCAAGAAGCCATAGTCTTCAACCACCGTGGAACAGATCTAGTTGCCTCGCCCTTCAAAACCCCTACTACCCAAGAGGAAACGGTTGTGAAGAAGGTCATAGAGCAAAACAACTACACCAACCAGTGTTTAGGTGTGATAGGAAAGCAGCTTGATAGGATAGAAGACAGAATAGAAAGCAAGGTCGTCCCCCAACCAGGCAGCCCTAGCAAACCTGTCAAGGCCCTAGAGAAACCTCTAGTCAAGCTCCCTACAACTAAGCAACCTAGCCTCAGAACTAAGGATCAAACAGCCTTAGAAATCGTCAACCAAAGGCTTGAAGAACTCGTGAAGAAGGAGCCAGTCACCCCTTCACCAGTTACCACTTCAACCTCAGTTGATCCCCGCTTACAAGTCTTAAACAAACCTAAGGACCCGACAGCCTTAGAAATTGTTGAACAGAAGCTTAAGGAACTTAGCACGAAGCAAGAACCAGTTCTCCCTTCGCCTAGGAAACCTAGCAAGAAGCAGGAACCAGTTCCCCCTTCTCCTAAGAAAGCCCCAAAGCTCAGTGTCTTAGACATCCACACAGCCTCTAGTAATTCTAGCAGAACCTCCTCAGACAATGAAAAGGAGATAGAACATCTAGAAAACCAGTTTAAGGGTTTACAAGTGAACAAGATCATTCACCCTAGAGTAACCCCAACAAGTTTTACTAAGAATTGGTATCCCAGGCCTACCCCTCCAGACCTCCAGTATGAGGAAAGGAATGTTAGCAACCAATTCTCTGTCTCTTCAGGTAAACTCTATGAATGGAACATAGATGGTTTGTCTGAACAAGAAATCCTAAACAAACTTCAGCATATGACTATGGTAGCCAATAACTACCTCAGTGAAGGACATTCCCATACTGAAGTCATAGAACTCATGTCCTTAGGATTCACAGGTAAACTCCTCCAATGGTGGAACAATTGCCTTACAGAAGAATCTAAGGAGGATATCAAGCATGCTGTCCAGAAAGATGAGGAAGGTCTCCCCATCTTTGACACCACCCTAGGAAGAGGTACCCCTGACGGAGTCAATACCCTGATCTATACGATCATGAAACACTTCGTAGGAAAACCTAGTAACATCACATCTAGGATTTACGATCAGTTGAGTAACCTTAGATGTAAAACCCTTGGTGACTTTAGGTGGTACGAAGATGTGTTTACTACCAGAGTCATGCACAGAAGTGATTGTAACTCTCCATTTTGGAAGGAGAAGTTCATCAATGGTTTACCTACCCTTTTTGGAGAAAAGGTTAAAGAAACCCTGTGTAACCCCTTAGGTGTCATAGATTATGATAACCTAACCTATGGAGACATCTCTAGCACCATTCGAAGTGAAGGAATGAAGATGTGCAGAGATCTCAAAATCCAGAGCAAAGCCAGCAAAGGCAAAGCCAAGTACGAAGTAGGAAACTTCTGTACACAATACGGCTTACCCTCTATCCTTCCTAAAAGAAAATCCAAATACAGAGGCAAGGAACCCTCTGAGCATTTTCATAGGAAGAAAACCAAAGCCAAGTATTATAGAAAGCAGAAATACAGCAAAGATGATTTCTATAAGAAAGGTAAGTCCAAATCCACAGGTAAGTTCATACCCAAAGCATCAGGAAAATGCTTTAAGTGTGGAAAGAAAGGTCATTTCAGCAAAGAGTGTAAAGCTAAGGCCAAATCCCTTATCCATACCCTTGTTAGTGACCAAGCAGGAAAAGATGAAATCTTTAAGCTCCTAGAACTTAATCACTCAGATAGTGAACCTTCTAGTAGTGAGATTCGTCAGATCTACCAGACATCCTCTGAATCCTCTAGAGCATCCTCTAGTTCCTCTAGTGGCCCAGATGAACCCATTCTATGCATTGATAGTGGTTGTAGAACCAAAACTCTCAATGTCCTCTCTAAGCAAGAAGAGCTGCTCTTAGATCTCATAGAACAGATCGAAGACCCAATAGTCAAAGCTCAGAAGCTTACAGAATTTAGACAAACCTTAGTTAAGGAACCCAGTGATCCTAAACCTAAGCTTCTCGAACCCAAAGTTGATTTGGAACAAATCTACAAGAGATTTACCAAATCTAAGAAGGACGTTACAGTCAACGACCTTCAAAAGGAAATCAAAGATACTAAGTCTGAAGTTAGAACCCTTAAGCAGGAACTAACCATCCTTAGAATTGATCACAATTTCCTTGACCAAAGATTGAAAAATCTTGAAACCACTTCTCATCAAGGCAATGAGGAAGGAACCTCAGCCAAGAACCCTTCTGATGATGAAGCTGAAGAAACAGTTAACCCAACTGCAGATATGGTTCAAAAACATGACCCTGGACAGTCCAGTGAACAGTTCTTGAAAGCCATCAGTCGGATTAATTTCCAAAAATGGCACTCCAAAGTCAGGATTGTCATTAGCAAAAATTTTGAATTTGAGGTCATAGCCTTAATGGATTCAGGCGCTGATCTTAACTGCATTCAAGAAGGAATCATTCCCTCCAAATACTTCAGAAAAACCAAAGAAAGGTTAACTTCTGCTAGTGGAGGTAAAATGCAGATTGAATTCAAAATACCCAAAGCCCATGTTTGCCAAGACAATACGTGTTTCAAAACCACATTTGTTCTTGTCAAGAACATGACAGATAGAGTGATTTTAGGAAATCCCTTTATGTGTCTACTGTACCCTTTCACCACAGATAGTGAAGGAATCACTACCCATCCTTTTGGCCAGCCAGTCAAGTTTAAGTTTCTCAGGAGTCCTGAACCTAGAGATATTAGCACTCTCCAGGAAATAGCTATCTCCAAGAACCTTAACCTTCTCTCAGCCAAGACTCAGCAACTTAAGTACCTTAAAGATGATCTTAAGTATAAACAAGTTGAGAAACAACTAGTTTGTAAAGAGATCCAAACAGAGATCAACAACTTTGAGGAAAAACTTAAGTTTAAGGCTTTTAGAAGTCCTGAACCAAGTAGGATCTCCAGTCTCCAAAATGGTCCAGTTTCTAAAAACCTCAACCTTTCTAATAATCACAATCAAGCCAAGAACCTTGATTCCTTTGTTTCTTTTTCTCCTCCCATTCTTGATGATTCTTTTGACCCAATCCAATTTCAAATATCATCACAAAAAACTATTTGCTCCGAAATATGTCATGATTTAATTAAAGACATTTTCCAAACTATGCAAATTCATGTTATCCATTATTGGCAGGAAAAAGAACAAAAATCTTATCCCACTACAATGTGGCGAAAGTTGACTTCTTCAGCAGAGAAGAAGAACAAGGGGAAAGCACCAGCACAGGGCTATCCTCAAGACAGAAGGTTCCCAGCGGGACAACCTTTTGTAAAGCATGAAGGTGCATCCTCAAAAAACCAAAGAGGATCAACATCCCTTCAGGACTATGTCCCGGCAGAGGTGACATACTCCAGTGGTGACTTAGCTATTATTTTGCAGGAAGTTTTATCGGATGAATTTCAATGGAAAGAAGGTGCTTTTGCTGACCTACCTTTACCCATCAAATTTATCCTTGACAACCTTCAAGCAGCATGGGCTCTAGACAGAAATAACCTCTTCCAAAAAACCCTCAAGGCCCTAGAAATATACCTAGTCAACCTTGAAGCAAACAATGGATTCATTACTAGTCAACTCTTTGGCAAAGAGGATATCCATTCAATGGATAACACGACTATCATGAACACTGATTATGCGAGGTTCAGTCTTAAGGCTCAATCCTTCTTAAGAAGCACTATTGCCAACTTGCCCCCAGAAATACAAACTAATATTTTTGGTTGCAAGGTCATGTTCAAATCATTTGATCGCTGGTGCGATCATTTCAGAATGCTGGTCACCACCCGCTTCCCCTTAATAGGCGAATCTGATGATGACCAAGAAGTTCCTGTTAACCGTGCCTTAATCCAAGCTGCATGGGAAGAATACTTTGGGAGCAGCCAGAGGGTCTATGAAAAAACACACCCTTTTCCTGGTCTCATAGTCAATTATGAGGATGGATATGATGATGACGAGATTGAAAGAAATTCAAGCTGGCTCTCACAAATGTTTGAGTATGGTTTTATCAGATTAATCAAACTAACTCACCATGGCCAGATCAGCCAGTTTCCCCAGATCATACAACAAGTCGTCACCAAAATCCGAAGCCCCTATGTGTCAATCAGATGCTGGAGCACCCTTCCACAATGGGATGATACCAACAATTGGATGGATGTCTTACCATCTAAACACTTGGTATTAATTAATGGATACACCCACCAAGGTCCTTGGTATGAAGGAAATACTTATCTTTCCTACAATGAACCTTACAATCTTGCCGAATGTTGGAGAAACTATTTCAATAATATGATCCCCACCATTGTCCAAGATCTGTGGACAAATTACCATTTCGTGGGAAGCACTGGAAGAATCTCAGTGTTCACCACCAGACCTCATTCCACTGCCGCCATGAATCTTCGCTGGATTAGTCACAATTGTACTCCAAGCGATTATCTGACCCAGGCATCAGAACATGAAGCTCTAAATTGGTGCGGTGTCTGTGACAAATTCGCCACATTTCATGAACATGGTGATCATGATAGCCCTCCTTCATGGTATGGCTATGATACTGATTAATTCAGCAACAAGGATTGCCAAGCCCAGGGAACGATCTGAAATTCCTTCCCTGTTTTCACTCCTCCAGCCTTTAGCTCCGAATAGCACCAGTCACTATTTGGAACAGTTCCCAGACCCGGTTACTATGCAAGATTCTGCACAAAAACAGTATCCGGACAAACTACTATTCATCAAACAGTAAAAGATGAACAGTACTTCTGAAAAACAAGGGGACAGAACACTGTTCATACACAGTGACTGGTTACTGTTCACTACAGTACCCGACAAATAATCACGAGGTTACTATTTGCTTTCGGCTGAAATGATTATTCACCCAGGTTAAAGCAAATTACCCTCCGGAATTCCAGCAGTCTTCAGCAGGATCCGATGCTCCCTTCTTCTATATAAGGCAGCCTCCTCTCCAGTCTGAAGCAGGATTTTTTTTGGTAGATTAGGTTTCATATTACTCCCTTCTCATTACAGTGTAATCAGATGGCAGTTCTTAGCATCCCAGTTTACAGCAATTGTAACCTGTATTTTTTATATTTCCGCAATCAGATGGCAACCCCCCATCACCTGTAACTTTCCCCTTCCGCAATCAGATGGCAACCCCCCATCACCTGTAACTTTCCCCCCTTTTGGTATCAGAGCCAAGTTTTGGCCGATCGAAGTGTTGTAAGTTACATTTGTATCTTGAATTTAATCAAGTTGGCCGGTTCTACCGCCATAGTTATCCATTATTTTGTGCATTATATTATCATTACTTTAAATGTTTCATCTCAATTGTTATATTTTATTTTACATCTATTTCCTGATAACTCTTCCTTTCCCATTCGTCATTTTCTACATCTACTATATCTTCCAGATTTGTTGTTATTGGTACCTTGATGTCTTCTGGTATAATTAATTCTTTACCAGTCTGTTTATATTCTTTGATTATTTGTTCTTGTTGATCTATTATTTCCCAGCTTTCTGCATCTTCGTATTTCTATGTTTATCCAGACAGTTTGTTGCAGATGTGTACTGTTGAGAGTCATAAGACCAGGTTACCCGTACTGTTGATAACCCAGTAAGACCAGATATCCGAGTGTTCTTGAAAAGTGTTGGTCAGCCCGTGTTAGCCGACGGACAGGCGTTTAGGGTGGTCCCACTGTGGAAACAAAGGATGAAGGCAATAGGAGGTTATGGTGTATGTGACCAGGCAAAATCTCATTGTATCGCTCTGTTGTAGACCGAAGGATAGATCCAGAAGTTTGAGGATAAAGAAAACTAGGTTATAATCTTTTAACTAGGCTTTTAATCATGAATATGAGAAGACTGTTTAGAAGTAACTCTTCTACCAGCATTAGGTCATCCAGTACAACTCCTTCACCCATTCCCCAGTCTGATGGAGTTATTAACTCTGAGAATTATGAGTTGTCAGATTTAGATCTAAAATTAGGAGATTGGAACATCCCTAAGGTTCCCACAAACAAGATTTATAAATCTTCTTGGACCCTTAAGAATGCCTTTAAAACCGGTTACTTTGTCCGAACCATAGAACAGGTTTACAGTATCAACAAGGAGTACGAGACGTGCTACTTGTTACCTGAAGCAACCTTAGTCGGACACATGAAAGATGGATATAATTTTATCCACATAGGTTTAATCCAGGTTGGAGTAAAACCATTGATCAGAGAAGGCTTGAATGCTTCTGTCCTTATGGCCCTTAGAGATTCCCGTCATATAAGATTTAATGACAGCCTCTTAGGAACCATAGAAACCAGTCTTAGCAATGGACCTGTCCATTTCGACTGTTTTCCCAATTTTACAGTGGCTCTTGAAGACCCACATGTAATGAAAACTCTCACCCTCAATATCAAGACCTATGGTACCCTCATGTTACCAGGAGTCAGACAGTTGGCCTTGATATACAGAGTTTATTATAAGTGCCTCAGAACGAACTTCAATGTTCAAGCACTTGACAAGAGAATTAAAGGTGAAACTACCCTCATCCAGACCACAGATACCAGGTCTAACATTCAGGTGCCCAAAACCCTGAAATGGTCAGAGGTTACTTTCCCTGATGACTGGATGATTGAAAATGAGAATTTCATTCATCAGATCCAAAACCCAGCCAGGAATCCAGATCTAGATTTTGTCCAACAACTAGCCAACGGTAATGTTAGGCTAAGCTTTGACCATTCTAGATTCAGACCCCCTGTAGGATCACCTTCATATACCCCATCAGGATATGATGAACTTCGGTTTAGATCACCAGTAGATCTACACCAACCCTTTAGACAGCCACCCAATCTCTTGAGAGATAGGCCTGTATCCCAGTGTAGTACATCCAGACCTCTAGCACCTTTTCCTAAGTCTAGAAGAGACTCAGATCTAGAGCTCCAAGGTGTCCAGACGAAATCCCAAGTTAGCACACCTTGCTACACCGCCAGACAAGAATCAGTTGTTGATGAGGAAGAGAAAAAAGGACTCAAACCTCCATCACCATCTGGTAGTGATATGGTAAATCCATATCAAGAAGAACCCCAAGATCCTTTCCAGCAGGAACCTGGAATTGATTATGAGCTTATGGTTATCAGGAAAGAATTTACTCCTGATATGAATGCCCTAGGCAAAGAGTTTGAGTCAGAAGAAAACAGACTCAAAAAGGAAGCCTATAGAGCCAACCATACTCTTGAACAAAAGAAAGAAGTTCTCGCAAGTTGGACAACATTCATGAAAGAGATATCCAGTAATGTCCCTTTCTTTGAATACTTTGAGAACCACTTTGAGTGGCACAAGAAGTCTTGTGTTCTCACCAAAACCAATTGGGCAAAACCCCCTAGTAAAGATGCTAGTGGCAAACCCAATCCCCCAGAAGTTGTTAGATCTCACCATCCACCTCAAGAAGCCATAGTCTTCAACCACCGTGGAACAGATCTAGTTGCCTCGCCCTTCAAAACCCCTACTACCCAAGAGGAAACGGTTGTGAAGAAGGTCATAGAGCAAAACAACTACACCAACCAGTGTTTAGGTGTGATAGGAAAGCAGCTTGATAGGATAGAAGACAGAATAGAAAGCAAGGTCGTCCCCCAACCAGGCAGCCCTAGCAAACCTGTCAAGGCCCTAGAGAAACCTCTAGTCAAGCTCCCTACAACTAAGCAACCTAGCCTCAGAACTAAGGATCAAACAGCCTTAGAAATCGTCAACCAAAGGCTTGAAGAACTCGTGAAGAAGGAGCCAGTCACCCCTTCACCAGTTACCACTTCAACCTCAGTTGATCCCCGCTTACAAGTCTTAGACAAACCTAAGGACCCGACAGCCTTAGAAATTGTTGAACAGAAGCTTAAGGAACTTAGCACGAAGTAAGAACCAGTTCTCCCTTCGCCTAGGAAACCTAGCAAGAAGCAGGAACCAGTTCCCCCTTCTCCTAAGAAAGCCCCAAAGCTCAGTGTCTTAGACATCCACACAGCCTCTAGTAATTCTAGCAGAACCTCCTCAGACAATGAAAAGGAGATAGAACATCTAGAAAACCAGTTTAAGGGTTTACAAGTGAACAAGATCATTCACCCTAGAGTAACCCCAGCCAGTTTCACTAAGAATTGGTATCCCAGACCTACCCCTCCTGACCTTCAATATGAAGAAAGGAATGTTAGCAACCAATTCTCTGTCTCTTCAGGTAAACTCTATGAATGGAACATAGATGGTTTGTCTGAACAGGAAACTCTAAACAAACTCCAGCATATGACTATGGTAGCCAATAACTACCTCAGTGAAGGACATCCCCATACTGAAGTCATAGAACTTATGTCCTTAGGATTCACAGGTAAACTCCTCCAATGGTGGAACAATTGCCTTACAGAAGAATCTAAGGAGGACATCAAGCATGCTGTCCAGAAAGATGAGGAAGGTCTCCCCATCTTTGACACCATCTTAGGAAGAGGTACCCCTGACGGAGTCAATACCCTGATCTATACGATCATGAAACACTTCGTAGGAAAACCTAGTAACATCACATCTAGGATTTACGATCAGTTGAGTAACCTTAGATGTAAAACCCTTGGTGACTTTAGGTGGTACGAAGATGTGTTTACTACCAGAGTCATGCACAGAAGTGATTGTAACTCTCCATTTTGGAAGGAGAAGTTCATCAATGGTTTACCTACCCTTTTTGGAGAAAAGGTTAAAGAAACCCTGTGTAACCCCTTAGGTGTCATAGATTATGATAACCTAACCTATGGAGACATCTCTAGCACCATTCGAAGTGAAGGAATGAAGATGTGCAGAGATCTCAAGATCCAGAGCAAAGCCAGCAAAGGAAAAGCCAAGTACGAAGTAGGAAAGTTCTGTACACAGTACGGCTTACCCTCCATCCTTCCTAAGAGAAAATCTAAATACAGAGGCAAGGAACCCTCTGAGCATTTTCATAGGAAGAAAACCAAAGCCAAATATTATAGAAAGCAGAAATACAGCAAAGACGATTTCTATAAGAAAGGTAAGTCCAAATCCACAGGTAAGTTCATACCCAAAGCATCAGGAAAATGCTTTAAATGTGGAAAGAAAGGTCATTTCAGCAAAGAGTGTAAAGCTAAGGCTAAATCCCTTATCAATACCCTCGTTAGTGACCAAGCCGGTAAAGATGAAATCTTTAAGCTCCTAGAACTCAATCACTCAGATAGTGAACCTTCTAGTAGTGAGATTCGACAGATCTACCAGTCATCCTCTGAAACCTCTAGAGCTTCTTCTAGCACCTCTAGTGGCCCAGATGAACCCATAAATTGCATGGATAGTTGTTGCAGGAACAAAGCTATCAATGTTATTTCCAAGCAAGAAGAGCTTCTCTTAGATCTCATAGAACAGATCGAAGATCCAGTCATCAAAGCTCAAAAGTTCACAGAATTCAAGAAAACCTTAGTTAAGGAAACCAGTAAACCTGAACCTAAGCTTCTTGAACCCAAAGTTGATTTGGAACAAATCTACAAGAGATTTACCAAATCCAAGAAGGACGTTACAGTCAACGATCTTCAAAAGGAAATCAAAGATACTAAGTCTGAAGTTAGAACCCTTAAGCAGGAACTAACCATCCTTAGAATTGATCACAATTTCCTTGGCCAAAGATTGAAAAATCTTGAAACTACTTCTCAGCAAGGCAATAAGGAAGGAACCTCAATTCAGAACCCTTCTGAGGATGAAGCCGACGAAACAGTTAACCCAACTGCAGATATGGATCAAGAACATGACCCTGGACAGTCCAGTGAACAGTTCTTAAAAGCCATCAGTCGGATTAATTTCCAAAAATGGCACTCCAAAGTCAGGATTGTCATTAGCAAAAATTTTGAATTTGAGGTCATAGCCTTAATGGATTCAGGCGCTGATCTTAACTGCATTCAAGAAGGAATCATTCCCTCCAAATACTTCAGAAAAACCAAAGAAGGGTTAACTTCTGCTAGTGGAGGTAAAATGCAGATTGAATTCAAAATACCCAAAGCCCATGTTTGCCAAGACAATACGTGTTTCAAAACCACATTTGTTCTTGTCAAGAACATGACAGATAGAGTGATTTTAGGAAATCCCTTTATGTGTCTACTGTACCCTTTCACCACGGATAGTGAAGGAATCACTACCCATCCTTTTGGCCAGCCAGTCAAGTTTAAGTTTCTCAGGAGTCCTGAACCTAGAGATATTAGCACTCTCCAGGAAATAGCTATCTCCAAGAACCTTAACCTTCTCTCAGCCAAGACTCAGCAACTTAAGTACCTTAAAGATGATCTTAAGTATAAACAAGTTGAGAAACAACTAGTTTGTAAAGAGATCCAAACAGAGATCAACAACTTTGAGGAAAAACTTAAGTTTAAGGCTTTTAGAAGTCCTGAACCAAGTAGGATCTCCAGTCTCCAAAATGGTCCAGTTTCTAAAAACCTCAACCTTTCTAATAATCACAATCAAGCCAAGAACCTTGATTCCTTTGTTTCTTTTTCTCCTCCCATTCTTGATGATTCTTTTGACCCAATCCAATTTCAAATATCATCACAAAAAACTATTTGCTCCGAAATATGTCATGATTTAATTAAAGACATTTTCCAAACTATGCAAATTCATGTTATCCATTATTGGCAGGAAAAAGAACAAAAATCTTATCCCACTACAATGTGGCGAAAGTTGACTTCTTCAGCAGAGAAGAAGAACAAGGGGAAAGCACCAGCACAGGGCTATCCTCAAGACAGAAGGTTCCCAGCGGGACAACCTTTTGTAAAGCATGAAGGTGCATCCTCAAAAAACCAAAGAGGATCAACATCCCTTCAGGACTATGTCCCGGCAGAGGTGACATACTCCAGTGGTGACTTAGCTATTATTTTGCAGGAAGTTTTATCGGATGAATTTCAATGGAAAGAAGGTGCTTTTGCTGACCTACCTTTACCCATCAAATTTATCCTTGACAACCTTCAAGCAGCATGGGCTCTAGACAGAAATAACCTCTTCCAAAAAACCCTCAAGGCCCTAGAAATATACCTAGTCAACCTTGAAGCAAACAATGGATTCATTACTAGTCAACTCTTTGGCAAAGAGGATATCCATTCAATGGATAACACGACTATCATGAACACTGATTATGCGAGGTTCAGTCTTAAGGCTCAATCCTTCTTAAGAAGCACTATTGCCAACTTGCCCCCAGAAATACAAACTAATATTTTTGGTTGCAAGGTCATGTTCAAATCATTTGATCGCTGGTGCGATCATTTCAGAATGCTGGTCACCACCCGCTTCCCCTTAATAGGCGAATCTGATGATGACCAAGAAGTTCCTGTTAACCGTGCCTTAATCCAAGCTGCATGGGAAGAATACTTTGGGAGCAGCCAGAGGGTCTATGAAAAAACACACCCTTTTCCTGGTCTCATAGTCAATTATGAGGATGGATATGATGATGACGAGATTGAAAGAAATTCAAGCTGGCTCTCACAAATGTTTGAGTATGGTTTTATCAGATTAATCAAACTAACTCACCATGGCCAGATCAGCCAGTTTCCCCAGATCATACAACAAGTCGTCACCAAAATCCGAAGCCCCTATGTGTCAATCAGATGCTGGAGCACCCTTCCACAATGGGATGATACCAACAATTGGATGGATGTCTTACCATCTAAACACTTGGTATTAATTAATGGATACACCCACCAAGGTCCTTGGTATGAAGGAAATACTTATCTTTCCTACAATGAACCTTACAATCTTGCCGAATGTTGGAGAAACTATTTCAATAATATGATCCCCACCATTGTCCAAGATCTGTGGACAAATTACCATTTCGTGGGAAGCACTGGAAGAATCTCAGTGTTCACCACCAGACCTCATTCCACTGCCGTCATGAATCTTCGCTGGATTAGTCACAATTGTACTCCAAGCGATTATCTGACCCAGGCATCAGAACATGAAGCTCTAAATTGGTGCGGTGTCTGTGACAAATTCGCCACATTTCATGAACATGGTGATCATGATAGCCCTCCTTCATGGTATGGCTATGATACTGATTAATTCAGCAACAAGGATTGCCAAGCCCAGGGAACGATCTGAAATTCCTTCCCTGTTTTCACTCCTCCAGCCTTTAGCTCCGAATAGCACCAGTCACTATTTGGAACAGTTCCCAGACCCGGTTACTATGCAAGATTCTGCACAAAAACAGTATCCGGACAAACTACTATTCATCAAACAGTAAAAGATGAACAGTACTTCTGAAAAACAAGGGGACAGAACACTGTTCATACACAGTGACTGGTTACTGTTCACTACAGTACCCGACAAATAATCACGAGGTTACTATTTGCTTTCGGCTGAAATGATTATTCACCCAGGTTAAAGCAAATTACCCTCCGGAATTCCAGCAGTCTTCAGCAGGATCCGATGCTCCCTTCTTCTATATAAGGCAGCCTCCTCTCCAGTCTGAAGCAGGATTTTTTTTGGTAGATTAGGTTTCATATTACTCCCTTCTCATTACAGTGTAATTAGATGGCAGTTCTTAGCATCCCAGTTTACAGCAATTGTAACCTGTATTTTTTATATTTCCGCAATCAGATGGCAACCCCCCATCACCTGTAACTTTCCCCCCTTTTTGGTATCAGAGCCAAGGGCCTTGACAGACTGTCAAGGCCCTAGAGGTTTCTCTAGGGCCTTGACAGGTTTGCTAGGGCTGCCTGGTTGGGGGACGACCTTGCTTTCTATTCTGTCTTCTATCCTATCAAGCTGCTTTCCTATCACACCTAAACACTGGTTGGTGTAGTTGTTTTGCTCTATGACCTTCTTCACAACCGTTTCCTCTTGGGTAGTAGGGGTTTTGAAGGGCGAGGCAACTAGATCTGTTCCACGGTGGTTGAAGACTATGGCTTCTTGAGGTGGATGGTGAGATCTAACAACTTCTGGGGGATTGGGTTTGCCACTAGCATCTTTACTAGGGGGTTTTGCCCAATTGGTTTTGGTGAGAACACAAGACTTCTTGTGCCACTCAAAGTGGTTCTCAAAGTATTCAAAGAAAGGGACATTACTGGATATCTCTTTCATGAATGTTGTCCAACTTGCGAGAACTTCTTTCTTTTGTTCAAGAGTATGGTTGGCTCTATAGGCTTCCTTTTTGAGTCTGTTTTCTTCTGACTCAAACTCTTTGCCTAGGGCATCCATATCAGGAGTAAATTCTTTCCTGATAACCATAAGCTCATAATCAATTCCAGGTTCCTGCTGGAAAGGATCTTGGGGTTCTTCTTGATATGGATTTACCATATCACTACCAGATGGTGATGGAAATTTTGGACTTTTCTTTTCTTCCTCATCAACAACTGATTCTTGTCTAGCTGTGTAGCACGGTGTGCTAACCTGGGATTTGGTCTGGACACCTTGGAGCTCTAGATCTGAGTCTCTTCTAGACTTAGGAAAAGGTGCTAGAGGTCTGGATGTACTATACTAGGATACAGGCCTATCTCTCAAGAGATTAGGTGGCTGTCTAAAGGGTTGGTGTAGATCTACTGGTGATCTAAACCGAAGCTCATCATATCCTGATGGGGTATATGAAGGTGATCCTACAGGGGGTCTGAATCTAGAATGGTCAAAGCTTAGCCTAACATTACCGTTGGCTAGTTGTTGGACAAAATCTAGATCTGGATTCCTGGCTGGGTTTTGGATCTGATGAATGAAATTCTCATTTTCAATCATCCAGTCATCAGGGAAAGTAACCTCTGACCATTTCAGGGTTTTGGGCACCTGAATGTTAGACCTGGTATCTGTGGTCTGGATGAGGGTAGTTTCACCTTTAATTCTCTTGTCAAGTGCTTGAACATTGAAGTTCGTTCTGAGGCACTTATAATAAACTCTGTATATCAAGGCCAACTGTCCCAAGACAATACGTGTTTCAAAACCACATTTGTTCTTGTCAAGAACATGACAGATAGAGTGATTTTAGGAAATCCCTTTATGTGTCTACTGTACCCTTTCACCACAGATAGTGAAGGAATCACTACCCATCCTTTTGGCCAGCCAGTCAAGTTTAAGTTTCTCAGGAGTCCTGAACCTAGAGATATTAGCACTCTCCAAGAAATAGCTATCTCCAAGAACCTTAACCTTCTCTCAGCCAAGACTCAGCAACTTAAGTACCTTAAAGATGATCTTAAGTATAAACAAGTTGAGGAACAACTAGTTTGTAAAAAGATCCAAACAGAGATCAACAAGTTTGAAGAAAAACTGAAGCAGGAAGTCTGCTCTGATCTACCCACAGCTTTTTGGCATAGAAAGAGACATGAAGTAACTCTTCCCTATGTCAAAGATTTCAAAGAAAAGGACATCCCTACCAAAGCTCGACCTATCCAAATGAACCAAGAACTCCTGGATACTTGCAGAGCAGAAATAGAGGATCTCCTTAAAAAGGGAATAATCAGGAAGTCTAGGTCACCATGGTCTTGTCCAGCCTTTTATGTTCAAAAAAACGCTGAGATAGAAAGAGGTGTCCCTAGATTAGTCATCAATTATAAGCCCCTCAACAAAGTCTTAGAATGGGTAAGATACCCAATTCCAAACAAAAGAGACTTAGTCAACAGGCTTAGTAAGGCAGTGGTTTTCAGTAAGTTTGACATGAAAAGTGGTTTTTGGCAAATACAAATCACAGAGTCTGATAGGTATAAGACAGCCTTTACCACACCCTTTGGTCATTACGAATGGAATGTAATGCCCTTTGGCCTCAAAAATGCACCTTCTGAATTCCAGAACATTATGAATGAGATTTTTAATCCATTCTCCAGCCATGCCATTGTGTACATTGATGATGTCCTCATTTTTTCAGAATCCCTGAACCAACACTGGAAACACCTAAGAGCTTTCCTCCATACAATCAAGCTCAATGGTCTTGTTGTTTCAGCTCCAAAGATCAAGCTTTTCCAAACTAGAATACGGTTCCTAGGTTTTGATATCCACCATGGTGTTGTCAAACCCATAGCTAGGTCCATCCAGTTTGCTGAAAAGTTTCCAGATGAAATCCTAGATAAAACCCAGTTGCAGAGATTTCTAGGATCTCTCAACTATGTGTCTGATTTCTATCAAAATCTTAGACCCCAGTGCAAGCTTCTTTTTGATAGACTTCACACCAATCCATCCCCTTGGACACCTGCTCATACTTCAGTTGTCCAGAAAATCAAAAACCATGTCAGGACACTCCCCTGTTTAGGAATTCCTTCAGATAATTCCTTCAAGACTGTCCAAACCGATGCCTCTAACATAGGTTATGGTGGCATTCTTCTCCAGCGTGCTAGCCCAACTTCCCCTGAACAAATTGTTTGTTACCATTCAGGAATTTGGACTCCCACCCAGATTAATTATAGTACTATAAAGAAAGAGATACTATCTATAGTACTTTGCATTTCAAAATTTCAAAGTGATCTTTTAAATCAAAAGTTTTTATTAAGAATTGATTGTAAATCTGCAAAACATGTTTTAGAAAAAGATGTTCAAAACATCGCATCAAAACAGATTTTTGCTAGATGGCAAGCCATTCTTTCCATTTTTGACTTTGACATTGAATTCATCCGAAAGCAAATAGTAACCTCGTGATTATTTGTCGGGTACTGTAGTGAACAGTAACCAGTCACTGTGTATGAACAGTGTTCTGTCCCCTTGTTTTTCAGAATTACTGTTCATCTTTTACTGTTTGATGAATAGTAGTTTGTCCGGATACTGTTTTTGTGCAGAATCTTGCATAGTAACCGGGTCTGGGAACTGTTCCAAATAGTGACTGGTGCTATTCGGAGCTAAAGGCTGGAGGAGTGAAAACAGGGAAGGAATTTCAGATCGTTCCCTGGGCTTGGCAATCCTTGTTGCTGAATTAATCAGTATCATAGCCATACCATGAAGGAGGGCTATCATGATCACCATGTTCATGAAATGTGGCGAATTTGTCACAGACACCGCACCAATTTAGAGCTTCATGTTCTGATGCCTGGGTCAGATAATCGCTTGGAGTACAATTGTGACTAATCCAGCGAAGATTCATGGCGGCAGTGGAATGAGGTCTGGTGCTGGGGCTCTGATACCAAAAAGGGGGGAAAGTTACAGGTGATGGGGGGTTGCCATCTGATTGCGGAAATATAAAAAATACAGGTTACAATTGCTGTAAACTGGGATGCTAAGAACTGCCATCTGATTACACTGTAATGAGAAGGGAGTAATATGAAACCTAATCTACCAAAAAAAATCCTGCTTCAGACTGGAGAGGAGGCTGCCTTATATAGAAGAAGGGAGCATCGGATCCTGCTGAAGACTGCTGGAATTCCGGAGGGTAATTTGCTTTAACCTGGGTGAATAATCATTTCAGCCGAAAGCAAATAGTAACCTCGTGATTATTTGTCGGGTACTGTAGTGAACAGTAACCAGTCACTGTGTATGAACAGTGTTCTGTCCCCTTGTTTTTCAGAAGTACTGTTCATCTTTTACTGTTTGATGAATAGTAGTTTGTCCGGATACTGTTTTTGTGCAGAATCTTGCATAGTAACCGGGTCTGGGAACTGTTCCAAATAGTGACTGGTGCTATTCGGAGCTAAAGGCTGGAGGAGTGAAAACAGGGAAGGAATTTCAGATCGTTCCCTGGGCTTGGCAATCCTTGTTGCTGAATTAATCAGTATCATAGCCATACCATGAAGGAGGGCTATCATGATCACCATGTTCATGAAATGTGGCGAATTTGTCACAGACACCGCACCAATTTAGAGCTTCATGTTCTGATGCCTGGGTCAGATAATCGCTTGGAGTACAATTGTGACTAATCCAGCGAAGATTCATGGCGGCAGTGGAATGAGGTCTGGTGGTGAACACTGAGATTCTTCCAGTGCTTCCCACGAAATGGTAATTTGTCCACAGATCTTGGACAATGGTGGGGATCATATTATTGAAATAGTTTCTCCAACATTCGGCAAGATTGTAAGGTTCATTGTAGGAAAGATAAGTATTTCCTTCATAATCACAATCAAGCCAAGAACCTTGATTCCTTTGTTTCTTTTTCTCCTCCCATTCTTGATGATTCTTTTGACCCAATCCAATTTCAAATATCATCACAAAAAACTATTTGCTCCGAAATATGTCATGATTTAATTAAAGACATTTTCCAAACTATGCAAATTCATGTTATCCATTATTGGCAGGAAAAAGAACAAAAATCTTATCCCACTACAATGTGGCGAAAGTTGACTTCTTCAGCAGAGAAGAAGAACAAGGGGAAAGCACCAGCACAGGGCTATCCTCAAAGCTTAGCCTAACATTACCGTTGGCTAGTTGTTGGACAAAATCTAGATCTGGATTCCTGGCTGGGTTTTGGATCTGATGAATGAAATTCTCATTTTCAATCATCCAGTCATCAGGGAAAGTAACCTCTGACCATTTCAGGGTTTTGGGCACCTGAATGTTAGACCTGGTATCTGTGGTCTGGATGAGGGTAGTTTCACCTTTAATTCTCTTGTCAAGTGCTTGAACATTGAAGTTCGTTCTGAGGCACTTATAATAAACTCTGTATATCAAGGCCAACTGTCTGACTCCTGGTAACATGAGGGTACCATAGGTCTTGATATTGAGGGTGAGAGTTTTCATTACATGTGGGTCTTCAAGAGCCACTGTAAAATTGGGAAAACAGTCGAAATGGACAGGTCCATTGCTAAGACTGGTTTCTATGGTTCCTAAGAGGCTGTCATTAAATCTTATATGACGGGAATCTCTAAGGGCCATAAGGACAGAAGCATTCAAGCCTTCTCTGATCAATGGTTTTACTCCAACCTGGATTAAACCTATGTGGATAAAATTATATCCATCTTTCATGTGTCCGACTAAGGTTGCTTCAGGTAACAAGTAGCACGTCTCGTACTCCTTGTTGATACTGTAAACCTGTTCTATGGTTCGGACAAAGTAACCGGTTTTAAAGGCATTCTTAAGGGTCCAAGAAGATTTATAAATCTTGTTTGTGGGAACCTTAGGGATGTTCCAATCTCCTAATTTTAGATCTAAATCTGACAACTCATAATTCTCAGAGTTAATAACTCCATCAGACTGGGGAATGGGTGAAGGAGTTGTACTGGATGACCTAATGCTGGTAGAAGAGTTACTTCTAAACAGTCTTCTCATATTCATGATTAAAAGCCTAGTTAAAAGATTATAACCTAGTTTTCTTTATCCTCAAACTTCTGGATCTATCCTTCGGTCTACAACAGAGCGATACAATGAGATTTTGCCTGGTCACATACACCATAACCTCCTATTGCCTTCATCCTTTGTTTCCACAGTGGGACCACCCTAAACGCCTGTCCGTCGGCTAATACGGGCTGACCAACACTTTTCAAGAACACTCGGATATCTGGTCTTACTGGGTTATCAACAGTACGGGTAACCTGGTCTTATGACTCTCAACAGTACACATCTGCAACAAACTGTCTGGATAAACATAGAAATACGAAAATGCAGAAAGCTGGGAAATAATAGATCAACAAGAACAAATAATCAAAGAATATAACCAGACTGGTAAAGAATTAATTATACCAGAAGACATCAAGGTACCAATAACAACAAATCTGGAAGATATAGTAGATATAGAAAATGACGAATGGGAAAGGAAGAGTTATCAGGAAATAGATGTAAAATAAAATATAACAATTGTGATGAAACATTTAAAGTAATGATAATATAATGCACAAAATAATGGATAACTATGGCGGTAGAACCGGCCAACTTGATTAAATTCAAGATACAAATGTAACTTACAACACTTCGATCGGCCAAGATTGTAAGGTTCATTGTAGGAAAGATAAGTATTTCCTTCATACCAAGGACCTTGGTGGGTGTATCCATTAATTAATACCAAGTGTTTAGATGGTAAGACATCCATCCAATTGTTGGTATCATCCCATTGTGGAAGGGTGCTCCAGCATCTGATTGACACATAGGGGCTTCGGATTTTGGTGACGACTTGTTGTATGATCTGGGGAAACTGGCTGATCTGGCCATGGTGAGTTAGTTTGATTAATCTGATAAAACCATACTCAAACATTTGTGAGAGCCAGCTTGAATTTCTTTCAATCTCGTCATCATCATATCCATCCTCATAATTGACTATGAGACCAGGAAAAGGGTGTGTTTTTTCATAGACCCTCTGGCTGCTCCCAAAGTATTCTTCCCATGCAGCTTGGATTAAGGCACGGTTGGTGGTGAACACTGAGATTCTTCCAGTGCTTCCCACGAAATGGTAATTTGTCCACAGATCTTGGACAATGGTGGGGATCATATTATTGAAATAGTTTCTCCAACATTCGGCAAGATTGTAAGGTTCATTGTAGGAAAGATAAGTATTTCCTTCATACCAAGGACCTTGGTGGGTGTATCCATTAATTAATACCAAGTGTTTAGATGGTAAGACATCCATCCAATTGTTGGTATCATCCCATTGTGGAAGGGTGCTCCAGCATCTGATTGACACATAGGGGCTTCGGATACCAGAAGACATCAAGGTACCAATAACAACAAATCTGGAAGATATAGTAGATGTAGAAAATGACGAATGGGAAAGGAAGAGTTATCAGGAAATAGATGTAAAATAAAATATAACAATTGAGATGAAACATTTAAAGTAATGATAATATAATGCACAAAATAATGGATAACTATGGCGGTAGAACCGGCCAACTTGATTAAATTCAAAATACAAAAGTAACTTACAACACTTCGATCGGCCAAAACTTGGCTCTGATACCAAAAAGGGGGAAAGTTACAGGTGATGGGGGGTTGCCATCTGATTGCGGAAATATAAAAAATACAGGTTACAATTGCTGTAAACTGGGATGCTAAGAACTGCCATCTGATTACACTGTAATGAGAAGGGAGTAATATGAAACCTAATCTACCAAAAAAAATCCTGCTTCAGACTGGAGAGGAGGCTGCCTTATATAGAAGAAGGGAGCATCGGATCCTGCTGAAGACTGCTGGAATTCCGGAGGGTAATTTGCTTTAACCTGGGTGAATAATCATTTCAGCCGAAAGCAAATAGTAACCTCGTGATTATTTGTCGGGTACTGTAGTGAACAGTAACCAGTCACTGTGTATGAACAGTGTTCTGTCCCCTTGTTTTTCAGAAGTACTGTTCATCTTTTACTGTTTGATGAATAGTAGTTTGTCCGGATACTGTTTTTGTGCAGAATCTTGCATAGTAACCGGGTCTGGGAACTGTTCCAAATAGTGACTGGTGCTATTCGGAGCTAAAGGCTGGAGGAGTGAAAACAGGGAAGGAATTTCAGATCGTTCCCTGGGCTTGGCAATCCTTGTTGCTGAATTAATCAGTATCATAGCCATACCATGAAGGAGGGCTATCATGATCACCATGTTCATGAAATGTGGCGAATTTGTCACAGACACCGCACCAATTTAGAGCTTCATGTTCTGATGCCTGGGTCAGATAATCGCTTGGAGTACAATTGTGACTAATCCAGCGAAGATTCATGGCGGCAGTGGAATGAGGTCTGGTGGTGAACACTGAGATTCTTCCAGTGCTTCCCACGAAATGGTAATTTGTCCACAGATCTTGGACAATGGTGGGGATCATATTATTGAAATAGTTTCTCCAACATTCGGCAAGATTGTAAGGTTCATTGTAGGAAAGATAAGTATTTCCTTCATACCAAGGACCTTGGTGGGTGTATCCATTAATTAATACCAAGTGTTTAGATGGTAAGACATCCATCCAATTGTTGGTATCATCCCATTGTGGAAGGGTGCTCCAGCATCTGATTGACACATAGGGGCTTCGGATTTTGGTGACGACTTGTTGTATGATCTGGGGAAACTGGCTGATCTGGCCATGGTGAGTTAGTTTGATTAATCTGATAAAACCATACTCAAACATTTGTGAGAGCCAGCTTGAATTTCTTTCAATCTCGTCATCATCATATCCATCCTCATAAGGGTGTGTTTTTTCATAGACCCTCTGGCTGCTCCCAAAGTATTCTTCCCATGCAGCTTGGATTAAGGCACGGTTAACAGGAACTTCTTGGTCATCATCAGATTCGCCTATTAAGGGGAAGCGGGTGGTGACCAGCATTCTGAAATGATCGCACCAGCGATCAAATGATTTGAACATGACCTTGCAACCAAAAATATTAGTTTGTATTTCTGGGGGCAAGTTGGCAATAGTGCTTCTTAAGAAGGATTGAGCCTTAAGACTGAACCTCGCATAATCAGTGTTCATGATAGTCGTGTTATCCATTGAATGGATATCCTCTTTGCCAAAGAGTTGACTAGTAATGAATCCATTGTTTGCTTCAAGGTTGACTAGGTATAGATGCTTTGGGTATGAACTTACCTGTGGATTTGGACTTACCTTTCTTATAGAAATCATCTTTGCTGTATTTCTGCTTTCTATAATACTTGGCTTTGGTTTTCTTCCTATGAAAATGCTCAGAGGGTTCCTTGCCTCTGTATTTGGATTTTCTTTTAGGAAGGATGGAGGGTTTCTCAGGAGTCCTGAACCTAGAGATATTAGCACTCTCCAGGAAATAGCTATCTCCAAGAACCTTAACCTTCTCTCAGCCAAGACTCAGCAACTTAAGTACCTTAAAGATGATCTTAAGTATAAACAAGTTGAGAAACAACTAGTTTGTAAAGAGATCCAAACAGAGATCAACAACTTTGAGGAAAAACTTAAGTTTAAGGCTTTTAGAAGTCCTGAACCAAGTAGGATCTCCAGTCTCCAAAATGGTCCAGTTTCTAAAAACCTCAACCTTTCTAATAATCACAATCAAGCCAAGAACCTTGATTCCTTTGTTTCTTTTTCTCCTCCCATTCTTGATGATTCTTTTGACCCAATCCAATTTCAAATATCATCACAAAAAACTAGTTCTACCGCCATAGTTATCCATTATTTTGTGCATTATATTATCATTACTTTAAATGTTTCATCTCAATTGTTATATTTTATTTTACATCTATTTCCTGATAACTCTGATCTGGATTCCTGGCTGGGTTTTGGATCTGATGAATGAAATTCTCATTTTCAATCATCCAGTCATCAGGGAAAGTAACCTCTGACCATTTCAGGGTTTTGGGCACCTGAATGTTAGACCTGGTATCTGTGGTCTGGATGAGGGTAGTTTCACCTTTAATTCTCTTGTCAAGTGCTTGAACATTGAAGTTCGTTCTGAGGCACTTATAATAAACTCTGTATATCAAGGCCAACTGTCTGACTCCTGGTAACATGAGGGTACCATAGGTCTTGATATTGAGGGTGAGAGTTTTCATTACATGTGGGTCTTCAAGAGCCACTGTAAAATTGGGAAAACAGTCGAAATGGACAGGTCCATTGCTAAGACTGGTTTCTATGGTTCCTAAGAGGCTGTCATTAAATCTTATATGACGGGAATCTCTAAGGGCCATAAGGACAGAAGCATTCAAGCCTTCTCTGATCAATGGTTTTACTCCAACCTGGATTAAACCTATGTGGATAAAATTATATCCATCTTTCATGTGTCCGACTAAGGTTGCTTCAGGTAACAAGTAGCACGTCTCGTACTCCTTGTTGATACTGTAAACCTGTTCTATGGTTCGGACAAAGTAACCGGTTTTAAAGGCATTCTTAAGGGTCCAAGAAGATTTATAAATCTTGTTTGTGGGAACCTTAGGGATGTTCCAATCTCCTAATTTTAGATCTAAATCTGACAACTCATAATTCTCAGAGTTAATAACTCCATCAGACTGGGGAATGGGTGAAGGAGTTGTACTGGATGACCTAATGCTGGTAGAAGAGTTACTTCTAAACAGTCTTCTCATATTCATGATTAAAAGCCTAGTTAAAAGATTATAACCTAGTTTTCTTTATCCTCAAACTTCTGGATCTATCCTTCGGTCTACAACAGAGCGATACAATGAGATTTTGCCTGGTCACATACACCATAACCTCCTATTGCCTTCATCCTTTGTTTCCACAGTGGGACCACCCTAAACGCCTGTCCGTCGGCTAACATTCATGAAAGAGATATCCAGTAATGTCCCTTTCTTTGAATACTTTGAGAACCACTTTGAGTGGCACAAGAAGTCTTGTGTTCTCACCAAAACCAATTGGGCAAAACCCCCTAGTAAAGATGCTAGTGGCAAACCCAATCCCCCAGAAGTTGTTAGATCTCACCATCCACCTCAAGAAGCCATAGTCTTCAACCACCGTGGAACAGATCTAGTTGCCTCGCCCTTCAAAACCCCTACTACCCAAGAGGAAACGGTTGTGAAGAAGGTCATAGAGCAAAACAACTACACCAACCAGTGTTTAGGTGTGATAGGAAAGCAGCTTGATAGGATAGAAGACAGAATAGAAAGCAAGGTCGTCCCCCAACCAGGCAGCCCTAGCAAACCTGTCAAGGCCCTAGAGAAACCTCTAGTCAAGCTCCCTACAACTAAGCAACCTAGCCTCAGAACTAAGGATCAAACAGCCTTAGAAATCGTCAACCAAAGGCTTGAAGAACTCGTGAAGAAGGAGCCAGTCACCCCTTCACCAGTTACCACTTCAACCTCAGTTGATCCCCGCTTACAAGTCTTAGACAAACCTAAGGACCCGACAGCCTTAGAAATTGTTGAACAGAAGCTTAAGGAACTTAGCACGAAGCAAGAACCAGTTCTCCCTTCGCCTAGGAAACCTAGCAAGAAGCAGGAACCAGTTCCCCCTTCTCCTAAGAAAGCCCCAAAGCTCAGTGTCTTAGACATCCACACAGCCTCTAGTAATTCTAGCAGAACCTCCTCAGACAATGAAAAGGAGATAGAACATCTAGAAAACCAGTTTAAGGGTTTACAAGTGAACAAGATCATTCACCCTAGAGTAACCCCAGCCAGTTTCACTAAGAATTGGTATCCCAGACCTACCCCTCCTGACCTTCAATATGAAGAAAGGAATGTTAGCAACCAATTCTCTGTCTCTTCAGGTAAACTCTATGAATGGAACATAGATGGTTTGTCTGAACAGGAAATTCTAAACAAACTCCAGCATATGACTATGGTAGCCAATAACTACCTCAGTGAAGGACATCCCCATACTGAAGTCATAGAACTTATGTCCTTAGGATTCACAGGTAAACTCCTCCAATGGTGGAACAATTGCCTTACAGAAGAATCTAAGGAGGACATCAAGCATGCTGTCCAGAAAGATGAGGAAGGTCTCCCCATCTTTGACACCATCTTAGGAAGAGGTACCCCTGACGGAGTCAATACCCTGATCTATACGATCATGAAACACTTCGTAGGAAAACCTAGTAACATCACATCTAGGATTTACGATCAGTTGAGTAACCTTAGATGTAAAACCCTTGGTGACTTTAGGTGGTACGAAGATGTGTTTACTACCAGAGTCATGCACAGAAGTGATTGTAACTCTCCATTTTGGAAGGAGAAGTTCATCAATGGTTTACCTACCCTTTTTGGAGAAAAGGTTAAAGAAACCCTGTGTAACCCCTTAGGTGTCATAGATTATGATAACCTAACCTATGGAGACTGGTAAAGAAAGCAGAAATACAGCAAAGATGATTTCTATAAGAAAGGTAAGTCCAAATCCACAGGTAAGTTCATACCCAAAGCATCAGGAAAATGCTTTAAGTGTGGAAAGAAAGGTCATTTCAGCAAAGAGTGTAAAGCTAAGGCCAAATCCCTTATCCATACCCTTGTTAGTGACCAAGCAGGAAAAGATGAAATCTTTAAGCTCCTAGAACTTAATCACTCAGATAGTGAACCTTCTAGTAGTGAGATTCGTCAGATCTACCAGACATCCTCTGAATCCTCTAGAGCATCCTCTAGTTCCTCTAGTGGCCCAGATGAACCCATTCTATGCATTGATAGTGGTTGTAGAACCAAAACTCTCAATGTCCTCTCTAAGCAAGAAGAGCTGCTCTTAGATCTCATAGAACAGATCGAAGACCCAATAGTCAAAGCTCAGAAGCTTACAGAATTTAGACAAACCTTAGTTAAGGAACCCAGTGATCCTAAACCTAAGCTTCTCGAACCCAAAGTTGATTTGGAACAAATCTACAAGAGATTTACCAAATCTAAGAAGGACGTTACAGTCAACGACCTTCAAAAGGAAATCAAAGATACTAAGTCTGAAGTTAGAACCCTTAAGCAGGAACTAACCATCCTTAGAATTGATCACAATTTCCTTGACCAAAGATTGAAAAATCTTGAAACCACTTCTCATCAAGGCAATGAGGAAGGAACCTCAGCCAAGAACCCTTCTGATGATGAAGCTGAAGAAACAGTTAACCCAACTGCAGATATGGTTCAAAAACATGACCCTGGACAGTCCAGTGAACAGTTCTTGAAAGCCATCAGTCGGATTAATTTCCAAAAATGGCACTCCAAAGTCAGGATTGTCATTAGCAAAAATTTTGAATTTGAGGTCATAGCCTTAATGGATTCAGGTGCTGATCTTAACTGCATTCAAGAAGGAATCATTCCCTCCAAATACTTCAGAAAAACCAAAGAAAGGTTAACTTCTGCTAGTGGAGGTAAAATGCAGATTGAATTCAAAATACCCAAAGCCCATGTTTGCCAAGACAATACGTGTTTCAAAACCACATTTGTTCTTGTCAAGAACATGACAGATAGAGTGATTTTAGGAAATCCCTTTATGTGTCTACTGTACCCTTTCATAGACCCTCTGGCTGCTCCCAAAGTATTCTTCCCATGCAGCTTGGATTAAGGCACGGTTAACAGGAACTTCTTGGTCATCATCAGATTCGCCTATTAAGGGGAAGCGGGTGGTGACCAGCATTCTGAAATGATCGCACCAGCGATCAAATGATTTGAACATGACCTTGCAACCAAAAATATTAGTTTGTATTTCTGGGGGCAAGTTGGCAATAGTGCTTCTTAAGAAGGATTGAGCCTTAAGACTGAACCTCGCATAATCAGTGTTCATGATAGTCGTGTTATCCATTGAATGGATATCCTCTTTGCCAAAGAGTTGACTAGTAATGAATCCATTGTTTGCTTCAAGGTTGACTAGGTATATTTCTAGGGCCTTGAGGGTTTTTTGGAAGAGGTTATTTCTGTCTAGAGCCCATGCTGCTTGAAGGTTGTCAAGGATAAATTTGATGGGTAAAGGTAGGTCAGCAAAAGCACCTTCTTTCCATTGAAATTCATCCGATAAAACTTCCTGCAAAATAATAGCTAAGTCACCACTGGAGTATGTCACCTCTGCCGGGACATAGTCCTGAAGGGATGTTGATCCTCTTTGGTTTTTTGAGGATGCACCTTCATGCTTTACAAAAGGTTGTCCCGCTGGGAACCTTCTGTCTTGAGGATAGCCCTGTGCTGGTGCTTTCCCCTTGTTCTTCTTCTCTGCTGAAGAAGTCAACTTTCGCCACATTGTAGTGGGATAAGATTTTTGTTCTTTTTCCTGCCAATAATGGATAACATGAATTTGCATAGTTTGGAAAATGTCTTTAATTAAATCATGACATATTTCGGAGCAAATAGTTTTTTGTGATGATATTTGAAATTGGATTGGGTCAAAAGAATCATCAAGAATGGGAGGAGAAAAAGAAACAAAGGAATCAAGGTTCTTGGCTTGATTGTGATTATTAGAAAGGTTGAGGTTTTTAGAAACTGGACCATTTTGGAGACTGGAGATCCTACTTGGTTCAGGACTTCTAAAAGCCTTAAACTTAAGTTTTTCCTCAAAGTTGTTGATCTATTATTTCCCAGCTTTCTGCATCTTCGTATTTCTATGTTTATCCAGACAGTTTGTTGCAGATGTGTACTGTTGAGAGTCATAAGACCAGGTTACCCGTACTGTTGATAACCCAGTAAGACTCTGCAGTTGGGTTAACTGTTTCTTCAGCTTCATCATCAGAAGGGTTCTTGGCTGAGGTTCCTTCCTCATTGCCTTGATGAGAAGTGGTTTCAAGATTTTTCAATCTTTGGTCAAGGAAATTGTGGTTTTGAAACACGTATTGTCTTGGCAAACATGGGCTTTGGGTATTTTGAATTCAATCTGCATTTTACCTCCACTAGCAGAAGTTAACCTTTCTTTGGTTTTTCTGAAGTATTTGGAGGGAATGATTCCTTCTTGAATGCAGTTAAGATCAGCGCCTGAATCCATTAAGGCTATGACCTCAAATTCAAAATTTTTGCTAATGACAATCCTGACTTTGGAGTGCCATTTTTGGAAATTAATCCGACTGATGGCTTTCAAGAAAGCTCCAAGGTGTCCAGACCAAATCCCAAGTTAGCACACCTTGCTACTTTACAAGTGAACAAGATCATTCACCCTAGAGTAACCCCAGCCAGTTTCACTAAGAATTGGTATCCCAGACCTACCCCTCCTGACCTTCAATATGAAGAAAGGAATGTTAGCAACCAATTCTCTGTCTCTTCAGGTAAACTCTATGAATGGAACATAGATGGTTTGTCTGAACAGGAAATTCTAAACAAACTCCAGCATATGACTATGGTAGCCAATAACTACCTCAGTGAAGGACATCCCCATACTGAAGTCATAGAACTTATGTCCTTAGGATTCACAGGTAAACTCCTCCAATGGTGGAACAATTGCCTTACAGAAGAATCTAAGGAGGATATCAAGCATGCTGTCCAGAAAGATGAGGAAGGTCTCCCCATCTTTGACACCACCCTAGGAAGAGGTACCCCTGACGGAGTCAATACCCTGATCTATACGATCATGAAACACTTCGTAGGAAAACCTAGCAACATCACATCTAGGATTTACGACCAGTTGAGTAACCTTAGATGTAAAACCCTTGGTGACTTTAGGTGGTACGAAGATGTGTTTACTACCAGAGTCATGCACAGAAGTGATTGCAACTCTCCATTCTGGAAGGAGAAGTTCATCAATGGTTTACCTACCCTTTTTGGAGAAAAGGTTAAAGAAACCCTGTGTAACCCCTTAGGTGTCATAGATTATGATAACCTAACCTATGGAGACATCTCTAGCACCATTCGAAGTGAAGGAATGAAGATGTGCAGAGATCTCAAAATCCAGAGCAAAGCCAGCAAAGGCAAAGCCAAGTACGAAGTAGGAAACTTCTGTACACAATACGGCTTACCCTCCATCCTTCCTAAAAGAAAATCCAAATACAGAGGCAAGGAACCCTCTAAGCATTTTCATAGGAAGAAAACCAAAGCCAAATATTATAGAAAGCAGAAATACAGCAAAGACGATTTCTATAAGAAAGGTAAGTCCAAATCCACAGGTAAGTTCATACCCAAAGCATCAGGAAAATGCTTTAAATGTGGAAAGAAAGGTCATTTCAGCAAAGAGTGTAAAGCTAAGGCTAAATCCCTTATCAATACCCTCGTTAGTGACCAAGCCGGTAAAGATGAAATCTTTAAGCTCCTAGAACTCAATCACTCAGATAGTGAACCTTCTAGTAGTGAGATTCGACAGATCTACCAGTCATCCTCTGAAACCTCTAGAGCTTCTTCTAGCACCTCTAGTGGCCCAGATGAACCCATAAATTGCATGGATAGTTGTTGTAGGAACAAAGCTATCAATGTTATTTCCAAGCAAGAAGAGCTTCTCTTAGAACTCATAGAACAGATCGAAGATCCAGTCATCAAAGCTCAAAAGTTCACAGAATTCAAGAAAACCTTAGTTAAGGAAACCAGTAAACCTGAACCTAAGCTTCTTGAACCCAAAGTTGATTTGGAACAAATCTACAAGAGATTTACCAAATCCAAGAAGGACGTTACAGTCAACGATCTTCAAAAGGAAATCAAAGATACTAAGTCTGAAGTTAGAACCCTTAAGCAGGAACTAACCATCCTTAGAATTGATCACAATTTCCTTGGCCAAAGATTGAAAAATCTTGAAACTACTTCTCAGCAAGGCAATAAGGAAGGAACCTCAATTCAGAACCCTTCTGAGGATGAAGCCGACGAAACAGTTAACCCAACTGCAGATATGGATCAAGAACATGACCCTGGACAGTCCAGTGAACAGTTCTTAAAAGCCATCAGTCGGATTAATTTCCAAAAATGGCACTCCAAAGTCAGGATTGTCATTAGCAAAAATTTTGAATTTGAGGTCATAGCCTTAATGGATTCAGGCGCTGATCTTAACTGCATTCAAGAAGGAATCATTCCCTCCAAATACTTCAGAAAAACCAAAGAAAGGTTAACTTCTGCTAGTGGAGGTAAAATGCAGATTGAATTCAAAATACCCAAAGCCCATGTTTGCCAAGACAATACGTGTTTCAAAACCACATTTGTTCTTGTCAAGAACATGACAGATAGAGTGATTTTAGGAAATCCCTTTATGTGTCTACTGTACCCTTTCACCACAGATAGTGAAGGAATCACTACCCATCCTTTTGGCCAGCCAGTCAAGTTTAAGTTTCTCAGGAGTCCTGAACCTAGAGATATTAGCACTCTCCAAGAAATGATGTTACTAGGTTTTCCTACGAAGTGTTTCATGATCGTATAGATCAGGGTATTGACTCCGTCAGGGGTACCTCTTCCTAGGGTGGTGTCAAAGATGGGGAGACCTTCCTCATCTTTCTGGACAGCATGCTTGATATCCTCCTTAGATTCTTCTGTAAGGCAATTGTTCCACCATTGGAGGAGTTTACCTGTGAATCCTAAGGACATGAGTTCTATGACTTCAGTATGGGAATGTCCTTCACTGAGGTAGTTATTGGCTACCATAGTCATATGCTGAAGTTTGTTTAGGATTTCTTGTTCAGACAAACCATCTATGTTCCATTCATAGAGTTTACCTGAAGAGACAGAGAATTGGTTGCTAACATTCCTTTCCTCATACTGGAGGTCTGGAGGGGTAGGCCTGGGATACCAATTCTTAGTAAAACTTGTTGGGGTTACTCTAGGGTGAATGATCTTGTTCACTTGTAAACCCTTAAACTGGTTTCAACCCCAACCTCCAAAATTGCCTAAACAGCAAACTACCTGTAGTACCAGTCAGGCAAAGAACCCTCCTGGTCACCAGTTAGTCCCTGTTTCTCCCGCATCCCTAGCTAATAGGTATGTAGTCTCCACAATCCCAAAACCAAACTACCAGAGGCCATCACATGGCCAGCCCAGTTACAGTTCAGCCTTAGCAGCTCCTCCTCCTAAGCAAATCACCCCATACTATGTCGAAGACCCTTTTGGACCCATTGTACCCCAAAAGCCTTCTTACCAATCCAGGCAATCCATCTCCTGCTACATCAAAAAACCCTTTGTCCAGCACATCTCTTATATTGAGCCTCATCTGGCCCATATAACAGATCCATTAGCCTTGGCCATGGAAATTCTACCTAATGGTTGGCATTTCCTCCCAAAAAGCCCAGGGAAAAACATCAGATTCTACAAGAGCATACTCATCCAAGAGAATTCTGCTCGAATAGAAAATATCATGAACAAAAATGACCCTTCACAGGTTCTTTATCACAAATTCATCATTCAAGGTTTTGTTAGTTGCTCTGAATGGGGGCAACACCCCTCCCTTCTCAAAAAACTCACAAACACCAAAGGATTCACAGAACTCCAGTACAGCTATTACGACTACATGGACGCCTTTGAGAAAATCCTTTTTTACCAGAATCGGGACTTTGACCATTCCTGGTTCATAATGTTTGATAAAAGCTTCTCCAGCCAGATACCTTCATGGTTCCTTAAGTGGTGGGAAATGTTTGGTTCAACTCCACAGGTCTTCCCAGAACCTTTACAGGACGCCCTCAGGTATTTCAGCTCCAGACATCAAGCATCAGCACATGGTTCACAGTTTCCAGCAATTTTGCACATAACAGTTATGTACAGAATCCACTGGATAAGCATGTGGAATTACTCCCTCCATGACAATCTGCTTGACAGGGAATTTTCTGTAAAATGGTGGGATAGTTTTAGGTTCAAAGATGTTATCCGCAAAATGAACAAAGACTTCCCCCCCCCAGTCCAGAAAACTATTCCTTATAAAACAAGATCTCAGACAAGTCTAGACTCCGTCCAGATCACCGGAAAATCTAGCAAAGAATTAAGAGATCTTGCTCAACAGATCCAAATCCAAGCAGAAAAGCTAGAGTCAGAAGAAAAGACTTCTCCTGCCTCCTCAGCAGCCTCAGTAAACAAACATCCATTTGATCCATTCCAGGATTCCCAGGATCCCTATGATGGCTACAATTTGGATGAAGACTAGATTCTCCAAATACCACTATTTGGAACAGTTCCCAGACCCGGTTACTATGCACAGAAACAGTACCCGGACAAACTACTATTCATCAAACAGTAAAGATGAACAGTACTTCTGAAAAGCAAGGGGACAAAATACTGTTCATGCACAGTGACCAGTTACTGTTCACTACAGTACCCGACAAATAATCACGAGGTTACTATTTGCTTTCGGCTGAAATGATTTTTCACCCAGGTTAAAGCAAATTACCCTCCGGGATTCCAGCAGTCTTCAGCAGGATCCGATGCTCTCTTCTTCTATAAAAGGCAGCCTCCTCTCCAGTCTGAAGCAGGATTTTTTTTGGTAGATTAGGTTTCATATTACTCCCTTCTCATTACAGTGTAATCAGATGGCAGTTCTTAGCATCCCAGTTTACAGCAATTGTAACCTGTATTTTTTATATTTCCGCAATCAGATGGCAACCCCCCATCACCTGTAACTTTCCCCCCTTTGGGCCTTAGGCCTTATCTGAGAACATTGGGGTGTCAAAAGAGAGACAAATAAGTGGAAGGTCATTCCAGCTCAGCGCCTCATGAGTAAGAAAGGAATAGAAGACGGTTTGAGGAGTAATATCTCATCGGACAAGACAAACACCGCTCTTTTACATATTACAGCAACAAAAATGGCCTCAATAGGGGCATCGGTGTCAGAGGCATGTTACATAAACCTACGAGAAGAAAGGAGACACAAAAATATCTAAGGAAAGGCTGCTACCTCCGCATTAAATGCACTACAGCTGCTTTTCTGGCTGCATTTATGTGGAGAAGACCTTTGAATAGTGTTTCCTTGGCCACCGCAACTTACAGAGAGATAGAAGGGGTGTCTGATGGGACAGGTACTCAAGTGGTGGTCCGGATGATCGACAAGTGGAAAGCTAGGATCACCATAAGGGACCTATATAATGTGAGAGACCCTCTATGAGTGAGAGGTCGAAGAACTGAAAAAGAGCATTGTACCAACTAGAACAGTACTTGTAATTAGTTCCTACAGACTACAAGAACATTGGCCTCCTCGGACTACACATTGACAGAATCTTACATGTATTTTTCTTGCATGTTTGTCTTACAAACCCTTCCCAACCGTTGTAACACTAACTAGGGCCTAGCTCTTCAACCTACTCTCTACGAATTTATTGTATTGGACTCATTAACCCACAACCCCATACTCATTGGGCTTGGGCCGCTAAACGTGTCCCTACAATTGGCGCCGTCTGTAGGGAGAGCTTGCGTGATAGTGAGTGTAGCAGTTAACGATGGTAGGATCAGGTCTACACCAGGCATAATCCATTGCACCCCAGTGCGAAAACCCCCTCGCTAACCAAGAGCGGAAAGAATATCGAGAAGGCAGTGTGCACACTACGCATACAAGAAAAAGTCACACTCGAGTCAGAAGTCACGTCTCTCAGGACTAGCCCAACAGAGCCATGCAGCTAGAAATTTACCGGCTAAAGAGGGAACTGCACCATGCACACCGAAGGTGAACTCCCTCTAACTCTGATGCTTCTTCTAACGACAGAAAGGACGTCAATTACAGGCGAAGATCTCGAACCCCACCTTGCGAGTCCTTCTCCTACGAAGGGGAATGCCGTCGAGAACGGAGAAATGAAAGCCCGCCTCATAAAGGCATGCGAAACGATGCTGTGAGCAGGGCATTAGACTAGATCTCCAGGTCACCTTTCACTTGCAAGATCGAGAGGGCTAAACTTCCCCGACGATTTACTCAACCTACTTTCACCGTGTACAACGGTAGAACAGACCCCGTGGAGCTCGTGAGCCATTTTAACCAAAGAATGGTTGTCCATTCCAGGGACGTAGCCTTGATGTGCAAGGTTTTCCCATCCAGCCTAGGGCCCGTCGCGATAAGATAGTTCTACAGCCTGAAAGCAAACTCTATAAGCTCCTTTAAAGGGCTCACCTAGGTGTTTTGCTCTCGCTTCGTCACCTATAGCAGGGTTCCTCGGTCCTTGGCTTCCCTACTGTCCCAGAGCATGCGGGAGGGAGAGACAATAAAAGCCTTTTAGGATAGGTACTGGGAGATGTTTAACGAGGTAGATGGTGACTTTGATGATGTGGCCATCAACCCCTTTAAGCTCGGGCTCCCTACCTAACTGGCAAACCAGTCATCAATGTACCCCAACTAATGAACTAAATTGACAAGTACAAAAGGGTCAAGGAAGACCAGCAGCAGGGGAAAGGAAAAGAGAAGGTTATCCTTTAGGAGAGGAGAGGTTTCAAGTTGGACCGACACAATAACGACCGACCACGAAAAGACTTTGTCGGACGGTCAGGGTCTGCTCATCCGCAGGCAGTCAACGCTGTGTTCTAAGAACCAGTACATCAAGTTCTGGAAAAAATTAGGAACGAGCCATTCTTCAAATAACCAAATAAAATGGTGGGAAACCCCGCAAAGCGCAACCACAACCTCTATTGTCAGTACCACCAAGATCACGGGCACACTACAGAAGATTGTAGAAGTTTGTGAGACCACCTGGATTAGCTTGTCCGTGAAGGAAAGCTGAAGCAACTTTTGCATTACTCCAGTGGTTAGGGGGCCCAGACGAACTCGGGATCCTGGAGAGATGAATCCTCGAGACCTCCCCTAGGAACGATAAATGTCATCTTCGCTGCTTCAGGGAGAACTGGATCATGTCCTTCTAGAATAATGTCAGTGGTTCGGCTATCCGCCAAAGACGCAAAGCAAGAAGTGAAGAGGGTAAGGCTGGAAATCCAGCCAGTTTTGGGCTTCTCAGATGAGGATAAGATCAAAACCATCCAACCCAATGATAATGCTTTGGTGGTCACCCTCAGGATTGGGAGATATGACGTGAAGAGGGTGATGGTGGACCAAGGTAGTGGTGCCGAGATAATGTACCCCGACCTATACTAGGGGTTGAACTTGAAACCAGAAGACTTAACATCCTATAGCTCGCCCTTAGTGAGTTTTGATGGGAAGGTCGTCATCCCGAAAGGACAGATCAGGCTGCCTATACAGACTGGCTCAGAAGTGGTGGAGGTGGATTTCATTGTGGTGGACGCGTATTCTCTATACACAGCCATCGTTGGAAGACCCTGGCTTTATACTTTAGGGGCTGTTTTCTCTACCTTCCACTAGAAAGTGAAATACTCGTCGGGAGAATAGATTGAAGAGATTATTGGGAGCCAATCTGCGGCTAGACAATGCTTGGTGGCTACCATCCGTCACCAGTCTAAAGCCAAGTCTTTGGCTCGTACTAAAAAAGGCTTAGAGCAATTAACAGACCCGGCTTCGTTTGTCGACGGGTCGGCCGAGGAGGCAAAGTGCGAGAATTTGGTGAAGGTTGTCATTAGTGATGATCTGAAAAAATTCTTCCAGATTGGGGCACAACTGCCTTTTCTAGAGAGGGAAGAGCTAGTAGAGTTTCTCAGACGGAACATTGATGTCTTCACATAGACTGCTTACGAAGCCCCGAGAGTGGATTCAAACTTCATCTGCCATCATCTAAATGTCAATTCTTCAGTTCTCCCCAAGAAGCAACCTCCTCGGCGCTCTTCTAGGGAACACTTTAATGCTGTCAAAGAGGAGGTGAAGAAACTGAAGCAGGCAGGGGTCATCAAGGAAGTATTTTGCCCTGAGTGGTTGGTTAATACTGTGGTAGTGAAAAAGAAGAGTGAGAAATGGCGAGTGTGCGTAGACTTTACAAACCTGAATAGGGCTTGCCTAAAGGACCTTTTCCCTATGCCTAAAATAGATCAGCTGGTAGATGCAACTGTAGGCCATCATCAGATGGGCTTTCTAGACGCCTTTCAGGGATACCACCAAATACCACTCGCCCTGGAAGATCAGGAAAAGATCGCTTTCGTCACCCTCACCGAAAATTACCACTACAAGGTGATGCCGTTCGGTTTAAAGAACACGGGGTCTACCTATCAAAGGATGATAACCAGGATGTTTGAGCCGCAGTTAGGCAAAACCATTGAAGTTTATATAGATGATATGATGGTAAAAAGCAAGGTGGTGTCCGAGCATTTAAGGGACCTCGGAGACATATTCGACATCTTGAGGAAGTACAAGTTGTGCCTCAATGCCTCCAAATGCTTATTTGGCATAAGATCAGACAAATTTCTAGGCGACATGGTAACCCACAGGGGAATCGAAATTAATCCCGGCTAGATTAAAGCTATTAACAGCTTGCAGCCACCTCGGAACCCTAAGGAAGTCCAGAAGCTGATAGGAATGACTACTGCCCTGAACAGGTTCATGTCTTAATCAGCTGATAGGTGCCGACCCTTCTTCCTACTGATGAATAAATGGAAGGGATTCGAGTGGACCGAGGAACATGCCTCGGCCTTCTAACAGCTTAAATATTATCTCTTTCGGCTCCTTATCATGTCTAGCCTTGAGGTTGACGAAGTCCTGTTCACTTACATCGCTGTGGCCACTCATGCTGTAAGCTTAGTCTTGATACGTGTTGACAACAGCACGCAAAGGCCTGTCTATTATGTGAGTAGGTCACTATACGTGGCCGAGATTCGTTATCTGCCACTGGAGAAAGCCATCTTGGTAGTAGTACACGCCACACGTAAACTCCTCCACTACTTTCAAGCACACATGGTCATTATCCTAACTCAACTTCTGCTCAGGATTCTGCTCCAAAGCGCTAATTATATAGGGAAGATCGATAAATAGGCCACAATCCTGGGGGCTTTCGACATTAAATACATGCCTCGCACTTCCATTAAGGGCCAAGTCTTGATGGATCTAGTGGCCGAGTTCGCTGAATCCCCGTTAGAAGAAGAAATGAAAGCGCAGCATATGGATTGGAAAATCAGTTGGCATGATTACCCAGCATGGCCTTCTATTTTGGAAAGTGCACGTTGACGGTGCAGCAAACCAAAAGGGTTCTGGAGTAGGGTTAGTGCCAGTGTCCCTTGAGGGGATTACCATTGAGAAGTCACTTAAATTGGGGTTCTTGGCCACCAACAACGAAACTGAATATGAGGCTCTGCTAGAGGGAATGACCATGGTTTGGAGAATGGGCGAAAAGGCATTAGAGGTGTTCTCTGACTCAAGATTAGTTGTCAGCCAAGTCAAAGGAAAGTTTGAGGCGAGGGATGATAGAATGTAGGGATACCTGGGCCAGGTTAGGCGTCTACAGTCAGAATTCGAGACTTTCAGCCTATTGCACATCCCTAGGAGCGGAAACACCTACGCCAATTCCTTGGCCACACTCGCAACCTCCTTGGCGCAGAGCTTACCTCAGGTAATCCTCGTAGAGGACTTGTGCAAGCCCATAGGGATGAACGAAGGGGCGGTTCATGTTCATCAAGTTAGGGTGGGGCCTAGTTGGATGGACCCCATAACACTATTCTTAAAAGAAAACACCCTACCCGAGGAAAAATCTGAAGTAAACAAAATACGTAGGAAGGCTCTTTGGTTTTGGCTGTCCGAGGACCAGAAGTTATATAAGCGCTTCTTTTTTGGGCTATACTTGCTATGCGTACACCCCGAAGCAACAGAATTGCTCCTAAATGAGTTACACGAGAGGATTTGTGGAAGCCACACCGGAGGTAGATCTTTGGCGTACAGAGCCATCACTCAAGGTTGTTGGTGGCCCGGTATGCAAAAAGAAGCACAAGAATACGTAAAGAAATGTGATTAATGCCAAAGGTTCGTGCCCAACATACACCAACTGGGGGGGTCCTTAATCCGGTGTCTAGTCCCTGGCCCTTCGCTCAATGGGGCTTAGACATTGTGGTCCCTTTCCCCAAGGCAGCTGGAAACAAGAGATATCTGCTGGTTGGCATAGACTATTTCACTAAGTGGGTCGAGGCTGAGCCTCTGGCAAACATCAGAGACGTGGATGCCAAGAAGTTTGTATGGAAGAACATTGTCATGCGATTCGGAGTCCCTTACACCCTTATCTCAAACAACGGTATTCAATTCGATAGCAAATCTTTTAGGAGGTACTGCTGTGACTTGGAAATTACAAATAGGTACTCTACCCTGGCCTCCCCCTAAGGAAATGGTCAAGCGGAGGCTGTTAAAAAAGTCATTCTAAGTGGACTTAAGAAGAGGTTAGATGACGCAAAGGGAAAATGGGTGGATGAATTGCCACATGTCCTGTGGACATATCGGACCACACCTCGCAAGTCAATGGACCCTTTTCTTAATGACATACGGGGCCGAAGCCGTTATCCCTTTGGAGACTGGTTTCCTAACGTTAAGAACTAGCTCATTCAATCCGACCACTAATGACGAGCTGCTAGAAAAAAGCCTAGACCTAATCAAAGAAAAAAGGGAAAATGCAATGGTTCAATAGGCATACTACCAACACAAGCTTAAGCAGGGTTATGACGCTAACGTGAAGCTAAGACCATTGGTGCTTGGAGATTTGGTGTTGAGAAAGGTCCTGGGTACTACAAAGAACCCAGTATAGGGAAAGTTAGGGCTTAATTGGGAAGGACCATACCGCATCACCTCTGTGGTTGGTATAGGGGCATATTTTTTGGAAGACTTAGACGAACATGTAATACCACGCCCATGGAATGTAAACAACCTGAAAATGTATTACTATTAATTAATAAAAGTTTCCTTTGTTAAAAATGTTCATTTGTTGTGTAAGAGCATTGCATTTCCAGTTATCCCTCCTTTATAAGTGTTTAAACTAAAACACAATTATGTCTCAAGTCCTCGGACCAGATGATGTGGGAAGGTTAACACTCTGTTACAAATTTTTATAAGTGTTTAAACTAAAACTCAATCATGCTTGAAGACCTCAGACCAGATGATGTGGGAAGGTTAACACTTTGTTACAAATTTTTATAAGTGTTTAAACTAAAACTCAATCATGCCTGAAGTGCTCGGACCAGATGATGAGGGAAGGTTGACACTCTGTTACAAATTTTTATAAGTGTTTAAACTAAAGTTCAATCATGTCTGAATTCCTCGGACCAGATGATGTGGGAAGGTTAACAATCTGTTAAAAATTTCTATAAGTGTTTAAACTAAAACTCAATTATGCCTGAAGTCCTCGGACCAGATGATGTGGGAAGGTTAACACTCTGTTACAAATTCTTATAAGTGTTTAAACTAAAACTCAATCATGTCTGAAGTCCTCAGACCAAATGATGTGGGAAGGTTAACACTCTGTTACAAATTTTTTACATCATTTTTAAATGTTTAAACAGAAACTAAGTTGTGTATGCCCCTTCGGATCATAAAACTAGGGAGGAATTAATACTTTGTGATATCTATTTATTTCTTGCTAAGTGTCAAAATGGATTAAAAATCATAGCCCCAAGTCCTCAAACTGATAGCTTTAGGCAGGTTAAAATTCTTGAATTACTTATCCAAGTTTAAGCTTGCTACTCATTACTAGATTTAGCCCTCACAGGGTAGATATGGAATAAATTTCTACATCACTGATGATCGGTCAAGTTACTTACATTCAGGATATTGCTGTTAGTATTTGTTGAAACTAAAATGACTATGGGTTAAGTTTATTCGAAATAACAGTTAGCTCGAGAGTATGAAAAGTAAAGACACAAGAAATTGAGAGAGAATTCCATTCATTAATCAAAGGTAATTTCATTACACGCGTAAAATAAAAAATAAAAAAAAGATCCTACATCTACTTCTGCGAGGGAAGAGAACTTTTCTTGGAATCCGTGGCCTTAAGCTTGGCATCCCCAGCATCAGACTTGGACTTTGCTGCCTTGGCTTGGGATACCATGTCCTTGATGGGAATGTTATCCTCGAAAGGAGTATCTCTGGCTGAAGGTAGGACCTCCTCACCCTTCCCAACCATTCATAAGGGAACCTCAGCACCCACAGTAAGGGCTTGCGCATCAAGGGCCTGCTCAAGAGGTGGGAGAGGTAGAGCAATGGTCGGAGGGAGATTAGTTGGAACTTCTCGGATGTGTTCAGGGAAGTACACGTTCTCAGCCTTTCTCAGCTTGGAGTCAACAGGGACCTCCGCACTATTGAGCGCCTCTGTCCAGGAAATAGTGCAGTAGTCCCTGCACACTTCGGCCACCTCCTCGGCCAACCTTTTTTCTGTCTCCTCCGCCCTGCGCTCATAGGACGCGATTACAGCAGCATCAGCAGCTTCCTTTGCCACCCGAGCTGCCTCTTTTGCTGCGTCCCTGACCCTCTGCAGCTCAGCCCTAAGGTCCAGAACTAGCTGTTTCTGGGTGGCTAAGTTTATCTCGGTGATGTAGAGCTATTTTTGTTGATCCTTGACCTGGGCTTCGGCAGTCTTCAGGCCAACCAGGGTACTCTTACGATCACTATCCACCTCTTTTAGCTTGTTGCCCAATACCGTGTACTCCTTCCTCAAGGCTCCAAGATCCTTCTCCACCTCCCTCCGAGAGTGGGACTTAGCATCAAGTTTGTGATGGGCACTTCGAACCCACTCTTCGGCCACGTAGACCTGCTGAGTGACCTACATAAAAATGGCATAGGGGTTACAATGAAAAGAAATATATATACATGAGTGAAAAAGGCAATGAATTAAAGTGTTGCTAGGAGCCTACTTACCATGGCAAGGTCTTTCTTTAGAGACATGAATAGGTTGGGCTGCTTTGTTCGCTTAAGGGCCTCCATGTCCCTAGGGAGGAGGAAAGGCTGTTCTAAGGCTTGAGTTAGGTGGGTGGCGTGCCCTCTGTTGGATTCCCTTATGGTAGAGTCATAGGGGATAGGAGCCCCATCCATCTTTATCACGGGAGCCCATGTACACTGTTATCAGTGCACTTCAGCGCCATCCCAGCTGTCTACGGATTTAGACCTCTTATCTCTAAGGTCTTTGGTTTTTTGCTGTTTGGTGCCCCTCTGAGGGGGCATCTTCCCCTCTTCTAGCTTCTGTAAGGGTCTTTTCTTTTTCGGGTTAGGATTAACACGCATTTCGAGATCAGTTAAAGGAAGAGGAGGAGGAGGAGGAGGAGGAGGAGGAGGAGGAGGAAGATTGGCATAAGCCTGGGCCTTGGGAATCTCAGACGGAGTTGCCCCCTTATTCCTATTAGCCATCAAACCCCTTAAGCCAGGCCTTTTCTTCTGCTGTTCCATCCCTTCTTCTTCCTTGGAGCTTAAGTCAATCCAAGTAACGATTAACTTTGGGGGACGAGCAGTGGAAAGCTTGTCAGACTCAGTCTCGGAATCCGAGAGCTCCATCGGTTTCTTTGGTGCTCCCTCCGATTCGAAGCAAAACTGGTCTATCTCCTCGCCCAATGACAAGTGCGAGGAGGTAACTCCCTCTTCCGTGTGGCTGCTGCTTCGGGAGGGACTTGTTGTAATGGTATAAAGAGTTCAAAAGGGACTTGGTGAGCTGGTAATATGACAAGGGGGAGGTCGTGTGGGGCTAAGAAGTCTGGTTTTGACACATCAATGCGATTTATCCGAGGATCACTAGCTCAGACAGCGTGGCCAACCTCCTGAAAGATCTTCGAAATGGGGTCAAAGTCTAGGATCAGATGGACAGCCCGTAACTGTCGGTCTTCGCTCACAAAAATTTCTGACTGGAGCAGGTAGTTGAGGGCCACGACGCTAGTAAGGCTGAGCTGAGGAGCTACCTGCCTCCTAGCTGCAGAAATAACTGGGAAATCAAACACAATTAGATATTTGAAGTCCGATATCAGAGGAAAGTAAAATAAAGGGCATGGGTAGGATTAAAGATCTAAGTCTTTTACTAAGGAACCTAACTCTAAGGTACCCCACCTGTCTTTCTCTCCTGGGTCAGGCAGTGGAGACCATCGTGCCACGCCCCTGAAGCGATGAGGTAGTCATCTTTCATCCTTTTGTTGGATTTGGAGAGGTACGAAATGAGCCTGACAATGGGCAACTTAGACTTGAGGTAAAACCCACCGTCAGTTTGGGAATGACACTTTTACATATGAACCACGTCGTGCCATGTGAGTCCCAATCTGAGATACTCGTTGAGAGCATCGACGCAGCCTAAGACCCTAAACATATTGGGCGCACATTGATGGGGACACAGCCTATGATTAATGAGGTAGTCCCGGGTTATCCTACCCATGGGAAAGGTCATCCCTCCTTCTATGAAGGCTATTATGGGGATGACGACCTCCCCTGTCTCTCTATGTGTAGCGATTTGTTCTGGAGATCAATATCGCAAACCAACTTCCTGGGGTATATGGAATCTCTGTTTAAAAGCTTTTATTTTAGTTGGGGAATCTACTAGACTCTCGAATCTACCCATTTGGATAACTCTAGAAAAAGCGACTAAAATGTGTAAGCGAAGAAACAATACCTAAAAGGGCCGAGGAGATTGGCCGAGAAGGGAAAGGGAGTCTAGAGATGCAGAAACTTACAAAAGCAAGAGTGCCAACCCTGATCCTTTAAAAAATGATCCTTTAAAATTTGTGGAGGCTTAGGAATTTAGGATACTTTGTGAGTTGGAGTGCTGGGTTATCTAGATTATCTGAAAATTTGCAAAGTAAAGAAGGAAAAGGGTTCCCTTTCGGCTTTATATAGAGGGAGAAAAGGAGCGGGAGTAACCTTGCTCAGAATTCTAGGAGAAATATCCACCGTAGGATGTGCACCTCACCGTTTGATGGGGGGAACAAGGCACCGCCTGGAGCAATAAATGACGACGTGTGGACCTTGAAGCGTCAGAAGTAGTTATGAAGCGCGGAAAATGGTACTCCCACACGTGTAAGCTAGAGAAGTAAGTGGTCTTGCCTCTTGAAGATCAAAATCCCATTTTTTCTCCTCGAATGAGAGGGAAAAAACCAGAATTTTGAGGGGCTATTGTAGGGACAAGGCCCAAAAATGATATATTGGGCCTTGGGCCTTATCTGAGAACGTTAGGGTGTTCGAGGAGAGACAAATAAGTGGAAGGTCATTCTAGCTCAGCGCCTCATGAGTAAGAAAGGAATAGAAGATGGTCTGAGGAGTAATGTCTCCTCGGACAAGACAAACACCGCTCCTTTACATATTATTGCAACAAAAATGGCCTCAATAAGGGCACCGGTGTCAGAGGCATGTTACACAAACCCACGAGAAGGAAAGAGACACAAAAATATCTAAGGAAAGACTGCTACCTCCGCATTAAATGCACTGCAGCTGCTTTTCTAGCCGCATTTATGTGGAGAAGACTCCTGAACAATGTTTCCTTGACCACCACAACTCACAAAAGGCTAGAAGGGTGTCTGATAGGACAGGTACTCAAGTGGTGGTCCGGATGATCGACAAATGGAAAGCTATGATCACCATAAAGGACCTATATAATGTGAGTGACCCTCCATCAGTGAGAGGTCAAAGAACTGAAAAAGAGCACTGTACCAACTAGAACAACACTTGTAATCAGTTCCCACAGACTATAAGAACATTGGCCTCCTCAGACAACACATTGACCGAACTTTATGTGTATTTTTCTTGCATGTCTGTCTTACAAACACTTCCCAGCCATTGTAACACTAACTAGTGCCCAGCTCTTCAACTCACTCTCTACAAATTTATTGTATTGGACTCACTAACTCACAACTCCATACTTATTGGGCTTGGGCCTCTAAATGTGTCCCTACAAGTTCAAATTCATAAACAGTGATACTTATTAGAAGTTTTGAATCAGGTTTATAATACATTATATAACCCGAGTACAACAATAAAAGAGCTTAACTTTTGTTGTTGTAGACTGTAGTTATAAATAACAGACTTTAGACACACACAACCAATATGGAATAAACACTTTTTTTTGAATAAATAGTAATACTTTATTAATAAAGTGATGTACTATATTTATATTAACCCATTCATGTGTATACTAATTGATATTTTAATAAAAGAAAACAACAAAACATAGCATATTCATTATATTTCCGTTTTCTTCCGCTTATGAATTAAATGATTTTTTAATTAATAGTTACATAGATACCAATTATAACTTAACGCTAAATATATGTTATTATATAATCATCCCTAATTTAAAAGAAAAAATGTTTTACTAATATTGTCGAAATTATTTTCATAATTAATAATTCACCTGAATAATATTATTGATATGTGAGTCCCACTTGTAAGTAAGATCTGATAAGATAGTTTCATGATATACCTTCTTGCCAAACAAATACTAGATTGATCAAAATTAGCTGAGCTCCCAAGTCCCAACAGTTACACTAGTTTAGCTCCCAATAGTTGCCAATGTAAGTGTGACAAAGAGTTGGGGCTTAAAATATTTGTTTCCTTTTTAGGAGATTCTCCTAGAGGAGAAACCCCTACCAAGATTGTGGTCTGTGCATGATGCAAGAAGGGCATTTACCACAGCACACCGTGCATTGTGACCAAAATGGGGCAAGAAACAAGAGTGAATGTCAACTAAAAAAAGTAATATGATAGCCTACACTGTATGTGATAGATCCCAAATTTATAGAAATAATTCTTAGGAAAACTAAACATAATAACCAAGCCTAATAATATATCCCCCAATTTCCTAAGCCTTGAAACCTGTTTATTCTAAAACTATGAAGAGTTTTAACCCAAGCCACTTGAATAGATAAGAGACGTTGATTTTCCCATGAATATTTTAGACTTCCTCTTGGACTTCTTGTTGCTAGAAGTTTTATCGGTACTGCTAATGTTCCTGCGTAAGGCTACCTGAGTTTGACAAGAATTAGTTGAGCTAACCTTGCTTCAATCTCTTTCAATGTCAGCATAGCTTCTTTGAATAATCCACTACTTAGCAACCCAAATCCTTTTTAACTAACAATGTATATAGTTTCTTGTACGTGGATGTAATGGAGGATTAATGAATTGCTGGCAGGAATTCTGATGGGCATGAAGATGAGAGCTCTAGGATTCATCGATAAATAGTCTACAAAACAAGAATGAGTAATGCTAAATCCACAACAATTTCACAATAATTTTATAACAAATATTATATGGAAACTTGTTTTTTGTTCTAATCTGAACCTACCACCGACATCACTTTTTTACCGACTATAACAATCTGCTACATATGATTTGTTATGAAAATATGGTGGACGTAACATTTGTCAAACAAGAATAAACCTATTTATTAGGTTAGAGACTAACTAGTGTGGTTGGTTGAAGACACTCTAATAGTTAAATTAATGAAGAGAATTATAAAAATCACAGAGTGAAGATAGTGGAACATTTACCTTTCTCTTAGGTTTTCTAAAAAGCCAAAGTTAAATGAATAAGCTCCCAATTGTTTTTCAAAATCAATCTCCAACCCACTGAGAAATTACAGGATCCGGTGGACCACGTCATTTATTCACCATTCTACTAAAAAACTTCCACTTGTTTAAAATTGTTGAGTTAGTAACTAATTTTTGTTTTAAATTTTTTTTCTAACTAACAATTTTAAACAAGTGGCAGTTTTTTAGTAGAATGGTGGACTACATCACTTGTCCACCATGTGGATCTTATAATTTTTCCAGAATTAGAGAGAATACCAATTTCCTTCACCCAAAAGCCATTCCCAATGTAATCTCTTATCCATCAAACAACCCTTGGTCATAGGAACACATTCTATCACCCTCGCTCCAGGTATTGCCACCCTAATACTCAGGTGGTCATTCACTTAGGAGAAAATCTATAGATTCAAAAAATTTGACACTTGTTGATGTGGCAAATTGTTCGTGGTAGGTTAAAAAAATAATGTCATTGGTTTAGATAAGAACTAATAAAATTATGTCAATTCAATTATTGTGAAAAAGTTGTGAAAGTTTTTGTGTATATAATTGTTCTTCACTAAATCAATTACCTATCATTCCTAAAGACCCTTGTCCGAAGTTTCTTGATCCACGCTAGATTTCTCCATTGGCAAGTCTACATGATAGGGAATAAAATGGATATCTCATCTATAGTCTCGTCCATATCATTTTCGGTTGTCCAGAATAAGAGAATGTTGCATCTTTCAACAATAAGACCATAATTAGTCGTCCATATATGGTGTGTTAGTCATCCACACATCATACTCGTCTACAAGAATTATCATTTCACACTTAAACAAATTTAACCACACTTAGATACTACAAATGGAATCTACTCCACAAGCCCATTATCTCAAAATGTGGGAGAAACCTCCATGTTGAGGATATTATAGAAAAAATCTAGAACCACACAATTTTTCTCAATGACTTTACCACAACTTAAATTTAACAGGTTGTGAGTAGTGATAAAAAAAAATGGTGAGTTCATACGAAAGTGACAAATAGACAATCACAGTCTACCACATAAAATAATTATGAAAAATAGTGTAGTAAAGACTACGATCTTAGAATTACTCAATATTATGGCCCAAGCAATGGCGGGAGTAAGGTTTGACTCCAAGAGGGACATAATTTAAACACGTAATATATACACATACACTTGAAACACACACAATATATATATATATATATATAGACACACACACATGTGGTATGAATGCAGTCTCATAATGAATAATAATAATAATGAAAAGAGTGAATAATTAATATAACTTTTTGTTTTGAGGGACGAATGATTAATATAACTTAGTTGGGTTCAAATTCATAAACTTTTTCTTTTGAAAGAGAGTTTCAACTTATGGTGTCCACTTCTGATAGCTCTTTGTTATTAGACTAAGATACCAATTAGTTTTCGGTGTAGGCTAGGATTGAACCCCAGATCTCTTATTCAACCTTCAAAAACTCTTTATCAGTTGAGTTAATTAGAATCCACAAACTCAAACTTTTTGATTAAGTAGTGTTTTATATGTTATAGCAACTATTCAACCAGAGGTTTCCAAGATGTTATTGACTTATTTCCCCTATGTATATATAAACCAATTCATGTGTATAATAGTATATATTTTAGTGTAAGGAAAAGAATATATATATATATATATATATAGCATATTCATTATATTTTGTAATCTTTTTATTTTCTTTTCATGAATATGCAATTTTCTTCGACTTATGAATTAAAAAGATTTTTAATACTTACATAAATACCAATTATAACTTACGTAAATCTATATAATTATCCCTAAATTTTATAACTTACTAGTATAAGAAAACGACATATTTATGAAATAAAAAAATTCTAAAGATTTTTAGTACCAATTATAATTGTAGGGGTGATAGGCCTAGGAGCCCATATTTATGTATATGTTCGGCTAGGGGCCCAATCCGAGAATGTTAAACAATCCAAGGACGGGTAAGCTCTTTCATAAGGATCTGTGTTAGGAAGTAAGAAGTGAAATTTGATTAAAGTCTTCCAGAAGAGTGGTCCGAGAAAGAATCCCTCTTTGGCTGGGCAAAGCCGAGGTCAAAGGATGTGGTTTGCCATCAAGAGTAACGTCCTAGATCATTCCATGGACAAGGATAAATATCATGAAGAAACAGGACAGAGAAAAGTCATGAAATATCTCAAGGAAAAGCTGTTACCACCGCAATAAATACTTGACAGCTAACTTTCTGGCTGCATTTATATGGAGAAGACCCCTGAATAGTGCTGTCTTGGCTACCCCAACTCACAGAAGGCCTGAGAGGATATCAGATGGAACAAGCACTCAAGTGGTGGTTTGGACGATCAATAAATAGAGGGCCAAGATTATCTAAAGGGACATATATAATGTAAGAAACCCTCCCTGGTGGAGAGATCGAGAAATTAAGAGAAAAAAACTGTAGCAATCAAGAACTAAATCTGTAATCCAACTTGAGAGAAATATATAAGGACTGATCTTCTCAGACTTTGCCGAGGACGATTTTCTTTAGTTTAAATTAGTCTATCTTCCTTTTCTTGTCATCTGAATCCATTTTACTTGTTGTCCAACTCATTAAAGCCCAGTTTTCCAACCAATTCTCTACAAATTCATTGTATTGGACTTTTTGGGCCTAAGTTCATCCATCACTTGGGCTAGGAACTCAAATTGCGTCCTTACAATTGGCGCTGTTTGTGGGAATTTTTGATGTTGTAGTGAGTCTAACGTTCAACGATGGTAGGTTTAGGTCTAAACCAGGCAGAATCTATGGGGTCTCAGCGTCAGGATCACTTCCGTGATCTTGAGCAAAGAAGGGATAGGGAGGGAAGTGTGCACACTACCCATACTAGGAGTTAGACTCGGGGTGGCAGCCACATCTCTTATGAGGCGAATACTAGAAACATGTAGCTGGAGATTGATCATCTGCGGAGGAAGTTACGCTGCGAACGTCGAAGAAAAACTCCCTTAGGGTCTGTTTCTTTTTACAGTGAGGAAGAAGAGGCAGTTATAGGCCCAGATCGAAGACTCCACCTAGTGGGTCTTTCTCGTATGATGAGGACTACCATCATGAGCGCAGAAACGTGAGCTCATCTTCCAAAGGCTTGGGGAATGATGTGATGACCAGAGTAATCAACCAAATTTCTAGATCACCTTTCATGCACAAGATTGAAGGAGGGAGACTTCTCGGTGGTTTACTCAGCTCACGTTCACCATGTACAATGGTCGTATAGACCTTGTGGAGCACGTAAGTCATTTCAACCAGAGAATGACTATACACTCTAAGAATGAGACCTTGATGTACTAGGTATTCCCATCTAGCTTGGGCCTTGTGGCGATGAGGTGGTTTGATTGTCTGGGTGTAGGTTCTATCAACTCTTTCAAGAAGCTTACCCAAGCATTTAGGTCTTGTTTTATTACATGCAATAGGGTTCTTCGCCCTTAGATTATCTATTGTCCATGTCCATGTGAGAAGGTAAGACCCTGAAAACATACTCAGACAGATACTGGGAGATGTTTAATGAGATTGATGGGGATTTTGATGACGTGGCTATAAGGACCTTCAAGGTCGGCCTACCCACCAAGCATGATTTGAGAAAGTCCTTAACCAAGAAGTCGGTAAGGAGTGTGTGTCGGCTTATGGATCGCATTGATGAATACAAGCGGGTTGAGGAAGACCAATAGCAAGGTAAGGGGAAGGGTAAGGTTATCCTTCAGGAGATGAGGGATTTCAGGTTGGACAGATACAACAATAGCAGGCCCCGAAGGGATTTTGTTGGGAAATTTGGGTCTACGACTCCTTAAGTGGTAAAAACGGTGTTCTAGGAACTAGTACATCAAGACCTGGAGAAGATCAAGAATGAGCCATACTTCAAATGGCCAAACAAAATGGGAGGAGACCCCATGGGGTGTAACCAAAGTCTTCATTGCCAATACCACCAGGAGCGAGGGTATACCACCGAGGATTGCAGAACTCTGTGGAACCATCTGGAGCAACTAGTCAGAGAGGGAAGGTTACAGCAGTTTTTGTATAGGCCCAACGGGTAAGGAGACCAAGTAAGGTCAGGGGCTCAAAGGAACGCTTCTTCAAGGCCATCTTTGGGAACAATTAATGTCATCTTTGTTGCACCTTGGATAACTAGTTCTCATCCTTTCAGGGTGATGTTCGTAGCTCGGCTACTCGCTGAGGACTCTAACTTTGAGCTGAAGAGGGCTAGAGTGGAGATCCGACCAGCGCTGAGTTTTTCGGATGAGGACAAGATTGGAACCATCCAGCCATACGATGATGCTTTAGTGGCCACCCTTAGAATAGGAGGGTATGATGTGAATAGGGTGATGGTAGATGAGGGCAGTGGTGCAAAGATCATGTACCCTGACTTGTATAAAGGGCTGAACCTAAAGCCTGAGAAGTTGACAGCATATGATTCATCTTTAGTAAGCTATGATGGGAAAGTTGTCATCCCAAAAGGTTAGATTAGATTGCTCGTGCAAGCAGGTTCGGAGGTGGTAGAGGTAGACTTCATTGTGATGGATGCTTATTCCCCCTACACTGCTATTATGGCAAGGCCTTGGCTCCATGCCCTGGTGGCCGTTTCTTCAACTCTGCACCTGAAGGTAAAGTATCCCTCGGGGGACCAGATTGAAGAGCTTGTGGGAAGTCAATCCATGGCTAGACAGTGCCTCATGGCTGTAATTATGCATCAGCCTGCAGCTAAGTCCTTGGCCTCTACTGAAAGGGGCTCATAGTAATCAAGGATTTTAGTCCTCTCTATAGATACAGTGTCAGAAGAGGTAAAGTGGGAGAGGTTGAAGGAAATCGCTATAGATGGGGATCTGGAGAAGTTTTTTTAGGTCAAAACTCGGTTGTCTCCTTAGGAGAAGGAAAAACTGTTAGCATTTTTAAGGAAGAATATTGTTGTGTGAATGTTCAAAATGTGTGTAAAAAACAATGAACGTTTAGACCCCAAATTATAAATTACCAATTCAAGCTTATTATCAAATAATAAATATGCAGAACATGAACATAAGCTAAAACATAATTGATAAACAATCTAAACCATAAATAATCACAACTACAACAGTAATTAAATGGCAAAGATAAATGGAAGAGAGATGCAAACACAAGGACAACACTCGATGTATTATCGAAGAGGAAACCAAAGCCTTTGGCGTAAAATCTCTCTGCCGCCCTCCAGGCGGTCAATAATCCACTAGAAAATGTAGTTGGGATACATGAATAGCAATAGACCTTCCAAGCTTAATCTACCCAGTGTACCTAAGCCCTCCAAATTTCTTGCTCCAACGAGGTTACGCCGAACCTTTGTCCTTTCTAGCTTACTGGATTCCGCTATAGCCCATAGCATTAACTAATATGAATTGGTCTCTTTCTAATTGCTTTCCAAAATACCAAAAAACCTTCTCACAAATGTGGGTATGGTGAGAAAAGGATTTGGCTAAGAACCTCTCAAGGATGTAACAATAGAGAGAGTGAAAGTAGAGGAATTTGAAGAGTCTCTTATGTGAAGATTGTGGATGAATCAATCTTGTTTTTCTCTAGGGTTTCTCCCTCAATATTCTCTCTAGAAACTCTCTACATTTCGTGGGTATAAGGGTCTATATAAGCTCTCAATATTATCATCTTATACTCGCGAAATGTAGAGAGCTTTCAGAGAGAATTTTGAGAGAGAAACCCTAGAGAAAAACAAGATTGACTCATCCACAATCTTACATAGAGACTTTTCAAATTTCTCTACTCTCACCCTCTCCATTGTTACATCCTTGAGAGGTTCTTAGTCAAATCCTTTTCTTACGATACCCACATTTGTAAGAAGGTTATTTGGTGTTTTGGGAAGCAGTTAGGAAGGGACCAATGGATATTGGTTGATGTTATGGGCTATAGCGGAATCCGGTAAGTTAGAAAAGAAAAAGGTTTGGCGCAATCTTGTTGGAGCAAGAAGCTTGGAGGTCTTAGGTACACTGGGTAGATTAAGCTTGGAAGGTTTATTGCTGTTCATGTATCCCAGCTACATTTTCTAGTGGATTATTGACCGCTTGAAGGGCGGCGGAGAGATTTTACGTCGAGGGCTTTAGTTTTTTTTTCGATAACACATCGTGTGTTGTCCTTATGTTTGCATTTCTCTTTCCTTAATCTTTACCATTTAATTTCTGATGTGGATGTGATTTTATTTGGTTTAGATTGCTTATCAATTATGTTATAAGCTTATGTTCATTTCCCGCACATATATTGTCTGATATTAAGCTTGAATTGATAATTTGTATTTTGAGATCTAAATGTCATAGTGTTTTACACACTTATTGAACTTTCAATTGGTATCAGAGTGGGTGTAATCTTTGTGGTTTAAACACCTTAGTGCAATCCTTGACCCCGTATTGAGATGGACTTGTCTCAATCTCTAAATGTTCCACCATTTTTTGAGGGTAACAATTATGCATTTTGGAAAGTTCGAATGAGGGCATTTTTGTTTTCTATTGATAACGCTGTGTGGGATGCAGTTGTCGTAGGTTGGACTAGGCTAGAGGCTGCTAAATCCACTTGGGATAAGGCAGCTCTTGCGGCAGCTAATGCTAATAGTAAAGCCTGGAATGCTGTTTTCAGTGGTGTCTCTCCAGAAGAATTTCACAGGATTTCACACATCACTATTACTAAGGAAGCATGGGAGATACTAGAGACCACTTATGAAGGAACAAAGATGTTAGGATATATGTGTTCTTACTTATTTAAACATATGTCCCTTATTTATGTAAATTGGCTAATCATTTAACAAAATGCACTCTACTTGTAATTGGGTAGTTCTATGTGTTTTTAATACTTCAAGAAATAAGGTTTCAAAATCAAGTGTTGAAGTCATCAAATTTGTCCAAGAAAAACAAGCTGAAGTGTAAATTCATTAAATCTCGACACCTGCTCGATGGCTCCTCGACACCTACTTGATGGCTCCTCGACACCTGATATCTGTCGAGAATTAAAAAGTCAGATTTTCTGACCTGATTTCTTAGGATCTGTGAATATGCTTTTGGGCTTTCTTTTCTTCTAACTCTAAACATATAAAAAGATTGTTTTAAGAGCCGTCAAAATATACACAAGTTGCAAAAGCATTGAGCAATCTCTGTTCAAGCTAATTGTAATCAAAGACGAAGTTCTTGACCTAGTTCATCTTCCCTGAAGAAGTTACTGTGTATTCTCACCAAAAGGTTTTGTGACCAAGCATCTTCCTGATCTTCATCATATAGGATGAACTGAAGAACTTTGCAGCCAACCTCTCCTTCTAAGTTGGTGTTTGAAGTCGCGTACTGGGATCCGTGTATTGGTTAGTCACGTATTTGGGAGCCGTGCATCAAAGGTGGGAACTGTCACTACAGATTAAGTCCAATTTGGTATTGGGGTAAGGGTTCAACTGTAGGTTGGTAAGGTACTTGAGATTTCTTTACTTGTAACCGCTTGATTTGATAATAGTGGAGTTTTGGGAGTGGTGACCTGAAAATCACTCGGTGGGGTTTTTGCCATTAGGGTTTTCCCCATTCGTGAACAAACCACCGTGTTATTTATTTTACGCTGCTTATTTAGTTTATTGGTGATTTGTTTGTGCTTCCACGCATTTGCATGATAAATTGATTAATTAATAACTTGGCTAATTAATTAATTGGTTTAATCACAAGGGGTCATTCAGTTTGTGGCCTATCAAGTGGTATCAGAGCAGGCACACTCTAATTAAATTTAATCTTTACTGTGTTGATCCATTGACCCCTGTTTGTCATGGATAGAGGACAGTCATTAATCATACCTCTTTTATTTGATGGCACTAACTATGCATACTGGAAAGTATGCATGAGAGCTTTTTTGCAGTCTTTAGATGAGAAGGTGTGGCAAGCTGTAGAGATTGGCTGGACCAAGCTAAAGGAAATGCTGGTCGATTGGATGATGCAAAGATTAAGGCGGCTAACTTCAATAGCAGGGCATTGAATACATTGTTCAGTGCAGTCACCAATGAGGAATTTAAGAAGATATCCTCAATTGAAACTGTGAAGGAGGCTTGGACCATCCTCTAGACAACCTGTGAAGGAACCAAGGTTGTCAAAGATTCAAAACTTCAGAGGCTCACTACAAGCTTTGAAGAAATAAAGATGGAGGAGGATGAGTCGTTCGATGAGTTTTATACCAAGCTCAAGGACATAGAGAACTCAGCCTTCAATCTTGGGGAAACCATTCCTGAACCCAAGATTGTGAGGAAGGTGCTCAGATTTCTACTTGAGAGATTCCATGCTAAGATTACGGCAATAGAAGAATCAAAGGATATTGACAAAATTCCTTTGACTAAATTGGTTGGAAACTTGTAGACCTACGAGCTAGGACTATTTAGGATTGGCAAAATGGGTAAAGGCAAGAGCATGGCCTTAAAGGCCAAGAGCAGTGAGACAGATGAGTCTTCCGATGATGAAGATTCCAAGATGAAGTCCTACATTACAAGGCAGTTCAAGAAGTTTATGAAGAATGCCAATGGAAGGAACTTCGACAAGGACCGTAGACAATCCAGTTCTTCTCAATTTAAGAGTTAAGACAAAGGGAAGAAGGATGCTACGGATGGCGGTCAGTACACTGTTCCGGCAGGACCAAAGTGTTTTGGATGTCATGGGTTTGGACACATGAAAAATGAGTGTCCTACATATCTCAAGAGCATTGGGAAGAGCAAAGCACTTGCTGCAACCTTGAGTAACACTAAGCCTGAAGATGATTTCGATAGTGAGGATGACGGAATCTTAAATACCTTTACTGCTACAGTCAATCCTACTGAAGGGATTGTTAAAGAAGTGGAAGAAGAAGAAGAATTGGTGGACACTAAGTGTGAGAAGATGGATGATCAAGATGATATCCATTCAGCCTATGAGAAGCTTTACAACCTCTTCGAGAAGCACAAGAAACTCTATAGGCTGGCCACCAAGAAGTTTAGTGATGTGGAACTTGATCGTGAAGAGTTGTCCACAAAGTTTGATGAGGAAAATCAAACTATTGGAGCACTAAGGTTTGAAAACAATTTCTTGGCTGAGAAGACTAAGAAGCTTGAAGCGGAGCTGTTTCAAGTTAGAGCTCAATTGGAGAGGACTTCAAGTGCAAAACTTGATGAGATGCTTAGCAATCAGAAATCTGCTTTGGATCAGACAGGCTTAGGGTATGGTATTTCTTTCTCTAATTCTGCTTCTATGAGTAATACTGTTTTTCCTCCTGCTAATATTGTTGAAATTGAGAACACTAAGGTTAAAACTGAATTAGCTAGTGAGAACTTAGACAAAGGTAAATCTATCTTAGGAGCACCCCCTAAGCAAGATAAGAAAGATGTTAAAAACCCTAGGGCTAAGAAGGCTAACTCTTAAAAGCCTAAACAAAAGAAGCAGCATCTTTGTCATCATTGTGGAGCTGCCGGTCATACTCGACCAAATTGCTATAAGTGGCTAGCCACTCAATAGAGCAACGGCATGATAGCTTCTGGAAGCCAAAATCAGTTTCAATCCTCTCTTGCTTCTCTTGGAGATCTTCTAAAAGCCCTCATGTTCCTTTCGAACTTGAAAGGTTTCAATTCTTCCCCCTCACCGCCGGTTCAAGGGTTTAATCAAAGGAAAGGTTCTTCCAAGGTGTGGAAGAAAAAGGACTCTAAGTGATTTCATCACTTTCTTCTCCGTACTTGTTTTTCTTGTTTATTGCATTGCTTGTGTGTTTTGCATTTTTGTTGAGTCAGTCTAGTTTTATGCTTTGTTTTGTTAACATGTTTTTGTGTGTTTACTTTTAGTTTTGTTTATTTTATTTTTGTTTATTTTATTTTTAAATAAAAAAAATTTGAAAAATCAGAAAAATATAAAAACAGTGTGTGTTATGTGTACTTTGGTACTTGTGTACCTTGGATGGTCAATAAAACAGAGTTTTCTAAATTTTGTATCTCTTGTAGCTTAGATGAGCATCTCTATGTACAACTAAGTAAGTGAGCTTTGTGGCTCTTGTTTGTGATGAGTAAGATTAAGTTATCTCTTAAAATTTAACACTCATATTACTATTTTTGACGGGTAGGACTAGAAAATCCTAAGAGAAAGGCATAAATAACCATCTCACTACTGTTACCCGCTAATCATTAATGACATCTGTATGCTTCGGCATAGCAAAAATGTGATGTCAATGACATTTGTGTGCTTCGGCATAGCAAAGTTGGAATGTCAAAAATCAATGGATATTTCTTTTCTCTCTCATATAAGCCCATGCATGATATGCTTAAAAAGAAAATATGTAAAGAAAATAAAAAGTAAAAAGATTAAAAATACTTTAAATATGATTGCAAGCGTGTATTCTAGGAGATGTGGGAGTTATAAGATGTACCTCGAAGGTGATAGTCTCCATCAAATAGTTATGATTGTGTGCGAGTTAAAGTTATTTCTCATATCTCAGATCGTCATAACATGTATACACATATGCAATCTTGCCATGTTTTTCACACACAACACGCAATATTCTTTGCTACTTTTGATACATGTACAGGTACAATGTGATTGGCCATCACAAAGGTTTTACATGTGCTAATGTATGCTCACTAAACTGTCTTGACTTGTTTTTGAAAAATAAAATTGGTTAGACTTGTTTAGTGTGTGTGTGTGTGTGTTTTTGAGGATCCATGTGCTTAATTTTTGATTAAGAGATGATTTCGAGAGCTTTATATGTTGATTGGATCAATGGTTGAGGTGTATGTTGGATTGCATTCGTGTCTGTGTTTTTCACTTCTCGAAAAACTGCTTTTAACTGCTGGCTCGACACCTCCTCGATACCTTCTCGATACCTTATCTGTCGAGCTTCTTAAGCCTTTTTCTTATCGCAATCTTGACACCTGGTGGATTGATCGAGAAAGTACCTGTCTTCTCGATACCTTCTCGATACCTTGTCGATCGATCGAGTTTCTGTTCTTTGAAAGTGGTTCTTGTACCTCAATACCTCTCGACACCTTCAGTTGTAAAAGGCCTTTTCCTTGACACCTATCTCGACAGCTTCATCGATACCTCTCGACACCTCAGCTATTGGGAATTACTGAGGTTCCTATAAAAGGCTCTGTCGCGATTCTGTTCTCATTTTTCTTGATCTCTCTCGATCTGTCCGCGGCTGTTCATCTCCCTAACCTCTTTTTCTCACTCAAAATCTCCAACCCACTTGATTTTCGGCCCTTCCTTGCCTGTAATCACTTGGTATGATCTCATTTTCCTTCCTTTTTCATGCATTTCATGTTTTGAAGTTTAGGTTTTGGGATTTTTGAAAATTTTTGGGGTTTTTAAAATTAATGAGTTTTTCTTGAAATTTTGGGTTGGGTTTTCACTTAAATGTGTTCAAAATGTCATATATTGCATTTCATGTGCATTAGAATGATATTTATATGCATTTAGATGTGTGTTCTATGTTTGTGTGCTGGTAGGATTAGATTGGGCTGAGCCCATGATGCTTTTTAATTTGCATGTCACATGTTCATGCATTTCCCATGCATATGTACTTCTTGTTCAAAATATTTGATATATGTGAATTGTTTTGGGACTTTTCTGATTGTCTCATTCTCTATCTCTTTCTCATTCTATTTACGTTAGTAGTGTCTATGGCATCCAAACGTAAATCCACTTCGGCTCGGAACCCTCTGCGTTCTGGTGCTTCTTCATCTTTTGATTTTGCTCCTCTAAATCTTCGGTTCCGGCCCACAAGGCATTTTCGGAGAACTTTTCTAGACGAGGTGTTCATTCGGAATGCCAAGTCATTTTGGCGGACTTCGCCGACACTGACCTTCCCTCTGTCATTCACAGTAGGGGATAGGAGTCATTGTGTGACGTTCCGATCACATGTCTTCTCGTGCTGATTCAGGAGTACTACTCCAACATGCACGGGATCGATCGTTCAGTACCTCTTTTTCACAATCGCGTTTGAGGTACGTGCTTTGCTGTCACACCGTAGCTAGTTGCGGATGAGCTTCGAGTTCCTAGGATAGATTTTCCTGACTATCCTTCCTGTGAGCGTCTAAGGACTGTGTCCAAAGATGAGCTCATTTCTGCTTTTTGTCAGCGCCCAACTGATTGGGGTGAGCATCAGTACACATCATGTAGACCTTTTGCTAAAGGTCTTAGATTCGTTAACATGGTGATGACATTTTTACTCCATCCACTTTCTCACTACAACTCCATCACAGAGCCTCGTGCTCGATTTTTGTTATCTCTTCTTAAGTATCTTACTATAGATTTTCCTTCTCATTTCATCCTTTCTATCATAGATGTTCATCTAGATTCGGCGTCCCATGATAAGCTCATCTTTCCTTCTGCTATCACGAGCATCTTATGCCATTTTTCTATCCCTTTTCCTGTGTCCGACCGCTTCACACACATCTGTGCCATAGATGCTGCTACCGTAAAACATAGTAAGGCTCAGTTTAGGTTGAGACAGACGGATTCCACTCCTCCCTCCCGTTTAGCTCCATCCAGATTTGCTCCATCTACATTTGCTCCTTCTTCCTCTATGGGCGATGTATCTCCCAGAGACATCATGGTGCAGCTGCAAGGCATGGATGCTCGCCTCGATACACTTTCCACTGAGTTGTATTAGGTGAATGTTCGTGTTGGTTGTCTTGCACGACGGTAGGCGACCATGGGTGGTTTTGCTCCTGAGGCTACTCCATCTCTAGTGGCTTTTGATGCTAATACTGGTGATGATGATTCTGACGCTTCGGATGATGATGATGAAGATGCTAGCTCTACTGATGAGATGTCTACATGACACTCTACCCTTTGTCACTCATGACAAAAATGGGGAGTAGTTTTGGGTTATGAGAGTAGTCATCTTAGGGGGAGAGTTAGTATAGGACATTTTTGATAGGGGGAATGTTGATATTTTGAGGGACGTAATGAGGTTTTGCTGTATCTTTTCTTTTCTATTCTTTATAGATACATTGATCTTGTATATGAGGTCTTGTGACCAGTTTTGCATACATTGTACTTATTTTCTCTCTATATGTGGATGTATGTTTCTTTCACCTATCTTTTTATGTGTTGTTTCTTCTCTATCTTTATACACATGTTCATTATACTTGTATGCAATTTATTATTTCTGTTTCACACGAGATGTCTTGATGAGTTTTGTTTAAAGTGTTTCAGAAATACAGGTTGTCAAAATCTACTTGCCATAAACTCTCTTTTTGCAAAGTTTTTCAAGAGTTTGTGTTAGGATAGATTTTATTGTATTCAACAAGTAAATATGAGTTGAGTGATTTATGACTTCTCTCATATGTTTATTTGTTTGTTATGGTTTTGTTACGGATTGCCAAAGGGGGAGATTGTTAGGACATATGTGTTCTTACTTATTTGAACATATGTCACTTATTTATGTAAATTGGCTAATCCTTTGACAAAACGCACTCTACTTGTAATTGGGTAGTTCTAGGTGTTTTTAATACTTCAAGAAATAAGGTTTCAAGATCAAGTGTTGAAGTCATCAAGTCTATCCAAGAAAAACAAGCTGAAGTGCAAATTCATTAAATCTCAACACCTGCTCGATAGCTCTTTGACACCTGATATTTGTCGAGAATTAAAAAGTCAGATTTTCTGATATGATTTCTTGGGATCCGTGAATATGCTTTTGGGCTTTCTTTTCTTCTAACCCTAAACATATAAAATGATTGTTTTAAGAGCCGTCAAAATATACACAAGTTGCAAAAGCATTGAGCAATCTCTGTTCAAGCATATTGTGATCAAAGACGAAGTTCTTGACCTAGTTCATCTTCTCTGAAGAAGTTGTTGTGTATTTGCACCAAAAGGTTTTGTGACCAAGCATCTTCCTAATTTTCATCGTGTAGGATGAACTGAAGAACTTTGCAGCCAACCTCTCCTTCTAAGTTGGTGTTTAAAGTCGCGTACTGGGATCTGCGTATTGGTTAGTCACGTACTTGGGAGCCGTGCATCAAAGGTGGGAACTGTCACTACAGATCAAGTCCAATTGGGTATTGGGTAAGGGTTCAACTATAGGTTGGTAAGGTACTTGGGATTCCTTTACTTGTAATCGCTTGATTTGATAATAGTGGAGTTTCGGGAGTGATGACCTGAAAATCACCTAGTGGGGTTTTTGCCGTTAGGGTTTTCTCCATTCATGAACAAATCACCGTGTTATTTATTTTTCGCTACTTATTTAGTTTATTGGTGATTTGTTTGTGTTTCCACGCGTTTGCATGATAAATTGATTAATTAATAACTTGGCTAATTAATTAATTGGTTTAATCACAAGGGGTCATTCAATTTGTGGCCTATCAAAAGAAAGTGAAAAACACCAAGTTGCAGATGCTGACCACCTACTTTGAGGAGCTCAAAATAAGTGAGGATGAGTCCTTTGAATCTTTTTATAGTAAGCTGAATGAGGTGGTCGTCGGCAAGTTCAATTTGGGGGAGAAAACAGAGGATTCTAAAATAGTAAGGAAGATCCTTCGGTCATTGCCGAAAAGTTTCCATGTCAAGGTGACAGTGATTGAAGAGAGTAAGGATCTTGATGACATCAAAATCCAAGAGCTGATTGGTTCACTGCAGACATATGAATTGTCATTACCCACACAAAGGAAGAGCAAATCTCTTACTCTTAAGACAATTGATGAAAGGGTAGTAACTCATGACTCATCAGATGAGGGTGTTGTCGATAAAGATATGGCATACCTTGTGAAATTTTTTTGAAAATTCTTGAAATTCAAGAACAGTGGGAAATCTGTTGATAGAGGGAAATTCCAGAGTTCCCGGAAGGAAAGAAGGGAATTCAAAAGGAAAGATGGTAGGGAATCCCAATCTTCACAAGGAATCACTTGTTTTGAGTGCAACGGACATGGACACTTTAAGAAAGAATGTCCCAATTTTTTGAAATCAAAGGGCAAGATCTATGCCACAACTCTAAGTGACTTGGATTCATTCAATTCTGATTTTGAGGAAAGCTATGACGGAGAAGGGAATTACTCTGCATTTATGACTATTGCTCAGGTTGAGTCTTCGGAGGACTTGAATTTGCTTGTGCAAGAGCTTGGGGAGCACAGCGATGAAGAATCCATAGGGATTTTGGAAGAATCGGGTGCTGAAGAGTTTTGCGGGTCACTCGTGAGTTGGCTAAGTCGCAAAGTGACTTGCGAAATATAGACTGACAAAAAAATGTTCAGATTTCGGCATGTGCTTCTCACATGTCCTTTCGTGGGTTGTCCACTTACGAGACAGTCGCAAACTTTTCTATCTTTACAATTCTTCACCAAACTCTCACACTTAACCCTTATATTAAATCCCACAAACATACAGGGAAAAGATTGATAGAATACAATCAAATTTGACACGGAATTAACACCAACAAAACAAAGTTGAAATTCACAACTTTACATTATCAATAAATAAAAAATTGAGTACATCTATCGATACATTGTAAATTATAAATGTCATAACAAATGAAATTCAAAAACCACTTGATAAATAAGCTTGCTAAAAGTTGTTAGCCAACACAAACCATTTTGTTTTTTATACTTAATAAATGACTATCAAAGAAAAGTTGAAATGAGGCTAAAAAATTCTAAGTATGCTTGCTATTTACTAAACTATCTCCTCAATAGAACCAACAGCAGTGACAACCTTGATTAGCTAAAATCCTGAATATAAAGCCACTCAATTAAGGCAATCAATGAACAATAAAAATTTATAGAGAAGTGCCACGTTATATATATACAGTAGTTGCTTTAAGAATTGGTTTTAGGGAACTCAGTAAGAAGATGCATTTTGAGTAAGAGATGAATCTTATGATCTACTTGGTTTTCTTATTAAAAATTTGTGTATAGCATGTACTAGCAATAGAATAAAAATAAACTACAGGTTCATTTAATAGATTTTTTCTTAATACAATGAAAATATTATAATTATTTTTGTTAATTTAATTTTAATTATTACTGCTTAAAATACTTTTATCTATTAGTTTAGGACAATTATATGTTTACATTGTACTATTATTGTAATATTTACATTGTAGACAATTATACTGTACACATTTATTTAGAATCAATGTAAGATTTACATTGTAGATAATTATACTATACACATTTGCAAAAACATTTACAATATTGTTCTTATTTTTTTAAAAACAATGGAAATCTTACATTGATAGTACAACGTAAACTATGACTTTTTTCATTAGTTTATTTCAAATATTGTTGAAATGATTATATTTAAGCTTATTTCAAGTGGGTTTAAAAAAAAAATTTAGGGCTAGGGTGTTCAAAATTTTATTTTAAGAGGGTCAAATAAAAAAAATATTTTATATATATTTTTTAAAATTGCCATCCCACTTGTGTATATATATCTAACTCATAATCAATTCCAAGTATATACAAAGAAAAAAATAAAAAGCCCATAAATATAAAATGCATCTTGCTTCTTGTTGTTCCTCTTTCTTTTTCCTTAGTAAGTAAACGCACGGTTGGGTTCATCAAGCAAAACTAAAGTCTCAACATAAGAATTAACAAAAGTATATCCAAATCCAGTAATTCTAAGATTTGTTAGATGCCCATACTAGGAGTGTTCACTGAACCGTATAAACCTCACAAACTGCAAAAATCACACCAAAACCGCTTGCAAAATGGTATAACCGCACTGCACCACAAGTAAAAGTACACCGCACTGCATGGTGCAGTGTGGTTTTGTAATAAGAAAACCATACAAACCGCATCGCATCGCATCGCACCCTCTCTATATATTAATATATTTATTTATTTTTAATATTAAATATATTATTAATAGTTTAATAATCCTAGTTAAAAAAAAAAAAATGTTTGATAACCCTAGCAAGTGTTGACTAGGAAAGCCAGTCCAAAATAAAGAAAAACTAGCTCAATAGTTTAAAACTTGGCTCAAAACAAAGAGAAAAATTAATTTTGGACTGGGTAGGAAAAGTCCAAAATTTGGAAAATAGATCGACTTCAAACTGTTTAAACAACATCTTATACATAGCATTGTAGATGCGATTGCAAAAATGAGGTGCGGTACGGTTATGGTTTGGGTTAAACTTTAAATTGTACCACACCGTACTGCGCCGCACATATGACTGCAAAAATAAGGTGTGGTGCCGTTATGGTTTTAGCTAAACCGCACTGCAAAATACAGTGTTAAAAAAGCCCAAAACTACATTACGAACACCCCCCATATCTAGTAATCTTGTGATCTTTAATCTCATGTTGCTCAAGGTGTTGGGAGACAAGCTGTCCATTACGCATTTGCAATATAATCTCACCACTTTTCCTAACAGCCAAAGCCCTTGGTAGGTGGCCTTTGGAACCTTGATCATCAGCCAAGGTTAAAATTTTGGTCCAGGAGGACGCATTAGCATATTCTTTCATCACCCGTATATTTAAACAGTAACTAGAAGCTCTTCCAAAAAAAAAAAAAAAAAAAAAAAAAAAAAAAAAAAAAACAGTAACTAGGAGAACCTTCTCTATAAAACAGGGGAAGGGAATTCCTACATACTGAAATAGACAAGAGCAGCCAAGCCTCCTTTCCAGTGAGATTATTCGCCAATTTTGGCAGCTCAATCTCACGGAAGACCTCATTTCCCAGATCAAGCACAAAAACAAAGTATACAAATTTGCGAGATATAGTTCTCAAAGCAACGCAATGCAGAGCCCCATTGTCAAAAACCTGTGATCCACGAACATTTACAGTGGAAGGCAAAGCAGTTACCATTCTCCATTCACCAGGGGCGAGTAAACCTCAATTCCTGGTGGAGACTTGCCCGTGATGCGACTATTCTGAAGAGTCACAATCCTCCTTAGTCATTAGTTTTTCAATCAAATCCAATCCCAATACTCACCTTGCAGATTGGTGGGCATAAAGAGACATTGGGTATAGGAAGTTTGATGAATTTTCTAAAGCAAGGGTTCCAGATAATGAATTCAGAAGCGTAACTGAAAAAATAAGGGGTAAGGCAGAGCAGGCCATTACAAGTACCGTACTGCTTTGACCATGGAAAGGGAATTCAAGCCTGGTGTATTTATTCAAATCATGGTTGTCGTCCCGATGCAATTCGCAGAGCTCTTTTTCATGTTTGACCCTTCTCGTGTATTAAATGCTTCCATGAGCTTCTTAAAGCAGAGCCTAAAGGGGGGAGGGGGAGGAGTGGTGGAGATGGATGGAAATGAAGGAAGGGTTTTTGACGAGGGATTTCCATGTTTTGCAGACAAAGGTGCAAATTCTTATGGTTTTGATAGGTAGGCGTAGGAACACAAGCGTTAGGATTTCAGGAGGTAGAGAATCCCACATGTTAGCTTCTTCGGTAGAGAATTAACAAATAACAAGCAACCCAGTTTTTCTTTTTTACGTTTTACGTTGGAAAGTGCGAGAGAGACTCATTTGGAAACGCTGAGTTTCCAAGAAATGACAACTTGGATTCTAGTGAATCAATATTATTGAATATTCAAATCCTCAAAAATACCGAAAGAGAGAGTAACGGCAAGTGAATGTGTTCGAGATGAGAAGATAAAGTGATGAGAAAACAAAGAAAGCTAATAATGTTTTAAAGGAGTGGAGGAGAAATTATAGAGTCATCTGATGGACCACGTCACTTATTCATTATTTTACTAAAAAACTTTCATTTGTTTAAAATTGTTGAGTCAGTAATTAATTTTTATTTAAAAAAATTTTCTAACTAACAATTTTAAATAAGTAGCAGTTTTTTAGTAGAATGGTAGACTATATCACTCGTCCACCATGTAGACCTTATAATTTCTCGTAGTGGAGAGACCACAACCCAACATTAAACACCTCAGAAATTCCACAATATCATTGACATGACCTTCAAATGACAGAAAAAGATAACAGAATGAAATAGGAGAAGTTAAGCACACCATTACATGGGAAAAACTAGATTCCAAAAATTAATTTTGCAGATTGCAGAGCATACTAACATAAAAGGCAATGACACTAAAGAGTTAAAAGAGTTAAGACCCTCTCAAAAACTGTCAGTTTGAGGTAGACTACAACAGTATCATTTCTCTTGAAAACCCTCCAAAGATAATTTGAATATTGTAATGTTGAATTTAATTAACTATTTTGTTGGCTTTATTCCGTGTCAATTTGCTTGTAATTCAGCATTTAGAAACTTTGTATTTAGGTGGGAATCATGTAAGGGTAGTGTGTGAGAGAGTGTGAAGAAAAGTTTAAGTGTGTACAACTCAGCAGGTCCTCGCGACTGGATCTCGCAATTAGCTTGCGGCTTGCAAGTTGCCAAAGGAGGCACATGTGTGAAGTATGCAAAGGAGCTGAAGAGTCACGCCAGCTGTTGCACTACAAGACAAAACTTCCAGCTGGCCAGACCGTTATCTTGCGACTCAGACTCACGACTCAATCAAGTCACGAGGCCAAGTTGCCAGTTCACTCTGTTTGTGAAAAACTAACCTTTCGCATTCCAAACACACACCAGTATAAATACTCTTTATACGCACGTATTGTAGAGAGTTTCTAGAGAGAATTTTGAGAGAGAAATCTTAGAGAAAAACAAGATTGACTCATCCACAATTTTCATCCTTTGATTCTCCAAATTCCTCTACTCTCGCTCTCTCTATTGTTACATCCTTGAGAGGTACACTTAGCTAAGTCCTTTTCTCACCATACCCATATCTGTGAGAAGGTCATTTGGTGCTTGGGAAGCAGTTAAGAAGAGACCAATTGATATTGGTTGATGCTATAGGCTACAGTAAAATCCAGTAAGTTAGAGAAGACAAATGTTCGGCGTAACTTCATTGGAGCAAGAAGTTTGGAGGGCTTAGGTACACTGGGTAGATTAGGCTTGGAAGGTCTTCTGCTGTTTATGTATCATAACTTCATTCTTTAGTGGATTATTGATCGCTTGGAGGGCGGTGGAGAGGTTTTACACCGAGGACTTAAGTTTCTTCTTCGATAACACATCGTTGTATTGTCTTTGTGTTTGCATCTCTTTTTCCTTAATCATTGCCATTTAATTTCTACTGTGATTGTGATTTTATTTGGTTTAAATTGTTTTATCAATTATGTTATAGTTTATCATCATATTCCGCACATACATTGTTTGATAATAAGCTTAAATAGATAATTTGTAATTTGGGGGTCTAAACGTTCAAAGTGTTTTACGCATTATTTGAATATTCAAATATATAAATAAATGGATACTGGAGAGCTACCATAATTTTATCTATAAAATTTGGCAAACCACCCACTGCAGAAAAGGCTTCACAGACTCAAATGAGCTTGAGATTCCGAAAGCTTCATGATAGACCGGCCCACTACCTAGTTTTTCCTAGACTCAAAATCAGAAAAGTACTTATACACAAGAACCAAATTCTTTCTTGAATAATAACAGTAGGAGGCAAGAACCATTTGAAAGAACTACGCAGAAGTTTTAGTAGTCTCTGAGTCCATTGGTTCTGCAGGACCTCAGGAGTAGCTAGCTTGGCTGGTTCTGGCTTTGGTTTCATCATTATTGGTTTAAACTAGGGAAACAAGAAAGGTTCAAATTTCCAGGATTGAGCTTGGCAGCTGGGAAATAAATAAATTATGAAAACAATAAACCTGCCGATACAATTTTTTTTTTTTCCTACTATTCAAGTGAAGGCGAAGCTGCAATGTTGAATCAGTTCAGTGTTTTACTCCATAAGCTTCAGTCACTTAAGCTACTCTTGTATATGTTGACTTCTGCTAAAAATGTCGTGTACAGTAAATGTGTTACTTAAGTGAAGTCACACACTAGTCACGTGACATTACTTATTGTGATTATTAGTTACCAAGTTAGTTTTTCCTTTAACTAATTTGCAGGTAGTCTTGCTCTGTTATGGATGTATTTATATGTAGTATATAGGAGAGTACTTGGACTTTCTAATTAATGAGAATTATAGTGAATTGTTCAATCTATTTTCCTCTCAATTTCTTAATGAACATGGCTCTAAGGAAATGTTTTCAATAAGAAGATAGACATCTAAGGAAATAGAAGATTTGAAATGTACAATTATCATCTTTGAAAAAAAAAAGTATTTATTAAAAAAAAAAAAAAACTAGAAACCCTCATTTGTAATAAAAAGTTTTAAAATCAAGCACATGTATTAAAACCCAAATCAAAGAATAATAAAGAAATTTACGATCCAATAAAACTCACCGTGCCAATAAAAAAGAAGAATGAAAATTTAAAGAAAAGTTTCTTTTCCTTCTTATAAAATAAAAAATAGTAAGATTTTAGTTCATTTTTAACAATCGTACCAAGATTTAAAAAAAAAAAAAAAAAACTTTTTTGTTTTCTTCTATTTTTTTAGTATCCAGCATTTTAATATGAAGTTTATTAGATTTGTTACCAAAATTTTACTACCAAGCATAATAGGTAGTTAAGGTGTTCATGATTTCATAATTTACACATCAGATCAGGTGACACAAGTCATTTGTTAACATCTGGAAAACATCAATTCATTCACTCAGGAGCCTCACAAAGTTGTTAACATTTGAGTAATTTGTATGTATACATTACAATTTACAAATCCAAAAATGAATAGAAGCCAACACATGGAATGATTTTTTGTTGTTGTTGTTGTTGTTGTTTTTTTTTTTTTTTTTTTTTTTCTTAAATGGTCAGGATGCAAGAAAAGAGGCAATGTTGGGCTAGGATGGACGGACGCGGTTGGGAGGGTGCCGCACCGGAGTCTGACACGGGGTGTGGCGTCAGTGCCGTGTCTGAGCTTTTTTTTTTTTTTTTTTTTTTTTTTTCCTCGATTCGCGCTGACTTGGCTTCAATTCGCGCCAAACCGGGCCGATTTGGCCATATCAGGTTGTATCGGGCCGGCGACTGAAACGGCCGAAACATGCTAAAATCGACCTTAAATCTAGCCGGAACAGCCAAAATTCCCACCTCTGAAGTATAGTAATGTGTTTTTTGCCTTCTTCTTTCTTTGTTTTGTGAATCAAACATAGTAATGTGTTTTTTAAGAATATTTTAATAGTAAAAATATATAGAAAATATAAATAAAAATATTTTTAATAATTTTTTAATCGCCGCACCCTGCTGCAACTGCACCCTACTTTTTCAAAAATTGCTAAGTCCCGCACCCGCACCCGAATCCGAAACGCACCCGTGCTACATAGATGTTGGGTAAAGCTGATTAGCAACTCTTATGCTGCTAAAGGCCCAACAATGGCATAGATAGACCATCTGAATGATCAACATGCTCCATTATCAGGTTCTGCAAGAATTTAAGAGATTAATAGCTTAATTAATATTTAAACAGAGCAGTAGTGAAATCTGTTATCAGGATAATCACATACAACGAATTTGTGGAGAATTCTCCATCAGTACAAACCTGAAGACTAATAGCAAAAAAGAACATTAATCTTTGAATATACTTCCAAAAATTATAATCACCAGGTTCAGGTTGCTAATCACACCATGACTCACTCTACTCTCTTCAGCATGTGCTGGGGCAAAGAGCATAAGCTCATCAACTTATCTTATGATCAATTAGCATCAGAAGAAACAAAACCAGGATTAAGAAGAAACCGTAGCATCTATATCTTGTCTGACTAAATAAGAAAGCTCAAGGATTCTCAATTCCATCCCTAAACTACGAAAGACCTGCTTTTGGTCAAGCTAAAACAGAAACAACTTAACCATGGAGCAACTTTATATGATGAGAAGAGATTATAAAATATTAAAAGTAGCATCCTTTTATGTCTTCTCTATTTGGGGTGCCAGCCTTTTGGTCAAGTTTATTCCCTATACTGAAATTTCCGTCACTTCTTTTAATGGCCACACCTAGAAAATTTTGACTTTTTATCTATGGAGCACTTGTCTAAGAACAATACCATTTTGAACAGAGTTGATATAAGAAACAAAACAAATTCACAATTGACAAATGAGGAAGGGTAAGGAACACATTAACAATAGCATTTTCAATACATATTTGGGAGATTAAGCCCAATAACAAGTCGAACAAAATTTGGATTAATCGTTGGGCTTGCATCTTCATTCTTTGCCAATGAACCCACCAAATTAATTACTTTTAGTCATCGATGGAAGAACCCATAACAAATAGTGCTATATCTAAGATAATGGAACATGATTTTTTATTCTTTTTTTGAAAGAAGAGAAGAAAGATTTCTTTCAACCTCTGTAATTCTCCGTTTGAACTCACCAAGTTAAGGCTCTTCATTTCTTGGGAAAACTATGGATTTCATCCCAAAGAAAGCCTTATGAATCTCTACTCTAAGGTTACTGCCTTTCCTGTGCATAGAAAGAAGGCCTTCAATTCAATGTTTCAAGTAAGGCAATTTGATCAACAATTCCATTGGCTGTCTCTTAAACTTCTATCCTGGTCAGATATGAACATAAAATTCACATTGTACCATGAGTGTCAGAAAAATAAAATTAAACATACGATGTGATTTTTTTTAAATCAATAATTTGATAGTTACAAGGGGAGAGAGGTATTTACTCTGATTCTCCTAGTAAAGAGACATGTTGCAATTTGAATGTTTCCAGCAAAGCCCTTATTTGATGGTAATATCTAATATGCAATCACTCTGTCCTATCATCTTAAACGTAATTCTCCTAAGATTAAAAGACAGATTTATATAGTTGTTATGGATAATTTTACAGCCATTACACAAAAATAACTGAGATATATATATATATATATATAATTCATTAGTTGGGAGTGTGGAGATTTAAATCCAAGAAGTTTTTGTTGGAAACACTAGGCGATGCCAACAATTTGAACTACAAGACTCTTGATGAAATAAATAACTGCTATCTAGTGCACTAAAAGAAGAAATTCAACACACTTATAGTAAGCATGGCAAAGAACAGTTTAGTGCTTAATCAATTCTGTAAACACACATAAACCAAACTACACACCATCCGTAAATACTTACATAATAGTAGTGTAGCCCAAATAAGTTTAACAAAATACACTCCTTAACATAATAACAACTACAATCCATTTTAACATAATAAACTAATGCCAATACTAAGAAACTAAACCCCATTAGAAAGCTTTGTTGATTCTCTTCTTTGGCTGAGTTAAAGTCAGTTACTTATGTACAACTCATCAGCAACTTGCACAAGGTCCTGCGAGAATTTAAAATAATATGGATAAGTTTAGTAATCATATAGAAAAGGTCTACACTGAGATTGTTTTATGGAACGTACAAAGTAAGAAATACTCCAAGCTAGGGGTGGAACTACACTTGGACCCGCGGGGGGCGGCGGGGGGCAATGGCCCCTCTAATTTTTTTATTTTCTTTAAAAATATATATATATATATATATATATGTGTGTGTGTGTATTAATTTTAGCAATTTTATTCTATAAAATGACATTTTATTTCCCTTAAGTGTAATGTTATACTCGCAAACTTTTTTATAACATTTTTACAAACCTTTTTGTTAGCAAATTTTTATTAGTTCGCATATGAGCACACCATTTACATCATTTTTTTACTTATCAGTAACCACTTATTACATAAGTAATTTATAAAAAGCCTTGCAGCTCTAGCATTTTCCTCATTTTGGTGACCATAAAAAAAATTTATAGATCTAAAATCTAAAACAAAATATACAAGTCAAAAAAAAAAAAAAAAAAGCTCAAAAACAAAAATTACCAGTAAAACTAAAAACAAAATTAAGCTCAATTAACTAATTTTATCCAAAATAAATAACCATGCCCTTTAAAAAATTCTAAACAAAAATAGTTTTGTTCTTGAAAGCTCAAAAATGTGTTGAAAACACAAGAGCTGTTTAGACCCCCAAATTAAAATTACGACTCGATTGATTTTACTCTAACTTAATACTAAGTGCGGAAGAGAATAAATACGAGCGGATAAAAAAACAAGCTACTTTAACCCATAAACATTATAACACAGCAGTAAATGAAAGGTAAAAGAGTAGGGAAAAAGAATGCAAACACAAGATAACATGCCAATATGTTATCAAAGAGGAAACCGAAGAACTTGGTGAAAAACCTCTTCACCGCCCTCCAAGTGGTAATCCATCCACTAGATAATCAGTTGGGATACATGGGTTAGCAAGAGACCCTCCAAGCCTAATCTACCGGATGCACCTAAGCCTTCCAAGCTCCTACTCCAACAAGACTTTTCGGAATCGTGTCTTGCCTAGCTCTCTGGATCTTGCAACAAGTTCCATGTTGCATCTGCCATCCTTGGCTTCTTCCAATGCTTCCCAGCAGCACCAAAAACCTCACTGAACACTTTAAAAGGATGTGGTAAGTGTTTGGGCTATCAACCTCTCAATGGTATGGAAATGGAGAGGTAGGAGTTGAGGAAAATCCATGAGCAATTGTATAGAGAAATGTGGGTATAACAATTTCTTACTCTCAAGGTTTATGGCTAGGGTTTTCTCTCAGAAGTACTCCTCAACATTAGTGGGTAATGTGGGTATATATAGTGTGGGTACAGAAAGTGTGTATCAGATAGTATAGTCTGGCAAAACAGAATGTTTCGCGGGTGTCTCGTGGGAAGGCCTTACCTGTGAGCTACTTGCGAAACATAGTTGTTTCTATCCTATCCTGACTCTTCACATTCCAGTCATGTGCAGGGCAAATGCATTACTTCGCGGGATGCTTAGTCGCGAGCTACCCGTAAAAATTCTTCAGTCTTCAATTTGCTTGAGTCTTCACTCTCTCTCTCTCTCTATCACACAACCCTTACAATTAAATCCCACAATAAATGCAAGATATAAAAGATTTAATAAAATACAATCAAATTTGGCACGTAATAAAAGCCAACAAAGCACATAGTTGTAAATTACAACTTACAATCTCCCTCTTTGGCTATTCAGTGACAAAACCCTAAAAACAAACTCTAGACTTAAACGTGAGTTTGGAAATAGTGGCAGAACTCACTCACACCTAATTTAGATGCTGTGAAGCACTTGCATGTATATACCTATAATCTGAAACACTCGCACACAAACAAAACTTTCATTAAGTTTATGACAAGTTGAATACATGGTACGTACATAAGCAAGTAAAATACAATCAAGTTTGTAAATACTATAAAACATGTATGCATATCTTGATTATACAAGAACGGTCATTAGAGAATGACTACAATGAAAATTTAGCAAGTAAATGCTCATCCGGACACGCAATGCAATTAAGATCAGTCACAATGATCAATTGCATGTCCAACACTCAACCAATGCAAAATACTCGAAGTATTTGCATCTTGGAAATAAGATCCTATCAGGGCACAAGAGTGAGGTATTTAAGACATATTGGCAATATCTTAAAGGTACAAAAAAAATGCTACAAAGTATTGAGATAAACACAAATACTGAATATTAAACTGAAATTAATAACAATGTACTAAAGTTTTAAACAAAAGCAGTAAAAACAACTAAACAAGAGTTATAGGTGTTGAAACAGTTTAAATCAAAACATAAATAAAGCTAAGTCGCCTGTAATGAACCAATGTACTGAACTAATGTATCTAAGGTCTAAGCTATGCTCCCCCTCAACTGTGCAAGCTCCCCCTTAAAAATTTCTCCTCTTTTTTGACCGGAATGACCAAAGAGGCTAGAACTGATCGGACTCTGAATATGATCCATGCATCATGGGCAAATCATCGATCTAGGAGGATAAGGCAGTGATCTGGCCTTAAATATAGGCAAACTGGTCCGCGGTGTGTTGCATATGTGAGTTAAGCACGGTAGACATTTGGTCCATTTTAGCTAGGAGGCGATCAAGTCTGTCTGATCCTCGTGTTGGTGCTAAAGATGATGGTTGAGCTGAAGTCTCTAGAGCAGAAGTGAATCTATCAATCTCCTCCTCTATATCGCCACCCTTTTCCTCAACACGATTCCGTGGTATTGTATGCACACCTGTTTTGGAACCTTTGATGTGAGCTGTGCTTCTAGTCACTGTGTGTGTACTACTAATATAGTCCCTCTGAACCATAGTGAGGCCACTCGGAAGTTTGAACCTTGATTTTGCAATGAGGCCCATTATGAGTGAAGAGAATAGCATGACTGTTCTAGAATTCTGCTTCTCAATGCTCTTCTTCAACAGATGGAAGATGTGACCACATATATCAATTTCCTTATGAGCAAAGAGATCATACAAGAAGATTGTTCTTGGAGCGGAAAATGTCGTGAGGTTGGTGACCGGGTATAGATTATGGATCATCACATAAGCTAAGGTCCTCATCTCCAGACTGAACAAAATTGTGTTCATGGAGGTCTTCTTAAGTGTACCACCAAAAGTTAACACCATCTCCTCTATAAAGTCTAAGCGATCCTCATATTGGACTATAATTGGCAGTGAAGGAGGACAAACTTCTAAGAAATCCTGAATGCTCTGCTTAGTGATGACAAACTCTTTGTTTCTCACCCAATAGTCTATATGATCCCCTTCTACACTTGCATTTGAGAAAAATTCCCTTATGATTTTCGAGTATACACCTCCAACCAGATTCAAGAACTTTGTCCACGTCTTTTCCTTGAACACTTCAGGTATGAAGGTGTCCTCAAGGGTATCCAATTTCCCGACCCTTTCCATGATAATCGTGGCTCTTTTGTAGCAGTCATTATACTTCAAACCTGCCTCTATAGGCTTGAAGTTGTTAGAATCTGTGCAAGCATATTTTGATAACTTCTTGGTTGCAGAGTGTTTGGTAGGAGACATCTACACAAGGGAACACAGAACAGAAAAGAAACATGTGCACAAACACAAACAGAACACAAAACTTGATTAGATTCAAGTTAGTCCAAATCATAAGTAAAGCAGCTTAAAACAGAGCATACCAAACTCAAAACAACATGCTATAATAGGTAAAACATGTAAGCATAAACACAATGCATGAATTTAAGTGACTGTGCATGTGTGTGCATGTGCTGATGCATGTGAGAGCAACATGAGGTGCATGGTGTGTGCCCATAGGATGCCTAGTGTGTGCATAGTGTGTGCCTGGCATGGCATTGAGGCATAAAATGGGCACAGTGTGTAAAACACACACTCATTGACCAAAACATGTTAAACATGTTCAATCAAAAGGAGTCCCAAGTATTGGAACTTATTTGAGTCCAATTCAACACAAGAATGTCACTTGGACATTCTGTTAAACATTTAACATGCAACAGTGAGCAACACCTATGAAAAATGCATGAACAAGATGAAAATTGCCTCAATACATGCTTAGAATGCCATATGGGGCCAACACAGATACAAACATAGCAAATGAGACTCACCCTAATCAAAATTTTGAAAAAATTTTGCAAAAATAAGAACCCAACCCCTTTTTCAAAAATTCCCAATTTTCAAAACCCTAATCTAAAATCTACATAATCTAAGAATAAAAGATGAAAAGAGTGTTAAAAACACATACCTTGAAGAGATTGAGTAGAGATTAACTTGAAAAAGATGGGTTTTTGAAAGAAAATGAGATTTGGGTTGAAGGGGGTTCGAGAGAGGCAGTGCGAGGGAAGTGAGGTGCTTTTGAAAAAACTGTCTCATCTGCTACATAAAAACTGAAAATATGTTTTTTTCCGGGTTAGACAATCGCGAAATTAGTCGTGAGACACACTTAAGCTTTCGCGAGAAGCCTTTAGTCGTGAAATAGTTGCGAGATAGTCGTGATATCCTCTATATGAAATTGAAAATTTTTTAGTTTTTGCCTAAAAACCATTTTGCGAGAAGGGTTTAGTCGCGAAATACTCGCGAGGTAGTAGCGAGACTCTCTGTATGAAACTGTGACTTTTTAATTTCCTTTAAGCAAACAGCCTCTGAACCAGTTTTTGAAGAAAAACACAAAAATGCATTTTGAACAAAAACTAAAAACACAAAAGTATAAAATCACTTTTAAAAACATATAAAACACTCAAAAATATTTTTGGGCTTGATCAACAAGTACTTGAGCATAAACATCACATTTGAACATGTACAATCACACAAATGAGATAAGCATTATTTGAACAAAGTCTTGTGTGTTGTGGGTGAGTATTAAATGTGAAATAGTCCTTAGACCAGAGTGAAACTTCAATGATCAATTCAATCAAATCATACACAATTGGTACTAAGTCAAGTGGACTATTTCAATTACAAAAATGAGCATATATGACCTCCCACAAGAGAATGATTACAAAACTTAGAAGCTTTTCATTTGGCTTCTGCATAAATCATAACTTTTGATCCTTTTTGGATAATACATTTCTTTTTGAGATTGGTGTTTGAAATTTTTGATATTTCAACATTGAGAGTTAGCCTTTGGCTTTTTGAGCACCATACATTTCAATACAAAAGCCGCTTTCCCTTTTTCCTAGTCAAATACTAGTATGTGCGACAGACTTTTACAGCTTATTATCTCTTTTCATTTGGAGATTTACATTTGTTGAGCTCTTTAAGCAAAAACATAAAAATAAAGGTGGGAAGAGATATAAACACAAGTCTATGCAAGTATCAAGACCATCAAGACTATTGACCAATCATTCATGACACATATGAAGATTTATTTATAACAATCATACACATTTTTCAAGATTTCTCCCACACAGATATATGTGCATACAAAATAAGCTAAGCTCGTAAATGCACTACACCATTAGTATGAAAGTACTAGGCCAAACTCACATGTGATATATACAATACAAGCGATCAAACTTTTTGAAGATTTTTCATTTTTTGTGGGTTTTTGAATTTTTGAACACACCCAAAAACATAACAAACAAAGTAATATCAACAAAAACAGGTACAAAACATAACTAGTAAAAGAAACATGCTAAAAACCAAAAGCAAAGCATGACATGATGCATGAACCTATGATCCTAAACATTAGAAGTATTAATGCATGGACATAGGAAGTGATCATACATGAGTACCCTTCTTCACCCACACGTCACATGTGTTTGGGGTGATATCCCTATAGGATTGGGTATGAGTGTTATGACCTTCAAACCTTCTGTTGAAACTTGCCAAACAGGTGGTGAATGCATCAATCATTCTTATCACATCCTTCACTCCGGAATCACCATCTCGGCCTCTTGATTGTTCAACAACCCAATTCCTTTTGTCATCTCTTGGTCATCTTGACCTTTGATCCCTTGCATTCTTCAATGCTCTAAACTTATGACAATTTGGTCTAGTGTGTCCTTGAAGTCTATAGTGATGGCAGAAATGTTGAGTTCTCGGACCTCTTTGTGACTTTGGAAGTGATTTCCAGTGAGCCTTAGGCTTGACCATTGATTGGTTACGAGGCTTATTCAACACTCGTTGGTCAGCCACATTCTTATTCTTCTCTCCCTTCACTTTCTCAACAGTAGGGGTAACTACTTTTGGCTCCTTGGCTTTCACAAACTTCATTTCCTTGGTTACATTGATAGCCGAACTACTTTTTCCAATATATCCCAATCCGGTTTTGTCGGAGAAAGGTTTTTTATAAGAAAGGACTTCATTAAGCTTCTTAGAAGAGACTCGCTCTACTTTAGCATTTGGTTGAATCACTTCAAGCTCAAGGAATTTCACCTTTGTGTAGGCTTCAGCTAGCTTTCCATTCAGCGGCTCTATCTCATAATTGGACTTTTTGTATCGCAGGAGGAGACTTCTATAGTCCTCCTCTGCCTTCTTCATCTTTTTAATGGCTGCCTTGGTCACCCTTGCATATTCTCTTGACTTCTCAAGGAGGGAATCGTTGTTTTCTTGAAGCCCCACTGCACTTTCATCTTCTTCAGCATCAGATTCTTCTACTACTCCCATTGACTCTACTTCATTATGTTCCCTAAGCTCTTCCACTAGCAAACTCAAGTCCTCTAAGGATCAACATGAGCAATAGTCATAAAAGCAGAGTAATTCCCTTCTCCATCACAGCTCTCTTCCGAATTTGAATTGGAAGAGTCTGAATCACTAAGAGTTGTGGCATACGCCTTGCCTTTCCTTCTTAAATAGTTGGGACACTCCTTCTTGAGATGTCCTTGGCCATCGCATTCATAACACACAATGCCTTGAGGGGATTGAGAATCCTTCCCATATTTCTTCTTATACTCCTTCCTATCACCTTTGGAGGATGAAAGCTTCCCTCTGCTGAATGGTTTCCCACTATTCCTCATCTTTAGAAATTTTCAGAAGTTCTTTGCCAGGAATGCTACTTCCATCTCCGCATCATTTTCTTTGGAGGAGTCATCCATTCTCTCGACGACGGTTTTGAGAGCAAGAGATTTGCTCGACTTATAAGAAGGCAGTCCCAGCTCATATGTTTGGAGAGATCCAATGAGCTCTTGGATTTTGATCTCATCAAAGTCTTTACTTTCTTCTATAGCTGTGACTTTTGCTCGGAAGCTCTTTGGCAATGATTGAAGGATTTTCCTCACTATCTTTAAGTCTTCCGTCTTCTTACCCAAGTTGAACTTGCCAATAACCACCTCATTCAGCTTGCTATAGAATGAGTTGAATGACTCGTCTTCACTCATTTTCAGCTCTTCAAATTGAGTGGTTAGCATCTGCAACTTAGTATCCTTCACCTTCTTCGTGCCTTCATAAGTGGTCTCCAATATCTCCCAAGCCTCCTTGGCAACTGTTATGTGAGAAATCCTATGAAACTCGTTTGGAGAAATACCACAAAATATTGCATTCAAAGCTTTACTATTAGCATTAGTTGCCACAAGTGCTGCTTTATCCCAAGTGGATTTAGCGGCCTTCGGCCTAGTCCATCCTACTTCTATTGTATCCCAAATAGTATCATCTATTGAACACAGGAAGCCCTCATCTGGACTTTCCAAAAGGCATAGTTGCCACAATCAAAATATGGTGGAACATCTAAAGATTGAGACTGGTTTATCTCAAATGGGGTCAAGGATCGCACTAAGGTAATTAGACCATAGCTAGTGCACCCTCTTTGATACGAATTGAAAGTTCAAAAATGTGTTGAAAACACAAGAGTTGTTTAGACCCCCAAATTAAAATTATGGCTTGATTGATTTCACTCTAACTTAATACTAATTGCGGAATAGAATAAATACGAGCGGATAATCAAACAAGCTACTCTAACTCATAAAAATTATAACACAACAATAAATGAAAGGTAAAAGAGTAGGGAAGAAGAATACAAACACAAGATAACACGCTGATGTGTTATCGAAGAGGAAACCGAAGAACTTGAAGAAAAACCTCTCTGCTGCCCTTCAAGTGGTGATCGATCCACTAGACAATCAGTTGGGATACATGGGTTAGCAAGAAACCCTCAAATTCAAATCTACCTGATGTGCCTAAGCCCTCCAAGCTCCTACTCTAACAAGGCTTCTCAGAACTGTGCCTTGTCTAACTTTGCGGATCCCGCAACAAGCTCCATGTTGCATCTACCATCCTTGGCTTCTTCCAATGCTTCCCAACAGCACAAAAAACCTCACTGAACACTCTGAAAAGGTGTGGTAAGTGTTTGGCCTATCAACCTCTCAATGGTATGGAAATGGAGAGGTAGGAGTTAAGGAAAATCCACGAGCAATTGTGTAGAGAAATGTGGGTATAAAAATCTCTAACTCTCAAGGTTTGTGACTAAGGTTTTCTCTTAGAAGCACTCCTCAACATTAGTGAGTAATGTGAGTATATATAGTGTGGGTACAGAAAGTGTGTATCAGAAAGTACAGTCTAGCAAAACAGAATGTTTTGCAGGTGTCTCATGGGAAGGCCTTAACTGTGAGCTACTCGCGAAACACAACTGTCTCCATCCTGTCCTGACTCTTCGCATTTTAGTCATGTGTAGGGCACATGCATTACTTCGCGGAATGCTTAGTCACGAGCTACCCGCGAAAACTCTTCAGTCTTCAATTTGCTTGAGTCTTGACACACTCTCTCTCTATCACACAACCCTTACAATTAAATCTCACAATAAATACAGGGTATAAAAGATTGAATAAAATACAATTAAATTTGGCACGGAATAAAAGCCAACAAAGCACATTGTTGTAAATTACAACTTTACAGTTCTTACCTACAAAAAAAAAAAAAAAAAAAAAAAAAAAATCTCAGCAGCTAAGTAGCAGAATTAAAGGTTGAAATCACTGCACACAACCAACAGTAAAACTGCCCCCCCTAACTTAATGTTCTGACTCCGTCCCGGCTCCAAGCGTTTACGACATGAACATGTGCACCTAGGTGGATGAGGCGCTCAAGTAAATGATCTAAGCAGGTACCCATGCCAACAATTATGTAATAAGAAAATATCTTACTACTTAACCAATGACAATTGTAAAGAGATGATTGTGTTCCAAAAGATAGTAAGAGAGGAGAAATATTGCAGAATTCATGGTAAAAGAAAGAAAACTGAATGTTCAAATAGTGTGTAAAACACTATGAACATTTCGACCCCCAATATACAAATTACCAATTCAAGCTTAATATCAAACAATGTATGTGCGGAAAATGAACATAAGCTTATAATAGAATTGATAAACAATCTAAACCAAATAAAATCACATCCACAGCAAAAATTAAATAACAAAGATTAAGGAAAGAGAGATGCAAACACAAGGACAACACAACGATGTGTTATCGAAGAGGAAACTGAAGCCCTTAGCGTAAAATCTCTCTGCCGCCTTCCAAGCGGTTAATAATCCACTAAAGAATGAAGTTAGGATACATGAATAGCAGATTACTCTCCAAGCCTAATCTACCCAATGTACCTAAGCCTTCCAACCCTCTTGCTCCAACAAGGTTGTGCCGAACCTTTGTCTTCTTTAGCTTGCTGGATTCCGTTATAGCCCATAGCATCAACCAATATTAATTGGTCCCTTCTTAACTACTTCCCAAGCACCAAATAGCCTTCTCACATATATGGGTATGGTGAGAAAATGTTTTGGCTAATGTACCTCTCATGGATGTAACAATGGAGACGGTGAGAGTAGAGGAATTTGGAGAAATAAGGATGAAGACTGTGGATGAGTTAATCTTGTTTTTCTCTAGGGTTTCTCTCTCAAAATTCTCTTTGAAAGCTTTCTACATTTCATGGGAATAAGGGTTTATATATACTGGAGCGTGTTTGGAATGCGAAGAGTCATTTTTCCAAAATAGAGTTGTCTAGCGACTTAGCCTTGTGACTTGACTGAGTCGCGAGTTCAAGCCGCGAGCTAACTAAATGGCTAGTCTGGACTTTTTGTCTTGTAGTGCTACAACTGGCATGACGGTTCAGCTTCTTTGCATGCTTCACTCGTGTGCTTCTTTTGGCGGCTTGCCAGTTGCGAGCCACCCGCGAGATCCAGTCGTGAGTCCCTGCTTCATTGCACAGTCTTGGGCATTTCTTCACACTCTCTCACACACTACCCTTACATGATTCCCACCTAAATAAAGGGCTTCTAAATGCTGAATTACAAGTAACTTTGGCACGGAATAAAGCCAACAAGATGGTTGATTAAATTCAACCTTACAAAAACAAATACAATACGAAATTAACTGTTAATTACAACAAAATCAAATCATTTCAATGTAAAGCCAGAGCTGACCAGGCCACCACAACACTATTATGAATCAAGGTTTATATCATCCAAGCTCTTAGTATTATATCCCAGGATGTTCGTTAAGGGTTATTTTTTTTTTTGGTCATAGCACATCCTTAAGTGTTCAATGTCCACTTTATCAAATTGATTAAGAAAAATATTTAACCGTCCTCTAGGAGATAACTTTGACCTAAAGAACATTAGCACAATATAAAATGAAAGAATTTTCAACATTATAAAATACAAAGAAAAAGTTGCCAACTTAGCTTTTTGGTATTTTTTTGGGAGTTGTGTGAGGATTTTGGATTGAGTTTCACCATCACTAGAAATGAGAGGAATGTCTACAAGGATAGGCATCTGATGGCTACAGCCTATTACAGCCTCCAAATCAAGAAAAAGTTACATAGTAGAGAAACAACCACCCAAATGCAGGACAAGTGAAAGAAATTTGATGCAAAAGTTAGCACTCTTTATAGCAAGAAAATATATCCCAAAACCATTCTGAACCACAATCTCTTGCCAAGCAACAATCACCAATTATCACAAATCTTACTGCTTTCGTTTAATAAGTTCTCACAGTCTCATTGATTTGTCCATCAACATGTGTTCAATTACAGAAAAATAAAAGGCTAGAAAGATGTTAACTACCTATGAACTTCCAAGATGTTTACTTCCAAGTACAGGAATATATTCATTAGTGAGCTACAATGGAGGAAAAACTCTTGTATGCTTGCATGGAAGAATTATCAACACATTCTTCGCATATACACATTTATAGAAACAATAGTGACTAAATTTAGTAAGATGAAGACTGTACACAGCATTGCAAGCATATTCATCCCAATGCAATCAAGGAAATGGTCCTCTTAAGAATTACACCATTAGCTTAAAAAAACAGGTTCCATGTTAAGAAGTCAGTTGTGAAGTTGGGGTTTTATCTAAGGATTTGGTCGTTTTCTCTGTCTGCATAGGAGGGACGTTTTTTTCAATTTCGAACTTCCAACAACGCTTGAGACCAAATATTTGGTGCCCCATGGTTTTTTATTTTTATTATTTATTTATTTATGAATTGGTCCGTGTCTGATTATCTAATGCTAAAAAAGGCATCAAATCAGCATTCTTTTAGGACATTCAGGGTAAAAGTTAATTTTTTTTTTGGGGGGGGGGGGGGGGGGGGGGTGTCTACAAAAGGACATACATTAGAACATTTTGAAAAGTATAGTGTCAAAACAAACTTTTTAAACTTTCGGAACAAAAAATGAACTTCGTGTAGAGTTTAGGGACAAAGATAATATTTTAGCCTAAAAAAAAAAACATAAAAAAATATAAATTTAAAGGTCAAAAATCAAAACCATGGCATCAAAGTATTGTAGATAGTTTTAGAAAGTAGAAAAAAAGAATAGAGAAAGGCGCTATATCAGGGGTGGGCAAGAGACAGAAACAATTAAAATAAAAAATGAAAAGAATATAGAATTAGATCTGATGTAAGAGTGTGAGGTGTAGAAATTCTTCAAAAAAAAAAAAAAAAAAAAAATGGTACCGAAGAAAGCATGCTAAGAGTTGGTGAGAGATAGACGTTGTAAGGTTGAATTTATTCAATCATTTTGTTGACTTTATTCCATGCCAAATTTACTTGTAATTCAGCATTTAGAAACCCTGTATATAGGTGGGAATCATGTAAGGGTAGTGCGCGAGAGAGTGTAAGGAAAAGCTCAAGAATTTGCACTTAAGAAGGGCCTTGCGACTAGATCTCACGATTGGCGAGTCACCAAAGGTGCTACATATGTGAAGCATGCAGGGGAGCTGAAGAGTCACACTAGCTGTTGCATTATAGGACAAAACCTCCAGCTGGCCAGACTGTTAGCTCGCGACTCGTTCCAGTCGCGAGCTTGAGTTGCTAGAACACTCTGTTTATTACAAAACTGACTCATCGCATTCCATACACATCCACTATAAATACCCTTATACCCACGTATTGTTGAGAGTTTCCAGAGAGAATTTTGGAGGAGAAACCCTAGAGAAAAATAAGATTGACTCATCCACAATTTTTATCATTTGATTCTCCAAATTCCTTTACTCTCATCCTTTCTATTGACACTTTCTCGAGAGGTACATTAGCCAAATCCTTATCTCACCATACCTATATCTGTGAGAAGGTTGTTTGGTGCTTGGGAAGCAGTTAGGAAGGGACCAATTCATTTTGATTGATGCAATGGGCTATTGCGGGATCCAGTAAGCTAGAAAAGAGAAAGTTCGGCATAAAGCTGTTGGGGCAAGAAGCTTGGAGGGCTTAGGTGCACTGGGTAGATTAGGCATGGAGGGTCTTTTGCTATTCATGTATCCCAACTTTATTCTTTAGTGGATTATTGACTGCTTGGAGGGCGGCAGAAAACTTTATTCTCTAGTGGATTATTGACTGCTTGGAGGGCGGTAGAAAGGTTTTATGCCGAGGACTTCGGTTTCCTCTTCGATAACACATCGCTATGTTGTCTTTGTGTTAGCATCTCTCTTCCCTTAATCTTTGCCATTTAATTACTGCTATGGTTGTCATTAATTATGGTTTAGATTATTTTACCAATTCTGTTTTAGCTTATTTTCATATTCTGCACATATATTGTTTGATAATAAGCTAGTGTTGGTAATTTGTAAATTGGGGGTCTAAACGTTCATAGGTGTTTTACACACATATTGAACATTCAGACATCCCTGAATAGTGGTGAGGTGCTACATGTTTGACAGCAGATGGATGAGGCAACAGTGCAAGTGTTTGTGTTGTGCTCAAATAGAAAATTTTTTTTAAAGGCTAGACACTGCATAGACAAAGCAAACACATCCCAATAAAACTACCATACCTGAAAAGAAATAGAACTACATCCCAATATTCTATAAGGGTCTATCCGGTTTGCCTTTTATTTCTACTTCATACAATTGCGTAATGTAAAATACTAAGTGTCAAAAGATTAAGAGAGGGAAAATAAAAACAATGGAATGAAGTGGAAAAATACATTTAAGCATAACTACTAAATTGGGGCAAAAATATTCCACATGCAAGGAGTGAAAGATGACAAAAATGGTTCAAGGATAACATGAAGAACATTTAGTATGAGTATGAAAATGTGAAGTTAAAAGAGATCACTATAACATTATCAAGAAATATATAGTTGAATAAATTTATCTACACACTTGAGTTAACTGGCAGAAAACATGGAATTTACACAGTTCATTTATCTTCAACCACTTGATAAATAAGTGTACTAAAAGTTGACAACCAACACAAACCACTTTGTTTTTTTGATAGCTGAGTATACATGCAATTTACCCAACTATCTCAATATATTACAACAGACATCAACCATAACCTTGATAAGCTATCTATCTAAGGATAAAGCCACTCAATTAAGGTAATCAATCATCAATAAGAATTTATTTTTATATATAACTCATAATCAATGCCAAGAATATATAAACAACAAAAAGTAAAAACAAAAAAAATAAGCATGAAAATAAAACACACCTTATTTGAAAGGTTCAGTTTGTCAAGCAAAACTAGACTCTCAACATAATAATAAAAAAAAGTATACCCATATGTAGTAATCCTAAGATCTTTAATCTCTTGGCTCTCAAGGTGTTGTGAGACGAGCAATCCATCACACATTTCTAATATAACCTTGCCACTCTTCCTAAGCCCTCTTGCATTTGGTATGTTATTTCACCAAAAACCTATACAGAATGGCCTTGGTATGTCCTCTGTGAGATCTTGATCAGCCAAACTTACAATTTTGGTCCATGATGACACATCAGTATATTCCTTCATCACCCATATATTGAGACAATTTCTAGTGTGTTGAAATAGGGTAAGGGAATTCCCATATGCCCGAATAGGTGTACGCACGAACATTTAAATCTTCTCAGAGTTTTGGCAGTGCTATCTCATAGAAGACCTCATCCTAACAAAATTAAGAAATTCTTTACCATCAGTCCTTCTTAAAGCAACCCAATGCAGAGCCCTATTGACAAAAGCCTCCAGGTCACGACCACGCATGGCACCTATGGGAGGCAAAGCAGTAACCATTCTCTATGCCCTTATGGCAAGTGAGTAAACCTCAACTGAAAACTCAGATTTGTGCTAAAACATAAGAAGTTGTTTAGACTCCTAATTAAAAATTATGGCTATATTGCTTTTACTCTAACTTAGACTAAGTGCGGAACAAGAGTAAATAAGCGTAATGAATCGATAACACTATCCTAAGACATATTCATCCATCATCAACAATTAAATGAAAGCTTAAAGAGTAGGGAAGAGGGATGCAAACACAAGATAACATCGAGACATGTTATTGAAAAGGAAATCGAAGAATTCAGTGAAAAACCTCTCTACGACCCTCCAAGTCGAAATCAATTTACTAGAGAATAAATTTGAAGTACACGAATAACAAAAGGCTCTCTAAGTCTAGTCTAACCCCCCATGCACTTGAGCCCTCCAAGCTCTTGCTACCAACGAACTTCTTGGAGTCTTGTCTTCTCTAACTTTCTGGATATTGCAATTCAGCCTGATTACATCCGCCAGTGAATAGCTCCTTCTAATCCTTCCCATCAGCACCAAAATCTCACTTTACACTCAGAATGGGTGTGGTAAGTTTTTGGACTAGCAACCTCTCAAAGGTCTAGAGATGGAGAGGTAGGAGTTGAGGAAAAACTACAAAGAAATGTGTAGATTATTGTGGGTATAATAATCTCTAACTCTTAAGTGTATTTTCTAGGATTTTCTCTCTGAAAAGCACCCCTTACAATTTGTAGGTAATGAGGGTATATATAGTGTAAGTAAAGATTTGGTAAAGCAAACATAACTTTTTTCCAAACAAAAACTTTTGCAAGTCCTTCGCGGATTGGCTCTGTTAGGGTTTGTGCCCTAAAATCCAATTTATTGGCATATTATAAATAATTAAACTGTTTAATTATATGAGACTATTTATAAATGAACTAATGGGACATTATCATAGTTCTTGAGATGCATTGTATGTGATTGTTCCTTGTAAACTCAAAATATAGTTCGTAGTCTGTGATGAAATTGGGCGTTTCATCTATGAAGACTATAACGCATCAACTAAGATGGTTTGTCTTGATCATGGAAGTGGAGACTTCTAGTTAATGTGTTGATATGTCTTAAATGTGTAAGACATATTGAACTAGACCGCTATGAGATTAATTATTCAATAAACAAAATGTCATCCGAATAATTAATCTCACAACTTTTAATTTCATAGACTCTTAATCCTGAGAGGATAGTGAATCCAATCATGAAATGTAAGTTACTTTGATATATCAAGAGTGAGATCTAGTTTAACGGTCAACATCTCAGTATGTTAGGTAACCACACGTAGTGTTGAGGGAACACATATTCTCAAGATGGAATCCATGATCTCTTTCTATAGAGACATGAAATATCCCCTTATGAAAAGTTTAATAGGAACCGGTTATTCAGGGCCGGTCACTTTAGTAAAGAGTTATTAAAGTTCATATTTATGAAATTAGATTTTATAAATATGAATAACTAAAAGATTAAACTGGGTACTCAAGGAATAAAATAGTTGTTTACAAAGTGACAGTTTATCATGAATTTGTTCACTATGGATATTTCATGGAGGGGTCAAATAATATCATATTAGAGTCTTGGGAAATAATTTGTTAATAAGGTCTAGAGTGCAATTATATTTCTATAGTGGTACTTGTTATACAATTAATGGTAACTTTGGGCTTGTCAAGAGTTGACAGATAAGTCTGAGGCCCATTGGAGCTAGAGTCTTATTAGTTCCTTTGGTCCCATCCTAAGCCACACACTTAAGCCCAATTGGGCTGGCTCAAAAGGCTAACTCAATTAGATAATCAGTTATTTATTTAATAATAGTTATTAAATAAAGTAACTACTAAGGCAATTAAAAAACATACATACAATTAAAAGGAAGAGAAAACATTTTTTCTTTACAGGATCTTAGAAATACACTTTTCCAAAGGAAAATCAACGTACACAAGAACTGATTGAGAGACCACTCATCTTGGGCATCATGTGGAATTGGAATGAAGATTAAAGGTATTTTCAAGTCTTGTTTTTGAATTTTGCTGCACTAAAGTACGCTTTCTTTTCTTTATTCTAGAATTCAAGGTTACATGTTATCTATCATGAATGAAGTAGATTCTTGTGTTGCTTTCGCTGTGAGTTTTATATGAGATGCAAAATCAGTTTTTCCAACAGGCTCTTCTCACAAGACAATCGTGAAATTGACAGCTTGGCACGACTCTTCATCTTCCAGTCATGTGCTTCACACGTGGCCCTTTCGTGGGTTGCTTCCTGCGAGCTACTCACTTGCTAGTCATAAAATCTATTGATTCAACTTTTGAAGCTTGATTCTTCTCTGATCTCTCGCACTCATCCCTTACAAATAAACCCACATACATACAAGAAAAGTGATTAAAGAAATTACAACCAAATTTGGCACGGAATTAAAGTTAACACAATATAATTGAAAATCACAACTTTACATCAACCTCTGGTGTTCGCCTCTATCCAGAAGAGTCATAACCCTCACAACCCTCACCATCTTATAGTCATTGGTTTTGGAATCAAATCCAAACCCAACAGAAGCTTTATAGCTGCCATGTGTGCGGAAGGTGATATTGGGGGTAGGAAGTTCCACAAACTTTCTAACACACTGGTTCTAGAGAATGAACTTATAACAGTATCTATATAAATCATTAGCAAGGAAAATGAGAACTTTACAAGTACCCACCACACGAAATATTCCATTATGGCATTGATCATGGAAAGGGAAGTCAAACCTGGTGTATTCATTGAAATCTTTGGCAGGTTATGATGGATTTTTTAGGTAGGCGTAGGAAAACATTTGCTAGAATTTCAAAAGGTGGGGAGCCCCACATGATCGGTTCCTCTTTAATATGTAAATCTTTAGGAAGGATTTGAAGATTTCTTCAGGTAAGTAGTCTGATATTGCTACTGCTGCTTCCTTTCAGAGAGAGAGAGAGCAAAGGGTTCAGAAATTGAAAAGAGAGAAAACAAACAGTGCTATTTATTTTTAATTTTAATAGTAGTGGAATGGATAGCCCAAGCCGGAAAGCCTACATTAACTTAGGCTGTGTTTGGTTGAATGTAAAATATTTTTCGAGTGTAAAATATTTTCATGTGAAAATATTTTTGGGAGAGGAAAATATTTTCAAGTATTTGGCTGCATTATGAAAATTGTTTTAGAAAATGTTTTCATGTGTTTGTTTGCATTTTGAAAATGCTATTTTTCTACTAGTTTCTCACATTTTCTCAGCTTCTAAACAAATTTTATAATAGAAAATTTCAATATATAAACTTAAAAAAACAAAAATCAAAACAAATCCATTCCTTAAACTCAAACAATTCGGTCAAATTGAGAGAGGGAGGAAGAGAGAGTGATCAAAGATTGAGGGAAAGGGACAGGTAGGTAGAGAAAGAGAGAGATCGGTCATGGGTGGGTCATGGGCAACGATCTCGGTGGCGTGATCTCGACGGCATGATCTCAGCATGATCTCGGAGGTGAGGTTGAGTGAGAGAAGAGAAGAAAAAGGAGATGGGTTTGAAGGGATGTGGATTGGTTATTGTAGAGGGTGGGTTTGAGAGAAGTGTTCGCTGGCGATGTGGGAGCGACGGATCGGAGATGTTGGAGGTGAGATGGGCTTCGCTGGCGTGAGGGAGAGTTTTGCCTTGGTGGATCGGGTACATTTAGAGCTTGAAGTGGGCGGAGGTGTGGTTAAGTGAGAGAAGAGAAGAAAAGGGAGAAAAATCACCAGCACAGAGGGGAAAACAATAGAGCTGCTTGTTGGAGTGTGGATGGACCTCGGACCGACGTTGGCGTGTGGGGTAGAGCTCTTTCTCCTTCTTGTTGGTGCGTGGGGTGGAGTTGAAGAGCTTGGCAAGTCGGACCATGAGGAGTGAAAAAATTCTAGAAATGCTTTAAAGGTAAAATAACTCCTACAATTGTTTTCTGGATTTGAGGGGTTTATTTTACATTCAATGCAAATGTTTTCCATTTGACCAAATTTTCCATGCATAACCAAACACACGGCAGGGTGTAAAATATTTTCCCAAATCCATTTTCAGCCGAAACAAATGCAGCCTTAGTTGAAAGCCCAACATTTTTTTTTTTTTGAAGAGAAAGCCCAACATTCTCAATGGCATTTGCTTTTGTTAAATCCTAAACTTACTTTAGGCTAACAAAAAAACATATATTTGCATTTTTAGTTTATCTATTCTTCCACAACTTTGTTGGTCTCCAAGGAAATCTCACTCCTCCACTCTAGTCAACCCCTCTTAAAGCTTGAAAATGTGTTGAAAACACAAGAGCTGTGTAGACCCCCAAATTAAAGTTATGGCTCATTGATTTTACATTAACTTAATACTAAGTGTGCAATAGTGTAAATGCGAGCGGATAAACAAACAAGCTACTCTAATCCATAATCATAGCAACACAGCAGTAAAATGAAATATAAAAGAGTAGGAAAGAAAGATGCAAACACGAGATAACATGCCGATGTGTTATCGAAGAAGAAACCGAAGTACTTGGTGAAAAATCTCTCCGCCGCCCTCCAAGTCGTAATCGATCCACTAGATAATCAGTTGGGATACATGGGTTAGCAAGAGACCCTCCAAGCTTAATCTACCCGATTTACCTAAGCTTTCCAAGCTCCTACTCCAACAAGCCTTCTCGGAATCGTGTTTTGTCTAGCTTTTCGGATCCCGCAACAAGTTCCATGTTGCATCTGCCATCCTTGGCTTCTTCCAATGCTTCCTAGTAGTACCAACACCTCACTTGACAATCTGAAAGGGTGTGGTGAGTGTTGGGCTATCAACCTCTCAATGGTATGGAAATGGAGAGGTAGGAGTTGAGGAAAATCCACTAGCAATTGTATAGAGAATTGTGGGTATAATAATCTCTAACTCTCAAGGTTTGTGACTAGGGTTTTCTCTCAGAAGCACTCCTTAACAATTGTGGGTAATGTGGGTATATATAGTGTGGGTATAGAAAGTGTGTATTAGATAGTACAGATTGGCAGAATAGAATGTTTCGCGAGTGTCTCGTGGGAAGGCCTTACCCATGAGCTACTTGCGAAACACAGCTGTCTCCATCTATCCTGACTCTTCGCATTCCAGTCATGTGCAAGGCACATGCATCATTTTGCGGGATGTTTAGTCGCGAGATACCCGCGAAAATCCTTTCGTCTTCAATAGCTTAAGTCTTCACACTCTCTCTCTTTATCACACAACCCTTACAATTAAATCCCACATTAAATACATGGTACAAAAGATTGAATAAAATTACAATTAAATTTGGCACGAAATAAAAGCCAACAAAACATATAGTTGTAAATTACAACTTTACACAAGAGTTTTTTAATGAGTCAATAACTTATTAATTGCCACGTAATAGGTTGAAAAAGTTAGATTGAAACATGTTTGGTGCCAAACTTTATCAAATATTTAACAGATATAAGAGCACATTTTACAATAAAAATAGAATTGCGAAAAATATAGCTATATCGCTATAACTATTAGACCAATTATTTTTCTTAAGAGCGTCATTGGACTAATTCAAATATTTAAAGGGACCAACTCTTATTTTTGTAGACTAAATTTTGAAAACATTGAAATAATTATATATATATATATATATATAATTATAAATTTCAAAATGGGTAGGGGGGGGGGGGTGTGTTGGGGATGGCCCCCCACCCTGTTACATAGCTCCGCCCTTGAGTAGTGGGCTTCTTTGACCGATACAAGGTCAGCCAGGCTTTACTACCATTTGATATATTGATTTTATGAAGTTGAGCACGTTAGAGGTCTAATGAAGCGTGAGTGCGGGTGTGTGTGGGAGAATGGGTTTATTTGATGTTAGAGAATAATAGTAACAATAGTAATGACACTTGTAAAGTTGTAATTTACAACTATGTTTTGTTGGCTTTTATTCCGTGCCAAATTTGATTGTAATTATGTTCAATCGTTTAAACCCTGTATTTGTTGTGGGATTTGTTGTAAGGGTTGTGTGTTAGAGAGAGTGTTTGAAGACTCAAGCATTTGAAGAACTGAAGATTCTCGCGGGTATCTCGCGACCTAGCTTCCCGCGAAGTGATCCATGTGCCAGGCACATGCTGGAATGCGAAGAGTCAGGCCAGGTGGAGACAACTGTGTCTCGCGAGTATCTCGCGGGTAAGGCCTTCCCGCGAGACACCCGCGAGACTAGCTGTTCTGCCAGCCTGGACTTTTTGAGTCACACCTTTTGCACCTCTCCTATATATACCATCATTACCCACAATTGTTGAGGTATGCTTCAGAGAGAAAACCCTAGCCAAACACATTGGTAATTAGAGATTGTCTTCCCCACCTTTCTCTATACATTTGTTTGTGGTATTTCCTCAACCCTTCCCTCTCCATTATCCATATCCTTGAGAGGTTGATAGCCCAAACACTTACCACACCTTGTGAGTGCTGTGTGACGTTTTTGGTGCTGCTGGGAAGCATTGGAAGAAGCCTTGAATGGCAGATGCAACATGGAGCTTGTTGCGGGATCCGGATAACTAGGACAAGACACGGTTCCGAGAAGCCTTGTTGGAGTAGGAGCTTGGAGGGCTTAGGTACAGCGGGTAGACTAGGCTTGGAGGGTCTTTTGCTAACCCATGTATCCCAACTGATTGTCTAGTGGATCGATTTCCGCTTGGAGGGCGGCGGAGAGGTTTTTCGCCGAGTTCTTCGGTTTCCTCTTCGAGAACACGTCTCGGTGTTTTCTGTGTTTGCATCCTTCTTCCCTACTCTTGTTTAATTCCATTATACTGCTGTGTTGCTTAGTTCATGGATTAGAGTAGTCACTTGTTCATCCGCTCACTTTTACACTATTCCGCACTTTGTATTAAAGTTGTGTAAAATCTATTGAGCCGTAATTTTAATTTGGGGGTCTAAACAGCTCTTGTGTTTTTCAACACATTTTCGAGCTTTCAATTGGTATCAGAGCGGGTACACTTGCTGAGGTTTAACTACCTAAGTGTGATCCTTGACCCTTGTTGAGATGGACCGGTCTCAATCGCTCAATGTTCCACCATTTTTTGATGGAAATAATTATGCATTCTGGAAAGTTAGGATGAGAGCATTTTTATGCTCTATTGATGATACCGTTTGGGATGCGGTTGAGATAGGTTGGACTAAGCCGGAGGCTCCTAAGTCCACCTGGGATAAGGCTGCTCTAGCAGCGGCCAATGCTAATAGTAAGGCCTTAAATGCTATTTTTTGTGGTGTGTCCCCTGATGAATTCCACAGGATTTCTCATATGACAGTAGCCAAGGAAGCATGGGAGATTTTGGAGACTACCTATGAGGGGACAAAGAAAGTTAAGGACACGAAGCTTCAGATGCTTACCACCAAATTTGAAGAACTCAAGATGGGTGATGATGAACCATTTGATTCATTCTATGGGAAGCTCAATGAAATTGTCATTGCTAAACTCAATCTTGGGGAGAAGATTGAAGACACCAAGGTGGTGAGAAAAATTTTGAGGTCCCTACCTGAAAGTTTTAGAGCAAAGGTTACAGCCATAGAAGAAAGCAAAGACTTGGATGAGATTAAGATTCAAGAGTTGATAGGGTCTCTCCAAACGTATGAGCTGGGACTGCCTTCCCATAAGACAAGCAAATCGCTTGCTCTAAAGACCATCACCGAAAGGATAAATGATTCCTCCGAAGAAGATGGAGTGGAGAAAGAAGTAGCATATCTTGTCAAGAACTTCCGGAAATTCTTGAAAATGAAAAATAGTGGGAAACCTTTCAATGGAGGAAAGTTTTCTTCATCAAGAGGTGATAAGAAAGAGTTTAATAGAAAAGAAGGGAAGGACTCTCAACCTTCTTCAGATATTGTATGCTATGAGTGCAATGGGCATGGACATTTAAAGAAGGAATGTCCGAATTTTCTGAGGGGAAAAGGGAAGGCGTATGCTACAACACTCAGTGATTCTGACTCTTCGGATTCTGACTCGGAAGAGAGCTGTGACGGTGAGGGAAACTACTCCGCCTTCATGACCATTGATCATGTAGATTCTTCGGATGACTTGGAAGTACTTGTGAAGGAACTTGGTGAGCATTCTGATTCAGAGTCCGTTGGAATTATAGATGAATCAGATGAGGAAAAGGATGAAAGTACAGATAATCTTCAAGAAAACTACTCATTACTCCTTGAGAAGTCGGGAGAATATGCAAGGGTAGCCAAGGCGGCTGTCAGAAAAATGAAGAAGGCAGAGGAAGATTACCGGAGCCTTATGGTCAGACATAGGGAGGCAAAATGCGAGATAGAAAAGATGAATGGTGAGCTGTCAGAAGCTTACTTAAAGATCAGATTTCTTGAACAAGAGGTGGTTCAAGCACAAGCCAAGGTAGATAGGGTCTCCTCCAGAAAGTTGAATGATGTTATCTCATCCCAAAAACATTCCTCGGACAAGTCCGGATTGGGATATACCGGAGTGAGTAGCTCATCAGTCAAAGCTACCAAAGAAGTAAAATTTGTGAAGGCCGTAGAACAAATTGTAGAGGAGGCCGTTCCTGAGAATGGTAAAGTTGAAAAGAAGAATGTAATTGAGCAACGGATGGTGAATAAGCCCCGAAATCAATCTGTAGGAAGACATGAAAACAGAGCAAGATCTCGTTCAAGACCTCAACGGGGTCCTAGAACAGATTATGTGTGTCACTATTGCGGACTGCGAGGACATACCAGACCAAACTGCCAAAAGCTGAGAGCAGACCACAATGCAAGCGCGCCGCGGTCACGAGGAAGAAGGATTGACAATAGAGCTTGGGGTGGTGAGAACTCAAGAAGTCAAAATCGTGATCCCGAAGTGACAGACGTGATGAAGATGATTGGTGCCTTCACCACTTGCCTGGAGAGTTTTTCAAGGAGGTTTGAAAGTCCCAACTCTCGTACCCAATCCGTCAAGGATATCACCCCAAACGCACGTGACGTGTGGGTGAAGAGGGGTACCCATGCATAAGCATTATAATATGTCCATGCATCAATTCTTTCCATGAGAAGGGACATTTGTAGATGCATCATTTCATGCATTAATTTCATTTTCTTTGGTTTAAACCTATTTTTGTTGATCTTGCCTTTCCTGTTCTGTTTTGGGTGTGTTTCAAAAAATTCAAAAAAAAAAAACCCATAAAAATTGAAAAATCTCAAAAGTTTGATCACTTGTTTTGTGCATATCTCATGTGAGTTTGGCCTTGTACCTTCGTACTTATGGCATAGTGCATTTACGATCTTTGCTTGTTCGTATGCACCCTTTTCTATGTGGAAGAAACCCTGAAAATTATGAGTGACTGTTGTAAATAGATCTTCACACCTGTCATGAATGATTAGTCAATAGTCTTGTTGGTCTTGATACTTGCATAGAATTGTGTCTATATCTCTTCCCACTTTATTTTTTGTGTTTTTGCAAAAAGAGCTCACAAATTGTAAATCTCCAAATGAAAAGAGATATTGAGCTGCAAAAGCCTGTCGCACACACTAGTATTTGACTAGGAAAAAGGGAAAGCGACTCCTTTTAAAGTAAATGTTATGGTGCTCAAAAGGCCAAAGGCTTCTCATCAATGTTGAAATATCATAAATTTCAGGCACCTTCCTCAAAATGAGATGTATTGGTCCAATCAAAATGAAAATGGACCAATTGTTATGAGTTATAAGAAGCCAAATGAAAAGCTTCTATGTTTTCAATGTGTGGGAGGTCATATATACTCATTTCTATAATGGAGATAGTCCACATGATTTCGTATCAGTTGTGTATGACTCGCGTGAATTGATCATTGAAGCTTCGCTCTGGTCTAAGGACTATTTCACATTTGATACTCACACACAACACACAAGTTTTTGATTCAATCAATGCCTATCTCATTTGTGTGATTGTATATGTCCAAATGGGATGTGATTGCCCATGAACTTGTTGATCAAATCCAAAAAGATTTTTGTGAATTTTATTAGTTTTTGAAAGTGTTTTTATCCTTTCTTGTGTTTCTTTTTGGTCAAAATGTTTTTGTGTGTTTTTTCATCAAAAAACTGGTTCAGGGGTTATTTCGCGAGAAGCTCGCGACTAAGCTGCTTCCCGCGAAAAGTTTTGAGGGAAAAATTTTCATCATCCTGTCACACAGAGAATTTCGCGACTGTCTCGCGACTGTATCGCGACTAACAGCTTCTCGCGAAATGCTGTTTGGCCAAAACTGGAGTTTTTCTTAAAATCAGACAGAGAATCTCGCGACTGTATCGCGACTGCGTCGCTACTTAGCGCTTCTCGCGAAAATTTTGTGCTTCAGTGGCACCTTTCGCGGTTGTCTCGCGACTGTATCGCGGCTCCCTATCCCGCGAAAAACGCGTGTTTTCAGTTTTTATAAGACTGATGTGACAGTTTTTCAAAACATAAAACTTCCCTCTTTTCTTTTCTTCGAAACTCTCTCTACCCAAAAACACTATTTCATCAAATCCCTCTTCAAATCAAGTCTTTTTCTGCATTTTCTTCTTCGAGGTATGTTGATCATTCACTTCTTTTTAAGTTTTTACTTAGATTATGCAGAATTTTTAGTTAGGGTTGTGATAATTGGGGATTTTCGAAATTTTGGGTTGGTTTTCTAAATTGGGCAACGTTTGTGTTAAATCTTTGATTGGGTTATGTTTCCTTTGATCTTATTGCATCTGTGTTGGCCCCTTGTGGCTTTTTAAAGTGTATTTAGGCATATTTTCACCATGTTCATGCATTGTTCATTCTTAAAGTGTTGTTATGCACATTAGGTGTTTGATTGAATGTCTAAATGACATTGTTGTGCCTAATTGGTCTCAAGTGAGTCCCAATTTCAAGGTTTTCATATACCTTACCATGTTTTGGTCTAAATTTGATCTTAAATCTTGTGTGTATTACACTTTGCACATGTTGCACTCTATTGGCAAACACCTAGGCACACACTTAGGCACACACTCATGCATTTCATGTTTCACATACATATGCATTCACACAAACACACACTTGCACAGTGATTTAAATTTCATACAAAATGTCTTGTTTTTCATTGCATTTGTGTTATAGGGTAATGAAGTTTGTGATATAGCTTGCTCTGTTGTGTTGGAAATGCTCTGTTTTTGAGTGTCACTCTGTTTTTGGAAGAATCTCATTTAATATAAACTAACTTGAATCTAATCAAGTTTTGTTCTGGTGCTCTTGTGCTCTTTGTTGTTGTGCTCTTGTGCAGATGTCTCCCACCAAGCATGCCGGTACCAAGAAGAAGGGTCCCAAGCGTGCTCGTACTGACTCCGATAACTTCAAATCTGCAGAGGCAGATATGAAGTACAATGATTGCTACAAGAGAGCAACCATTGTCATGGAAAGGGTGGTTCAATTAGAGGAGCTTGAGCATACAAGCATTCCAGATGCTCTCAAGGAACGAACCTGGACCAAGCTGTTGAATCCAATTGGAACGGTGTACTCGGAGATAATCAGAGAGTTCTTCTCCAATGCTGCTGTGGAAGAGGACAAGATAGTTTGCTGGGTGAGGCACAAAGAATTTGAGATCACAAGGAATAGCATTCAAGACTTTCTGGAGATCCGTCCTCCCTCACAGCCAATGACAGTTCAGTATGATGAGCGATTGGGGCATATCACGGAGATGATATCAGCACTTGGTGGAGTTCCAAAGAAATCGTCAATGGATACTCTCAAGTTTTCTCCAGAAATGAGGACTCTGAGCTACGTTATGATACATAATTTGTATCCGGTCACCAACCTCACCACACTATCGGCTCCGAGGACGAGGTTTCTCTATGATCTCTTCACTCACAAGGAAATTGATATCTGCAGCCACATCTTCCACATTCTGAAGAAGAGCATCATGAAGCAAAATTCCAGAACCATAATGCCCTTTCCTTCATTGATTATGGGGCTCATTGCCAAGACAAAGCTGAAGTTTCCTAGTGGCCTTACTGTTGTTCAGAGGGATTATCCCATTGGTGCGAACACTCTGACTCGGAGCACAGCACACATTAAGCGCCCCAAGTCTGGTCCTCATCTCATTCCACCGTCTACGAGTGTGCCTCAGGATGCCCCAGAGGAGGGTGGAGATACAGAAGAGGAGATTGACAGGTTCACTTCTGATCCAGGGACTGCACAGCCATCGTCTTCTGCTCCAGCACCAACACAAGGTCTCAGCAAGCTTGATCAGATCCTAGCTAAGATGGATCACATGTCTACAGTGCTTGACACTCATGTACAGCACACAGCGGATCAGTTTGCCTACCTCCAGGAGCAGATAACCACATTATCAGCCCAGATTCAGAGCTTATCTCCTACACATGGTTCAGACTCCGAATCCGACCAATTCTAGCCCTTTGGCCATTCCGGTCAAAAAGGGGGAGAAAATTTTGAGGGGGAGCTGCTGAACAAGAGCTTGCACAGCCTTAGGGGGAGCATGGAGCATAACCTAGACACATAGCTATAGTTGATATTGGTTATTGGTTTTACAGACGGGTTTCTTTTAGTTTTTTTTTCGGTTTATAGTTAATGTCTTACTGTTTTTCAGTTTATAGTTCTGACACTTATGCTTTAACCTCAGTATTAATTTCAGTATATTTTCAGAACTGTGTGTTTTAGTTCTATGCTTTGTGGCATATATGCTATGTGGCACTTTTTGTTTGTACCCATGTTGCTTTTGTAAGCTTTAAGGGTTTGTTTCATGCATTATTTGTAGGTCTTTGTGGTTTGTGCCATGCATTTGCAATACCTTGCCTATGCAACCTTCATGCATGTTTGCTTGTTGTTCAATGTCATGCATTTTACTTCAAGTACATCACTCTTGTGCCCATGTAGGATTGTTCCTAGATGCATATACGTTCTATGCATTGGTTGAGTGATGAACACTCTTGTGCCCATGTAGGATTGTTCCTAGATGCATATACGTTCTATGCATTGGTTGAGTGATGAACACTCTTGTGCCCTAGTAGGATTGTTCCTAGATGCAAATACTTCGTGTATTTCGCATTGGTTGAGTGTTGGAATTGCAAGTGACTCTCTTTAATTGAGCTTATCATCTTGCATATCCGAATGTTCATTCCATGTGTGAATGAGCATAGTAATTGCTTTTGTATAAGTGATTACTTGGTTGATCGTGCCATGATCTAGTGTTTCTATTTCGTTTTGCTCGATCATGTTATTATTGCTCCATATGCTTTTCAAGTTTTCTGCATACAATGATGTTATTGTGTTGTTGTGTTTCAGGAGTTACTTGTTCATATGTTTCAAGAGCTTATCAGAATCTAGAATTAGGTGTGAGTGAGTTTTGCCTTTGTTCCCAAACTCACGGTTAAGTCTAGAGTCTGTTTTAGGGTTTTGTCACGGAATAGCCAAAGGGGGAGATTGTAAAGTTGTAATTTACAACTATGTTTTGTTGGCTTTTATTCCGTGCCAAATTTGATTGTAATTATGTTCAATCGTTTAAACCCTGTATTTGTTGTGGGATTTGTTGTAAGGGTTGTGTGTTAGAGAGAGTGTTTGAAGACTCAAGCATTTGAAGAACTGAAGATTCTCGCGGGTATCTCGCGACCTAGCTTCCCGCGAAGTGATCCATGTGCCAGGCACATGCTGGAATGCGAAGAGTCAGGCCAGGTGGAGACAACTGTGTCTCGCGAGTATCTCGCGGGTAAGGCCTTCCCGCGAGACACCCGCGAGACTAGCTGTTCTGCCAGCCTGGACTTTTTGAGTCACACCTTTTGCACCTCTCCTATATATACCATCATTACCCACAATTGTTGAGGTATGCTTCAGAGAGAAAACCCTAGCCAAACACATTGGTAATTAGAGATTGTCTTCCCCACCTTTCTCTATACATTTGTTTGTGGTATTTCCTCAACCCTTCCCTCTCCATTATCCATATCCTTGAGAGGTTGATAGCCCAAACACTTACCACACCTTGTGAGTGCTGTGTGACGTTTTTGGTGCTGCTGGGAAGCATTGGAAGAAGCCTTGAATGGCAGATGCAACATGGAGCTTGTTGCGGGATCCGGATAACTAGGACAAGACACGGTTCCGAGAAGCCTTGTTGGAGTAGGAGCTTGGAGGGCTTAGGTACAGCGGGTAGACTAGGCTTGGAGGGTCTTTTGCTAACCCATGTATCCCAACTGATTGTCTAGTGGATCGATTTCCGCTTGGAGGGCGGCGGAGAGGTTTTTCGCCGAGTTCTTCGGTTTCCTCTTCGAGAACACGTCTCGGTGTTTTCTGTGTTTGCATCCTTCTTCCCTACTCTTGTTTAATTCCATTATACTGCTGTGTTGCTTAGTTCATGGATTAGAGTAGTCACTTGTTCATCCGCTCACTTTTACACTATTCCGCACTTTGTATTAAAGTTGTGTAAAATCTATTGAGCCGTAATTTTAATTTGGGGGTCTAAACAGCTCTTGTGTTTTTCAACACATTTTCGAGCTTTCAATTGGTATCAGAGCGGGTACACTTGCTGAGGTTTAACTACCTAAGTGTGATCCTTGACCCTTGTTGAGATGGACCGGTCTCAATCGCTCAATGTTCCACCATTTTTTGATGGAAATAATTATGCATTCTGGAAAGTTAGGATGAGAGCATTTTTATGCTCTATTGATGATACCGTTTGGGATGCGGTTGAGATAGGTTGGACTAAGCCGGAGGCTCCTAAGTCCACCTGGGATAAGGCTGCTCTAGCAGCGGCCAATGCTAATAGTAAGGCCTTAAATGCTATTTTTTGTGGTGTGTCCCCTGATGAATTCCACAGGATTTCTCATATGACAGTAGCCAAGGAAGCATGGGAGATTTTGGAGACTACCTATGAGGGGACAAAGAAAGTTAAGGACACGAAGCTTCAGATGCTTACCACCAAATTTGAAGAACTCAAGATGGGTGATGATGAACCATTTGATTCATTCTATGGGAAGCTCAATGAAATTGTCATTGCTAAACTCAATCTTGGGGAGAAGATTGAAGACACCAAGGTGGTGAGAAAAATTTTGAGGTCCCTACCTGAAAGTTTTAGAGCAAAGGTTACAGCCATAGAAGAAAGCAAAGACTTGGATGAGATTAAGATTCAAGAGTTGATAGGGTCTCTCCAAACGTATGAGCTGGGACTGCCTTCCCATAAGACAAGCAAATCGCTTGCTCTAAAGACCATCACCGAAAGGATAAATGATTCCTCCGAAGAAGATGGAGTGGAGAAAGAAGTAGCATATCTTGTCAAGAACTTCCGGAAATTCTTGAAAATGAAAAATAGTGGGAAACCTTTCAATGGAGGAAAGTTTTCTTCATCAAGAGGTGATAAGAAAGAGTTTAATAGAAAAGAAGGGAAGGACTCTCAACCTTCTTCAGATATTGTATGCTATGAGTGCAATGGGCATGGACATTTAAAGAAGGAATGTCCGAATTTTCTGAGGGGAAAAGGGAAGGCGTATGCTACAACACTCAGTGATTCTGACTCTTCGGATTCTGACTCGGAAGAGAGCTGTGACGGTGAGGGAAACTACTCCGCCTTCATGACCATTGATCATGTAGATTCTTCGGATGACTTGGAAGTACTTGTGAAGGAACTTGGTGAGCATTCTGATTCAGAGTCCGTTGGAATTATAGATGAATCAGATGAGGAAAAGGATGAAAGTACAGATAATCTTCAAGAAAACTACTCATTACTCCTTGAGAAGTCGGGAGAATATGCAAGGGTAGCCAAGGCGGCTGTCAGAAAAATGAAGAAGGCAGAGGAAGATTACCGGAGCCTTATGGTCAGACATAGGGAGGCAAAATGCGAGATAGAAAAGATGAATGGTGAGCTGTCAGAAGCTTACTTAAAGATCAGATTTCTTGAACAAGAGGTGGTTCAAGCACAAGCCAAGGTAGATAGGGTCTCCTCCAGAAAGTTGAATGATGTTATCTCATCCCAAAAACATTCCTCGGACAAGTCCGGATTGGGATATACCGGAGTGAGTAGCTCATCAGTCAAAGCTACCAAAGAAGTAAAATTTGTGAAGGCCGTAGAACAAATTGTAGAGGAGGCCGTTCCTGAGAATGGTAAAGTTGAAAAGAAGAATGTAATTGAGCAACGGATGGTGAATAAGCCCCGAAATCAATCTGTAGGAAGACATGAAAACAGAGCAAGATCTCGTTCAAGACCTCAACGGGGTCCTAGAACAGATTATGTGTGTCACTATTGCGGACTGCGAGGACATACCAGACCAAACTGCCAAAAGCTGAGAGCAGACCACAATGCAAGCGCGCCGCGGTCACGAGGAAGAAGGATTGACAATAGAGCTTGGGGTGGTGAGAACTCAAGAAGTCAAAATCGTGATCCCGAAGTGACAGACGTGATGAAGATGATTGGTGCCTTCACCACTTGCCTGGAGAGTTTTTCAAGGAGGTTTGAAAGTCCCAACTCTCGTACCCAATCCGTCAAGGATATCACCCCAAACGCACGTGACGTGTGGGTGAAGAGGGGTACCCATGCATAAGCATTATAATATGTCCATGCATCAATTCTTTCCATGAGAAGGGACATTTGTAGATGCATCATTTCATGCATTAATTTCATTTTCTTTGGTTTAAACCTATTTTTGTTGATCTTGCCTTTCCTGTTCTGTTTTGGGTGTGTTTCAAAAAATTCAAAAAAAAAAAACCCATAAAAATTGAAAAATCTCAAAAGTTTGATCACTTGTTTTGTGCATATCTCATGTGAGTTTGGCCTTGTACCTTCGTACTTATGGCATAGTGCATTTACGATCTTTGCTTGTTCGTATGCACCCTTTTCTATGTGGAAGAAACCCTGAAAATTATGAGTGACTGTTGTAAATAGATCTTCACACCTGTCATGAATGATTAGTCAATAGTCTTGTTGGTCTTGATACTTGCATAGAATTGTGTCTATATCTCTTCCCACTTTATTTTTTGTGTTTTTGCAAAAAGAGCTCACAAATTGTAAATCTCCAAATGAAAAGAGATATTGAGCTGCAAAAGCCTGTCGCACACACTAGTATTTGACTAGGAAAAAGGGAAAGCGACTCCTTTTAAAGTAAATGTTATGGTGCTCAAAAGGCCAAAGGCTTCTCATCAATGTTGAAATATCATAAATTTCAGGCACCTTCCTCAAAATGAGATGTATTGGTCCAATCAAAATGAAAATGGACCAATTGTTATGAGTTATAAGAAGCCAAATGAAAAGCTTCTATGTTTTCAATGTGTGGGAGGTCATATATACTCATTTCTATAATGGAGATAGTCCACATGATTTCGTATCAGTTGTGTATGACTCGCGTGAATTGATCATTGAAGCTTCGCTCTGGTCTAAGGACTATTTCACATTTGATACTCACACACAACACACAAGTTTTTGATTCAATCAATGCCTATCTCATTTGTGTGATTGTATATGTCCAAATGGGATGTGATTGCCCATGAACTTGTTGATCAAATCCAAAAAGATTTTTGTGAATTTTATTAGTTTTTGAAAGTGTTTTTATCCTTTCTTGTGTTTCTTTTTGGTCAAAATGTTTTTGTGTGTTTTTTCATCAAAAAACTGGTTCAGGGGTTATTTCGCGAGAAGCTCGCGACTAAGCTGCTTCCCGCGAAAAGTTTTGAGGGAAAAATTTTCATCATCCTGTCACACAGAGAATTTCGCGACTGTCTCGCGACTGTATCGCGACTAACAGCTTCTCGCGAAATGCTGTTTGGCCAAAACTGGAGTTTTTCTTAAAATCAGACAGAGAATCTCGCGACTGTATCGCGACTGCGTCGCTACTTAGCGCTTCTCGCGAAAATTTTGTGCTTCAGTGGCACCTTTCGCGGTTGTCTCGCGACTGTATCGCGGCTCCCTATCCCGCGAAAAACGCGTGTTTTCAGTTTTTATAAGACTGATGTGACAGTTTTTCAAAACATAAAACTTCCCTCTTTTCTTTTCTTCGAAACTCTCTCTACCCAAAAACACTATTTCATCAAATCCCTCTTCAAATCAAGTCTTTTTCTGCATTTTCTTCTTCGAGGTATGTTGATCATTCACTTCTTTTTAAGTTTTTACTTAGATTATGCAGAATTTTTAGTTAGGGTTGTGATAATTGGGGATTTTCGAAATTTTGGGTTGGTTTTCTAAATTGGGCAACGTTTGTGTTAAATCTTTGATTGGGTTATGTTTCCTTTGATCTTATTGCATCTGTGTTGGCCCCTTGTGGCTTTTTAAAGTGTATTTAGGCATATTTTCACCATGTTCATGCATTGTTCATTCTTAAAGTGTTGTTATGCACATTAGGTGTTTGATTGAATGTCTAAATGACATTGTTGTGCCTAATTGGTCTCAAGTGAGTCCCAATTTCAAGGTTTTCATATACCTTACCATGTTTTGGTCTAAATTTGATCTTAAATCTTGTGTGTATTACACTTTGCACATGTTGCACTCTATTGGCAAACACCTAGGCACACACTTAGGCACACACTCATGCATTTCATGTTTCACATACATATGCATTCACACAAACACACACTTGCACAGTGATTTAAATTTCATACAAAATGTCTTGTTTTTCATTGCATTTGTGTTATAGGGTAATGAAGTTTGTGATATAGCTTGCTCTGTTGTGTTGGAAATGCTCTGTTTTTGAGTGTCACTCTGTTTTTGGAAGAATCTCATTTAATATAAACTAACTTGAATCTAATCAAGTTTTGTTCTTGTGCTCTTGTGCTCTTTGTTGTTGTGCTCTTGTGCAGATGTCTCCCACCAAGCATGCCGGTACCAAGAAGAAGGGTCCCAAGCGTGCTCGTACTGACTCCGATAACTTCAAATCTGCAGAGGCAGATATGAAGTACAATGATTGCTACAAGAGAGCAACCATTGTCATGGAAAGGGTGGTTCAATTAGAGGAGCTTGAGCATACAAGCATTCCAGATGCTCTCAAGGAACGAACCTGGACCAAGCTGTTGAATCCAATTGGAACGGTGTACTCGGAGATAATCAGAGAGTTCTTCTCCAATGCTGCTGTGGAAGAGGACAAGATAGTTTGCTGGGTGAGGCACAAAGAATTTGAGATCACAAGGAATAGCATTCAAGACTTTCTGGAGATCCGTCCTCCCTCACAGCCAATGACAGTTCAGTATGATGAGCGATTGGGGCATATCACGGAGATGATATCAGCACTTGGTGGAGTTCCAAAGAAATCGTCAATGGATACTCTCAAGTTTTCTCCAGAAATGAGGACTCTGAGCTACGTTATGATACATAATTTGTATCCGGTCACCAACCTCACCACACTATCGGCTCCGAGGACGAGGTTTCTCTATGATCTCTTCACTCACAAGGAAATTGATATCTGCAGCCACATCTTCCACATTCTGAAGAAGAGCATCATGAAGCAAAATTCCAGAACCATAATGCCCTTTCCTTCATTGATTATGGGGCTCATTGCCAAGACAAAGCTGAAGTTTCCTAGTGGCCTTACTGTTGTTCAGAGGGATTATCCCATTGGTGCGAACACTCTGACTCGGAGCACAGCACACATTAAGCGCCCCAAGTCTGGTCCTCATCTCATTCCACCGTCTACGAGTGTGCCTCAGGATGCCCCAGAGGAGGGTGGAGATACAGAAGAGGAGATTGACAGGTTCACTTCTGATCCAGGGACTGCACAGCCATCGTCTTCTGCTCCAGCACCAACACAAGGTCTCAGCAAGCTTGATCAGATCCTAGCTAAGATGGATCACATGTCTACAGTGCTTGACACTCATGTACAGCACACAGCGGATCAGTTTGCCTACCTCCAGGAGCAGATAACCACATTATCAGCCCAGATTCAGAGCTTATCTCCTACACATGGTTCAGACTCCGAATCCGACCAATTCTAGCCCTTTGGCCATTCCGGTCAAAAAGGGGGAGAAAATTTTGAGGGGGAGCTGCTGAACAAGAGCTTGCACAGCCTTAGGGGGAGCATGGAGCATAACCTAGACACATAGCTATAGTTGATATTGGTTATTGGTTTTACAGACGGGTTTCTTTTAGTTTTTTTTTCGGTTTATAGTTAATGTCTTACTGTTTTTCAGTTTATAGTTCTGACACTTATGCTTTAACCTCAGTATTAATTTCAGTATATTTTCAGAACTGTGTGTTTTAGTTCTATGCTTTGTGGCATATATGCTATGTGGCACTTTTTGTTTGTACCCATGTTGCTTTTGTAAGCTTTAAGGGTTTGTTTCATGCATTATTTGTAGGTCTTTGTGGTTTGTGCCATGCATTTGCAATACCTTGCCTATGCAACCTTCATGCATGTTTGCTTGTTGTTCAATGTCATGCATTTTACTTCAAGTACATCACTCTTGTGCCCATGTAGGATTGTTCCTAGATGCATATACGTTCTATGCATTGGTTGAGTGATGAACACTCTTGTGCCCATGTAGGATTGTTCCTAGATGCATATACGTTCTATGCATTGGTTGAGTGATGAACACTCTTGTGCCCTAGTAGGATTGTTCCTAGATGCAAATACTTCGTGTATTTCGCATTGGTTGAGTGTTGGAATTGCAAGTGACTCTCTTTAATTGAGCTTATCATCTTGCATATCCGAATGTTCATTCCATGTGTGAATGAGCATAGTAATTGCTTTTGTATAAGTGATTACTTGGTTGATCGTGCCATGATCTAGTGTTTCTATTTCGTTTTGCTCGATCATGTTATTATTGCTCCATATGCTTTTCAAGTTTTCTGCATACAATGATGTTATTGTGTTGTTGTGTTTCAGGAGTTACTTGTTCATATGTTTCAAGAGCTTATCAGAATCTAGAATTAGGTGTGAGTGAGTTTTGCCTTTGTTCCCAAACTCACGGTTAAGTCTAGAGTCTGTTTTAGGGTTTTGTCACGGAATAGCCAAAGGGGGAGATTGTAAAGTTGTAATTTACAACTATGTTTTGTTGGCTTTTATTCCGTGCCAAATTTGATTGTAATTATGTTCAATCGTTTAAACCCTGTATTTGTTGTGGGATTTGTTGTAAGGGTTGTGTGTTAGAGAGAGTGTTTGAAGACTCAAGCATTTGAAGAACTGAAGATTCTCGCGGGTATCTCGCGACCTAGCTTCCCGCGAAGTGATCCATGTGCCAGGCACATGCTGGAATGCGAAGAGTCAGGCCAGGTGGAGACAACTGTGTCTCGCGAGTATCTCGCGGGTAAGGCCTTCCCGCGAGACACCCGCGAGACTAGCTGTTCTGCCAGCCTGGACTTTTTGAGTCACACCTTTTGCACCTCTCCTATATATACCATCATTACCCACAATTGTTGAGGTATGCTTCAGAGAGAAAACCCTAGCCAAACACATTGGTAATTAGAGATTGTCTTCCCCACCTTTCTCTATACATTTGTTTGTGGTATTTCCTCAACCCTTCCCTCTCCATTATCCATATCCTTGAGAGGTTGATAGCCCAAACACTTACCACACCTTGTGAGTGCTGTGTGACGTTTTTGGTGCTGCTGGGAAGCATTGGAAGAAGCCTTGAATGGCAGATGCAACATGGAGCTTGTTGCGGGATCCGGATAACTAGGACAAGACACGGTTCCGAGAAGCCTTGTTGGAGTAGGAGCTTGGAGGGCTTAGGTACAGCGGGTAGACTAGGCTTGGAGGGTCTTTTGCTAACCCATGTATCCCAACTGATTGTCTAGTGGATCGATTTCCGCTTGGAGGGCGGCGGAGAGGTTTTTCGCCGAGTTCTTCGGTTTCCTCTTCGAGAACACGTCTCGGTGTTTTCTGTGTTTGCATCCTTCTTCCCTACTCTTGTTTAATTCCATTATACTGCTGTGTTGCTTAGTTCATGGATTAGAGTAGTCACTTGTTCATCCGCTCACTTTTACACTATTCCGCACTTTGTATTAAAGTTGTGTAAAATCTATTGAGCCGTAATTTTAATTTGGGGGTCTAAACAGCTCTTGTGTTTTTCAACACATTTTCGAGCTTTCAACACTTACTGGCTTCGATCTGTGGGTGTTGTGATGTATATATGTTAATTGATATTTCGGCTTTAAAGGTATCTAGCAGTGGGTTATAGAATGAGTCAATGAGATTTTTCAAATAGGTAGAATCTAGCTTGGGACCTCTAAATCAATATTAGATTTATGAGAGCAAGAGCTTTTAATGATTACTAATTTTTGTGATATGATCTACGCAATGTAATGTAACTGCATTTTTTTTATATGATCTATGATGTTGTTACAGTGTTATGTCATGGTTGTTGGTATTTGGTGGTGTAATTCTGCTGAACTATTTTGGTTCAATGTGTCATTGTTATTGGTAGATGTGCTTGTTGTTTAGGGACAACGAGTTGAAAATTTCATGGTCATTCTCTCATCTTCTAAGAGTTCAGAACCCCCCAAAAAGAGCATCTCATCTATTTCAGGAACAATTTGAAGTGTTGTATCAATACATGCTATTGAATTGTAGTCGTTGTCCTTCTCGGTACCCACATTTGTTTTGGCTACTCATGGCCTTTCTTCAAGTTCTTCTTGTATCTCTCCCTTGATGTTCTCTGAAATTTTTGAGAACATGCTAAGTCTTAAGAAGTTGCAAACTTTAATTTCGTTTTTACCTTGATAAGATATTTCAAACTCTCTAGCTGGATGTTACATATCCCAAGTTATCGTCTACTCCATCCAAAGGGCATTATTGTTGACCTCCATTTCATGTCCAAACAACTTGATTTACCATTCTGACTTTCATTACCATAAATCAAACACAAATCAGAAATATGAAAGCTACTCAAAATTATCCAGTTCTTTGATTATTATAGAATCACCATGATCATATTCTTCATCCCATGTTACCCCAAAACACTCAGTTTACTAATGACTACAGAAGTAATATCATTTCATCAAAGGGGGGAAAAAAATACGAGTGTGTGTGCACTATGTTTTGGGGTGCTCTTTATTGATAACTAAAGGAAAACCCTTTATCCTAGCAAAATTACTAATGAGATAGAATGACACTAATATAAGCTTCCCAAAGCTAAACATCAGCTGCCACAGTGCCACCGTTTTGGTAATTTCATCCCAAGCAAAGCCATTCTAATTGCGGAGATCTGTGATGCCCGCATACTCTTTCATCAAGCTCATTATTGGCAAAGGATTGATCATTCTCTTCACCTACAAGAACCACACTAATATATGCAAGTTAGTGTAATGACTTGAACTTTGCTCTACGTTCTCCTCCTCTGTCTTGAAACACCCCCAAATTCCTCTACAACCATACCATTTTATGTAATAAATCTTAAATTTTACACGGTTCATAATTATGGCATAGCCTTACTAGATGCTTCTACTTTATTATATTTATGTTAGATATCTTTGCATCTATGCCATCTATTAACAAATAAATGAAATAATTTCCCATATTTGTGTGCATAATGTCACAGCTGTCTTTCGTTCTTAGTGACAGCTGAATAACAAAAGTACAAGAATATTGTACACAACTCTGACAATCCTCATGGGCTTAAATAGGCCTTTTAATTTTTCTTTTTTATTTTTATTTTTAATTTATGGTAAGTCATATGCTGATAATCCTTGCGTGAATTGAATCAAAATCTGACCTCGACGTTCTGTAAACACCATTATATTGAGAACTACATAAAACCCACAAATAACTTAATCCAAAAAACAATGCCACTCAATTTAGGTATGAAATCAAAGCTAATTACTAATTAGCATATAAAAATTCCCTTCAATTAAGATAATGTCAAGCCTATTGAAGTACAAGAAATAGGAGAGGAGCATATCGCGTAGCTAGTACAAAAGAACAAGATTTATTTTCGACTTCACTTTGAAGCAGATCGATACAACTACATGTTGAGTGTTAACTTTCTATTAATGCATGATTACAAATAAATCTGAGACAGAGTCCACCACCTTCCATATCACTGTCTTGCTAACATGATTAGAAATGCATTTGCAAAAAAAAAAAAAAAAAAAATCAAGACCTCATAACAAGAACATTTAAAAGGGAATTTTTCAGGATGTAAAAAGTGGGATCTGAGAAAGGGCAACCCCCTTCCACGAAGCCTAAATTAGGAAAGGACAAGAAAATATATTAGAGAAAAGAACATTTTTATATTTTCTCCACTTTTGCAACTATTTAATCTTGTACTTCGAACGGAACAAAACATAATTATCAAATGAAATCAAACTCAAAAATGGAAAATGCACTTCAATTTATCTTACATGTAGGCCACCTATCAGCATACGGAAGAGAGAGAAAATAGCTTGTTAAACTCCAAAGAGTAATCCTAAAAGGGTGATCATGTCCCCTTTTTGACAAATACAATTTCTTCAACCCTTAATGTCCACATTTGTTCAATCATCAAATTCCAAGTTGCCTAAAACAAAGATCCTCGCAGCATTGACAAAGTTAATTTCAAATGGGAAGAGAACCTGCCTTATAACAGCCTATAATACCTGCCAATTCATCTTCTGCTGAAACCAATTCACTTGAACCCATATTCTTTGTTAATGCAGAAATGTTGCAGAAATGTCTCAATGCAAAGAAGCAGAAAACTAAGATAGCCTGGCTCAGTTATATCTCCAATAGAAAATGATGGGATCGTCTATAATGAAGTCACAATCTCAATTTCCTTTCCCACCTGAAACACAATAAGAATGCCTCTTGCTGTTCTTGCAATCATCCTTTTCAGCATCTTCACAACCAAATAAATAAATATGAGAAAGGCTATAGGATCCCCTTTTCTTAAATGACTATAAAGCTGAAAAAGCCAGTTGGAAACCTGTTTACAGGATCTAAGAATGTCTCAGTGGAGATACAAGCTGAAGTCCATTTCAACCAGCCAAATCTGAAATAAATACAAAGAAAATTACAAAATGTCCTGCACCTACGCATAAAATAAAAACAAATGAGGAAATCCACACTCCAAACCCGAAACAACATGCATGTATCTCAAGTATCAGTACATCACTCTTCCCAAGAACCACATATTATTGGCTACTATGTGATTGATGTTTCCTGTTTTTGATCTGACATGTAGAAAGTATTGAATTTTTAATCTGGTTCAAGTCATGGGTTTCCAAATCTTGCAAAATTATGTGATTGATGTTTCCTGTTTTCAGGTCTGTTCATTACTATCACCAAATGTCATCCTTTGTTGAGAAGCACATTTTCTCGGATGACTTCTTGACTTTTATATTGCACTCCAACCTTCTAATGTGTTTTACATTTTTCTTCCCCGCTTGATCTTTTGAAAATGTTGCTTGTCTTTATGCTGGAAACAATGACTAATAAAAAATAAATATAAAAATAGTACATTTGCTTCTTTGTTGTTTGTTATAGTTGAGCTTACAAATATACCATTTCTTATCAAGAATCTGTCTTTTTTTAAGGTAATAAAATAGGATGGTTGATACTTGAAGAGGTGTACGAGACAGAGAACCTAATAAAATTTGATGCTCCTCAAATAAATTTTGTTAGGTTCTATATTTGTATAGGTTTGTTGGCAAACACGTGAACATAAACTAGTCTAGATATAAATCATAGAATCTATAGGTATGATTAGACAATGCTCACAATGCAGCAAGTTCGTGTGCAAGAACAGGAAAGCTGCTGATGCATGAATAGACTTATCATTAGGTTTGACCGATCAAAATTAAGTTCAACTGATCAAAAGTTGTATTAGCAGAATTAAATTTGCAACCCATCAGCCCATTAGATGTTTAGGGTTTTAGTTCAACTATACTTAAGGGAATCCCTAATCCATGTTTTCTAAGTATTGAGAGCTACTCTTTTGAGATCTTAGAGGTTTCATACCTCTTGCTCTTTCAAGCCTCTATCAGAGAACACATATATACGCATTGACTAGTGGATTCAAGTTGCAAACCTTTAGCTATCAAGTGTGAATGTTCAAATAGTGTATAAAACACTATAAACGTTTAGACCCCCAATTACAAACTTATCAATTCAAGCTTAATGTCTGAAAGTTCAAAAAGGGTATATAATACCTTTGAACGTTTGGACCCCAAATACAAAATTACCAATTCTAGCTTTATATCAAACAATTAATGTGTGGAACATGATAACAAGCTTATAATAGAATTGATAACAAATCTAAGCCAAATATAAACACATCCACAATAGTAAATATAAGGCAAAGATAAAGGGAAGGAAGATGCAAACACATGGACAACACATGATGTGTTATCGAAGAGGAAACTGAAGCCCTGGGCGTAAAACCTCTCTGCCGCCCTCCAAGCGGTCAAATAATCTACTAAAGAATATAGTTGGGATACATGAACAGCAGAAGACCCTCCAAGCCTAATCTACCCAAGTACCTAAGCCCTCCAAGCTTCTTGCTCCAACGAGGTTGCGCTGAACCTATTTCTTCTTTAGCTTACCGAATTCCGCTACTAGACCATAGCATCAACCAATGTAAATTGGTTCATTCTTAACTGCTTCCCAACAGTACCAAATAGACCTTCTCACAGACGTGGGTGTGGTGAGATAAGGATTTGGCTAAAGGCCTTTCAAGGGTATGACAATGGAGAGGAAGAGAGTAGAAGAATTTGTAGAGTCTCTAAGGTTAAGATTGTGGATGAATCAATCTTGTATATCTCTAGGGTTTCCCTCACAAAATTCTCTTTGGAAGCTCTTTCAATATGGTGGGTATAAGGGTGTATATATAGTAGGGTGAGAAGGGAATGCAAAACGTCAGTTTTTGCCAAACAGGGCATTTTGGCGACTTGACCTCGCGACTGGGTTAAGTTGCGAGTTCAAGCCGTGACATAACGGCCTGGCCAGCCTGGAACTTTTGTCCTGTAGTGCGACAGCTGGCACGACTCTTCAGCTTTTAGCATGCTTGGCACGTGTGTGAACATTTGGCGACTTGCAAGCCGTGACTCACCCGCGAGATCCAGTCGCGAGACTCTGTTTTTCTTGCACACTCTTGAGCTTTTCTTCACATCTTCTCACACACTACCCTTACAATTTTCCCACCTAAATACAGGGTTACTAAGTGCTAAATTACATTCAACCTTACAATCTCCCCCTTTGGCTATTCCGTGACAAAACCTTACAACAGACTTTAGACTTAAAACGTGAGTTGGGAACAGTTGAACATAACTCACTCACACCTAACTCTAGATTCTGTAAAGCTCTTAAACATATGAATAAGTAACTCCTGAAACACAATAACATAGCAATATCATTGTATGCAGAAAACTTAATATGCATATGAAACAAAATAAGCATGATTAAACAAAAATGAACATAGGCATAAAAGCAATAATTCATGGCAAGATCAACAACAGTAGTCACTTAAGCAAAAGTGATTACTATGTTCATTCACACAAGGAATAAACATCCGGACATGCAAAGTGATAAGCTCAATTGAAGAGTATCATTTGCAAGTCCAACACTCAACCAATGCATACAAACATATATGCATCTAGGAACAATCCTACAAGGGCATAAAAGTGTTGTACTTAAGATAATGCAAAGCACTAACAAGTACCAAAGCATAATGCACAAAGGCTGCATAAGCAAAGTATTGCAAATACATGGCACAAACCAAAAAAGCCTACAAAATATGCATAAGTACAAGAAACAACCCTTAAAGCTTACAAAAGCAACAATGGGTACAAATCAGATAAAACATATGCTTAAATAACAGAATAACATCATATTATATGTTTAATAACTACAAGAGTTAGAAACATTCAAGAGATATTAGTTTAAAACAATCTTAAACCATAGTGTGTCAAACCTATAACATCAGTAGTTATCCAAGCATAGTATCAAACTTTTAAACAAGAAAAAAACAACAAATAATGAAACTCCCCCTCAAAACAGGCACTCCCCCTCAAGAGCTGCCCCCAGTATATAATACATTTGAACGTTTAGACCCCAAAAACACAAATACCAATTCAAGCTTTATATCAAACAATTAATGTGCAGAATATGATAACAAGCTTATAACAGAATTGATAACAATCTAAGCCAAATATAAACACATCCATAGCAGTAAATATAAGGCAAAGATAAAGGAAGGAAGATGCAAACACTCAGACAGCACATGATGTGTTATCGAAGAGGAAATCGAAGCTCTCGGCGTAAAACCTCTCCGCCGCCTTTCAAGCGGTTAAATAATCCACTAGAAAATGTAGTTGGGATACATGAACAGCAATAGACCCTCCAAGCCTAATCTACCCAGGTACCTAAGCCCTCCAAGCTTCTTGCTCCAATGAGGTTGCGTCGAACCTTTTTCTTTTCTAGCTTACCGGATTCCGCTATTAGACCATAGCATCAGGCAATGTAGATTGGTTCCTTCTTAACTGCTTCCCAACAGTACCAAATAGAACTTCTCACAGACGTGGGTGTGGTGAGATAAGGATTTGGTTAAAGGCCTCTGAAGGGTATGACAATGGAGAGGAAGAGAGTAGAGGAATTTGTAAAGTCTCTAAAGTTAAGATTGTGGATGAATCAATCTTGTATTTCTCTAGGGTTTCTCTCACAAAATTCTCTCTAGAAGCTCTCTTAATATGGTGGGTATAAAGGACATACTAGACCCAACTGTCAAAAGCTGAGAGTTGATAACAATGCAAGCGCACCTCGGTCACGAGGAAGAAGAAATAACAAGAGGTCTTGGGGTGGTGAGCAACCGAGAAGTCAAAACCGTGATCCAGGAATGACAAACATGATGAAGATGATCGGTGCCTTCACCAACTGCCTTGAAAGCTTCACACGAAGGTTTGATAGTGCTAATTCTCGTACCCAATCAGTCAAGGATATCACCCCAAACGCACGTGACGTGTGGGTGACGAAGGGTACTCATGCATAAGCATTACAACATGTCCATACATCAATACTTCCCATGTTTGTGAATATGCTTGGTTGTGTGCTTCTTGCTAGTATTTAGGCTGTTATTTTGCGTGCGTATCTGTTTTTGTTTTGAAATGTCTTTACATTTTTGTTATGATTTTGATCAATTTTTTGTGTCAAAAATCCAAAAACACATAAATAGACTCCAAATCAGAATGCTCACCAAGCTCCTTCACAAGTGTATCCAAATCATCTGAGGATTCCACATGAGCAATGGTCATGAATGCGGAGAAATTCCTTTCTCCATCACAGCTCTCTTCGGAGTTAGAATTTGATGAGTCTGAATCACTTAAAGTAGTGGCATAGGCTTTTCCATTTGACTTCAAGTAATTGGGGCATTCCTTCTTAAAGTGCCCATGTCCGTTACATTCAAAATATGTAATTCCTTGTAAGGATTGGGAATCTTTACCCTCTTTTCTTCTGAAATCATTCTTTTCTTTTCCGGTGCTCTGAAATTTTCCTTTGTCACCAAATTTCCCACAATTCTTGAGCTTTAGGAATTTCCGGAAGTTTTTTACAAGGTACGCCATATCTTTGTCTACTGCATCCTCTTCCGAGGAGTCATGAGACACCATTCTCTCATTAATTGTCTTAAGAGCAAGGGATTTGCTCTTCTTTGCTGAAGGAAGGGACAACTCATATGTCTGTAGAGAACCAACCAACTCTTGAACCTTGATTTCGTCAAGATCTTTGCTCTCTTCAATGGTTGTAACTTTGGGCCGGAAACTTTCTGGTAGTGACCGAAGGATCTTCCTTACAGTCTTCGAGTCTTCCGTCTTTTCTCCCAAGTTAAATTTATCAACAACCACTTCGTTCAATTTGCTATAAAACGAATCAAATGACTCATCCTCACTCATCTTTAACTCCTTAAAGCGAGTGGTCAACATTTGAAGTTTGGCGTCCTTCACTTTCTTAGTCCCTTCAAAAGTTGTCTCCAAAATTTCCCATGCTTCCTTAGCAATGGTGATATGTGAAATCCGGTGAAATTCTTCTAGAGAGACACCGCAGAAAATAACATTCAATGCCTTGCTATTTGCGTTGGCCGCCGCAAGAGCAGCCTTATCCTAAGTAGACTTGGCAGCCTCTGGCCTTGTCTATCCTACTTCAACTGCATCCCACACAGCATTATCAATAGAACACAAAAACGCCCTCATATGGACCTTCCAAAATACATAATTATTACCGTCAAAGAACGGTGGTACATTAAGAGATTGAGACCTATCCATCTCAAAGGGTGTCAGGGATCACACTTAGGTGTTTAAACCACAACAAGTGTACCCGTTCTGATACCAATTGAAAGTTCAAAAAGGGTATATAATACATTTGAACGTTTGGACCCCAAATACAAAATTACCAATTCAAGCTTTATATCAAACAATTAATGTGAGGAACATGATGACAAGCTTATAACAGAATTGATAACAAATCTAAGCCAAATATAAACACATTCACAGCAGTAAATATAAGGCAAAGATAAAGGGAAGGAAGATGCAAACACACAGACAACACACGATGTGTTATCGAAGAGGAAATCGAAGCTCTCGACGTAAAACCTCTCCGTCGCCCTCCAAGCGGTCAAATAATCCACTAAAGAATATAATTGGGATACATGAACAGCAGAAGACCCTCTAAGCCTAATCTACCCAAGTACCTAAGCCCTCCAAGCTTCTTGCTCCAACGAGGTTGCGCTGAACCTATTTCTTCTTTAGTTTACCGGATTCCGCTACTAGACCATAGCATCAACTAATGTAAATTGGTTCCTTCTTAACTGCTTCCCAACAGTACCAAATAGACCTTCTCACAGACGTGGGTGTGGTGAGATAAGGATTTGGCTAAAGGCCTCTCAAGGGTATGACAATGGAGAGGAAGAGAGTAGAGGAATTTGTATAGTCTCTATGGTTAAGATTGTGGATGAATTAATCTTGTATATCTCTAGGGTTTCTCTCACAAAATTCTCTCTGGAAGCTCTCTCAATATGGTGGGTATACGGGTGTATATATAGTAGGGTGAGAAGGGAATGCAAAATGTCAGTTTTTGCCAAATAGGGCATTTTGGCGACTTGACCTCGCGACTGGGTTAAGTTGCGAGTTCAAGCCGCGACATAACGGCCTGGCCAGCCTGGGACTTTTGTCCTGTAGTGCGACAGCTGGCACGACTCTTCAGCTTCTGGCATGCTTGGCACGTGTGTGAACATTTGGCGACTTGCAAGCTGTGACTCACCCGCAAGATCCAGTTGCGGGACTCTGTTTCTTGCACACTCTTGAGCTTTTTTTCACATCTTCTCACACACTACCCTTACAATTTTCCCATCTAAATACAGGGTTACTAAGTACTAAATTACAAGCAAATTGGTCATGGAATAAAGCCAATAAGATGGTTGATTAAATTCAACCTTATAATGTCAAACAATATATGTGCGGAAAATGAACATAAGCTAATAACAAAATTGATAAACAATCTAAACCAATTAAAATCACATTCACAGCAGAAATTAAATGGAAAAGATTAAGGGAAGAGAGATGCAAATACAAGGACAACATAACGATGTGTTATCGAAGAGGAAACTGAAGCCCTCGGCGTAAAACCTCTCCGCTGCCCTCCAAGTGGTCAATAATCCATTAGAAAATGTTGTTGGGATACGTGAACAACAATAAACCCTCTAAGCCTAATCTACCTAGTGTACTTAAGCCCTCCAAGCTTCTTGCTCCAACAAGGTTACGCCAAACTTTTGTCTTTTCTAGCTTATCGGATTCCACTATAGCCCATAGCATCAACCAATAACCATTAGTCCCTTCCTAACTGCTTCCCAAAGCACTAAAAAGCCTTCTCACAAATGTAGGTATGGTGAGAAAAAGATTTGGCCAAGAACCTCTCAAGGCTGTAACAATAGAGAGGGTGAGAGTAGAGGAATTTGAAGAATCTCTTTGTAAAGATTGTGGATGAGTCAATCTTATTTTTCTCTAGGGTTTCTCTCTCAAAATTCTCTTTGGAAGCTCTCTACATTTCTTGAGTATAAGGGTCTATATATACTGGTGCGTGTTTGGAATGTGAAGAGTCATTTTTCCAAAACAGAGCTGGCTAGTGACTTGACCTCGCGACTTGACTGAGTCATGAGTTCAAGCCATAGCTAACTGAATGGCCAGTCTGGACTTTTTGTCCTGTAGTGCTACAGCTGGCATGACGGTTTAGCTTCTCTGCATGCTTCACTCGTGTGCATCTTTTGGCGGCTTGTCAGTCACGAGATCCAGTCGCGAGTCCCTGTTTAACTGCACAGTCTTGAGCATTTCTTCACACTCTCTCACACACTACCCTTACATGATTCCTACCTAAATACAGGGTTTCTAAATGCTGAATTATAAGAAAATTTGGTATGGAATAAAGCCAACAAGATGATTGATTAAATTCAATCTTACAAAGTGTATTAAAGATCTAAACCTTCAAGGGTGGGCTTCAAGTCGTGAACTAGAGGTTCATGTTGCGATAGTTCATTACAAGAGAAGTCTGCGGGATTTAGAGCTCAATTCGGTAACTGAAGTTAGATTTATTGTGAATAAAGTTATTTTTTACTGTAAATCTCCATCTTATGGTGAAACTATTATCTTGGGATTGATAAGGTCAAGTGACCCTTGGTTTTTTTTTTTTTTTTTGGAAAAATTTTCTTCATAAGGTTTCTTGAGACATCATATCATGTCTCTTTTAATTTCTCACACTTGCATGATATATTCTTGTTCTTCATATATTTTTGTTTTTGAAAAACACAAGGGAAACAAGAAGAAAACACAACAAGTATGCAAGAAAAGAGTATCTCACCCCCAACCTAAATTTAACATTGACCTTAATGTTTTGAAGAAAAGCAAAAAGGCATGCTAAAAAGAGGTTGCAACAATGGATAGTTGTAAATAACAAAGGGAGAGCATATACTCAAAGAGTTCAACGAAAGTTGTAGATTTGCATGAGGCATTTTCTAAGGGTTGTGAACCTTCCATTAAGAGCTCATATATGGTAAATTATTATTTTTATTCATTCACACTTTTTTCACTATATTATCCGTTGGAAAAATTCTTTTATTTATGTTGGTTGCATCATCTTATGTATCATAGTTAAGCCATATATTGTGTTATCACAATAGTGAGAGTTTATTATCAACTATTAGATTATAATGGTGTTAGGGTCATATTTTATGTAATTTGCTAATCCTTTGACAAAATACACTTTACTTGTAATTGGGCAGATCTAAGTTGGGTTTAATACATCAAGAAATATGTTGTTCAAGCATATCAAGTGTGTTAGGAAATATGTGAGAATTGTTAGAAACATATGTGATGTAAATTGGCTAATCCTTTGACAAAATGCACTTTATTTGTAATTGGGTAGATCTAGGATGAGTTTAGTACTTCAAGAAACAAGTGTTCAATTTTAGTATTGAAACCATGCAAGTCTAACCAAGAAATAAGTGAAGAAGTGATGTTCATTAAATCTCAACAGATGTCTTGACAGAATCCTTTCTATCGAGGTTTAATGTTGAAGCTCGACAGAAGCTGTATCTGTCGAGAATTATGAAATTAGAATTTTCAGATCTAATTTCACGCTTATCCATGAGTATTTGTATAGGGTTTCTTTTCTTACGACACTAGACATATATAAGGATTATTTGTATCAAGGGAAAGAAAGCTACTACAAGATTAAGTTCAATTGGGTATTGAAGCGATTGTTAAACTATAGGTTGGTATTTTGGGATAGGCTAGGGTAGTGATTAGATTCCTTATACTTGTAACTGCTTGATTATTAATTAGTGGATTCTTGGGAGTGATGACCTTAAAATCACCAGATGGCCGTTTTTGTCTTGCGAGAAGTTTTCCCAATTTGTCAACAAATCACCGAGTTATTTATTTTCCGTTGCATATTAGTTAATTGGTGATTTGTTGGTGCCTTCAGGATTTGCATGCAATTGAACCTAATAAATCAACTTAAGTAATTGAATTAATTAACTAGGATCAAGCTATCTTAACCCAACAAGTGGTATCAGAGGAGGCACACTCTGATTAAGTTTTAATCTTTATTGTGTGATCCATTGACTCCTGTTGTTATGGACTGTGGGCAATCCCTAATTATTTCTCCTTTATTTGTTGGTACTAATTATGCATACTAGAAAGTACGCATTATAGCCTTTTTACTATCTTTAGATGAGAAGGTATGACTTGCAGTTGAAGTAGGTTGGAAGAAACTTGAAGATCCACCAGCGTCATTGGATGATGTCAAGATCAAAGTTGCAAAATTTAATAGTAAAGCTCTGAATGCCTTATTTAGCGTTGTGACTAATGAGGAATTCAAGAAGATCTCCTCCACTGACAATGCAAAGAAGGCATGGACTATTCTTTAGAATACCTACAAGGGGACAAAAGCTGTAAAATCTCCAAACTCCAAAGGCTCACAACCAGCTTTAAGGAAATAAGGAGGATGATGATGAGTCATTCGATGAATTCTATGCCAAGCTCAAGGACATAGTGAATTCAGCCTTCAATCTTGGAGAACAGATTTTAGAACCCAAGATTGTCAGAAAGATTCTCAGATCTCTTTTAGAAAGATTTCATGTCAGAATCACTGCCATAGAAGAATCAAAGGATCTTGACTCTATTCCTTTGACAAAATTGATTGGGAATTGCAAACCTATGAACTAGGTTTAGTAAGGGTTGGCAAGGTAGCAAAAGTAAGAACATGACTTTGAAGGTTAAGAATGATAATAACGATGAATCGTCTAAAGATGAGGACACCTAGTTCAAATCATTATCAATTTAGCATATAAACATAGAGTATGAAACCTTAATAAAACCATAATATAAAATATGCAACGACAACCCAATCCCATGTTTAAAGTTCCTTGGTAGCGAGTAAATTATAAACACTATGACTGATTGAGAACTATTATCATTATTAGTGCTATCATGTTAACTCTTATCAAACACTAATAATATGCTGTATTTCCTTTAGCCTCTAAGTAATAATGACATAGCTCCGTAGGGAGGTTAAGGTTAAACTTAGTTTAGTGTATACCATTGCTTAAAATCAATGTGAGTCATTAACTCCATGGTAGTGTGGTTGTTCTTAATGTAAAAACACATATCATCTATCATTAAGAAGTTTATTTTGTAGTACCATGAATTAAACACCCTTTGTTGGGAGCAAGGCATATACACCAAGGCGAGGTGCTTAATCACACTACTATTAACCGACAATGGAATGAAAGGATACGTATGCATGAAATATGCATGAAGAAACACACAAAGCACAAAAGTAGATGCAAATGCATAAGAAAGGAGGAGAAAGAGGAGAGATTACTCCATGGAGATTACACCATTGGTTTGGCGTAGGAATTCAAACCGTTTGCTATCAAGAGGTTAATGAACAAATCAGCCTTCTGATCATTAGTATGGATGAATTCAAGAGTGAGTGTGCCAACTTCAACAAGCTTGCGAATGAAGTGGTGTCGTATCTCCGTATGTTTTGTTTGAGAACGTTGAATAGGATTTTTAGAGATGTTAATGGCATTGGCATTATCACAATAGATGGTAAGATGTTCTTGACGAATACCATAATCAAAGAGGAGTTTTTGCATCCACAGAAGTTGGGTACAATAGCTACCGGCAGCAATGTATTTAGCCTCAACAGTGGATAATAAGATGAAATTCTACTTCTTACTCATCCAGGAGACAAGATTACTACTCACATATAAGCAACCCCCCAAAGTACCTTTTCTATCATCAGCATTCTCAGCCTAGTTTGCATCAGAATACCCAGCTAAGACATCATTGGTGTCCTTGCTATACCACACTTCGAAATTGGCAGTGGATTTAACATATTTTTTGATTCTTTTTAAACCAATCATATGGAGACTCTTTAGGGTTTGGCTGATACTAGCACACACTCCTACACTGTAACTAATGTCAGGTTTACTAGTAGTAAGGTAAAGGAGGCTGCCTATCAAGCTTCTATTTAAAGAAGAATCAACACTTTTGCCTAACAAGTCAATAGTGAGTTTAACATTAGGGCTCATTGGGGTTCTAACAGGACTAGCAGAATCTAAACCAAATTTTTCACAAGATTTTTGGCATATCTAGATTAAGATATGAATATACCTGACTCTTGTTGACGAATCTGTAATACAATGAAGTAATTCAACTCTCCAATCATGCTCATCTCAAACTCGGCCTACATAAGCTTCGAAAAATCATGAGCAAGTTTATCCTTTGTAGACTCGAAGATGATATCATCAACATAGACTTAAGCAACTATCAACTTGCCCTTCTCCCTTTTTATAAAAAGAGTTTGATTAGCTTGTCCTCTTGTAAAACTATTTAAGACCAAGTATTGTGTAAGCGGTCATTCTAAGCTCTGTGTGCTTGCTTTAGTCCATAGAGAGCCTTTCTAAGGTACGACACATGATCTGAAAATTGTGGATCAATGAATCCTTTAGGCTAAGCAACATAGACATCTTCTTTAAGAAATGTGTGCAAGAATGTAGTCTTCACATCCAATTGGTAAAGCTTGAACTTCAAGTGATAAGCCAGGGCTAGGAGAACTCTAATGGATTCCATGCGAGCTACAGGAGCAAATGTTTCATCAAAATATACTCGTTCCACTTGAGAGTATTCTTAGGCCACCAGAAAAGCCTTGTTGCGAATCACATTTCCCTACTCATCAGTTTGATTGTAGAATATCCACTTCGTGCCATTGATGTGCTCTCCTTCCAGTCTAGGTATTAGCGTCCATACATAATTCCTTTGCAACTGGAGCAGTTCATCATGCATGGCCTCAACCCAACATTCATCCTAGAGCATCCTCAACCTTGGTGGATTCAACCTGCGACAAATAGTAAGAATAAGACACAAAGTTAGCAACACATTTATCGACTGTACGCTTTCTTAGTGCAAGTTCATTCATATTTCCCACAACAACTTCAGGAGGGTGATTAAGCTTGATCCTTGAGGAAGATCCTTTTTCTTCATGAAATTCAGACTCAGATGATGTAGGAATCTCTGTTGAGACTTCTACAACACTTGGAGTACTTGGAGAAACAGGATCTTGATCAACTTCTTCTTGAACAACCTTAGGTTTTGAAGGAAGAATTTCCTTAGGTATTTCCTCACTACTTTTCTCAGAACCAGAATCTACAGCTTCATCAATAACAACATTCACGGTTTCCATCACTTTCTTGGTTCTATTGTTGTACACCCGATAAGCTTTGCTTGTGGAGGAGTATCCCAAAAATATTCCTTCATCGCTTCGGGAGTCAAACTTTCCCACATATTCTCTATCCTTAAGGATGAAACAAGTAGTTCCAAAGATTCTGAAATACTTCACATTCTGCTTTCTTCCCTGCCACAATTCATAGGGAGTCTTCTTTGTTTCGAGTCTAAAACATACCAGTTAACCGTATGACATGCGGTGTTGACTGCTTCTCCCCATAAATTTCTAGTCACATCTTTATTGTGTAACGTGGCTCTAGCCATCTCTTGAATGACTCTGTTTTTTCTTTCTACTATACCATTTTGCTGAGGAGTAATAGGAGTAGAGAATTCTTGAGATATACCAGATCTAGTGCAAAAAGATTCCATGTATGAGTTCTCGAATTCTTTACCATGATCACTTCGAATTTGATCAATCTTCATGCTCTTCTCATTTTGTAGTCTTGTACACAAACCTTCAATGTGCTTGGAGCATCTGACTTGGATCTTAGAAGAATGACCCAAGTGTACCTGGTGAAATCATCTACTACAACCATGATGTATCTCTTTCCTCCAAGAGATTCGGTTCTAGTTGGACCTATGAGATCCAAATATAGTAGCTCCATAGGTCTAGATGTAGTTGTTGTCTGAGTACTTGGATGTTTTGCTTTCGTTTGTTTCCCAAGCTAACACGGTCTATATACAACATTGTTAACCCTACTGAGGTTTGGTATTTCCAGCAATGATTCATGCTTAGATACAATTGACAGATGTTTCTAGTTAGCATGTCCAATTCTTTGGTGCCATAAGTCCTCATTTGGCAAACAAATACTATTCACACAATATCAGCATTAGGTACCAATCCATAGCAGTTATCCAGAGTGTAGACTCAACTTATGAGTTTCTTTCCAAACTCATTCAAAATGAAATAGTTCCCTTTTAAGAACAACACCATGAAGTCTTGATAACATATTTGACTTATACTCAACAAGTTCACTTTTAGTCCTTCTACATAAAACACATTTGTAATGTCTGGCAGTCCAGGTAGAGAGATGGTTCCCTTCCCTTTTATTTGTGATTTGCTCCCATCACCAAAAGTGACATTTTCACCTTTCTTAGACTCAAAAACCTCAAAGAGGGAACGGTCTCCAGTCATGTGTCTCAAGCATCCACTGTCAAGGTACCATAAACATGTGTCCATTACCTTAAATGTAGACTTCATCATAAAACACAGTTCATGCTTACATGACAAATTAGTAGGAATGGTTTTCTCTCTCATATGCCATTAATGAATAAAACTTTTAAGTTTCACCCTTCTTAGACGAACGGCTTTGCACATCTTCATTTTGAGAGTCTAATTTCTTCCTTGTCACACTAAGACCTTTTTCAACAATCATCAAGATAGCTTTCAAATACCTTTTAGACTTACATTTTCTGAAACACTCAATCAAATAAAGATTAGAAAAGCAAAATGTATTTAAAGTAAAAGATCTTTTCATGCTGCTTATAGCCATGACAACAGGGGTCAATGAATCACACGGCAAAGATTAAACCTAATCAGAGTGTACCCGCTTTGATACCACAAATACTCAAGGATATGCGTGTAATCAGATCGGGAAATTTTGATTTTGTAATTCTCGACAGATATAGCTTCTGTCGAGCTTCAACATTAAACCTTGATAGAAAGGATTCTGTCGAGACATCTGTTGAGCTTTAATGAACAACACTACTTCACTTGTTTCTTAGTCAGACTTGCCTGACTTCAATACTAAACTTGAACACTTGTTTCTTGACGTACAAAACCCATCCTAGATCTACCCAATTACAAGTAATGTGCGTTTTGTCAAAAGATTAGCCAATTACATAAATATGTCCCTAACAAAACAGAGTGTTCTAGCTGAAAAACCACAGCACCATGACCATTCCATCAATCAAACCTTAAATTCCAAGCAACAACAACATTCACTCAAGCTATCTATTTCAGAACTAAGACCATACAGTCAGTTTAAAACACTATAACAAATATGCTCAACTAATTGAAACCAATAATTCTAATCGGTACAAGAAATCTCTTGACTATGGCTAGTTAGATGTTGATATTTGTGACTCAAAAAACGTAGGCTTTTTGACTCTATTGGTTCATATGCTAGATAAATGTAATGCCATAACCATGGGTAAACATAGCAAGGTAGTGCAGGAGTGGAGCTAGGAATTTTTGTTTGGGGGCCAGGTTGTGGTACTAATATATTTATCAAGACAACCACCCCTTACCCCCCCCCCCCCCCCCCCCAAAAAAAAAAACACACACACACACACACACATGCTTTTTTATTATATATAAACACTTTTTTATTTGAAAAGTTATATATATACACACACCCAACAAAAGAAAAAGTTATGTTTGATAGTAATCTTTCGTAAAATAAAATTCATTTTTACCATTTTCATAGTGAAATTCTTAAAAAGTTTCATTTTCAATATAAATTATCAAATTTTATACTAAAGTAAATACCAATTAAACTAATGAAATCTTCAAAAATATGAATGATCCAAAACTTTGAGAAATAAGTTAAGCTCCAAATATATTTGAAACTATTTTGCTCTAACCTATTATGTGCCAACTAAAGAGACATTTCATTTGTAGTTTCAGTGACAAGAGTTTTTAAATGAGTCAATAACTTGTTAATCATCACATAACAGGTTGAAAAGGTTAGATTCAAACATGTTTGGTGCCAAACTTTATCAAATATTTAACAGATATAAGAGCACATTTTACAATAAAAATAGAATTGCGGAAAATAAAGCTATATCGCCATAACTATTAGACCAATTATTTTTTTTAAGTGCGTCATTGGACTAATTCAAATATTTGGGGGCCCAACTCTTATATTTGTAGACTAAATTTTGAAAACATTGAAATAATTATATAATATATATTTAAAAAAATTTCAAAATGGGGGGGGGGGGGGGGGGGGGGGGGGATGGCCCCCCACCCTATTACATATCTCCGCCCTTGAGTAGTGGGCTTCTTTGACCGACACAAGGTCAGCCAGGTTTTAGTATATAATAATTGACAAAGATCTCCTAAATAATTATAGTAATAACAATAAATAAAGATAATAACTAAAAAGGTGTGTTTGGCCTCCCCTATATAGTATTTTCCTTATTTGCTACTGTAAACCATAGATGAGCCTGCGGCCTAAACTAAATTTGGAAAATTTTGATAGATGATGATTTTACTAGACTTTTTCCTCCTTACTAACGGGAAGTATTCACTTTGTTTACATGATAAAATGAACAAATTTCAAGTGGCTAAGAGCTTTCCATTTAAAGCTAAGAAGTTAAGATGCTATATGAAAGTAAAATAATCTTATCTTATATAATAACAAACGATAACTAGTTAATGGAGGAGGAAGCTCAAAAACTAATAATAGTATAGAAGTTGAAGTTTATACAGGAGAGTTCTTAGTGACCATGCACAAAATTAGTTAATATTAGATGTGTAGTTTCAATGGTGTTAAGCTCAGGTATTGAAGTATAAATAGCTTCAAACCAAATGGGGTAACCATCATTTTGTACAACAAATTGGCAATAGAAAGGAAATAAAGGACAGTAAGATGGGAAAGAATTTGAGCATTGCAACAATTTCCTTGCTATTGGTGTTGGCATCCACCAATGCCGAGCAAGTCTTTGATGTTAAATCATATGGAGGAAAGCCTAATGCCGATATCACCAAGGTATAAATATTTTCAATGCAATTAACTATACTTAATTAACATGAAGAGTGTGTTCCAGTTAACTTAACTGATAAAGACATTTAACTTTGAATAAGAGAACTTAGGTTCAACTCCGTTTACATTTGAAACTGATCAATGTCATAACCAGATGATAAAACATTAACATGCAAAATGATTGTTATATACTAATTTTTAATTTTCATAATGTGTTTAGGCTTTGAAGAAAGCTTGGAAAGTTGCATGCGCAGTAGCAGAAAGTAAAGTTGTGATTTCAACAGGGACATACAAACTAGGTTTAGTGACTTTGTTGGGTCCATGCAAAGGTGCCATTGAGTTTAACCTTCAGGGAACCCTACAGGCCCCATCAGATGTTGCCTCCTTCAACAGTAAAGATGGTTGGGTCATTTTTGAACGTATTGACGGTCTCACTGTGTTAGGTGGTGGAGTTTTTGATGGCAAAGGACAACTAGCATGGGAAAAAAATGATTGTAAAAAAGACAAAAACTGCAACGTACTTCCTATTGTAAGATTTCAATCTTAATTAATTAGCATTTACATTTCCATAATTTTCTATGTAGATATACATAGACACTACAACTTTACAAAACATTACCCATTACGAAAAAATAATTCAAACATTTATATGTTAAATGATGTTGTACAAATAATTTTCACATAAGTTTTGTATAGTGATGTGTCACAACTCAAAAAAGCATTAATTTTAAAATTTCAATATGAAAAGGTTTATAGAGTATGGACACAACGTTTTGTGCCAAAACACTAACCTGTGCGACTATAAGCGATAGAGAAAAAGCAATTGTTAAATCTAAAAGTGATAGTTCACTAATCACAATCGCACATGTCATCTTTTGAAAAAGCTTGTGGTCTATGAAGAATTGTTTATGTAATATAATATTATTGAAGTAGTATCAACCACGTTCATAGACAAATTCGCTTGTAATTTTTTATGTAATAATATTTGCTATAACTTTACCATTTTTCTTATTTTTTTATGTTGTTTTAATGATCACATTTATTTCCAAACAAATTTTTATTTATTTTTATATAATTAAAAGAATCGTTAGCATTTTACTAATTAAAAGGTTTTTAAATGAATTTTTTTTTACGTGAATGCTTAAATGAAACTCGAGTGCTCATATTTAGTGTTTTAACTTATCTAACTTTGAAACATGAACAAAATATAAGGTTCAACGACGTCACAAATTCAATAGTCCAAGACATTACATCGAAGGATAGCAAATTTTTCCACATCAACCTTTTGGAATGCAAGAATATGCAATTCCATCATGTTACCATAACCGCACCCGCAGATAGCCCCAACACCGATGGAATCCACATGGGACATTCATCTTAGATCACCATTACCAATGCCAATATTGGAACATGTGATGATTGCATCTCCTTTGGTGATGGAAGCCAAGATGTTTCAGCTAACCAAGTAACTTGTGGACCTGGCCGTGGTATCAGCATTGGAAGTCTTGGAAAGTACAAGAACGAACAACCTGTTTTAGGAATCAGAGTTATTGGTGCTACACTTAGCAATACAAATAATGGTGTTAGAATCAAAACATGGCCTTCTTCCCTTTCTGGAGTTGCTTCTGATATACATTTCGAGGATATTGTCATGAAAAATGTTGCCAATCCTATCTTCATTGATCAAAACTACTACCTAAACAATCAATGCTCGAATAAGGTTATTATAAACATCACAAATATATACACAAATTTTGATGTTAAAGGAAAAAAAAAAAAAGTAGAACAAATTACAAATACTAATATCAATTTCTTGGGTGCTTTGTTTATTTGTTTGTTTGTTTTGTTTCAGTCTCCCTCTAAAGTTAAAATCAGCAATGTTAGCTTTAAGAAAATCAGAGGCACTTCTTCAACAAAGGAAGCTGTGAAGCTTATTTGCAGTAAGAGTGTACAGTGCCAACAAGTGGTGCTTTCTGACATTGATCTTGCATACAAGGGAGGTGGAGGATCTACTACTTCCTCTTGTGCTAACGTCAAGCCCGCGGTTTCGGGCAAGCAGAACCCTCCTGCTTGTACAACCAAACTTTAATGAAATTCCTTCCAAGCTGTTGTAACTAATGTAGAATGGAGAAATACTATTTGCAGATAGGTTATAGGGGTTCTATTGTAAATAAAATCCCATTTACTTGTGTCTAGTATGTTCCCTTTTTCATCATTCAAATGAAATTGCGGAATTTCGCTTAGTTATTTTTTAAGTTGTTTAAGTTCAGTCTTTTGCTAAAATCTATTATAATCTATAGTGTTGTTGTACATAGTATTTATTTTCTTATTGCAATTGAGATCTTTCTTAATAAAAATCAAAATTGTTATTCCACTCTTACTAAATTCTTTTTATTCTTCGCGAATAAATGCTTGTGTTCATGATATGTTAAGATTCAAATCATTAGCATGCATGTTTTCTAGGTCCAAGTTAACATGTTCTTAAAACTCCTCCAAGGTGGTAAGATGTAAAACTCTTAAAACAGATTCCATATATATTCAAATTTTTGTCTATCAATATTGTTTGTTTTTAATATAAATTTCTATTACAACTTAATTGAAATCACTTTTATTTTTAAAAATATTACAAATATTAACAAAAGTGATTAGATCTCTATAACAAAAATTATGTTAGAAAATACAAACTAAGTGCATAAATATTTTAATTAACTTAGTTTTCTTTCTAAAATGAAGAAATTTAGAATGATTAATCTGCATATTCTAACAAACGATTAATGATGTCTTTCAATTCTGTAACAAAAATTGTAGTCTTGCTGAGGTTGTCATTCCACTAAGAAAAGGAAAATAAGAACACATTAAAAGCATCAATACTTTATAGAAAAATATGATTGAAATTAGGACAAAGAAAGTTTGGTAAATTTCAATAATCAAAATGACTAGGGTGTTAGGGCTTGTTGACAAATATTGTTAAGCATTTACTATCAATCCAATTTAGTGCACAATTGGGTAAGTATACACAAACTATCCAATTGGAAGATTTAGAAATAAGTTTTATTAATAAAACACTATTTGGTTGATTATATTTATCTATTGTTCAAACAACTTAGTCTAGAAAATAATAACTTTGATAGAAAAACTCAAAAACATTGCATACCCTAAAGGCTGTGGCAAAAGCAATATCTAACAAGATGATCACATTTTACAAGAGAGATTATAAAACCCTATTCTAACAATAAGAATATTCAAGGATAGACTTATGAAAGAATTAGCAATTAAACATCAATCTAACAAAACAATTATAAAAAGAGAACAATTGATTTCAATAACCAAAACATGAAAAATTTGCTTGGATTGATAAGTGGACAACTTATAGCATTGGGGATTCACCCTTAACCCTAACTTAGGTTCTTAAGCTTCCATAAAAAATAAAAGCTCTCAAAAATTAATGGAAAATAAGGTTTTCTAGCAGCAAAAAATGTGGCTGCTCTTGTATCCTTTTAATATGTATAACATTGAAAACCCTATAACACATGCTCCCCAAAAAGGAAAATAAAAAAAGTCAATTCCCATTTTTCAACAGTGGGTCAACTTCTAGGTAGGTTTTGGCCTTAAAATAGCTGATTTTGAAGTTTTGATAACTAATAAATTTTATATCTTCAAGTTCTGTTTCATTGGCTACAAGAATCAAGTCAATCCAACATCAGAGTGAAAAGATATAAGGAAAACACCAAAACGAGTCAGAATTTTTCTGTGATTGGATTTTTCCAACAATAGCTCAAATGAATTTCTCTCTTTCTTTTTATGTTTCCACAAATCTTTGACAACTCATTAAATTCAAAAGACATTTCTCAATTGAGTTTCACCCTTGGATTTTCTTGGCTTCATGTTTGCAAGATTAGCTCATTAATTTTAATCTCCTACATGATAAAAATACATATAATGAGTATATTTTAGAGAAAACTTGCAAATTCTCGAATTTGCGTGTAAGTGTGGAAATAAACACAAAATAAATATGATAATTCCTACCAAAATTTGGATAATTATTGTATTTGGATAATTTTGATGCTATAACTAAATAATGAATCAATGGAAAATCAAAACAAAAGTGTTGTCTACATACATTCCTCTTGTGCGGTTTTAAATTTAAATACTATTTTGCCCTTTTATCTTCCTTTATTTTGGCTTTTTTTATTCTTATCCTCTTATTATAAATTTGCTAGTCTCTTTCATTCTATGCATATTTTTCCTACACAAAAAAAGTTTCTCTCTCTCTCTCTCTCTCTCTCTCTCTCTCTCTCTCTCTATGTGTATAAAGATAGAAAAGAAACAACACATGGAGAGATAGGTGAAGAAACATACATACGTACATATATATATTAAAAGATAAGTACAATGTAAGTCAATAAATGGTCACAAGATCAATATACATAAGGTAAAAGAAAGGAAAGAAAAAAAACCATAAGAACCTCACAACATCTATGAACACTCCCTCTAACAAAAGTGCCCTATATTAACTCTTCTTCTAAGTACAAGACTACTCTCAACCCAAAACTACTCCCCATTTTTGTCACGAATGATAAAGGGTAAGTCGCTAAGAGGTCGTCATCTCATCATCACTGGAAGAGCTAGCATTCTTATCATCATCACCATCATCGCCATCCTCATTTTCCGAAACCTCCAAAGAAGGAGAAGGAGAAGTGGTGAAACAACCAAGGCGAGCCTGTTGTTGTGCTATACGACCGACATGGGCATTCGCCTGACACAACACATTAGTAAGAGTGTCAAGGTGAGCATCCATGCATTGAATGTGTGCTATGTGACGGCTTCTAGGGTCACATAACCAGTCGAGGATGAAGGAGCAGAGGTGGAATGAGCAATAGAAGCTATAGCATTGGTAGACTCCACACATGGCTACTTCGGTCGAAGCTGAGCCTCGCTTCGTTGAACAGAACTAGCATCGATGACACACATGGTGGTGTAGTAAGAAGAAATAGGAATGGGGATGGAAAAGTGGCAAAGGAACCGCGTGATAGCCGAAGAAAAGTTGAGCTTGTCATGGGTCGCCATACCTTGATAGACATCAAGAATAGAAGTGATAAAGTGAGAGGGGAAATCAAAAGAAAGATCCTCTAAGAGGGACAAAAGAAAACGAGCATGAGGCTCTGTGATAGAGTTGTAGTGAGACAAATGAGTAAGAGTAAATGTCATCACCATGTTATGGAACCTAGGACCTTTTGCAAAACCCGAGCATAGGGTGTTTTGCTTCCCACCCTATGTGGAAGGTATCTTACAAAACTGAGACAAAAGCTCGTCTCTGGACATAGTTTGAAGATGATCATAGTCGGGGTAGTCAGGAAGCGCTACTCGCGGAACATGTAGTACTTTGGATATAAGATTTAGGGTAACTAGGATATGTCTACCACAACATGTTGTGGCAAACTGAGAGATAGAGGTGTTGATACAGTGCATATTGGAGTAAAATTCTTGTATAAATGCAATGGAACACCTTAAGGTCTCTCACATAGAGATTCCTAGCCTCGAGTCTGAATGATGGCGAGGAGAGGAGTGTCGGAAAAGTCCGACTGAAAAACATGGCACTCCAGATGAACGCCACGTTCCTAAAAGTTCTCCAAGAAGTCCCTTCGGACTTTTCCATCCCGGAACCGAGCATAAGGAGGGGGAATTGGATAAGAAGAAGAAGAAGAAGAAGAAGAAGAAGAAGAAGAAGAACCAAAACCTTGAAGAGGATTTTGGCCCTGAGTGGATTTACGCGCTTTGGAGTGCCATGCGTAGTTTATGAGAGAGAGAGAGAGAGACGAGAGAGAGAAACACAATCACAACTAGAAATAGGAATGGTAGGATATGTATGCATGAAATATGCATGAACATGTGACGTGCAAAATTTAAATTGCATTATAGGTGAAACCCAATTGAAACCTACCAGCACATATTTAGCAATAATCAAACACACATCTATAATGCATGAAAAATTGTTAGAATGCAATGAGAATGCAATGCATGAGCATATAGCAATAATTTCACAAAACCTAACCCAAAAATTTCAGGAAAAACTCAAAAACCTTAAACCCTAAAACCTAGGTCTAAAATGCATGAATGTATGAAAATAGAGAAGATTAGAACACTTACCAAGTGTTTGAAGCTTGATCTAGGCCAAAGAAGACAAGGGTAAAAGCTTTTGAGTGAGTGAGAAGTGTGTGGCGCGAGAGAAAATATTTTATGTCGAGAGAGAGAAGTGAGAAATGAAATTTGATTTGCACTCAGACTATATAAAGAAATCACAGCTTGATGGATCGAGATATCTGTTGAGTGCTAAATCTTGATAGAAATGAATCTATTGAGGTGTTGTCGAGGATCTGTCGATGAAAAAACACCTCAATGGATTGAGAAGCTATTGAGAATCTATTGGCCAGACAGAAAGTTGCTCGATGGATCGAAGAAGCTATCAAGAATCTATCGAGAAGAAACCTAGAAACCTCGATGGATCGAGATTATGTTAAGATTTCTTGAGACTAGAAGAAGGAGGGGCTTGATAGAAGGGAATCTATCTAGAAGCTGTTGAGCTTGATGAAAAGGAGTTTTTCGAAGAAGGGAAAATCATAGAGAGATGAATGCAATAAGCAAGCTACACAAACATAGATCCAATCAACGTGTTAAGCTCTCAAAACATCTCTTAACATATATGCAAAGCATTCAAGATCCAAAACACACATGCTAAACAAGTCTAACCAATTTTATATTTCAAAAACAAGTTAAGACAGTTTAGTGAGCATATTTTAACACATGTGTTCCTTGTGATGGCCAAATCACATTGTACCTACACATGTATCAAAAGTAGTAAAGAATTAGCGTGTTGTGTGTGAAAACATAGCAAGAGCGCATAAGTATCTCATATTATGACGATTTGAGTTATGAGAAAATCAAATACAGTCACACACAATCATAACTGCTTGATGGGGACTATCACCTTTAAGGTATATCCTACTGTTAGGTTTCAAGGTCTTAGGATTTTATGTATTTAGAACCTAATTTGTAATGTTGGCAAACCATGATCAAAATAATGTATTTAGTCTTGTTTAGGCTTGCTCAAAGTTGGTTTAATATTGTAAAGTTGGAATCGAGAGATTGCAGAAGCATTGGAGCTTCTCGGCCTGGCTCGATCGATCGAATGTAATTCTCGATCGATCGAAAGTCGGCCCAGATGCGTTTTTCTGCAGATTCCAACTCAGCCCTAACTCTTTAAATGTTTAGGGTTTTATGTTTTTGCCCTAGGTATATAAGGCAAAACCCTAGCCACGTTTTTAGAGTTGCACAAGTTGTGTTGTTGCTCATACATTTGCGGTTTTGTGTAAATCTCTTGTGAGATCTAGAGGAGCTTTCCTTTACACATAACTTAGGGTTTTCAAGATTGAGATTCTTCTACATCTTGATGATCAACTTGGTTGCTACCTTTGAAGCTTAAAGATTAACAAGCGAGGAGCTTGTACCTGATTGAAGGAAGACAAAGAAAGAAGTAGTCCGTGGATTCGGAGCCTGCGCGTGGTCGTGTCAGGAAGTTACTACTGGTGGGTAGCATTAGGAAGTCAAGCGGGGAGCTTGTAAGTCCTTTTGTAACAACTTCAATTCTTTCTTAGTGGATTCCGTTTTGCCTTGAGGATTGGTGGGTAAAATCCTCCCCAGGTTTTTTACCGGTTTGGTTTTCCTGGGTGATCATATCACTGTGTTATTTATTTTCCGCTGCTTTATATGTTTTACATGCATGATATGATTTTGTGATTGTTTTAACCTAGAATTGCTTAATTTGACTAAGTAAAAACTTGGCTAATTAATCTAGGCTACGCAATCTTTTTGTGGTTTAAGGGGTCTAAATCTTGTCAAGTGGTATCAGAGCAGGTTGCTCTTTTGTTTGAGATTTTCATCTCTGAGCTGATCCTTGACCCCTGTTGTCATGGAGCATGGACACTCTCTGTTTGTTCCTCCTCACTTTGATGGGAACAATTATGCCTACTGGAAAGTAAGGATGAAAGCATTCTTGAAATCCATTGATGAGAGAGTTTGGAACTCTGTTGAATATGGTTGGGAGAAGCCCACTACTCCTGTGAGTGAGTGGCAAACTTCTCAGAAAGAAGCAGTTGCATTTAATAGCAAAACTATGAATGCCATTTTTAATGCTGTTTCAATGGAGGAATTTAAGAGGATCTCTAATGTTGAGGTTGCTCATACTGCTTGGAAAATCCTCCAAACTGTGCATGAGGGCACAAAGGCTGTTAAAATAAACAAATTGCAGTAATTAACTTCTAGGTTTGAAAGCATTAGAATGTCTGATGATGAAACCTTTGATGAGTTTTATGCTAAACTCAATGATATTGTTAATTCTGCTTATAATTTGGGTGAAGTCTATGATCAACCTAAAGTTGTTAGGAAAATTCTTAGATCCTTAACTGAAGACTTTAGACCCAAAGTGACAGCCATTACTGAGAGTAAGGATGTTGACTCCATCCCTGTGGATGAGCTTGTAGGATCTCTTCAGTCCTATGAGTCTGACCTTCCCAAGACTGCCAAATCCAAATCAATGGCTCTTAAGTCTGTTGATGATGTTGAAGCTGGTGGATTTGATGATGAGCTCTCTCCCACGGAGATAGCTTACCTTGCCAAGAACTTTAGAAATTTTCTTAGAAACACAAATAGGAAGGCAAGGAATACCAACATTGCTGAACCTAGAAACTTTAGGAAGAATGATCCCACTAAAGTTAATAATTTTGAAAAACCTAGAGAACAAGTAGGTCAATCTTCTAATAACTCTTTGGGTCCTCAGTGTTATGGTTGTCAAGGGTATGGTCATGTCAAATCTGAATGTCCTACTTTCTTGAGGAATAAGGGTAAAGCTATGGCTGTAACCCTTAGTGATAATGAGGTTTCTGATGATGAGTCCGATTGTGACGAGGATGGAAACTTCATTACTTTCACTGCTACTGGTACAGTAGATGAAGGCATATCTGCTGAGGAGAACCTTGCTGATAGGGAACTCTTTGAAGATGCAGATCTTCAAGAGGCCTATAACAAACTTTGCAAAATTGCTGCAAAGGATGCTATGAAAGTTGATCTAGGCCTGAAGAAAATTGATGCTCTTGAGCTTGAAAAGAAAAATCTGCTTGTAAAACTATTTGATGCTAATGATCTTTTGAATAATGTTAAATCTGAAAATATGCTTTTGCTTGATAAAGTTAGAACTTTGGAACATGATTTATCTGTTGCTAGATCTGCTAGTTCTAAACTTGATCATATGCTGAATATTCAAAAGTATCCTTCTGATAAAGCTGGGTTAGGATATGTTGAAAGCATCTTTGATTCTGGACCCCATTCCACTGTCTTTGTTCCTTCTTCTTCTTCTTCTGAACCTCTTGTGAGTGAGGTTGTGAGTGAAACCATTAAACCCCCTGTGAGTGAGGTTGTTAAACCTGTAGAAGTTTCACCTCCAAAGAAGATTAGGGTAGACTTAAGAGAATCCAAACCTAAGGAGCCTACCAAACCTAAGGACAAGATGCATGGTAAACCTGCTTGGGTTTGTCATTATTGTGGTAAGTCTGGACATATCCGTCCTAACTGTTACAAGCTTCAAGCTGATAAGAGAGCAAAAAGACCAAAAGTGCCTGTGCCTTAAGCACAAGATCCTATGGCACTAATTGGTGAATTGGTAAAGGCGTTAAACCTTTATTCCAATTCTGGAGTTGGGAATCACTCTAATGTGAATAAGAACTCCAATGCTCGGGGTGCATCTAAAAAGTTTTGGATGCAAAAGACTCGAACTAACTGAATCTTTCTGACATGGTCCTTGTGCTTCATTGCTCTATTCTGTTGTGACCATTGTTATTTGGTTATTGTGTTTTTCTTTTGTTCTAGGACTTGCATTGCATTACATACATGCATTTCATTCTAGGATTTATTTGTTTTCTCTTTTAATAAATAAAAAAAAAAAAAAAAGAGAAAGCAAAATCTTTGTTGAACACTATGTTTCTTGATTTTTTTTGAAACAAGGTTGGTCATTCTTTTTACACATGTCATGTCTAGTGTACCTTGTTTAACTTGGATGAGCTTATTTATTGCACTTTACTAGTTGAAGCTTTGTAGTGCATGTTGTGTGGGAAAGATGTGTGTGGTTTTTAATCACTTTGTCTTGATCTTGAAGTCATATGTTATTTGACTGTCGGACTTGATCCTTTTGAGAAAGGCATAAATAACCATCTCACCACTGTTCACTAGCCAATCATGAACACCTTAGTGCATATCATAAGATTTTGTGCTCGAGAAAGTGTAGCACATGCACAAAAAGAACATAAGGTGTAGCCTCATTTAAAATTAAAACTGGTGTGTACTATTAGGCTTAATGCCAATTCACTTAATTCAAACCGGTGTGTACTATTAGGCTGAATGCCAACTCATATATAAATAAGAGGCAATAATGCAAGAAACTTACATGATTGCAAGCTTTTGTTCTAGGAGATGTGGGAGTTATAGGATGTAACTCTTTAGGTGATAGTCTCTTTTAAATTCTATGTGATGAATTGTGTAGACTTTGTGCTTGATTACTATTCACATATCACCTCACATGTATTTCAAGTATTTGCTAGTTTCACACACTTCACAAGTTACTCTTTGTTAAACACTGTACATGTTAGTGTGTGTGTCCTTGGTCTGACCAACCAAGTTTAAAAATATCTTGAGATTTGTGCACAACATACGTGTTGCTTGAGAAAATTAATTTGGAAGATGATTGAAAATTGTGTTTGAGAAAATTGGGTTTGAAAATTTGGGTTTTTGAAAAAGCATTTCACTTCATACTCATGCATTTTGTTTTCATTGATCAAATGCTTTGAGGAGTTGTTTCAAAATTGGGTTTGCAATTTTTCAAAACTGTGTTTTTCCCCAAAATTCAGTGTGCCTCTGCCCATTTCGATCGATCCAACCTGATTTTCGATCGATCGAAAAAGTGTCTCAGATTGTGCTAAAATGACTGTCACATTCGATCGATCGAATGTAATTTTCGATCGATCGAATATTGTGAAGAAGCTTTTTAAAAAGAGGAAATCTGACTTTTCAAAGAACTATTTCAAAATCTTTTTCAAACTTTTTTCTCTCTCCGACGAGGCAGCCCAAAAAAATCCAATTTTTTGTCGTTTTCTTCCGGATTTTTTGCAAAGAATCTCTCTTCTCAAGCCGGTATGTCTATTTTACCCCTCATTTTCAATTTATTTTCATAATTTCATGCATTTTTCATGCATTTTAGAGGAGAATTTCGGAACTTTTTCATTTTGGGATTTTTGTTGATTTGGACCAAATTGTTTGCAATTGATCAATGGGTTTTGTTGGGGACACCCTATAGACATGTTCTTGAGTGATTAATTTGATCAATTTTGTGTTTTGTGGAAAACTTAAATTTCTAGGGTTTATAATTGATCAGAATGGGGGCTTTTTGTGAAATTGGGTTTAATTGATGAAATTGGCTTGTGTAATTGATGCAATTGGTTATTATAAACTGTTTTCAATAGTTTGTAATGATTGGTTCATCAATTTGGTACAAAAATTTTCAAGTGGTTCTCAAATTTTTAGGGTTTTTGTTAAGAAACTCTATGTTCAAGCCAATTTTGTGAATTTGAACTTAATCTGATCTTGGTTACTGCATTAGTTCATGCATCATAACATTGTTCATGTTCATGCATCATATAGAATTTTATTCTATATATATATATATATATATATTTTTTGCTAACTTGCAGTCTGCCCTTGGTCTTTGTGTTTGTTCTTTTTGGTTTTCTCTTTGTGTCTCTGTCCTTTTCCTTAGCACCATGCCTAGGAAGACTAGAGCACGTAGGACTTTTCCCACTCCTACTCCTTCCCCTCCCTCCTTTGATAGTAAGCGGTTCTCGAGTGAGAAAAACCAAGAGCTGTATGAGACTTTAAACCTTAAGAGGAAGATTTGGGCTGAGCGGTCTGTCTCTTTAGATGAGCTTGATCCTGCCATTAGGGCAAATTTTGAGCGTAGGGGTTGGCTTCCCTTGTTTGCTGTGTCTGACCCTCCTCCTCCGGCTACCTTGATTCGAGAGTTCTACTCGAACATCTCGATCCGCGTCTATGATTCCAACACTCTTATTAGGAGTTGGATACGAGGCGTAGAGTACTCCATTACTCCTCAGGTAGTGGCTGATGCTCTTGAGGTACCTTTGGTTAGGGATCCTGTCTATCCCTATGATGAGTCACCAGAGTTGAGTGATGTCATATCTTACATCACTGGGTCATCTATCCAGTGGGGTTCTGATCCTCGGATCACCTCTGCTGAGCTTCCCGAGACTACCTATCTTTTCTCTAGGATAGCCTGTCACTCACTCTGTCCCATTTCTCATCTGCACACCATTCCTCTTGAGATGTGTGTTTTTCTGTACGCTCTTGTTACAGATGCTCCTATTAGTTTTCCTCGTCTTTTTCTTCGTTCTTTGAACGAAGTTTATAGGAGTTCATCTACTGCTCATGCTCTCGTCCATCCTATTTTCATTCATAGGATTTTATTGTATCTAGGTTTGGAGGATTTCCCTGCTTCTGAGCCTGTTCATGTCATCGGTCCTATAGGTGCGTCTTTTCTTAGACAGAGGGCCGCTCATCTTCGAGCTGGTTCTAAACACCCTAGGTCTGATCCCTCTTCTAGTGCTCCTTCTCCTCCTTCATCTTCTACAGGTCTTGCTGGTGAGGATATTCCTGATCCAGTTGGTGATGATGCGGATGCTGCTGCTGCTGCTGTTCCTCCACCTCCTGCGGCCGACTTCGATGTTCGTCGTACTTTGGAGACTGTCATGACCGTTCAGGCGGCTCATGGTCAGATTTTGGTGGACCTGCTGGACGAGATGCGTGCTCTGCGAGCTGACCTTGCACGTCTTCATTCACCTTCACCACCACCTTTTGATGGCGACTTTTGATTGCCCTTTGGCATTCCGTCACAAAAAGGGGGAGTGGATATTTTTGACTTGTAGAGGAGTTTTGACCTTTTGAGGAGATATTTTGTAGTTAGGGGGAGATATTTTTTAGCATGGGATATTTTTGTGTGGAGTTCATTAGATTGTATCTAGGTGCTTCACTTTGTATATCATTTTTTTGGGGATATTCATGTTAGGGGGAGTAACATTGATATATTGATATACATGATTTCTATTGATTCTTGTTGACTTATGATTCATTGCTTATTGATTTATATTTATGAGTTGATTCATTGATATATATCTTTATTTTGTGTTATGTGAATCTTACAAGAATATTATACCTGTTTATATACTATTTTCTGCCACACATGCGTTTATGTGTTTGTTGAGTATTTCAGGAATATACAGGTTTTATTCAACAAAGCTGCTGTCTACACTTGCAACCGATGGATAGTAGTTAGGTTGAACTTTTGTTTATGAGCATTATTTTGTAAAGGGCTTTTTACTTGTAAACTTTGAGCTTTTGATTTGTGTTTTGTCACGGATTGCCAAAGGGGGAGTTTGTTAGGTTTTAAGGTCTTAGGATTTTATGTATTTAGAACCTAATTTGTAATGTTGGCAAACCATGATCAAAACAATGTATTTAGTCTTGTTTAGGCTTGCTCAAAGTTGGTTTAATATTGTAAAGTTGGAATCGAGAGACTGCAGAAGCATTGGAGCTTCTCAGCCTGGCTCGATCGATCGAATGTAATTCTCGATTGATCGAAAGTCGGCCCAGATGCGTTTTTCTGCAGAATTCCAACTCAGCCCTAACTCTTTAAACGTTTAGGGTTTTATGTTTTTGCCCTAGGTATATAAGGCAAAACCCTAGCCACGTTTTTAGAGTTGCACAAGTTGTGTTGTTGCTCATACATTTGCGGTTTTGTGTAAATCTCCTGTGAGATCTAGAGGAGCTTTCCTTTACACATAACTTAGGGTTTTCAAGATTGAGATTCTTCTACATCTTGATGATCAACTTGGTTGCTACCTTTGAAGCTTAAAGATTAACAAGCGAGGAGCTTGTACCTGATTGAAGGAAGACAAAGAAAGAAGTAGTCCGTGGATTCGGAGCCTGCGCGTGGTCGTGTCAAGAAGTTACTACTGGTGGGTAGCATTAGGAAGTCAAGCGGGGAGCTTGTAAGTCCTTTTGTAACAACTTCAATTCTTTCTTAGTGGATTCCGTTTTGCCTTGAGGATCGGTGGGTAAAATCCTCCCCAGGTTTTTTACCGGTTTGGTTTTCCTGGGTGATCATATCACTGTGTTATTTATTTTCCACTGCTTTATATGTTTTACATGCATGATATGATTTTGTGATTGTTTTAACCTAGAATTGCTTAATTTGACTAAGTAAAAACTTGGCTAATTAATCTAGGCTACGCAATCTTTTTGTGGTTTAAGGGGTCTAAATCCTGTCACCTACAACTCCCACATCTCTTAGAAACATGTTTGCAACCATATTTAAAAGCATTTTGATTCTTTTTGCTTTTGATTTTCTTTGCATATTTTTCTTTTTGAGCATAGCATGCATGGGCATATAAGGGAGAGAAAAGAAATACCCAGTTATGTAAGCTTAAACATCACAACTTTGTTATGCCAAAGCACACAGAGTTATACATGATTGGTGGGCTTTAGTGGTGAGAGGGTTATTTATGCCATTCTCTTAGATTTTCTAGTCCTTCATGTCAAAAAGTTGAGTATAGGAAATTACTTAATTGTACTCATCACAAACACGAGCCACAAAGTTCACTTGTTTAGTTGTGCATTGAGATGCAGATCTAAGCTACAAGAGATACAAAGTTTAGAAAACTTTGTTCTAATGGCCATCCAAGGTACACAAGTACCAATATATCCAAACACATACTGTTTTTTTTTTTGTGGTTAGTTTCTAGATTTTTCAATTTTTTTTTTTATGAAAAGCCAAAAAAAAAAAAAATAAATAAATAAAGAAACACACAAAGCATAAAACAAGATGCAAATGCATCAGAAAAGAGGAGAAAGAGGAGAGATTACTCCACGGAGATTACACCATTGGTTTGGCTATCAAGAGGTTTAGTGAACTAATCGGCTTTCTGATCATTAGTGTGGATGAATTCAAGAGTGAGTATGCCATCTTCAACAAGCTCATGAATGAAATGGTGTCGTATCTCCGTATATTTTGTTTGAGAATGTTGAACAGGGTTTTTAGAGATGTTAATGGCATTGGTATTGTCAAAATAAATGGTAAGATGTTCATGATGAATACCATAATCAAAGAGGAGTTTTTGCATCCACAAAAGTTGGGTGGAACAGCTATCGACAGCAATGTATTCAGCCTCAACAGTGGATAATGAGATGGAATTCTACTTCTTACTCATCCAGGAGACAAGATTACTACCCATATAAAAGAAACCCCCCGAAGTACTTTTTCTATCATCAGCATTCCCAGCCCAGTCTGCATCAGAATACCCAGCTAAGACATCATTGGTGTCCTTGCTATTCCAAACTCCGAAATCGGCAGTGGATTTAACATATTTTATGATTCTTTTTAAAGTAATCATATGAGACTCTTTAGGGTTTGGCTGATACTAGCAAACACTCCAACACTGTAACTAATGTCAGGCCTACTAGCAATAAGGTAAAAGAGGCTGCTTATCATGCTTCTATATAAAGAAGAATCAACACTATTGCCTAACATGTCAATTGTGAGTTTAACATTAGGGCTCAATGAGGTTCTAACGTGACTAGCAAAATCTAAACCAAACTTTTTCAAAAGATTTTTGGCATATTTAGATTGAGATATGAATATACCTGACTCTTGTTGACGAATCTACAATCCAATGAAGTAATTCAACTCTCCAATCATGCTCATCTCGAACTCGGCCTACATAAGCTTCAAAAAATCATGAGCAAGTTCATCCTTTGTAGACTCGAAGATGATATCATCAACATAGACTTAAGCAACTATCAACTCGCCCTTCTCCCTTTTTATAAAAAGAGTTTGATCAACTCGCCCTTCTCCCTTCTCCGCTTATGAGTTTCTTTCCAAACTCTTTCAAAACAAAACAGTTCCTTTTTGAGAACAACACCATGAAGTCTTGATCACATATCTGACTTATGCTCAACAAGTTCACTCTCAGACCTTCTACATACAACACATTTGTAATGTTTGGCAGTGCAGGTAGAGAGATGGTTCCCTACCCTTTTATTTGTGATTTGCTCCCATCACCAAAAGTGACATTTTAACCTTTCTTAGAATCAAAAACCTCAAAGAGGGAACGGTCTGCAGTCGTTTGTCTTGAGCATCCACTGCCAAGGTACCATAAACATGTATCCATTACCTTAAATGCAGACTTCATCATAAAGCACACTTCATGCTTACTTGACAAATTAGTAAGAATGGTTTTCTCTCTCATCTGCCATTAATGAATAAAACTTTTAAGTTTCACCCATCTCAGACAAACTGCTTTGCACATATTCATTTTGAGACAATCTAGCTTCTTTCATGTCACACTAAGACCTTTTTCAACAATCATCAAGATACCTTTCAAATAACTTTTAGACTTACATTTTCGGAAACACTTAATCAAATAGAGATTAGAAATGCAAGATGTATTTGAAATAAAAGATCTTTTCGTGTTGCTTGTAGCCATGACAACAGGGGTCAATGGATCACACAGCAAAGATTAAACCTAATCAGAATGTGCTTGCTCTGATACAACACATACTCAAGGATATGTGTGTAATTAGATCGGGAAATTCTAATTTTGTAATTCTCGACAGATACAGCTTCTGTCAAGCTTCTGTCGAGCTTTAACATTAAACCTCGATAGAAAGGATTATGTCGAGACATCTGTCGAGCTTTAATGAGCACCACTACTTCACTTGTTTCTTTGTCAAACTATCATGGCTTTAATACTAAACTTGAACACTTGTTTCTTGATGTACTAAACCCATCATAAATCTACACAATTACAAGTAAAGTGCGTTTTGCCAAAGGATTAGCCAATTACATAAATATGTCCCTAACAGAACTGAGTCTTCTAGCTGAAAATCCATAGCACCATGACCATTCCATCAATCAAACCTTAAATTCTGAGCAACAACAACATTCACTCAAGCTATCTATTTCAGAACTAAGACTATACAGTCACTTCAAAACACTATAACAAATATGCTCAACTAACTGAAACCAACATTCTAATCGATACAAGAAATCTCTTGACTATGGCTAGTTAGATGTTGATATTTGTGACTCAAAAAATGTAGGCTTTTTGACTCTATTGGTTCATATGCTAGACAAATGTAATGCCATAACCACAAGTAAACATAGCAAGGTAGTGCAGTGATAGGCCAAAAACGTATTGACTCCTTGTGATTAAATTAAATAATTAGCCAAGTTTAATTAATTAATTCAATTAACATGCAAAGCAGGTGGTAGCATAAACAAATCACCAATTAATCTATGTGCAGCGAAAAGTAAATTTGACACGGTGATTTGTTTACGAATGGGGAAAACCTACATGGCAAAAATTCCACCGGGTGATTTTCAAAACACCACTCCCGAAATTCCACTATTATCACAACAAGCGGTTACAAGTAAATGAATCCCAGTACCTTATACCACCCTATAATTGAATCCTTATCCCAATACCCAATTAGACTTGTTCTGTTATTACAATTTCCCCTTTTGATGCACAGCTCCCAAGTATGTGACTAGCTAATTGTGCGGATCCCAGTATGCGACTTCAATCACCAACTAGAGAAGATTGTTGGCTGCAAATTTCTTCAGTTCATCCACGATGAAGATCAAGAAGATGCTTGGTTTCAAAACCCTATGGTGCACATACACAACAACTTCTTCAAGAGTGATGAACAAGGATGAAACTTTGTCTCCGGTCACACCCTATCGAGTAGTTGTCGAGCACACGGGCTGAACAGTTTCTTAAATAGCTATCGAAATAGCTGTCGAGTTTTAGTAAACTTGCACTTTCAGCTTCTTTCTTGGATAGACTTGATGCCTTCAACACTTGATCTTGAAACATAGTTTCTTGTAGTATTAAACACATCCTAGATCTACCCAATTATAAGTAAAGTGCGTTTTGTCAAAAGATTAGCCAATTACATCAAAGAATGACATATGTTCTTAACAAGTGAAACACATATGTCCTAACAATCTCCCCTTTTGGCAATCTGTGACAAAACCACAATAAACAAATGAACATATGAGAGAAGTCATAAATCACTTAACTCATATTCTTTTGTTGAATACAATAAAATTTATCCTAACACAAACTCTTGAAAAGTTTTGCAAGAAGAGAGTTTATGGCAGGTAGACTTTGACAACTTGTATTTCTGAAACACTTTAAACAAAGCTCATCAAGGCATCTTAGTGTGAAACAGAAATAATAGATTGCATACAATAAATTAGAAGGATATGTATAAAGAGAGAAAAGAAACAACACATGTAAGGGGTAGGTGAAAGAAAAACATACATAAACATATAGAAAAGAATAAGTACAATGTATGTTAATAAATGGCCACAAGACCCAATGTACAAGAACAATGTATCTATAAAAGAATGAAAAGAAAAGATACATGATATCCTCACTACATCTCTCATATCAACAACACTCCCCTTAACAAAATAGTCCTATACTAACTCTCCCCTTAAGAATGACTACTCTCATATCCCAAAACTACTCCCTCTTTTTGTCACGAGTGACAAAGGGTAGAGTGTCATGTAGACATCTCATCGGTAGAGCTAACATCTTCGTCATCATCATCAGAAGCATCATCGTCATCACCATCATCATCATCATCAACCTCATTCGTAGAATCAGATGCCACTAGAGGAGGTGGAGGAGAAGTCTCAAAAGCAAAACCACCCATAGTCACCTGCCACCTAGCAATACAGCCAACGCAAACATTCACTTGATACAATTGAGTCGAGAGTGTATCAAGGCAAGCATCCATGCGCTGAAGCTGCGCCACAATGTCTCGTAGAGTCACATCACCTATGGCAGAGGAAGGGGCGGATGTGGATGGTGCATATCGAGATGAAGGAGCTGAACGGGAGGGAGGAGCTGCTGACTCCTATTGTGACCGAAACTACGCCTCACTACGTTTTATGGTAGCAGCATCTATGGGACACATAAAAGTGAAATGGTCGGACACCTAAAAAGGGACAGAAAAATGGTGTAGAATCCTCGTGATAGCAGAAGGAAAGATGAGCTTATCACGGGATGCTGAATCTAAATGAACATCTATAATAGAAAGAATGAAATAAGAAGGGAAGTTTATAGTAAGATGCTCAAGAAGTGATAACAAAATTTGAGCATGAGGCTCTGTGATGGAGTTATAATGAGAGAGAGGATGGAGACATGAGCTCATCCTTGGAGACGATCCTCAAACACTCACAACTAGGATAGTTAGGGAATTCTACCCTAGGAACTCGAAGCACACTTGCAACAAGTTGCGGTGTGACAGGAATGTGCGTACCTCAAACGCGAGTGAAGAAAAGAGCATAATGTCACAACATATTGTCATACATAGCGTCATACAATAGGATTTAAAGGGCACATATCCTAAAATCTTCCCTGATGGACCCAAGGATATTTAAACAATTCCCGGTGTGGAAGCAGAAGATTCTTCCCTAGTGGATCAAGTACACCTAAAGTATCCCTAGTGAGGAAGTAAAAGATTCTTCCTCAAAGTCCTCAGCATACCATGAAGGAAGCAGAAGATTCTTCTCCAATGGATCACATATCTACAAAAGTTACACTGCTCCTCAGTGAGTCCAATTCTACTACTCCTCAGTGAGTTTTTCATCCCCAAGTAAGTCATGAATGAGGTAGAAGATTCCTCCCCATACATACCTACTCCTTAGTGAGTTTTCACCACCCCTAGTGGATCCAACAAGCAAGACTACTCGTGCAAATATCCTCTAGGAATTAAACATGCAGGCACGATAGTAAAGGTAGAGAACGAAGTGAAGAAAGACAAGAGGAGCGAGTCACTAGGAGAAGTTTGAGGCAAGAGCCTTGGATGGACATGATAGTGACCATATCATTTTGTGGTTTGTTGGGTTCTCTTAAAGAGCACCTTTGTTTGTTTCTTTTTCTTTTTAAGTGACTCTAGGATAGTGAGTTACTCGCCATTTGCTTACATGTAGCAAAACAAGTTCTGGGGTAGCAAATTTGTCGTTGCTCGTTTCCTGAGCAACAAAGGGGGGACCCCGAACACACAAATCCTACGCAACTCTCCAAAGTTGCACCCTGCCCCATGTATCATGAGGTGTGTCATGTGCATGGGTTGCACCAGAGTCGTACGTCGAAACAAAATGTTTTGTCTGTTATTCTTTTGAATCCGTTAGTGAAGCTCATGAATCAAAAGAGGGGCATCTGTAGACACTGCATTTTGTACCCCTTACGACTTGGGCCCCTATTCCCTAATGATGCCTAAACTCCAAGGCCCAAGGCCAGTTTAAAGCCCAATCAGATATCAAATTGACTTGAGGAGTGTTAAAATGGAAAATATATCTTTTTAAATGAGTGAAAATCTTTTTTTGGAAATAAAATGATCGAAGAGGCCCTCAGCCCACGTATATGGGCAGCAGCCTGCATACGGGGCTAAAGCATGCGTATGCAGGAACATTTCTACGTACACAGCTAGGGTTTTAAAAGCATAAAAAAGATAAGTTTTCTGCAATAATGACTGAGGTTTAGAATGAATCCCACATTGTCTGGGAGCCATTACAAACCCCATTTTTTTCCTACTACATAAAGTCTTACATGGTACATTTTCAAAACACACAAAAATCCCTCGGGAAAAATACATGATTCACTAAAAAATAGTGAATCAAAAGGGAGTTTTTCACAAAACACCCTCAAGTTAATTTTGTTTGATTGGGACCTCTTTTGGCCCAATCTTTTTAGTTTAACATTGCTAATCACTTTCTTATTGGTTTGTGAATAAATTTGACTGAGGGGAATGGACAAAGTCATGAATGAAGACTACCACTTTTTAGATTACTACATCTTAATCCTTAAGTACCCGATTTAATCATTTTAAGTTATTCATTATATATTTATGAAATCCAATTTCATAAATATATATTTTAGTAATTTCTTACCAAAGTGGTTAGGCCTAACTCTCCGAATAACAAACCCATTAAACTTATCTCAAGGGAATATTTTGTATCTCCGTTGAGAGACTATGAATTCCATCTTGAGAATATATGTTCCATCAACACTAAATGTGGCTGCCCAACATGCTGAGGTTTTGACCGTTACTTTAGATCTCACTCCTGATATATCAAAACAACCTACACTTCATGATCAGATCCATTATTCTCTTAGGATTAAGAGTTCATGTAAATATAAGTCATGAGATTTATTATTCATTGACAGTCGTTAGGAGAATAATAAATCTCACAGCAGTCCAGTTTAATATGTCTTAACTTTTAAAACATATCAACATATCAACTAGAAGTCACCACTTCCATGATCAAGACAAATCATCTTAGTTAATATGTTATAGTCTTCGCTGATGAAATGCCCAATTTCATCACGAATTACGAACTAAATTCTGAGTTTACAAAGAACTTGTGATTTATATCTTCTATGACTTTTTACATAAATCACATATTATGCATCTCGTGGACTATATGATAATGTCCAAATATTCATGTTACCATTATTTCAGATAATAATAAAACAACTTTATTAATTACAATATTAAGTCATACATCATGTCATACATAATGTTATACATAATATAATATATAGCATCATACAATAGGATTTAAGGGCACTAATCCTAACAATAATATGATGGAGTTTGTGATGGAGCATGCTTAGATGTATGATTAGGGTTTGTGATGTGATGAATGCCTTGATGCCATGATTAGATGAATGTTAGGGTTGTATATGTGTGGTTGGGTTCCTTATGCTTTGTGGATGGATATGTATGTGTTTTGGGGTGAATGATGCCATGTTGTATGCTTAGATGTATGCTAGTGTGTGTGTGTGTGTGTGTGTGAGTTTAGAATACAAGTATTGAACATGATTTTATTGAGGTTAAGACATAAGACATAATGACAGGAGGCCAACCTTAGGGTTGGGCGGTCTTAGGTGCCTAACACCTTCCCAAGAATGTACCGAAACTCCGAACTCATATCTCTGGTAGTAAGATGAAAGTTCCTTCCTCGAGAGGACGATATATACATGGTTCCTAGACCATTCCAAAAACTAGGTGGCAACTCCGACATTCCCCCTTGTGTCCACAATGCTGAATACAAGTTATGGAGGAATGGCATACCCTACGCGTAGCAGCTTTTGGGTGATCTAGAATATGATGGGTTTAGTGAGACTCGCCTTGTGCCCTCCTTTCCAATTGAAGTATGTATCTTCTCTCTTTCGTCTTTCCTTTATCTTTATCTTGCTTATGTCGCATGTAATGATATTCAAATGTGCTGATCATGTTACGATGCGACTGGTTCTGCCGTGGGTGGCCCTGTTGACCCTCCCTGCTTGCCTTGGTCAGTTTACACCTATGGTCCTGATCGCTTTGCTCAGGAGCACCTTGTGGGACGTAAGCCGAATGTCATGGGCTATCCCTTTCCTCAGGGCACGCGAACAGTGAATTCTCTTTATCCTCTTCTTTATTTCTTGGCATTCCTTTTTTTCTCGCATTCCTTAGGCTTGTCTGAATACTGCCTTCTTTTCAAATTCAGCCTATTATAGCGGAGCACGAGGAGCTTGTCTGGTTTGCTGGGAACCTCAAGTTGGAGTTGACCAAGTATTCTAGGCAGATCTACGACCTGAAAGGTATGCCTACTCAGTTGATGATGATGATGATGGCAATGACCCTGAGACAACTCCGAGCAACCGACTGAGGAAAAGGCATTACCGATGACGATCCTGCAGATAGATAGACACACACAAAAAGACGTACTTTTTCTAGCTTTTTTCTTTTTTAGCATCATCTTCTACACTTTAGATTTTATTTGAGACATTGGGTTGTATTTTAAGAACATCTTCATATTTCTTGCTTTTATTTTAGGACATGTACTTATTTTACAACTTATGGGATATATGGACATGTATGCATTTTATTTAACTTTGCCTTTTCATTTCCTTTGCCTCTTTGATGCATGGAAATCTAAGCTTGAATTTGTCTTGAGTAGTTCCTTTGGCTGTAGGAGTCATGAGAGAAGCCTTGGTAAGGAAATCACATTCCAAATAGGAAAGGGAATCTGAAACCGTAATTAACCTTAATCACATTCCATGAAACATTCTGTAAGGTCCCTAATGGTAGATTTCACTCCTTTAGAGGTCTCGGCTTGGATTAATAGGCTTAATCTTAACTGCAAAGATGCCCTTATCCCTCTTGGGCTTTCTTGTATTTCTTTCTTCCATTAAATCAAAGTGAATGAGCCTGTTCAATGTGCAGCCACCGAGTTTTGGACCCCTACTAATCATGTTTTCCAGTTCAAGTGTGTGGAACTATGCCCCATTCTTGAAGAATTTGGTATAATCATGGGTGAGCACGATTTCAGTGCTATCATTCTTCCTGCTCTCGAGGAATACCTTTCTGACCTAGCTCATCAATTCTTTGGGGTCCCTTTAGCTATGGCCAAGAGATGGTGCAAGTCTAACAAATTGAATGCCTTCATGGTTTTCAAGTATTTCTCTAGGATGCATGTCCCTTTGGCCGAGGCAAAGCGTTCTTATCATCTCAACGCTTTTTCTTTTGCATCCTTGCATGGTTCTTTTTGGTGTATAAGACATCTCTTGTAGATCCAGGAATCCTTCATTGGTGAAGTGGGGAACCATATTGGGGGCATTTGACATCAAGTACCACCCTTGGACAGCCATAAAAGGACATGTTCTAGCTAACCTAGTGGCCAAATTCACTGAAGGAGCTGAGAAGGGAGATAGTGAGGAGCATGATTCGCTAAAAAGGGGCGTGATGACCATTGCAATACCCCCTTAGCCGTATTGGGAGCTATACGTGGATGGGGCCGCTAATTAGAGGGGCTTAGGAGTTGGGATAGTCATGATCTCCTTAGAATGCATCACCATTAAGAAATCCTTGAGATTAGACTTCTCGACCATAAACAATGAAGCAGAGTACGAAGCCCTTATCACCGGCCTAAACTCTGTCAAAAAGCTCAGGGGGGGGGGAATCCATTAAAGTCTTATATGATTCGAGGCTGGTAGTATGACAGGTACGAGGAGAATTTGAAGCTAAAGATCAAAGAATATAGTGGTATTTGGGTCGAGTAAAGTAGTTGCAAGCTAGCTTTGGAACCTTTACCATAAACTAGGTTTCTAGGAGCAAAAATACCTATACAGATTCGCTTGCAACCCTGTCCACCTCCGAAGGAGAAGGCTTGTCGAGGATCATAATAGTGGAAAGCTTGTCAACCTCTAGTTATGGCAATAAAGCTCCCATACCAGTAAGCTCAGTGCAAGTCGGACTAAGCTAGATGGACCTGGAGGTGTTGTTCATAAAACATGGGATACTCCCTAAGGACAAGTTAAAAGATGAGAAGATTCAAAGGAAAGCACCACGATATTGGCTCTTCAAGGAACAAAAGTTGTACAAACGCTCCTATTCGAGTCCATACCATTTGTGCGTACACCCTAAGGCAGTAAAAGCTTTGTTAGAAGAGCTCCATAAGGGAATTTTTGGAAGTCACATAGTGGAAAGGTCTGTCACATAGAGCTTTTACTTAAGGGTATTGATGGTCCAGCATGTAGAAATCTGCTTAGGAATTTGCTACAAAGTGCAACCAATGCCAGTGATATGCCTCAAACATTCATTAGCTAGGAGGAACCCTCAATCCCCTTTCCAATTCGTGGCCTTTTACACAGTGGGGATTGGACATTGTCGGGCCATTCCCCAAAGCAATTGGGAATCGTAAATGGTTTATTGTCGAAACTGATTATTTCACCAAATGGGTCGAAGCGGAACCCCTCTCCAATATTCGAGACCAGGATGAAGTTCATTTGGTGGAATATTGTCACAAGGTTTGGCATACCACATACTCTCATCTCGGACAATGGTCTCCAGTTCAACAACAAAGCTTTTCGAAGATACTGTTGTAACTTGGGGATTAGGAACAGATGGTCCACACCAACCTATCCACAAAGTAATGGATAGGCCGAGGCCACCAGCAAATTTATAGTAAGCGGATTGAAAAAAAGGTTAGACAAGGCAAAAGGCAAATGGGTTGATGAGTTACCCCACGTTCTATGGGCATATTGTACAACACCAAAGAGATCGACTAGTGAAACCCCATATTCTAGTACGTATGGATTTGAGGCAATCATCCCCTTAGAAACAGGATTGCTGACTATAAGAATCGATTAGTTTGATGACAAAGGGAACGAGCAACTCCTCTCTGCCAATCTAGACTCGATTAAGGAAAGGAGAGAGATTGCCACTGTCAGGTTGGCTCATTATCAACATAACTTAGACAAGGGCATCAGAGTAAGAGCATTTGTCCCTAGGGACTTAGTCTTAAGGAAGGTTGTAGGAAATATGAAGAACCTAGCTTGGGGAAAGCTAGGCCCCACCTTGGAAAGGCCCTACCAGGTCACCTCAGTGGCAAGAGGCTTATCGTTTAGAGGACTTGGAGGAAAACCCACAACCTCAGCCATGGAATGTAAATAACATGTGTAGGTATTATTATTAATGAAAGTACTTCATTTTATACATGTTTTTTCTATGGTTTAAGTTTATGTTATCTTGGTGTATTGTTTCTAATATTAAGCTTGTTAAGATCTAAAAACCAAATTTGGAACTACAAGGGTTAAATAGAACCTCGGCTAAGTTTGACTGCCTTGGGTAAATTAGCTCTAAAAAATCATCTAAGGGTTAAATAGAACCTTAACCAGGTTCAACTCCTTGGGTCACCTGCCTTGGGTAAATTAGCTCTAAAAAATAATTTAAGGGTTAAACAAAAACTCGGCTAGGTTCAACTCCTCAGGTCACCTACCTTAGGTAAATTAGTTCTAAAAAAGATAAGCCAAGGATTAAATAAAAACACAATCACTCAACTCCTTAGACAACTTCTTTGAAGGTAAGGTAAATATTATTGAAATATGGGAAAATAATACCCACCTCTCATTATATAGGGGTGAAAAGGGAGCGATACTTTTGCCGCCCATTAATTCTGAAAAAAAATGCCAACCGTTGGATCTCCATCGCACCGTAGAACATGGGGGACATGTAGCCATTTACTGCATTAACTGTAGTGTTGAGGATGCCAAAGCGTTAGGAGCGTATCTGGGACAGTTGAAAAGACGTTCCTACGTAGGAATGCACCTGAAGCGTGCCAACCTTCCTGCCTCCTACCAAAACCTCACTCCCCTAAATGGCAAGGAAAATGGAGTTTTGGGGGGCTATTGTGGGAGGGGAGGACTTAAAAAAATGAATATTACCAAATAGGTTTGGACCGAGGAAGCAATTAGGCCTAACTACTCATTATCTTAAGCCTAGCACAATAAGGATAATCCAAATAGTGAAACCAAGAAAGTCGACCTGCCTAACAAACCACAAGAACGTACACTCCTCGGGAGATTGTAGATGAACTACTAAGGCCATATGACTGAAGATCGAGGAAGGAAGTAGAGATGTGCAAGCAACGTAAGGAGGAAGCTTGCAAATAAAGCACCCATCACCTCTACCTTTAATGCACTGCACCAACTCAACCAGCTGCATTGAACAGTGTCCCTACACCCTGCATCCTACTTTATCACCACAAGCAAAGCAATGATGGATTAAGTATCTAAGTAAGAATCAATGATCCTCCAAGTGGACAGCAAGGATGTAATCCCAGTAGCTATATATAGTAAGAAAGATCCTCCTAAAAGGGGATCAGAGAAACTGAGAGAGAAGAAACAGAGAGGAATTAGGAATTGTGTTACTAAACAACTTTATTAAGAAAAGAGTATCTCACCCCTAACCTAAATTTTACATTGACCTTAATGTTTTGAAGAAAAGCAAAAAGGCATGCTAAAAAGAGGTTGCATCAATGGATAGTTGTAAATAACAAAGGGAGAGCATATACTCAAAGAGTTCAACAAAAGGTGTAGATTTGCATGAGGCATTTTCTAAGGGTTGTGAACCTCCCATTAAGAGCTCATATATGGGTAAATTTTTTTTTTTTTTTTTATTCATTCACACTTTTTTCACTGTATTATCTGTTGGCAAAATTCTTTTATTTATGTTGGTTGCATCATCTTATGTATCATAGTTAAGCCATATATTGTGTTATCACAATAGTGAGAGTTTATTATCAACTATTAGATTATAATGGTGTTAGGGTCATATTTTATGTAATTGGCTAATCCTTTGGCAAAATGCGCTTTACTTGTAATTAGGCAGATCTAAGTTGGGTTTAATACATCAAGAAATATGTTGTTCAAGCATATCAAGTGTGTTAGGAAATATGTGGGAATTGTTAGAAACATATGTGATGTAAATTGGCTAATCCTTTGACAAAACGCATTTTACTTGTAATTGGGTAGACCTAGGATGAGTTTAGTACTTCAAGAAACAAGTGTTCAAGTTTAGTATTGAAACTATGCAAGTCTAACCAAGAAAAAACTGAAGAAGTGATGTTCAATAAATCTCAACAGATGTCTCAACAGAATCCTTTCTATTGAGGTTTAATGTTGAAGCTTGACAGAAGCTGTATCTGCTGAGAATTACGAAATTAGAATTTCCAGATCTAATTTCACGCTTATCCATGAGTATTGGTATAGGGTTTCTTTTCTCACGACCCTAGACATATATAAGGATTATTTGTATCAAGGGAAAGAAAGCTACTATAAGGTTAAGTTCAATTGGGTATTTAAGCGATTGTTCAACTATAGGTTGGTATTTTGGGATAGGCTAGGGTAGTGATTAGATTCCTTATACTTGTAACTGCTTGATTATTAATTAGTGGATTCTTGGGAGTGATGACCTTAAAATCACCAGATGTCTATTTTTGCCTTGCAAGAGGTTTTCCCAATTTGTCAACAAATCACCAAGTTATTTACTTTCCGCTGCATATTAGTTAATTTGTGATTTGTTGGTGCCTTTAAGATTTGCACGCAATTGAACCTAAGAAATCAACTTAAGTAATTGAATTAATTAACTAGGATCAAGCTATCTTAACCTAACAAGTGGTATTAGAGTAGGCACACTCTGATTAAGTTTTAATCTTTGTTGTGTGATCCATTGACCCCTGTTGTTATTGATTATAGGCAATCCCTAATTATTTCTCCTTTATTTGTTGGTACTAATTATGCATACTAGAAAGTATGCATTATAGCCTTTTTACTATCTTTAGATGAGAAGGTATGACTTGTAGTTGAAGTAGGTTGGAAGACTCTTGAAGATCCACTAGCGTCATTGGATGATGCCAAAATCGAAGTTGCAAAATTTAATAGTAAAGCTCTAAATGCCTTATTTAGCATTGTGACCAATGAGGAATTCAAGAAGATTTCCTCCAGTGACAATGCAAAGAAGGCATGGACTATTCTTTAGAATACCTACAAGGGGACAAAAGCTGTAAAAACTCCAAACTCTAAAGGCTCACAACCAGCTTTAAGGAAATAAGGAGGATGATGATGAGTCATTCGATGAATTACATGCCAAGCTCAAGGACATAGTGAATTCAGCCTTCAATCTTGGAGAACAAATTTTAGAACCCAAGATTGTCAAAAAGATTCTCAGATCTCTTTTAGAAAGATTTCATGTCAAAATCACTGCCATAGAAGAATCAAAGGATCTTGACTCTATTCCTTTGACAAAACTGATTGGGAATTTGCAAACCTATGAACTAGGTTTAGTAAGGGTTGGCAAGGTAGCAAAAGTAAGAACATGACTTTGAAGGTTAAGAATATAATAACGATGAATCGTCTAAAGATAAGGACACCTAGTTCAAATCATTATCAATTTAGCATATAAACATAGAGTATGGAACCTTAAACACTATGACTGATTGAGAACTATTCTCATTATTAGTGCTATCATGATAATTCTTATCAAACACTAATAATATGCCGTATTTCCTTTAGCCTCTAAGTAATAATGACATAGCTCCATAGGGAGGTTAAGATTAAACTTAGTCTAGTGTATACCATTAACTGAAATCAATGTGAGTCATTAACTCCACGGTAGCGTGGTCATTCTTAATGTAAAAACAGATATCATCTATCATTAAGAAGTTTATTCTGCAGTACTATGAATTAAACACCATCTGTTGGAAGCAAGGCATATACACCAAGGCGAGGTGCTTAATCGCACTACTATAAATCGACAATGGAATGAAAGGATATGTATGCATGAAATATGCATGAAGAAACACACAAAGCACAAAAGTAGATGCAAATGCATAAGAAAGGAGGAGAAAGAGGAGATTTTACTCCATGGAGATTACACCATTGGTTTGGCATAGGAATTCAAACCATTTGCTATCAAGAGGTTAATGAACAGATCGGCTTTCTGATCATTAGTATGGATGAATTCAAGAGTGAGTGTGCCAACTTCGACAAGCTTGCAAATGAAGTGGTGTCGTATCTCCGTATGTTTTGTTTGAGAATGTTGAATAGGATTTTTAGAGATGTTAACGGCATTGGCATTGTCACAATAAATGGTAAGATGTTCTTGACGAATACCATAATCAAAGAGGAGTTTTTGTATCCACAGAAGTTGGGTACAACAGCTACCGGCAGCAATGAATACAGCCACAACAGTGGATAATAAGATGAAATTCTACTTCTTACTCATCCAGGAGACAAGATTATTACCCACATAAAAGCAACCCCTCGAAGTACCTTTTCTATCATCAGCATTCTCAGCCCAGTTTGCATCAGAATACCCAGCTAAGACATCATTGGTGTCTTTGCTATACCACACTTCGAAATCGGCAGTGGATTTAACATATTTTTTGATTCTTTTTAAAGCAATCATATGGAGACTCTTTAGGGTTTGGCTGATACTAGCACACACTCCTACACTGTAACTAATGTCAGGTTTACTAGTAGTAAGGTAAAGGAGGCTGCCTATCATGCTTCTATTTAAAGAAGAATCAACAATTTGCCTAACAAGTCAATAGTGAGTTTAACATTAGGGCTCATTGGGGTTCTAACAAGACTAGCAGAAGCTAAACCAAAATTTTCACAAGATTTTTGGCATATCTAGATTGAGATATGAATATACCTGACTCTTGCTGACAAATCTGCAATACAATGAAGTAATTCAACTCTTTAAGAAATGCGTGCAAGAATGTAGTCTTCACATCCATTTGGTAAAGCTTGAACTTCAAGTGATAAGCCAGGGCTAGGAGAACTCTAATGGATTCCATGCGAGCTACAGGAGCAAATGTTTCATCAAAATATACTCCTTCCACTTGAGAGTATTCTTAGGCCACCAGACAAGCCTTGTTCCAAATCACATTTCCCTACTCATCAGTTTTATTGTAGAATATCCACTTTGTGCCACTGATGTGCTCTCCTTACGGTCTAGGTACCAGGGTCCATACATCAGTCCTTTGCAACTGGAGCAGTTCATCATGCATGGCCTCAACCCAACTTTCATCCTAGAGCATCCTCAACCTTGGTGGGTTCAACCTGTGACAAATAGTAAGAATAAGACACAAAGTTAGCAACACATTTATCAACTGTACGCTTTCTTAGTGCAAGTTCATTCATATTTCACACAATAACTTCAGGAGGGTGATTCAGCTTGATCCTTGAGGAAGATCCTTTTTCTTCATGAAATTCAGACTCAGGTGATGTAGGAATCTCTGCTGAGACTTCTACAACACTTGGATTACTTGGAGAAACGGGATCTTGATCAACTTCTTCTTGAACAACCGTAGGTTTTGAAGGAAGAATTTCCTTAGGTATTTCCTCACTACTTTTCTCAGAACCAGAATCTACAGCTTCATCAATAACAACATTCACGGTTTCCATCACTTTATTGGTTCTTTTGTTGTACACCCGTTAAGCTTTGCTTGAGGAGGAGTATCCCAAAAATATTCCTTCATCGCTTTGGGAGTCAAACTTTCCCACATTCTCTCTATCTTCAAGGATGAAACAAGTAGTTCCAAAGATTCTGAAATACTTCACATTCTGCTTTCTTCCCTGCCATAATTCATAGGGAGTCTTCTTTGTTCCGGGTCTGAAACATACCAGTTAATCGTATGACATGCGGTGTTGACTGCTTCTCCCCATAAATTTCTAGTCACATCTTTATTGTGTAACGTGGCTCTAGCCATCTCTTGAATGACTTTGTTCTTTCTTTCTACTACACCATTTTGCTGAGGAGTAATAGGAGTAGAGAATTCTTGAGATATACCAGATCTAGTGCAAAAAGATTCTATGTATGAGTTCTCGAATTCTTTACCATGATCACTTCGAATTTGATCAATCTTCATGTTCTTCTCATTTTGTAGTCTTGTACACAAACCTTCAATGTGCTCGGAGCATCTGACTTGGATCTTAGAAGAATGACCCAAGTGTACCTGGTGAAATCATCTACTACAACCATGATGTATCTCTTTCCTCCAAGAGATTGGGTTCTAGTTGGACCTATGAGATCCAAATATAGTAGCTCCAAAGGTCTAGATGTAATTGATGTCAGAGTACTTGGATGTTTTGCTTTCGTCTGTTTCCCAAGCTGACACGGTCTATATACAACATTGCTAACCCTACTGAGGTTTGGTATTCCCAGCAGTGATTCATGCTTAGATACAATTGACAGATGTTTCTAGCTAGCATGTCCAATTCTTTGGTGCCATAAGTCCTCATTTGGCAAACGAATACTATTCACACAATATCAGCATCAAGTACCAATCCATAGCAATTATCCAGAGTGTAGACTCCACTTATGAGTTTCTTTCCAAACTCATTCAAAACGAAATAGATCCCTTTTGAGAACAACACCATGAAGTCTTGATCACATATTTGACTTATGCTCAGCAAGATCACTTTCAGTCCTTCTACATACAACACATTTGTAATGTCTGGCAGTCCAGGTAGAGAGATGGTTCACTTCCCTTTTATTTGTGATTTGCTTCCATCACCAAAAGTGACATTTTCACCTTTCTTAGACTCAAAAACCTCAAAGAGGGAACGGTCTCCAGTCATGTGTCTCAAGCATCCACTATCAAGGTACCATAAACATGTGTCCATTACCTTAAATGCAGACTTCATCATAAAGCACAGTTCATGCTTACATGAAAAATTAGTAGGAATGGTTTTCTCTCTCATATGCCATTAACGAATAAAACTTTTAAGTTTCACCCGTCTTAGACGAACGGCTTTGCACATCTTCATTTTGAGAGTCTAATTTCTTCCTTGTCACACTAAGACCTTTTTCAACAATCATTGAGATAGCTTTCAAATAACTTTTAGACTTACATTTTCTGAAACACTCAATCAAATAGAGATTAGAAAAGCAAAATGTATTTGAAATAAAAGATCTTTTCATGCCGCTTATAGCCATGACAACAGGGGTCAATGAATCACACGGCAAAGATTAAACCTAATCAGAGTGTACCCGCTTTGATACCACAAATACTCAAGGATATGCATGTAATCAGATCGGGAAATTCTGATTTTGTAATTCTCCACAAATATAGCTTCTGTCAAGCTTCAACATTAAACCTTGATAGAAAGGATTCTGTTGAGACATCTGTCGCGCTTTAATGAACAACACTACTTCACTTGTTTCTTAGTCAGACTTGCATGACTTCAATACTAAACTTGAACACTTGTTTCTTGACATACAAAACCCATCCTAGATCTACCCAATTACAAGTAATGTGCGTTTTGTCAAAAGATTAGCCAATTACATAAATATGTCCCTAACAAAACAGTGTTCTAGCTGAAAATCCATAGCACCATGACCATTCCATCAATCAAACCTTAAATTCCAAGCAACAACAACATTCACTCAAGCTATCTATTTCAGAACTAAGACCATACAGTCAGTTTAAAACACTATAACAAATATGCTCAACTAATTGAAACCAATAATTCTAATCGTTACAAGAAATCTCTTGACTATGGCTAGTTAGATGTTGATATTTGTGACTCAAAAAACGTAGGCTTTTTGACTCAATTGGTTCATATGCTAGGTAAATGTAATGCCATAACCACGGGTAAACATAGCAAGGTAGTGCAGGAGCGGAGCTAGGAATTTTTGTTTGGGGGCGAAGTTGTGGCACTAATATATTTATCAAGACAACCATCCCTTCCCCCCACCCCCCCAAAAAAAACACACACACATGCTTTTTTATTATATATACACACTTTTTTATTTGAAAAGTTATATATATACACACACCCAACAAAAGAAAAAGTTATGTTTGATAGTAATCTTTCGTAAAATAAAATTCATTTTTACCATTTTCATAGTGAAATTCTTAAAAAGTTTCATTTTCAATACAAATTTTCAAATTTTATACTAAAGTAAATACCAATTAAACTAATGAAATCTTCAAAAATATGAATGATCCAAAACTTTGAGGAATAAGTTAAGCTCCAAATATATTTGAAACTATTTTGCTCTAACCTATTATGTGCCAACTAAAGTGACATTTCATTTGTAGTTTCAGTGACAAGAGTTTTTAAATGAGTCAATAACTTGTTAATCACCACATATCAGGTTGAAAAAGTTAGATTCAAACATGTTTGGTGCCAAACTTTATCAAATATTTAACAGATATAAGAGCACATTTTACAATAAAAATAGAATTACGGAAAATAAAGATATATCGCCATAACTATTAGACCAATTATTTTTTTTTAAGAGCGTCATTGGACTAATTCAAATATTTGGGGGGCCAACACTTATTTTTGTAGACTAAATTTTGAAAACATTGAAATAATTATATAATATATATTTAAAAAAATTTCAAAATGGGGGGGGGGGGGGGGGGGGGGGGATGGCCCCCCACCCTGTCACATACCTCCGCCCTTGATTAGTGGGCTTCTTTGACCGATACAAGGTCAGCCAGGCTTTACTACCATTTGATATATTGATTTTATGAAGTTGAGCACGTTAGAGGTCTAATGAAGCGTGAGTGCGGGTGTGTAAGTGTGGGAGAATGGGTTTATTTGATGTTAGAGAATAATAGTAACAATAGTAATGAACTTACTGGCTTCGATCTGTGGGTTTTGTGATGTATATATGTTAATTGATATTTCTGCTTTAAAGGTATCTAGCAGTGGGGTATAGAATGAATCAATGAGATTTTTCAAATAGTTAGAATCTAGCTTAAGACCTCTAAATCAATATTAGATTTATGAGAGCAAGAGATTTAATGATTACTAATTTTTGTGATATGATCTACGCAAAGTAATATAACTGCATTTTTTTTTATATGATCTATGATGTTGTTATAGTGTTATGTCATGGTTGTTGGTATTTGGTTGTGTAATTCTGCTGAACTATTTTGGTTCAATGTGTCATTGTTATTGGTACATGTGCTTGTTGTTTAGGGACCAGTTGAAATTGAAGAGACTGATACACCTCTTTTGAATTGTTTTATTGTTGATATTGAGAAGATCAAACACCTTTGCAAGGTATGTATATCTACATTGAATTTATTTTGCCTCCCTTTTGGTTCTGTTTTGGCAAGAATGTGTAGCAGAATCAATGATTTTGAGATATATAAGATGAGTTATAGATTCTATGATGAATGCAGTATGTTGTCAATAGGCAGGAGGCATGAACTCAATACATTCTATATATGTTGGCAGGTATAACTCCATACATGCAATAAAACTATTAGAAGATTGGTGGGACCAGCTTTGGGTGACTAGTAGCAAGGAAGCTTTTCTATCAACATATTGAAGATAGCTTTTTAAGATGCTCTATTGCGACGCGGACCCGTTCGAGTAGGATGAATTGTATTGAGATTTCTAATGTTGCTAATTTTCGTTTTTAGTTGATTTCATAATATTGTGTCAGATAAACTTCTAATGTTTCATATTTTTACATGACATTTTTTTAATATATATATATATATATAATTAATAAAGTTTAAATCATATTCTATATTCAAACATTCCATTAGAATTCTCATATTTTCTTTAAGTGGTAGAATATATATTCAATCATTATAAATGCATACTACTAGAATATATAATTTCATATACAAACGCAATTACAGTGAATGCTCATTAGTTATCTTAATTATCAAATTTTTTACTTAGAAAAAAAAAAAATTATGTCAAAATTTTCAATATATTATATGGGTTACCGACTAGTATATAATAATTGACAAAGATCTCCTAAATAATTATAGTAATAACAATAAATAAAAATAATAACTAAAAAGGTGCGTTTAGCCTCCCCTATATAGTATTTTCCTTATTTGCTATTGTAAACCATAGATGAGCCTGCGGCCTAAACTAAATTTGGAAAATTTTGATAGATGATGATTTTATTAGACTTTTTCCTCCTTACTAACGGGAAGTATTCACTTTGTTTACATGATAAAATGAACAAATTTCAAGTGGCTAAGAGCTTTCCATTTAAAGCTAAGTAGTTAAGATGCTATATGAAAGTAAAATAATCTTATCTTATATAATAACAAATGATAACTAGTTAATGGAGGAGGAAGCTCAAAAACTAATAATAGTATAGAAGTTGAAGTATATACAGGAGAGTTCTTAGCGACCATGCACAAAATTAGTTAATATTAGATGTGTAGTTTCAATGGTGTTCAGCTCAGGTATTAAAGTATAAATAGCTTCAAACCAAATGGGGTAACCATCATTTCGTACAACAAATTGGCAATAGAAAGGAAATAAAGGACAGTAAGATGGGAAAGAATTTGAGCATTGCAACAATTTCCTTGCTATTGGTGTTGGCATCCACCAATGCCGAGCAGGTCTTTGATGTTAAATCATATGGAGGAAAGCCTAATGCCGATATCACCCAGGTATAAATATTTTCAATGCAATTAACTATACTTAATTAACATGAAGAGTGTGTTTCAGTTAACTTAACTGATAAAGACTTTTAACTTTGAATAAGAGAACTTAGGTTCAACTCCGTTTACATTTGAAACTGATTGATGTCATAACCAGATGATAAAACATTAACATGCAAAATGATTGTTATATACTAATTTTTAATTTTCATAATGTGTTTAGGCTTTGGAGAAAGCTTGGAAAGCTGCATGTGCAGTAGCAGAAAGTAAAGTTGTGATTTCAACAGGGACATACAAACTAGGTTTAGTGACTTTGTTGGGTCCATGCAAAGGTGCTATTGAGTTTAACCTTCAGGGAACCCTACAGGCCCCATCAGATGTTGCCTCCTTCAACGGTAAAGATGGTTGGGTCATTTTTGAACGTATTGACGGTCTCACTGTGTCAGGTGGTGGAGTTTTTGATGGCAAAGGACAACTAGCATGGGAAAAAAATGATTGTAAAAAAGACAAAAACTGCAACGTACTTCCTATTGTAAGATTTCAATCTTAATTAATTAGCATTTACATTTCCATCATTTTCTATGTAGATATACATAGACACTACAACTTTACAAAACATTACCCATTACGAAAAAATAATTCAAACATTTATATGTTAAATGATGTTTTACAAATAATTTTCACATAAGTTTTGTATAGTGATGTGTCACAACTCAAAAAAGCATTAATTTTAAAATTTCAATATGAAAAGGTTTATAGAGTATGGACACAACGTTTTGTGCCAAAACACTAACCTGTGCGACTATAAGCGATAGAGAAAAAGCAATTGTTAAATCTAAAAGTGATAGTTCACTAATCACAATCGCACATGTCATCTTTTGAAAAAGCTTGTGGTCTATGAAGAATTGTTTATGTAATATAATATTATTGAAGTAGTATCAATCATGTTCATAGACAAATTCGCTTGTAATTTTTTATGTAATAATATTTGCTATAACTTTACCATTTTTCTTATGTTTTTATGTTGTTTTAATGATCACATTTATTTCCAAAAATTTTTTTATTTATTTTTATATAATTAAAAGAATCATTAGCATTTTACTAATTAAAAGGTTTTTAAATGAATTTTTTTTTTACGTGAATGCTTAAATGAAACTTGAGTGCTCATATTTAGTGTTTTAACTTATCTAACTTTGAAACATGAACAGAATATAAGGTTCAACGACGTCACAAATTCAATAGTCCAAGACATTACATCGAAGGACAGCAAATTTTTCCACATCAACCTTTTGGAATGCAAGAATATGCAATTCCATCATGTTACCATGACCGCACCCGCAGATAGCCCCAACACCGATGGAATCCACATGGGACATTCATCTCAGATCAACATTACCAATGCCAATATTGGAACAGGTGATGATTGCATCTCCTTTGGTGATGGAAGCCAAGATGTTTCAGCTAACCAAGTAACTTGTGGACCTGGCCATGGTATCAGCATTGGAAGTCTTGGAAAGTACAAGAACGAAAAACCTATTTCAGGAATCAGAGTTACTGGTGCTACACTTAGCAATACAAATAATGGTGTTAGAATCAAAACATGGCCTTCTTCCCTTTCTGGAGTTGCTTCTGATATACATTTCGAGGATATTGTCATGAAAAATGTTGCCAATCCTATCTTCATTGATCAAAACTACTGCCCAAACAATCAATGCTCAAACAAGGTTATTATAAACATCACAAATATATACACAAATTTTGATGTTAAAGGAAAACAAAAAAAAAAAAGTAAAACAAATTGCAAATACTAATATCAATTTCTTGGGTGCTTTGTTTATTTGTTTGTTTGTTTTGTTTCAGTCTCCCTCTAAAGTTAAAATCAGCAATGTTAGCTTTAAGAAAATTAGAGGCACTTCTTCAACAAAGGAAGCTGTGAAGCTTATTTGCAGTAAGAGTGTACCGTGCCAACAAGTGGTGCTTTCTGACATTGATCTTGCATACAAGGGAGGTGGAGGATCTACTACTTCCTCTTGTGCTAACGTCAAGCCCGCGGTATCGGGCAAGCAGAACCCTCCTGCTTGTACAACCAAACTTTAATGAAATGCCTTCCAAGCTGTTGTAACTAATGTAGAATGAAGAAATACTATTTGCAGATAGGTTATAGGGGTTCTATTGTAAATAAAATCCCATTTACTTGTGTCTAGCATGTTCCCTTTTTCATCATTCAAATGAAATTGTGGAATTTCGCTTAGTTATTTTTTGAGTTATTTAAGTTCAGTCTTTTGCTAAAATCTGTTATAATCTATAGTGTTGTTGTACATAGTATTTATTTTCTTATTGCAATTGAGATCTTTCTTAATAAAATCAAAATTGTTATTCCACTCTTACTAAATTCTTTTTATTCTTCGTGAATAAATGCTTGTGTTCATGATATGTTAAGATTCAAATCATTAGCATGCATGTTTTCTAGGTCCAAGTTAACATGTTCTTAAACTCCTCCAGGGCGGTAAGATGTAAAACTCTTAAAACAGATTCCATATATATTCAAATTTTTGTCTATAAATATTGTTTGTTTTTAATATAAATTTCTATTACAACTTAATTGAAATCACTTTTATTTTTAAAAATATAACAAATATTAACAAAAGTGATTTGATCTCTACAACAAAAATTATGTAAGGAAATACAAACTAAGTGCATAAATATTTTAATTAACTTAGTTTTCTTTCTAAAATGAAGAAATTTAGAATGATTAATTTGCATATTCTAACAAAAGATTAATGATGTCTTTCAATTCTGTAACAAAAATTGTAGTCTTGCTGAGGTTGTCATTCCACTAAGAAAAGGAAAATAAGAACACGTTAAAAGCATCAATACTTTATAGAAAAATATGATTGAAATTAGGACAAAGAAAGTTTGGTAAATTTCAATAATCAAAATGACTAGGGCATTAGGGTTTGTCGACCAATATTGTTAAGCATTTACTACCAATCCAATTTAGTACACAATTGGGTAAGTATACACAAACTATCCAATTGGAAGATTTAGAAATAAGTTTTATTAATAAAACTCTCTTTGGTTGATTATATATATCTATTGTTCGAACAACTTAGTCTAGGAAATAATAACTTTGATAGAAAAACTCAAAAACATCACATACCCCAAAGGCTGTGGCAAAAGTAATATCTAACAAGATGATCACATTTTACAAGAGAGATTATAAAACCCTATTCTAACAATAAGAATATTCAAGGATAGACTTATGAAAGAATTAGCAGTTAAACATCAATCTAACAAAACAATTATAAAAAGAGAACAATTGATTTCAATAACCAAAACATGAAAAATTTGCTTGGATTGATAAGTGGACAACTTATAGCATTGGGGATTCACCCTTAACCCTAACTTGGGTTCTTAAGCTTTCATAAAAAATAAAAGCTCTCAAAAATTAATGAAAAATAAGGTTTTCTAGCCGCAAAAAATGTGGTTGCTCTTGTATCCTTTTAATACGTATAACATTCAAAACCCAATAACACATGCTCCCCAAAAAGGAAAATAAAAAAAGTCAATTCCCATTTTTCAACAGTGGGTCAACTTCTAGGTAGGTTTTGGCCTTAAAATAGCTGATTTTGAAGTTTTGATAACTAATAAATTTTATATCTTCAAGTTCTGTTTCAGTGGCTGCAAGAATCAAGTCAATCCAACATCAAAGTGAAAAGATATAACGAAAACACCAAAATGAGTCAGAATTTTTCCGTGACTGGATTTTTCCAACAATAGCTCAAATGAATTTCTCTCTTTCTTTTTATGTTTCCACAAATCTTTGATGACTCATTAAATTCAAAAGACATTTCTCAATTGAGTTTCACCCTTGGATTTTCTTGGCTTCATGTTTGCAAGATTAGCTCATTAATTTTAATCTCCTACATGATAAAAATACATATAATGAGTATATTTCAGAGAAAACTTGCAAATTCTCGAATTTGCGTGTAAGTGTGGAAATAAACACAAAATAGATGTGATAATTCCTACCAAAATTTGGATAATTATTGTATTTGGATAATTTTGATACTATAACTAAATAATGAATCAATGGTAAATCAAAACAAAAGTGTTGTCTACATACATTCCTCTTGTGCGGTTTTAAATTTAAATACTATTTTGCCCTTTTATCTTCCTTTATCTTGGCTCTTTTTATTCTTATCCTCTTATTATAAATTTGCTAGTCTCTTTCATTCTATGCATATTTTTCCTACACAAAAAAAGTTTCTCTCTCTCTCTCTCTCTCTCTCTCTCTATGTGTATAAAGATAGAATAGAAACAACACATGGAGAGATACGTGAAGAAACATACATACGTACATATATATATATATGTGTGTGTGTGTGTGTGTGTGTGTGTGTGTGTGTGTGTAAATTAAAAGATAAGTACAATGGAAGTCAATAAATGGTCACAAGATCAATATACATAAGGTAAAAGAAAGGGAAGAAAAAAAAAAACATAAGAACCTCGCTACATCTATAAACACTCCCTCTAACAAAAATGCCCTATACTAACTCTTCTTCTAAGTAGAAGACTACTCTCAACCCAAAACTACTCCCCATTTTTGTCACGAATGACAAAGGGTAAGTTGCTGAGAGGTTGTCATCTCATCGTCATTGGAAGAGCTAGCATTCTCATCGTCATCACCATCATCGCCATCCTCATTTGCGGAAACCTCTGGAGAAGGAGAAGGAGAAGCGGGAAAACGACCAAGGCGAGCATGTCGTCATGCTATATGACCGACACGGGCGTTCACCTGACACAACACATTAGTGAGAGTGTCAAGGTGAGCATCATGCATTGAAGTTGTGCTATGATGGCTTCCAGGGTCACATCACCAGTCGAGGATGAAGCAGCAGAGGTGGAAGGAACAGCAGAAGCTATAGCATTGGTAGACTCCACACGTGGCTGCTTCGGTTGAAGCTGAGCCTCGCTTCGTTGAACAGAATCAGCATCGATGACACATATGGTGGTGTAGTAAGGAGAAATAAGATGGGGATGGAAAAGTGACAAAGGATCCACGTGATAGCTGAAGAAAAGTTGAGCTTGTCGTGGGTCGCCATATCCTGATAGACATCGAGGATAGAAGTGATAAAGTGAGAGGGTAAGCCAAAAGAAAGATCCTTTAAGAGGGACCAAAAAAGATGAGCACGAGGCTCTGTGATAGGGTTATAGTGAGACAAATGAGTAAGAGTAAATGTCATTACCATGTTAAGGAACCTAGGACCTTTTGCAAAACCCGAGCATGGGGTGTTTTGCTTCCCACCCTATGTGGAAGGTATCTCACAAAACTGAGACAAAAGCTCGTCTCTGGACAGAGTCTGAAGATGATCACAGTCAGGGTAGTCAAGAAGTGCTACTCGCGGAACATGTAGTACTTTGGATATAAGATTTAGGGTAACTACGATACGTTTACCACAACATGTCATGGCAAACCAAGAGATAGAGGTGTTGATATGGTGTATATTGGAGTAAAATTCCTGTATAAACACAATGGAACACCTTAAGGTTTCTCACATAGAGATTCCCAACCTTGAGTCTGAATGATGGTGAGGAGAGGAGTGTCGGAAAAGTCCGATTGAAAAACATGGCACTCCAGATGAACGCCACGTTCCTGAAAGTTCTCTAAGAAGTCCCTTCGGACCTTTTCATCCCGAAATCAAACATGAGGAGGGAGAATTGGATAAGAAGAAGAAGAAGATCCAAAACCTTGAAGAGGATTTTGGCCCTGAGTGGATTTACGCGCTTTGGGTGCCATGCGCAGTTTATGAGAGAGAGAGAGAGAGAGAGAGAGAGAGAGAGAGAGAGAAACACAATCACAACCAGAAATAGGAATGGAAGGATACGTATGCATGAACATGTGACGTGCAAAATTTAAATTGCATCATGGGTGAAACCCAATCAAAACCTACCAGCACATATTCAGCAATAATTAAACACACATCTATAATGCATGAAACATTGTTAGAATGCAATGAGAATGCATTGCATGAGCATATAGCAACAATTTCACAAAACCCAACCCAAAAATTTCAGGAAAAACTTAAAAACCCCAAACCCCAAAACCTAGGTCTAAAATGCATGAATGTATGAAAATAGAGAAGATTAGAACACTTACCAAGTGTTTGAAGCTTGATCCAGCCCGAAGAAGACAAGGGTAAAAGGTTTTGAGTGAGTGAGAAGTGTATGGCGCAAGAGAAAATATTTTATGTCGAGAGAGAAAAGTGAGAAATGAAATCTGATTTGCACTCAGACTATATAAAGAAATCACAGCTTGATGGATTGAGATATCTGTCAAGCGCTAAATCTTGATAGAAATGAATTTGTAGAGGTGTTATCGATGCTCTGTCGATGAAAAAACACCTCAATGGATCGAAAAGCTATCGAGAATCTATTGGCTAGATAGAAAGTTGCTTGATGGATCGAAGAAGCTATCAAGAATCTATCAAGAAGAAACCTAGAAATCTCGATGGATCTAGATTGCATTAAGATTTCTTGAGACTAGAAGAAGGAGGGGCTCGATAGAAAGGAATCTATCTAGAAGCTGTTGAGCTTGATGAAAAGGAGTTTTTCGAAGAAGGGAGAATCACAAAGAGACGAATGCAATAAGCAAGCTACACAAACATAGATCCTGTTAGGTTCTAAAGATTTAGGAATTTATGTATTTAGAACTCTAATGTGTAATGTTAGCAAACCATGATCAAAACAGGTTGTTTAGGCTTGTTTAGGCTTGCTCAAAGTATTATTATTTGTAAAACTGGAATCGAGTGATTGCAGATTTATTGGACTAAATCTGTAAGGCTCGATCGATCGAAAATTAGACTCGATCGATCGAACCACGTACAGATTTATTTTTCTGCAGAGTTCCAGTTCAGCCCAAACTCTATTTAAACATCTTGGGGTCCAAGTAAAACACTCCTATATATAAGGGAAACCCTAGAACGTTTTTGAGAGCTTTTTAGAGAGATTAGAGTGCCTCTTGTGCCTCCTTTTATTTTTAGGGTTTTGTACCCAAACCTCTCTAAGTCTTTGTTGCTCATATTTTGCGGTTTGTGTGAATCTCTTGTGAGATTCTTGAGGAGTTTTCCTTCACATAAACTTAGGGTTTTCAAGGTAGAGATATTATCTACATCTTGATGATCAACAAGGTTGCTGCCATTGAAGCTTAAAGAATATCAAGCGTGGGTGCTTGTAGCTGATTGAGGAATTCAAGAAAGAAGTAGTCCGTGGATTCGGAGCTTGCGCGTGGTTGTGTCAGGAAGTTCTACTGGTTGGTAGCATTAGGAAGTCGAGCGGGGGAGCTTGTAGTCCTTTTGTAAGAACTTCAATTCTTTCATAGTGAATTCTAGTTTGCCTTAAGGATCGGTGGGTCAAATCCTCCCCAGGTTTTTACCGTGTGGTTTCTTGGGTGATCATATCATTGTGTTCTTTATTATTTTCGCTGTTTTATTTGTTTTATATACATGATATGATTATTTGATTGTTTTAACCTAGAATTGCTTAATTTGACTAAGTAACAACTTGGCTAATTAATCTAGGCTAACCAATCTATTTGTGGTTTAAGGGGTCTAAATTCCCATCAGATCCAATCAACGTGTTAAGCTCTCAAAACATCTCTCAACATATATGCAAAGCATTCAAGATCCAAAAGTAGTAAAGAATTAGCGTGTTGTGTGTGAAAACATAGCAAGAGTGCATAAGTATCTCATATTATGACGATTTGAGTTATGACAAAATCAAATACAGTCACACACAATCATAACTGCTTGATGGAGACTATCACCTTTGAGGTATATCCTATAACTCCCACATCTCCTAGAAACATGTTTGCAACCATATTTAAAAGCATTTTGATTCCTTTTGCTTTTAATTTTCTTTGCATATTTTTCTTTTTGAGCATAGCATGCATGGGCATATAAGGGAGAGAAAAGAAATAGCCAGTCATGTAAGCTTAAACATCACAACTTTGTTATGCCAAAGCACACATAGTTATACATGATTGGTGGGCTTTAGTTGTGAGGAGGTTATTTATGCCTTTCTCTTATATTTTCTAGTCCTTCGTGTCAAAAAGAGTGATACGAGTGTTAAGTATAGGAGATTACTTAATCGTACTCATCATAAACACGAGCCACAAAGCTCACTTGCTTAGTTGTGCATTGAGATGCACATTTAAGTTACAAGAGATTCAAAGTTTAGAAAATTTTGTTCTAATGGCCATCCAAGGTACACAAGTAACAATATATCCAAACACATACTGTTTTTTTTTTTTTTTTTGGTTATTTTCTAGATTTTTCAAAATTTTTTTTATGAAAAGCCAAAAAAAAAAACAAATAAATAAAGAAACACACAAAGCATAAAACTAGGTGCAAATGCATGAGAAAGGAGGAGAAAGAGGAGAGATTTCTCCGTGAAGATTACACCATTGGTTTGGCGTAGGAATTCAAACCGTTTGCTATCAAGAGGTTTAGTGAACAAATCGGCCTTCTGATCATTTGTATGGATGAATTCAAGAGTGAGTATGCCATCTTCGACAAGCTCGCGAATGAAGTGGTGTCGTATCTCTATATATTTTGTTTGAGAATGTTGAACAGGATTTTTAGAGATGTTAATGGCATTGGATTTGTCAAAATAAATGGTAAGATGTTCTTGATGAATACCATAATCAAAGAGGAGTCTTTACATCCACAGAAGTTGGGTGGAACAGCTACCGGCAGCAATGCATTCAGCCTCAGCAGTGGATAATGAGATGGAATTCTACTTCTTACACATCCAGGAGATAAGATTACTACCCACATAAAAGAAACCCCTTAAAGTACTTTTTCTATCATTAGCATTCCTAGCCCAGTCTGCATCAGAATACCCAGCTAAGACATCATTAGTGTCCTTGCTATACCACACTCCGAAATCGGCAGTGGATTTAACATATTTTATGATTCTTTTTAAAGTTATCATATGAGACTCTTTAGGGTTTTCCTGATACTAGCAAGCACTCCTACACTGTAACTAATGTCAGGCCTACTAACAGTAAGGTAAAGGAGGCTGCTTATCATGCTTCCATATAAAGAAGAATCAACACTTTTGCCTAACAAGTCAATAGTGAGTTTAACATTAGGGCTCAATGGGGTTCTAACATGACTAGCAGAATCTAAACCAAACTTTTCACAAGATTTTTGGCATATTTAGATTGAGATATGAATATACCTGACTCTAGTTGACGAATCTGCAATCCAATGAAGTAATTCAACTCTCCAATCATGCTTATCTCGAACTCGGCCTACATAAGCTTCAAAAAATCATAAGCAAGTTCATCCTTTGTAGACTCGAATATGATATCATCAACATAGACTTAAGCAACTATCAACTCGCCCTTCTCCCTTTTTATAAAAAGAGTTTGATCAACTCGCCCTTCTCCCTTCTCCACTTATGAGTTTCTTTCCAAACTCTTTCAAAACGAAATAGTTCCCTTTTGAGAATAACACCATGAAGTCTTGATCACATATCTGACTTATGCTCAACAAATTCACTCTCAGACCTTCTACATACAACACATTTGTAATGACTGGCAATGCAGGTAGAGAGATGGTTCCCTACCCTTTTATTTGTGATTTGCTCCCATCACCAACAGTGATATTTTAACCTTTCTTAGACTCAAAAACCTCAAAGAGGGAACGGTTTGCAGTTGCGTGTCTCGAGCATCCACTGTCAAGGTACCATAAACATGTATCCATTACCTTAAATGCAGATTTCATCATAAAGCACACTTCATGCTTACTTGACAAATTAGTAAGAATTGTTTTCTCTCTCATCTGCCATTAATGAATAAAACTTTTAAGTTTCACCCTTCTCAGCCGAACTGCTTTGCACATATTCATTTTGAGACAGTCTAGCTTCTTCCATGTCACACGAAGACCTTTTTCAACAATCATCAAGACAGCTTTCAAATAACCTTTAGACTTACATTTTCTGAAACACTCAATCAAATAGAGATTAGAAAAGCAAGATGTATTTGAAATAAAAGATCTTTTCATGCTGCTTGTAGCCATGACAACAGGGGTGAATGGATCACATAGCAAAGATTAAACCTAATCAGAATGTGCCTGATACAACAAATACTCAAGGATATGCGTGTAATCAGATCGGGAAATTTTAATTCTGTAATTCTCAACAGATACAGCTTTTGTCAAGCTTCTGTCGGGCTTCAACATTAAACCTCGATAGAAAGGATTCTGTCGAGACATCTGTCGAGCTTTAATGAGCAGCACTACTTCACTTGTTTCTTAGTCAAACTTGCATGGCTTCAATATTAAACTTGAACACTTGTTTCTTGATGTACTAAACCCATCCTAGATCTACCCAATTACAAGTAAAGTGCATTTTGCCAAAGGATTAGCCAATTACATAAATATGTCCCTAACAGAACTGAGTCTTCTAGCTGAAAATCCATAGCACCATGACCATTCCATCAATCAAACCTTAAATTCCGAGCAATAACAACATTCACTCAAGCTATCTATTTCAAAACTAAGACCATACAGTCACTTTAAAACACTATAACAAATATGCTTAGCTAATTGAAACCAACAATTCTAATCGGTACAAGAAATCTTTTGACTATGGCTAGTTAGATGTTGATATTTGTGACTCAAAAAATGTAGGCTTTTTGACTCTATTGGTTCATATGCTTGATAAATGTAATGCCATAACCACGGGTAAACATAGCAAGGTAGTGCAGTGATAGGCCAAAAACGTATTGACCCCTTGTGATTAAATTAAATAATTAGCCAAGTTTAATTAATTAATTCAATTAACATGCAAAGCGCGTGGTAGCACAAACAAATCACCAATTAGTCTAAGTGCGGCCAAAAGTAAATTTGACATGATGATTTGTTTACGAATAGGGAAAACCTACATAGCAAAAACCCCACCGGGTGATTTTTAGGACACCACTCTCGAAATTCCACTATTATCACAACAAGCGGTTACAAGTAAATGAATCCCAGTACCTTATACCAACCTACAGTTGAACCCTTACCCCAATACCTAATTGGACTTGTTCTGTTATGGCAATTTCCCCTTTTGATGCACGGATCTCAAGTACGTGACTAACTAATTGCGCGGATCCCAGTACGCGACTTCAATCACCAACTAGAGAAGATTGTTGGCTACAAAGTTCTTCAGTTCATCCACGATGAAGATCAAGAAGATGCTTGGTTACAAAACCCTATGGTGCACATACACAACAACTTCTTCAAGAATGATGAACAAGGGCAAAACTTTCTCTCCGGTCACAATTTGCTTGGGCAAAATTTTTCTCAAAGCTTGTGCAACTTGTGTACTGTTTGACAGCTCTTAAATTAATCCTTTTATATGTCTAGGGTTTAGAGAAAAGAAGGCCTAAAGACATATTCACAGATCCCAAGAAAACATATAAGAATTTCTATTTTTTTTCATAAACCTCAATAGATAGGAGCTATTGAGCAGCTGTAGAGCACATGGGCTGAACAGCTTCTTAAATAGCTATCGAGATAGCTGTCGAGTTTTAGTATACTTGCATTTTTAGCTTGTTTCTTGGATAGACTTGATGACTTTAACATTTGATCTTGAAACACAGTTTTTTGAAGTATTAAACGCATCCTAGATCTACCCAATTATAAGTAAAGTGCATTTTGTGAAAGAATTAGCCAATTACATCAAAGAATGACATATGTTCTTAACAAGTGAAACACATATGTCCTAACAATCTACCCCTTTGGCAATCCGTGGCAAACCACAATAAACAAATAAACATATGAGAGAAGTCATAAATCACTCAGCTCATATTCTCTTGTTGAATACAATAAAATTTATCCTAACATAAACTCTTGAAAAGTTTTGCAAGAAGAGAGTTTATGGCAGGTAGACTTTGACAACTTGTATTTCTGAAACACTTTAAACAAAACTCATCAAGGCATCTTAGTGTGAAACAGATTTAATAGATTGCATACAATAAATCAGAAGGATGTGTGTAAAGAGATAAATGAAACAATACATGTAATGGGTAGGTGAAAGAAAAACATACATCAACATATAGAAAGGAATAAGTACAATGTATGTCAATAAATGGCCCAAGACCCAATGTACAAGAACAATGTATCTATAAAAGAAAGAAAAGAAAAGATATATGATATCCTCACTACATCTCTCATATCAACAACACTCCCTTTAACAAAATAGTTTTATACTAACTCTCCCCCTAAGAATGACTACTCTCATATCCCAAAACTACTCCCTCTTTTTGTAATGAGTGACAAAGGGTAGAGTGTCAAGTAGACATTTCATCGGTAGAGCTAGCATTTCCATCATCATCATCAGAAGCATCATCATCATCATAATCAAAAGCATCATCATCATCAACCTCATCTGCAGAATCAGATGCCACTAGAGGAGGTGGAGGAGAAGTCTTAGAAGCAAAACTACCCATAGTCACCTGCCACCTAGCAATACAGCCAACGCGAACATTCACTTGATACAACTGAGTCGAGAGTGTATCAAGGCAAGTATCCATATGCTGAAGCTGCGCCATAATGTCTCCTAGAGTCACATCACCTATAGCAGAGGAAGGGGCAGATATGGATGGTGCATATCGAGATGAAGGAGCTGAACAGGAGGGAGGAGCTGCTGACTCTTATTGCGACCGAAACTGCGCCTCACTACGTTTTATGGTAGTGGCATCTATGGCACACATAAAGGTGAAATGGTCGAACACCCAAAAAGGGACAGAAAAATGGTGTAGAATCCTCATGATAGCAGAAGGAAAGATGAGCTTATCACGGGATACCGAATCTAATTGAACATCTATAATAGAAAGAATGAAATGAGAAGGGAAGTTTATAGTAAGATGCTCAAGAAGTGATAACAAAATCTGAGCATGAGGCTCTATGATGGAGTTATAATGAGAGAGAGGATGGAGTACAAAGGTCATCACCATGTTCAAGAATCGAGGACCTTTAGAAAAAGGCCTACATGGTGTAAACTGACGCTCACCCCAATCAAAAGAGCACTCACAGAAAGCAGACATGAGCTCATCCTTGGACACAATCCTCAGACGCTCACAACTAGGATAGTCAGGAAACTCTACCCTAGGAAACCAAAGCACACCTGCAATAAGCTGCGGTGTGACAAGAATGTGTGTACCTCGAACGCGAGTGAAGAAAAGAGGTACTGAACGATCAATCTCATGCATTTTGGAGTAAAACTCCTAGATAAGCACGAGAGGACAGGTGACCGGGACGTCACACAGTTACTCCCATCCCCGACTATGAATGACATTGAGAAGGTCGGTGTCGACGAAGTCTGCCAGAATGACTTGGTGTTCCGTATGAATGCCTTGTCTAGAAAAGTTCTCCGAGGAAGCCTTTCAAGCATCCTCATCACGGAACCAAATATTAGAAGGAGTAGGATCAGAAAACGAAGATGTCCCAGAACGAAGAGGGTTCCGAGACGGAGCAAATTTACGCTTAGGTGCCATACATTACTGACGTAAACAGAAAGAGAGGGAGGGAGAGAGACAATCAGAAAAGCTCCAACAACAGTTCAAATATAGCAAGTATATTGAAAGGAGAGTACGTATGCATGGGAAATGCATGAACATGTGACATGCAAAAGAAAATTCATCATGGGCTTAGCCCAATCCAATCCTACCAGCACATAATAAATTTGCACAAATCCAAATGCGTGATAATACTGTTATAATGCATATGTGATGCAATGCTTGAGATTTTAAACTCATTTAAATGAAAACCCATCCCAAAATTGCAACAAATGCTCATCAATTTTGAAAAACCCCAAAACCTAGGTTTCAAAACATGAAAATGAATGAAGATGAGAGAGTAGAAGCTTACCAAGTGAAGAAAAACTTGAAAAAGCTTGAAGAAACCTTGAGAAAAGGATTTGGAGTGAGTGAGAGAGATTTGGGAGGTGAATAGATAGAAGTATCAAGAGAGAGATCGAGAGAAATGAGGTTCGGATCGCATGAGGAAGAATATATAGAACCTCAGTAAATCTTGACAAATGAAGGTGTCGAGAGGTGTTGAGCCAACTATTGAGGAAGGTGTCGAGAAAAACAACTTCCATAGATACATGTGTCGAGAATGTGTCGAGGAGCAAAACACCAAATACAAGAACAAAAGCTCGATTGATCGACCAACTGTCGAGGAGCTATCGAGAAGACAGGAACTTTCTCGATCGATCCACCAGGTGTCGAAAAGCTATCGAGATTGCGATAAGAAAAAGCTTAAGAAGCTCGACAAATAGCTAGGTGTCGAGGAGGTGTCGAGCTAGCTTTTAAAAAAAAAATAGTTTTTCGAGAAGAGAAAAACATAGACATGAATGCAATCAGACATGTAACTCAAACAATGATCCAATCAACATATTAAGCTCTCAAAATCATCTCTCAACAACAATTTTAAGCACATGGATCTCAAAAACACACACACATACTAAACAAGTCTAACCAATTTTACATTTCAAAAACAAGTCAAGACAGTTTAGTGAGCATACATAAACACATGTAAACCTTGTGATGGCCAAATCGCATTGTACCTGTACATGTATCAAGAGTAGCAAAGAATATTGCGTGTTGTGTGTGTGAAATACATTGCAAGATCACATAAGTGTATACATGTTATGACGATTTGAGATATGAAAAAATCACTTTAACTCACACACAATCATAACCATTTGATGGGGACTATCACCTTTGAGGTACATCCTATTACTCCTACATCTCCTAGAATACACGCTAGCAATCATATTTAAAGCATTTTTAATCTTTTTGCTTTTTAATTTTCTTTGCATATTTTTCTTTTATTGAGCATATCATGCATGGGCATATGAGAGAAAGAAAAGAAATACCCAATGATATTTGACATTCCAATTTTGCTATGCCAAAGCACACAAATGTCATTGACACCACACTTTTGCTATACCAAAGCATATAGATGTCTTATCTTGATTGGCGGGTAACAGTGGTGAGATGGTTATTTATGCCTTTCTCTTAGGATTTTCTAGTTCTTCTCGTCAAAAATAGTGATATGAGTGTTAAGTATAAGAGATCACTTAACCTTACTCATTAACCTTACTCATCACAAACATAAGCCACAAAGCTCACTTGCTTAGTTGTGCATAGAGATGCTCATCTAAGATACAAGAGATACAAAGTTTAGAAAACTTTGTTTCAATGGCCATCTAAGGTACACAAGTACCAATGTACACAAAACACACATTGTTTTTGTATTTTTCTGATTTTTCATTTTTATTTTTATTTTTATATGAAAAACAAAAATAAGCAAAATTGAAAATAAACAAACAAAAACATGTTATGCAAAGCAAAGCATAAAACTAGATTGACTCAAAATAAAAGCAAAACACACAAGTAATGCAACAAACAAAAACAACAAGATAGAAAAAAGTGATAGAATCACTTAGAACCCTTTTCCTTCCACGCCTTGGAAGAACCTTTCTTTTGATTAAACCCTTGAACCAGTGGTGAGGGGGAAGAATTGAAACCATTCAAGTTCGAAAGGAACATAAGGGCTTTGAGAAGATCTCCAAGAGGAGCAAGAGAGGATTGAAGCTGATTTTGGTTTCCAAATGCTATCATGCCGTTGCTTTATTAAGTGGCTAACCACTTATAGCAATTTGGTCGAGTATGACTAGCAACACCACAATGAAGACAGAGATGCTGCTTCTTCTGTTTAGGCTTTTGAGAGTTAGCCTTCTTAGCCCTAGGGTTTTTAACTTCTTTCTTATCTTACTTAGGGGGTGCTCCTAAGATAGATTTACCCTTGTCTATGTTCTCACTAGCTAAATCAGTTTTAACAACACAATTCTCAATTTCAACATTATTAGCAGGAGGGAAAAAAAAAAACAGTAGTACTAGTAGAAGCAATATTAGAGGAAGAAAGACCATACCCCAAACTTGTTCGATCTAAAGCAGATTTTTGAATACTAAGCATCTCGTCAAGCTTTGCACTTAAAGTCCTCTCCAATTGAGCTCTGACTTGAAATAGCTCTACTTCAAGCTTCTTGGTTTTCTTAGCCAAGAAATTTTCTCAAACCTCAGTGCTCCATTAGTCTGATTAGCCTCATCAAGCTTTATGGACAACTCTTCACGGTCAAGTTCCACATCACTGAGTTTCTTGGTGGCAAACCTATAAAGTTTCTCGTGTTTCTCAAACAGCTTGTATAGTTTCTCATAGGCAGTATGGATATCATCTTGATTATCCATCTTTTCACACTTAGAATCCACCAATTCTTCTTCTTCGTCCACGTTGTCAACAATCTCTTCGGTAGGATTGACTGTGGCAGGGAAGGCTTTCAAGATTCTGTCATCCTCATTGTCGGAATCATCCTCAGGCTTAGTATCACTCAAGGTTGCAGCAAGTGCCTTACTCTTCCCAATGCTCTTAAGATATGTAGGACACTCCTGTTTCATGTGTCCGAAGCCATGACACCTAAAGCATTTAGGACCTATGGGAACAGTGTACTAACCGCCATCCTTTGCATCCTTCTTCCCTTTGTCCTAGGTCTTGAACTGAGAAGAACTGGACTGCCTACAGTCCTTGTCAAAGCCCTTTCCATTGGCATTCTTCATAAACTTTTTGAATTGCCTAGTGATGTAAGACTTCATCTTGGAATCTTCATCGTCGGAAGACTTATTCGTGTCACTGCTCTTAGCCTTTAGGGCCAAACTCTTTCCTTTACCTGACTTGCCAATTCTGGTTAACCCTAGCTTATAGGTCTGCAAGTTTCCAACCAGCTTAGTCAAAGGAATCTTGTCAATATCTTTTGATTCCTCAATTGCTGTAATTTTGGCATGAAATCTCTCGGGTAGAGATCTAAGTAATTTCCTCACAATCTTGGGTTCAAGAATGGTTTCCCCAAGATTGAAGGATGAGTTTACTATGTCCTTAAGCTTGGCATCTCATCAAACAACTCATCCTCCTCCATCTTTATTTCTTCAAAACTTGTAGTGAGCCTCTGAAACTTTGAATCATTGACAGCTTTTGTTCCCTCATAGGTTGTCTAGAGGATGGTCCATGCTTCCTTAGAAGTTTTAGTGGATGATATCTTCTTGAACTCTTCATTGGTGACCACATTGAATAAAGCGTTCAATGCCTTGCTGTTGAAGTTTGCCGCCTTGATCTTGGCTTCATCCCAATCGGCCGACACTTCCTTTGGCTTGGTTCAGCCAATCTCTATAGCTTGCCACACCTTCTCATCTAAAGACTGCAAGAAAGCTCATGCGTACTTTTCAGTATGCATAGTTAGTGCCATCAAATAAATGAGGTATAATTAATGACTATCCTCTATCCATAACAAATAGGGGTCAATGGATTAACACAACAAAGATTAAACCTAATCAGAGTGTGCCTACTCTGATACCACTTGATAGGCTAAAAACATATTGACCCCTTCTGATTTAATTGATTAATTAGCCAAGTTTAAATAATTAATTTAATTAACATGCAAAGCGCATGGTAGCACAAACAAATCATCAATTAATCTAAGTGCAGCAGAAAATAAATTTGACATGGTGATTTGTTTTCGAATGGAGAAAACTTATACGGCAAAAACCCAACCGGGTGATTTTCAGGTCACCACTCCCAAAATTCCACTATTATCACAACAAACGATTACAAGTAAAGGAATCTCAGTATCTTATACCAACCTACAGTTGAACCCTTACCCCAATACCCACTTGGACTTGTTCTGTTGTGACAATTTCCTCTTTTGATGCACGGCTCCCAAGTACATGACTAACCAATTACGGGGATCACAGTACGCAACTTCAATCACCAACTAGAGAAGATTGTTGGCTGCAAAGTTCTTCAATTCATCTACGATGAAGATCAAGAAGATGCTTGGTTACAAAATCCCATGGTGCACATACACAGCAACTTCTCCAAGAATGATGAACAAGGGCGAAACTTTGTCTCCAATCACAATTACCTTGAGCAAACTTTTTCTTAAAACTTGTGCAACTTATGTACTGTTTGATGGCCCTTAAAATAATCTTTTTATATGCTTAGGGTTAGGAGAAAAGAAGGCCCAAAGACATATTCACAGATCCCAAGAAAACATATCAGAATTTCTGTTTCTTTCATAAACCTCGACAGATAAGAGCTGTCGTACAGCTATCGAGCAGGTGCCAAGCACACGAGCTGAACAGCTTCTTCTTAAACTTCGACACTTGCTGGCTGTCGAGCTTTACTAAACTTGCACTTTCAGCTTGTTTCTTGCATAGACTTGATGACTTCAAAACTTGATCTTAAAACACACATTCTTGAAGTATTAAACACATCCTAAATCTACCCAATTACAAGTAAAGTGCGTTTTGTCAAAGGATTAGCCAATTAAATCAAAGAATGACATATGTTTTTAACAAGTGAAACACATATGTCCTAACATGCAAGAGCGGAGCTAGGAATTTTTGTTTGGGGGCCAAGTTGTGACATTAATATATTTATCAAGACAATCCCCCCCCCCCTTCCCAAAAAAAAAAAAAAAACAAACACACACACACACACACACACACACACACACACACACACATATACATGCTTTTTTGTTAATATATACACACTTTTTTATTTGATAAGTTATACATATACACACGCCCAACTAAAAAATAAGTTATGTTTGATAGCGATCTTTCGTAAAATAAAATTCATTTTACCATTTTCATAGTGAAATTCTTAAAATGTTTCATTTTCAATACAAATTATCAAATTTTATAAAAAAGTAAATAAAAAAATATGCCAATTAAACTAATGAAATCTACAAAAACATGAATGATCCAAAACTTTGAGGAATAAGTTAAGCTCCAAACATATTTGAAACTATTTTGCTCTAACCTATTATGTGGCAACTAAAGAGACATTTCATGTGTAGTTTCAATGACAAGAGTTTTTTAGTGAGTCAATAACTTATTAATCGCCAAATGATAGGTTGAAAAAGTTAGATCCAAACATGTTTGGCGCCAAACTTTATCAAATATTTAACAGATATAAAAACACATTTTACAATAAAAATAGAATTGTGAAAAATAAAGCTATATCGCTATAACTATTAGACCAATTATTCTTGTAGACTAAATTTTGAAAACATTGAAATAATTTTATATATATATATATATATATATATTTTGAAAACATTGAAATAATTATATATATATATACATATATTTTTAAAAAAATTACAAAATTGGGTGGGGGTGTTGGCCCCCTACCCTGTTACATACCTCCGCCCTTGAGTAGTGGGCTTCTTTGACCGATACAAGGTCTGCCAGGCTTTACTACCATTTGATATATTGATTTTATGAAGTTGAGCACGTTAGAGGTCTAATGAAGCGGGAGTGCGGGTGTGTAAGTGTGGGAGAATGGGTTTATTTGATGTTAGAGAATAATAGTAACAATAGTAATGACACTTACTGGCTTCGATCTGTGGGTGTTGTGATGTATATATATGTTAATTATATATGTTAATTGTTTCTGCGTTAAAGGTATCAAGCATTGGGTTATAGAATGAGTCAATGAGATTTTTTAAATAGTTAGAATCTAGCTTAGGACCTCTAAATCAATATTAGATTTATGAGAGCAAGAGCTTTTAATGATTACTAATTTTTGTGATATGATCTACGCAAAGTAATATAACTGCATTTTTTTATTATGTGATCTATGATGTTGTTATAGTGTTATGTCATGGTTGTTGGTATTTGGTGGTGTAATTCTGCTGAACTATTTTGGTTCAATGTGTCATTGTTATTGGTAGATGTGCTTGTTGCTTGGGGACAACCAGTTGAAAATGAAGAGACTGATACACCACTTTTGAATCGTTTTATTGTTGATATTCAGAAGATCAAACACCTTTACAAGGTATGTATATGTACATTGAATTTATTTTGCCTCCCTTTTGGTTCTGTTTTGGCAAGAATGTGTAGCAGAATCAATGATTTTGAGTTATATATGATGAGTTATAGATTCTATGATGAATACAGTATGTTGTCAGTAGGCAGGAGTCATGAACTCAATACATTCTATATATGTTGGCAGGTAAAACTCCATACATGCAATAAAACTATTAGAAGATTGGTGGGACCAGCTTTGGGTGACTAGTAGCAAGGAAGCTTTTCTATCAACATATTGAAGATAGCTTTTTAAGATGCTCTGCTACGACGCTGACCCGTTCGAGTAGGATGAATTGTATTGAGATTTCTAATGTTGCTAATTTTCGTTTTTAGTTGATTTCATAATATTGTGTCAGATAAACTTCTAATGTTTCATATTTTTACATGACATTATTTTATTATATATATATATATATATATATAAAACAAATTAAATTTAAATCATATTCTATATTCAAACATTCCATTAGAATTCTCATATTTTCTTTAAGTGGTAGAATATATAGATCAATAGACAAATACAATCATAATAAATGCATACTACTAGAATATAAAATTTCATATACAAACGCAATTACAGTGAATGCTCATTAGTTATCTTAATTATCAAATTTTTTACTTAAAGAAAAAAAAAATTATGTCAAAATTTTCAATATGTTACATGGGTTACCGGCTAGTATAGAATAATTGACAAAGATCTCCTAAATAATTACAGTAATAACAATAAATAAAGATAATAACTAAAAAGGTGTGTTTAGCCTCCCCTATATAGTATTTTCCTTATTTGCTATTGTAAACCATAGATGAGTGCGGCCTAAACTAAATTTGGAAAATTTTGATAGATGATGATTTTACTAGACTTTTTCCCCCTTACTAACGGGAAGTATTCACTTTGTTTACATAATAAAATGAACAAATTTCAAGTGGCTAACAGCTTTCCATTTAAAGCTAAGAAGTTAAGATGCTATATGAAAGTAAAATAATCTTATCTTATATAATAACAAACGATAACTAGTTAGTGGAGGAGGAAGCTCAAAAACTAATAATAGTACGGAAGTTGAGGTATATACAGGAGAGGTCTTAGCGACCATGCACAAAATTAGTTAATATTAGATGGGTAGTTTCAATGGTGTTGAGCTTAGGTATTCAAGTATAAATAGCTTCAAACCAAATAGGGTAACCATCATTTCGTACAACAAATTGGCAATAGAAAGGAAATAAAGGACAGTAAGATGGGAAAGAATTTGAGCATTGCAACAATTTCCTTGCTATTGGTGTTGGTATCCACCAATGACGAGCAAGTTTTTGATGTTAAATCATAGGGAGGAAAGCCTAATGCCGATATGACCCAAGTGTAAATATTTGCAATGCAATCAACTATACTTAATTAACATGAAGAGTTTGTTCCAGTTAACTTAGCTGATAAAGACTTTTAACTTTGAATAAGAGAACTTAGGTTCAACTCCGTTTACATTAGAAACTTATCAATGTCATAACAAGATGATAAGACATTAACATGCAAAATTGATAGAAATTTAGACCCCTTAAAAACAACCAGATTGGTTAGCCTAGTTAATTAGCCAAGTTGTTACTTAGTCAAATTAAGCAATTCTAGGTTAAAACAAGCAAATAATCATATCAAGCATATAAAGCAGTGGAATAATAAACAACACAAGATATGATCACCCAGGAAAACCAAACCGGTAAAAAACCTGGGGAGGATTTTACCCACCTATCCTCAAGACAAACCTGAATTCACTATGAAAAAATCGAAGTTCATACAAAAGGACTACAAGCTCCCCGCTCGACTTCCTAATGCTACCCACCAGTAGAACTTACTGACACGACCACGTGCAAGCTCCGAATCCAGGGACTCCTTCTTTCTTGAATTCTTCAATCAGCTACAAGCACCCACACTTGATATTCTTTAAGCTTCAATGGTAGCAACCTTGTTGATCATCAAGATGTAGATAATATCTATACCTTGAAAACCCTAAATTTATGTGAAGGAAAGCTCCTCAAGGATCTCACAACAGATTCACATAAACAGCAAATATGAGCAACAAAGACTTAGAGAGGTTTGGGTACAAAACCCTAAAAATAAAAGGAGGAACAAGAGGCACTCTAATCTCTCTCTCAAAAGTCTGAAAAACGTTCTAGGGTATAGGAGTGTTTTACTTGTTCCCTAAGACATTTAAATAGAGTTTGGACTGAATTGGAACTCTGCAGAAAAATAAATCTGTACGTGGTTCAATCGATCGAGTCTAATTTTCGATCGATCAAGCCTTACAGATTTAGTCCAATAAATTCTGCAATCACTCGATTCCAATTTTACAAATAAACATACTTTGAGCAAGCCTAAACCTAGACTAAATGTTTTGATCATGGTTTGCCAACAAAATACAAATTGAAGTTCTAATATATTAATTCCTAATTTCTTAGAACCCAACAAAAATGATAGTTATATACTAATTTTGAATTTTCATAATGTGTTTAGGCTTGGAAAAAAGCTTGGAAAGCTGCATGCGCAGTAGCAGGAAGTAAAGTTATGATTTTAGCAGGGACATACAAACTAGGTTTAGTGACTTTGTTGGGTCCATGCAAAGGTGCTATTGAGTTTAACCTTCAGGGAACCCTACAGGCCCCATTAAATGTTGCCTCCTTCAATGGTAAAGATGGTTGGGTCATTTTTGAACGTATTGACGGTCTTACTGTGTCAGGTGGTGGAGTTTTTTATGGCAATGGACAACTAGCATAGGAAAAGAATGATTGTAACAAAGACAAAAACTGCAACGTACTTCCTATTGTAAGATTTCAATCTTAATTAATTAGGATTTACACTTCCATCATTTTCTACGTAGATATACATAGACACTACAACTTTACAAACATTACCCATTCCAAAAAAATAATTCAAACATTTATATGTTAAATGATGTTTTACAAATAATTTTCACATAAGTTTTGTATAGTGATGTGTCACAACTCAAAAAAGAATTAATTTTAAAATTTCAATATGAAAAAGTTTATGGAGTATGGACACAATGTTTTGTTCCACAACACTAACCTGTGCGACTATAAGCGATAGAGAAAAAACAATGGTTAAATCTGAAAGTGACAGTTCACTAATCACAATCGCACATGTCATCTTTTGAAAAAGCTTGTGGTCTTTGAAGAATTGTTTATGTAATATAATATTATTGAAGTAGTACCAACCACGTTCATAGACAAATTCGCATGTAATTTTTTATGTAATAATATTTGCTAAAACTTTACCATTTTTCTTATTTTTTTTATGTTGTTTTAATGATCACATTTATTTCCAAACAAATTTTTATTTATTTTCATATAATTAAAAGAATCGTTAGCATTTTACCAATTAAAAGGTTTTTAAATGAAAACTCTTTTTCAGTGAATGTTTAAATGAAACTTGAGTGCTCATATTTAGTGTTTTAACTTATCTAACTTTGAAACATGAACATAACATAAGGTTCGACAACGTCACAAATTCAATAGTCCAAGACATTACATCGAAGGACAACAAATTTTTCCGCATCAACCTTTTGGAATGTAAGAAAATGCAATTCCATCATGTTACCATAACCGCACCCGCAGATAGCCCCAACACCGATGGAATCCACATGGGATGTCCATCTCAGATCACTATTACCAATGCCAATATCGGAATAGGTGATGATTGCATCTCCTTTGGTGATGGAAGCCAAGATGTTTTGACTAACCAAGTAACTTGTGGACCTAGCCATGGTGTCAGCATTGGAAGTCTTGGAAAGTACAAGAATGAACAACTTGTTTCAGGAATCAGAGTTACTGGTGCTACACTTAGCAATACAAATAATGGTGTTAGAATCAAAACATGGCCTTCTTCCCCTTCTGGAGTTGCTTCTGATGTACATTACGAGGATATTGTCATGGAAAATGTTGCCAATCCTATCATCATTGATCAAAACTACTGCCTAAACAATCAATGCTCAAACAAGGTTATTATAAACATCACAAATATATACACAAATTTTGATGTTAAAGGGAAAAAAAAAAAAAGTAAAACAAATTACAAATGCTAATATCAATTTCTTCGGTGCGTTTGTTTGTTTGTTTTGTTCCAGTCTCCCTCTAAAGTTAAAATCAGCAATGTTAGCTTTAAGAAAATTAGAGGCACTTCTTCAACAAAGGAACTTGTGAAGCTTATTTGCAGTAAGAGTGTACCATGCCAACAAGTGGTGCTTTTTGAAATTGATCTTGCATACAAGGGAGGTGGAGGATCTACTACTTCCTCTTGTGCTAACGTCAAGCCCGCGGTTTCGGAAAAGCAAAACCCTCCTGCTTGTACCAACAAAATTTAATGAAATGCCTTCCAAGCTATTGTAACTAATGTAGAATGAAGAAATACTATTTACAGATAGGTTATAGGGGTTCTATTGTAAATAAAATCCCATTTACTTGTGTCTAGCATGTCCCCCTTTTCATCATTTAAATGAAATTGCGGAATTTCGCTTAGTTATTTTTTGAGTTGTTTAAGTTCAGCCTTTTGCTAAAATCTATTATAATCTATAGTGTTGTTGTAGGTAGTATTTATTCTGTTATTGCAATTGAGATCTTTCTTAATAAAAGTGAAAATTGTTATTCAACTCTTACTAAATTCTTTTTATTCTTCGCAAAAATAATGCTTGTGTTCATGATATGTTAAAATTCAACTCATTAGCATGCATGTTTTCTAGGTCCAAGTTAACATGTTCTCAAACTCCTCTAGAACGGTAAGATGTAAAACTCTTAAAACGGATTCCATATATATATATTCAAATTTTTGTCTATAAATATTGTTTATTTTTAATATAAATTTCTATTACAACTTAATTGAAATCACTTTTATTTTTTTAAAAATATAACAAATATTAACAAAAGTGATTAGATCTCTATAACAAAAATTATGGTAGGAAATACAAACTAAGTGCATAAATATTTAATTAACTTAGTTTTCTTTCTAAACCGAAGAAATTTAGGATGATTAATCTGCATATTCTAGCAAACGATTAATGATGTCTTTCAATTTTGTAACAGAAATTGTAGTCTAGCTAAGGTTGTCATTCCACTAAGAAAAGGAAAATAAGAAGACGTTAAAAGCATCAATACTATATAGAAAAATATGATTGAAATTAGGTCAAAGAAAGTTTGGTAAATTTCAATAATCAAAATCACTAGGGTGTTAGGGTTTGTCGACCAATATTGTTAGGCATTTACTACCAATCCAATTTAGTACACAATTGGGTAAGTATACACAAACTATCCAATTGGAAGATTTAGAAATAAGATTTATTAATAAAACTCTCTTCGGTTGATTATACTTATCTATTGTTTGAACAATTTAGTCTAGAAAATAATAAGTTTGATAGAAAAACTCAAAAACATCGCATATCCCAAAGGCTATGGCAAAAGTAATATCTAACAAGATGATCACATTTTGCAAGAGAAATTACAGAACCCTATTCTAACGATAAGAACATTCAAGGATAGACTTATGGAAGAATTAGCAATTAAACATCAATCTAACAAAACAATTATAAAAAGAAAACAATTGATTTCAATAACTGAAACATGGAAAATATGCCTGGATTGATAAGTGGACAACTTATAGCATTGGGGAGTCACCCTTAACCCTAGCTTAGATTCTTAAGCTTCCATAAAAAATAAAAGCTCTCAAAAATTAATGAAAAATATGGTTTTCTAGCAGCAAAAAATGTGGCTGCTCTTGTATCCTTTTAATATGTATAACATTCAAAACCCTATAACACATGCTCCCCAAAAAGGAAAATAAAAAAAAGTCAATTCCCATTTTTCAACAATGGTCAACTTCCAGGTAGGTTTTGGCCTTAAAATAGCTGATTCTAAAGTTTTGATAATACTAATAAATTTTATATCTTCAAGTTCTGTTTCCGTGGTTGCAAGAATCAAGTCAATCCAACATCACAGTAAAAAGATATGATGAAAACACCAAAACTAGTCAGAATTTTTTCGTGATTGGATTTTTCCAAGAATAGCTTAAACGAATTTCTCTCTTTCTTTTTATGTTTCCACAAATCTTTGACGACTCATTAAATTCTTCAAAAGACATTTCTCAATTGAGTTTCACCTGTGGATTTTCTTGGCTTCATGTTTACAAGATTAGCTCATTAATTTTAATCTCTACATTATAAAAATACACGTAATGAGTATATTTTAGAGAAAACTTGCAAATTCTCGTATTTGCGTGTAAGTGTGGAAATAAACACAAAATAGATGTGATAATTCCTACCAAAATTTGGATAATTATTGTATTTGGATAATTTTGATGCTATAACTAAATAATGAATCAATGGAAAATCAAAACAAAAGTGTTGTCTACATACATTCCTCTTGTGCGGTTTTAAATTTAAATATTATTTTTCCCTTTATCTTCCTTTATTTTGGCTCTTTTTATTCTTATCCTCTTATTATAAATTTGCTAGTCTCTTCCATTCTATGCATATTTTTCCTACACAAAAAAAGTTCTCTCTCTCTCTCTCTCTCTCTCTCAATTTCTTTTTTCATTTTATGTTGGATTTATTATTACTATTTTTCTTGTATTTCTACCTTAGATTGATGAATATTTGTGCTTTTTAGAATTCTACTTTTGATTGCTTATAATTGAAAAATTAAATTCACAAAGAATAAAAAATATTTTTAAAAAATTGTCTATAAAAAATGTATTCACAGGTCTTGCATATTCAATGATGGTAGAAATTATACAACCTAAACGCTACCCATAGGAGGATCTCCAACTGGAGGTTTGTACCTTTATTGTCCTATTATTGTTTTATTATCTTATTCATATGTATAATCAGATTTGGAAATTCTAAAGGATTGCGTACATAAAGAAACATATGTATAAAGATAGAAAAGAAACAATACATAGAGAGATAGGTGAAGAAACATACGTACATATATATATATATATTAAAAGATAAGTACAATGTATGTCAATAAATGGTCACAAGACCAATATACATGAGGTAAAAGAAAGAAAAGAAAAAAAACATTAGAACCTCACTACATCTATAAACACTCCCTCTAACAAAAATGTCCTATAATAACTATTTCTCTAAGTACAAGACTACTTTCAACGCAAAACTACTCCCCCCTTTTTGTCATGAATGACAAAGGGTAAGTCGCTGAAAGGTTGTCATCTCATCATCACTGGAAGAGCTAGCATTCTCATCATCATCACCATCCTCATTTGCTGAAGCCTCTGGAGAAGGAGAAGGAGAAGCGGCGAAACGACCAAGGCGAGCCTATCGTCGTGCTATACGATCGACACAGGCGTTCACCTGACACAACTCATTAGTAAGAGTGTCCAGGTAAGCATCCATGTGCCGAAGCTATGCCATGACGCTTCTAGGGTCACATCACTAGTCAACAAAGAAGGAACAAAGGTGGAAGGAACAGCAGAAGTTGCTGCATCGTTAGACTCCACACGTGGTCGCTTCGGTCAAAGCTGAGCCTCGCTCCATCGAACAGAACCGGCATCGATGACACACATGGTGGTGTAGTAAGGAGAAACAGGAATGGGATAGAAAAGTGGCAAAGGATCCACATGATAGCCGAAGGAAAGATGAGTTTGTCATGGGTCATCGTATCCTGATAGACATCGAGGATAGAAGTGATGAAGTGAGAGGGGAAGTCAAAAAGAAAGATCCTCTAAGAGGGACAAAAGAAAAATGAGCATGAGGCTCTGTAATAGAGTTATAGTGATACAAAGGAGTAAGAGTAAATGTCATCACCATATTAAGGAACCTCGGACCTTTTGCAAAGCCTGAGCATGGGTTGTTTTTCTTCCCACCCTATGTTGAAGGTGTCTCACAAAACTGAGACAAAAGCTCGTCTCTGGACACAGTTTGAAGACGATCACAGCCGGGGTAGTCAGGAAGCGCTACTTGCGGAACACGTAGTACTTCGGATATAAGATCTGGGGTAACTACGATACATCTACCTCAAAATGTCTTGGCAAACCAAAAGATAGAGGTGTCGATACAGTGTATATTGGAGTAAAATTCCTGTATAAACATAATGGAGCACCTCAAGGTCTCTCACATAGATATTCCCATCCTCGAGTTTGAATGATGGTGGGGAGAGGAGTGTTGAAAAAGTCCGACCAAACAACATGGCACTCCGAATGAACGCCATGTTCTTGAAAGTTCTGCAAGAAGTCCCTCCGAGCTTTCTCATCACAGAACCAAATATGAGGAGGGGGAACGGGATAAGAAGAAGAGGAAGAACCAGAATCTTGAAGAGGATTTTGGTCCAGAATGGATTTACACGCTTTGGGTGCCATGCGCAGTCTATGAGAGAGAAAGCGAGAGAGAGAGAGATAGAGAGAGAAACACAATCACAACTAGAAATAGGAATGAAAGGATACATATGCATAAAATATGCATGAACATGTGACGTGCAAAATTTAAATTGCATCATCGGTGAAACCCAATCAAAACCTCCTAGCACACATTCAGTAATAATCAAACACACATCTACAATGCATGAAACATTGTTAGAATGTAATGAGAATGCAATGCATGAGCATATAGCAACAATTTCACAAAACCCAACCCAAAAATTTCAGGAAAAACTCAAAAACCCCAAACTCCAAAACCTAGGTCTAAAATGCATGAATGTATGAAAATAGAGAAGATTAGAACACTTACCAAGTGTTTGAAGGTTGTTCTAAGCCGAAGAAGACAAGGGTAAAAGGTTTTGAATGAGTGAGAAGTGTATGGCCGCGAGAGAAAATATTTTATGTTGAGAGAGAGAAGTGAGAAATGAAATCTGATTTGCACTTAGACTATATAAAGAAGTCATAGCTCGATGGATTTAGATATTTGTTGAGCACTAAATCTCAATAGAAATGAATCTGTTGAGGTGTTGTCAAGGATTTGTCGATGAAAAAAACACCTCAATGTATCAAGAAGCTATCGAGAATCTATCGGCTAGATAGAAAGTTGCTCGATGGATCGAAGAAGCTGTCAAGAATCTATCGAGAAGAAACCTAGAAACTTCGATGGATCAAGATTGCGTTAAGATTTCTTGAGACTAGAAGAAGGAGGAGCTCGATAGAAGGGAATCTATCGAGAAGCTATTGAGCTTGATGAAAAGGAGTTTTTTGAAGAAGGGAAAATCACAAAGAGATGAATGCAACAAGCAAGCTACACAAACATTGATCCAATCAACGTGTTTAGCTCTCAAAACATCTCTCAAACATACTTTTTTTTTTTTTGGGTTATTTTTTAGATTTTTCAAAAAAAAAATTTAAAGTTTTATGAGAAGCAAAAAAAAAAAAAAAAAAAAAAAAAAAAAAAAAAAAAACACACAAAGCATAAAACTAGATGCAAATGCATGAGAAAGCAGGAGAAAGAGGAGAGATTACTCTATGGAGATTACACCATTGGTTTGGCGTAGGAATTCAAACCGTTTGCTATCAAGAGTTTTAGCGAACAAATTGGCCTTCTGATCATTAGTATGGATGAATTCAAGAGTGAGTGTGCCATCTTCGACAAGCTCGCGAATGAAGTGGTGTGGTATCTCCGTATGTTTTGTTTGAGAATGTTGAATAGGATTTTTAGAGATGTTAATGGCATTGGTATTGTCACAATAAATGGTAAGATGTTCTTGACAAATACCATAATTAATGAGGAGTTTTTGCATCCACAGAAGTTGGGTGCAAAAGCTACTGACAGCAATGTATTCAGCCTCAGCAGTGGCAAATGAGATGGAATTCTGCTTCTTACTCATCCAGGAGACAAGATTATTACCCACATAAAAGCAACCCCCTGAAGTACTTTTTCTTTCATCAGCATTCACAGCCCAGTCTGCATCAGAATACCCAGCTAAGATATTATTGGTGTCCTTGCTATACCACACTCCGAAATCGACAGTGGATTTAACATAATTTATGATTCTTTTCTAAGCAATCATATGATACTAGCACGCACTCCTAGACTGTAACTAATGTCAGGTCTACTAGCAGTAAGGTAAAGGAGGATGCCTATCATGCTTCTATATAAATAAGAATTAACACTTTTTCCTAACAAGTCAATAGTGAGTTTAACATTAGGGCTCATTGGGGTTCAAACAGGACTAGTAGAATCTAAACCAAAATTTTTCACAAGATTTTTGGCATATTTAGATTAAGATATGAATATACCTGACTCTTGCTGACGAAGCTGCAATCCAATGAAGTAATTCAACTCTCAATCATGCTCATCTCGAACTCGGCCTACATAAGCTTTGAAAAATCATGAGCAAGTTCATCCTGTGTAGACTCGAAGATGATATCATCAACATAGACTTGAGCAATTCTCAACTCGCCCTTCTCCCTCTTTATAAAAAGAGTTCGATCAGCTTGTCCTCTTGTAAAACCATGTGAGACTAGGTATTGTGTAAGCCGGTCATTCCAAGCTCTGTGTGCTTGCTTTAGTCCATAAAGAGCCTTCTTGAGGTACGACACATGATTCGGAAAGTGTTGATCAATGAATCCTTTAGGCTAAGCAACATAGACATCTTCTTTAAGAAATGCGTGCAATAATGCAGTCTTCACATCCATTTGGTAAAGCTTGGACTTGAAGTGACAAGCCAGGGCTAGGAGAACCCTAATGGATTCCATGCGAGCTATAGGAGCAAATGTTTCATCAAAATATACTCATTAAACTTGAAAGTATTCTTAGGCCACCAGATGAGCCATGTTGCGAATCACATTTCCCTACTCATCAGTTTTATTACAGAATATCCACTTTGTGCCAAAGTTAGCAGCACATTTATCAATTATACACTTTCTTAGTGTAAGTTCATTCATATTTCCCACAATAACTTTAGGAGGGTGATTCTGCTTGATCCTTGAGGAAGATCCTTTTTCTTCATGAAATTCAAACTCAGGAGATGTAGGAATATCTGCTGAGACTTCTACAACACTTGGAGTACTTGGAGAAACAGGATCTTGATCAACTTCTTCTTGAACAACCTTAGGTTCTGAAGGAAGAACTTTCTTAGGTATTTCCTCACTACTTTTCTGAGAACCAAAATTTGCAGCTTCATCAATAACAACATTCCCGGTTTCCATCACTTTTTTGGTTCTTTTGTTGTACACCAGATAAACTTTGCTTGTGGAGGAGTATCCCAAAAATATTCCTTCAATGCTTTGGGAATCAAACTTTCCCACATTCTTTCTGTCCTTAAGGATGAAACAAGTACTTCCAAAGATTTTGAAATATTTCACATTCTGCTTTCTTCCCTTCCACAATTCATAGGGAGTCTTCTTTGTTCCGGGTCTGAAACATACCCAGTTAACTGTATGACATGCGGTGTTGACTGTTTCATCCTATAAATTTCTAGCCACATCTTTATTGTGTAACGTGGCTCTAGCCATCTCTTGAATGACTTTGTTCTTTATTTCTACTATACCATTTTGTTGAGGAGTAATAGGAGTAGAGAATTCTTGAGATATACTAGATCTAGTGCAAAAAGATTCCATGTATGAGTTCTCGAATTCTTTACTATGATCACTTCGAATTTGATCAATCTTCATGTTCATCTCATTTTGTAGTCTTGTACCGTGCCAACAAGTGGTGCTTTTTGACATTGATCTTACATACAAGGGAGGTGGAGGATCTACTACTTCCTCTTGTGCTAACATCAAGCTTGCGGTTTCGGTCAAGCAGAACCCTCCTACTTGTACCATCAAACTTTAATGAAATGCCTTCCAAGCTGTTGTAACTAATGTAGAATGAAGAAATACTATTTACAGATAGGTTATAGGGGTTCTATTGTAAATAAAATCCCATTTACTTGTGTCTAGCATGTCCCGTTTTCATCATTTAAATGAAATTGTAGAATTTCGCTTAGTTATTGTTTGAGTTGTTTAAGTTCAGCCATTTGCTTAAATCTATTATAATCTGTAGTGTTGTTGTAGGTATTATTTATTCTGTTATTGCAATTGAGCTCTTTCTTAATAAAAATCAAAATTGTTATTCAACTCTTACTAAATTCTTTTTAATCTTTGCAAATAAATGCTTGTGTTCATGATATGTTAAGATTCAACTCATTAGCACGCATGTTTTCTAGGTCCAAGTTAACATGTTCTCAAACTCCTCCAAGACGGTTAGTTGTAAAACTCTTAAAACAGATTCCATATATATTCAAATTTTTGTCTATAAATATTGTTTGTTTTTAATATAAATTCTATTACAACTTAATTGAAATCACTTTTATTTTAAAAAAATATAACAAATATTAACAAAAGTGATTAGATCTCTATAACAAAAATTATGTTAGGAAATACAAACTAAGTGCATAAATATTTTAATTAAGTTAGTTTTCTTTCTAAAATGAAGAAATTTAGGATGATTAATCTGCATTTTCTACAAATGATTAATGATTTCTTTCAATTTTGTAATAGAAATTGTAGTCTAGCTAAGGTTGTCATTCCACTGAGAAAAGGAAAATAAGAACACGTTAAAAGCATCAATACTGTATAGAAAAATATGATTGAAATTAGGACAAAGAAAGTTTGGTAAATTTCAATAATTAAAATCACTAGGGCGTTAGGGTTTGTCGACCAATACTGTTAAGCATTTACTACCAATCCAATTTAGTACACAATTGGGTAAGTATACACAAACTATCCAATTGGAAGATTTAGAAATAAGTTTTATTAATAAAAGTCTCTTTGGTTGATTATATTTATCTATTGTTCAAACAATTTAGTCTAGAAAACAATAACTTTGATAGAAAAACCCAAAAACATCGCATACCCCAAAGGCTATGGCAAAAGTAATATCTAACAAGATGATCACATTTTGCAAGAGAGATTGTAAAACCCTATTCTAACAGTAAGAATATTCAAGGTTTGACTTATGAAAGAATTAGCAACTAAACAACAATCTAATAAAACAATTATAAAAAGAGAACAATTGATTTCCTTAACCCTAGCTTAGGTTCTTAAGCTTCCGTAAAAAATAAAAGCTCTCAAAAATTAATGAAAAATAGTGTTTTCTAGCAGCGAAAACTGTGGCTGCTCCTGTATCCTTCTAATATGTATAACATTCAAAACCCTATTACACATGCTCCCCAAAAAGGAAAATAAAAAAAGTCAATTCCCATTTTTCAACAATAGGACAACTTCCGGGAAGGTTTTGGCGTTGAAATAGCTGATTCTGAAGTTTTGATAAACTAATAAATTTTATATCTTCGAGTTCTGTTTTTGTGGTTGCAAGAATCAAGTCAATCCAACATTAGAGTAAAAAGATATGACGAAAACACCAAAACTAGTCAGAATTTTTCCGTGACTGGATTTTTCCAACAATAGTTCAAATGAATTTCTCTCTTACTTTTTATGTTTCCACAAATCTTTGATGTCTCATTAAATTCTTCAAAAGACATTTCTCAATTGAGTTTCACCCTTGGATTTTCTTGGCTTCATGTTTGCAAGGCTAGCTCATTAATTTTAATCTCCTACATGATAAAAATACATGTAATGAGTATACTTTAGAGAAAACTTGCAAATTCTCGTATTTGTGTGTAATTGTGGAAATAAACACAAAATAGATGTAATAATTCCTACTGAAATTTGGATAATTATTGTATTTGGATAATTTTGATGCTATAACTAAATAATGAATCAATGAAAAATCAAAACAAAAGTGTTGTCTACATACATTCCTCTTCTGCAGTTTTAAATTTAAATATTATTTTTCCCTTTTATCTTCCTTTATTTTGGCACTTTTTATTCTCATTCTCTTATTATGAATTTGCTTGTCTCTTCCATTCTATGCATATTTTTCCTACACAAAAAAAGTTCTCTCTCTTATCCTTTGTAGACTCGAAGATGATATCATCAATATAGTCTTGAGCAACTATCAACTTGCCCTTCTCCCTTTTTATAAAAAGAGTTTGATTAGCTTCTCATACGGTTATTGGTACCTAATGCTGATGTAAGTTCATTCATATTTCCCACAATAACTTCAAGAGGGTGATTCAGTTGTTTCCTTGAGGAAGATCCTTTTTCTTCATGAAATTCAGACTCAGGTGATATAGGAATATCTGCTGAGACTTCTACAACACTTGGAGTACTTGGAGAAATGGGATCTTGATCAACTTCTTCTTTAACAACCTTAGGTTCTGAAGGAAGAATTTCCATAGGTATTTCCTCATTACTTTTCTCAGAACCAGAATCTGCAGCTTCATCAATAACAACATTCACGATTTCCATCGCTTTCTTGGTTCTTTTGTTGTACACCCAATAAGCTTTGCTTGTGGAGGAGTATCCCAAAAATATTCCTTCATCGCTTCGGGACTCAAACTTTCCCACATTCTCACTGTCCTTAAGGATGAAACAACTACTTCCAATGATTCTAAAATACTTCACATTCTAATTTCTTCCCTTCCACAATTAATAGGGAGTCTTCTTTGTTCTAGGTCTGAAACATATCCAGTTAACCGTATGACATGCGGTGTTGACTATACATCAGCATTAGGTACCAATATGTAAAGTTGTAATTTACAACTATATGTTTTGTTGGCTTTTATTCCATGCCAAATTTGATTGTAATTCTATTCAATCTTTTGTACCTTGCATTTAATGTGGGATTTAATTGTAAGGGTTGTGTGATAGAGAGAGAGTGTGAAGACTCAAGCTATTGAAGACAAAAAGGGTTTTCACAGGTAGCTCGCTAATAAGCATCTCGCGAAATGATGCATGTGCCTTGCACATGACTGGAATGCGAAGTGTCAGGATAGGATGGAGACAACTGTGTTTCGCGATAGCTTGCGAGTAACGCCTTCCCAAGGGACACTCGTGAAACATTCTGTTTTGCCAGTTTGTATTATCTGATACACACTTTCTGTACCCACACTATATATGCCCACATTACCCACAGATATTGAGGAGTGCTTCTAAGAGAAAACTCTAGCCACAAACCTTGAGAGTTAGAGATTGTTATACCCACAATTATCTATACAATTGCTTGTGAATTTTCCTCAACTCCTACCTCTCCATTTCCATACCATTGAGAGGTTGATAGCCCAAACACTTACCACACCCTTTCAGAGTGTTAAGTGAGGTTTTGGTGCTGTTGGGAAGCATTGGAAGAAGTCAAGGATGGCAGATGCAACATGGAGTTGTTGCAGGATTCAGAAAGCTAGACAAGACACGATTCCGAGATGCCTTGTTGGAGTAGGAGCTTGGAGGGCTTAGGTACATCAGGTAGATTAAGCTTGAAGGGTCTCTTACTAACCTATGTATCCCAACTAATTGTCTAGTGGATCGATTACCGCTCAGAGGGCGGCAGAGAGGTTTTTCGCTGAGTTCTTCGGTTTCCTCTTCGATAACACATCAACATGTCATCTTGTTTTTGCATCTTTCTTCCTTACTCTTTTACATTTCATTTTACTACTGTGTTGCTATGATTATGGATTAGAGTAGTTTGTTTGTTTGTTTATCAGCTCGCATTTATACTATTCCGTATTTAGTATTAAATTAGTGTAAAATCAATCAAGCCATAACTTTAATTTGGGGGTCTAAACAGCTCTTGTGTTTTCAACATTTTTTCGAGCTTTCACAATTCATAGCAGTTATCCAAAGTGCAGACTCCGCTTATGAGTTTCTTTCCAAACACATTCAAAACGAAATAGTTCCTTTTTGAGAACAACACCACGAAGTCTTGATCACATATCTAACTTATGCTTAACAAATTCACTCTCAGACCTTCTACATACAACACATTTGTAATGTCTGGCAATCCAGGTAGAGAGATGGTTCCCTTCCCTTTTTAATTTGTGATTTGCTCCCATCACCAAAAGTGACATTTTCACCTTTCTTAGACTCAAATATCTTAAAGAGAGAATGGTCTCCAGCCATGTGTCTCAAGCATCCACTGTCAAGGTACCATAAACATATGTCCATTACCTTAAATGCATACTTCATCATAAAGCACACTTCATGCTTACTTGACAAATTAGTAGGAATGGTTTTCTCTCTCATTTGCCATTAATGAATAAAACTTTTAAGTTTCACCCTTCTCAGATGAACTGCTTTGCACATCTTCATTTTGAGACAATACAGTTTCTTCCTTGTCACACTAAGACCTTTTCAACAATCATCAAGATAGCTTTCAAATAACTTTTAGACTTATATTTTCTGAAACACTCAATCAAATAAAGATTAGAAAAGCAAGATGTATTTGAAATAAAAGACCTTTTCATGCTGCTTGTAGCCATGACAACAGGGGTCAATGGATCACACAGCAAAGATTAAACCTAATTAGAGTGTACCCGCTCTGATACCACTTGATAGGACAAAAATGTATTGACCCCTTTGGCAAATTAATTAATTAATTAATTACCCAAGTGAATTAATTAAGTCAATTTAACATGCAATAGCGTGGTAACACAAACAAATAACCAACTAAGTTAAGTGTAGCGAAAAATAAATTTGCCGTAGGAGATTTGTTTACGAATGGGGAAAACCACAGAGGCAAAACTCCACTAGGTGAATTTTAGGTCACCACTCTCGAGAATCCACTATTATCAATCACAAGTAGTTACAAGTAAAAGGAATCCTAGTACCCAATAGCAACCGACAGTTGAGCCCTTACCCCAATACCCAATTGGACTTGTATTGTAGTGGCAATCTCTCTTTTCAATGCACGAATCCCAGTACGTGACTAACATACCAACTTGAGGAAGATTGTTGGCTGCAAAACTTTTCAGTTCATCAACATTGAAGATCAGGAAGCTCCTTGGTCACAAAACCTTTGGTGTAAAGACGCAGTAGCTTCTACAGAGAATAAGATGAACTAGGGCCTCCAGTCACAATATGCTTGTATTCTGTTCTGCAATAACGTGCATCCCTTGCATCACCCATGGCGGCCCTTAAAATATTCCTTATATATGTCTAGGGTTGTGAGAAAACAAACCCAACATAAATACTCAAGGATATGCGTGTAATCAGATCGAGAAATTCTGATTTCGTAATTCTCGACAGATACAGCTTCTGTTAAGCTTCTGTCGAGCTTCAACATTAAACCTCAATAGAAAGGATTTTGTCGAGACATCTGTCGAGCTTTAATGAGCAACACTACTTCACTTGTTTCTTAGCATGGCTTCAATACTAAACTTGAACACTTGTTTTTTGATGTACTAAACCCATCCTAGATCTACCCAATTACAAGTAAAGTATGTTTTGTCAAAGGATTAGCCAATTACATAAATATGTCCCTAACAAAACTGAGTCTTCTAGCTGAAAATCCATAGCACCATGACCATTCCATCAATCAAACCTTAGATTCCGAGCAACAACAACATTCACTCAAGTTATCTATTTCAGAACTAAGACCATACAGTCACTTCAAAACACTATAAAAAATATGCTCAACTAATTGAAACCAACAATTCTAATCGGTACAAGAAATCTCTTGACTATGGCTAGTTAGATGTTGATATTTGTGACTTAAAAAATGTAGGCTTTTTGACTCTATTGGTTTATATGCTAGATAAATGTAATGCCATAACCACCGGTAAACATAGCAAGGTAGTGTAGGAGCGGAGCTAGGAATTTTTGTTTGAGGGCCAAGTTGTGGCACTAATATATTTATCAAGACAAAACCACCCCCAACCCCCAAAAAAAAAAAAAAAAAAAAAAAAAAAAAAAACAAACAAACACACACACACACATACATGCTTTTTTATTATATATAGACACATTTTATTTGATAAGTTATATATATACACACCCCCAACAAAAAAAAAAAGTTCAGTATTTTCAATCAAAATTGTGTTTGATAGCGATCTTTCATAAAATAAAATTCATTTTTACCATTTTCATAGTGAAATTCTTAAAAAGTTTCATTTTCAATACAAATAATCAAATTTTATACTAAAGTAAATAAAAAAATGTGCCAATTAAACTAATGAAATCTTCAAAAACATGAATGATCCAAAACTTTGAGGAATAAGTTAAGCTTCAAACATATTTGAAACTATTTTGCTCTAACCTATTATATGACAACTAAAGAGACATTTCATGTGTAGTTTCATTGACAAGATGAAAGCTAAAAAATGTGTTGAAAACACAAGAGCTGTCTAGACCCCAAAATTAAAGTTACAGAGTAATTGATTTTACACTAACTTAATACTAAGTGCAGAATAGTGTAAATGCGAGCTTATAAACAAACAAACTACTCTAATCCATAATCACAGAAACACAGCAGTAAAATGGAATGTGAAAGAGTAGGGAACAAAGATGCAATCACAGGATAACATGCTGATGTGTTATCGATGAGGAAACCAAAAAACTCGACAAAAAACCTCTCCACTGCCCTCCAAGTAATAATTGATCCACTAAACAATTAGTTGGGATACATGGGTTAGCAAGAGACCCTCCAAGCCTAATCTACCTGATGTACCTAAGCCCTCCAAGCTTCTACTCCAACAAGGCTTCTCGGAACCATGTCCTGTCTAGCTCTCTGGATCCCGCAACAACCTCCATGTTGCATCTGCTATCCTTGGCTTCTTCCAATGCTTCCCAGCAGCGCCAACACCTCACTTGACACTCTGAAAGGGTGTAGTAAGTGTTTGGGCTATCAACCTCTCAATGGTATGGAAATGGAGAGGTAGGAGTTGAGGAAAATCCACAAGCAATTGTGTAAAGAATTGTGGGTATAACAATCTTTAACTCTCAAGGTTTGTGGCTGAGTTTTCTCTTGAAAGCACTCCTCAACAATTGAGGGTAATGTGGGTATATATAGTGTGGGTACGAAATGTGTGTATTAGATAGTACAAATTGGTAGAGCAAAATGTTTTGCGAGTGTCTCGCGGGAAGGCCTTACCCGCGAGCTTCTCACAAAACATAGCTATCTTCATCTGTCTTGACTCTTCGCATTCCAGTCATGTGCAGGGCGCATGCATCATTTCGCGGGATGCTTAGTTGCGAGATACCTGTAAAAACCCTTTCATCTTCAATAGCTTGAGTCTTCACACTCTCTCTCTTTTTTCACACAACCCTTACAATTAAATCCCACATTAAATACAAGGTACAAAAGATTGAATAGAATTACAATCAAATTTGGCACGGAATAAAAGCCGACAAAACATATAGTTGTAAATTACAACTTTACACAAGAGCTTTTTAATGAGTCAATAACTTGTTAATCGCCACATAACAGGTTGAAAAAGTTAGATTGAAACATGTTTAGTGCCAAACTTTATCAAATATTTAACAGATATAAGAGTACATTTTACAATAAAAATAGAATTGCGAAAAATAAAGCTACATCGCTATAACTATTAGACCAATTATTTTTTTTCAAAGCGTCATTGGACTAATTCAAATATTTGGAGGGGATAACTTTTATTTTTGTAGACTAAATTTTGAAAACATTGAAATAATTATATATATATATATATATATATATTTAATGTTAGGTTCTAAAGGTTTAGGAATTTATGTATTTAGAACTCTATTTTGTAATGTTGGCAAACCATGATCAAAACAATGTACTTAGTCTAGTTTAGGCTTGCTCAAAGTTGTTCATTTATTGTAAAGTTGGAATTGAGTGACTGTAGATGCATTGGGGAATTTCGGCCTGGCTCGATCGATTGAAGAATAGATTCGATCGATCGAAAATCGGACCAGATGCGTTTTCTGCAGAATTTCCAACTTAGCCCTAACTCATTAAATGTTTAGGGTTTTATGTTTTTACCCTAGGTATATAAGGCAAAACCCTAGCTACGTTTTGAGAGTTGCACAAGTTGTATTATTGCTCATACATTGCTGTTTTGTGTAAATCTCTTGTGAGATCTAGAGGAGCTTTCCTTTACACAAAGCTTAGGGTTTTCAAGATTGAGATTACTTCAACATCTTGATGATCAACTTGGTTGCTGCCTTTGAAGCTTAAAGAATATCAAGCTTGGGTGCTTGTAGCTGATTGAGGAATTCAAGAAAGAAGGAGTTCGTGGATTCGGAGCTTGCACGTGGTCGTGTCAAGTAAGTTTTACTGGTGGGTAGCATTAGGAAGTCAAGCGGGGAGCTTGTGAGTCCTTTTGTAAGAACTTCAATTCTTTCTTAGTGGATTCTGTTTTGCCTTGAGGATCGGTGGGTCAAATCCTCCCCAGGTTTTTACCGTGTGGTTCCCTGGGTGATCATATCATTGTGTTATTTACTTTTCTGCTGCTTTATTATTTTGATATGATTATTTGATTGCTTTAACCTAGATTTGCATGAATTGGACTAAGTAACAACTTGGCTAATTAACTAGGCTATGCAATCTAGTTGTTTATAAGAGGTCTTAAACCTATCATTTAAAAAGATTTCAAATATTAGGGAGGGGGGGAGGGGGGGATGGCCCCCCACCTTGTGACATACCTCCGCCTTTGAGTAGTGGGCTTCTTTGACCGATACGAGGTCAATTAGGCTTTACTACCATTTGAGATATTGATTTTATGAAGTTGAGCACGTTAGAGGTTGTAAGGTTGAATTTAATCAACTATTTTGTTGGCTTTATTCCGTGCCAAATTTACTTGTAATTCAGCATTTAGAAACCTTGTATTTAGGTGGGAATCATGTAAGGGTAGTGTGTGAGAGAGTGTGAAGAAATGCTCAAGATTATGCAGTGAAGCAGGGACTCACGGCTAGATCTCATGGGTGGCTCGTGGCTTGCAAACCGCCAGAAGATGCACATGAGTGAAGTATGTAGAGTAGCTAAAGCGTCGTGCCAGCTGTAGCACTACAAGACAAAAAGTCCAGACTGGCCGTTCAGTTAGCTCGCAGCTTGAACTCGCGACTCAGTCAAATAGTGAGGCCAAGCCGCCAGCCAACTCTATTTTGGAAAAATGACTCTTCGCATTCCAAACACACACCACTATATATAGAACCTTATACCCACGAAATGTAGAGAGCTTCCAGAGAGAATTTTGAGAGAGAAGCCCTAGAGAAAAACAAGATTGACTCATCCACAATCCTACATAGGGACTCTTCAAATTCCTCTACTCTCACCCTCTCCATTGTTACATCCTTGAGAGGTTCTTAGCCAAGTCCTTTCTCACCATACCCACATCTATGAGAAGGTTGTTTAGTGCTTTAGGAAGTAGTTAGGAAGGGACCAATTGATATTGGTTGATGCTATAGGCTATAGCGGAAGTTGGTAAGTTAGAAAAGAAAAAGCTTTGGCGGAACCTCGTTGGAGCAAAAAGCTTGAAGGGCTTAGGTACATTGGGTAGATTAGGCTTAGAGAGTCTATTGCTGTTCATATATACCAACTATATTTTCTAGTAGATTATTTACCACTTGGAGGGCAGCGAAGAGGTTTTATGCCGAGGGCTTCGGTTTCGGCTTCGGTTTCTTCTTCGATAACACATCGTTGTGTTGTCCTTGTATTTACATTTCTCTTCCCTTAATCTTTGCTATTTAATTTCTGTTGTGGATGTGATTTTATTTGGTTTAGATTGTTTATCATTTCTGTTATAAGCTTATGTTCATTTTCCGCACATATACTGTTTGACATTAAGTTGGAATTGTTAATTTGCAATTTGGGGTCTGCACGTTCATAGTGTTTTACACACTTATTGAACATTCAATTGGTATCAGAGTGGGTGCACTCTTTGTGGTTTAAACACCTTAGTGCAATCCTTGAACCCATATTGAGAAGGACCAGTCTCAATCTCTAAATGTTCCACTATTTTTTTATGGTAATAATTATGCATTTTGAAAAGTCCGAATAAGGGCATTTTTGTGATCTATTGATGATGCTGTGTGAGATGCAATTGAAGTAGGTTGGACTAGGCTGAGGGCTGCTAAATCCACTTGGGATAAGGCAGCTCTTGCGGCAGCTAATGCTAATAGTAAAACCTTGAATGCTATTTTTTAGTGGTGTTTCTCCAGAAGAATTTCACAGGATTTCACACATCATTGTTGCTAAGGAAGCATGGGAGATACTAGAGATCACTTATGAAGGAACAGAGAAAGTGAAAGACACCAAGCTGCAGATGCTGACCACCCGCTTTAAGGAGCTCAAAATATGTGAGGATGAGTCCTTTGACTCTTTTTATAGTAAGCTGAACGAGGTGGTCGTCGGTAAGTTCAATTTGGGGGAGAAAACGGAGGATTCTAAAATAGTAAGGAAGATCTTTGATCATTGTCGGAAAGCTTCTGTGCCAAGGTGATAGTGATTGAAGAGAGTAAGGATCTTGATGACATCAAAGTCCAAGAGCTGATTGGTTCACTACAGACGTATGAATTGTCATTGCCCACATAGAGGAAGAGCAAATATCTTGCACTTAAGACAACTAATGAAAGGGTAGAAGCTAACAACTCATCAGATGAGGATTCTGTCGATAAAGGTGTGGCTTACCTTGTAAAAAATTTCAAGAAATTCTTGAAACTCAAGAACAGTGGGAAATCTGGTGATAAAGGGAAATTTCAGAGTTTCGGGAAGGAGAAAAAGGAATTCAGAAGGAAAGATGGTAGGGAATCCCAATTTAAACAAGGAATCACTTGCTTTGAGTGCAATGGATATGGACACTTCAAGAAAGAATGTCCAAATTATTTGAAGTCGAAGGGCAAGGCATATGCCACGACTCTTAGTGACTCAGATTCATCCAATTCTGATTCTGAGGAAAGCTGTGATGGAGAAGGAAATTACTCTGCCTTTATGACTATTGCTCACGTTGAGTCTTTAGTGGACTTAAATTTACTTGTACAAGAGCTTGGGGAGCATAGTGATGAGGAATCAATGGGAATTGTAGAAGAATCGGATGGTGAAGAAGATGGGATTTCTGAGGGTCTTCAAGAAAACTATAATTCACTCCTTGAGAAATCAGGAGAATATGCTCGTGTGGCCAAGGCAACCATGAAAAAGATGAAGAAGGCAGAGGAGGACTACAAAAGTCCCCTAGTCTGACATAAGGAGGCCAAGTGTGAAATAGAAAAGATGAATGGAGAGCTATCGAAAGCTTATTTAAAAATTAGATTCCTTGAGCTTGAGGTGGTTCAAGCAAATGCCAAGGTAGAGAGGGTCTCCACCAAGAAGCTAGATGATGTCATTCCTCTTAAAAACAATTCTCAGATAAATCCGGATTAGGATATATTGGAGAAACAAGTGCAGCTATGAATATCTCCAAAGAAGTGAAGTTTGTGAAGGCCAAAGAGCTGGTTGTAGTTGCCCTAATTGTGGAGAAGGCGTAGGTTGAGAAGAAGAAAATTGTGGCTGAGCAAAGGGTGTTAAATAAGCCCCGGAACCAATCTGTGGTCAGGACTGAAGCAATAGGGAGATCTTTTCCAAGATCACAAAGTGGTCCGAGAACAAACCACTTTTGCCATCATTGTGGTCTTCAAGGACACACCAGACCCAATTGTCATAAGCTGAGAGTATTGAAGATTGCAATTGATCAAAGGTCAAGAGGACCAAGAAATGACAAGAGGACTTGGACTGTTGAGTCATCAAGAGGTCGAAATGGTGATCCAGGTGTAATGGACGTGATGAAGATGATTGATGCATTCACCACTTGCTTGGAAAGCTTCACTAGAAGGTTTGAAAATCCTAACTCTTGTACCCAATCCTACAAGGATATCACCCCAAACGCACGTGATGTGTGGGTGAAGAAGGGTACTCATGCATAAGCATTACAACATGTCCATGCATTAATACGTCCTATGTTTTGTGAACATGCTTGGTTGTGTGCTTGGTGCTAGTTTGATTTAAGAATTGTCTGTCTATTTGTTTTTGCTTTAAATTTTTTTACGTTGTTGTTTTTCATCAATCTTTTCTTGCTTGTGTGTCAAAAATCCAAAAACACATAAACAATAGAAAATCTAAAAAGTTTGATCGACATTGTTGAGTTTTGTCTCAAAGCATGTTTTGCCTTGTACCTTTGTACTAATGGCTTTGTGCATCTACGAGCTTAGCTTGTCTCCTATGCACTCATATCATTGTGGGAGAAATCTTGAAATCTATGTGACTGTTGTAAATAGATCTTTAACCTTGTCATGAATGAGTAGTGAATGATTTTGTTGATCTTGAGACATGCAAAGACATATGCCTATATATCTTCCCACTCTTTATTTTATTGTATTGCTTAAAGAGCTCACCAAATGTAAATCTCCAAATGAAAATGGATATTGAGCTGCAAAAGCCTGTTGCACACACTAATATTTGACTAGGAAAAAGGGAAAGCAACCAAAAATAAATTGTATGATGCCCAAAAAGCCAAAGGCTAACTCATCAATTTGAAATATCAAAAAATTTCAAGCATCAATCTCACATTGAGATGTAATGATTCAAAAAGAACAAATGATATGATGTATATGAAGCCAAATGAAAAGCTTCAAAGTTATGTTATCAAGTTTTGTGGGAGGTCATATATGCATATTTCTATAATTGAGATGGGTCACATTATCTAGTGCTAGTTGTGTATGCCTTGATTGAATTGATCATTGAAGCTACACATTAGACTAAGGACTATCTCACTTTTGATACCCACACCCATTACACATGTCTATGTTCAATGAATGCCATATTCATTTGTGTAATTGTACTTGATTAAATGTGTTTTCACATGCTCAATCTTTGTTAATCAAACACGAAAAAATTTTTGAGTGTTTTAGCTGTTTTTGGAAAGTATTTTGTTTCTGCAAAAATTGTCAAAATCTTCAAAAACAGTGTTGTCCTGTTCTGGTGACTCAGTCGCATGCCCTAGTCGCGAGCCCACACAGAGATTTTTCGCGACTCACTGGCAGGTCAATGTCCCAGTCATGAAAAATACTTAGACTATTTTTCAAAATTTAAATTTTATGATTTTCGTGGCTCATTGTGGTGACTTGTTTGTGGGTGTAAGGTCCAATCGTGAGGGGTACACAGAGATTTTCGCTGCTCACCTCTCGACTTCCTCGCAGGTAGACCTTCTAGTCGTGAAAAACACTTAGAAATTTTTTTTCAAAATTTTGGTTTCAAAGTGTCTGGCAGCTGACCCTAGCGACTTGCACATGACTTGATCCAGTCGCAGAAAACGCGTGTTTTTTGTTTAAAGGGCAATTTTAAAACTTTTCAGTTTTCCCTTGAATTTTTGTGACTGTTCATTATCCTCCCATTTCAACTCTCTCAAACTCACTGTGTCATTCTCGAAAAACCACCATTTTTGCATCATTTCGTCCTTAAATCTTCAAGAAAAGGTATGAGCTTTCTCTTTCTCACTACATATTTCATGTTTTGAGCTTTATTTTCTTGAATCTGTGAGTTGTGGTTTTGATTTTTGATATATGCAGTTTTGAATATAGGTTTAGTTCATTTGTGTGAGTTTGGGCATTTAGGTTTGGTTGATCTTATTTCTGAGATACTTTTTATGGTTGTTACCATGTTTTCATTTCTCTATTTGTGTTTGTGCACTGATCTGTGTTGGTTGGTAAATCTCATACCCATGTTATTTTGACTCACCATCATATACTATTTGATTGGGTTTTCTGTGATTTAATTTGTTTGTGTGTAGTGTTTGGTTCAAAATGGTTGAGTTATAGTTGCTATTGACTTTTCATACCATGTGTATTGTTTATGCCTTGAGGATATTATCTGCTCTGTGTTGATTTGAACATCTCATACTCATTAAGATATGTCTCATAGACATTTTTTTGACATTTTTTTCTTCAATACAACTGATTATTACATGCTATAGTCTGTGATTAAGAATGTGCTCTAAAGTGTTCTTGATTAAGTTGTTATGCTCACTGTCACAATGTGTTTTGCATCACTGTTGGTGATAGGTTGCTCCATTTTCTTTGATTTGTGTTATCCCTTTCAATGTCTAAATTTCTACTGATTATAGACTCTATGGTGGTATTGTTCTATGACCTTCTTAGTTATACTAACTTGTTACTAATGGTTGAATTTCCATCCATTTTGCTTTGTGTTTAGGGCCTTTTCTGTTATGTTTACAGATGACTCCTACCAAGAAGAAAACCACTGCTAAGAAGAGTGATAAAAGGCTGAAAATGGATAACACCAAATTCAGATCTACTCAACACTTTGATAGATACAGAGTGCATTACATGAAAGCAACCATCATCCAAGAAAGATTTGTGGACTTAGTGGATTTTAAGGACACTTTCATTCCCAACTACTTTGAGGGAAGAGGTTAGGATAAGTTGTTGAGTGACCTGCTTGCAGTGTGTGAGCCTTTGATTAAGGAATTCTATGCAAATGTTGTGCAAAAAGAGGATGAAATTAATTACTGGATAAGAAGAGAGGAATTCACCATAGATGTGAATGACATAGATGACGTACTGGGATTTGGAGATTTGGATGATCATGACTTCACCCATTACAAGGACATAATGCTATCTATAGAAACTGTCCAATCTCATATTAGTGGAGTTAGAGAGGGGAGATGCTTCAACACCAATGCCTTCCTAGCTGACATAAGGTGTCTTACAACCATCATGATGTTCAACTTGTACCCAGTAAGGAAGCTAACTACAATCAACAATGCTAGAGCTATTTTTCTCATGGAGCTCAAGGAGAACACCTACATAGACATCAGTGCTCATATTTTCTTCATCATTGCTAATGAGACTAGAACAACCACCAGAGCCAAGCTGATTTTTCCAGCCTTCTTATGAGGATTTTTAGATTGAAAGGTGTTGAAATCCCTCAAGATATCAGTCTCATGTCTACACTTACAGCCATCAACAAACAAACCATCATAAGGATACAAGTTCATCTCCCAGGTGATGAAGAAGAAGGTGAACCAATGGAAACTGAGACAGAGGCTGTAGCAGAACCCTCAAGCTCAAGAAGTCATGGCAAAAAGAGTAGAGCTTCATCCTCATCAACTATACCTTCACATGCATTCTAGATCATCCTAAAGAGGATTGATGGGCTGAGAGAGGTCGAGAATGAACAATCTGATAGGCTAGCTGCACTTCAAGATTAGATGAACATCCTCTCAGCAAAATTTGATAGCTTCTCCACCTAGTAGTGACCCTTTGGCCATTTCGGTCAAAAAGGGGAGAATTTTGGGGGTAGCTCTTGAAGGGGAGTGCTAGCTTGAGGGGGAGTCTGCATAAAACTTACTTTTAGCTTCTTTTACTTCAAGTTTTTACTTTATGTTTATGCTGGATAATGTTGTCTATATTTTGGGTTTGCTACAATTTGGTTAATAGTTTAGTTTAAACTCATGGTTGTTTTTGTTAAAATTTTTGAAATATAAGATGTTATTAAGTTTATATCATGTGTATGGTACATCTGTAACCGTTTGCTTTTGTAAGCTTTTAGGTTTTTGTACCCTTGCTTTGTAGCTTAAGTACTTGTTGCTAAATGTTATGCATTTTCTTCAGTACATCACTCTTGTGCCCTTTGTTGGATTTTTATCCTTAATGCAATTACGTTGTGCTGTTGCATTGGTTGAGTGTTGGACATGCAAATGATACTTTGCAAATGAGCTTATTAGCTTGCATGTCCAGATGTTCATTCCATGTGTGAATGAGCATTGTGATCACTATCTATAGTGATTGTTCGTTTTCGGTCAAGCCATGGTTTATTGTTTAAGTCCATTTTTGCTTGATCGCATTGTGCTTGCTCCATATGCATTACAAGTTTCCTGCATACAATGAACATACTATGTTATTGTGTTTCAGGAGATACTTGTACTTAAGGTTCAAGAGCTTCACAGATTCTAGAGTTAGGTGTGAGTGAGTTTTACTCAACTGTTCCCAACTCACACGTTAAGTCTAGAGTTTGTTGTAGGGTTTTGTTACGGAATAGCCAAAGGGGGAGATTGTAAGGTTGAATTTGATTAACCATTTTGTTGGCTTTATTCTGTGCCAAATTTGCTTGTAATTTAGCATTTAGAAATCCTATATTTAGGTGGGAATCATCTAAGGGTAGTGTGTGAGAGAGTGTGAAGAAATGCTCAAGATTGTATAGTGAAGCAGGGACTCATAGCTGGATCTTGCGAGTAGCTCATGGCTTGCAAGCTGCCAGAAGATGCATACGAGTGAAGCGTGCAGAGTAGCTAAAGCGTCGTGCCAACTGTAGCACTATAAGACAAAAAGTCCAGACTGGCCGTTCAGTTAGCTCGCGGCTTGAACTCGCGACTCAGTCAAGTTGCGAGGCCAAGCCGCCAGCTAGCTCTGTTTTGGAAAAATGACTCTTTGCATTTCAAACACACACCACTATATATAAACCCTTATACCCACGAAATGTAGAGAGCTTCCAGAGAGAATTTGGAGAGAGAAATCCTAGAGAAAAACAAGATTAACTTATCCACAATCTTACATAGAGACTCTTCAAATTCCTCTACTCTCACCCTCTCTATTGTTACATCATTGAGGGGTTCTTAGCCAAATCCTTTTCTCACCATACCCACATCTGTGAGAAGGTTGTTTGGTGTTTTGAAAAGTAGTTAGGAAGAGACCAATTGATATTGGTTAATGCTATGGGCTATAGTGGAATCCAGTAAGTTAGAAAAGACAAAGGTTCGGGGCAACCTCGTTGGAGCAAGAAGCTTGGAGGGCTTAGGCACACTGGGTAGATTAGGCTTGGAGGCTCTATTGCTATTCATGTATCCCAACTATATTTTCTAGTGGATTATTAACCGCTTGGAGGGTGGCAGAGAGGTTTTATGCCGAGGGCTTCGGTTTCCTTTTCGATAACACATCATTGTGTTGTCCTTGTGTTTACATCTCTCTTCCCTTAATCTTTGCCATTTAATTTCTATTGTGGATGTGATTTTATTTGGTTTAGATTGTTTGTCAATTTTATTAGAAGCTTATGTTCATTTTCTGCACATATATTGTTTGACATTAAACTTGAATTGGCAATTTATAATTTGGGTCTACACGTTCATAGTGTTTTACACACTTATTGAACATTCCAAGGTCTAATGAAGAGTGAGTGCGGGTGTGTAAGGTTGGGAGAATGGGTTTATTTGATGTTCGAGCATAATAGTAACAATAGTAATGACACTTACTGGCTTCGATCTATGGGTGTTATGATGTATATATGTTAATTGATATTTCTGCTTTAAAGGTATCTAGCAGTAGGTTATAATATGAGTCAATGAGATTTTTCAAATAGTTAGAATCTAGCTTAGGACCTCTAAATCAATATTAGATTTATGAGAGCAAGAGCTTTTAATGATTACTAATTTTTGTGATATGATCTACGCAAAATAATAAAACTGCATTTTTTTTTTATATGATCTACGATGTTGTTATAGTGTTATGTCATGGTTGTTGGTATTTGGTGGTGTGATTCTGCTGAACTATTTTGGTTCAATGTGTCATTGTTATTGGTAGATGTGCTTGTTGTTTAGGGACAACCAGTTGAAAATAAAGAGACTGATACACCTCTTCTGAATCGTTTTATTGTTGATATTGAGAAGATCAAACACCTTTACAAGGTATGTATATGTACATTGAATTTATTTTGCCTCCCTTTCGGTTCTGTTTTGGCAAGAATGTGTAGTAGAATCAATGATTTTGAGATATATAAGATGAGTTATAGATTCTATGATGAATGCAGTATGTTGTCAATAGGCAGGAGACATGAACTCAATACATTCTATATATGTTGGCAGGTATAACTCCATACATGCAATAAAACTATTAGAAGATTGGTGGGACCAGCTTTGGGCGACCAGCAGCAAGGAAGCTTTTCTATCAACATATTGAAGATAGCTTTTTAAGATGCTCTACTGCGACGCTGACCCGTTCGAGTAGGATGAATTGTATTGAGATTTCTAATGTTGCTAATTTTCGTTTTTAGTTGATTTCATAATATTGTGTCAGATAAACTTCTAATGTTTCATATTTTTACATGACATTATTTTAACACACACACACACATATATATATATATATATAATTAATTAAATTTAAATCATATTCTTTTTTTTTTTTTGGAGAAAAATTTAAATCATATTCTATATTCAAACATTCCATTAGAATTCTCATATTTTCTTTAAGTGGTAGAATATATAGATCAATAGACAAATACAATCATAATAAATGCATTCTACTAAAATATATAATTTCATATACAAACGCAATTACAGTGAATGCTCATTAGTTATCTTAATTATCAAATTTTTTATTTAGAAAAAAAAATTTATGTCAAAATTTTCAATATATTACACGGGTTACCGACTAGTCTATATATATATATATATAATAGTAGAAGACTTTTAAGGAGGTGCTGACACGTATAACTTAAAAAGCAATACATTATATTGTTTGGCAACGCTACAACACCGTTTAAAAGAAATAAATTATAATTTTTCACTAAGTTAAAACAATGTTTGGAGCCTCTTGGTATAAAAGGAAACTAACCGTTTAAAAAAAAAAATGCTACACGGAGAAACGAGAGAGAGATAGAGAGAAAAGAGAAACAGAGAAATAGAGAGGCAAAGATAGAGGGGCTATGAAGACACCGTGAAAGAAACAGAAAAAGAGAGAGGCGATCCTGGGACACGGAGAAAGAAGAGATCGCCTCTCTGTTTCTGACAGAACGCCTCTCCGTTTCTCTCACTAAGATCAAAGTTCATTCGCCATTTTGATTTTACCAGAGAGAAGCAGTCCCCTCTGCCCACAAACAACGCCTCTGATGGGTTCTATTCTTTTTCTGATTTTTTTGGGGTAAATTAGATCTGTTATATGCATTCAATTTTTCCAATTTGGTTCTAGATTTGGATTCAAAAATTAGGGCTAAGGAAATTAGGTTTTAATATGTGACTTTCTTTTCGCTTCTTTTTCAGTTTTTTAACACCGATGCTTGCGATCTAGAGATAGAGAAGGAGGAAAAAATAAACCTTGCGATACAGAGACGAGAAGGAGACAGACATTCGATGCTTGCGATACAGAGATGAGAAGGAGACAGACATTGAGAGAACTACCACTGGTAAGTTTTTCTTTTTTTCATTCTTTCTTATTAGATTTGGGTATGGGTATGAAATATGAATTAGTTTTAAGAAATTTGGTTGGATTGATTTTTATTTAGGTATTTTGGTAACATTAGGTTTTGATTTGATTTTTTGAAATTTGGGGCTATATATGATTTAGGTTTGGAGAGGGCAAAAACAGAGAAATAAGAGAGAAGGAGAGAGTTCTCCGTTCCCATTTAGGTTTGTCGATTATTGTTTTTTTTATTAGAATTTTGTTCTTGTTTGGCAGTTTTTTTTTTCTTCGTTTGCCACTGAAATTAATTTCTGAATTGTTTTTTTCTTTTTCGTTTTCTTCTGTTTCTCCTCCAGTTGCAGAATATTGTTTCCCTATGCCAGATAAAGACATTGGGACTTCTGCAATAAGAGATTTAAAAGGTACAGTTAGATTTTAATTTCTTTGGTTCTTGCTAGAATTAAGATCCTTAATGAATGCAAATATTGAAGTGTTCTCTTTACATTTGAACTCACATGACTCAATTTGGATTGTGACTTATCATGTTTAAATAAGAAAAAAAAAAATTGAATTGTAACGTAATTAATATTTGCATTCATTGTTACTATTTGTCTTTTACTATATGTTTGTTTGATGTTTTTGGGTTACTTTCAAATTCCTGAGTGAATATTTGTGGTCCATTGGTATGTTGTTGAGACCCAACAATTGTGTTTTTTAAAGCAAGATGAATTGAATAACACAATCCAAAAAAATTTAGAAGATTCATGAAAGTTGGTACTAAAGGCATAGAAAAAAAGGAAAATCAAAATGTTACAATCTGATGCTTCTATAATTACCTATTTGAAGTTCAAACTAGATTCAATAAATTGTTTTGTGGTTTATAGCATTTCTATTTTTACTGATTGTGTGTTTCTCTATACCCTTTTTTTAAATTTTGGTTTGTGTTCTCTTTCATTCCACTTTTATGTGTTGAGATTTCCATTTGAGGGTTTTGATTTTTATATCTCTCTCTCTCTATGCTTTACCTTTAGAAATTCTCTGCATTCACCTCATTTTTTTCTTTTTTTAAAGTTTATTTACAGTTATGGGCTCTCTTTCTACGTTTTATTTTATTTTATTTTATTTTATTATATAAAGAGTGGATTGGTGGGTTTTAATGATTAGGAGTGTAGATACTAAAAAATTCAGATACTATGGAAAGAAATTTTGGTAAATTATAGACAACGGAAATTGTATTTGGAGAAGATAAAGTATTCGAAGAGGATAATCAACATTGCTATGCTGAAACTTGGGTATATGGTGTTGCAGAGAAGAAATAGAATAGAGAGAACCCTCCCACCACTAACTTGCCAGGACTGCAACTGCAAATAGTAAGTTTTCCTCTTTATTTTTCAATTTGTGCATTAAATATGATTTTTTTTTTTTTTTTTTTTTTTTTTTTGTATAATAGTTGGATTGGTTTGGATGTAGATCTTTGGGTTATATGTGGCTTTGATTAAGGTATTTGCATTATGATGGTGTTGTATAGATTAAAACACATAGGAATGGAATTAAAGTCAATGTCGTGACTAGCACAAGAAGCAAGTATGCTCTGCACCACTTAGCAGTGGCGCATCCCAAGTGGAAACTACATCACATCTCTTTGACTCATTGAACCCACCCTTCATCAAAGCCCCGTTGACTGCAATGCTTAATAGACAACATTTTTAGCTAAAGTCCAGTATTTCTTCTTTTCTTGGTTTGGATGGAATCGGATTTTTTTGGTTACCTAAGTTTAAGATAACCTAGCTGTTTATATATATATATATATATAAGGAATTACAGACTCTTTTAGACAGACACATATATTTATTGAAGTTGGTACGATCTTCAGTAATAGTTGTGACTCCTATTTTGGTAGTTAATTTGGGACTATTTTCAATTGAAAAGTAGAACATTAACAAATTTGTTATTTGTTCTTTATAAGATGTTTACATGTTGATTGTGATTTTTTTGTTGCAAAATCCATTAAGATGTATACATGTTGATTGTTTATAGGCATGACTTTATGCATAAACTTACTGATGTTTTATTGTTGCTTTTGTGTGTTTGAGCTTTTGAAATCTGATTTTTTGAGTGAATGATCTATGGGATTTTTCAGCTCAGTCTATGTGTGTGTTTAATTGTAATATACGTGTTCCAATTTTGGTATTATTCAATTCTAATATATGGGTGTTGCATTGTGTTAATCTTATAGGAGCCTAACACTAATTATCTTGAATGCCATTTGATTTTTTGGTACATGTTAGTCTATCGGTTAAATATTTTCGTATTTTCAGAGATGATGTCTTTAGGAAATGTCTTGAGAGATGATGTCTTTAGGAAATGTCTTTGAAATTCCTATCCACAATCTATCTTCTTCTAAGTTAGTTATTTTTTCTAAGTTAGTTATTCCTAAATTAGTTTATGATTCTTGATATGCAGATTATTTACAAATAGAATGTGCTTTTGATATGCAGTTTATGTTATTTTGGTCCCATGAGCATTCAACATTACAAGCATTTTTTTTGCTTATACCCAAAATTTTGTACATGCATGTGTTTGCTGCACCCATGCCCAGTTAGTGACAAATATAATGAATGATGTATGATAATAATAATCCTTTGAAGTTTGTAGAGTGCAACATAGTGCACCATTCTCTAATTTATGTTGATGTTACTTTGGTAGGTCTTTAATTGCTATTAAGAGCCGGAGATTAGTTGAGAACTGCTAGAGACAAATAAGAAAATGGATATTAATGACGTTGAGAATTGGGCATAAATTGTCAATATCCTTATGCACCAAGAAATTTATGGAAAAGGATTGAGCTAAAAAGCATCAAGTATATGTACATGGCTTAAGAAAGGAATCAGATAGCTGCAGATTTCTCTGTGAGATTTCATAAATGTAACTTTGCTTTAGTGCTACCATCTTTTATTATTATTTTTTTTATAGGGCAGTACAGTGATTGGTATTAATAAAACTCTACAATATAACTTTTTCAAGAGTATTTTTTTCCCCCTGTTGTAAGATATATCTTTTGTCCGTTTTTTGTATTCTTGAAAATTTTTTTTTCTGAGAAGCTATATTCTTGAAATTAACTGTCCTTTGTATAGTCTAAATTGGATAGTTATAGTCAGAATCTTGTAATCGTGACAAACATAGTTTGTATAATTATATTTTATATAATTGAGGTTTTTTGTATTTTCCCTATTCAGTATGTCTTCATTTGACTATATTTAAGGGAGTTTCTCATCATTTATAATAATAATAATAATAATAATAATAATAATAATAATAATAAAAGGGAAGGTTTTTTTTTTCCTTTAAAATAATCAATATATTTCTTTTAATTGTCTATGGAGTTATCATAATATTTTTATGATATCATGATAATGTTTGATTGGCCAATGGAGTTAGCACAAAACTTTTGTATCATGATTACGTAATTAGAGTTTGATAGACAATTAGCAAAATAACTAATGTTCTACTAATAGAATTTTTAAATGATTTTACATAGTTTTCTGTGAATGATAAATAAAAGTACCCGCGCATTGCGCGGGTCATGCACTAGTATATAATAATTGACAAAGATCTCCTAAATAGTTACAGTAATAACAATAAATAAAGATAATAACTAAAAAGGTGTGTTTAGCCTCCCCTAATAGTATTTTCCTTATTTGCTATTGTAAACCATAGATGAGCATGCGGCCTAAACTAAATTTGGAAAATTTTGATAGATGATGATTTTACTAGACTTTTTCCCCCTTACTAACGGGAAGTATTCACTTTGTTTACATGATAAAATGAACAAATTTCAAGTGGCTAACAGCTTTCCATTTAAAGCTAAGAAGTTAAGATGCTATATGAAAGTAAAATAATCTTATCTTATATAATAACAAATGATAATTAGTTAGTGGAGGAGGAAGCTCAAAAACT